>CM029504.1:33159215-34587340 GCA_017140595.1 Eucalyptus curtisii | reverse complement strand
CATTTTTCGCAAAATAAACGCACTCAAAATAAGTTTTCATCCTCTTCTTTATATTTGGTCGTTTGTGCAACTTCGCATGCTCCGATGACAAGCCAATGGACGTAGCTTCATATGGAAGGCATTATTATCATAGTTCTGGAAGAAGCTTTTGAGCCCAACGAGCTAAAAGTCAGGCTAAATGGTCAAATGATCATCAAGTCACCATGACATGCTCCTACACAAGCGAATGAAGTTGTGTTCTGGGATTGGCCCAACTCAAGACCCTCTTCGCAAATTAACAGGATGGAGATCTTCTATCCCGATACCGTATCTCGATCCACGTCGCGTGCATAGATCTCGACACTTGCCCAGCTTGATTTTGATTTTTGAAAAGAAGAAAATCATCGACATGCCTATCCCGACAAAAATACCGAATCATAACGAACTCATTTGCCTTCACGACCACATAATGCAACAAGTTTGCACACGTTACATTTAACCATTAATATGGAGTAAATTTCTCTACCTAACATCATGAGTGTTATTTGGGTACATCTTATGCAAAATCGTATTTTTTTCTCTACAGGATTAATGAAATAAGAATCCTTAAAAAGACTCATAAAGATTACTACTTCCCTTCATGGAAACTACTATAGGGCTCGAACGTCTTTACTTACGCGGTTCATATAATTTATTTGGTGGGTCGTATAATTTTTCAAGATAATCAAGTATCCACGCTTGTGCCACTGAATCATCAAAAAAAAAAAAAAGATTACCAGTTCCTTAGATCCTACAATGGCAACGGGCCGAACACCTGACCATTTTGATCATTGAAGGCCCAAATAGAACCACCCGCCCATAGTTCAACTGGGCCCCCACATGGGCCAGCGGGGCGGCAGATGATGAGCTGGACAAGTGGCTCTTTTAGCACCACGCCGAACATTCCCAGAAGGATCTTTTGCTTGAAGAGCAAGAATCAAGAGGTCTCTTTATTTGAGGCCGTCCCTTGTTCCACGTCGACAAGTACTCCCCAGTGGGAATTTTCTGGTGCGCCCGTAAGATCACGACACGTTTGATGCTGAAACGGCCGACGGTGGTGCGTTTAAGAGGGGGTGGGGTGGGGGGCTGAGCGGCTTGGTCAAACAAAATGACAAATAATGGCCAAGATTTAACTGTGCAAGATGAGGAAATAAATGTAAAATCTATTGAATAGAACAGAATAGAGGGAAAAGGCAAAGTAAAGCGTTCTGCGGAGGGCATAGAAGAGTTGTTTGGTATGTCATAATTTTTCCTTTCGTGCAAACCTGGGGTGTCACCCAAACTAAAACCCTATAGGGTGCACTTAACCCAACCCAACCCGAATATCATACAACTCAAGAGAACAGGTCGGATTGGGCTGGTGCCGATTAGCTAGTCTCAGATCCCCCTTGTGCACGTGCAGAGAGATTGGGAGATCGGATTGTGGGGTGTTAAAAAACCAGTGCTAGCTCGACCTAACCCGGACCGACCTAACCCAACTCCAACCATAACAATACCAACATCTAAAAATCCATACTCGAAGAAGACTAAAGCCCAACTTCAAAATACCCTAATTTCCGGGGCAGGTCAAGTCGGGTAGGATTCGGGCCAGCACGGGCCTTTTTGACACCCCTAGTGCAAACTACTCTAGGGCTCAAATGTCTTGAACTTAGCCGATTCATAAAATTCATTTGGTGTGTCAAGATTTTTCATGATAATCAAGTCTCTAAATAATCAAAGAAAAAAGAAAGAATACTGGTGTGTCAATGTCATACAATGGTATCGAGCCGCATACTGACCATTTTGATAATTGAAGGCCCAAACAGAACCACCGGCCCATGATCTAATTGGGCCCCACACATGGGCCAGCGGGACGCGGCGGACGATGAGCTGTGGACAAGTGGCTCATTTCTGAACGCGGTGGCGCCTGCTCCTAACATCCCCAGAAGGATCTTTTGCTTGAAGAGCAAGAATCGAGATGTCCCTTTTTTGAGGCCACCCTCGCTCCACGTCGACAGCTACTCTCCCCCGGGCCCCAGTGATAGTCCTCTGGTGCGGGCATCCTCTCCGAATCCTTCGTCGCGCGGGCGAGATCGCAGCCGTTGGATGCTGAAAGGGCCATCAGCGGTGACGATGAAGGGGGTGGGGTCCGGGGCGACCTGGTCGAACGAAGTAACGAGAGGCGCCCTGATTTGACTGTGCCAGGGAAAGGAAATATATGTAAAGTTTATTGAATAGAATAGAATAGATTCAAAAGCGAAATCGAGTGTTTCGTGGAGGGCATAACATAGTTGATCAAGCTTCGATTGATTGATTGATTGGCTTAGTGGTCTGAAAACGCGTGGAAGATTAGGGGTGCTTAGTTTCTAAGAAGCTCTTTAACCCTTGCTTGAACATTGGGTGGATTAACTCAATCATAGCGTGATCCCATTGGAGGAAAGGACTACCGTGAAAAATATATATTAAATTAAAGAATGGAAGATGGAGTTTTCTTAGAAGCGAGAGAAATGAGCTTGACTTGGTCTCTCTTGTATCGAGACGACGGAGTAGGTAGAACTCATCACAAGATAAAGAAAAACAAAATTTGTCTGTAAAAATGTCGGACCTTTTTAAGAAATAACATAAATCCCTTTACTCTCTCTGCACCATGTGATTTGTGCCATGGCTTCCATCTCGTCCTCCACCAATCCGACCCTCCCATTCTTCAAGGTTAGTCTAGACAACGGAGCCATGATGCCAAGTTGGATTGTGGTGGATTTGGTGAGCATAAAGAGAGATTTCACATAGCACATTCAAAACATCTTTAATGGATATATTAGGCGCATTATACCCGATCCATCGAACATATCAATAATGTATTGTGATATATTGTTGGTTTTAATTAATTGTGTGCACATGCGTCGTCAATAAAGTTTGAAAAGCTCATTCAATTATTTTGTGCATTTGCTTAATTGATTTCCCCTGTAAAGTGATTAGCCTATGTCCACTTCATCACGGGAACTTTTGCATAGAATACCAAGGAATGCATCCCTTTTTTCAAAAAAAAAAAAAAAAAAAAATATATATATATATATATATATATATATATATATATATAAATAATAGAAAGAAAGTGGTGTTGCCGTGACAAAATTGTCCACTAACTTCTTTCCCTGTGATAAGGAGTTTGAATACAAGCGTGGACTTGCAAGGCGAACTCTCAAGAAAAAGCATCGAAAATGACATGAAATTTTCGTGATAATGCTCACGAACTTTCCGTTAGGTCAATTGTTTATATATATATATATATATACCAGCCTATTTGACAGTAACTTCATTTGAAAATAACATGTGCAATTCCTAAGTGAATATTTCTCTTCCCCACCTAGGATGGAATACTCCACTATTTTAGGAGTTCAGAGGAAGTAGTTTAAGGACTCACTGTATATTCTGTTTTCAAAAAGAAGAATCCCCGGAAAATCGAGTAAGGGTGCGTTTGTTTGTGTTTTTATTCTTTTTTTTTTTTTGTTAAACAGAAATAAAAAAACTATTTCGTTCCGGGAATAGTTTTTGAACAAAAAAACGCGTTTGGTAAACTTGTTCCTAGAATAAAAAAAGAATAAAACACGTGTTTGGTAAATTTGTGTTCTTTTTTTATTTCTTTTAATTTTTAAATATTTTTATTTTATTTTTCATTTTTTTCTTTCTTTTTTTTTTTTTCTTTTTTCTTCTTTTGGCCGGTCGCTAACCTTGGCCATGGCCGGCGAGCGACCGACGAGGGCCGGCGGCCTCGCCCGGCCACGACGAGGGCTCGCCGGCCCCGGCGAGCCCAAGCTCGCCCATCCTCGAGGCGCGGGTCGAGGCCGGGCGAGCTCAGCCTCGCCGGATCTGGGCGAGCCCGAGCTCGCCTAGCCAAGGCGAGGCCGAGCCTCGCCAGGGGCCGGCGACGCTTCGGCGAGGTCGCCGGCCCTCGACATCGTCGCGCCCTCGATGGCGGTTGGCCGCCGGCCATGGCGAGGCCGAACCGGCCAAAGAAAAAAAGAAGAAGAAGAAGAAGAAGAAGAAGAAGAAAAAAGAAAAGAGTGGAGAAAGAAAATTTGTTCCCAAAAATCGTGTTAAAACAAGAAACAATTTTTTTTTTTTTTTTTTCTTTTTCGTTCTAAAAACAAAAATGCGATTTGGAACAAAAACGCAAACAAACGCGTTTACTTGTTTTTTTTGTTCTTAACAAAAAAAAAAAAATCTGTTCATAAACAAAAAAAAAAAAAACAAACAAACAGGCCCAAATAACCGACAAAAAAGAGGGAAAAAAAAATGGGATAGAGTTGACTTCGCGCGAATCTTGCTGGACAATCCGATCATCCGGCTGAGGACCTGCCGTACAGGCCGCTCCACCGGGCCGCCCGTGCGCTCCCGCCCACCGGATGATCGCTCCGCTAAAGTGGGAAAGCGAAACGAAAAGCCCCCCCCCCCCCCCTCCGGGCGGTCACGTGGGAACCACGACCGCAACCCGCCACGCGTCGATGGCTCGCCGCAGTAGGTCGCGCGAGCCCGTGCACCCAAAAAGGTAGGGTTAAACGTCAGCTCCCCCGCCCCCGGCCCGTCGATATAAAAACAAAACGCGCAAAGAAAAAGAGAAACAGAAGAGCCCGATTCCTGGGGTGGAGCAGTACGTCAAACTTTTTTCACCTCGCAGCCTCTCTCTTTCTCTCTCCTCCTCTTCGTCTTGGACCCAGCTTGCTCGGAGAAGAAAAGAGCAGCTTTTCACCGGCCGACGGCGCCGGGAGAGGGGGCAGTCTTCTCCATGGAGCTCTCGCTCGCCGCCGTGCGCTGACCGGAGGAAGCCGCGCATTTTTCAGGTCTCTCTCTCTCTCTTTCTCTCCTCCTCTCTGTACTGGACTCCGCGTCGTTGGACGCCGCTTCGGTTCGTCCGCGCGCGCGATTGTTCCGTTGATCGGCGGCGTCTTGCTTGTCTCGGGTTGACTTTACGGTTCTTGCGGTGCTTTTTAGTCAGCGGGCGCGCGTTTGGAAATGAAATCTTCCGTGCTTCTTGGTGAGTGGCGCTTGTCCGGGTCCGGAGAACGAGGTTGCGGGTTCGATGGGATATGAGTGGTTCATTGCCGATCTTTTGTTTTTACGAGGTTCTCTGGGCGAGTTTGCTGGAAAAAAGTAGGATTCTTGGAGTGTGAATTTGGTGTCTTGATGGTCTGAGTAACGGTAAAATGTCAAGAATCTGGAATTGCAAGAGCAGGTCGGATGATATCCAGTCATTCTTGTTTGCCCCCGCTAGAGGTAGTTCCTTTGGGTTCGAACTTGACAATCGTTGAAGTGGAGGTCGATTTTGGAAATTGGTGAGATGATTTTTGAATTCTCGTGTTGGATGTCCATGGCTGTGCAGGATACATGGGACGTGGGAAATTTGTAACCGCGGAGGCTGCTGTTTTGGGGGGTAATGTTTGGGTCAGGACGGAAGACTTTAGTTACTAGTTGCTTTTAGCTGAATCTCAAGGATGTGAGAAAGTCTAGGTAGGTGTGTTCACCCATATGCCGAATTTTCTTGGCTTTGTGAAAAAGCTGCCCTTACCTTGTAATTGCTCACTTCTGCCATCGAACCGAGAAATGTTCCATGTGGACTATGAAGTTAACCTTGCATCTTTTGCATGCTTTTAATAACGGTAATCCATGATTTTAAAGGGAGGACCATATGGCAATAAATTGCTCCCACATTCATGGGATAACTTGTCAACGACCATTCTGCTCCAGCATGCTTGTTGATTGCTTCCATGAATTTGATTGCTGCTTTTTTGCTACGTTACGAGTGAAGTAGGCACTACATGGTTGTCAAGTGCCGATTGTTTTGAAATATAGGGAGATATACGATGTTGAGAACATTAGATTCCGATGTTACCTCAGTCTTAAATTTTCTAAAGGGACACTTTCCTCATAGTTATCAACGTTCCTTTTGCATCTGGATTCTGGTCAACTTGAAAACTTCCCTGCCTGCATATATATTCAACTTCTTACAGTATATTAGATTCTTATCTTTCCATTTTGTGAATCTAGTAATGCTTCTCTGCATGAGTTCCTTCACACTGTTCGACTTGTAAAACTCTAGATAAAAAATGCTATTTACTTGGGATCCAAGTTGATAAAATTATCCTGCATTGCTCAATAAAGCTGATGATCACATCATGTTTTATGGAAAGTCGTAACTAACTTACATTATCTTAAAATTTTCTTCTAGAGGATCACCAGATTCACAGCTCTGTTATGGGCAAAGCAGATCTCTCACCTCCCCAATAGTGCAAGGTCCTTTTTGGTCAGTTGGGGCTGACTTGTATCATCTCAACATTTGGGGCTGACTTGTATCATCTCGACATTCGTCTGAAGGATCACAAGATTTACAGCTATGTTACGGGCAAAGCAGATATATAACCTCTCCAATAGTGCAAGATCCTTTTTTGTCAGTGGTTCACGTTGTGGCACCACAGATGGAAGCTCCTGCTCATGCTCGGAAGATGAAACCTGCATCCCGAGAAGACAACAGACAACTACCGATGTTCCTTTTCCACAAGAATCAGCTACCTTTGTGTCCAAAACTTCAGCAAGAGTGGGAGCCTTGACTTCAAGAGATCCTGTCAAATATGTGGGCCCTTGTAAAGCTGAGAATGTTAAGCACTCGAGTCTCTTACCAAATGCTGCATCTGTTCCTATCTTGCAGAAATCTGAGTCTGTCAGTTATGCAAGTGATACGAACCTTTCCCAAAGGGATGCAGGGAACTCAGCACCACTCATGGCTGATCAGGTTTTTAGGGCAGGCATTGCAGCGGTAAATATCCTATCTGATCTGGTTAATTATAAGGTTCCCAGCTCAGATAGTGGCATTTTGAACTTGCCCAAAAGCTGTATGGTTGATCCAAGCAGGCCGGCTGCAAATGTAAAATCATCCAATGTGAAATCCGTCAAGAGAGAGAACTTCTCAAAGGTTCGTCCAAAATCATCAGCCAACACAGTAGCTGCTTCAGATACTTCTACTTATAACTATGCCCATGATAGAGGGGAGAAAGGCGGGAAATCTAATTTTGAAGGTTTTGGAGGTGTTTATGATGCTGGGGCTAGAAATCATGTTGAAAATACAAGAAATGTACATTCGGACAATAAGAGAAGAAATACCCATTATTCTCAGAAACCAAAAGCATATCCAGATAGGTTTGCGTCAACTACTAGTTCTATTCATTCTTCTGAAAGGAAGGATGTGGAGTGCTCTGTAGAAGGATTCAATAGACCAACAAGAGATACTAGAGTGCTTTCAGGAATTGCTCCGACTCCACGGCATTTTTCAAATGCCACTCATATCGTAGAAAGTGTTTCCCGCATATTGCTGCAGAAAGGGTGGGGTTCTGCCACAGAGGAGGCTCTGCGACGGCTAAATTATGCAATGGATGCATATCAAGCAAACCAAGTACTCAAGAAACTACAAGACCATAAAGTTGCCCTTGGCTTTTTTAACTGGTTGAAACAGCAGCCTGGATACAAGCATGATGGGCATACTTATACCACGATGATTGGCATCCTTGGTCGTGCCAAGCAGTTTGGTGCAATAAACAAATTGCTTGAACAAATGGTGAGGGATGGATGCCAGCCAAATGTGGTGACTTATAATCGGCTTATTCATAGTTATGGCCGAGCAAACTACCTGAATGATGCGATGAATGTCTTTAATCAAATGCAAGCAGTGGGTTGTGAACCAGATCGTGTCACTTACAGCACACTTATTGACATTCATGCAAAAGCTGGGTTTCTTGATATTGCGATGGATATGTATCAAAGAATGCAGATGGCTGGTCTTTCTCCTGACACATTCACCTATAGTGTGATGATTAACTGCCTTGGAAAAGCTGGCCATCTGGCTGATGCCAACCGTTTGTTCCATGAGATGGTTGATCATGGTTGTGCTCCTAACCTAGTCACCTATAACATCTTGATTGCTTTGCAGGCAAAGGCAAGGAACTATGAGAATTCTTTGCAGCTCTATCGGGACATGCAAAATGCTGGATATGAACCTGACAAAGTGACTTACAGCATTGTTATGGAAGTGCTCGGCCATTGTGGGTATCTTGAGGAAGCAGAAGCAGTTTTTGTTGAGATGAGGCAGAAGAATTGGGTGCCAGACGAGCCAGTATATGGTCTCTTGGTGGATTTGTGGGGGAAGGCTGGTAACATTGACAAGGCCTGGGAATGGTATCAGACCATGCTGAATGAGGGCCTGCGCCCAAATGTTCCCACTTGCAATTCGTTGCTTGGGACCTTCCTTAGGCTTCACAGGCTATCAGATGCTTTTGACCTCCTGGAGAGCATGCTGGCTTTAGGTTTACATCCTTCTCTCCAGACTTACACTTTGCTTCTCAGTTGCTGTACAGAAGCTGAATCGCCGTTGGACATGGGGTCCTGTTGCCAGCTCATGGCAATAACAGGCCACCCGGCGCACATGTTCTTGCTGTCCATGCCAGCAGCTGGACCAGATGGCCAAAATGTGAGGGATCACATGAGCAGGTTCTTGGAACTGATGCGTAGTGAGGATAGAGAGAGCAAGAGGGGACTTGTGGATGCAGTTGTGGACTTCCTACACAAGTCCGGGCTCAAAGAGGAGGCTGGCTCTGTTTGGGAAGTGGCTGCTGAGAATAATGTGTATCCAGATGTCGTCAGAGAGAAAAGCTCGATGTATTGGCTTATAAACTTGCATGTAATGTCAGACGGCACCGCTGTGACAGCACTTTCAAGGACCCTCGCTTGGTTTCGTCGGCAGATGCTTATGTCAGGAATGAGCCCACACCGGATCGACATAGTTACTGGGTGGGGTCGGCGCAGCCGGGTGACGGGGACTTCTCTGGTGAGGAATGCCGTGCAGGAGCTGCTGGACATATTCAGCTTCCCCTTTTTCACCGAGAATGGCAACTCTGGCTGTTTCATCGGGTGTGGGGAACCACTCAATAGATGGTTGCTTCAGTCTTATGTGGAGCGCATGCATCTACTATAGTAGACCGACAATGGTATGCTTTTTGCTATGTTTATTCTTCATCAGAAACTCACAGCTCCCAACAATTTTGTTGCCGATGTCAGGCTGAAGCATGCGGCTGTAGGCATCACTTGAATTTTAGCATTCCAGTGCTGCTAATTTATCTATTCTAAATGCGTATGTATGAGATATAATAATTAGGTGTGTTGAGATTCTTATGGTACTACTGCTCATGGCTTCGCCCGAGTTGCAATGACTGATGGATATAATCGGTCCTCTTGACATGTGAAATGTGGATCGCCTCTTTTAAAGGTGAAGTTGCATTGCTTTGAACGAGTCCTGCGAGCACGGTAGATGAGCACTTGCATGACAGTACGTAAATTAAGGACTAGTCTCTACGCCCCCTGACCGAGCATGAGAGTGAAACCAACGAGGAGTTTTCCTTGGAATCATTTGCTCCGATGGGGATGATGGAAGTTATGGTATGAGATGCATTTTACCCTTGGCTATAAAGTGATAAAGCTTTGGTCAAGGTTTGTTAGTTGCAACTTCTAACAGTGATGTCTTTTTTTATAATTTTCCTATAAAAAATTTGACATATTATTAAAATTTTAAAATCTGAGGAAAAAATTACATGTCTTTAGTTGTCAGTGAAAGATAAATTTTAAAAGGTTCGAGCGTTTTACATTGAAGAAAAGTTAAAATGAGTGCGCTACAAGATTTATAAAGGCTAAAAAGTCACTGCAAAAGGGCTGTTCTTTTAAATATGACACATTCAATTTTATTTGACGTAGTTTTTCTTTTATTACGGTTTGAATTTAAAATGAAATGACAACAATGAACCATATACTTTTTTTTTTTATCGAAAGAAAATTGTATTTGTTGCCCAAAATAATGCATGAGAAGTATATAGATTTCATGGCAAAGCGAATCAAAATAGAGCAAAGCTTAGAATACTACATTAACAAGGAGGATCAATAGAGTATCGGCATGGTTAAAGATACACTCGTTTCACAATAATAGATCTATCAAGTTAAATTGTTAACATAACTAGTCGGCGATGTACGCTTAGCTTCGACTTTCTTTTCACCATTATCCTAAAGAGACAACCAAAACAGGTTGAACACACAAATTTAACATTTAGAAGAGCAATTCTTTGTGGTTTAGCGAGATGTTAGAGCTCTTGCAATCATCGATAAAGCAAGAGGGAAAGGACATATACATAAATAGAGCAAAATGGCATCAAATCTCCAAAAACATGTTTATTAAATTTCTAGATCTAAATCAGAAGAGTTCATATTCTAAGATTTATAGTATTTAGATCTTAGGAACTTTAAATTTTATCTAATAAACTCTAAATCAAGTTGGGTAGATCCTTGTGCTCCTTTGTGTGCAATCAGTCCAAAAGTTGTTTTCACCCAATTATTCCAAGTTAACGGACGGTAAATTAGATATCTCAATACCATTGCTCGTGGCAGCCCAATTACAAAGTAATTTCGCATTTGGATTGTAGTGATAGGTTCCCACCAGGGATGTAGTGTATAGCTGTATGTTTCAAGCTGAACATATTCTGCAACAGGGTCTTGTGATAAAGATTAAGGGGTAGCATGGAGTAATTTAGTGTAGAGATTGCACAGCTCGCATGGCGTGGGCGTTGGGTTGATGAGATTGAGGTTGCACGGTGGAGTTTTGTCCCTCGCAGTCTCTCTCGGATTTTCAAAACCGATTCGAATTTTATGATTTGCCTAACTTAGAACAATGGACATTTGCCCCAGAGGTTGAAACGATGGGAATTTTCATTTTTTTTTTTTTTTTTTGATTGGGCAATAGTTGAGTCACATGCGCTGCAAGTTGGTTAAATTGTCTTTTCAAGGTGAGATCCAGTACAAAAGCGAAACCCGCCGAACCGGGTCAAACTAGGGTTTTGACCTCCAATTGTACTAAGGTGAGGAATGGACTAGGGTCCGACAAGTACCTGATCAAATCGATTGGTTTGGTATGATCTGGTTTTTTGGAGCATTGCTTTGAGCTAAACCTAATCCCCCTTTCGACGGCATGGACGTGGCGTTGCCATTATTGCCGTTGGCAGGACCATTGTCGTGCATGGCTTATATGTTTGCTAATGTGGAAAAGATGTGTCTATGTGTGTGCGTGTGTCCGTGTTGAATTTCTAATTGGGGATTGTGTTAAGTCAAAAAAGTTTAACCTTACCCAACTTTTAGCTTTAGTTGCACGATGACTTATCAAAAGGAATTATATGTGTATTAATAACTTAATTTTAGTTATTCATTTAAAGTTTTGATTGTATAGAATATTAGAGATTAATTTTTAACTTCTAAACAAAAAATATCATTATCATATTACATAAGCATATTGGCGTTGAGAGCATTTGCATTGATAGCAATATAATTTATTAATTTTTTTAAAAAAAAAAATATAATTAATTTAAAAAGACAAAAGGAAAAAGAAAAGCGAAACCGGGCCGAGGGAAAGCCAGCCCGGCCCATTTTCTTTTCTTTCCCCAGCCTAGCTTTTTGGTCCCTTCCACCTCCTTTCTCTATTCACGCTCGCCACATGCATATTAAAGGACGACGGTACAAAAAGCTTTTACGACGCTCCCTCTCCCCATGGAATTTCTCCATCCTCCTCCTCCTCCGCCTGCTCTAGCTTTCGGGGCGACGGGGGAACGCCCGCCGGATTCCGCTGCTGCAGGCGAGACGGAGACGGAGACGGAGACGGAGACGAAGACGACGATGAAGAGGAAGGAGACTTGGCTTTCCATGTCAGGGAGGGCAGCACGAGCACCTCTCCCTCTGCCGTGCCCGACAGATGGTTCCTTCCCTCTCTGCTTCCCACCCTACTTTTTCTTTTCCTTCTCCTCTTGTATCTGCTTATGTGCTTTCTCTATTGCGTCCTTAGGTGGGTTTTTCGGGAGTGGTCGATGATGCTTTCGTAGAGAGGTTAGAACTGGAAAAGGGTAACCCGAAAGATGGTGAACCACGAGGAGCGGGGGCCGGGTGCTGCGCGCCATGGATGGCTGGCTGCAGTTACAAAGCTGCCGCCGGTGGTTCTCTCTCTCCAATAGATTGGTAGCCCTGTCGAGGCTTGGCACTCGGCCCATTGGAGGTCCTCCTTTGAGCATTGCTATGGCTTGGAGTGTGGGGAGCGACCCTCTGGGTAGATTTTACAGGTCCGGCCCCCTCATCTCTTTCCAAATTCAAACCTACACGTCCCTTCTCACCTTTGATGATTGATGCTTCTTCAAGAGAATGCAATGTCTTAGCCGGCCAGCCAAAAAGTTTTTACGTCTCTGATACAGCGGTTCAATGGCTTCGGAGTTCTGGCCTAAACTTGGAGATATCAGTCAGAGATGTTGATTGATTGCAAAATCTTTCTTCCTCTCTTCTTTTTTTTTTCAAAAAATTTTTCCGGAGGATTCATGCTTCGTTCCCATAATTTTTTGCTTATATTATCTTCATCTCTGGTCCCACTCTGTTACTAATTCAACAATGAAAATCCATGTAAATGCGGAAAACTGAAGGCTGCTTGAAAGATGCATATAACTATCTAAGGACTTAGAGTTGTGATTTTTCATTTTGTGGTAATTCTCCCGATAACATATTCTTGCCTACTTGCGTTCTCTTTCCTTCAATGAGCCAAGCCTTATCATCCAATTTAGTCAAACCCTATCTCATCTTTTGCTTGGCGTCAGTAGACAAAAGTCAAGAGCTGTTGTTCTCAAGCGACGTGGCTGAAAAGGAAAATTTGCAGAACTAATTTTAACTTTAGTCACTTCTAACACGTCAGATGTTGAGAGCGTAGAGGTCACTTTACTGAGAGTAATCAGGGGTAGCCTTCTTCTCATTGTTCAGTGTAACAAGATAGAAAAGTTAAAATGCACAACGATATTGGGCTTACACATGGAAAAAGATTTAGAGTGTGCAGGAAACATAGGCGAAGTACCAAAATATCTGATGGATTGAGTATTAATTGTAAGATCTATTAAGATGAGGCATAATCTACTATGCAGCGCTGCTTCGAGAAGAATGACTTTGTTTTTTAGATGACGTGTAACCTAGGCATAAGGGAATAGCCTGTTTGTTGTTCTGGAGATTGTGGGCACTGGGCAAGACCATGAGCATCCAAAGTATAGTGCTATTCTTTTTTGTGCAAGGTCTTTTCCTTTTGTTGTTGAATCATCAGAAGATGGATTTTTAAGGTTTTCAGCTGGCGGAAATCTAACTTGTAAGATCTCCGGAAGGGCCTTGTAAAGTTGTCTCATTTATCCTGCATGTGTACCAAAAACCGTTATTTCCTGAATTTGGATCTCGTTTTGTGTGCTGCTAATGGTAAATCACTCTTTACTATTGAGAAAATATTACGTACCCTATCAGTGCCATCATTTTTACTCTAAACCATTCAGCATAGGACACCTGTCCAGGTGGGTCCAATTATCCCACTTCAAACCAGAGCGTGAGTGGAGGGCAGGGTATTCTCTCTCCTGTGTCTTCTCTCTCCTCTATACCTTCTCTCTCTTCCTCCTCCGACGCCCTCTCCGGGGAAGAAGCACGGGAACCAGCTATGCACCATTCATTGTTCCTGTTATAAAGGCAGAACCTAAGCCGTGAGATGCAGAGAACGATTTGTAGGACAAGTCGTTTCATTAATTAAATCACCTGGAACAGCAATCTTATACTGTGTTTAAATTAAGTGTTCCAAAGAATTCCAACTAGGCAACTTAAAAAGAAAGGTAAAATAAGCATATTTGCAAGTAACAGTATACTGCCATAACTCCCACAGCTCCTATGCTGTCTAGTAACAAGCAGACTTGTCACTTCGGCAAGCCGCACCTATCCAAATAAAAGCTATGAGACAAACAACTTGTGTACTCTTTCGACAGGGCATCCCTCGAAAAAATAATTAACTATGAGCTCAGCCTTTTCTGAAGCTTTTGGGTGGCCTGCTAAAAGTTCAGTCACTCCAAGCAGAACCCAAGAGCTAATTGCTTCTATAGGTACCTCTGGATCAACTTTGGGCACCTCAGCGTTGATGGTCATCTTCTCTAGCACAACTGCCTCCTCAAGAAGAAACATAAGCAGGGGAAGCACACTTTTCAAGCTAAAACAATCAGAGCCGAACCCGACGATTTCAACACTAAAATTCTTCTTTTGTGAACGCCACAATCCCTCATCATCAAAGATAAAACAGTCCAGAAATTCCTTGCCAACCTGAAGTGCAAATAAGCATAACCCTGTTATGTAACCCACTTAAAAATAGATGGCAAATGGATGGAGCAACTTTTGTGGAAAGCACTAAAGGGGAGAATTATCAAAAAAAATTATAAACCTATTGCAATTGTGTCAATTTAATCATAAACTTTTTTTTTTTTGCCAATTTAGTCCTAAATCTTTTACAATTGTGACAATTCAGTCTATCTGGCCAAAATTGGCCGGCAGACACGATGTGGACGCCAACCGGATAGGCGGGTGAACACCGATGTGGCAATTTTTTAATTTTAAAAAAAAAAATTCAAAATTTGTTTATTTTCTTTTATTTTAATTTTTCTTTTATTTTTTTCCCCACTTTTGTCTTCCTCCGGCCAAAGGCGAGGGCGATGGGGTCGGCCTCGCCGGCACCGGCGAGGCTCGCCCTCGCCCGGCCACTAGCGAAGGCGAGCCTCGCCTAGCGACGGCGAGGCCGCCGTCGCCACATCCGGCGAGGTCGAGCCTTGCCGTCCCTAGGTGAGGAGCCTTGCCGGCCACCGGCGAGGTTGACCCTTGCCTTGGCTAAGCGAGGTGTTCCCCTCCGTCTCCTCCGCTCCGTCCGCTTGCATATAAAGGAGTGCGCATCGGGCTGCCGGATTCGATTGAATCGGAGAGAAAACCATAATTGCATACCAGTAGAGGGAGATAGAGAGAGGTAGAGAGAGAGAGTGGTCGTGCTCGCGAGGGACAGAGAGAGAGAGAGAGAGAGAGAGAGAATGTTTGCGACGGGCGGCGGGGGCAGTGGTCAGGAGGAGGACAAGAAGCCCTCGCCAAGCCAAGGCGAGGGTTGACCTCGCCGGAGGCCGGCAAGGCTCGACCTCGCCATGGCTAGGTGAGGCCGAGCCTCGCCAGATGTGGCGACGGCGGTCTTGCTGTCGCTGGAAAAGGCTCGCTTTCGCCAGTGGCCGGCGGGGGTGAGCCTCGCTGGCCCTCGCCTTTGTCTGGCGCCGGCCGGCCAGAGGAAGGAGAAAGTGGGGAAAAAAAATTCAAAATTCAAAATTCAAAAAATTAAAAATTGTCACATCAGTGTTGGCCGGCCAGCTGTCGCCGATCGGCGTTCACGTCAGTGTCGGCTGGCCAATTTTGGCTGGATGGACTGAATTGGCACAATTGTAAAAGATTTAGGACTAAATTGGCAAAAAAAAAAAAAAGTTTATGACTGAATTGACACAATTATAATATGTGTAGGACTTTTTTTATAATTCTCCCGCACTAAAGTTACTTATCTACCTCGCGACAGTTAGGGATAGATTTGTGGCAAATTGAATGAATCAATCTCATTGTCAGCATTAGGATAATCTATTCACTATCACTTGGTGAATGCATGAGTCTGGGCGGTTGGGTTGGTTGGTGTTCACTAGTGTCCCAACTTTTGTATGATAACTAGGAGAAACGGTTGAATTGCAAATTGCAAATGTTTCTAAAACTGGCAGTGCGGCATGAAAAACTTGAATACAATGCTGCTATTTCTCTTGTTTAAAATCACGAATGAGAAAGTTTAGAGCTGCCTTCTACGAAAAAATCCACTAGCAATAGTTAAAGACGATTCATACCTTAAAGCTAAAGATATTGGTCCAGCGCACCATAAACTTTTCCAAGTGCGGTGAACTTTCTAGCAAGTATGCAATCCCATGGACCTCCAAATTACTAAATGATGTGCGTAATGTAAGATTCTGCCATTTTGATGTTAAAGAAGGCAGTCAAAGAGGCTGTCCATTCCCTTGCATAACTGATAGAACCTACAAAGAAAATGGAACGCGAATAAAGACGCATTAGCTTCTAGTTTCACAAAGAGGGGAAAAAAAGTGCTAATAGGAAAGTCCAACCCTTTTCATTTGCATTCGCAGCATTATAGGTCACGTAACATAAGAGACTTAATCTTACTTCTCACAAAAGGAAAATAATGAGACCCTCTTAGTACCGGCAAAAACAGCCATTAGGGAAGAAGGGCATATTATCATGAAGGGAAATGAGAAAATTTAAATACAGGAAGAGAAGGAAAAATCAAGCAATTGACTTCGCACCTGAAGGTGCCGGCTCCCTATAGTGTGCTTCGGAACACGACGCAGTTCATGGAGAAGATTCCACAACACACCAACGTACTTTGAATAAGAACCCCAATAAATAATGCACAGGACAAGATCAAGCTCAACCTCAACCAGGGAAGGTATTTCCTCTAATGTGATGAAGTTCCAGAAAGACATATTACCCAATAGACGCGGCACAAGCAAACGAGGAGCCAAAAGTTTAAACGATCTGCGAATACAAACAGAATAATCATCAATCACCAACTCTGGATTTTCTCTCGACGTCATCCATACTCCAGCAACCATGGATCACAAGAGATTCTAAAACAGGGCTCCCACTCAAGATTTTCCCGATCAAATTATCGTCAAGCACACGTCTTCCATGCACAGCATCTTCAACGAAGACAAACCGGTCGACCAGGACTTACACCGAGTCACCTGCAAACTCACTAGTGAAGTGCACCCGTCTAAAAGCGGTAATACGTAATCATGGCAAGTAGTCTTCAAAGAAACATCCCGCCTGCCGTTTCTGACGGCAAAGCGAAGCCACGGATAAATTTGCCGACGCCAGTCGTCGAGAGAGAAAGCTTCAAGGTGGAATTTTTCTACCTTCGCTGCTGTGGAGCGATTCAGCGCTTCACTAACGGAGGAGACGAATTTCTTGCGACTCTAAGGGCTGTCGAAAGAGGTCAGGGAGAGATTGAAGTAGGGAGTGGAGGGGGAAACGGAGCGCCATCGCCTGGAGAGAGTGCGGGACCTGACGACGTCCTGAAAGCTGAGAAAGAATAAGATTTCGTGGATTATGACGTCGGGCAATTCGCTGATGAAATCCTCCTGAACGTGATCCTCTTCCTGGCCTGCCCCGTCTCGTTCACAAGGAAGATTTGCGGTTCCTTCTCTCTCCTTCGGTCGCCATCTCCCAGCCACCGACATGACGGAGGAGGTTTCAGCGGGCGACAGCGTCGGCAGGGTTCGATTATTTTAGAGTAATGCTTGGGTAAGGGCACCGTCCCTCTTAAACAAGAGATGGTGCCTTCCCTGCCAAGTGATTTCCCAAAGATACCGGTTAAATTGCTTAGCCGATTTCATTCGAAAATTAGGACGGAAAATATCCCTTAAAAGGATGATGGTGAGATTCCTTATATGATAAAAATTAAATGAGGAAAGTGATTAAAGTGAATAAAACCAATAAATACCTATTACAATATAAAATTTATGACTCGTAATTATTTACATGATCACCAATTAAGTTACCATAGTCAGGAGCTCAAATCGAGCAACTATGATCTCAAGTTTCATGACTCAAAAGGATCTCTAGGACACAACCGTTGCAGGCTTTGCGACTCAAACCCATTGTTGTTTGTTGCAAGCTCAAATTAAGCAGCCGTGGCTACGAGCTCGAATCCTAAAATATTTTTCCTTTTCTACATATATTTTATGGTGTATTCTTATCACTAATTTCTTCGAGTTTTAAGATACAAATATTCCATGACAACCATATTAGGGTAATGAAGTGACATCGGAGAAAAATCAAGTCCACGGCTAACTTTTTGGTAAAAGAAATAAACTTAAAAAAAATTGAAAGTCCAATATTTCTATGTTATATGCGCAATGGGTATTTAGTATTCTTATGAATTCTTAAATATCATTTATTTTATTTTGGACAATATTCCACCATCTAAAATTTGTAGTCAATTACCTCTTAGACTTCCTTTTCTTGAATAATGTCATTAGATTTGTTTCTTACACAAATACAAAACCATGATTTTTTGTTCCGGTTGCCCATAGTAGATAAGATAAAATGGATGGCTTAGGTTGCACCGTTACTTATCAAAAGTAATGGTGCCATCATGCAAGCACACTCCATTATTTTATAGGACAATGTGGGCTGCGTCTTGCGAAAATGTTTTAAGGATTGCATGCATGGGAGGTCATGAAGTTTGTTTAGAAAGTGCAATTAAATCTCAAAATTTATAATTAAGTCCTCAAAATTTTCAAATTTATGTGGTCAAATTTCTTATTAACTTTGTCTAACTTGATTAACCTTGGTAGTTCTTATTATTTTTCTATCCAACTGGCAATGATGTGGCTAAAACAATGTTTGTCTCAATCCAAATTTGATTTTTTATAAGAATTTATTTTTAAATATATTAACAAATAAGCTAACATTTTTTAAAAATAAATAGGGGAAAATCACGCCTGGTTTCTCGGCTCTTTTATGTTTAAATTTAGCTGATTTTATAACTTAATTTACATAAAACTTGAATTAAAAAAATGGATTTGGACCGAAACGTCAATCTTAGCTTTATGCTAAAATAATAAAAATAAGCCATGTCGATATTTTTTGTTAGCCAAGTTGGACAAAATTAGTCAATGGTACCAATTTGATAATTTCTAGAACTTGATTGTACTTTTTGTAAGTTTTATGACTCAATCTCCTCAATTCATGTATCTCTTGAGTTCATATATCTCTTGGATTCATGTATTTATTTAACATTATTAATTCATGTATCTCTTTAGTACATGACTTCTCAAATTCTATTAGTAGATTTGAACTATTCTTCATTCCTTCAATCACCCGCCTCTTCTCACTTCAATTTTTCTTTAAGTTTGTTCTACTTGCATAGTGCTAATTCAAACAGTTTTAAGGTCTTGTATCTTGGGATGCATAGTTCATGATGCTACTTAGCATCATTGGTAAGAAGTAATTGTTTTATGGAGATTCGGTTAGCCATGCCTCACCTCTTATTTGTTTATTTATTTATTTTTGTTATCATTTTTTTCGGAGTTATTATTTTTTGGTTACAACATACAATGTTACGCAGTTTTTCAGTCCAGCATGACTGTACTAAACACATTGAGATGGATCAACATTTGATCAAACAAAATCTAGGTGCCAAGATAGTACGATTCTCATTCTAATCTGAAAACCGAGAGATATACTCACCAAAGTTGACCCTAGTAAGATATTCTACAACTCATTTGACAAGTTAGGCATTGGTGATATCTATATACCAACCAGCGTGAGTCGTCAATTAAGACTAATGGAGAAATTGTAGGGTTGATTAGTTGCTAAATTTGAGTTGTATAATGTTCTTACTTTGAGGATCAAGCAGATTCTTAACCTAAGATAGTGCATAGCCTAAAATAACTTTTGGTAGTTATTTCTCTATATAATTATATATGTTTTTGTATTTATTCAGAAAAGATATTGAAGAGAGAAAAACATCTCTAATCATCATAGTATCAGAGCAAAGATCCTATGGTTTTCTGCTATGACAAACCTCGATCCAAAAATTAAAAGAGGAAGTAACTAGACCTGATCAAATACTATGTGAGAAAAAACCGATTTGCGCGCCAACGACATGACGAGAGTCTTTCTCCGATTGCCATCCTTAATGACTTAGCGGCCTAGATGATACAAGTCTTGACCCAAAATCACACTCTAACCCAAACATCAAACAATGATTCTTTCGCTGCATAGATTGGCATTAAGTTGGACAACACCAATTATACCTTATGGTCCCAAGTTGTTGAGACGTCTATTCTTGACAAAGACAGATTGGGATATATCAATGGGTACTTTCCACATGCTCAATTGACGGATCCAACCTTTAGGAAATGGAGAACTAAGAATGCAGATGTGAATGGATAGTTGATTAATTCCATGGACCTGACCCTGATAAGCAATTTTATTCATTTTCCAACTGCAAAAATGATATGGGACTTTATTACAACAATTTCCCTTTTTATGGAACTGACACTTCTCAAATGTTTGATTTGAAAAGACGTGTGACTAGAATGATACAAGATAGAGGGTCCATTGAAACATATTATAATGGTCTTTAAGGTTAATGGAGAGAAATCGACTTCCGTTTAGGGTCCACTGAAACATATTACATGCTGTTCATACGTAATTTGTTAGTATGGAGATCTACATTTATGTTAGTGTAAGCACCGTAATCCTATCTTTCATTTTAAGGTTACTCTAGCAAGTAATATGGGTATGATCTGCCAAGGAACTTTAACTTTGATGAGTAGATGGAATAGTATTTCATGTGGATACGGAACAGAAAAATATAGAAGTGATGGGAGCTACTGATCTAATTTCTCAAATTAACCTTACCGCAAGAAATCTACTTTCCATCGCCAAAGAGACTAAGGCCTCACAAATCAATCCCAGAAGTTCTCTTCGCCTCATAAACCTATTTGGTGCCTCTAAGACAGAACGTTTCGCGAGAGCATTTGGGAAGGTATGTGGCATTGAACAAGCCGTATAGGATCAAGTACGACTGGGTTGATTTTCAGAGGACGGCGTCGTTCTTCACGATCCGGCGTGAAGGTCTCTATTGGGTTCAATCCTTGATTTTTAAGTAGTTGCCAGGAGCTTAAGCCATTCTCTATCTGTCGAACATGCTTCTGCCCAAGTTGTCCGTATCTGCTTACCCCTCCCGAGGTTAGAATTCCTGCCTTCTTGGTTGGTATGAATCCTCTTAATAAGTCCGAGTTGACTTTTCTGCCAAAATTAGAATATTGTTTGCGGTGACTTTATATGCTAATATTTGTACTTTGTTCATTATAATTATGATGTTTTTCCAAAATTTAGATTGTTGTTTCGCATCTTGACTATCCACCCTATAGAAGATGTCGTTAAAGATTATCAATTCCTATGTAATGAATGTAGCAGTGGCTTGCTGGAAAGTCATTACTTGATCCACAATATGCGTATGTAATTCCAAGTCATCTATCGGCACCAGTGATTGGAGGAAAGCTAGCAGAACTACATTTTACTACTGATCTCACAAAGCACGATCCTTTAATCATCCAACTAATGATGTTCAGAATTTCCACTAGAAATTTACCTTCTGAGTGCAAAAAGAAATCAAAAAGTAATCACATTAAATCGACTTAAGATGTTGTATGGAACCAGATGCGCTTTCTCCAGAGAGATGGATCTACGACATTATAAATCAATGGGGCGTGTGTAATAATTCATGCGCAGGATGTAATATCTCTTAGGCGAATGATCTCTCAGAGCCATCTTATTCCACCGTGCTTTTAGAGCCAATGTGCCGCACTTCTTGAGATCACATCGGCCTCTCGAAACCCCCACCTAACTGCATATGCAACCATTCTGATTGCGATCCTTGACTGTACTGTCTTGCTGCTTGCGAAGCATGCATCATCCCAGTTGCATCAAATGGCTGCCCACCAAGCTGAAACCCAAAAGGCCACTTGATTTAGAAGAACACGGAACCTGCTACTGAACTTAATGCATAGCTTCCAAGAGATTTTGTTCTATATTCACAGATCTACCGTGCAGGGTACCAAAGTGAGAGGCAGTGTTAAGCAGTAGGTAAAAAAAAAAGAGTAAAAAGTGCACCAAAAATACTGACTGTTAATATAAGCAGGAGCGCAAAATCAGTGATAGATGAAAATCACTGAAGATCACTGACTGGACCCATTATAGTGACGTATAAGACGCATTAATGAAGCACGCATTAATGAAACACACATCCACTTTGTAATGAGCAGATCCAAAAAGAGAACAGTGGATGAAACCCTAAAACAGAAACCTAAATTCCATATTTGTAGGGACAGAGCTTGTGCTTTGATAGAGTTGGAGAGTTGGAGATTGTCTTATCCGTAAGTAGCAGTTACTCCATCTGGGCTTGTTGCATGTGGTTCTGCCTAGGTTGCTACGCGTGTCCAAAATGATAGCAAACTTCAAGACGTTCCCATCGATCTTCCGGTATTGTGGGCAAAGCTTTAGAGTGCCAACAATTTTAAGGATACAAAGATCATACATGAACTCTCTATCTCTAACTCTCATCTCTCAATGTAACCCCTTCATAATGTGGCTGACTCATCTAATATAATATACAGCTTTTCCTATTCGGTCAACAATGCACCTTCTCACCTTGGTAGTACCATCAGAAAAGTGATTATGATCATTCTAATGCTTGCTTTTAGCAAATCTAAGACGAGCTTCTTTGACCTCAACCTATACCTAGTTGTTTTGAATTTTAAGGCACAACATTTCTCTATCACACCATAATTCTTCTAAACCAGTAACAAAGCTTAAATGGTACTTCATTAAAGATAGTTGCTTCTCATTCCCAAATGCGACGCATGCTTTCCAAGATCTGAGCTACCATGGTCCTCCTCCATTCTGAAGGACATGCATCACGTATACTCTACTCTGAGAGGGCTTGCCCTCTCTCACAGGCCCCCCAGATGGCACTATTGGTTCCACTCGATAGACTAGAAGAGAACCCTACCAAGTTCTAATGGCATCCATAAGTCACATCATGCAAGAAATTTTGCTTACCTGGCCAATTCAGCCGTTTAAAATTATCATGCAAACTGGAGCACAATGAAAGCAACATACAGGAACACCAGTCTTCATTATCAAGTCTCAGAAGGTACTTCATACTTTTATGTTCAAAGGCTATCTGAATATTTTAGAAGTTGTTCAACTAAAACTCACATCTTTTGCTGGAAATCCATCAATAGTAGGATTGATGTTCATCCTTGAATTGACTGCTTCAAGCTTCATTGATAAGAACTACAACAATCGTATCAGTTTGTTAGCACAGAAAATCCAAAGTCATTGAGTGTTGATGAAATGCTTAAGATGGAAAATTACCTCGACCTGATTCTGCAGTGACTGAATGTAGTTGATAATCTCATCAAGGATGAGTGCTTTTCCAATAACCTGATCAAAAGGAAATATTAAGAACAACTCGGATTACCCGATCAAAAGCTGGAAATCTTGCAAGTGATAATCACAAAATATCTAAATACTAAAACATCATTACAAAATTTGAAAATCATGAGACACCTTGTTGCATCCAGGGACTAGGTCTTGAAGAATCTTCATCCGCTCACTGATCTTTTCTCTCCTTGCCTGCCAAATAAGACAGGACACCAAAAGAGCTTCTAAAAAGCACTTAAACCGAATCGCTTGTGCCTTATGCTCAGCCAAATAGACCATGTGAGATGAAATTGGAAAATGAATTATAGAGCACATATGACACAGTTTTATTGACTCCTCTGAAACTTTGAGAGTATTTTAGTATATCGAAGAATTTGACTTACTCTCTCAGCTAGGCTATGACTATCTGTAGCTTGGCCTCTTCGTGCTCTGACATGAATATAATCCTTCTTTGGTGGTTCAGAGGGCTTTGCAATCTGTCCAGCCTGCTTATCACCAGCAGCAGAACTCGATTCTCCTTCAGCTCTTGATCCACCATTGTCATGCCTTGAAACCAGTGACTTTGTGCGCTTTCCATTTGATATGTTCTATAGAAATAAAGCACAAACCATCATTCCCAGAAGTATAACCCAAAGATCAACTGCGATGTGTTAAATTACTCCGTAATTCTTTGAACACACTTTGGATGAAGATGGGGCCTTGAACACTTCCGTCTATAAGTTGATCCTCTTCAATATTTTCTAACTGGCTGAAAAATATGAATTTTGACAGTGATATTGCAGTGTCACAACTGAAATTCCCAGCAAAGAATATGATATTACTGATCAATGACTCTGAATTTTGAATTTGCTCCCCAAGATCACAAGAGTAAGACAATTTGTGCTTTTGCAGAAGCCGAATCTCAATGAACTGGCCACATCGTCGACTTTATAATTTGCTAGCTTTAAGTAAACTCACATCTATGATCCAATTCATGGAACCAAAAGGAACACAATTTAAAGCTAACAGAGTTCTTCATTTGCAGCAACTAAACCAGTGAAGAAAATTACACCCGGACTATCGAATTTCCATTTTTTTTTGGCCAGATGAGAAAAGCGGCAGCTCAGAAGGTCGTACAGCCAAATTTAACTCACCACAAACTCTAGACAAAATGTTCCCTTTTTTCTGCCTTCCATTTTCTCGCCAACGAAACAGAGAATTCCCAGTTTCAAAGAAGGAAAAGGAAACACGCACACACAAGACAGAACCATTATATAAGAAGCAAAAGAAAAACAGAGTAACGAACCAGATCATCGGCACTACTAGTGGACACCATTTTGGAGGACTCGTCCTCCGAACTCACATCCTTCCTCTTCCTCCCAATTCCTCCACCACCGCTTTGCTCCGTCACGGTGGACACCTCCGCCGACCCGTCCCGGTTCATCTGACCATCCAAGAACCCGCTCAAATTCCCCATTCGGAGCCCCAACCCGCCATTACCCGGCTCCCCATTGAACGGCCAAATCTCAGCCAAACTGTAGGAAGATGGGTTCGCAGCGGAGAACGAAGATTCATTGACAATTGGAGGATCCATCTTTTGACACGGACCCAGAATCAACAGCCGTACAGGAATCTGATCCGAGAGCTCAGCTAACGAAAAGGCGGAAACTTTCCTTGTTTCATCCTTTTTTTTTTTGCTCTCTTTTACAGCTTATAATCTTCTCCCTCGGCCATGACTGATGAGAGTTGGTTCTGAAGCTTTTGAAGGAGTGAGAGAGCGAGTCAAGTGAGTGATGGAGGTTGGGGAGGTCTAGCTTTGCAGGCTGACGGGGCTGTTTATGTAGGAGAAACAGAGTGTGGGCACTGGAGGTTGAGAGAGGGACATTAGTGGGTGATCATAGTGTGTGTGTTAGAGAGAGAGAGAGAGAGAGTTTCTGCCTGCAGGTAGAGGAAAGTGGTGGGCACTGCGCACACTGCCTTTTCTAACGTCGAGAACAAACTGTGGAACGCAGAGAGAGAGAGAGAGGGAGAGGGAGTGGGGACCCCGAGAGCTGGTGAGACTGCGTCCCATGTTTGTGTGATGTTACGCATGCAGTGAAAGCTGCAAGCTTTTTTTTTCAATTATTATTGCCATTCATTAGTTGGGTGAAGAAGAAATTTACTCTGGAAGAAAGAGGTGCAGAAGCAGCAGCAGGTAAAGCTGAGCATGAGACTTCTCTGGTGCCTTCTTCCCTCTGAATCTGACCCACCAATTTTTCACTCTTTAGCTGAAAAATGCTTTTTTTTTTTTTTTTTTTCCTGCCCAAACGATATAAATGTCAAGCCATCACAATATGAATTTGTTCCCTCCTTCCCCATGTAAATAAATGAACATACTCTGGAGTGAACTTAGGTAGTTCTGTTAAAGCAACAATGTGTTTTTTTACCCCTGTTGATAGAACATTTCTTTTGAGTTATTAAGAGGATACAGATAAAGATCCGGTCCTCGTGATATACTCATTTCGCATGTAATGTAAGATAAAAGATACTTGCCCTATATGTGAACTAACGATGGATTTAATAATAATTCTAAATATTCTCTTGTTTATCTAGATTTCTATCAATAGAGCTTGAAAAATTGCATTTACATTGGAATGGCTGTTATTTGAGCGAGGTTGAAATAAAAAGGTGTCATCTTTTGTTAGAAAAAAGGAATGGAGACATAAGACAAATAAAATCTCGATGGGTCCTGTTGGAGTCAAAAGTGAAGAGAAACTTCATCGTGCAGTCATCTCCTCATTGTGGAGGCCCCTAGTCTTGCAATGGAAGATATCATTCGACCTTCTTTATTTTTCCGGGATCACATACATAGATTAATCATGCTTACTAAAAAAGGCGTGTGTATACAAGAACTTGTAAACCCTAGATAAAGAAGTGTGTAATCCTGACCAATTTTAATTTGTGTGAGAGAGTCATGCCGAGCCACACAAGTTGTAGGGTACACACTACATGAGGAGTTGGAACAAAATAGAAAGGACTAGAGCAAGAAAAGTCAAAGAGATCAATTAAAGCTGTGATGTTGCTCCCGAGTTTAAATATTCCCAGACTTAAAATATGTCAAACTAGTCTTTGAGCTCTTGCCCTTCCTGGACTCCGGGGGAGAGAAGGTACCTGGATGGTTTCAGCCATTTTCTCTCTCTTGCGGTATGAAGTGTGGTTAATATCAAGGTATCAGAAACAGGGCCATACATGCAAAATATGTGCCAAGATACTTTGCGTGGACCCGTGAAAATTTTTTGCTGCTGATAAGAATAATCAGACACCTACTTTAATCAGTATGGAGAATCTGATATCTCGACACGAATACTTAAAAGCGGCGTTCGTTTCGCGCATATGAGTAGAGTGGACAGATGTTTTCTGCACTTCGTATATGTCACAGCAAGAACACGATGAGAAATAAAAGTACTCGCTCGTTCTTCGCCGGAACGGCTTAAAAAGATCGCCATCGCTATCTTAGATTTAGAATTCCTATTCGTTACTCGTCAATTCTTTCTTGGTTGGTCTTGTGGAATTATTGCATGTCAGAATAAGCTGTCGATGTTCGTATTGGCCTCCCTCCACAAGCTCTTGCCTAACTTGCTTAGCAGAAATCTGCTGTGCAGATCAGCAGCCATCATAAACACCTATAAAGTCTCTTTGGACAGTCCCTAAAGTGGCTGTTTTCTTCATGTGCCTCTCTCTCTCTCTCTCTCTCTCTCAAACAAGTGTCCAATCCTACATCATCTAAAACCTGCACATGCTACATAAGAATAGGAAGTGATGTTCCTCATGTTAATATCACACTTCACTGTTACGTACCCCAACAAAAAGATAAGGAGATGGCACTATTAGTTTGTTGGGCATGATGCATGTGATGTTTAAAAGTATGTGCGTTGCCAGATAAAGAAGGTGGTAGCTGATGAAAGCAAAGAAGTTAAGTAGATGAAGGGATGTCTGGTGCATGTTATCGAGCTGCAGTGGATTCCAAGACGTGTCAAAACCCCAAGCGCTTGAAGATGACATGTCAAAGGCTCCACGCAAAGATATTTACACTCACTTCATCGTTCAAGAATGGACTAGTCGCATGCATTGTACACATTTTTGTACTTGCTACAACTTCAAAATATATCCCACTAAAATTTTCTTCTGTGAAAGAACTTGGACATTAATCAAGAAACCAATTACCTTGTTTTTATTAAACTAGAATAATGTCAAGCAGGAAACTTGATTGTTCACTTCAAGGAAAGAGGCTTCGGAAAATGATTTCACTTTTGCATTTCTAATTCCTTATTATCAACCGAGAAATGTCTAAAAATGAACTTCATTGATATTGATAGGATGTATGGCAAATGATGTTACATATGATACGAAAGGGATTACCCAACAATCTCGTCACTATAAAGCCAAGGTGTCGAGTCATCAAAATGAAAGTTGACCTTTCCTAGATCGACAAGTGTGCCTATGAAATGTCAATTTTTCCCACAAGCTTTTACCAAAAGGTTAAAAGCATCTTTTTCGATTCGAGGAAGGACAACTGAGGTTCCTCTAGGATAAGATTGCCCAATTAGGTAACTGCTTTTTCGCAGCGTAGAGCAATGGCTCACCTCTCTCGCATGCCTACCTATTTTCATTAGCCCAAAAAGAATGCCATATTTTCGTCTTTTATTTTGGAATTTCCTCTTTTGGGTATGATGAGTCTTATGCCACATTGGAACAAGAGCATCTGTTGCCTACCCACTATTTTGGAGTGAAACCCATGAGCCAGGCCCATTTTGATGAGCTTTTGGGTCACAGCAATGAGCTCAGGTAGTGCTGAGAGGGCCGATGAGTAAATTAATGTTGGGCCTCTATGTTGCAGCAGAAATGGGCTTCCTCTTGGCGATTCAAGCGTGGAGACCGATTCCCCCAGTTCTGATGTCAACTTTATGAAATGGATTACATTATCCGTGCATACCATTCTGTCTATGACAAAAGTATGAACCCACCACATAAGAAGATGTTTAGCAGGTGCTGAACACTTTGGAACTCCATTATTTTGTACTTCTTTAGCAGAAATCCCATCTCAATCCTAGTTAGGAAATTTAGCAGTTCAGTGCCTTAGTTTAATTAGTAGAGTGGCTCTTCCCATAGTTCAGGAAACTCCATGAACATCTCCTCGTTCTGGTTCAAAATGGATTCCACAAATGAACCATCTGAGGATGGAATTGATGACCCTTTATGGCCATTGCTTGTGCTATTGTGATGAAAACCTCCTGTACCATTACCTTCCTCTCTGCCCTCATTCTTGATCTCACTCAATGGTCTCATCCTGATCCCTTCCTTTGAAAGTTCAGCTGGCAAAGTTGGGTCTTCGATAAGAAAATCACTCCATCTGAAGCTCTGCGGTGCTGCAGACCCTGTGGAAGAGGAAGAAGTGGGAGGCGAGGACGAGGTATTCGAAGGCATGAATGTCGCTTCGCCATGTGCAGAGCAAGTTGAGGCTTCTGTGACCAACTTTATAGCATGAAGCTGGGCAAGAAGATCTAGGGAGTGATTGTTTTGGGCAGTGTCTGTGTCAGTTCTACTGGTTGCTTTTGGTGGGGTTTGGTGGGTGTTTAGGTCTGAAAATGCTTGGGGTGGATCCATGGACCCGATTCGGCTTTCTCTCGTGGTGCTGCCTATGTTTCCATAGTCTCTCAGGACTTGAGAGAAAGGCTTGTGCGTGACCGGGTCAATCCCCATCTCTTTCAGCTTCTTCCGGAGCTTGGTATTCCAGTGGTTCTTCACATCATTGTCAGTCCTCCCTGGAAGTTGCTGGGCGATGATGGACCACCTAAAACCAAACCATTGTGTATATATCTGTGAAGAGAGACATCTTACTGCTTCTAAATCATTCTCAAATAAATTTTATCTTATAAAATCATCTATAAATTGAGTTAAATGACAAATAGTTGGAACGTTTTTAAGTAGGAGTTAAAAGACTGATGAGAATTTCACGAAGTACAGATTTTCCGATTCTTGGCGATGCACCTGCTGCCTATGATTACATGGAGTCTGATTATGAGCTCCTCTTCCTGTGGTGTGAAGATCTGATGCTTCGAATCTGGTTGATGGTAATTGCTCCATCTGGGTTTGCAACTTTTCCCATCTTCTAAGACCTGCACAATTCAGTCAGGCATAACAATCACATATTGTGAATTTGTGAAAAGTGGTCTCGCAATTGGGTCCGCAATCCATAGATCCAACTTTTGATTAATGTTACGAAACACTATGCCAACGTTACCTGCTTTTCGGGGGGCAAGGCTCCAATTTCCGGTCCCTTGAACGGTCGCCCTTGGGTCCTCTTCGGTAGCCCAAGGACCCCATCTATTGTTCGTCTTGTCAGTGCAAGGGGGTCTCATCTGCTAGATTCAAAAACATATGCCGATGATGAAAAGGGGAGGAAAAAACAGAATGAAAATGACAAAAAGTATCATGAAATCATCAAAAGACGAGTAATAGAGAGCATGTTGATGCAAGCTTCAATATTCTTTTTGCCCTTTCAGAGAAAGTTTGATTTGTAATTAGGCTAACATGTATAAGAGCAAAGGAGGCACGAAAAGTGGGCCCTTCTTCTCCTGCTGGTGCTGGTGCATGGTTTTCAAGAAGATTGGATCAGGTTCGAAGCGGGTGAATGCATGTGGTTGAACATTAGATTGGATTTAAGTGTTCTTGTTGTTCAAAGCAAGTGACTTTCTTTCAAGTTAACTACTGATAAATCACAACTTTGATGAGTAACAACTATTCTAAACAAGAATAGTTAACTAATCGGAGACACCAAAGAAATGCTCATTGCGCTCTTTACAAGTGGACTTGATTAGAAGTTATGTTCATCTTCTCCCCATCATACATGATCTTGCGGTTATCTCTCCAAATGTGACATGTTAAGTTGCAATTGAACTGTTAACTACCAAACCAGGAGTCAAATCTCGTGCATAAAGAAACAGGGGGAACGCACAAACAAGGGTAAGCATCATGCACATCCTTGGAGCGATCCGAATGCTTAAACAAGAGAATCGAACATTCTCATCAATGATGCACAAGCACGAATTTTTGTGATTGTTAATCAGAATGATTCGAAGCCATTGGAGCAGCAGGCAGAAGCGATAAAGCTATGACCAGCACATGAGTTCAATCAAAATCAGAATCATTGTCACGGACACAAAAGTTTAAAGCGGCTGGAGAACTGCGTATTTGATTCACCCGGTTTAAAGAAACATGAGAAGTACAGATGCTTTTGCGGGCTCTCAAGTCATCCCGGTAGGTGAAAGCTCTTTACAATAGAATAATAAAGCCCACAAGATTGCCACTTCTGGCTTTTATTGGCTCAAAAGATTCCAAGGCAGTCTTGGCTTGAATTGCCATCTCCAATTTCTAGTTTTCCATTCAAGAGAGAGCCACAGAACCAAGAGGCTTTTTCAATTTATCCTTCAAATAAGCATATATATATTTCGCGTTGTACTTTAATAATATAAAATTTCGAAAATCATGGGTCTCTCCTCAGTTTCAGCATTATCATGCATAAGTGCCTAAAACCGTAAAGTTAGATCTCGCGTTTCAAGAAACATGAAAATTGAGATTCATTCCTTTTGGTATTGTAATTAGTTTTAAAGCAACTTAGACAATTTAGACCTAATTTCTTAGGAAATGCTACAGTTTTGGATTGAAGTACTTGAGTTCTCTATTAAGCATTTAATTGAATGATAGTCGTGTCATTTGTCTATTAAGCATTTAATTGAATGATAGTCCTGTCATTTTAACAAACAAACTTTGATCATTCTCCTTAGGATTTCTAGCGTTATTCTAGGGCCTTTACACACAGATCAAGATGATATGTGAAGGCTGCGCCAATTGACAGAGGCAGACGAAATTAAAGCTTAGCATAACAATTAGAGTACGTTTATAAGTGAAATAAGAAATATGATCTACACCAAATTTCATTTTCATATGCTTATTCTCGTTGGCAGAATTCGCATAACATGTGGGAACACAGCTAACACCAACCTTTTTTGCCCTATGGAATGATATAAATTCTTAGACTTTTCCAGAGTAAGCGACAGGTATATCCAACCAAACTACATTTCACCTGGCCCCATATTCCTAACTATAGACACTTCCATTTATTATTATTATTATTATTATTATTCCCCGAGCTGTATTAATTTATGGTGGGTCCATATGGTTAGACCATTTAATTAACTAATGGTCCCATATATTCTGGTGGTGATGCTACGGCCATGTCTATGTCTATCGTTCTTCAATGGGTCCGACTGATTTGAAGGGCATTTTCCTTCTCTTTTAGAGAAATTATGATAATCAATTTCCCATTGCAATAGCAAAGCAAGTACTAATCTTACGATTTTTACCACACCCATGTAAAGTGCCTTGTATATTTACAAGATGCTCAACGGGTTGCTGGAATTTTTCAACGTGTCACATCATGAATTATTGCTCCAGTACAAGTTAATTCAAATTAATTCAATAAAACGATGACAAAGAGAATTTATACTGCGGCCGACTGAATTGATGTCTGAACAGGTCAATTGTTTTCACATTAGAAAGGTCGGTCGAACTCCGCCATCAACTAACAGAATCCACCAGTTTTGATGGTGGCAAAGTCTAATGTAAATTAGATGTAAAATGTTTGACCACACCCCCAGAACAAAAAAACAAAAAGGAAGAGGCATTATACACGGAAACAAGACTGGAACGATCGAGATTGGAATTGAAAGTGGGAATCTTTAATCCAGCTGATTTAAGTGATATAACGATACTGTAATATAGTTTCCCTAATAATACAAATTTGGCAAAAATTTGGGTGGTGGTCAGCACTCAGCAGCATGGAAGTCGGCGTCATCGGTCCGCGTTCGGGGACCCTAATTATTAATGTGAGGAACGTTTCAATTGACCTTCTCAAAACTTTAATTTCAATTCCCACCTATTAATAAATCATTCAAATCCCGGATTCCCTTTGAATATTCTCTTTTCCCCCCTTGGAGTTATAATTCCGTTTCTGACTTGGTTTTCGAATTTTCCTTGATTTCATACTTTTCTCCTTCCAAATTCCCGTGCTCGGCTTGTCTACCATCTCTTATATCGGTCTTCTGTATGGTGCAAATTTATTAGCTTTTCAATTGCGACGAAAAATCACTAATTTTCCTAAAAATTGTGACCTCTCGCGAAACTATAGGTGCAATTTTGTGCTCCACCGATGGATGAGAAAATGATATATATAATCTCTAAACTTTAACTAAATATGCAATATGCTCCCTCAATTTTTAATTTGTTCAATGTATTGAGAAAATTCCATTCATATCTTGAAGTTGACAAAACTTTCTATTTTCTAATGGTTATGTTAGAACAGGTGTTGGGACAAGCATATATCACTCTGAGTAACTTTCAAGGACTTTATGCAAAGTCTATTTATATTCCAGAAACACATATACAATCCATGTGAATAACCCACTCTGATGGGACTAGAACGAGACAAGTTCATAATATAATCAATAACGGCTAATAATCTAATTAAGAATTTCACTTTCCAAAAATATATATTGATTAAGTCAGTCATTGATTGATGAAATCAATCATAAAGACAAGTTCTAAATGTGAATGTTACACTTATTTTATTATGCATTTATTTGTCAATATTTTATTTTAACCTCTATTCAACCCCTTATAGATGTTCGTGCTAATTTTATCACAATGTTACTTATGAACTTTGGTCTAATACACAATGTGATTCTTAAAATTTTAAATTAGTCAATTTAATCATTAAAATTTTGGTATATATTCAATTTATTTTTAAAATTATATGATAATATTCAATATTGTTCCTATATTTGAATTAATGGAAGAATAATAGTTTACATTTTCATATAATTCATAGATTAAATTGAATAATACAAAAAATTTATCATCATATTGAATAAATTAAAATTTTAGATATTATATTGTATATTAGGATAAAATTTAGACATTATATTGAATATTAAATTAAAATTCAAAGATCATTTGTGTCATTATCTTCAATGAACGAATAATCGAATTATTATTTTTCGTGGGTTGCGCAATGGAAAAAGCTAATCGTTTCACTGCTTCGTATTCTAAGAGCGAGCATGGTGGGATGAAGATGGCGATCTTGATGGGGTGTCATTTTGAAACACGGGTGCAGCGAAGGAGAAGACACCAGAGGACAAGGATGCGAAGCTCGATGACTTCAAGGTTCATGAAAAGACGAGGAACCCAGGTTTGATACAACACCTGTCTTATGGCCCTCGCATGGAGAAGACACCTATCATGTGCATCGGGAAAATAGAATACGACACCCCCTGAAATCTCGCATGATTCTGCTCCTGGTGGTCAACGAATCTAGCCCCCGGTAATTCGCATTATCCAGGGAATTTCGACCCGCGCATACTAAAATTCGGGCAGGTCTCTAGAACGCACCTCGCTTTCCTCGTGAATTCAGCTAAAAGAGACGTCAGCCTAACTCTTTGATTTACCTTGCTTTTTCTGTGGTGTTCAACGCCGCAAATTAACCAAATCGTTCAATGTTTGATGTGCGCGATCAGAGCGTGCGTGCATATAAATTATAGCTATAGCTTTGGAAGTCAATGCAGTTACATAAATTGAAGGTTCTACGTGTCATCATAAGATTAGTCAAGTCGAAACATGCCAAATCAATCAAATATAATGAAAAATCCTGGTCGTGGGCGTCGGGTCAAGGGGCTCTACGGCCATTTGGGCATCCCTATCATCTCGCCTCTCATTTTCCTTTCCTGCGAATCTCGCGATTGCGAAGGTCACGAATGAATTCAGCGAGCTCGCTGACTTTTCGAGCAAAAGACCAAAGTTGATTTTGTCAAAAGATTTCTCGTATCCAACAGGGCTTATGGGATCTAAATAAACACGGTAAAAGAAATAAGTGCATCGATAAGAATAAAGACTTCCTTATCCGAACGAAATCTCAGGAAGCCAACAACAAAGAAGGAAAGAAGAGAAGGTTAGCAATTGCAAAGGTGGCAAAAAGGCTGGACATGTGGAGCTGTTGTAGAGCATGCATGGGTGGGAGAGGACAAGGGGAAGAAGGCCTTCGCCGGTTTCGCAACGGCTGCAACTTTGATCGGTTGCATTAACTCCTGTCGTCTCTGCGCGATACCAACTCCTTAATCTGATGTAACGCTACCTCAGTTCCAAACCCTATTCTCTCTCTCTCTCTTTCTACCTTAACACAAGACCTTTACTCAACATTTGCAACAATTACGCTTTTTTTAATCATTAAATTCCAAACTAAACATTTGCAATAATAGATATCCTCGACCTGAAAACTCATCGCACAAGAAAATATCAATGTGGGTCCTTAGTAATGGTCCAGCGTAGGAATCCTCATCCTAGAAGTAAACTCACTAAATGACCAAATCAGATAATATTCGACATGGAGTAAGGAATATCCTAAGTTTGGAAATTAATAGAATAAGTTTGGTTGTTTTTCCAAAAGAAATAGGCGATGTGGTTCAACTGTGCATTTTTCTTATAAAAGAAGCCTTCATTTCAATTAAACATGGCGAATTTTAAGAATTATAGTAGAATAATTAAATATTAAATTACGTATTCATCTAACAACTTCCGTAGTTAGCAGTGATCATACAAAATTTCACAAATTAAAAATAAAAATAAAAACTAATTAATCCTAATGCTCGATTTTATTTCTCGTTGACTGGCTATGCAAAATAAGTTTTTGTTGGCATCGAATCTTCAAGTGGGCGGGGTGCTCCACCCACATTGCACTCCACTATTCTTGCTCATTTCACGTATAATCCAAGATACATTTAATCAAGAGACTTACGCATGAAGGTAAAGCATTTTCTGGATTATAAAATGCGATCGCCATCGTTCAATATTTAACACCAAAATGCAGAATAAATAAACACAAAAAGAAAAAGAAAAAAAAACTGACCGCTCCTTAAATTGGCCGTGGCCACGTAAAGGGGAGACAAATAAAGTGGCCGGGTCCACCTTAATTACGAGAAATCAACCCCCCATAATTAAGACCGTAGTAATGACACCGCCATGTGCGATTATTGTCAATTTCGTTTGCTTAAATCACGATTAAGTATATTCCTAAGAAGCCAGCGAAAAAAAGGGAAATTCTTAAATATCTCAGTTGATATTCGCACCTTTTTTTTTTTTTTTTTTTTTTGGCAATTGTCCAATTTATTACACGAATACTCAGGCTTTTTCCCCTGTGTGGGTGGGCCGCGGGGGGTGTTCAGTTGAATTAAATGTAGCTCCGACCGTTTAAAAAGGTCCCATTATAAATAAATAAATAAATAAATAAATATATTTGTTTTATTATTAATTAATTATTATTAGTATGTGGGATTTGAATTTTAAAAAGGGCAATATTCTCTGTTCCAGGAAGAAAAGCTTACACGACCGACGGAATCACTCTCTCTCTTCCCTGTCTTTCTCTCCTTTTAATCGTCTCTCTTTCCCTTCTCTTTCCTCTTGCGCGTTCAGGTTCTGTATGCGTCGATGACCTAACTCTCTCTCTTTCTTTCTCTCTCTGTTTCTCTCTCGCTCTGCGAGTTTCCATGTATTTCAGAGTTTGAGAGTTAGGGTTTCCTCAATCATCACCGGAGCATTGAACTCGCGCCCTCTGTCTTTCCCCTTCCGAAAGGGCCTGGGAATCCCTGATCAGTTTGGGGGGGGCTAAAAATCGTTTCTTTGATCGATGAAGAGGCCTAAATCGGAAAAGTTGGACATGGTCTTGTCGTTGACGAGGCTGAGATCCCTCCAAATCTTGATCTGCGTAGGCCTCTTGTACGTAGTCCTAGTCACTGTAGAGATTCCCTTCGTTTTCATATCTGGGTTCAACTCCCTCTCCCAGGAGACCCTGTCTCGCCCCCAGACCCAGCTTCAGACCGGCCGCGACTTGCAGGAGAAAGACGCCCCCACGCGGCCCCACGTCACCGTTTCTCAGAACTCCGACGAGTTGGCCCCCAGCCGGCTCCCCGAGCCCAGGAACATCGTCTCCGGCTTGAACTTCGAGAAGACGTGGAAGACTGGCGTTACCGGCGGGTTCTCGGAGCTCGACAAGTCGGCGAAGGTCGCCTGGGAGGTGGGTCGCCAGTTTTGGGACGAATTGCAATCTGGGAAGCTGAATATCATCAGCCAGAAGCCCCAGAATGGGTCGGAGTCGTGCCCGCATTCGGTGTCTCTATCTGGGTCGGAATTCTTGAACCGGAAGAGGTTGATGGTGTTGCCCTGCGGGCTTACGCTGGGGTCGCACATAACGGTTGTTGGGAAACCTAGGTCGGCCCATGCAGAGCACGATCCGAAGATAGCTCTGTTGAGGGAGGGAGACGACGCGGTCATGGTCTCGCAGTTTCACATGGAGCTGCAGGGGTTGAGGATTGTGGAGGGCGAGGACCCGCCTCGGATTTTACATTTGAATCCCAGGTTAAAGGGTGATTGGAGCGGGAAGCCGGTGATCGAGCAGAACACTTGTTATAGGATGCAATGGGGGACGGCGCAGCGGTGCGAAGGGTGGAAATCTAAGGCTGATGAAGAGACCAGTGAGTATTCTGATTCAGTTCTTGTTTAAATGGGTGATCATTGTGAAAAGAATGATTTGTTACCCATTTTTGTGCGTAGCTCTCTTCAATTGCTGATGAGATAGAGAAAAGGAAAGAATGGTTAACCTGGGGGAAAAAAAAATAGGGACTTCAATATCAAGTGTTCTTATTATTAGAAATAATATGCTCCAATTGTTGATGAAGGGGCTGTTGAGTTTTTTCTTTTTGTTTTTCATTTGTGTGGGGGATCACAGTAAAAGAGTAATTTTACCCATGTTTGTGGTTAGATTTCTTCAGTTGTTGATGGTATTGAGATAAAAAAAAGGTAATCTTTGAAAAAGAGGGACTTCATGGATCTTGGTATCGGTGTCATTGTGGGAGATGTAAGTTCTGTTTATTTTTAGTTAGGGTGTGGTTTACATACTTATTACTGATAGAAAATAGAATTTACCCTGCATAAGCCTGCATAAGCTTCAGATTGTGCTGATTGTGATTTGGAAAAGGAATTGCCTGGGTTGCATTGGCACACTTCAAGAGATGTTTGATTGGTTTGCATGCGCTTCATTGCAGTTGACGGCCAGTTGAAGTGTGAGAAGTGGATCCGTGATGATGATGATCACTCTGAGGAGTCCAAGACATCTTGGTGGTTGAACCGGCTCATAGGGCGGACAAAGAAGGTGTCGGTTGATTGGCCATATCCATTTGCTGAAGGCAAGCTCTTCGTTCTAACTCTTAGTGCTGGATTGGAGGGTTATCATGTTAGTGTCGACGGAAGGCACATCGCATCTTTTCCTTATCGCACTGTGAGTAACAACATGCATCCTGACAACCTCATTGTGAAGGTTCTTTATCTTGCTCTGTTGGTTAACGTTTTCTCTAATTTCAACAGGGTTTTGCTCTTGAAGATGCGACTGGCCTAACTTTAAATGGCGATATCGATGTTCATTCCCTATTTGCAGCTTCTCTACCAACTTTACATCCTAATTATGCTCCACAGAGACATCTTGAGATGTCAAGGAAATGGCAAGCCCCGCCTTTTCCCGAAAAACCTGTAGAAATGTTCGTCGGCATCCTTTCAGCAGGTAACCATTTCGCAGAGCGAATGGCTGTGAGGAAGTCCTGGATGCAGCATAAGCTTATCAAATCTTCGAATGTAGTAGCTCGCTTCTTTGTAGCATTGGTAAGAGGAGACGCCTAGAGTTGGTTGTGTGTTGTTTATTCTCGAGCGGTCATAATAATGTTTTGACCTCATGTATGGACAGCATCCTCGGAAGGAAGTGAATGTGGAATTGAAGAAAGAGGCAGAGTTTTTTGGTGACATTGTTATAGTCCCTTACATGGATAATTATGACCTCGTTGTCCTCAAAACAGTGGCCATTTGCGAATATGGGGTGAGTTGAGGGTATTTCTATACGGCAGAAAAACCAATATTTTTCTTCGCAAAGGTGGCTTACTTGTGAGTCTTTCTTATATTGGCTGTTTTCAGGTTCGCAAATTGTCGGCCAAGTACGTGATGAAATGTGATGACGATACATTTGTGAGGTTGGATGCAGTTATGGATGAAGTCAAGAAGGTACCTGAAGGAAAGAGCTTGTATATTGGGAACGTCAACTACTACCATAAGCCACTTCGATACGGCAAATGGGCAGTCACATATGAGGTACGGAGTGCATCATGGTTCAGTTCTGTCGTCGTTGGGCTCTTTGGGTTGATCTTTTTGCGTTGCCTTTCTTCAAGTCTGATTGTCTCTCAAAAATGAATGAGGATCCTTTAAAAGTGAAAGCAGTTTGATTCTAGGATTTTATCTCCTTAAATATGCAAGGCAGATTTTTCTCTCTTTGATTCTTTTTGATTCCCCTTCTCTGGTTGTCTGGTGATTGGAGTGGTTTGGCTTGAAAACTCATGAGCTTTTGGTGAGATTGCTGCACAATGTTGCATAGGTGTAACATGTGGTTTGCTTTGCAACTCAACCCTTTTAAGCATCCAGATTGACTAGACCCCTTCCAGTTTGATGTTTCTAGCTCACTTTATTTATTTTTCCCTATACCCGGAGAAATGCCTTAGTTTCCTGCAAAGCACTGTGCCTCATCACCCCACCTTTTTTGTAATCTTTCTTGTTCACTAGAATTTTTCAATATATATGCAACCCCTTGTGCAAATCTGTGTTGGGTGGTCTTTGTAGATGCATCATTGAAAAGCATGTGACAAGTTACATCTAAGCACTATTAGAAGAGATTCTTCAGAAAGAACCAAAAGAAAGAGAGAATAACCTCTCTGGATCTTTAACAAGTTATCTTTTTTCTTTTGCTGATTTTCTTACTTGCCTGATTGGATGGAAGTGATCCTTTTCCAGATCGATGAGACATACTTTCATTTTCCATGCCTCAGTTTTCTCGCCTCTCTTTATGTTTCGTTCCAGGAATGGCCTGAGGAAGAGTATCCGCCTTATGCAAATGGACCAGGCTACGTTTTGTCCTCTGACATTGCACACTTCATCGTGTCTGAGTTTGAGAAGCTTAGACTAAGGGTATGTATATGAAAAGAAAATCATGATTTAGTTGTTGTGCATGCGTTTATTCGATTGACTTATGGCGGCCGGGTCATCCTCATGCAGCTGTTCAAGATGGAGGACGTGAGCGTGGGGATGTGGGTGGAGCAGTTCAACAGCTCGGGACCCGTCGAGTACGTGCACAGTTACAAGTTCTGCCAATTCGGGTGCATAAAGGATTACTACACGGCGCACTATCAGTCCCCGCGGCAGATGATCTGCATGTGGGAGAAGTTGCAAGAACAAGGCCGGCCCTTGTGCTGCAACATGAGATGACAGGGCTTCGTCGCGGAGGGGAGGGAGAGAAACCATAGAAGAGAGAGGCAGACAAGTTTTGCAGGCATAGCCACGATGCATTGTATATACTCTGGACGGACCGTGGTACAGTGAGAGTGGGGTGTATCTAGGTTCCAGGGATTCTCGAGGATTAGTCTTAAATTCATTCATTATTTCATCCCAACCAGTCTTCTCTTCAGTCCATCCAATAGGTTATTCGATTCGCGAGCATTCTTTATGTCCCACGGTGCATCTGTGGTGGGTTCGATGATCACGGGGTTCAGTTGGTGCGTTTGTCATGCCGACCGCTTCCTTTCTTCGTAACGAGGGACATGTTTCATGGTATCCGATACTTGGTAAAAAAATTATTATCGTTTTTCCCCTCTTGGCTTTTTTTTTTTTTTTTTTTTTTTTTTTTTTTTTTTTTTTTTTTTTTGTTCCTTCTTCCTGTTTAGGAATTCTGGAGGGACCCGCCTCTTCAGGCGTCAAATTGTCAATTGACTGCGTCGTAAGGCGCTCGAGCAAAGAGCCCACCACCTTGACGAGAGAGTCGTTGAGAGCTCTAGCGAAAAGCGATGGTGCGATGGTGATGGGATTAGGGATTAGATGGCCGTTGGGCGACCGATTCAAAAAAAGTGGTGGGAGGGGCTGAGAGCCATCATTTGTCATCGTTCAGCGCCTTCCACCCAGACGCGGTCGCCGACACACGTCTCCTCGTAGCGGGCCTTCTGTCGGTGCCTCGATTCTCATGTGAGTTGAGTGCGCACGCGTGAGGCAAATTGTTGAGTTCTTGACTTGTTGTTGGAGGAATGAATCCCGTGTTTTGACCAGCTCAAATTGTGATGGCTGTTTGATGGCTGATGATGATGATGATGATGATGGGTAAGTGTCAATTTATATCGGGCCTACTTCTGTTTTTCCTTTTTTATCCTTTTCTAGATTGGTGGATTCACATTTTCTTGATAAAACCCGTGAAATGCTTAGCATCGTAATAATGAGAAAATGACAGAAATCTGCTTGTGCCGGGGCCGTGTCTCAAAGTACCCCGTGAATTAGACGCCTTTGTGGCAATAGCCTCCTAAGTTGCTGGCTCACGAGCACGTACTAGTCAGGTGCATGTTTCTGAGGATCACTATAGGCATCTTTGTCTGAAAACGAAAAGTTGCACAAAAATTAAAAATAAAACTTTAAACATTAGAGAAAGATTGAATCTAAACCATCCGCTCCATTTTGGAGATAATTAGTAATAATGATGAATCTTCTTCCATAATTTTGGCGAGCAACAAGAGCATTCAAAACGAGTATAGATTAGAGGTGAAAATATGGGTCATTGATCCATTTATGTTTAAATGTGTCGTTAATGGGTCAAGCCTTATTTCCTAAAGTACCCATAATGGATTTTAATGAGTCAAGACTGAGGTATATGGGTCTTAAATGGGTCAAAGAGTTTATTCATTTAAAACCCATTTATCAACCCATTAAAAATGAACCCATTTATTTTCACCCAAAACCTCACAATCTCTCTCTTCTCTCTTTAACTTTACAAAAATATTTTTAAAAAAAATCGAAATTATAATTATTTTTTTATTATAAATTTTTTTCTTTCTTTCTTTCTTCTTCCTCTGGTTGCCGGCATGGCGATGGCCGGCGACCGGCCAGGCGAGCCTCGCCGGATCCGGCGAGAGGTGAGCTCAAGCTCGCCGATGCCGGCAAGCCTTGAGCTCGCCAAATCGGGCGAGGCGGAGGCCTTGCGAACATCTGACGAGGCTCGAGCCTCGCCAATCTGGCGAGACTCGAGCTCGCCAATCTGGCGAGACTCGAGCTCGCCCGGCGCTAGGCGAGCGGGCTAGCTACGCTCGTGTGCGGCCGCCAATCGTCGTTGTGCCGCGGCCGGCCAAAGAAGAAGAACAACAAAAAAGAAAGAAGAAAGAAGAAAATTATATTTAAAAAATAAAAAATAAAATAATTAAAAATTTAATTTAAAAAAATAAAATAATTAAAATTCGATTTTTTAAAATAATTTTTTAAAAAATTACAAAAATTGTCCATTAAATTTGTGTTGTATAAAACTATTTTAGCAATACCATTATATATATATAAGAAATAAACTTTCTTAAGTTTAGTTAAATTGGTCGGGTCGGGTATGAGTTGGGTCAAGCATGGGTCGAACAATTTACATTAGGCATAAATGGGTCATAAATGGGTTAATGAGTCAATTTGGGTCAGACCATTTATCACATGACCCACCCATTTAACAGCTCTTGTATAGATACATGACCATCAAGACTTGATCATCGAGCTCTTTAGTGATTGAAGGGGCAACGATTGGAACTCAATTTGTTTGAACATGTTAATTGACGTCGAACCCTCATCAAGTGCCATCACTCGTCCTCCCCCTCCTTCTCTCCATATGTTTTAGGTTTTTTTTTTTTCCTTCATTTTTTGAGCTTTTTTTTTTTTTTTTGGACAGATGCCCCCAATAATCATGGGAAACGAGCATGTGACCGGCACCTGGTCATCCACCAGCAATTTTTCGCTGACGAAGAGCTCGTGGGGCTGTTGATATAGGGTGGGTTTGGTTGACATTTGACAATAGGTTTTGGGTGTAATGCAAATGTTAAAAGCTAAAACCCTTTGAATAAATGCAAATTGCATTTGATTAAAACTCTTTGCAAAGCCACTTCAAGTACAAGTAATGTTTGGTAAAAAAACTTTTGCAATGGGTTTTGGTTATATTTTTTAATATTTTTTATTAAAAAAAAAACTCAAAACTCTTTGCTGACTTCGGTAAAGGGTGTAGGCTGCTGATGAGCCAGATCTAATGCTGACGGCCATCAACTAAGGTCACTTGACCTCGAGCAACCTCTGGTGAGAGTCATGAGACATAAGTAAGAGCTACCTGAAGTCGCATGACCCTTGTTAGCCTTTTGCCAACCATTCGCTGACCAGATATGGCCTTTTTGGTTCCTTGCTTTTGCCTGTTCTTTGCCATCGACCAAACCGAAGAATCTGACAAAGTAGATGAACAGTTACAAAAAGGGGCAAATTCGAAAAATAAAAGAATTAGTGAGGGTAATTTTGAAAGGAAAAAATATTTTAATTCTAATTTCAACATTCCACATATGCTATTTCAAAATGCTGGGTAGAAGTAGTTTTGGGCTTTTAGTACTCCCGGAATTAGTATTTGGCTGAAAACTACTTCAAAATACTTGTCAAACAACTCAATATTTCCCCAAAGGGATTTGAAAGCTAAAAACCCATTGGAAAAGTTGAACCAAATACACATAAAGGTTTTGAGTACAAGGATGCTTTGACGCATTGTCAAGTATATGGCACTTTGAGAAAATAACCGTGGTTTGGGTTTCTTTATTATTATTATTATTTTTTTTTTTTTTGGAGTTTTCTTAACAAAAACTGAGCCAATGGATTGTTGATGTTGGTGGTGTTGGAGGCCCCAAAGCCCATTAATGGGCCATTTAACATAGCCCGTGATGGCAAACCCAACCTGCCCATATTGATCCTGTCAAGTTCTTGTCTAGTTGCTTGTGACCCATGTGAAAGTGGACTCCCTTTTGATTATGCAATGTTGGGTTGGGTTGTGTTCCGGCTGACCGCGGGCCTCCTTCTCTCCAGGCAGTTATGCGGAGAGGGAGGGGTATGTTTACCCCCTGAGGACCATCCCCGGTAATTCCCTAGCGAGGTGCCCAGCAAGATTGCGTTCTATATTTTAACATGCCGATACTTGCACGTCTTACACCCCTGAGTTAGTTGTGTATATTTTTCTTCCCCACTAACTAGGGAATACCAACGATTTCACACTAAAAAATTGTTGAACGTTGGTAAAATCTCACTTCAAATCATCCCCACACTAGGTTTTGTTTGGAGGGTCATTGAATGTGTGTCATCACATCATCATGTATCATACAAACAAGAACAAGAAACTTAAGCCTAACCTTCCAATTAAGCATTCCTGTATTTTTATTTATTTATTTGGGAATCAAGGCATTGTCGAGACATTAAAAGTTTATTTCATCATAATTAATTTTCAGGATGAGTATGGTAAAAGTCTTAAAACTTGTCGCAAAAGTATAATTAAATTCTAAAACTTTCAAAAAATGCAATCAAATCTTAAAATTGGTCAAATTAGTGTAATCAAATATATCCATTAATTCTGTTCAATTTGACTAATAAAAAATACCAATGTGATTATTTTTATTACTTTCTCTCTTCTATGTGGTGTTAAGCTTAACTAAAATACTGAAATCACATTGTTCTGATCAAAATCTCAATTTTTAACTTAAATTTTATTTAAATTAGGTTTAAAAATAAAAAACTAAAAGTTTTGTAAAAACAAAAGAAAAAAAACATAAAGGCAAAAAGGCTAGGGCTTGGGCCGGCGCTCCCACTTATGGCCGTTGGCCATTGCCGACACCCCACTAGTGATGGGGTGGCGGCCATTGGTGGAGGACGGCCTTGTCTTCTTTTCACTAGTGGTTCTTCTCTTTATGGTGTGCATGTTTTTTTTTTTTTTTAATTTTTGGATTTGTTTAACCAAATTTAATTAAGATTTGGTGTAAAAAATAGAAGTCGGATCAAAATAATGTTATTTTAGTGCTTTAACTAATTTTAATGCTCCATCATAAGAGAGAGATAACAATAATGAAAAAAAAATTCATATCAACACTTTTTGATAAGTCAGATTGAAATGTATTACCGAAAGATATTGATTACATTAATTCGATAAGTTTTATGATTTGATTATGTATTTTGAAGATTTTAACATTTAATAGCACTATCGTCATTAGTTTTAAAACTTTTACTATATTTATCCCTTTACATTTTTTTCGCCGAATATTGTTTCGGCGGGGCTCGAAGGAAAGTCGTGCCCATGTGTCCGTCTTTTGGGTTAAAAGCGTGGGGAAATGGAGAGAGACAGACAGATTGACAGTGACCGAGGTCCGACCCGAAATTCGTCCTTTGTTCCGCTTTGCTCTCGTTGTGTTCTACCCTTCCCGCCACTCCCGTTCCGCCACGTGCTCCCTCGCCCGGGGATTGCCCATCCGGAAGAAAAGCCGGCTATCATTAATACCGTGATATTCAATAATGATATTATATATCTTTCGTCGAATTAGCAAAAACTGGATGATACGGGATGATTATCATAATTAATACATAACATTAAATGAAAAATTATGGGCAAAGGCAAGTGCAGTAAGCTGTCGCATTGGTCATCATCTCGTATGTGATATATTAAGATACATGATCAGTTGATGAGATATTGTAATATCGCTTTTTAAGAATCTTTTGATTACGAAAACATTTTGTAAGGAATTTTTACAATCCATACTTCTCTCCTTTCAAGTTTATCTTTTTCCTTTTCTTTGGCTGATGTTTCATTGTATTGATGAACATAAAAACAAGTTGAGATAAAAGAAGGACAATATTGTAAAATTTTCACTCAAGATAAGTAAAGGAATATAAGGGAGTCTCTGTCAATTTCATCGACTAAACTTCGATTTTACTAAGAATTAGTACTAAGCACCCAACAGAGGGTGGGCTTGCTCATGATATCAATAGAGAAAAAGCAAATGTCATGAATCTTACATATGGAAAAGACCCAACTAGTTTTGACAATCCCCAATTGTTTCCTTTCTCCTTTCATTCAATTTGTATAATATAAAAAAGCCGGGCACGTTTTTGTAACTGGCGATTGCCCAAAAGTTTGTTTCTTTACTGGAGGGACAAGAAGCATCCAAGGAGATCCACGTATATACTGTCCTTGTCATCTTATAACTATAAATTTTAAATTAAATGTTAATTTATGCGTTCGATGATTCGGATCTCCATCCTAAGTGAATAAAAAACCATCCCACTCATCTCATAGAATGATACAAAACATGAAATAATTTCGACTTTGATTTTGATGACACGAAATTTTTTTTTGTTTTTGCTCCGCATCTCAGGATATTACTATAATTTATTTTTTAATTCATACCTACAAGTAAATTCCGATATTGCCTTTTATGGTAGCAATCGTGGTGGAAAAAAATTATGCAAAATTAAGAAGGGTAGATATCAAGAAAAACCCTAAATCGGTACGTGTATGGTAAATGTACCTTAAAACGATTTTTTAACCACAAAATACTCCAAATTTGTATATTTATGACAAATTCATATTCCATTAGATTTCGTTAAATTCCTCTTCTTCTTCCCCTGCTTCCGTAGAGAGGTAGAGAGAGAGAGAGAGAGAAGGATCCAGGAACAGTCCAATGCTCAACCTCAGCCAAGAAAAGGAAGAGCAGACAGACCCACAAGGCCCATCATCTCCCGGACGGAGCGGATACAGAGGTTGGCTAGACCAGCGCCTGCCGGGGCCGACGACCATGCGGATGCTGATGGCCACCATCATGCCGCCAACGATGATGGAAATGTGGGCGACCATGGGCTCGGCCCTCGCCAGCTTCATGTTCATCTGGGCCATCATCCAGCAGTACTGCCCCTACGAGCTCCGCCGCTACGTCGAGAAGTACACCCACCGCCTCACCGCCTGCTTCCACCCTTACATCAAGATCTCCATCAACGAGTACACCGGCGAACGGCTCCGGCGCAGCGAGGCCTACGCCGCCGTGGAGGCCTACCTGAGCAAGAACACCTCCAAGAGCGCTAGGCGGCTCAAGGCCGAGCTGGGCAAGAACAGCAACAACTTGGTCCTGACCATCGAGGAGTCCGAGAGGGTCACTGACGAGTACCGGGGGGTCAAGGTCTGGTGGGCCTCGAACAAGGTCACGTCGCCGCCCCAGCGGTCCCTGACTAACTACCCGGATCAGGAGATGAGGTTCTACAGGCTGACATTCCACAAGAAGCACAGAGAGGTTATCGCCGAGTCCTATCTGAAGCACGTGATCAAAGAAGGGAAGGAGATAAGATCGAGGAATAGGCAGAGGAAGCTGTACACGAACTCGCCGGGTTACAAGTGGGAGTCCATGAAGTCCACAATGTGGAGCCACATCGCTTTCGAGCACCCGGCCACCTTCGACACCATGGCCATGGACCCCGAGAAGAAGAGGGACATTTTGGAGGACTTGGTGACGTTTAGCAAGAGCAAGGATTTCTACGCCAGGATTGGGAAGGCTTGGAAGCGGGGTTACCTCCTGTACGGGCCTCCCGGCACGGGCAAGTCGACCATGATCGCCGCCATGGCGAATTTCCTCCACTACGACGTGTACGACCTAGAGCTCACGGCGGTCAAGGACAACACCGATCTCCGGAAGCTGTTGATCGAGACGACGAGCAAGTCCATCATCGTGATAGAGGACATCGACTGCTCTCTCGACCTCACGGGGCAGAGGAAGAAGAAGGGCGAGAAGCTGCCACTGGAGGACGACAACGTGGACAAGCTCAACAAGTATGTTCCCAGGAAAGACCCGTACGGAGATACCACCAGCAGGGTCACCCTTTCAGGACTTTTGAATTTCATCGATGGATTGTGGTCTGCCTGTGGAGCGGAGAGGATCATTGTCTTCACCACCAACTACGTGGAGAAGTTGGACCCTGCGCTGATCAGGAGGGGCAGGATGGACAAGCACATCGAGCTTTCGTATTGCTGTTTCGAGGGGTTCAAGGTGCTGGCGAAGAACTACCTCAGCCTCGAGACGCATCCGATGTTCGATGCGGTTCGCGGCTTGATGAGTGAAGTGAAGATCGTTCCTGCCGATGTTGCCGAGAGCCTTATGCCCAAATCCCCGAAAGATGATGCCGAGAAATGTCTCTCGAGGTTGATTCAGGCCCTCGAGGAAGCGAAGGAAACGGCTGCCGCCGCCAAGAGAGCCAGCGAACCCAGAGACGAGGCTGTCGAGGAAGGCGCGCAAGGAGGTGCCGAAACGAGAGACGGGGCTGGGGCTGCCAAGAAAGATGCGGTGCAGACGAAAGACTGATCGGAAACGAGCTTCAGCATTTGCAGCATCATCTTCATGGTAATTCTGATTATCTTGCCACAAGAAGCCACGATGATCTCTGGTCTTGGGGGGAATTTGATGAAATGACTTTTTGTAAGTTTTTGAGAAAGAAGGAATTTGTCCAGGCGACGTGAGTAGGAGGTCCAAAAGAGTTGATGGTTTTTCTTGTTTGTCTATGCTTTTTGCTTTTCTGGAAAGCTTATGCTGTTTCCTAGAAACCCCTGTTTGGTTTAGCATTTGAAATGCTCTTTGGGGCTCTAAAAGGGTTCGGCCAAATGCTGTGATGTTTGGTTCAAGTTTTTAGGGACTCTCGGGAGATGCAATTGCATCTCCAAGGGGTTTCGAAGGGCTTTGGGGGAATGGAGGGGTAGAGGTCCATTGGGAAGTTGCATTCTGAAAATGCAACTTCCGATATTGTTCATCTCTCCGGTGGAGAAGCCGATCGGAGGCCAACAACTGCCGGCCAAGGGGTCTTGCAAACCGCCTAAATAAAAATAAATATAAAAATAAATATGTTTATATGTTTATATAAAAATATAAACATATCTGTTTTTTATATAATTATATTTTATGTTTAATATATATATTCATAAATATAAACATATCTATTTTTTTTTATATAAACATGTCTATTTTTTCTCCGATTGTTTATATATATATAAACATATCTATTTTTTATATTTTATGTTTATATATATTTTTATATAAAAATATGTTTATATAAAAAATATAAACATATTTTTACTTTTTTAATTTAATAAAAGTTAATTACAAATGCAAATTTTACCAAATAACATTTGCATTTCTAAAACCTCTTTCACCCAAAGTATTTGCATTTCGCAAATGTATTCCCCAAAAGCCGAATCAAACAGGCCCATACTCTGGACGGACCGTGGTACAGTGAGAGTGGGGTGTATCTAGGTTCTAGGGATGCTCGAGGATTAGTCTTAAATTCATTCACTATTTCATCCCAACCAGTCTTCTTTTCAGTCCATCCAATAGGTTATTCGATTCGCGAGCATTCTTTATGTCCCACGGTGCATCTTTGGTGGGTTCGATGATCACGGGGGGTTCAGTTGGTGCGTTTGTCACGCCGACCGCTTCCTTTCTTCGTAGCGGGACATGTTTCATGGTATCCGATACTTGGTAAAAAGATTATTATCACTTTTCCCCTCTTGGCTTTCTCTTTTTTGGTTCCCTCTTCCTTTCTACGTCTGTTTTTTCCTCTTTTTTTTTTTTTTTTATCCTTTTCTAGATTGGTGGATTCACAATTTCTTGATAAAACCCGTGAAATGCTTAGCATCGTAATAATAAGGAGAAAATGACAGAAATCTGCTTGTGCCGGGGCCGTGTCTCAAAGTACCCCGTGAATTCGACGCCTCTGTGTCAATAACCTCCTAAGTTGCTGGCTCACGAGCGCGTACTAGTCGGGTGCATGTTTTTTTAGGATCACTATGGGCATCTTTGTCTGAAAACGAAAAGTTGCACAAAAATTAAAAAAATAAAACTTTAAACATTAGAGAAATATTGAATCTAAACCATTCGCTCCATTTTTGGAGATAATTAGTAATAATGATGAATCTTCTTCCATAAATTTGGCGAGCAACAAGAGCATTCAAAACGAGTATAGCCACATGACCATCAAGACTTGATCATAAAGCTCTTTAGTGATTGAAGGGACAACGACTGCAACTTGATTTGCTCGAACATATTTAACTGACGTCGAACCCTCATCAAGATCCGTCACTCATCCTCCCCCTCCATCTCTCCATATGTTTTAGGTTTTTCTTTCCTTCATTTTTTGAGCTTTTTTTATATTTGGACAAAAATGCCCCCGATAATCATGGGAAACGAGCATGTGACCGGCACCTGTTCATCCACCAGCAATTTTTCGCTGACGAAGAGCTCGTGGGGCTGTTGATATAGGCTGGGTTTGGTTCACATTTGAGAATAGGTTTTGGGTGTAATGTAAATGTTGAAAGCTAAAACCTTTGAGTAAAGGCAAATTGCATTTAATTAAAACTCTTTGCAAAGCCACTTCAAGTATAAGTAATGTTTGGTAAAAACACTTTTGCAATGAGTTTTGGTTATATATATATATTTTTTTTTTTTACTTAATTAAAAAACTCAAAACTCTTCGCTGGCTTCGGTAAAGGGCTTAGGCTGCTGATGAACCAGATCTGATGCTTACGGCCATCAACTAAGGTCACTTGACCTCGAGCAACCTCTGGTGAGAGTCATGAGACATAAGTAAGGGCTACCTGAAGTCGCATGACCCTTGTTAGCCTTTTGCCAACCATTTTCGCCGACTAAATATGGTCTTTTTGGTTCCTCGTTGTCCTTTTGCCTGTTTTTTGCCATCAACCAAACCAAAGAATCTGACAAAGTAGATGAATAGTTACAAAAGGGGAAAATTCGAAAAACAAAAGAATTAGTGAGGTTAATTTTGAAAGGAAAAAAAAATTATTTTAATCCTAATTTCAGCATTCCACATATGCTATTTTAGAATGCTGGGTAGAAGTAGTTTTGGGCTTTTAGTACTCTCAAAATTAGTATTTGGCTGAAAACCACTTCAGAATACTTGTCAAACAACTCAATATTTCTCCAAAGGGTTTTGGAAACTAAAAACCCATTGGAAAAGTTGAACCAAATGCACCCATAAAGGTTTTGAGTACAAGGACGGTTTGAGGCATTGTCAAGTATATGGCACTTTGAGAAAATAACCGTGATTTGGGTTTCTTTATTATTATTATTATTATTTTTATTTTTTTGAGTTTTCTTAACAAAAACTGAGCCAATGGGTTGTTGATGTTGGCGGTGTTGGAGGCCCCAAAGCCCAATAACGATTAATGGGCCATTTAACATAGCCCGTGATGGCAAACCCAACCTGCCCATATTGATCCTGTCAAGTTCTTGTCTAGTTGCTTGTGACCCATGTGAAATGGACTCCCTTTTGATTATGCAATGTTGGGTTGGGTTGTGTTCCGGCTGACCGCGGGCCTCCTTCTCTCCAGGCAGTTGAATAGCCTATGTGGAGAGAGAGGGGTATTTTACCTGTGAGGACCATCCCCGGTAATTCCCGATTGCGTTCTATATTTTAACATGCCGGTATTTGCACGTCTTACACCCCTGAGTTAGTTGTGCATATTTTTCTTCTCCACTAACTAGGGAATACTAACGATTTCACACTAAAAAATTGTTGAACGTTGGTAAAATCTGACTTTAAATCATCCCCACACTAGGTTTTGTTTGGAGGGTCATTGAATATGTGTCATCACATCATCTTGTATCATACAAACAAGAACAAGAAACTTAAGCCTAACCTTCCAATTAAGCATTCCTTTATTTTTATTTATTTATTTGGGAATCAAGGCATTGTCGAGACATTAAAATTTTATTTCATCATAATTAATTTTCAGGATAAGTATGGTAAAAATCTTAAAAATTGTTGCAAAAGTATTATTAAATCCTAAAACTTTCAAAAAATGCAATCAAGTCTTAAAATTAGTCAAACTAGTGTAATCAAATATTGCCATTATTTCTGTTCAATTTGACTAATAAAATATACCAATGTGATTATTTTTATTATTTTCTCTCTTCTACTTGGCATTAAGCTTAACTAAAATACTGAAATCACATTGTTCTGATCAAAATCTCAATTTTTAACTTAAATTTTAGTTAAATTAGATTTAAAAATAAAAAACTAAAAATTTTGTAAAAACAAAACAAAACAAAAAAACATATAGGCAACAAGGCTAGGGCTTGGGCCGGCGCTTCCACTTATGGCCGTCAGCTATTACCGACACCCCACTAGTGATGGGGCGACGACCATTGGTGGAGGACGGCCTTGTCTTTTTTTCGCTAGTGGTTTTCTCTTTATTGTGTGTGTGTGCCTGTTTCTTTTGTTTTTTTTTTTTTAAACTTTTGGATTCTTTAACCAAATTTAATTGAGATTCGGTGTAATAAATAGAATTCGTATCAAAATAATGTTATTTTAGTGCTTTAACTAATTTTAATGCTCCGTGAGATATTGTGTAGAAGAGAGGTAATAATAATAATAAAAAATTTCACATCAGCATTTTTTGATAAGTCAGATTGGACGGTGTTATTGGAATATCTTGATTACACCAATTCGATAAGTTTTAAATTTTGATTACATGTTTTTGAAGGTTTTAACATTTAACAACACTTTCATGATTAGTTCGAGAACTTTTACTATATTTACCCACTGAACATTTTTTTCGCCGAATATTGTTTCCGCGGAGCTCGAAGGAAAGTGGTGCCCATGTGTCTGTCGTTTGGGGCTAAAAGCGTGGGGAAATGGAGAGAGAGAGACAGAGAGAGAGAGGTCGCAGTGGGGGAGAATCGTGAAGAAGTGGCTTCAGGACAAAGCAGCGCCAGGCGAGCGACGTGACTTCTGAATTGTCCTGATTCGTCGTCCTTTGTCAGATTGACAGTGACCGAGGTCCGACCCGAAATTCGTCCTTTGTTCCGCTTTGCTCTCGTTGTGTTCTACCCTTCCCGCCACTCCCGTTCCGCCACGTGCTCCCCCGCCCGGGGATTGCATTAATACCGTGATATTGAATAATAATGTTATATATCTTTCGTCGAATTAGCAAAACTGGATGATACGGGATGATTATCATAATTAATACGTAATATGACATGAAAAATTATGGGCTAAGGCAAGTGCAATTAGCTGTCGCATTTGTTATCATCTCATGTGCGGCATATCAAGACATATGATCAATTGATGATACATTGCAATGTCACTTTTCGAGAACCTTTTGATTAGGAAAACATTTTGTAGGGAATTTGTATAGAAATGGATTACGAATGCTCAAAATCCATACTTCTCTAATGTCAAGTTTACCTTTCTCCTTTTCTCTGGCCGATATTTTATGGTGTAAAAACAAGTTAGAGATAAAGACGGACAATATTGTAAAATCTTCGCTCAAGATAGGTAAAGGAATTAGAGGAAGTCTCTATCAATTTCATTGACTAAACTTTGATTTTACTAACAATTATTACTAAGCACCCAACAGAGGGTGGGCTTGCTCATGATATCAGAAGAGAAAAAGCAAATGTCATGAATCTTACATATGGAAAAGACCCAACTAGTTTTGTCAATCCCCAATTGTTTCCTTTCTCCTGTCATTAAATTTGTAATATTATAAAAAAGCCGGGCACGTTTTTGTAATTGCCGATTGCCCAAAAGTTTGTTTCTTTACCGGAGGGACAAGGAAGCACCCAAGGAGATCCACGTATATACTGTCCTTGTCATCTTTTATAACTATAAATTTTAAATTAAATGTTAATTTATGCTTTCGATGATTCGGATCTCCATCCTAAGCGAATAAAAAACCATCCCACTCATCTCATAGAATGATACAAAACATGAAATAATTTCGACTTTGATTTTGATGACATGAAAGACTAATTTTTTTTTTTTTTGCTCCGCATCTGAGGATATTACTATAATTTTTTTTAATTCATACGTACAAGTAAATTACGATATTGCTTTTTATGGTAGTAATTGTGGTGGAAAAAAGTTATGCAAAATCAAGAAGGGTAGATATCAAGAAAAATCTCAAATCGGTATTTGTATGGCAAATTTACCTTAAAATGATCTTTTGATCACAAAAAACTTTAAATTGATACATTGATGACAAATTTATATCAATTAATTTTCGTTAAAATTTACAGTTAAATTGTTAAATTAGATAATACATGGTAGGATATATCGGTAATTTAATAATAATCTAACGGAAATTAATAAAGGGTATAAACATCATAAATGTATCATATTGAGATTTTTGACGGTAAAAAAATTAATATGAGGTAAATTTATCATAGTATATCTATTTGAAATTTTTTGAGGTATTAACGTAGGCAAAGAAAAAGAAAGAAAGTAATACCACCCGTTTGGGTGGCGCTGCTAGCGGCGAGCTTCTCCCCCTAATGCAAGGGGAGGAGTTCGATTCCCGGGCGTCGCATTTGGCGCCTTACCCGCTTCTCTTCGTGGGCTTCAAGATTTGCCTGCCGGCTACCAGTTGTACGGTTTTCTGAGTCAAAAAAAAAAAGAAAAAAGAAAAAGAAAGTAATGGATATGGATATGAAGTTGTCATTAGAGCTAGGCAAAGACTAGCAGCCGCTTGTCCGAATATAATTGGGCTTTACGTGGACCACTGTCCGCGTAATGCCACCACCAGTAAAGAGAAGCAAAGTAATATAATATAATATCAGCAAAAAGGACAAAGAAGACAGAAAGAAAGAAAGAAAGAAAAAGGGTGAGCAACGTCGCAATACCAGCATCATGGCAAAAATCCAATCCACATCTGTTCATGTCGATAAACACCGGTGCCTTTTCCTCATCGTCCACCTACTCTCCCCCTCCCTAGTCCCCCCCTCTCTCTGCCTTTTGCCTCACTACTTTACACAGGTGAAACTCACCATGGAAAGCCATCTTCTTCTTCTTCTTCTTCTTCTTCATCCCCTGCTTCCGTAGAGAGAGAGAGAGAAGGATCCATGAACACTCCCAAGCTCAACCTCAGCCAAGAAAAGGAAAAGCAGACAGACCCACAAGGCCCATCATCTCCCGGACGGAGCGGATACAGAGGTTGGCTGGACCAGCGCCTGCCGGGGCCGACGACCATGCGGATGCTGATTGCCACCATCATGCCGCCGACGATGATGGAAATGTGGGCGACCATGGGCTCGGCCCTCGCCAGCTTCATGTTCATCTGGGCCATCATCCGGCAGTACTGCCCCTACGAGCTCCGCCGCTACGTCGAGAAGTACACCCACCACCTCACCGCCTGCTTCCACCCTTACATCAAGATCTCCATCCACGAGTACACCGGCGACCGGCTCCGGCGCAGCGAGGCCTACGCCGCCGTGGAGGCCTACCTGAGCAAGAACACCTCCAAGAGCGCCAGGCGGCTCAAGGCCGAGCTGGGCAAGGACGGCAACAACGTGGTCCTGACCATCGAGGAGTCCGAGAGGGTCACCGACGAGTACCGGGGGGTCAAGGTCTGGTGGGCCTCGAACAAGATCATGTCACCGCCGCCGCAGCGGTCCCTGACTTACTACCCGGAGCAGGAGAAGAGGTTCTACAGGCTGACATTCCACAAGACGCACAGAGAGGTCATCGCCGAGTCCTATCTGAAGCACGTGATCAAAGAAGGGAAGGAGATAAGATCGAGAAATAGGCAGAGGAAGCTGTACACGAACTCGTCGGGTTACAAGTGGCTGGCCATGAAGTCCACAATGTGGAGCCACATCGCTTTCGAGCACCCGGCCACCTTCGACACCATGGCCATGGACCCCGAGAAGAAGAGGGGCATTTTGGAGGACTTGGTGACGTTTAGCAAGAGCAAGGATTTCTACGCCAGGATTGGGAAGGCTTGGAAGCGGGGTTACCTCCTGTACGGGCCTCCCGGCACGGGCAAGTCGACCATGATCGCCGCCATGGCGAATTTCCTCCACTACGACGTGTACGACCTCGAGCTCACGGCGGTCAAGGACAACACCGATCTCCGGAAGCTGTTGATCGAGACGACGAGCAAGTCCATCATCGTGATAGAGGACATCGACTGCTCTCTCGACCTCACGGGGCAGAGGAAGAAGAAGGGCGAGAAGCTGCCCCTGGAGGACGACAACGTGGACAAGCTCAACAAGGATGTTCCCAGGAAAGACTCGTATGAAGATACCACCAGCAGGGTCACCCTTTCGGGGCTCTTGAATTTCATCGATGGGTTGTGGTCTGCCTGTGGAGGGGAGAGGATCATTGTCTTCACCACCAACTACGTGGAGAAGTTGGACCCTGCGCTGATCAGGAGGGGCAGGATGGACAAGCACATCGAGCTTTCGTATTGTTGTTTCGAGGGGTTCAAGGTGCTGGCGAAGAACTACCTCAGCCTCGAGACGCATCCGATGTTCGACGCGGTTCGGGGCTTGATGAGTGAAGTGAAGATCACTCCTGCCGATGTTGCCGAGAACCTCATGCCCAAATCCCCGAACGATGATGCCGAGAAATGTCTTTCGAGGTTGATTCAGGCCCTCGAGGAAGCGAAGGAAACGACTGCCGCCGCCAAGAGAGCCAGCGAATCCAGAGACGAGGCTCTCAAGGAAGGGGCGCAAGGAGGTGCCGAATCGAGAGACGGGGCTGGGGCTGCCAAGGAAGATTCAGTGCAGACGAAAGACTGATCGGAAACGAGCTTCAGCATTTGCGGCATCATCTTCATGGTAATTCTGATTATCTTGCCACAAGAAGCCACGATGATCTCTGGTCTTGGGGGGTAATTTGCTGAAATGACTTTTTGTAAGTTTTTGAGAAAGAAGGAATTTGTCCAGGCGACGTGTGTAGGAGGTCCAAAAGAGTTGATGGTTTTCTTATTTGTCTATGCCTTCTACTTTTCTGGAAAGCTTATGCTGTTTCCTAGAAACCCTTTATGGCTTTCTAATATTTGGTCTTATCATATTATCCAGTGACCATAAAACAAGATGGCTTCACTCGAACATAGAATTTCAAGTACTTCAAACAGTTTCTTGACCACTAAGAACTGAAAATCAGTGCCACAAATGATATACAACAAGCCAACTAGCCAGAGAAAGAGTTCCAATACAGCATCCTACCAACCCAAATTGCCAGAGGCAGATTACCATTGGATCACTAAAGATGACAAAGCAAACAGGGCCATAATAAAATATTTCGGCTCAAGCATTATTTATGCGACACTTGCTCGGCCGGCACTTGCACTAACCAAATCGACGTACTAAATCGGGCTCCATTGTTTGGCTAACGATTGCCACTTTAATTTCCTTGAAAAAGTGCACTGGCGTCTGAGGTGTGATGCAGTTGTGTGTGTTATGGACTGAGGACCACCATCGAGGCCTGAGGCTGGGCAATTTTCAATAGGCTGATCAATCTTCAATCTCTGCTCATGACCACATGATTTTCTAACTCTTGCCTTCCAACTGAAGGTTCCACCGGGAGCTTCTTCGCTCATTGCTCGATCAGCTTCTCCTAGTATTATGGTTCTATCTGAATACATTCATGCATCTTGTCAATTTGGCAAATCAATGCACTTGAAGAACCCCAAATTGAACTTCCATAAGAAAGATAAAAAGTGACTATTATTACCAACCCAACTTATGGTGCCTCCCTCGCCTTTAAGACCGACCACAATCAAACTTGAGTAAACCACTTCAGGAAGTAATCTACCACATCAATAAACTAACTATTCACAACCTTGAGGAATGTTGTATTCGTCTGAGTATAACCTGACTGTAGAAGTATCTTGTCCTGAAGAATAATAGCAACGCCGCAAGAGAACCCAAAAGAGTAGCGCCTGCCATAATGAAGAAAGACAACATGAAGCATTTTGTTCCTTTACATTTTAGCCCTTCCCCGGATGCTTCTTTGTCGTAAATATACCCAATCACTCTAATGGAGAAGACATATGATCCAACAGGGTTTGCCATGGTGATGGTGTTGAATATGGTGCCCATATGACCCACGCCGAATATCTCAGACGTTATCGTCGGCATCAGTGACCACTGTGAGCCATAACAAATACCCACCAACACTGAGCCCACGTACAGAGCACCAGGCAGGCCAGAACCAATGATCACATGACCAACGGTGAGAGCAGCTAGAGTTATGGCCATGAACAATGGCCGAGCCCACCCTCTGGCATGTAAAAAGAAGTCTGATACAAATCCGGCCCCGAAACGACCAAGAAAGTTCCATATGCTCCACAAGGAGATCATACTGTTCACTTCTTCGCTGTTGTAACCGAGAGATCCTCCTAGCTGGCTGATGTTATTAATCGTGGCTAGTCCTGAGCCCATGCCACATGCCATGGCCAGAAATAATATCCAAAAGTCGACAGTGCGCATAGCTTGCAACAAATCAATGTCTCTTTCGAGCTGCTGGTCGTTGTTGTCATTTGTACTGATTTCTTCATTAATGTCACCAGGCAGAATCCGATAATCGGAACCAGTCGGATCTTCTTCTCCATCATAAACCATCTTGTAGCGTTCTAGCCGATCAAGGTCGCTAGTCTCATCCATACTTACAATCGACCGCGTCTGCTCAGCAATCCCGAAATCTCCTTGCAGGGCTCTAGCAGCAACAAAAACAGGCAAGAATAGCAACAGAAGCAGCAAAACTAACGCTGAGAGATGTAATAAGAACGTCCACTTGAAGATGTTTTCCAATATTATAACAACCATGAGATAAGCTGCAACAACGAGAGCAACCAAGGACAAAGCATATAGGTGTTTCTTCTCTTCTGATGTGCTCGCATTGTATATTCTTACGAACCCCATAAGGAGCAGAGCATTAATTGTGGGTAACAAGGCAAGCATCAGGAGATATGCGGCAGGGTTATTGTTGAATACTGTCTGATATATTTGGATCAGTATAGCTCCACTTAAACCGATAAATCCCTACAAAGGAAAGGAATCAACAACTATCCAACAAAACTTATTAACTATAAAATGTGGTGAAGCAAAGGAAAAACACAATAGCAGAGGTAGATAGAACATTTTTTAAAAATATAGACAATCTTGTTCTCAATGATTTGTCCAATTTCCACAGGTTTGAACTATTTAAAGTGCCTCTTGAGCGCTCAATAAAACTGTCCATACACAAATTGCAATATAGTCTTTCAAGTTTCTGCTGCACTTGCATCAAGATCAAAAACCAGTTTTACTAGTAAGGATTCAAAACAGAAGCTACAGTTTCAGCTGATGACATGATGCAATTTATGGGATCACATCCAAAACAAAAACATCAAAACCCCAATTCTTGTATATCATTAAACATCAGTCAAGGTTAAAATTTCCAATTCAAATAAGTGAAAAAAAAGTAAATTTAAAACGACAATGACCAATCCACCAAGTTAAATTCACACTCAATCAATCACCTTCATGATCCCGACAGCAGTACCGCTATACTCAGGGAAGTTCCGGACTGCCGTGACCACATCGGCGGTGTTGAAGAAGCTCTGCGCATGCGCGGCGACCAACATGAACACGCACACGGCCGCCACGGGAGGCTGGCGCAAGATGCCGGCGACGGAGACCCACAACAAGGAGTAGCCCACGACGTTCTGGGCCGCTCCGGCGAGGTGGACCATCCACGGCCCGCCACGGCGGCGGCGGGGATCATTGGCGCGGGAGTAGAGGAGGCCGGAGAGGACGCCGCAATTGGCGCCGAAGTCCTTGAAGACGGAGATGGTGTCGAGGGTGGACTGGGAGTAGCCCTGGGTGGACTTGAGGGCGGGGGAGTAGACGGAGAAGGTGTAGAGGGAGCCGCTGGTGCACTGGATCAGGATGCTCGCCGCGGTCGACGCCCACTTGTTGCTCAGCTTCTCCTCGTGCCGTCGGCGGGTCTCCATCTTTCTCGGATAGGAGGGTGGTGGTGGTCCCCGCCGCCGCCGCCGCCGCCGCCGTCTTCTTCTTGAGGTTCGGTGCCGTTGCGTGGTCGGGTGGGATTTGACTTTGGGTAATGATCGATGTTTTCTTGGTTCCACTGTGTCTTGTCGTCTCCGCGGATGATGACGACGATCGTGGCGGGTGGGAGAACATCTGGGCCGTGTGGCCGCCACGTGGCCAAGGTCCTGCCTGGCTAGTTCATACCTCCACCTCCACTCGGAGCGAGCAATGATTTCCAACACGACAAAAGAGACTCGATGGCACCTGTCTGTACGAACGTTTATCTTGCCTGTTTTGTGAATTCTGTTATTTTTCGTAAATTTTCTATTTTTCTTCCCCGAAAGAGTAAAGGGGCACTAAAGAATAATCATATGGGTGCGTAGAATAAAGTTAGCCGGGAGCTTCAGTGATTCCGAAGATTAAATATGCAGTCATTTTTTTAACTATTGGGATCAGGTCCGGTATATAGTATTTCTTTTATTCTCTGATGCGAAAATAAACAGTAACTTGACATCTAATCAACGCTGTTGGAGAAATTGCCTAAGATAGACTTGGCTTCGTTGGTAAGGCAAGTTCGCATTGTCATCAGTGACAACGAGAACCGCATAAGGTCATACTGGGAGTTGCAGCAGGATGCCATCATGCCAAAGGTCCGCGGCCACTTGACCTGAATGCTTCGATCCTATTGACGGTCGGGTATGAACCCCTCCTGATCGAAGCTCATCCAGTATAGTTTGAGTTTCCATTTCCTGTCGATTTTCAAACTCAACTACAGCTGCTGTCCCATGAGCATCCGAATGCTTACAGGACATTTTCATCTGCTAAAAGCCTAATGACACAGCAATGTTGCAACTACAACACATATATTCCCTCACTATTCCTGTGATGATGATGGGGATAAAGAGGCATCAGAGGCGCAAGAGGCAATCCTCAGAAGTGACCCTGCCCATTATAATACTTCCAACGTCTTCGATTCTTTAACTTCTGCACCTGATAAAACACATAATTCTGGTCGCGTTCCACATTTGTCGAGTTGAAAACAGAGATAGCACAACAACTGAACGAGAGGGAATGCCAAGGCAGAAAGCAAAAATTATCGGAAATACTGCTCCATATGGACAAATCGAAGCCAACGAATGATTTGATCTCTCTCTCTCTCTCTCCCCTAGGAAAAACGAGAGAGAAATAAGGGTACTCCGTAGCGCCCAGAATTTTACTTGGTCCGAAATGCAAATATGAGAATGAAATGGCATGAAACAGAACAAACTAATCAAGGAATTCACCCAGCCGCTGTGAGCTGCGAATGCTGCGATCTTCTGTGAAGAATTAGCTTGTAGAAACTTCTCGTGCGGAAGAACAACACCAAATCGACCAGGAAACCGAAGAAGGCAACGGAAGCCAATATGAAGAACGACAGCATGAAGCAATGAGTGCCATAACAGGAGTTATCCTCCCCCGTCGCTTCCTTATCGTAGATGTATCCGATCACTCTCACCGACAGGATGTACGATCCGACTGGACTACCTATGGCTATGGTGTTGAAAATGGTTCCCATGTGTCCAACACCGAATATCTCCGAAGTGATCGTGGGCATCAACGACCACAGGCAACCGTAGCAAACGCCCACGAGGACTGAACCCACATAAAGATTTCCAGAAAAGCCGGAAGCAATGATCATGTGACCGGCTGCCATGATGAGCAGGGTAAAAGCCATCAAGAACGGCCTCGTGAAACCTCTCTTGTAAAGCAAGACATCGGAAATATATCCGGCTCCGAAGCGACCTAGAAAGTTCCATATACTCAATAGAGAGACCAGAGTGTTAATCTCAACGGTGGTGTATCCGAGGGATTCTCCGATTTGGCTGATGTTGTTTATGGTGGCTAATCCAGAGCCGAGCCCACACACCATGGCTATGAACAGCAGCCAGAAGTCCCCAGTACGCATCGCCTGGATAAGATTCATGTCTTCTGAAACTTCCTTGGATACTACTTGCAGCGGATCGTCCAACAATGGACTCTGCTCAGAAGATGATGGCTCTGAAGATCCTTCCCTCTCCTCCCTCATTGCCACAATTGCCGTTCTAAGAGGCCAAAGAAGCAGAAATAGCAGAACTACGAACGTTAGGATGCGTGACCATAAAGGCATGGTAAAGGTGTTCTCCAGTATTATTAAGATCATGAGATAAGTGGCAATGATCAAAGCGACTGCAGAGAAGCTATTCAAATGCTTCTTGTCTCCCATCGCATTCGTGTCGTAGATTCGTACCAAAAGCATGAGCACGAGCGACACGGATGTCGGTAAAATTGCTAGCATCAGAATGAAGGCACTCGGCTCGTCCTTCAGCACTGTGTAGTACACTTGGATTAATATAGCTCCACTTAAACCAAGAAAGCCCTGCACCAGGACAAGGGAGATATTAGCACTCAAGAACGCATTTGTGCACAACCTATGCAGACTAGCACATGAAATCCCTCTTTTGAACTAACAATCAGATTGATTCTTAACCATTTTCCCTACCTTCCCCTAATTTCACCTTTGAGATATATTCGTAAGTGGACCAAACAGCAGGTCTTTCCAATCACTTCTAAAATTCATTTCTGCAGCAATATCTCCCCTTACATGGCTTCCCTTATGTCTTCCCTCATGATAAGCACGCTACAATTTGCACAGAGATTAACGGCCGTCACTCACAAGTACACATCAACTGCAACGAGGAAATCAACTTGGAAATAGAATCTCAGGTTCCTCATGTTTAAACTTTAATTCATGACCCTGTCTTCATCTTGACACGTCTGTGGAGGCGACAGGATGAAGCATGTCATTGCCAAGAACAAGCGTGGAGTTTAAAACATGCTTTCCCAGATTCATCAAGATATCAAAAGAACAATTCTTGCAATGTCATGTGGAGGCACTCCAAGTACACATATGGACTAATCACAAGACCTTGAATCAGTAATTAGCACTAAAAGAAGAACAATCAATGGGCAACATTGAAAAATTCTTAACTCTGATTTGGACACACACAAACTCTCTCTCTCTCTCTCTCTCTGCAAATAACACAAGCCACAAGTCGAAATTCTGGAAACAGCCCACAGCAATCAAATCCGCACATACCTTCATGATGCCCACAATCGTCCCGCTGTAATCGGAGAAGTTGTGCACGCCACTGACCACGTTGGTGGTGTTGAAGAAAGTCTGCGCGTGAGCCGCCACCCACATGAACAGGCACATCGCCGCGACCGGCGGCCGGTCGATCAGTCCGACGACGGAGGCCCAGATGCAGAAGTACCCGGCGAAGAACTGCACGGCCCCGGCAACGAGGACGAGCCACGGCCCGGGGGAGAGCACCGACCGCGGCCGCCGCCCCCCGCCGGCGGAGGAGCGGCCGCCGCGTTTTTCGGTGACGGCGGAGTAGAAGAGGCCGGAGATGACGCCGGCGTTGGCGCCGATGTCCTTGAAGACGGAGACGGTGTCGAGGGTGGATTGGGAGTAGGACTGGGAGGACTTGAGGGTGGAGGAGTAGATGCCGAAGGTGTAGGACGCGCCGCAGCTGGCCTGGATCCATATGCTGGCGATCGTCGACGCCCACTTGTTGTCCACCCTCCTCTCCATTCCTGGCTATCTCTCCTGCGTTCGTGCGCGCGGGTGTTTATTGGTTCTTGTGTTAAGGTTTTTCGTTCGGGAAGTTTCACGTGTCGCGCGGTCGGCGCTGATGTTCCTGGCCTTTGTTTCCGCCACAATCTTGGAAAGAAGAGAAGAGTAGCGACAGAGAGAGAGAGAGAGAGAGAGAGGGTTGTGTCGGGCACCTAACTCGACTCGGTATCTAACCTTCTTCCGGGTGTACGTTCATCCATTCATTGATGGGAGAACGCCATTGGAGGCTTGGAGCTGTCTGCGCTGTCGACGAGGATACTTTCTTTTGCGTTTGTTTATGATTCTTTTCTCGGCTAATTATAGCGTGCATATTATCTGGTCGGAGTATCACTATTCCTATTTCGATCCCAAGGCACTTACACATCTCCTAAATATATGGAATTCCTTCGACTTGACTATAAATCCTCCTCTCCCGATGAAAAATGGCAAGGAATTTATCATTAACTCTTATGTTATGTACTTATTTTCAAGTTAAACAAGACCAAACGCAGTGGTTAGTAAAAATTTGAAAATTGTTGAAGGACATATTGCTTTATAACAAGTCATGTATGCCACTTATGGTGTGTTTGTTTTACGGAAAATTCAATGATAAAGGAGAATCATTTCCCATAAAGCATTTTTCTGGAATACAATTTGTTTTTCTTTGTATGGTGAAAATTCAATTTTTTTTTAATTTTAAAAACTTCGCATTTTCAATTATTTTTATTTTTCATTTGCTTTTATTTTATTTTATTTTTTCTTTTTCTCTTTTCCTTCTTCTTCTCCTTCGCTCCTCTGCTTCCTCGTGCCGTCCCTTCTACTTCCTCCGGTGGTTCGTCCCTGGCTGGCTTACGAGGGGCGGGCTTGAGTTGTTGTTGAAGGTCACAAGCTCACCAATCTGGCAAGGCTTGAGGCTTGCTGCCAGAGACTACAAGCTAGCACGATTTGGCGAGGCTTGAGGCTCGCTACCAAAGGCCACTAACTCGCCCGATCTAGCGAGGCTTGAGGCTCATCGGCCTCGGGCGAGCTCAAGCCTTGCCGCCAGGGGCCGTGAGCTTGCCCGATCTTGCAAGGTCGAGCTCGTCGGCCATCCCTATGGCCGGCAACGAGTGGAGAAGAAAAAGAAAAAAGGAACAAACGAAAAACAAAAAAATAAAAAATTCAAATTGTTAAAAAAATTAAAAATTAAAAATCTATTTTTTTAAAATATAATTTTATAAGAACAATTGTTTCTAAACCAAGCACCGAATCTAAGCTTTAGTAAATTTAGAAAATGTTTTCTGGTTCTTTTAAATGGGAAAGTATTTTTCTAAATTTAAGTTTTGGTAGGAATTTTTTTTTTTTGATTAGGAAAACATTTTATATTCACTTATTTCCTTGAGTGAACCAAACGTTGAATAATGAGGAAAATGCTTTCCGGGAAAATGTATTCCGTGAAACAAACACATATTTATATTCATATAATTTTCTTCTATCTAATATTTTAAGTTTTTGAATTGGATTTTCTAATAAAAATGAAACAAGATCAAATCTACCGCAAGGCCAAAAAAATAAGAAAGAAAAAAAATTCTGACCTCTGAATTTCCCTATTCGGTGTAAGCATATTCTAAATAAAGTTCTTAGATGATCTGTTATTTTTGTCTCTTCCGCATTGATTGGTCGGAGTACATTACAAATTACGTCTTCCAATTTGCTATAGTCTCCAATCACGTGGAAGTCAGCGAAGGTAGGCGCCTTTTTAAAAATAAATAAATAAATCTATTTAATCTCCTATACGTTTAATAGATGACCCAAAACGTGAACCCCAGTACATTTTCAAGATCATGAAATCGAAATGGGGAATTAACAAATTAATCTGTCAGAATCCATTTGTCTAGTTCCAGTCCCGTAGGAAGAGATGCATATATTATGACCTTGCGGGAAAAGTACAAAAAAAGTCTTAAACCTATTACATTTGTACAAATTCAGTCCTAAACTTTTTAATTGAACCAATTTAGTCCTAAACCTTTTAAAATTGGTACAAATTCAGTCAATTCAGCCAATTTTGGTCGGCCGGTGCTGACGTGGCAATTTTTATGATTTTTTAATTATTTTTTCTTTTTCCTTTTCTTTTCCGGCGGTGGTTGGCGAGGGCCGCTAAGCCCTTGCCTGCCGTCGGCGAGGGTCGCGGCCCTTGCCCGGCCTCTCCTAAGGCAGCCGGCGAGGCGGCTTCGCCCGGATTTGGGCGAGGCCAGCCTCGCCCTAGCCTTGCCGCGCGGAAAGGCGGCCTCGCCTAGGGCCGCGGGCGAGGCGACGAGCGAAGGCGGCCATTGCTAGCACGCCGGCCTGGCGATGGTCGCCTTTGCCCGCGGCAAGGCTTAGGCGAGGCCAGCCTCGTCCGCGGCCCCGGACGAGGCCGCGCGAGGGCCGCAACCCTCGCCGACGGTTGGCGAGGACTTCGCCGCCCTCGCCTCTGCCCTGGCGATGGCTGCCATGGCCTCACCAGCCGCGCGCGAGGCTGCCTTCGCTTACGACAAGGCTAGGGCGAGGCTGACCTTGCTTAGATCTGAGTGAAGCCGCCTCGCCGGTGGCCCTGGGAGAGGCCGGGCGAGGGCCATGATCCTTGTCGGCCACCGCTGGAAAAGAAAGGAAAAAAGAAAAGAAAAAATTAATAAGAAATTCGAAAAAATAATTAAAAAATCATAAAAATTGCCACGTCAGCGTCCAGCCATCGGCCAACGTCTACGTTAATGTTGGCCGGCCAAAATTGGCCGGATAGACTGAATTGGTACAAATATTAAAAGGTTTAGGACTAAATTAAATCCAATCAAAAAGTTTAGGATCGAATTTGCATCAACGCATAGGTTTAGGACTTTTTTGGTACTTTTCCCATGACCCAGCATAATAGAATCGCCTAGCCTCTGCTTTGTGGTATGTGTATTCCTCATATAAAATAATATCGATGTCCATGTGAGGTATATGGTTTCCAATGCTCTACATTGTCGCCAGTATAAATTTCCAATGTTAGGCAAGTGCTCTACAAACTATTCCAAAGTTGCTACATGCTCTAGAAACAAAGAAAATTATCCAAAAAAATCAACAACCTCTTGCATTTTTGTCAATTCAATCATAAATATTTCAATTTTGTTGATTAAATCCTAAACATTTTTACATTTTACCAATTGAATTCATTCAACCAATTTTGGCCTGAAATTCGTTGAGGTGAACGCTAGACATCCTACGTAACACGACCAACACTAATGTGAATAATTTTTAATATAATATATATATATATTTTTTTTTTCTGATTTTTCCTTTCTTTTTCTTTTTGCCAAAGGTTGGCCACCAACCACAAGCGATGGCTGGGTGAACGAGCCTCAACAAGGGCTCCCCTTCACCCAGGCAAGGCCAGCTTGCCCGACCATAGGCAACCACCGACAAAAGGAAGAAAAAAGGAAAAAATAAAAAATAATAAAAATTCGAAAAAAAATACTATAAAAAATTGTCCATAGCATTATGTTGGTTGTGGTCACCTTCATGTGGGGCCCAACTAACATTAAAACAAAAGAAAAAATGAGTAAAAGTCAAAAATCAAAGAAAAGAACAAAAATAAAAGTAAGTGGGGTGCTTTGTGTAGGTGTGTGCAAGTGAGGAAAGAGAAGAAAACGGAGAGCCCCCCTAGCCAAAGAGCACCGAAATAGGGAAGAAGAAAACAAAAGAGGGCCGAATATTTGTAACCCCGATTTGAGGGCCAAACGTTAATGGAATTGGCTCAAATTTGAATATGTTGTTCGTGAGACCGAGGGTTACAAGTTGATTAGTTTCGTTCGTTGAGGACCTCATCCAAATTCTCCAATTGTGGTTAGGATTTTCTTGCTCTATTTTTATTTATCCACCTTTGTGGTGAGGAAATGTGTTTGTAATATTGATGTTAACCGAGCCTCTAGTGTGTGGTTGGAGAATAATATTTTGTGTATCCTACTATTCTTCGTGATTAGTGGAAGTTTTTGGTCCCGCATTAAGTTTCCACATTAAATCCTTGGTGTTTTTGTTAACTTTATTTCCTCATCATTTGGGCATGATATATTGCTGGTTGTTGCTAGGATTAAGATAATTTCGGTTGATTTATCTTCAGGAGAGAAATTGATTCTAAATTGGGTTCAGTTACTAGTGAATTGTTGCCCCAGGTTCTCTCAATACGTAAGCAGTGTCACATAGAGTAGTCATCTAAAATTGGTCGGATGGATTCAATTGATAAAAAGTTAAAAGGGTTAAGACTCAATTGGCAAAACTGAAAAGATTAAGGATTGAATTGATAAAAGCGTAATAGATTTAAGACTTTTTGAATAATTTTCCCTTTTGAGAAGAATGCTCGTATATTTCTAACTCTTTGAAGTTTTGAGGTTTCTATATGAGCTTGGAAGTGTCTACAAACTCATGTTCCACTAAAACCGGCGAGGATTTTCTGTTTTGGCAGGGAATGGGGTTGGGGGTGGAACCGGATGCGAGGATGCTAAGATAGAAAGTATATTTACAGTTGGAGGCCTTTGAAATGTGGAGGAAATTATACAGTGTGATATGATTGGAAAATGAATAATTTAGAAAGTATTTTTTAATAATGATTGTTTATATGATTTATAAATATGAATGAGTAAAAAATGTTTTCATTGTCCACGAAAATGTTTAGACATAAATGGTTATAGATAATGAAAATAATTTTCATTGGCTAATTATTTCGAATGATATGAATAATTTTTTAGGAAAATACTTTTCAAATCATTCATTTTTCATGAAACAAATAAAATCAACTAGCTTTTGAATGTCTTTCACTGCAACCTGAAACTTAACCCAGTGATTATTGATTTGAAATTTCTGCATGCTGAATTTCTCTTGTATTTCAAAATAATGTTCATTAAGATGAATCATGTGTATCTGTACGCTTTCTATTGTCATTGCAGTATCAGTCATTCTTTGAGATCATCCAAACCAAATGGGATGTGATATTGCGAGGTTTATCAAGAACCTGTTTTGATTGATAAATGACTACCTTACTCATGTATCTATAAAACTTGGGACAATGTGCTAGATTGCGCTTTAATTCTCTTCCCTTTCCTACTATTGTATCTTGCTTGAACATGTCCACGAGCCTTTTGTTAAGATCGTTCCATTTAGTAGCGCCTTGAGATGACACAGCCTTAAAGCAACAGGTGATGCTCAACCATTACTTATACCGTTAAAATTTGATTAGGGTTGAATTCTCCTAACACTTCTGTAATCATTGTTGACATCTTTGGTGGTTAAATTATCCTAACACTTCTGTAATCACTATTGACATCTTTGGTCACCAACTGCAATTTGCTCAGGTACTAGATGTGCTTCCCTACAGAATTTTCCTCTGTTCATAGCATGCACCTTTAGCTTTTGCCTTTGCAGCTTTTGTCCTGTATCCTTCTTTCGTTACACCAAAAATTGTGTCTAATCCTTTTCATTTTCTATGTGTATCTCATATTTGGTTGCTATGGTATATAGGTGTGATCGCGAGAAGAGATCAGTGAAATCATGAAGAGATCAGTGAATTGGTCACAATCAATGACGTCGATTTCTCAGTCAACAACGATATGTCTATGTTTTGCTATTATGGCTTAAACACTTCCCTACAAATAGCATGGATGAAGGAAAATCAAGGAAAAAGATATCATGGCTACCCTAGATATAAAAGTAGGAAAAGTTGCGATTTTTGTGTGTTTTTTTTTTTTTTGAGTTGATGTGAAAATCCGTCAATTGACAAGAAGTGTGACTAATAATTTTCATCGAAGTAATGGCTATGAAGAACCAGTGTCGGTCCATGATGAGGATGATATCTATGGAAGAAAAGAACCATCAAGAGCATTGCATTTGGGACTTGATATTGGATTGAAATATCTCAAGAATCATCGGAACAACAGTCTACGCAAATTATTGAGTGGAGATGATCATTATTGTAGAGGTTTGAAGCGCCTTACTTGCTTTCTTCCTAATTCTTAACTAGTTTTCATGTACTCCCCCGGCTATTTTATTTTTTCTACCACCACGTTGATTCTTCTCTAGAATGAAATATTGGATGAACATTTGGCTATACTTTCAAAAACTAAAAACGAACCTCTTTTTTTTCAAAGTTTAGGAAAAGCAAACAAAAGAAGGATGAAGTTAGTTATTGCACTGGAAGGACAATTAAAATCACATAATGTTATTTTTAGTTAAAAGTGAGTATTTAGATTTTTTTTTTCTTTGGCCAATTTAATTTTTTGGGATAAGTACATTAAAAATTCTAAAACTTGCATGCAAGTGGAATTGAGTTTTAAAACTTTCTTAAAGTTCAATTAATTCCTTAGGTTAATTACACTTTTTGAAAGTTTCAAAATTCAATTGGCAAGCTTTGGGATTCGATTGCATTTTTTAAAATTTTTAAAACTCGATTGCACTTTCGTAAAAAGTTTTAGGATTTAATTGCCTTTGAAAGTTTTAGAATTCAATCACACTTTTATGACAAGTTTTCAAACTTTTAGTGTATTTATCCCTAATTTTTCTATTTGAGTTAAAACCGAAAAGTGAGGCAAACCAACTTTTCACTGAAATATTTCATAATAGATAGATACTGCGCTTTAGTCAGTCTCACCATATTTTAAGTCATTCACAATAAATTTTGTAAAAGACTTTAACTCATTATTTACAAGAAATTTGTATTCTTTGCGTATGATGAGTTCTATATAGTTACTTAATTTGTTTTATGTCATGGAGGAATCTGTATAGTTCGGGGTGACCCTTGAAGTCAGCCCGCGGAATAATTATTCATCTTTAATTGAACCTAGGAACATATTCGTGCGTTGCACGAGAGTAAATTCTTTCATTTGAGTCAAATTGAAATACGTGTTTTTGTTTAAATTATTCGTTCTATTGTATACCATTTCATAAGAATCTTTCTCTTTTAAACAAAATAAAGCTGGAATTATGATTTTTTATTATATAATAATATAAAAACTGGGGACTCAATTACAATTGAAAAGTTCCTAATGGTCTGACGGAAACATTTTATATGTAATCAACAACAATATCATAATAATTAGATAAAATAATAAATATCTTCTGAGAAAATACTTAATAGAAAGAATTGCAAAAAGCGTTGGTATTTCAACAATTTTTAATTTGTAACATTAATACTCAGTAAAATTATTTTCCTATAAGGGTTGAACAAAGATCATGGCATCTAATGAGGTAAGTATATGGTGACCACCACTGAAGCCTCCCGATGGAATAACAATTCACTCTTGGAGGCATCCTCGAAGATTCTGCATTGCACGGATATTAAAAGTGACTTAAATTTACATGACAATACATATTTATCAAACAACAAATATAATGTTGATTATAATTTTACTAAGCAATTCATTGCAAAATATGTCTTATTTATTCGAATATTGTTAGCATAATTTTTAACTAACATGTACACTAATAATTGTTCCAAAAAGAAGTTATTTATTAACTAAACTGGAAAAATAAGTCCTGTTGACTATTACTTTACTAAGTGAATTATTGCAAACTATTATTACCGTATTTTTTTAATCAACATATGAGTAAAAACATTCAAATTTGAAGTCATTTCAATATATTGTCAAATATAGCTAATTTGTGGTTATTAGTATGACTTGTTTATTTCAATGTGTGAAGATTTTTCATGATGCATTTTATGAGTAAAAATGACTAAGACAGGGAAAATTATTTGATCTATGGGAATTTATATTTATGATTTTTTTCTTTGCAAAGGATAGACACTGAATTATAATTGTTTTATGATATGGAATTAGGAGCTATGAAGTATGGATCTTATTATGTCTGATTCTGCTCCTTAGTATTTTCTGAGTAAAAAGTCTTTATTAGGTTAGTAATTCATTCTAATTTTTCAATTACACGCATTCGTGATGTGCAACCGCTACTTAGCTAATCTACTCATTCTATGCCTAATTAAATGTTATTTTGATATAACTATATACGGATGAGCTGTACATGGCGACCACCCTCTTCCTCTTCATCATCTTTTTGTTGGTGATCAATGCTGCCATCGTTGAGGATGCCCTCAAGGACTGATTGGTCAGGTTAACAGGCCAACCAAACGGCATGTGCATTGAGTAGCCCAATTTATAGTTCATTCTAGCTTCTTTAGCCAAACTTATGGTTTGTTTATGGTTTCTTTTCAAGCATTGAATTTCTTCTGGGAACTCTCCCGCTTCTGCTTTGAGGGAGACCAGTAAGAAATAGGGAAAGAAGAGGGTGTAATTCGACGCGTTAATGTGCAAAAATATAGCAAGGAGCAATTGACAAGAGGACAAGAACTTGGACCAACTCGTCATCCAGCATTCAAATTGTAGAGGGACTTCCATAAATCCTCCCTCTCTACTCCCTCTCTACGTCCATATACAACCGGCATTTATTAACCACGTTCCATATCACCCACAATTTTAGCAAGATCTATAGACCTAATCCATTCCGAGATTCATCCTAACTTGAAACCCGATATCGAATGGATCACACATACGACCACACCCATCAGAGTAAATAATACAAACAGTCCCTAAACTTTGACTTCACATGCAATGGATTGAATGTTTAAATTATTCAATATGGTCCTTGAAGTTTAACTGAATCTTTAATATTATCCCAAAATTTGAATTAATGAAACGACATCACTAAATATTTTCATACAGCTCAAGGACTTAATTGAACATGTACAAAAAATTTAGGGACTATATTGAACAAATTTAAAGTTTAGGAATCACATTATACAGTTGACTAAAGTTCAAGAACTATTTGCGTCATTAACCCCACCCATTATTGATAAAACTACAAGGGACGTTGTTTTCGCACCTAAACACAATCCCAATGTTGTTTAATGCCTCGTAGCCTAGGGAAAAAATGGACCCCCAAGTCAATAAATCAGAGTGTTTAATGCCCTGAAATAGCGTGTTCCTACAGTCGGTTAGCTCTGTATTCTGCATCATTCTAGTTTTACAACGCCAATCCACCAAAATCAAACCTCCAACCTCATGGAAAAGATAATTGAAACGTAAACGCAAATGCATCGTAGAGAAGCAAGGACGCTCATAAAATAGATGGTGCACTAAAAGAACTAACCACACCATCTTTCCCGTCCAAAACCTGTCTAGCCCCCCCTTCGAGATTCGTTCTTTCCTTTCATCTCTTCCACCGCTCTCGTCTCTCGGTCTCCTTGTGTCTCTTAAACTCTCTGTCTCCCTCAATCCCTCTCTCTCTAGATTCCTCTCTAACCATGGACTCCACCATGCTTTTGTTCCTCTCGGTCTTGGTCCTCATGCTTTTGGCGATGGCTATAGCGGTTGATGAGGAGGCCTCGAATGACCGGATCGCCAAATTACCAGGCCAGCCGGAGTTGGACGTGGCCCAGTTCTCTGGCTACGTCTCCGTCAACAGGGAGGCGTCCCTCTTCTACTGGCTAGTAGAAGCTGCTGGTGACTGCGAGAAGAAGCCACTCGTACTGTGGCTGAATGGAGGACCTGGGTGCTCCTCCATCGGCTACGGCGCGATGCAGGAGCTGGGCCAATTCCAAGTCTCGCTTGATGGCGAAACTCTGATCACCAACCCGTATTCATGGAACCGGGGTATATAATTAAGCTGCGTTCACAAAAATGAACTGAACTTCCATATTCAAAATGTATGTAACATTTTTCTTTTTCTACATTTTTTTCACTCATATTTCTGGTTTTTTTTTTTGTGCAGAAGCAAACTTGTTGTTCTTGGACTCGCCTGCCGGAGTTGGTTTTTCTTTTTCGGCTGACAACTTCACTCGATACGGTGACCACTCGACAGGTGTGTACCAATTTTTTCTTCTTTTATTCTCTCCAAAGTCTCGCGAGTCTCTTTTTTTTTTTTTTTCACCAAAATATAAGAAACTGAAGTTTTTCCTTGTCTTCTGTGAATGAAATTCTAGCCCATGAATCTTATACATTCCTGAAAAGATGGTTCAAGAGATTCCCAGGGTATCAAGGCCGAGCCTTCTACATCGCTGGAGAAAGCTATGCCGGTAAGGATCATTCAGTTGTTATCTTTCCAAAGCCTTGATTGAGTTTTTAAACTCATGTTTTGATCTTTGATCTCAGGTCATTATATACCATCATTAGCGGAGGTCATTCTGAAGAAGAACTCCCGGAAAACAAATCCGGTGATAAATCTCCAAGGCATTTTGGTAAGAGGGTAGAACAGTTTCATCTGTAAAAGCACATTCAAGAAATGAAAAAGAGCAGCAGATCAGTACTTGAAACAATTCTCTTTTTGTAATGGTTGTATGCTTAGTGTTTATTGATGTATTAGAGACCAGTAGCCCTGATAACCGTGAATCTTTAAAATGTCCTTCAGATGGGTAATCCTAACCTGGACCGGGCGTCCGAACTGAAAGGAAGAGCTCTATACTGGTGGAGCCACGGTCTCATCACGGATGACACTTTTCAAGGGCAAACGAGTCCTTTGTGCAGCTCTCCGAAGACATACAGAGCGAAGGCGTGTGAGCCCTACTTCCGCACATATTTGCGAGAGGAAGCTGGAAACGTGAATTTGTTTAATGTTCTTCTAACAGCGTGCGAAACTGAGGAGGTAATTTTTCACTATTTCCTCGTGTGTGAATACCTAACAAATGAATAATATTCACCACCGTACTATGTCGAGTTTTCTAACACCATGATTTTTCCTGAGTAGGTGTCCAAGTTTTGTCTCGATGGGATCACCTCCAAGTACCTGAACAGGAAGGATGTGCAGCAAGCCTTCCATGCGAACCCCACCGCATGGACACTATGCAGGTTTATTCCTCTATCATTTCCATTATTTCCATTTCTTTCTCGATTAGTTTTAGCTTTTATTAACCACTCAAGCCTTATCAAACTGTTTCTTTGGCCTAGCAGTAGCCCTATACAACACAATTACAGCCTTCCCGCAAAGGGAAAGTCGATGTTGCCCACCTGAAGCTACTCATTCGATCAGGCCTGCAAATCTGGATATACAGGTAACTGACTGATGGGGTTATTCATAAAGGGGAAACAGATTCAAAGTCGCGCCAACTTGTACCAAGAAAATCAAGTCGTGGGAAATTCAGTAATGTTTCGAGTGCTTGTTTGACAGAAGTTTTTCAATTCTTCGTTTCCATTCTTATCCGAAAAAGCAAATCTGTTTGGTTGTACGTGAAAACAAATGAGGCTGGGGTAATAAGCATGAAGCTTCATGCTTCAATGCGATACTGACCATGAACTTTTCTCGTTTTCATTTTTATGGCTAAGTCGTTTCCTTCTGTTCTCTGTCACTAATGAAGCAGGTGAAGCCTCTAGGGAAGTTGTGCCTCATGGCTTTTGTTCACTTTTAGATGGGGAAGTTATTTGGAAGTAGCATAAAGTCAAAAACAATATGAAAATAATGTTTTGCTGCATAATGTTTTTGCAGTTAAAGCACTTATTCATTCAACCTGAGTATCTTTATCTTTGTTTCTTTTTAATCAGTGGAGACGCAGATTCAACGATTCCTTTCATAGCCACTCGGACCGCTATTTCCAAGCTGCACCTTAAGATGAATGTGAAATGGTATCCTTGGGGCCATAAAAACAAGGTAATTTATTCCCTACTTTGATGTTCTCACATATCAAATAAATCAGCTTGTATAACTATTTCCTTTGCTTACAATCGATGTCGCGATTGATATGATGTTAGATTGGTGGCTGGTCTGAGATATACGAAGGGATGACCTTTGCGACAATCAGAGGCTGCGGTCACGATGTCCCCATGTACGCGCCTGCTCAAGCGCTCGACATGTTCAAACACTTTTTAGCTCGCAGGCCGTTGCCTAAGTATACGAAGTGATACGAAATCTGTAGTCTTGTGGGACTTGTGAAAATGTTGATCTAACTGCTATTGTAGGATAACGTGTGATATAAAGTAATATCTCGTACCATTTCTGGTTTACTGAATTCTGGAAGCATGTTCACCATTATGATCAATTTTTTCTTCGTTTATGGTTGTCGAAACCGTGAGGATCAATTAGGAAAGTATTTTGCTCTGGCTGGCTTTTTTTTTTTTTTTAAAAGTCAACTAGTCCTATGATTGATGTGGACTAACTAGATGGATATCACCCGCATTTATACTCAATTAAAAGATAAATATGAGTTATGTCCATTTGCATAATCCACCAATTAAAGCCCAATTGAAGAAAAAACATAACCCTTTTAATCAGACACCAACTTAGGATGGACATATTTGGGGACAAAGTATTAGGAGATTTGCCGCAATTATAACGCTATAGACTTAGTAGTGAAGTAAATCAAAAGACTTAAAAATGATGACCATGAACATATGTTTTTCTTTTTCGTTAAAAAGAGAGACACAAAACAAAGAGTGATTTATGTTCTCGTTTTTCTAATGTCGCAGCATTGTCTGACCTTAGTTAGCAGAGGACTACAATCTAAGTAATCGTGCTAGATGTGGCGGTCTCCCCTTCTTGATGCCATTGGATAATCATGCTATAGTTATTAAAATAAATTCAATGCAATTCAAGTTGCAATTTGGATGATATTTACTACATGAAATATTTGGATGTCAATTGATTTTAATCTCAATTCAAGTTGCAGCATCTACTATGAAATAATTGGTAAGGAGAAACCGTCGAAAAAGGGGAATTTAATTTGACTTATTTTTTAAATTGTTCTCCGTACAGATGGAAAAATAGATGTTGCAAAATTTGTTAAATTGATTAGATTAATTGGACTAAAAGGAAAACAATAGAATATGACTTTTTTCAATGGCAGCAAGAGAATCAGGAGGAATGAAAGTGACCGTGGGCCACCCCCGAGAGAGAGAGAGGATTTGGGAAAAATTCCGAATAATAACTTAAAGTGCTCTTATTTTCTCAAATAAAAATTCGAAAATAAAAGTTCGAAGTGAACTTTATTCTAAATAGGATTCAAAATTGCTATATCAGTTTTAAAGAAGGATCTGAAATAGTTATGACTGTTTCAAATGAGGGCTTAGCCTTGCTGGCTAGCAAAATATTTCTACCAATCAAGGATATTTTCGTCCAAATACAAATTAAATTTAAATTAGATTAGATTAAAAATTTTAAAAATAAAACTTAAGAAAAGAAAAAGGAAAACACAGGCTGCCTACCCATTGCCGGTGGGGCGGTGGCGAAGGCTGGCAACTACCACCTAGGCAAAGGCCAACGATCCTCGTCAACCAGAGGCTAGGGTTGCCCACCCTCGTCTCGACCTAAGTGATGGTCACATAGGCTGCATCACCTTGGCCGGGGTGAAGGCGAGCAATCATCGCCCAAATCTAGGAGAGGGTCGCCGTTCTCTCCTTCTTTTAGAGAGGGCCTCTCGATTTTCACCTCTGGTCGGTGACGGTCGTCGGACCTTGCCTAGGCGTCGATGACCCCTCCAACCTTCGGCACCACCCCACCAGCGATGGAGTGGCAGCCGCCTATGTTTTACTTTTTATTTTAAAGTTTTTTTATGAAAAGAAAAAAAAAGAAAAAGGAAAAAATTAAAAATTTTAAAAGACGAAATTGCCCTTCACAAGTGGTAAGTTCAAGCCCTTTTTTGAGATTAATATGGACACTTTAGACCTTTATTTGAAACGAAGTCCACTTCAAGTGTTTATTTGAGAAAATAAGGGCACTTTGGCCCCTTATTCGAAATAATTTTCATTTCATATCATTATTTGATAAAATGAGGTCACTTTAGGCCCTCTATTGGAATTTTCTCGAGGATTTACAAAAGTGATAAACTAGAATATAATTTTATATGTAATGCTTTATATTAAATATTTGCACTTTGCATTACAATAAATCTATTTGCTTAATGCAAGAAAATTGAATTCAATGATGGATCTCATTAGCAGTAAGCATTCGTAAACTTTCAAACACTAAAATCCTCAATGTGAATTGTCGAAATTTATAGTGGACTAATGAGTTATGTAGATGACCTCGAAAGACCAAATGTGCCCGTGTCCTGCAAAACAACACATTGCGCCTATTGTTTTGTACGATAGATCTCAATGATAGACAATTGTAAAAAGGAAAATTTCAAATAAAAGCTTAAAGTACCATCATTTTTTAAAATAAGAGCCTAGAGTGGACTTTGTTTTAAATAAAAGCCTAAAATGCTATTATTTTCTCAAATAAAGATATAAAGTGAACATTATTTTAAATAATGGCTTAAACGGCCATGTCAATCTCATAGAAGGGTCTTAGAAGGGTCTGACCTCATCAGTCATAGACATTTTCGTCCTTTACTTTTTATAATTTTTTTTTCATTTTTTCCTTTCTTTTTTCCTTTTTTCTATTTTTCTTTCAAAAAAGGCTAAAACTTAAAAAAAAAAAAAATGAAGGTGGGGCAGCTAGGGCCTAGGGGTGAGCATCGGTCCATAGTCAACCTTGGACCGACCCTAGACCGGTCCAACCCTGCTGGTCTTGGTCCGGTTTCCAAGGAGATTGGGTCAATCCTCAGTCTTAGAATTCTTGAACCAACACTGTGCGGGTCAGTCTTCGATCCTGAGAGTTCCATGTCGGTCCAACCCGAACCAACCCTGACTATATATCTAATATATTATTTACAAATTTTTTATATAGAGAAAATCTTAAAACAAACAACATCGACAACATTAAATAGCTTTTTAGTGAGGAGTTCAAGTAATTTTACATTATTCTTTAATAACTTAGATTTTTAATGTTTTTTACGCTGTCAATAGTCATAATTTACAAAGGAGGAAAATGTTTTTGTGAGAAGTCCTCACGGCGTCTAAAAATGCATAAATAGCTCATTATGGCATCCTCCTCTACTATCTGTTCTCTTATGTCTTATTTGTCCTCTTAGTCTTCAATTTGCCAAAATAAAAAAAAACTTCTTCGCTCGCCATTCGACACTCGCCTCGCTCACTTTGGATCACTCGTGCCGCTTGCCACTCGATGCTCGCTTGGCTTGTTGCTCCCCCCTCGACATTCGATGTATATTCTATTTTACGCTCACCCCACTTGACCATCACCGCTTGCCTTTCTTAGCTGACCTTGCTCATCATCGAACCCATTGAATCGGTACAATCCTCGGTTTCCCTTTCAAGGAATACAAAAAATGAAATAAAAAATTATTAGTTGGTCTTGGGTTGACCTTGAAACCGGACTGAACCCATTGAGTCAATTCGATTCTCAGTCGCTTTTTTAAGGAGTACAAAAAATGAAATAAAGAATTATCGATTGGTCCCGGGTTGACCCTGTAATCGGACCGAATCCATTGGGTTGGTTCAGTCCTCGGTCTCAAACTCAATAGGGTCAGCCCTCGGTCCCAAAAATTGAGGATCAACACTGTGCGGATTGATCCTAAGGTTAAGGGGATGGACCGGCCCAACCCGAGCCATGCTCACCCCCTAGGAGGGGCCCTCCCGCCTCAATTTTATTTATTTATTTGTTTTTTTTTTTAAGTTTTAGTATTTTAGTTTGTCTTTTTATTAAAAAAAAAAGGAAAGAAAAAAAGAAGAAGAAGAAGCATTCATCTACACAGGTCATTATGCATAAAGGAGCAAGGGGGTAGGGCTAGACGTGTAAAAGAAAAGACAAAAGTGGCAATATCAAGAACAAAGAAGCATTCTGAGCACATATAAATTTAAAACAAGTATATGCAACCACATTATTTACCTGATCCGCGGAGGGTATTTGCATGTCAGCAACTTGACAGAGTAAGTAATGATAAGAGAAGGAAGAACCACATTCCAGCAAATTCAAGGACTTTTTTTTTTTTTTTTTTGGTAAAAGGTAAGAGATATATTGACTTTTAACCAAAACCTATATAGCTATACAGCAAGAGATCAAATTCAAGGACTTGATCACAAGAGGGAGCAAAAAAGAGAAGTTATAGGTCAAAATTGTAAAAATAGCACAAGTTAGAAGGCCAAAATTAAATTTTCCCAATTGAAAAAAAATGAAAGGAAGATATATATTAAAATTCTGAACTTGCTCTAAATTATTCGTTGCAAGCTTAATGAAACAATCCACAGACAGCACAAATAAACCTTCTCCCTCCCCCCACACAACTAATATAGTGTTGATAGTACATAAAACGAAACTAAATCACAAGTTTTGAACAGTCACGTGGCATTGCCAAATCATTGTCCCATCCTACTCTCTCTTTGATTTCGCCAAAGCCTTTTTCCTCTGCCCAAGCATATAGCTGTACATGTGAGGACCCCCTGCACCAATATTTCGTTGCTTCTCTCAGATAAAAGCTTCAATAAATATTAAAATAAAGAATGCAAATTCTTCACACTTACCTGGGACATAGATCCCAAGAGCAAGGATAGCAGCATAAAAATAATCAAAAGAGTAGTTCCATTTGTTTGGCATTCTTATGCAGTACTTCTCAGATTTCTGCATAGACCAATATTTAGTCAGTCACCAGATGCCAATTCATTCTCAAACAAATGTGCCAGAGGCAAGAAAAATATCCTGTATCTGATGTTGAGTATGTCAAAAAGGTAAGTGATATCCTGTATCTGATGTTGAGTATGTCAAAAAGGTAAGCGATGCATCTGATATAAGACTGCATGCGGACCGTACAAAGCCACAAGCAGAAAATGAAACCATGAATAAGGGCAATGCCTGGCACACACTCATTGTCTGCAAGTATTTCAGATTTGAGGCAAATAACCATTTACTGGTCCTATCTACAAAGAACTTTAATTAAAGGGCCTATGTAGAGCTCCTAACTCCAACATAGCTAATACAGCTGCAGAAATTATCAGACAATTTGGTCTTTTCAATCCAACAAATCTTTGGCGCAATAAGCCAGACATAAAACATCAAAACCAACCAAAAGATGATAAATGAATTATAAAACCTTGTCTTTGAGCAGAGTAGGAATAGAGTGCCAAATAAAGTGGCATGCTCATCATTTTACAATTGGCTGGAAGTAATTCAGTTAAAAAAGAATGAAAAGAAAGAAATACCTTTATGTATGGAAGTGCAATATAGATTAGCCCAACTTCACTGGCAATGCCAGTTGGATACAGCACCAGGAAGGTGCTGTACCTGCACAGTGCAAACATATCATTCAGAAAAGGTACGGCAATATAATATCAGATGGATCAAGCCTCTCTAGAAGTTTAAATAGGCAAAAACTAATCTCTTATTACCTCAACCACAATAGCCATGATGGTGTAAAACCTAGAGCCTCCTTCATGCCAAAGAAAGAGTACCGGATAATCTGTCAAAAATAAATATGCATAATTATTCCATAAGGCACTAAACCTCTGAGTTTTTCCACAGTTGCAAATTTCAGTATGACATCAATATGAATAACCTAGCAGTACAGACTACAGACAGTGCAAGACAAGCAAAGTCAGAAACTCATTGGACCCTTTCAGTCCTCAGTACTGTTTTCAAGAATTATACCAAATTGAGAACATATGAAAGGATCAAGGCTAGAATATTACATCATGTTCTTGAACAAAAAATTCTAACTAAAAGATAAATTGAGGTAAAAGAAGTCATGAGGAATATGATAATCGACAATGGACTACAATCAACCGTTAGAAACTCTTATGATGCGTTAAGGGCATATAGAAAGCAATTACTAAAGATAACTTGATTCTTATTGTAGAACCACCATGTGTAAGGTAATAGAAAAGAGAGGCAATCTTTTGAAGGAAGATCATAAATTGGATAAAATACACCTAGTTTATCCAAATAGCAGCATAGATTTAACCACAAACTACATAGTGATGATTACATTATGACATACGTTATATCAAGATGTCAAAATTAATCTATCAGACTCTGGAGAAAATCAATACAACGAGTTGTATCAGAGTATCAAATTACATCAACCAGATTCTAGAGAGACATATTGCATTAAAAAATCATACCATGCAGGAACTAGGAAGAAATCAATGTCAGATAAGATAAACACATAAAGTATGTCAGTTTGGCAGTGCTATGAGAAGGAAGTTTCAGAAGTAAATGTCATTTACATTGTCATAACAGGCCCAATATTCTGACATCTGAATCGAATATAACAGAATGCATAGCAGATTAAGGCAAGTGCTTCTGTCTCGATGCCAAGTGTATGGAAACTAAATCCAAGGTCATTTATTTTATAGAGTAAGTTTATGATGCCAAGTCCCTGTTGTCACTGTTCATCTTGCTTTTCGGTCAATTCGTACCCATACATAAAAGCAGGTTTACGTATCTATGGCATATGCTCAAACATAAGCTTGTCTTGAATGGTAAGAACTTGTGCAGTTGGCTACTGGAGCGAGAGCACAATAAAACTGTGTTTACCTCAGTGATCGACCAGCTAATCACCAAGGAGCTAACCATTATGTGTTTCTGAGTCTGTCCACAAGAAGCACGACATTGTCAGTACGAGAACATTCATGAGTTCGGCTCAAATTACAATGCCCAACCACGTTAAGTTAAAACGATGAGATCACACGAGTAGGATGAATCACCTCGGGAAAACTATAGAGGATGCCCCAGGTTACATACAATCTCGAACCGATCTGAGGCAGGGTGGCAGTTATCGGAGACCTAACCAGACCTACGAACAGAAGATTAAAGAGAAATCCGGAGTTAATACAGCATCCGTGTAATGTGAACAGAACAAATTCCATTCCATAATCGCAAGAGAGATTTTAACTCACCAACAAGACCATGGAGGATCTACCCGAGATCCAATCCAGAAACCCGGAAATGGGGACAACAAAGAGAGAGAGAAACGTGAGAAGCCATCTTCGACGGAAATCAAACGTTGCAAGGAAGGGTGTAATTCAGCCACGAAAAAGCAATTCATGCGTCGAAATGAACTTTCGACTCGGATAACCCATTTTTTTCGACGAATTGATAATGGCTAGTTAAGCACTAAACCAAACTCCCGAGAAACCTCTAAAACCTTGCTCGGAGTCAAGACGCGTCCTCATTAAATCAGCACACAGCTCCACGAGACAAAGAGATCAATGCGGCGCGGGCGGGGGGGTGCGCATACCTCCAAGACGGCGGCGGTCTGAGCGAGCTGGAGGGGCCGCTCGACGGCGCCGTAGACGTGCTCGTGGCCGGACTCGCGGAGCGTCTTGACGGCGAGAAACAACACTTGCGACCTGAAAAGCGAAACGGGAGCGCGAAATCAGGACGCACTCGGGACGGAGAGAGAGAGAGAGAGAGAGAGAGAGAGAGAGAGAGTAATGGAGGAGGAGGAGTACCATCCGAGGAAGACGGCCCAGTTGTAGACGGAGAGGTAGAGGCGCCTCAGGGCGGAGAAGACACCGCCCGCCATTCCAGGAAACACGAAGAGGAGAGAGTACTGAGATAGACTAGTGATGCAGGAGGGGGTCGAGGACTGCGGGAGATCTGAAGGATCGAGAGGGAATTGGAGGGGAGGAAGACGTTCGACGGCATTAACGAGGGAGGGGGAGGGGGAGCGGGGCAGTTGAGCTGATCAACCACTTCCTTCCCACCCATCCAACGCCCCATCTCTCTCTCTCTCTCTCCTTCTCTAAATGATCATCGTACATCGGGGGTCCAACGGCCTGACAGGCCCGCAAATAGGTGTGCTTTGGAGAGGGGGAGTGATCGACAATGGGCCGGTCTCCTTCTCGGATTATAAGTTCTGAGCTTTTTAGGGCTCGGGAGGAATCATTGGTGATCGCCCTTGGATGAAATAACATATGGGTCGCAATCGTAATATTTCGATATTTTTCCTAATTTTTTCTTCTGACTTTTTTTTTCCCCTTTTTTTCCCCTTTCTTCTTCCATTTATTAGATGGCCGAGTGGGTTGGCCTCACCTGCCACAAGCAAGGCTTGGTCAGGCAAGGGCAAGCTTTGGCAAGTCAAGGCAAAGACCCGGAGAGCATCGGCCTCACTAGATTTAGCAAGGGGAGCCCTCAACAGGGCTTGTCCTCACCCGGCCATGCCTCGCCTGTGACAAGTCATCGGCAAAAGAAAGAAGAAAGAAAAATAAAAATCTATTATTAAAAAATGTCAATGTTAGCAAATTCCTATCAAAATTAGCCGAATAGACTCAATTAGAAAAAATTGAAAATATTAAGAATTTGATTGGCAAAATATACAATAAATTTATAATTTTTTTGACAATTTTTTTCATAAAAAGTATGATGCTATGTACAGTGATACGACCGTTTTTTTCAGGAAGAGACTGTAGAAAACCCCCTACCCATTCGTCAAATGTAGGTGACACATTTGTAAAGCCCAACTAGGACAGGCCAGGCCATCGATAGCAATTTCTTTGGGTTTTATTTGTAAACTCGACCCCCTACGAAGTCTCGCATCCTTTTTCAACGAAACTTCCACAGGCGACCTTTCGATCCGTGAGATCTCGAGTTTACTTTCAGGGGTTGTCCACACAGAATCTTTCCGCCCTCAAGAGTCCATAGAGACCACAAGTTCAGCACAAAGCAAGAAACACGAACACTGGCCAAAGATCGATGATGTTATTTTTTTCCAGTCACATGTAAGCGGACAAACTTAACGGATACCTGATGGAGATAGAGCATTAAATAGAAAGAAAAAGCACATGGCAATGTTTTACTTTGTCGCCCCATGCTCTGTACAACAATTTGGCAAATCAAATTCAGTCGCCCATACACCCCCTTATCTTATCTTTACCCGGATAATGATCTAAACATGAACCACCTTCCTTGTTTTCTATCAAGATAAAAAGATTCTCAAGCCACACTGATTATGCTCTCTCCACCGCGGAAGCCGGACATCGCCTGGAAGGATGTATGACTTGAAGGGGAATCTCCTTGATCTGAAGGCAGGGAGAGATTGAGGGATAGAGACAGAGGCTCCATTGTTGACTTCGAATTTGCACTTGGATCGGAGGTAAGTGGAGTGTGAGGGATTGGGACAAGAGGTGTCGGCTGAATGAGTTTGGACTTTGAATCACTGAACCCACCCCCTTGCATTAGAGTTAGATTTGGGACCTGATTCTGGACGGGAACTGGAAACGCTGCTGGTCCAATCGGCATCTGGAAAGGGGCCATCGTAACATAACCATTCGGGTTGCAAGCATCTTGCAACAGCGGATGCCGAGGCAAGGGATTCATCTGATATGTATTATCTTGATGAGGAACATGTTCGGTCTCCATCGTACTCGCAGTCACCTGTAAAATATGGACGCGAAGCATCAGAAAAATTGCGATTTGAACGGAAAGATTAAAATTTTGGACCAAAAGGTGGGTCAAAGAGAAGATTAGAAAGATAAAGGTTGCAAGTGGGTACTAATTTTTTAAATTGCCACAGCAAGAGAGCAACATGACCTTCCGGTCATTTTTTTAAGAGCCTTGCACATGGAAGAGCGAGCTTTTTCCTAGTACTCCTCAGTAAACAAATTGGCTTTTCTAAATCCGAGAAACCAAATCCACCATTAGCACATAATTGATGTCTAACTTGACACAGTAAATCTTTCCTCGATTTTGTCGTTAAAACCAGAATCCCTAATAAAAAACAGTAACCTCCTCCCGCACCTTCTCTTAGAAAAACAAAGAAAGAAAACGACACAGTTAGCTTAAGGAAAACTCATCCATAGATTCATGGCAGCTATTCAAGAGATCCATGTTTCAAGCCACTTGATAAGTTCATCTAGACATGAGCTCCATAAAACCACGGTGTCATTTCTTCTTTTATCTCATTCTATTTTCTCTAAGAAAAAGAAAGGTTGTGATTAGGTTGATCGATCAAAGCAGGACGTGAAGTCAATTCAAAATGTTTACTTTGATTCAACTTGAAGAAGCTAGACCTAAGAAAAGACTCTATTGGTCTAGGTCAACTTCCACGATAATTTCGCCGAATCCTCATCAGCCAACGGGAACAAAGACGACCTTCAAAGATAATAAAAGGGGCCATCTAGAAGTTGATGAGAGACGTACAGAATCGGTGGTTATATCGAAGAGGCTAGACCGACGCCGCCGGCGATTGAGGTTGCTTCGGCGCAGGAAATATTTCTGGGCATGGCTCGCGACCTGAGTGGGCGTGCGGGTCTTCACAAAGTTCCTGGATATCGCTCTCCAATCTCCTTTCCCCACCTTCTGTAATCCCAACAAGAACAGCCTGTGCTCCTCCTCTGTCCAGGGAACTCCTGATGAAGTCCACAGACAAAACACATTTAACGCATTTCAGATGACTTTCCTTGTACATGTTAACGACGATAACTCAACATTAGCAGGAAAAAAGAAGGATCCGACCGATATAAACTAGCGAAAGCAGCGATTTTTGAACATTCAGATCAATATTTGAAGACTAAAATCAAATCAGTCTTTCGTTGAACAGCTGATAAAGTACTCAAAGCTCTTGATCAATCCTCAACATCGAAACTAATTCATTGGACGTTGAGATTAATTTATCGAAATCGATGATTCCCAGGGAAACGCATCGGATAAAGAAAAAACAATAAGGTAGCTACAATAATGGAAATGACGAGTGATGACGGAAGATGAGGAGTTTGCAGAAAGCAGCGATCACATCGCATGCAGGTAAGTAAATCTCAAATCAGGCGCTTTGGAGACCGATTACTACCGATACCCCTACGGACGCGATCCTCCGAAGACCGATCGTTCCGACGAGAACGCGCGGAAAATGCATACCTCTCTTGCGCTCGCGGCCGCCGCCGGGGTTGTGCGCGGCGTCGTCGGCCGATGCGTAGCCTTTGGCGGCCTCTTCCTTGTTGCCGCTCCCGGCGCTGGCGTTGGGCGGATTCGCGTCCTGCGGGTGCTGGTACTGAGACAGGTTGTTCAGGCTCACGCACTTCCTCATCGAGTCAACGACCACCCGCACCCCGAACAGCATAATCTCCCCGGCGCCGGCGTCGGCGCCGGCGGAGCTCTCGTCGCCGGCGAGGTCGGGGGCGGCGGCGTGTGGGGGAGGCATTCTCGCACCGGCGACGGCGAGGGACCGGGTCCGCTCCGCTCCTTTTCGCGGCGGCGCAACCGAGAGTCCGTACAGTCGGACGGCGAGAGAGAGAAGAAGGGAGAAGACCGGACCAGACGGGACGGGACGAGACGAGACGAGACCTGCGAGGTGGAATGAAAATGGCATATATAAGACGAGAGTAAAAAAAATAAAAATGAAAGAAAGGAAGAAAAAAAAGAAAAGTGAAAATGGACGGTGCATCTTGCTTGTCGTGAATCGTAGATATTTCCTTAATCCGACGGCTGAGATATTTTCTGGATGGAATTCACTTTTGGAAATCAGTCCGGGAACGACGAGGATAGCGGGGCCTTTTTTTATACCGTTCTCCCTTCTGGGAAAATCCTTCAAAGACGGACTCTATTTTTCGGGGGGGTACAAAAAAGGAGAGGGAACATAATCCTAGGTTTTCTCGCATTCTTATTGGCCGAAATTTTTACATGATAAAAATATCGACAGTATTAGAGTGCAGTGTTTTTATCGAACTAACTATTTAATTTTAGATATATTTCGCACATGCTCTATTTAATGCCCGAGAAATTAGCATCTTCTTATGAAATAAAAACTGATTATCTTATATCTCTCGGTCTTGCATAATAGTTGTATACTCATTTACTGGTGATGTTTTCCTGAGTTCTTTGTGTCCCTCCTCGTGTTTTTATTCTTTCAAAAGGTATGATCTTTCAAGCTTAATGCACAAAATGGGTGGATTAGTTTTGTACATACATCAATGGTTGTGTGTGTATATATAAATTATATATATATTAATTGAATTTGGTTTAATTGGGATAACGGTAAAAGAGATTTTGTCTGAGGAATTCTGTATGACTGGGCAATTTGGCAATCATGAGTGATGCGTTAAAGTGGAAAAACGTGCGGTTCTTATAAGCTAAATTGAAATACCTTCGGGCATCGAAAAATAGGCATTCGACCTACTAGCTAGGAAAAGGAGCTCAAAGAAATATGAGAAGTGCTACTCATCACTAAAAATGTCAAAACATCGATTTCATCGCTCATCAGTTCACCTCGCGTCCAATCACCTATATTATTATTACAGAAGTGTCAACAATCATGGGGTGAGTTCTTCGGAACCATCATTAGTGGATCCTTTAGACATTTACAAAGAAAAAGAAGAAGAAAAAGGAATCGTTACTTCACCTGCAACATAAAAGAAAATTAATATATCAAAGACGAGATATATTCGGACAAAATAAGCTGCTTAAAATGGGGAAAGAAAAGAAAAAGAAAAAGTAAAGTACCTAGAACGTGGATTTTTGACGGGTCCAACCAAATGGCAACAGCCAAACTCAGAACTCCCAATCAAAGCATGTGGCGCACAGAATCGAGAATGGAGCACAGAGCACATGATCCTTTAACCAGATGTCCCTTCTAAGAAATATTATCATCATCCCCAAAAAGTAGACACTTTCCTTAGCCGAATGAATCTGGTCAAAATACGTTCAGAGGTTGTCTCATCAACTGGGCCTCTTAAAAAATTGTCAATCTAGGACGGAAACCAACAGTTTTCCAGCCATTGTGCCCCAATTAACTAATCCCATCTGACCTAAAATCAACTCGATAATCAACTCGATATTTTAGTAATAAAAGGCAATTCACCCACCCGAGTCCTTTCCCCCTCTTCTTTTATCTCGCCAAAATAAAGCTAAGCAAAGTGCCAAAGTTACCTTTGCTTCTTCCTAGAATACACAGACAAATACACCTCCCCCCAGCTGGCACGCACGCCAGTTCCCCACTGAATACGAATTAGAAAGAAAGAAAGAAGAACACGAACCTTCTCATAATTCGCTTCTTTACCTTATTATACTTTGCTTCTTTACGACGACGAGGTCAAGCAACCGACTAATTTCCATTAACTTTAATGCTCCAGTTTTTGACTTAGTACCGACACCGAGATTCGCACGCCCAACTAGTTTTGTTAAGAGAACGCAACTAATACTTCAAGCCCAAGCAGAGCAAAAAGACTGAACGCCGCTATCAATCATCTAGACAATCTCTCGGGGCTTACTATGGAAAGGAAAACATGTAAAGATCTTGGGTTGAACTATCCATTGGTTTGAGGGGTAGAAGATGGCAATTCTTCGTGGGGCCAATGAAGATGGGGTTTCGAGGGTGGGAATCGAATATTCGATCTACATCGAATCAGATGAAGAAGCGATTTTTTATTTTATTTAATCTTATCCCTGAACGTCCGTACAATTTTGTGAACCCTCGGTGGTGGGGTGCGTTGGCAGGATAAGACAAGATAAGGTTTTCTGGGCCTCCACCAACAACCATAAATCAACTCCCGTCTCACCTTAAATTTCAAAATTTTCTTTTCCTCACAATTCCGAGGACATCTTATCGATCGTCATAAGTTGTAACTTTCGTTAGCCCTCTCCCTGAATTTGTGCTTGAACAAGTGACATCTGAAGAACTAAAATTTGACCCGTCAAGAGCATGCAGTCGTAGAACTCGAACCCACACCCCTAACAATTAAGGAAATGCCAAAGGACTCAGTTCGATGATCGGACAAATCGAACCTGGAAGTCCTCTCGATAGAAAGTAAAAAAAATCCAGCTGCTAAATTCGATGAGCAGCCCAACCAAAAGGTAGTTGACAAGACATAAAGAACAGACTCATCATATTGAAGAATAATTGCTGTCACAGTCATTTTGACGGAAATGCAAGCAGCTGTTCTCTCTACATGCGCGCGCCGATCGCATGTTTTGCCCATGGCATTTTGTGAACTATCTTTTCTACTCCAAAAGAAATCCACACTACAAATAGTAGGTAAAAGCTAAAGTCGTTCCTTAGTCTCGAAGATACATCATGTCTCCCTAAATTGGATGAAAAGAGAGAAAAAGAAGCAAGTGGGATTGAAAGCAACCACCATGTATGTTGCATCAAGTTTTGCTTCCATTAATCCAAAAGCTATAAAGTGGAGAAGACACCATGCTTTTCCCAAGTTAGGATCTTATCTTTTTGATCTATTCAGATGCAGATGAGGCTCTATCTTTTGATCTTTCATTAAAGTCTAACAAGAGGAGGAGAGAGAGAGAGAGAGAGAGAGAGAGAGAGAGAGAGAGCTGTGGCTAGTAATACATAAGAGTAGGAAAAGCACACCAGGAATAATCTATGCACCACAACAGATGTTAAGTACTTGTTGCTAAGGCTCAAAACCCTATCCTGCGACTTGATTAATTGCAATTTGTTGCTAATGAAATCATATTTCATCTTACTTATCGTACTCTCTACCAGAGATCTGCTTTTTCTAATAATGCCATTCGAGCAGCATGAGTAACATGCACTCTGCCTTTGAACTGTGCTTTTCTCAGTTTTATTTGTTAATAAAAGATTCTCTTATCCCACCAGTGCGAAAAAGGAAGAGAATAGTAAAAGAATGGAAATGGTGAAGTACCACGTGGCACTTACCAGCTTTTCACAATGAAGCCCCACTCGTGTCCACTGCCCATGCAAGAGTCCACAACCATCAATCCAGTGGGGGCGAAACAGCAACTTTGCGCCTCCCTGAATCGAAGAAGTAGTTGCCAACTTAAACACAAGTTTCAATTGCTACAGAGTCTAAGATAGTTGATGTATTATCACAAGACTTGATAAAGATATGATTAAAGGAGAAGAGACCCACTTCGCAGGACAATTGCTCATGTCCTCTTAAGCTACAGGAATTTTCTGCACACAAAAGGTTTCCATGACCTAACAGAAATTAATGACAATTGTCCAGAAGAAAACAGAACAGAAACAAAAATCAGCGCATTCAGCGCATGCCTTGGGAGCAAGCATTTGATGACGACTTCTTGCCAGCTTCTCTTTAATCAAGTCATGATATTGGTTTCCGACCATTACTAAAAGATCAAGGTTGAGAGAAACCTAGTATAAATACAGACGTAGCGCAAGCTCCTTGCTTCACTGAATGCTCTTATAACCGAAGACCAAAAAAAAAAAAAAAAAAAAAAAAAGCACTGGCCGCGCAATTGCGAGTTCAAAAAGACAACCCTTTACTACATGCCAAATTTAATGTACATTTAAGCTGGAGGAAAGAAATATCTCCAAAGCTGCAAAATCATAATCCTTCCATTCATTCTGTTTGTATCCCAGTGTGGAGTTGAGGGACCAAGTCTCCATTACTGGCTTGTCTTTTCTGGGGCCGAGTCTCCCTGAGCTTGGCAAAGACCTTAACCGCTCTCGAAGAGGAGATTCTTCAGCCAAATTGCGTAGCTGGAGCTGATATTTGAAATCCCAACTCTGTGACTGAGCTGGGAATAACCATGTCATGTTTTCACAGAACTGTGGATAGATTTCATATATTCCTAAGCTGCGCTAGTAACAAGCTCTCTCTTTTTCCTCTCTTTTGCTTCGGTACGGGGATTATCGTTCCTTTGAGAGATTCTCGCTCCTGGAGCAGAAAAGGGGAAGTTGCTCAAAACTACTAATCTATCATTCTTGGATCCATCTGGAGAGGATTCGATCCCAGAAAGAATTTTCTTGAGCTGTGTCCTCTGGCAGACAATTCTACCCCTGTTCCAGCCTGGGAAACCAAAGGATGATGACAAAGTTTCTTGAAGGAACGACGAGACAGCTTTTGCAATAGGAAATTCTTGACTGGTCGAGCTTTTCTCCATCTGTCCTCGACTGGCCAACAGATAATCGAGTGAGAATACGAAGCACAAGCAGTTTAACATAAAGCAAAAAATTAGCACATTTCTAGAGAAGAAGTACAAATGGAAATAAATGCCATATTCTTTGACCAGTAATCTGAGAATTGTTGATGGTGAACATGAGAGGCAGAAATGACTTGATAGTATATTTAACAACCAGGTGATAAGCAAGAGAAACTCGTGAATCTTGATATGTAGTTGAATGAGTCCACGAGACCATGTGAAGATTCTGATAGATCATTAACTGTGTATTATTCTCAATGAGAAGCAGATATGCTAGAATCTGCCACAGGGTGATCGTGCGGCTTTCATAATTAGCTTGACTTATCTTTCCAGTCGAATTTCCACAAATGGACTGCGATAGGCAATCCATGACCTTAAAATTGGTAAGAAAATAATTTTAGCAGCTGTTGGACAATTCATCCAATGCAAGGAAATGGGGAACAATAAGAAGTCCATCAATACTCTAACCAAAAGAAAGCAAGTGCTTCACTACTTAAAAGATTCAGTAGGGAGGGTTAAGAAGCATCTTCATTTAATGGATTTGTCTACAACTAGGTGCTGCTCATTGCCATCCCACTGATAAAGCCACAAAAAATTGAGTTCAAGAAAGTTATTACCCAGTGCATAAAAAGTAATATGGCATCACTTGTAGCTTACGCGTCGGAGTGCTAATTTGACACATACACTAAAGATTTTTGGACTTTTTAGCACCCCCTAGGACCAAGGTTTAATCTTATCGTTGGAGAAATAGATGCACCTGACAGTTGCAGCTCATAGACTTGGAGAGATTCAGCTTAGCTCAACCCAAAGAAAAATCATGACTGGAATTAATCAGAGCTAACATCTCTACTGTATGTATCCATTTACCATTATAAGTATATAAAGAAGAGAAAAGCAGAATATAAGCAGAACAGGAACTTACACAACAACAATGCTTGCGATTTGGGGAAGATCCTCTCCATTTAAGAATGCTTCCCTCATACTATTTAGCCAAACTGATATGGCAGTATATGCACCACCTTCCCACATTCTGAGACGTAGGCAACGTCAGCACAGGCAAGCAAATGGTTTAAGAGAATATAACTGAGAATAAAAGATAAATCCTACATACCTGTGTACGTCAATGGACCATACTAGTTTGTTTTTCCGAAAAAGTTCAGGAAACAGACCCCTTTTTGTTGCTTCACTGAGCACTCTGGCAGCACGTTCTTTCTGGCCTAACCACCAAAGTGCCTCTAAAAGCGCATTGTAAAATCTGTTCCCCAAACCACATCCTTCAGAGTTAAGTTTGTCAAGAACATACTCCACAATCTGCCAATTTGCATCGTGATCATAGTCCCCTTTGATCATTTGCCCAATCACTTGATGAATATTTGATCCACTATTCATGCACATCTCATCCAGCAAACCATAGGCATCATCCCACCTGGAAATACAACAGCTTAATAGTGAAAGTAATCATCAAAAGGTATACTGCAAAAAGGTACTTTACTTCTTGATGAAGTATGGATTAGCCAAATCCTCTTGCAGTAATGGTTGGATAATTTCTTTAAGTGTATAGCATTTAACAGACAATTCACCAATGTATCAATGATGACATCCACCACATGGAAACAACTGCAGATTTGCAACCACAAAAACACATAAACGGACAAGATAGAACAACAACACAGTTCTAACATTTACTTCTGATTTATATTTGTTTTCCCACATTGAATTTGTAAAAGATAATACCACACAAGCAATGAATATTTCCTACTAAGATCAGGTATTCACAAAGCATGATTGTGAAATGATAGAGATCGCTTTCACGATGAAAACATTATTGATTGAATCTCACTCCAGATAAACACTAGCTCGTCCTCACAAAAACAAGGTATGGATCATCATTGTTTACTATCTATCTTTCGACATTGACTCGTTCCCTTAAATTTCAGCAGTAAGGAAAAAGGTTAAATCATTATGAAAAGAAAAGGTTGACCAAGTGATGTAATTTGTGGAAAAACAAAAGTATGGCACTGTAAAGCAGGATTTCATGGAAAAAAAAGTCGCCAGAACTGAGCCAACCAAGAGATGGGCTCAGGGGGGAAAATAAATTCAATTTAGCTATGCAAAAGGAAACAAAACTGCAGCCAGCAAGTTAATACAAGTTCCGGAAGGTCATTCTCACAAATTCTGGAAGCAGATCCAGAAGAAGGTCACTCAAATAAGGATAAGCCCATTTCACCAACTTAACAGCGGTAAGAGGATAAGTACAATAATCGGTTTCCTATTGCGATCAGTATAATGCCTTTTAAAGCTAACGTGTTCCTGAAAATGCTATCTTAGATGGATCTGACTTCTTCTTGCATGCACAAGATCATATTTCAAGAATTACAGGATATAAGGACGTCTGACAAAATTTAATTGATGATTCTTCCACATAGGAAAGGACGGCCATCTCCATAGCAGCAAGATGTAGAGCCTAATCACCTAGCAGTAGGTTAAACTTGAGATATTGAAGAGAAATGATCAGGTAATGCCATTGTTCCCTAGTATCAAGAAGAGCATTGCGCAGCATAATTGACACTAAGGACTTCCTAACACTACCGCTGTTTTGTTTCTCAAACGACCAGTAATCCATGCCTATCCATTAGAGTGGATGAAAAAAATGAACAGGCGCTATGGCAGAAGTGACCAAGCAGCACAGCACGGGTAAAGTGTAAATGACTGTCAATAAAGACAGAATGAGCACTCACCGATCACACTTTGCATAGACAGCCACCATCATACAGTAACACATAACGCTAGGCAATATTCCAGAGGATTTGATTTCCTTGAACTGCTCTTCACTCTCATCAACTAGCCCTGCAAAGCGGTAAACACTCAAAACAGCTTCAAGAGTTCTCTCGTCGGGATTACATCGGACCTTGTCCATATCAACGTAAGTTTTAATTGCTTCTTCAAATTGGCCTCCTTGCCTAAAAGCCTCAACCATGCCATTGAAGGAGTCCCTGTTCCTCGCAACTCCTGAGTCTCCCATCCTAGTCAATATTACCTCAGCCTCTTTATATAGACCACCTTTTGCAAATGTATGAATAAGTGAGTTGTAGGTTTCAATAGTTGGCTTGCTACCGACCTCATTCATCGTGTTAAAAGCAACAAGAGCTTCCTCATATAATGAAGCTTGCCCATACGCTTCAATGACCCCTGTATAGACCTTGGAACTCGGTAATATCCCTCTCTCATTCATGTGAAGTAATATCTTCTTAGAATCCTCATACAGTCCTCCCCTCCCGCATGCATAAATTAAGCCTTCATATGTTTCCATATTCGGCTCAACATTCTCCTCTACCATATCATTGAACAAAGTCACCACCTCCTTAAAGTACCCACCCTCACCAAATACTTGGATCAGTATATTATATGTAGCAGCATCAGGCTCAGTATTGCTCACTTTCATCTCAAGAAAGAGCTCACGGACATCATCATATCTCCCATGCTTCCCATATAGATTCAACAATATACTATAAGTAGATGCATTAGGGGCGCAACCGGCTGCCTGCATCTGCCTAAACACATCCATAGACTCTTTGATAGACCCAGACTGTCCATACGCCTCTAACAAAACATTGTACGATGTGATATCTGGCAGATTCCCTCCGGACTCCATTTCCTTAAGGAGTTCCGAAACCTTCTCTAGCTTACCCAGTTTCCCAAAAGTCTCAACGAGGTAGCTGTACGTGGTTATATCAGGAATTACCCCTCCCTCATTCATGGTCCTAAAAACCATCTCTGCCTCGTCACCTAATCCTCTATTGGAACAAGCACTCAGCAATGTATTGTAAGTAACCAGATCAGGTTGTATTCCCTCGTGCCTCATCTCTGCAAACAAATCCAACAAGCCCTCCCAATCCAAACCACCTCTAGCACAAGCATTAATCACAGTATTGTAAGTCAAAATACTAGGAGACACCCTCTCCTTCTTCATTTGATGAAGGAACTCAAGCGAAACCTCATACTGTCCATTTCTCCCATACGCGTTGATCAGAGCCGTGTACGAGAAGACGCTCCGAGAGACGCCGTTGCTGGGCATTTCATCGAATATCTCTCTGCACTTATCTAGCAAGCCCTCGCGTCCCAACAGGCTGATCATAATCGTGTAGATGTGCTCGTTGGGCTTGCACCAGATTTGCCGCTGCATGTACTTGAAGAGACGGAGCGAGCGCTGCCAATCACCCCGCTGCGCGAACTCCTTGAACACGAGCGCGAAGTCGTTCAGCGACAGCTTGTTCTTGAACATGTCGAGGCAACGCGCGATGCTGCCGCGGGGCGGCAAGCTGCTGAGCTTGTTGATTAGGGTTTCGACGTCGTAGCTGTACTTGCCTTTCTCGACGGTCACCGACGGGTTGCCGAGGACCAGCTCCTTGGGCTTGGCCCTGACAATTCCGGCGCCGGAGCAGCATCTCCGCCCGCCGGCGGCGAAGCCGAGGTCTCCGGCGAGGAATCTCCGGCGAATGGGGGATTGTAGGATTTCCTTGGAGGATCGAAGACCGTGAGGCTTGGGAGAAGGCAAGGGGAGAGAGAGCGAGAAGGTCATTGTGGTAATTTAACTAGATCATGAGGTTTCCGAGCCGTATGGAAATTGAAGGTCGACCGATCGTTCCGAGGTCATCCGCGAAGTGCTGCTCTGCTGCAGAGCGAGCGGGAGACGGAGGTTGAAGACGGACACGTGGAGCGCTTTATCGGATAAACGGGGTCGTTATCCGGGGCGATTGCGGAATGGGACGGGTCGGGTCGGGCTGTCGGATTTAGAATCTGCAGCTTTCTTTTCGGTTCGAATCAGAGCGGATTCATCGCGTCCGACGTGTCGACGGAAAGATATTTCCTTTTAAGGACGATGGGCGACGTTCATGGATTCCCTCTCTTTCCGGGCATCTCTCTCTCTCCTCCCCTTCCTCCCTTAAATTATAGCTGAACTTTAACTTAATTTACAATATAAGCCATAAAATTTTAATTTATTTAATATAATTATTAAATTTTACTTTAATATATAATATGATCTCCGAATTTTTAAATTATTTAATGTGATCCTAAATTTTTAGTATATATCCAACTTAGTTCTTAAATTATATAAAAATATTCATTGTTGTCATTTTATTAATTTAAATTCATAAATAATATTGGATATTTTCATATAATTCAGAGGTTAAATTCAACATGTACCAAAAATTCAAAAACCATATTGAACAAATTAAAAAGGTCGTGGACCATATTGCATATTGGGTTACAATTCAAAGATCACATTGAAAGAAAAGTTTAGAGACAACATTACATGTTGGACAAAAGTTCAATGACCATTTGTGTCATTCTCCCTAGCTTAATCTTCATCCTTGATTTTTCTTAGTGTTTTTACAATTTCTTCTTGTTGATGCCATAGCCGAGCTCTACTTAAAGCTTGCCGACCTTGTGAGCATGAGGACAATCTCAAGCGACTCATTGTAGCACAGGGAGAGGGGTGGCGGGTGACGAGGGCATCGATGGTAGGGTCAAGCTACCACGGTATGGAGAGTTGGCTAAAAGTACATGTGGTTTCCTTTTTCGACGAGCCAAACCCGATAATGGCGACCTTCATGACCTTAGTTGAGAGTTGCCTAAGGTCACACAATCCCAAGCGGCCCACATCAGACGTCACTTAAGATTGTGCTACCTTATAAGGGCTGCTGTTGCTAGATTTGGCTTTGGCCAAATAAATTTTCTTTTTTTAATTAATTAATGTAAAATATATAATGAAAGTCTTTATAAGTTTAGTTTTTTTCAAATAGTATTTATATTAAAGTTGATTCACAACGCACTTTTTAATTACACTTTACCCAACATTATTTGCATTTGAGAAAATCATTTAACCTAAAGTTTTTACATTTTTCAATATATTTTCCTCAAATACTAAACCAAATACAGCCTAAGTTGTGTGTGTAGAGAGAGGGAGGTTGCTTTTTCAAAAGTGAGATTAACTAATCACACATAATGCACGCGTGGATTTGGGCTATATGTGGTTCAATTTTGGGGTATTTAAAGCCATTTCTCTAAGGATCTTTGAGTGAATGCAACTTGATGACCAAAGGGAGAGAGGGCAGGCAAGCAAAGCTCAACAATTGGCGATAGAGCTCAACAAGGCGAGTGTCAACCGTCGCAGCAAAGCTCGACTAAACCTGTCATTGAGGTCACACCCCTAGGCAGCAACCACCGAAGTCGAGTAAACCCTTGCCAACGAGTCATCGAGATCACACAATCTCAGGCAGAGCAACGCCAAGGTTGCCCAACTTTGAGCTTCGTAAATCTGGCCTTTCGATGATAGGACTTCCTAAATCTAGCCCTTCAGCCTTATAGAGGGTTGTCGAGGTCGCGTGACCTTGAGCAAGCGAGATCTCCACTCTGGCATTGCGCAAGCTAGGTGATGAGTCTTCGAGGTCATGTGACCCCCTAGTGGCGACGCTGGTATTGCGCAACCTCAGGCAACTCCTTGCCGACATCCATCCAGCTTCTTGACCTGCACCAGCGTTGGTCCAATTCCCGGGTTAAAGATGAACAATGCAAGGGAAAGATTAAGATAGCAAAAATAAGTGGGGGCCGATTTTGAAAGAAAAAAATTCATCAACCTTAGATTTGGCCTTTAAAAAATGCTGAAAAGCCCACCTACTTTGGATTTTCAGCTTTGCAAAGGCTGGCATTTGGCTGGCCAAATGGGTCCCAAAAAATTTGCCAAACACACCAAGTTTTCCGTAAGAGCTTTTAGAGACTCAAAAGTCATTTAGAAAAGCTCAACCAAAAATAGTCTTAAATTTAAGATGAGTGTTGAGTTCTATCATTAATTGGGTGTTTTACAATAAATGCACTTAGATTGAGTTTATCATTTGGATTTGAGTTGGGATAAAATAAGGTGAAATTAAAAAATTCTTTGGGTTGTAGAAAATTCCATCTCATGTTTGTTGGAATTCATGATGAGATTAAAATTTTTTGAAAATATCACTTGTCCAGTGCAATCTCCTGTATTTCCAGATCTCATCCCTTGAGGCTTTAGCTTTCTCACCAGCATCTCAAACACGCTCTCTTCAACTCCCTCCAATTCATCTCCTTTACGACCATTTTTGCCACATCCACCACCATTTCCACCTCCAGACCATAGTCATCGCTCAGCTTCACCTTATTAGAGATGATTCAGACACCAGCAAAGATAAGCCTCGGGTCACCAAACGATTGGGGGAGGTAGTGGCCAAGATGATTTGGTAGACGAGGTAGCAACGACCGATGTAAAGTCGATGACAGGGTGGTGGACACCACATGCAAAGCTCAGGTATGACTTGATGTCAAAGCCGACAATCTGGGAGTAGTGAAGGGCGGGGAGGAGGCGGACGACGATCCACCAGTGGACGACACAAAGGCAACGAGTAATGATAGTAGGCATTCCTCTATTGTGGATGACGACCTCAAAGGATCTAGTGCACTCGTGAAAGGATTCGAGTTTTTTGACGGTAATGACCATGTGGCATATAACTTCTCATTTTCACTCTTGATGATTAGAGCATGATTGGCTATATGACGATGATGAGGAACAGTGGTCGAGAGTGACGATGATCAGTTGTCGTGGAAGTGGTCATTGCATGATGGTTGGCGAAGTCAGATGCATCACTTCATCATTTCATTGTTGGAAGAAATTGTTAAGTTATGTTAAAAAAAATTATCCAATTTGGATTTATCCCATCATATAGCTCGGATTTTTTATTTGAGATTTTATCTAGGTATATCCAATCCAAAGGAGTCATCAAATACCAAATAAAAAATTTTGTGTTATTCTATTCGATTCAAATTTGGCTACCAAACATAACCTTAAGACGTTAATAACCCAAAGTCGACGTTATGAACAATTATTATGACTCAACTACTTGACGGTTATATTAACTCTTTTGTTCCAATATGCAGGGCCACTGCATGTTGATATTTCCATTAATAAGAATTGGGTTTTCTTGTTGATAACCCGCGGTCGCCTGTTGCAAGTATTATGAGTCAACCACTTCACGGTTACATTGACTCTTTTGTTTCGACATTCAGTCACTGCATGTTGATATTTCCATTCATAAGAACTGAATTTTCTTGTTGACCGACTGCACTATACCAACTGATTAATCCCAACACTTGACCATTTTCTACTTCCCTCGTCATTCTAGCAAGAAACCGTCGACCAAGTTGTTAATTACCGCACTTGAGACATTATTTAGTGTCAAACATATTCTTAGTTTTTTCGTCGACCCCAGTAAGCTATGAGGTTTGCTACTAATCGAAAGTTACTTTTTGATCAACTGCTTTGGCTCGTTAAAAGAATCAATATAAAAGTAATGGCATGTGAATTTTTTCTCGACAGGTTTGACTAATAAATATTTCTTTATATATCTAGCTTTTTTCTGCCTAATTTACTATTTGCTGTAGTCAAGATCAAAATCGTAACATACGAGTCTTCCTTTTTCCTAATTTCGAAACAATTTCTATGATAAATTTCACATTGATAATAAAGATGAAGGAATTGTTATAATTCATAAAATCACGTGTATAGTTACTATTATCAGATACCTAGGACTGTTCAGATGAAGATAACCAAGTAAGTTGTCTCGAATTTTGCAAATTGAAGAGGTAATCGATAAGGAATTTAATAGATATACGTCCTTGAGGTGTAAAAAAGTCGAGAGGAATGCATAGCTCTTCTTCCCCATCCTATTCAAATTCTTTGCTACCTTGTATATTTCGTAAGTGAAGCCCCCAACAACGAATTAAATGTGTGATTCTACCTTCTTTTTAAGGTTTATTATTAGTGATTTCTAGTCAAAATTATCCGGATTGACTTAATTAGCAAAATAAAAAAAAAAGATTTATGACTTGATTGGTAAAGTTGAAAGTGTTTTGAATTGAATTGACACAAATGTAATAAATTTAAATATTTTTTGGACAATTTTCCATATGATGTGCGCATCGTCATCCTCAATTCGCGTATAGATGAAGACGAGCATATAAGTTGTCTTTCCATTTTTGCTTGTTAGACAAGCGATTACAAATACATGTCATGCGGAAGAAAATTGGGAGAATGTGGTGATCATTCCTCCGTTTGGTTTTTAAATTATTTGGTACCACACAAATTTCACATGTCTATTAACAATGCATGATTTTCCTCTTCAAAACTTGAACATGTAGAACTGAATTACCATGCTCGCTAAGTTATAACGACTTAAGAGACTTAAGAGACAGCACTTTTATGCATCCTCACTTTATTCATTCTTCTCAACTTAGAATCCATTTATTTGAAGGCAAAATATTTCTTGAAAATTGCTTTCCGAAATCATTGATTTACAGAAAAAAAATTTCTATCGGTCGAAGTCAATAAGTTTAAATTAGGAGAATGCGACTTCTCCTTCTCATAAAAAGGGAAATCATTGTCCCTAAATCACAAAAACATATAAAAGCCAAATATTTTCCTTAAAAGTAATTTCCATAAAAAAAAAAAAGTATTTTCCTTTATTATGAAACAAACAATGCCTAGCTTTATTGCATGACGTCTCAACCTTCATAAGCATACGGTTGGTTCTAGAATTCATTATGCGTCATCCTAGTTTTAGGGGAAACTTTAGAGGATATCTGAGTAATTCTTCCCCTGCCACCCCTTTTGGTATTCAAAATTGGCTATCCTGCATATTTCGTAGGTGGAGTCTCAATAAAAGAGTTGCCCACATAACTTCCTTTCTTCGAGATTTCGACCTGCTAGATAAGATTACCATATTTGTTAAGTTGCAATGATTAAATGGTAAGGTTAATCAACGAGCTAATCTGTAATTTACTCATTTTCCCAAATTAGCTATATTGCCCTATGCAGCATAAATGGTATCATAGCTTGCGTTGTTTCGCTCAAGGACAGCCTGAATCTGGACAAGATTTATCTGTAGGACCGATCCGATTGGACGTAATGCGAAATTATTGCGCATCCCATTGCATTCTCCTAGGAAGAGCAAGTAATTTAATTAACTGCCAAAGGCAATATAAAATAAAAAAGAAGTAAGAAAAAAAAAAGAAAAAAAGGAAGTCAAAGCGTTTTCAAAACACGTTCCTTATCCTCGTATCTTGTTTGTCCCCATTTGCCCAACAACGATTAGGATTGAGCTGACGACCGTCCACGTTTGTCTGCAGCGCGACGTTCACCGTCTACATCTGAATCCAATGTATATGGGCCCTCGATATCAGGGGTCCCACGTGGGACCCATATAATCTAACGGCTGTGTGCACTGAGCTCACGTACGGCCTATCCACCGAAGACTTGGTCACGTGCGACCGTCAGCCACGACTACGTGCGGGCGTACACGTGGCGGCGTGCCAGGCCCATGTCAGCGGTGGGCCCCGGCGTCCGTCAGAGGGCGCCAGTGGCTCTTTCGTAATTAAGAGCGCCTCCAAGGGCAATGGCTTTCGGGGAAAATGGGAGTATCAAGTTCATAACAGACACAGCTGGTCCTGCTAGTGAGAAAAGCGAATAAAACACAACTGCCTCTCCCTCTCTCCGCTTTCAGTCTCTCCCTCCTCTTCTCTATACTGCGCTGGTCTCTCTGAATTTCCGACCTACGCTCGAAGCAGAAGAGAGAGCGATTGAATTCTCCATTCGAAGATGAACGATTCTCAGGTAAATTCCATTGAAACGATGGACCGATCGATTCTCCTCGTGCCTTCATTGTTGATCATAGCCGTGTGTCTCTCCATCTCTTTAACGAGTTTTCTCTGGTGGAAATGGCGTTAGCTGTGTACTCATTTTGGTCGGTTTATGATCGACTTATCGTGTTTCTCTCGATGCTTTGCGTGATTCCGGTGGAGTTTTCGGTTGATCTCCATTTCTTTCGATGCTCTTTGGTTTTCTTTTTTTCGTTCGACGGGCGTGGACAATGATCGGTGATCGAAGGTCATTCTGATTGTGCTGATGTTTGATGTTCGGTTCCATTTTGATGACTGAGTTTTGCATATGATTTTGGTTTTGAGGTTTTTTTGAATTTCTGTTTGTTAGAAACTGATGGCCGTGAAGAAGGCGTATGCGGGGATTATCTTAGGCATCGCCAAGGAGGCGGCGGCGCGAGTGAAGGCAGCAGAAAGGAGAGCTTCTCGGCTTCAGGAGGAACTCGCTGAATCTAAAGAAGAGTCCTTGCGTTTGCTTATGAGGTTAAAGCAAATGTATGAGGCCAAGGTATAATATGTCAGTTTCGTCTTGCTTTGGCTTTCATTTTACAGGCGGAGGTTGATGCAGAGCCTGGGGTCCTTTTTCTGATTAATGGGTGTGGCCAATGTGGATTGTTGTTTGAAAATGGAATTTTGATCTTCAGTTGACATCATCGCACTGGTTTTCTAGAAGCCGAATCTGTCTGTCTGCTTTTGTGACCTATATTCCACCAGTTGTGTAAGTCTGTGAATGTCACACCAAGTTTTGTGGCAAAACAAATACCTCGTAAAGTAGTTAGCTTTAGTGTTTTATCCTTACATTTTATTTCGTTTGCCATTGGGTACAGCAATAGATGATAAATTGTATGTGAAACCAATTCAGTTGCCACAAGGACACACAGATAGGTCCTTTTTCTTGCTACAATTGTAGTTGCATTTAGCTTTCTGTATAGGCCCGGTAGTAGTGTTGGTTGATCTTTCTCATTCTTTGTTTCTTATGCAGAATTGGTAGGGCCTTCGACAATCAGTTAGATGTGTGTCCCACAGTTTTGCATGACCATATACTAAACCTTGTGCTTAACTTCCATAGCCAGCATGTCTAAATATAAGATTAGACTTGGGTTGATAGAGGATGCTATCTTCCTCTAATTCTGTTACGAGGGATGTGCATTTCACTATACAACCCCATATATGGTGAAGCGGAACATCCTTTGATTTGATTTAAGCACCTGACCTATGAGACAGTCCTCCCTTCAATATAGTAGACATTATTTATAATCTCGATCTGCTCCCTCTGTTTCAGCTTGTGGAACATCCCATTGGCTCACCTTTTTATAAGGCATGGCTCAATATGGAGAATCTCTAGATTTTTCTTCAGTCAAAACAGTTAACTATTTGCTTCATCATTCTATTTCCATCTTTCTAGTTGGCTTATATAGTCATCCAACAATGATCAGCCCAAAACTCCATGAAAAATCCAAAATGAGATCGTCAGAGTTTCCATTATCTGGTGGTAATGCATGAATTCATGCTTAAACATCCTGATGCATGTGTAAGGGATGAGAATTGAGTGGAGCTACTACAATGATCTGCCTCCTCTGAGATTGAGAATTATCCCTGCCTTTCTCTGTTTAGATGATGTAAAATAAAGGATTTGATTCCTGCTAGTGTACCTGTACCATGATAATTCTTGGTTTTGATCGCTTTAGTTAGTGCCTCCTTGTCATTAAAGAAAAAGATAGGTGAATCTGATCCTACCAGTTCAGCCTTGGGTGATATATTTTTGATATGTCAAATTTGAGGAGCACCAACTGAAAACCATATCCTTGCCTGTGACTCAACCTATTAGTTGATTCATTGAGGAGTTACTTTTCCTCCTTTTGGCATGAATCGTACCCTTTTGCAAGCTTTTCTGGCATGCACTTCTTTTCCATAACTTTCTGTCGTGATTTGATGTTCATGACATTTAGGTAAACAATGCATGATTTCCTATTTAGGCAGAAGTTTGGAATGTAGTACTTTACTTCCTTGTCGATATATTCCGTATTTATCGTATAACAGCTACGTGATACTGAAATGGGACTCGTTTAGTGGCATATTAGGTATCTTTAAAATGACGGTTATACCTTGCCTTGGGGTACTTCATTAACCACGTAAAACCAGTTAGTTTTCCGCCTTTTTGGCACGAAACATACCCTTCAACGTTCTTTTCATGCATGCATGCATATATTGCCTAAATTTCCTCTTATCAGATTTAGGTGTGTGAATAATTTATTACGCTGTAAAATGTGTGATCCTTATTTTTGGCTGAATTTTGAAAGTACCACTTGATTTTACTCCAGTCAGTTTCCTATGTTTTAATAATTTAGGGCATCTCCTGATTTTTCCTTCAAAATCTCATATCATTAACTCTTTTCTCGACACTTTAAGGTATTTTCTTGCTTCCGTTGGCATGAAAAAAGTGACCTTGGAAACAGTTTTCTTGCATATCTGGGATTTTAAACTACGATAGCTTTACTGCACATTATGCCGACATTACAGGGGAGGAAAGTCATCCGTACATCTTTTCTCCAAAGTCGAGGAAATTCCAAAGACTCGAATTCATGATTTTTTAGTCATGATGGAGCAAATACTGATGCTTGTGGCCCCACCAATTTTGTTATACAGCTGTATCATTATGCATATTCTCTGAAATGTTTATATTCATGGTATTCTTGGAAAGACCTAGTATCTTATGCATTTCTCTATATGTTTAAATTTGCAATATTCTCTATACTGATTCCTTTTGCGTAGTCTCATTTATAGTGAATATAAAGGAAAGTGCTTGAAAATTTTTAAATATTACTAGAGTCAAATTATCTTTTCACAGATGGCGACACCTACTTCACAACAAAATGAAGTTATCCAATGTCCTCATTTTATAACTTTGCTAAACTTGAAGATGTCTTTTTCAACTTTCTGGAGTACCGAAATTCTTTCGTACTTTTAATGGAATGTATTCTGTTGTAAGACTTATAACTTATGTATGAGGCTGCAAAATAGGGAAATGAAACTCTTGTCCTTTCTTATTGGATTTGTAACATAACATGCATCTTTTATTTCCATAAGCTATTTTAAAATTTCTTCAAATCCTTCTAGTACCTTTCGAATAATACTGCATTAAATAACTCTTCCTTCATTATATGCAGTTGAGTGAAGCAGAAATAATATCAGCACGGCAGCAAGAAAGAATTGCAGAGCTTGAGACACGACTTAAGGATGCTGAGAATAATGCCAAAGAGCTCAGAGAAGAGTTGAAGAATGCTCAAGATAAGTTGGAAATTGAAAAAAGTCATAAGTCGCATCAAGTTAGTCAGGCTGATACAATTGGTGATACTGTGAAACCTGAAGAAGTATTAGGGGGAAACATATGTGATACTTCTCATTCCAAAGGACAGTCTCAGTCCGATTCACAGACAGCATATGAAGTTTCTGCCATGAATATCAGTTCTGATAAAGTATCGATGGGGGGTAATTGCTCCTTTAAAGGTCAAGCTCTCAATGACGACTGCTGTGTTCATAACCGTAGTTCTTTTGTCCCAGTGATAGAAGGGAAAGAGACTAAGCTTAAGAGAAACAGGCGCAGTCCGAGAGTGCAGGCATTGGAAAAGAATTTGTCAGCACAGCTGTCTCTCTCTGGACAAGAGGAGAATATTGAACATGGGACATTCGGTGGGGGAAGAGAAGGTAGAGTGTCAGCTGCGGTATCCAATCCACCGATGGATAAGAAGTATGGGAGGAAGAGAGCACCCTCTGCATTGAAAGTGACAAAAGAGGACTACAATGAGGTCATTAAAGCTGTTGTAAGAAAAAGAAAAAGGACTCCTGGATGCAGAAGAAAAAATACCTCATGGGGAAAGCAGCATGACCCTACTTTGACAATGCAGCGAGCAACTGATAATTTTTCCTTTGGAACTTCTAAGGAATCTCATCCACCATGCAGACTATATTCACCTTCAGAGGCAACTGAAGTTACAGAAAAATCGGATGCTTTGGTTACTAGTAAAGATGCTGAGCTTCTTAAATCTGGTAAAATGGTGGATGCAACTGACAGAAGTAAGACGCCGAAGGAATCAGAAATTATAAGACAGGGTAATGGTGAAGTCCGGCAGTTAAATGTTTTAACTACCGCATCAGATCAAGATAAAATCAACAACTTGTCAAACTCAGATCTGAAAGCTTCTGGTGTAAATAATGGGATTCCAGGCAAACCTGTGGAGAATAAGTTTCTCAAGTTCACATTTACTAGGCGTAAGAAGGAAATTTCGTGCAGCCCAAATGGCACTTTCTGTGGTGCTGATATTACTCCAAAGAAGAAGGGACGAACACATGACCATTCTTTGGAGCTGGAGAACTCTGCCCCTATGGGTGAAATATCTCAAGACAGGCAAGAGATAGTGCAAGTTGCCGAACAGGTTCGTGATGTATTATTTGGTCGTATTGGAAGTTGTGTAAATTTGGCTTAACTTATCTCATTATGTAGCCTCTAACTAGTAGTGTATGATCTGCTGTTGGAAATGCCTTCAGCACGTAAGGTAGTGGTGTGAAGGTTCTAGGGTGGGAAGGGTGTTTGTCCTCCCCTAAGATCTACCGTGTGGACATTGACGGTAAAATTTTGAAACTTGAAATCTGCCTTAATAGGCTCTTAGAACGGCCCTGAAAACTAGAACCTTTTGGTTCTATGGGTTTTGCTACCTGGTATTTTAGTATATTAAATTTCTTGTTAAGTGAAACTTACTGCACCTCTATCAATTACTAAAACACTCAGACAAAGTAAATCACATGTGCATGTCAAGAATAATGGAGGGTCATAAACCAAAACATTGCACAAGTAAAGTACCTTAAAACATAATAACTGCAAATAATTGCACATTTTTTTAATATTGTTTTTTTAGGGTACCTTTATTTTTCTGCAAGTATCGTGCACTAGGTGTAGATCATGGGGTACAGGTGGAAGAGGTATGACCCCATACCCTGGAACATACATTGTACTTACCGGTTCTAAACTTTTCTTGTGACCTCTAATACTTATCCTAGGTTCTTCTGCATGCCTCTATAGGGTATAAGTTAGAGCAAGCTGTAGTGGAAACCTGTTATTGTATTTCTAACAATTGTCAGATTTGCTTGATTGCCGCGACAACATCCTTAACTGCATCCTGATGCATTTCTAAATGGCTTTTTCCAATTAAAGTAAGTGCATTGCGCTTCTTTTTAGTTTATGAAGCATATTTTTCGGAAATTCTTCTCCTTAGTACGTCAATTGTTTGGAGCAGTGTATCCTCATTAATTATAGCTTCAGCTGTGATCATGTCGGCAAATCAAGCTTTTCTTTCTTGAAAAATGGACTGCAGCAGTAAATTATGTCCATATTTTCTACTTCCTTTTTCACAGTTGTCTTCAATGGCTGCTAAGCTTCTTTATGCTTGTGTGCTTGGAGAATAAAGGTTTTCCCCATGGCCTTTCCTTTTGTTTTGGGTTCTAGTTGCCATGCAAACTGTAGGTATGGGCTTTCCTAAACCCCCCAATCGCCGATTAGTTATCCCATTCTCATGTTGGCAGTTTCTAGGATCAAATACTCACGAAGTGATGATTTATTAAAGGATACCATTCTTCTAAGTAAGACCACTTGTCTATCCTGAAATGTCAGTGTTTCCTTTCCTTTGCCTCTTTGCACAAAATGAGTTTTACTGCAATGAATTGGGAGTTATGATTGCCTGAATCATCTGTCATAGTACTGCCAGTCTGCCTTGTGTAGTACAAATCTTCTGCTGTTGGATCCGTGGTTAGCCCAGAGGGATAGAATTGTGCTATTCAGTGGTAAGGGAAAAAGGGTTATGCTCATAGGATATGCAAAAAAGTAAAATTTTCACCTTTTTCGCCGCTCAAGTAGCCTGTTAACGTGAGTTTTCTTTGTCAAGTTGTTGATAGTTTTCTTTCTGATTTGTAACTTTCGCTGTGCAGCTTATGTCTCTGTCGAAGGGCAAATGGAATTAGAGGCTGTGTGGTGTTGCGTGAAGAGAGACCGGGAGGGGCTGCAGCCTGGTTCGAGAGAAAGGTTATTTTGTTGGTGATATCTATACAAGTAGCAGTGAGGTGGATCGTGTCACAACGCGATCCGATAATTTATGGACCATATCAATATTTTCATAGTTATCCAGTTATACTTATGGAACCTGCATGGTATAGTTATTTTCTTGAACTTATCTTTCATTATAGTATTATAGAGAGGCGAATAAAGCGAAACTTTCCGATATATATTTAATGATGACATTCATTGTTGTTTATAGTGTTGTGGTTATCATTTTGAAATGCGTGGAGGATTGCTTGTTTTTCTTGGTAGCTCGTTTGCCTGTCATGAATGATCAGGGCTCCCATCCACTAGGGTTACATATTCCCATCTCTTGACAACTAGCCTGAACTCTGAACCATATGTAGCTCACATTCCCCAGTCGTTTAGCTTGCTCGTGGCGAGATTTTAAGATCTTCGCTTGTAGATTTGATCCATGGACTGTCCCCACGGCTCAAATCGAAGAAGCTGGAGGTGTAGGGTTATCTATGGCTGGATAAAAACCGGACCTTGAAACAGAGAACTTCATCCTTGTATAACCAACCCTGATCAGAGTTATGCAATTGGAACAACTCGAGTCGTGAAGCAAATTCGTTCATAATTTATTGTTAACAAAGAGTAGGAGAAAGACTATTGAGGCCATCAGTTTAGAAACCTTAGATAGCGAAATCTCCCTCGATATATTTTGGAGTTATTGCAAGCATGATAGGTACGCACCCACGTCCACCTGCATCATTCGAAATTGATAAATCTCACCCATTTTATTTATCGTAGGTTCGTCAGATTCGACCATTCAGATTCACGCCGAAGTTTATTTAACATAGGTCCATCAGACTCGACCGTTCAGATACACGCACGGTGCATGTGTCCGGTCCATTAAAGTAATTTTCTGTCCACTCCTTGGAAGGAAACTCACGATTATCTTGAAAGTTGACAATGTTACAATGAAGTTGTTGGGGTTTGGACCTCGATGGTTATCGATTGTAGACGATCATCTCCCACTTCCATGATTAACTCTTCACACTCCTTATCTTAAGGGCCCGTAGAAATTGCGGTACGCGACGTATGACTCAGCCAATGCAAACACAGTTCTACTTGTCACGATGAAGTGAGATTGCAAACACGATTCGGATTATGGCTCTGGCAACACTGACCAGTGGAGTGAATACACAAGCGTTCAATCGTTCAATAGAGCAATACAAGAATTCTAAGATCTAGGGAAGAGATCAAAGTCTACGGGGACGGGCGGAAGAGAGAAGACGCCCCACCCTCTGTACGCAGTCCACGCTCTGTACTTGGGATGCCCAGGTTGATGTCATCTGGTGTGCTGATTTTTGGCTTCAAATATTACAAAAGGCGATCCATGACGGCTTCCATTTCTCTCCTCTCTATCGCGGAACGTTCCATCTGCTAAGCTGCTCCACTTCAGAGGTTCCAGTCCCATCAGAAACAAAACTACGCATCTGTTGCATAGAATGCAAAAAATCAGGGTCAGATACTGGAGCAATGCCATGACAAACGGCAAATGAACGACAAATTAATGGGACACCTATTCCTCCAATTAGCGGTTCGTTATTAGGACTGAAAATGGTAAGATAAACTGGATACAGGGGTTACCACATAGGTAGTACAGCTTCAGAATTAAAATGAGAATAATCTTGATTTTTAAAATGAGACATTGAGATTATGAGTCCGTAGTGGCAGAAGACCTTGGGTCTTGCTGTTTCAGGAGTGAAATGAAACCTTCAATATGATCTCTAATGAGTTGCAACTGAAGAATTTGAGGCGGTGCAATGTCGCAACTTGTCTTGGGAGGAAGTTTTGGTCATTAAGGTAATTTATTTATCGGCCAAGACAGAACTAAAGACTTGCAGAAACATCATGACTCTATACCTGGCAATTGTATTGGCTACTGCACCATCTCAGGAATCAACTGATTCTCAGTATGAATCTTGGCCAATGGATTCACCATAAAGCCAGCACCGCCCTGCTGTCGAAACCTGCGGTTTTCCAAATTACACACTCCAGTGTCACGGCTCCTATCAGCTCTGAAGCATGTTGAGGACACTGACGGCGCATCAGAAGAGATGAACCTGGTACTCGAGTACCGACCCCCTGGCTTCCTCCGAAATCTGGAACTCAAGAAATCTCTAGGTAACATGCAACAGGAGGTTCTTCTGGAGTCGGTGTTAGTCATCCTTCCACTTGTCAGTGCCAAGTCATATGAGATCTCATCCAACGCCATCTCCAAACCATGCACACGTGTCTCCAAAGAATGCATTCCATTTTGTGAGCTCCCAATGAATCTCTAATAGGAGAACACAGGAATGTAAAATCAGACCAAGAACCAGTACAGGTGTTGATATGGATATAACCATAAAAGGTAACTGAAGACCAAAAATAGCTCACAGTATTACCATATTATTTTGGATATTCTTGATTGTGCAAAAACTGCTAAGGATGAGGCAACTAATTATGCGATTCTTCATATTGTTTGCACATGAACAAATCCTAAATGTTTTTCTATCGGGCTATGCAAATTTTCACACTGTTGATAAAATTATAGTGCCACTATTTCACTATCAAGTGCAACCCTGGTTCGGTCAGCAGTGATTGATTGGATAGAAGATTCGATGCTTATGCTTGGCAAACAGACCTGAAGGAGATCTAGTAGACTTGTTTGCTGCTGTTCAATCTGAACGAGCTGACTGCGGATTAATGATAAATCTTCACAATCCTTGTGATTCCTGTGGTGATCTTCAGCTGTGTTACTAGCTACAGGAGTAAAATCAGACCTCTCCTCAGGAAATGGAACCACACGAGATCCAGTCCTGAATCCACTAGGCTTGGGTAAATTCTCATCAGAGTTCTTGCCGAAAAGGGCTCTTTTTGTTTCTGACTTAGAGACCCCGTAAATCTCATTGCTCTTTCTTTGAGGTATGTTTTCATTCCTCTCCTTGAGATCATCCCCACCACTCCCCTTTGATAAGGTAGATCGGGAAATAGCAATTTCAACTTTCCAGTCCGAAGGCTTCTTATTATCCACCTTCCGAAGGACGGGACTGACATTTCTGTTCCTACTCTTCAGTGGACTTCTCTTCCTTAGAGTGCTTGCAGATGCAGATGAACCAGTTGGTGGAGTTGGATGGCCAGGTGGTGTTTGTTTTTTCCTCATCCGAGGCCCGACGGATCCAGAAGAAGAAAGAGTTCTTGATGCAGACGGATAACGCCCATCACTCGCATTTTCTGTATCGACAGGGAAAGAAAGAGCTTGAATCAAGCAGATACCGCAGCAGAAAAACATTGGCAAACGATCTTAAGAATATGGCAAGCAATTAAATAAGCTAACGTCAGAAGTTTCTAAATCTGAACCTATTGAGCAACCATGAATCCTATGGCTATGTCTATGGCTCGGTGAAATGCTTTAACATTTATAATCCAAGATAACGTGAATCCAGATTAGTATCTAATTTGTATAACCATTTTTTTGCCATTTTCGGATCCAGAGTGGTCAGCACCATAATAATTTGAATGGAATTCAATTATTTGTAGATCTCGCAACAAACCCAGCAAGAGGAAAAGTGAAAATGCTATAAAGATCCAAACCTTTGGAAGAAGAGACTGACTGACGTGGAGTGGACACCTCCTCGGAAAGATCAGGGATCAGCTTCCAGGCCTCCACCATCTGGTTCATAACCTCCCTAACTGCCCTCACCTAGTAAACCAGATGGATTAATTCGACATTAAATTCGCGAACCAAAGTTTGGAAAATCGACACCAATTGAGTAGTCGATCACCGCTTGACTAATGCAGAAATCCAGGTCCAAATCTACTGCCCACCTAACACCTACACTGGCAAACTACCCCTAAAAAGGAAATCACCGTACAACTACCGCGTTATGATCATGAATTGTATCCTGGAGATCAGAATTCTTCAAAGCTGCCACATTGATCGGAGCCACCATCCCAAATCATACAGTGAAATTTGCAAATTATGCAGTACACAAGATTAAAGAAGCAGACCTTATCAAACCGCCGATTCTCAAAGACCTTCAAACATGCGGGCTTAAACTCCACCAACAAATCGCCCTCCACGACCGCCAACTTCAATAGAACCTCCGCGGAGGCTTTCCTCGCAGCCCAGTCCTCGCCACTGAGGAATCCGAGCAGACAAGGCACCAAATTCTTCAACACTCCCTCGCTCCTGGCCGCGCCGACACCGACCACGCTCTCGATCAGCGTCAGTGCCGCCGAGTTCGCCCTAAAAGCATCGGTCTTCAACAGTCTCTCAAACCTCGGCAACAGCCTGCACAATTTCGCAGGCTCAGGATCCGGCGAAGCACTGATGGCGGACGCCAAGCACAGAGCCGCGCTCGTCTGCGCGTTCACGTCTTGCTCGGTGAAGAGCGCGTCGGAGAAAGCCTTCAGGAACGAATCGAAAGAAGGCTTGTTCACGTTCGCGGCGAGAGCGCCGGCGGCGCCGACGCAGCCGGATCGGACGGCGGAGTCCGGATCACGGAGGCGGCGCGTGAGGCCGGCGATCATCTTCGGCAGGTGCGGGGAGAGGGCGTTGCCGTGCGTGGCGGCGAGGGTCGCGAGGAGTTTCACGCATTGCTTGCGCACCGGGGACTTGTCGGACGCGTCGGTGGAGTTGACGCACGAGATGAAGGCCGAGAACGACGCCGGATCGAGCGACCGAGCTATGGAGTCCAGCTCGGCGGACGCGATGGAGTAGGTGTCGCGGTCGGCGAGCTTGGTGAGGCAGGTGAGGACCTTCTGCTTGAGGTTCTGCGGCGGTTGCGGCGCAGTGTAGGCCGGCATTGTGGCGGCGTCCGGCGATTCGGCCGCGGTGGCGGTGGCGGGAGTTCGGGATGGGGGAGGGAGTCAGGGAGGAGGAGGAGGTGGCGCCGCCGGTGTCTCCGGCGACATCGCCGGCGGCGTACGGTCGTCGGCCGGCTAGAGAGAGAGAGAGAGAGTCTGCACTTTTTAGATGCTGTGCCTTGCTTCTGCTCCGCTGGCTTGGCTTCTACTCTTTAAAGGAGGAAGGCGATCACGGGGGGGAGTGACGTGGCGGGAACGAGACGACGTCGTCGTCGTCGGGGGGCATCAGTTTTTAACGGCGTTTCAGCTTCGAAGCGTTGATGCGTAAAGCGAGGTTAAACTTTAACATCACGAAATTACTTTCTTGGTTTTACTCCAAAGTAATTATTTATGGAAAAATCACACGTTCAACTTCTTAAGGAGGGAAGATCAAACTAATCCAGCGAGTTATTTATTTTTTTCTCTATCTTTTTCCAATTTATCTAAATTCTAAAGGGTCATATCTGTATATCATGAATTATTGAGTTTTCAAGTTGCTTAAGTGCCTATAATTGTTAGAAAATATGTTTAATAAAGTAAAAAATATGGATTAGGACGTGATTTAGGGATATGGAGTGAGTTGGGAAATTCTTAACTAAGGCGTTAAAAAAAAAAAAAACAAGATGAGTGTATTAGAATTCTTAAAATTTGTAACGAATGTGCAATTGAGTTTATAAATTTCTAAAAAGTGTAATCAATTTTTAAAACTCATTATAAAAATGCAATTTAATTTTAAGATTTTCAAAAAGTGCATATCAAATTCTAAAACTTATCAAGTTTTTACAATCAAATTTTTTATTAATTCCAGTTAATTTGACAAATAAAAAATACTAACAAGTTTTAGAACTTCATGTTTTAAAATTTGACTGTACTTTTTAACAGTTTTGAGATTTAATTATATTTTTGTGATAAATTTTACAATATTCAATGCATCTATCTTAAAATTATTGGTGAATATATTAATTATTATAATTATAGGGAGTGTTCTGTTCAATTGTCGGCAAGTCCATCGAAAGTCCACCTTAACTCACATATTTTCCGACATTTTATTAATTTCAACAAATTAGATAAAGACGCGAACTCTAAAGATTATTTTTTGCAATTCCGAAGCTGCACGCGTGGCAGCACGATTTCAATGAGAATAGGGCACGTGCGCTACTGTGGGTTTCTTGTGACCTGCCAACTAACAGATTCCCCAATCCTACTCCCACCTTCACGAAAGTTTGGGCCACAAAAGAAGCCTTCGAGAATTGTAATTCGCAATTACAAAATTCAAGTCTCCTTTTCTTTTTCCATGAGAAAAAAAAAATAATTAGAGCCGAAAATAGAACAAATTAGTGAGCTTAAGTAGCCCACTCAAGAATTAATTCCCTGGAACTATGTCACCTAATTACATGAGCGGCGAGTTCGTCGAACTTGTAAGGTAGAAAGTTCCTCTTCATTTGATATAAAATGGGATTCTTTTTCAAGAATGGAAAGCTTCTACTCTCTAAATTTTCACTCAAAAAGATAAATTACAAGCCTGGGCAATAAGTGATAGCATAACAGTAAATCTCTTAGCTTGAGTGTGCATTGCATGCCTTTAATTCATTTAATAGAGATGGAATTAGGTAGTTCCCCCATAACGAGTTGTAAGCTCGAGTGTCATCTTACCATTGAATTAACTGAAAAAAGAAGGGTTTGCAAGTGTATTACAATACGCATTATATACTATATAGTTTATATGCAAGCGAATTGGAATTCTAACACGTTATCAAACATGGAAAGATTACATATAAAAAACCAAGTAGCTTTAATATTTACCAAAGAGATATTAGACTGCTTGGTGACATTGTTGTAAGGTCTATCTATAGTACACAAAGCAAAAGGTTTGGAGTTTCGATCTCATCGTCACTTCTAACCAAAGCCCACTCGAAACATTAACTGTCTCACCTTTTCGCGTCCTGCTTCCTCCGTGGATCTAGAGCAACAGTCAACCAGAATGGCAAGCGAAGCAAGGCAAGCACATCGCTTTTCAGCCAGCGGCGACGCCCCCACCAAAAGCATTCGCGAAAATTAAGGGCGGGCGACGTCGATGCAGGACCGCACAACAAACGGAGCGATGGTCACAGAACAACGGGCGGACGTAGTAAGTAATCCACAGCTTAGTAAAGAGCAGCATGGGAAGCATCAATGCCCCGCAATCAATGCCGGTAAAATTTAACGTTTCAGCTCCAAAGATTGAGACGGGAATTCACGCGACGCCCATTGCCAACATTTACTGTTGTGAGCACTCGATCGAGTCGCTCCTATCATTGCTTCTCCATGTTGCTGCTACAATAGCTTGTTCGATTGGCTACTCGCATGCGTGCAATCGATGAGAATTGGATGTTTGCAAAGACCACTCCACAATCGTAAAATCCAATTCTAAGTCGAAAGATGGAACGAAAAAACCATACTTAAAGTTATATCATCTAAGGTGGATCCTACCGATTATCGTCGGACTATTACCTTAACTTCATTTCTAATATAAATGTTCTTATCATTTTTTTTCCGACAAAAAAAAAAAAAAATCTATGGCGGGTAGTTAGATTGTCCCAAGCCCCATGAGAACAAGGTATGTTAGGGCCGATATGTTTGTAATCTATCGATGTCAAAGTCTTATCAATGCGAGTCCCGAAACACCGGCGATTAAATTAAGTGGGTGGTTAAATCCTAGTGTAAGCAATGATGTATAGAAACCAGGAGACAAGGTCGGGGTCATTCAGTTGGGAGTACCAAACGAGGATGTGGGTCTCATCTTCCCACACCCAACCTGATAATTAGGTCCTTAGAGAGCATAATTGAGCCTCATTTGAGGGGAAATTAGGGTTTGGTTGGTGACCCAAAATCCGTCCTTGACCTTGATTTTATATGAGATGGTCATGATGAAGAAAAGCAACCGCTCCCATCATGCATGGAATAATCTAATGTCTTTTGTCTCTCTCTTCTTGTTCTAAGTTTTATCTCCCGAAAAGGGAATTCACTACGGTCGATATCATTACATTCTTGGGGAATTTTCCATAGCCTGTCTCAAAAGTTATATAGGTATGTAGAGGCTAGTGCTCGAAAGGAAGAGACCATGAGAGGAGAGAATTACTTGAAGTTTATAAAAGCTCTCGTCTTTTTAAAGTAGTAATAGCTTCTTGCGTGAAAGTTCTTCTTTCATCTGTTTTGGAGACACCGAGCACATATGTTTTGTATCATTTGAGAAAGTGAAATGTAGACCATCAGCTGGAAGGTCGACCTATATAACTTTACTTAAGTATAACATCAAATAAAATTTAACATCAAATAAAATTTTGCTGAATAATATTAAATATGTTAGAGATATTTAGAATAATTCCAATAATTCTCTATATTTCTCACGATTATGCGAATATCTTTTTGATTGTGTATATCTTAATTAAATGTTATCTTACTTAATCATTTTATAAATTTTATATATAAGCTGATGTAATCTTTGTTATGATATATCGAAATATATACAATTACTCTCTTCCGCATATTTTTCTTATTTATTAACTAATAGGCGGCGACGAGCACCTAGCCATTAGCGAAGGTTGCTTGGCGATGGTTGGTGGCCACATGGTGTCGTCGTCACCTCCAGTTTGCCCTTCCCCCTTCCTCTCTCCCATCCTTTCTCTCTGTCTCTCTCTAGGCTACGCTTTGCCGTCTTTAACCTCTTAATGTTTCTCAATACACCTCAGAAATTTGCTGGAGAAGGGCACTGACATGGCATTGACGTGGATGGCCATGTCGGCACAATTTATGCATGAATCTAAGACATATGTACTCCGCCAACTCTTCAGTCTATCCAAAATAACGTGTTACGTATGCTGTATAGGCAAACCTATGGCCCAAAATGTTGAAAAAGATGAGCAAATCAATCGTACTGTTTGGCAAATGAGAGGCTGCATGAGCTAATAAGGGGTCGTCGGTGGGAGGAAAAAAAGAGAGGAAAGGATGAGTCAATAAATTATTCCAGATATTTAAGGGGAATTTAAACCATGCTTTATTTATTTATATATACCTCCAAATTAAAAAATTTAAGAAAGAGGGTTTATTTACAAATTTGTTCGGCTTTACTTTCACAATAAATATTAAAAAGGACTTCTTCCATACTACCTTTCCGAGCCTTGGAGTCGAATCTATCGCTACCCCCACCACTTCCGCTTTTACGTTTAATCTACTTAAGCGTGGGTCAACGGGATAATCTTATCATGACTAAGCCACATGCTTAAGCATAAGCAATCGCACTTCACTGGCCATAAATTATAAAAAAAGTGTTTGTCAAATTGCGCAAGTTACCTCAACTTGAGTCATTTCGAAGCCTTGTCAAACCTCTTTTTATATAAGAAAAATTATATAAATTATTCATAGAGTTTAGTTTAATATATAATGTCATTCTTGAAGTTTGACTTTGTTCAATACGATACTTAAATTTTAACCAAATTTACAATATTTTTCCTGAATTTTTACATCGTCAATGGATTTCTTGTAGTACATGCTCAATATTGTTGCTGAACTATACAAAGATGTTTACTGTTATCTTTAAACATTTTCATATAATTCAATGACTAAATTGAGCATGTACTAAAAATTCATGGACCACATCGAATAAATTAAAAATTCATGGCCACATTATATATTGAGGTAAATTTCAGATATCGCATTACATATTAAGTCAAAATTTATAGACTTTTTATATCATTATTTTTTTTTAAATGCATAGACGAAGCAGATCTATCTAGCTTTTTGAAGTACAAATTTTATAAATGGGCCTTCACTAAATTATATTTTTTCCGACATTATTATCCATGTGGCGACTTTTTTTCTAGATCCGACCCAACGATCCACGTGGCCTCTGCTTTTGGTGCGTAGCGAGACACATAACATGAGCAGATGGGCTACATGCATGGGGACGGGACAGCCCCCGTCGCCAAATCCGAAGACATTCCTTCGAGTTTCAGGCTGAATCATGTGATCTTTCCTCGGAGGCCTCGACCCAACTTCATAACCATCTCCTCATCTACCAACCCCACAAAAGAAAAAAAAAAGAAAAAAGAGATATATTAAATACAATATTTATCTAAAAAATGTGCTTATGAAATGATTTTTTATTTATCAGTGAAAATTCTCTTTTCCATGGGTGATGGTATCGGCGCGCATATAAAAAGAAGGATCGATTCTTCCTTAAGGTGTGAATCGACTGTCTAGTCAATATCTTGGCAACCCAGAACTCATTTTCGCTTACCTTTTTCCACCTTTCTCGTCTCTCCAAGGGATGAATGATTTCTCGTGACTTAGGATTCAAGAAAAGGCGCAGAAGATACCGCCTCGTCGCAGCTGGAACGGGGACCATCGCGCCATGTGGTGGACCCTCGTCATCAAGCACGGAGAGTAAATAAAACGCCGCATGTACACGGCTCCATTGCAGCAACAATCAGATCGTGTAAGTTGTTAGAAATTTGTGGAAAATCAAGATCTCAATTATCAAAATCAAATATGGAAACGTGTAAAATTCTGTACTAACTTTCAGCTATCGATTAAAGTTGAGAATAGATATGTGGAGCTAAAATATGCACTTCTAACCAATTGCCCTATCGACGTTGATGTTGTGTTCTCTGAGTACTAGATAATCATAATAATCATAAGGTTTAGCTTTGATAACCTATTTACATCCCCATTCAAATCCTTACAAATAATGTCTCACATCAAGATAGTTATCTTTAGTTGGACGATCATCGTAATTATCATAATTTGATTAGAATAATAAGACATCAATGAAATTTCATGTGGGCAACATTAAACTAGATGTGGGATCATATTAATAATATTATAACATGGGTCCCACTTGAAGTTTTCGCTATTTAATAATTAAGATGGAGTGAGCATCTTAATGTCTTCTACTGTTGCGAAATTGGGACCTTCATCCTTTTTTTTTTTTGGTTCTAGATCAGAACTTAATTTTATCAATTTAGTCCCGCTCTTACTCTTTTTTTTTATTCTCATTCTTCGTCATGACGCTATAGTCTTACCATGTTGAGCATCGTGGTTGGTGTGTCACATGCTAATTAGTCTTTTGATCGTCCTCCATAATTTCCACATGCAAGCCTCAAGAGGCTGAAAGCAATTTTTGTCTCATTGGTGCCGTCTCCCCACCAATCGTTTTTTTTTTGTCGTTTTTGTAATTTTCAATACTTTCGTGCATCTAACAGAATTCGGTTTAAACTAAGCATTTTCATGGATTTTACCAAATTTGACCTACCCATCATTCTCCAAGTTTTCTTACCAATCTCTTTCTCGTTTCAACTTTAGTCCTTGTTGAAGCGATTGCTACGTTAATTCCACCATTTTCAAGGTCACCATATGTTAAAATCGAGGTCTAATGATGGGGTAAGTGATTGGTCATGGTGAAGGTAGCTACTCTTTTCCAAATAAGTCATCTTTCATTCCTAATTTTTTTCACGTAAAATCACTCTCATATATAGACATAGTTTGTCCTTGTTAGCTAGGGATGGTAATTGATCAAGTTATATTGAGTTTCTGGCTAGCTTATTTTATATAGACTAATAATAGGTTTCGAGTTTACAAATAAATTTAGGGTACTATAACCCAAAATGCAACTGAGCACGTTAGCATTGTATCGTCTTTTGTCTTACACTTACCTAGATTATTAAAGTCATTATAACATTTATGTGTCTAATTTTTTTTTTTTTGAAGCATAAAGCTTTTGGAGTTCGAGTTCTCATTCACTTAATCGGGTTCGGTAGAAGACTCGATTTAGATATTCCTTTCAGGGTTTCGGATGCATTCGGGATTTGGCGCGAACGAACTCGACCCTGCATTCGTGGCACCTGTTGGCGGAGGGGGCTCCTTGAACTCTCTCCTCGGATACCAAAGGAAACGAGCCAAAAGAAACTTCCAACAGACAAAGCAAAAGAACGCCACGGAAACAAGAATTCAAATTTCAAGCACGAGACCTGCAAGTTGCAGAAGACAAACATAGAGGAATATCGACCAAAGCTAACGAGAAGTTGGCGCAGCAGATCTGGTGGGGTTGGTCGTCCGCCTGCTGCTGCTGAGCGCCACGGCATTGCAAGTTGATGAGGCTCTTTTGAAGTTTCAAATTTAGGAAAGTGACGTTTCCAGGTCCATTCCCTTCTTTCGTCTTTTGCATTTATGGCCCTTAGATTCATTCTCAACCCCCGTTTCTTTCCATGTTGTGGGCATACTATTTGCGCATATATCACATGAGTTATTAAATCATGTGAGTCCTACGTGGATCCCACCTGATCTAACGATTCATGTAAAGCGACTTAACACAAAAGCCATCGCTATTTGATAATTTACTCATTTCAAGACTTCTCAACCGCACAAGCCGGAGCTATGAAGTTAGCATATTCAGAATTCATCCATTTTCATCAAGAGAAATGAGAGCATCGTTCGTTGACGAAACACATGGTGGGGGAGACATCTCCTCCTATGTCTCTATCGTTGGCGGAGCAGTTCTTTCCTCTCGCCTTCTCTTTTCGCACGCAAGCCCCGCTGGTCGCACGAAACACATGTCTTGTGACCAATGTCCCTGCACGGAAATCGTCGCGTGACGCGGTGGATCTAAATACGAACCTATCAAGGATGGTAGTTGAAGGCAACATGGTGAGTCTTTGAGGGCTCTAGTGGGGGATGAGAGGAATGACCTTTCGATCAGGCACGGACGGGATGAGCTCTCATGGACAAAAGCATGAAGTGATGGCCCAAAAGTTGAAACTGGGCCTGTTAATGCGTGGCCCGGATTCAACAATCTTGCGTGGCCTGTTTGTGAGTGGGATTTTTTTATGATTACTTCTTCTTCTTTTTTTTTGGTCGTAGTATTATTATAACTTGATGAGGCAAGAAATTTTCTTTTTTTGCCTAATACCCTATAAAACCTTCGACTTTAAGTCTTATCTCAATTCTATCTTTATCTTATAAAAAAATTTTGACTTTAAGTTATGTCCCAATTCTATCCAAAAGTTTTTTTTTAAAAACTCTGAACTTTAGGTTTAGTCTTAATTTTATTCTGATTTTTTTTGTCTATAAAAAATCCTCAACTTTAGGTATAGTCCTAAATTTTTCTTTTGTCTCATAAAAATTCCTAGCTTTAAGTCCAATTTCAATTTCACTTTAGTTTTTTGGTCTTATAAAAGATAACCAATTTTTACTTGAGTCCTAAAATGCTATCTATTGACCCTCAATCAAAATCGTCCTTAGTGATTTTGCGCTTGTTGATCTCTCATGCTTGGAAATATCCCGTCTCCTGCGATCAAAAAGCTTGCGCTTGGAATGCTTTAATAACTTGTGCTTATGAGTTTTTCATTTCTCGGTTGTCAACGACAAATTCTGAACTGAGGGTCAATGGGGGTAGATTTATGACTCAAGAAATTTTCTTTTTTTGCCTAATACCCTATAAAACCTTCAAGTCTTATCTCAATTCTATCTTTTGTTTTATAAAAAACTTTCAATTTTAAGTCATGTCCCAATTCTACCCAAAATTTGTTTTTGTCCCATAAAAAACTCTGAACTTTAGGTTTAGTCTCAATTTTACCTTGATTTTCTTTTTGTCTTATAAAAAACCCTCTACTTTAGGTGTAGTACCAATTTTTCCCTAATTTTCTTTTTTTGTCTCATAAAAATTCCCAACTTTAAGTCCATTTTCAATTTCAATTTAGTTTTTTGGTCTTATAAAAGATAACCAATTTTTACTTGAGTCCTAAACTACTCTCCATTAACTCTCCATCAAAATTGTCCTTAGTGATTTTGCGCTTGTTGATCTCCCATGCTTGGAAATATCCCGTCTCTTGCGGTCGAAAAGCTCGCGCTTGGAATGCTCTAATAACTTGTGCTTATGAGTTTTTCATTTCTTAGTTGTCAATGACAAATTTTGAACCGAGGGTCAATGGGGGCAGATTTATTACTCATATAAAAGTATATGGTTTTTTATGAGACCATAAAATTTTTGGTGTAAATTGGGATTGGATGGTAAATTTGAGATAAGACTTGAAGTTTGGGGTTTTTCATTAGACATAAGAAGTTTAAGATGAAATAGGGACTATACTTAAAGTTAAGCGTTTTTTATGAGACAAAAAAAAAATTATGGTAGAATTGGGACTGGACCTAGAGTTTGTGGTTTTTTATGAGACAAAAGGTAAAATTGAGACAAAAGCTAAAGTTTGAGATTTTTTAGGGTATCAAGGCTCCATTATTTCACGGAAAAAAATTTTCAAGAAACTATTTTCTAAATTTATAAATGTTCGTTTCATAGAAAATGAATTAATAGGTGAAAACATTTTTCATGAAAAGAAAAACATTTCCTAAGATAGGGGAAAATGTTTTGCACTTTTAAGAAAGAGCAAAACATTGTCCTCAATTTGTGACATCCTGAAATTTGAGCCATATAAGAGATGAATGAATATGAATTTCGTCAATGCATTGTTGGTTGATCTCACTCGAAATTGATCACTCCTGAGATACTGACCTTGAGGGGAAAGGCTAATGAGGACAAAACCCGTACGACTAAAGAACTCGACCTGGGAAAACGACTTGACCGTGAGACTTACGTGAGGATGATCTTGTAGATAGGCAGGCCGATTCTAAAGATGACTAGAAGTCGATTCACAAACAGAACATAATGGAACGACGGGTGATTCCGTTTACTGTTATTGAAGCCGCGAACGACCCTATGTCGATTCTCAATGATTGTATACTTTGAAATAAGAATCTATCCTCCGTACTTTCATGCAGTCAAGGACGTCCATGCGTCGAGATGTCTTGAACGTGGTTTGGCAGGAGTCGGTTACGCGTGAATCCTCGGAGCCGCCCGTCAATATGAATTGTAACCAAAATGGCATTAGGGCGAATTTGACATGGCATGAGAACTTAGGATTGGACTTCAAATTATTGGGAATGTCCGGGACGGATTTGGATGAAGCTACATCAAACAGTCGACAAAGTTAGTTAAGCCGAACAATTGGAAAAGAGGTTTTCGGACCAAGGAAGCAAGCCCGTGAGGACGTGGGCCAGGCCAAGCCAATGTGGGCCTCAAGCGGATAGCCACCAAATGGGCCTAAGTCAAGCAAATGAGCCCATTGGGCCAAACCAACTATTCATCTTCTAAGCCCATGGGCCAATTCTTGGCCATTTCAAGCCCAACCAATTTTCAAGCCCAACTCTTAGGCCCATCCATCAATTTCGGCCCAAGGGCAGATTGGTAATTTGTGCAAGGTGGAAATGACCGAATTGCCCCTAAAAGCATGTTGATAAGGCAAAGGAAGAGAGAGAAGATGATGTCATGGCATGGGGACTTGAAATAGCCATTTAATGGCCTTAATGAGGAGTGCTTTCAGCCCTCCCATCACTCTCTCTCTTCCCCATTCGGCCTCCCAATCGACGGAGCTCTCTCTCCCTCGTTTTCCTCTTCCTCCAGTTTCTGCTCCAGCCGACCCTTAGGTGAAGAATCAAGTCAAAAGTGGTCTTCCGGGATGAATCAGAAAACGAGCCACCTATCACCGTGACCGGGAGAGACAGAACGTTGCAATGAGCCTGATTTTGTCCCAAACGGAGTCGCCAGCTGTCCTGTACGGCCGTCGCAAGACACCGGTCGCCGAACCACCTGGTTTCGCCTTGCTTCGCTTGTTTCAACTTTGTAGCCCGTTTTCTTCTATTACAGCCGTTTCTTTACCCATCCCAACCTCCAGTAAGATCCCCAAGACCCCCAGGAGCCTCCGGTTGTCGACCAACCCCCTCGCCGGAGCTCCAGCCAAGCCATTCAACTCAGTTTCTCCTCCGGCAGGGCTGTTTTTCAGTGTTTTCAGTGGGAGTCCGAGCTGTGGTTGCTGTGTTGAGCTTGGGACTGCCTTGGATAGTCATTGTAGAAGTCCTGGTGTGTAGCCACCATCGTCGCCGCCGCGTCGGTGCCTCCGGCCCGCTTAACGGGTGAGTTTAGCTCCTAATCTCTTGATTAGTTCCTAAACTTGCTTAGGGTTGTTCTAATTAGTGTTGATTCTAGCTTAGGAGATTTAATTAAGCTATTTTTAGTCCTAAGATAGGTGGTTGGATTAGTGACTAAGATTTGTTTAATTTAATCTTGCTTTACTCGCTTAATATGGCTTCTGTGATTAATTAAACGTGCTTAGTTTTAATTGATTGGTTGTTTAATTTAATTGTTATTTTAATGATTGTTGCATTTATTTTATTAATTATTAAATTTTGGAATTTTACTGTTCACGAAACACTGTTCAGGCAGTACTGTTCACCGCACTGTTCACGTGCACTGTTCACCCGAGAATGAAAAATTGTCTGAATTCATGTATTTTAATCCTATGAAGTGAATGGATGTGTAAATGCATGGGCATCCGCATGAATTGAGTGATGATGTGTGCAACGGCGTGATGATTGGAAATTATGGATTTTATTAAGAAAATCTCGGGTGTCGGGTTTTGACACCGAAAATGGATTTTAAGTATTATATCAAACAGTAGGGTTTGAAAAAGGAATGTATCAACTTTTCTTGTTTGAAATGACGTATACCCACACACGACTACTTTCGCGGATGTTTTTAATACGAATAAAAGAGGCCAGGATTACTGTTTTAACTGAGGCATTTGAGTGAAATGCAAAGTGTCCTGGGCCGATAATGAATTGTCGTGTGTTGGTTAATGAGGAACCGTCCTGAGCTGTTGAGCTGGACGTACCCTATATGGGATGCCCCTTACAACGGGTTCGGGTCGCAATTGATCTGGACCTATGCTCCTTCGGGAACGCCGTCGACGTAATGACGAAGCCGTGCTCCAAGGGGGGAGACGATGCCTGGCTAAACACCAGTAGACAACCGAACTGTGAGTAGGTTGTTGGTCGCAGTTGATTCTGGGTCTATACTCCTTCAGGAACGCCGTCGACGTAGTGACGAAGCCGTGCTCCAAAGGGGGAGACGATTCCTAGCTAAATACCGGTAGATAGCCGAACTGCAAGTAGGCTATGCCCTTGTATGGCAGTGATTAACAATTGGAACGCATGCTGAGTGTTATTGATGCCCCGGATTATGGGACGAAATTGTGTGGCTCAGAATGGGACGTGTCAAGACCCCTGTGATTGACTGAGATGAGTAAGGCGTCTCAATTGTTGTATGCATTGAGTATATGCATTGTGTTTATGAACTGTGATAATGTGCAAGAACGCATGAGAATCATGGCATCTGTGATTTTAGTCATGCAAGAGTTAAGCACATTGCTTATGGCACACACGCATGAATCGATAATGTGCAGGGTGTGGCAATGGCCAGGTGAGATTGCTTGCGATGCGACTCGCATGTGATTGATGAAATGTATCATCTAATGGCCATGTGCATTGTGTGTATCGTGCTGAATTATAACGTGCATGGTATGACATACCAGGTAAGGTTGTATGCGAATCGACTGATGGTTGTTGCTTGTGGTGGGGTAGTTTTGGATAGATACCCCGAGTTGAGTTGGCGTACGAACTGGGGCTTAAGGGTGGAATTCGCTGAGATTTATATCTCACTGATTATTGAATAACCATTTTCAAGTCCCTAGTGTGAAGAACTCGGAGCTTGAAGTGGAAGGGTCAGGAGCATAGGTGGCTCAGTAGTTCTTTATGAGACAGATTTTTTGTATAATCTTGAGGTGTTTATGAATGTGTATTTTGATTTGAAAATTGTTGTCCTGCTTTTCTATCATATGTATGTCGTTGTCAGGGGATTAGTTGATTCGCTTCCGCATGTGCAATAAAATAAAGAGGGTCGGCGACGAGTCCAGGAACGTCGCGAAATTCTATCAACCACCAAGGGTTATGCACGCGCTTGAGGTTCGGGGCGTGACACAATTACTTTCTCTTATCTCACACATATGTTAACTTTTTTTATCTTTTTTTTTTTTTTTTTAAGTCTATCTTGGCTGGTCTCCGGTGACAAGCCGCGGGTAAGCCTCGAGCTCACCAGCTCACCGACCTCGGGCAAGCTTAAGGCTTGTCACTCACCCGATCGGCGATGAGTCAAGTGAGCGACGAGCTCAAGCCCTAGCTTGCTGCTTACCCGATTGGCGATGAGCTCAAGCCCTAACTCACTGCTCACTTGATCGACGGCGAGCTAGGGCTCCAAGCTTACCGATCTGGCTCACCAATCTAGCAAGCGGCGAGCTCGGGCTCACTTGCTAGCGTCAAGCAAGCTCAAGCTTGCCTTTGGTCGGTTGCCGACGACAGTCAAGAAGAAGAAGACAAATAAAGAAAATAAAAAGAAAAAGAAAATTATAAAATAATAAAAAATCGATTTTTTAAATTTAAAAAATAGTTAAAAGTTATATTGTAAAAATAAAATAAAATAAAAATATTGAAAAAGAGTGCATGAAAGAAAAAATTTTCCTCACTTTGAAGGTGGAAAATATTTTCCACTATTTTTCAGATTTCGGCTGAATACCAGAAAATAATTATAATTTCCTGGAAAATGGTTTCCTGAAATATATTTTCCAAAAATGTCACATTTCCCGCGAAATAAACGGACCCTAATCCTTTTTTATATTTATGAAAAGGACTAAAGTCAAGTAAAAAAAAATTAATGTCGTAAATTTACTATCCCTATTTTATCATTGTTGACACATAAATATTGGCAACCCGATTAATTATTTATTGCATTAAAAATTAGGGGTTAATTTTTAACACCTAAACTAAAATATTAAAATTAAATTACATAACATATAATTTTAGGAGCATTTTTTTTATCCGGATCTACGGCGAATGGGCTTAACAAGACAGTCTTGAATTCAATTGGACTAGAGTTAATGGTCTCAAATAGGGAGGTCCTAAACTTAAAGCCCGCGAGAACATGAAAGTTTGGCTTAGCCCATTAATCCTTTCTATGCTATCAAAGTTTGCATATGATAGGAAAGATTGCAGTATCTGATTGAATTTAGAGAAAATAAAATGATAATCAGTAGGGATTCCGGTCAAGAGAATTCAAAGAAGGAAACAAAGGGAAAATCAAGAAAGGAGATTGGTGCACGTGTGTGGCGGTGGAGGAAAAACGAGCAAGTTCAGTGGGATTTTCCTATTGTTCGATGGAAATATTCACCAATATGGAAAGGACTCATTCAATGTGAAGGATCGTGTGAAATAAAAATGAAAAATTATGAATAAAAGGAAGTGGGAGGTTTATGTATTAACGGCGGCTGAGCATGACAGTGAGAACATCAAGCGGTAGATTCCATTCACACCAGCCCAAGGCATTCTCTTACCTTTTACAATCAAGATTTTGACGCATATAAATAAGGAAGAGACGATCAGAGAGAGGAGGGCACACAATTCCATGCACGGCCTGAGAGAGAGAGAGAGGGAGAGAAAGCGAGGGAAGATACCGAAGTTGTTTGTGCTCTTTCGGTCCCATTCCTCGGATGGCTCTATCACCGCTTCCCGAGATCCACTAGCCATCACTGTTGCTGCAATACTTCCACGTTGTTCCTGCAATCACCGGTGTCCAACAACTTCTAGCCATGTGTCCCAGCAAATTCAGCAAAGTCGTTCCTTTTAGCCGACAAGTTTCCAACGTGCATTAGCCACGCTGAGGCCGTTGCCTCACGTCGCAACTGATCGTCCTTACTGGTTCTCGGCCCACCCACGCGTCGCTTTCGATTACATTAACATCTTTCCCCAGAGGAGCTGCTGCACACCCTGATCTGGTCCTGACGAGACAAGTGCCCGAGTCCCCTGTGGCGAGCCCAATGCCAGCCTGAGCTGCTCCCTATCAAGGAACCGAGCGGTGATCAGCAACTCCAGCTGGAGCCACTCCCAGCGGCGTTCGAATTCTCCGAGGACTCCTGGGCTTCCACCTGTGCATGTGATTCCACGTGCTTGACCAACATCCAGCACAAGATAGAGGGAACCAAGAACTGAGATTTATATTCCGCTATGTTTTGACTTTCTTCCTTAGATCTATTTATTTTGGTCACACGTAGAACATGCTCGGAGAAGAAAATAATAAAAGAGATTTCGGAGTCCTTACCCTCGGCGAGTTCTAAACGGATCGTAGCTTTCCGGTGAAACCCGCCACCACCTTAGCTAGCCGAGCACCCAGTGAGCCCTCGAGCATCATCCACAAGCCGTGACCCCATCCGATTCCGATCTGGATTATGCGTGTTTGAATTAGGTAACAATCTTTATCCAATTCAATTGGAATATTTCATTCCTTAATTCAGATTGATTGTTATCTGATACGTGATATTAGGCATATCCAATTAGGACTTATTGATTAAGTGGATTTTTAATCATAAATTTGATCCATAAGACTTCGAATCACTTTTTTTAATTATTTTGATTTTTTTTTTGCGCATTGATGATGTTTTAGCTTTAAAATCATTATGATTATTAATTTGATCTGTGAGACTTAATATCAATTTTTTAATTATATTGATTTTTTTATTGCATGTTGTGATGTTTAGAATTAGAATAATTGTTAATTTAATCCGTGAGACAGTGAATTATTTTTTCAATTATTTTAACCCTTTATTTGAATTCTCAATGAATATTGAGTGGGTTGGATGTGATGCTTATAATGGAAATTGCTTGTTATGGACAACATCAAAAAAAAAAAAAAAAATCAAATTGTATATTGGATAGGATAGTTTCCTAAATTAGGATTGTATGTTTTTTAGATTAGATTGCATGTTAGAATATATAGGATTTCTGGATACCATTACCTAGTTTGAATAGGATTGCATCTTTAGATAATTTTAGAATAGATTAGAATAGATTCTAGATATCATTTTCTTTCATCGATAGGGTCCTAAATAATGCTTGCATGTTTAGATAATATCGCATCTTTAAAATAGTTTTCTAAGATAGGATAGGGTTTAGGTCAAATTAATCCCTAAACTAGATTAGATAACTATTCATTTTAGATAGTTTAATTAGGGCTTTTATTAATTTCGAACTTAAATATAAAAATGCAAAAAAAAAAAAAAAAGCTTTTGCATGTCATATAGGTTAAATTTCAAGACAAGAGAAAACCCAAAAAAATATTTACTTGCTTTGGTGAGTTGAATTCTTTTGGTGCAATTTTTTTGATTTGTTTAATAATGGTTGAGCATCCATGTAATCACCCCCATTGCATGATAGTGATTTAGGCTAAAACCAATCCAAACTGCCTGCCAAGTTTTTTTTTTCAAAATAAAAAGAATAATACCGAAATGGCATTAGAGAAATCTAGTATAATCAACTCCCGTACCCAAAGTTTCTAGTTCGTAAGAGTAAAATAATTCTCTCATTATTTTACTTATGTGTCTAATTGACTTACCATAAATTGATTAGTGACAACTCCTAGATAAAATTCATTTGCATGCTAAAAACTTGAACCTAAGTCACAAATTGGTATGGGTTTGGGAGAGCCCGAACTAAGTCTAGATTTAGGGCCTGCATGGTAACGTTTATGTTCCTCCCGATTTATGTTCTTTTGTTCCTCGGAACAAAAAAAAAAATAGAAATCCGTTTGGTAACGTCAAGTTGTTTTTCTGTTCCCCGGAATAGAAAGTTAGCCCATGAATAGATTTGGAGCAGAAATGAGAAACAAAAAAAAAAGTTGCTTCTTGTTCCCAGGAACAATTTCTAGAAATAAGCCAATTTTCTTTTTTATTTTTCTTTTGTTCCTCTCTCTTGCAGCGGCCACCTCCAACCACTTGGAGCCACCACCAACCACCGGCTGCCGGCCGCCCCTGACCACTAGCCACCACCACCGCTTGCCGGCGATGGTTGACCGCCGGCGGACGAGCGGCCGCAGGAGGTGGCGGCCGATAGGCTATCTGGCGGCGGCGGCCAGCTGATTGTCAGCGCGGCAAAGTGGGTGGTGACGGGCGGTGGCGAGCGGTCGGCGATCCGTGAGTAAGAATAAAAGACGAATAAATATTAAAAAAAAAAAGAAATTGTTTCGTACCAAACGCATTTCTATTATTTTTCTATTTCAAGAGTAGAAATTTTGTGTAGTTACCAAACACCTTATTTTACTTAAAAATTGTTTCCCGGAGTAGAAATAGAAAAGAACTATTTCTGAAAAGAAATCCTTCCCCAGCCAATAAGCGTTACCATTCGTACCCTTAGTAGTCCATTAGCCAAAGCTTAGGTAGTGCACCCGAAGTTAGGTCACGACAATTATTTAATGAAATATGAAGTGGCTCTATAGGAGGTAATGAAAAAAACTTAGTATCCAAGCACTTGTCAATTCCAAGATTAGTCTGCTAGTCAGTAGAGTGATTTCTTCTCAAAAGTTATGTTGCACTTTAAACGTGAGAGCGCATCAATCTTAAGATATATTTAAACAAAGCATAGCCACGTTGTCAATCATAAGCTATGGACTAAAAAGATCAGTGATGATGGATCTAGAGTCAATCCAATCACCCCATTCATTTGTTAATAAGTTGCTTTTTAACGCCTCATCAGTAATTAGTCTAATCCACCTGGAATGTGGAGGATCTCATCTAACCAAAATCGGAGAAATACAAGAGATTTAAAGAGCAAGAAACGTTGTTTTCTATAAGTTGACGGATTTCACAAGCAACAAAGCTAGATCTATGGTAGGAAAAAAAGTACTTGCAGTGACAGATTCAATATCGAAAGTCCAATATAAAAAGGAAAAAATCTGCCCTAAGTGTACTGATCCGTGAAGTCATGGAAACAATCACGAGAAAGAAACTTCGACGACTTCTTCAAACCCATTTTGCTTGGCCGTGATCTCCATGAGGATTGGCCACGAACGAACGAAAGGTTTCCAAGATCAATGGGTCGTCATGAAACAGCTTCTTCGTCTGCGGCAAAGCCAAGCATGCAGAATTTGAATGAATTGCACAGATCGGTACAGTAGGACGACTAGAGTTTAACTGGGTTTCATCGTAAAATTACCTCGTCGCCGAACTCTTCGAAGGTTATTAATTCATTCTGATAGCAGCAGAATACACAGAGAAAGCGATCCCGAACCTCGTCCTTGCACCGTCTCTGATGCACCCAGAAATGAAGCAATGAGGGGATTAAGTTTCGATCGAGATCTAAGAAACCGAAGTGCGGATACTGAAAGAAGGATTTCTCATGTGAGACTCCAGATTATCACCTTAACGATGTCGGCGAATTTGGTAGCCCAAAGCTCTCGATTTCTTTCTAGAATTGCCTTCGCCGCTGCATGTTGCATTATGGTCCGGAGCTTGGGTTCGATATCGTCGTTCCATCGCCTGAAAAGTTGAGGTTTCTCCTCCAACGATTCCGCAACCTTCAAAAGTCTCTCTTCGATATAATTACTGCACATGATTCAGAATCCGGCGTAAAATTAGAGGAACAGGTATATACACTTTTCTTGCCGAAGAAGGAAACAATGTATTGCTCATCGTATAATTCTACGTATATTACTCCCTTAAACCCTAGAGCATCGTGAACATGTTAATCCGAAAATGATGGATACGCACGAGCTTAAACCCTAGAGACACGCCAGGAAAGCAATAGACGTAAGAAGTTCAAGAACTCACGGCGCATTCTCATCGCAGACGCGATTCGCCTCCAAGAACACAGCGAAGAACCTGTTGTACTCGTCTGGCTCGTTCTTGAATGCACCGCGTGCTTCGTCGTCGACAAATCTGATGACATCCTCGCGCATCAAGTCTGGACCTCCCTCGCCGTATTCACCGGACCTAACAGATGAGCCCACAAACTCGAGCCATCAATCCAACTGCATCACGGGTGAACTTGGACGGAGAGAATAATAGATTACTTACCTCGGGTCGCAGAGATCTGGATTGTGGTTGTTCATGATGGGATTCTTTCTTTTGGCGATGAGCGATGGCGAGATGCTCAAGAATGCGCAGTGATCAAGAAGAAAGTTTCAGGTGGAAGGAGGAGAAGATGACGAATATATATGTCTTATGCAGTTTGGTTTGAAGAGGCGGTCAATACACTGTCTGGATGCAGGAGTGCGATATCCATTTTCCGGGATCGCTGTAAATTTTTTTTTTTTTTTGAGATCTGTAAATAATGAAAAATCCACTTGAAATTTCTCTTTACCTGTACATATTATGCAATATATCTATCTAATGATTTTTATGATTATCATATGAATTTTTAACTGTGGTACGTGAAAAAAAAAAAAAAAAAAGCATTGAAATCAGAGCATTTAGATTCAGAAACTAGCAGGTGCAAGCTATATTTTAGAGAAAATTTCGAGTATGGTTTTTTTGATTATCATATGAGGTTTTTTAGTCTAGTTCAAACAAAGAGGATTTTCATGACACCTTCTTATTCCGTAACATTTTCTTATGAAGATCCCCTCAATTCAAACAAATAATTCATTCAAGGTGTCAGATTTTTCCTAAGAATTATGCCTAGTGTAATTCGTGAGAATATTATGTGTCGCGATATTTGAATGTAAATCTCTCTAGAACCTTCCTTATTCCCCCGTGATGAACCTTCTACCTCATAGAAACTTTGATAATATTATCGAACCAACTCGATATATACTACTCAAAGTCTAATTAAACAAAACATGTTTGGTACTTGAATGAAATAGAACGCTAAATATATTTCTCAAAATAGAATTTTAAAATGAATTTAATTTAAGGTTCAAATGGTTTGAGAAAATGTTAAGAGAATTAAGAAATCATGACTTGAAGGGCTAGAGATTCAATGTACTTTCCAATCACGATTTTGTCGGTCATTTGATATCATATCATTGTGACTCGCCTAGGCTTTGCATGGAATCCATTGGAAAGACTTTGAGATTGATATGATCTTTGAGTTTTCCAGCAGGTAAAATCTCAAATAGGAACTCCAAGTGGCCTACTTTTTCAAAAGAGAATCTGAAGTAGAATATGTCTTAAATAGAGACCCAAAGTAGTCATTCAGTCTAAAAAAAGGACCTCACTCACCAACTTGCAAACTAATGCATCTCCGATGTGTATTCTGATGGCTTGGTAAGAGGTATTTTCGTTCAAAAAAATATTCTCTTTTCATTTTCCTTGTCACCTGTTCATCTTCTCCATCTCCAAGTAAACATCTAGTATCTCACCGATGAAGTAATTACCGACGCAGTCAAGTTGCTTCAACTTCTTTGGCCTTGCCACCTCCGGTGATAGCAGCCCCGTGAACTTGTTGTTGCCCAAGTTGAGTTCTTCAAGCTGGGTCATCACCTACAGGACTCCGCCAAGGAAGACCTCGGAGAGGAGGTCGATGAAGAGGTTGAGGAACCAGAGGGAGATGAGGTTGTTAGTGGCAAACATGAGGCTGATGAGATCGCGAAGAAGGTCGATTTCGGGTGGGATGTAGCTCAAGAGGCTGATGGAGCTGATATTGAGAGAGACAACCCATGAGCTGGTGTCACATGTGACTCTGATGAAGGAGCAATGTGAAAAGGGGTGGTGACGAGGAAGAGGAGAAGTCAACCTAATTGCCGAGGGTAGTAGCGGGAGGCCCAACCATGGCGGTTTTGAGCTTTAGGAGCACGTCCAAGTCACTCCGTGCGAGGGAAGTTGAGACAAAAAGGAGGAAGAAGAAGACGCCATTGCAAGGTGGTTTCATCTATAGTGAGGTTGGCAAGGCCACCCTCACCAAATCTGGCAAGGGTGGCCTTGTCCATTGTTGACAAGGGCTTGCTGACCTCACCGGCCATTGTTAAGGATGGGTGAGGGCTTGCAAGCCAACCCTCGCCCACGGTCGGTGAGGGTTTGTAGGCCTTCGCCCGCTACCGGCAATGAACGTCAAGCTCTCGTTAGATCCGATGAGGGTGGCCTCGCCGACCGCTAGCCTCGTTGGCCCCGCAACCTTTGTTGGCCCTTCCCCACTTCTGGTGTTCTTGATTTGGATAATGCCTATCTCCAACATTGATGAAGAAGACGATGAACAAAGACAACCATGGGAGGATTAAGAACGAAGATGAATAGAAGAAGGAAAACAAAAAATAGAATATTTTTTACACAAAAGTACCCCCAATCAGGCCACCGAAATACGCATCAGAGATGCATCAATTCGCCAGTTGGCTAGTTAGGTCATTTTTTTAGACTAAATGACTATTTTGAGTCCTCATTTGAGAGACTCCATTTTAGGTCATCTTTTGAGAAAAGGAGATCACTTTGGGTCTCTAATTCAAAATTTCCCTTTGCTTTATTATACATAGAGATTTATGAGGTGTTCATTAAATCACTAGAATTTAAATACGCGTTAGATTTCGCTTTGGATCAATGACAAATCGGACGCATGCGCAAAGATTGCTTTCATGGGCCTCTTCTGTGGGCTTAATTAGCTCAAACTGGCTTGCGATAATTGCTCCCGTCTTGGGCCTGGGAGCGGGATCCATGAGTGAAGCCCCATCTACCTGGACTTTTTCAAACTCTCTTTCTCTCCCCGTCCTCCAACTACTTTTCTTAAAATTTTAGTTGAAAAATTTTAATTTTTGTTTATAAATTTTCATATTTTGTAGAAAAATGAATTAGTTTCTGTAATTCTTAAATCACTTATGCTTCATTTGTTTTATGGAAAAAAAATTCCAAAAAAACATTTCACGACATTCAATTAGCTTAGAAAAATAGTCAATGGAAATGGTTTTCCTATAAAAGCTTAAAGTTAGGAAAATAATTTTCTTTTTCAAAAATCTGAAATCATTTTTTAAAATATAACTAGATATCGGTGCTTGGACCAAAAACTCTGTGCAAAGGCACAAGAACATCAATGCTCATTCTCAGGCCCTTAGCAAAGAGCCGAATCCATCAAGGCCGAGCCCGGGACTCCAGTGCCCTGGTCTAGGTCCATCTAGGTTGTGCCTAAGACCCCAACAACCTCTTTTGCGTTAATTAAGGCTAGGCCCAAGACATTGGTGCTTGTGCTAAGAAGCCAAACCTAGTAATACCAAGGCTAAGCTCGGATCCATCGAGGCCAAGATTTTTTAAAAACATTTTTGATTTCTAATATTTTTTAATGTTATTATTTTCTTTTTAATTTCATTCATTCTTTTTTTTTTTCCCTTCTTTTGGTGCCGACCATTGGTTCTCGACTATGATCAGTAACTGGCCATAGGTGCAGGGTAGCAGGCTCAAGTTTCAAGGCTTGAGGATTGGCAAATGAAGAAGGAAAAACGAAAAGAAAAGAATAGAATAAAGAATTATTAAAAAATCAATTAAAAAACATAAATTGTTCATGTTGGCGCAACTATGTCGTGTAAGATGGCCAATGTTTACGCCAATAATTTTTGACCGAATAAGATTTTCTTTGCCAAACAATGATAAATATTTTTCTATTCATTTTTAGGTTTCAGCCAAATATCAAAAAAATATTTACAGTTTCCTAGAAAATGACCTATACGAAGAAACAAAATTTTGCAAAACAAATAAAGCCTTAATTAGTTTTGGCGCACCATTACTTGCCTATAGTTGTCTAGATCTTTTTTTTTTTTTTTGTCGATTTTACTGTATTCCTATTCTAACTCTTATTCTCAGATTTTTGCCTTATCTCCTTGTAGGGCGTGGGAGTCGAAACCCACACTTGAAATTAATTTGTTCCTACCCCAATCCCCCCTGAGAACCTCCCCTTTTATATTGGAAGGGTGACCATTGGGATAAACTCCAGTAGTTTATAGCTGTCTAGATCAGTTTCATGGGAAAACAAGGATTTTTCATTAATGTATACTTAAATTATGTGGTTTCCCTTGTGTTACATCCTCGGGGTATTATTTAATACGATAACTCTAAGCATGCATTTGCAATTCAATGCCCTTGCCCTTTATTTCGTAACTATCGCCTTAACAAATCTTATATTTAATAAGGTGTAATTGGATTAGGATGAAGATTAAAAGAATAGATAAAATAAATCACACAGCCTCAACGCAAGCCAATAAATGCGCTAAACGTCACCATGATTGCACGGGTTTTACGTGCCTCGAAAACGCTTCCCCTCGATAATCCGACCGAGTTAATGCAATTAACTAGTATTTCGGGTAATTTATTCTTGCTAAATCCAAAAGTGTACGAATATTCTAATGGAACCTAACAATTTCGGAAAAGAAAAAGAATAAAATGCAATCTACACCTAAAAAATGCACAACCATCACCCTAATTACAAATGCACTGAAGAAAAATTCTCGATTTTTTAACTGGAAAGGTCAAGAAGAGTATTCGCTGATATAAATACTAAAGTCGTCGATCGATAGGAACAAGTGCGAATTACTTTTAGCTTATCGTGTGAACGATGCACGGGTTTTCTTTTTTAAGTCGAAAAAGTATAAACATTAAAATTTTAGAATTTTACGAAAAGTCAAACCAAACAAACATTTTCCTGCACTGATTTTGCAGGGAACCGAAATCCACCCCAGAAATCTTCGCCCGGCCGTGGGGGAAAACGACAGCGTCCGATGGTCACGAATGCGATGTATGTCGCTAGGAGTGGGGCCGCGTCAGCCGGCGGTACCGAAAAATAAAAATCAGTGGTGCTGCAGGAGGCAAAAGCTCGCGTTACGCCTCTCCCGGGGCAGGACCGTAAATAAAGCGAGTGGGGGCGGGGCATTTCCGTAAAACCGGGGGCGGCTGCCATATAATCTCCACCCTCACCCCCTCCTGGATGGGTCTGAAAAAACCGAGCGAGCGAAGCAGAGGAGTTTCCGTTATCCTATCCCTCCCTCTCTCTCTCTAACCAATTCCTCTCTCTAGAAATCTCTTCTCCCTCGTGCGCGAGAACGAATTAGGGTTCTTCTGCGGAATCGATTCGGTGCGAGGGGGAGCGAGCGGCCATGGTTTCCGATTCGATCGCCAATGCCTCCGCCGCCAATTCGGCGCCGAACGCGAGGGACTTCGCCAAGAAGAAGCGGGTACGTCCCCCCGTTTCATGTATCCGAAAGCGTTCCGCCCCGCTCGTCATGTCGCGACAATGCGCGGCGGGGCGTGGGATGGCTCGATTTGGCGATTCCTATTCGCTTTCATCTAAGAGTCCTTGGTTGTTGTGTGCAGGCCAACAGGTCGGCAAAGCTGAAGCAGTGCAAGCTGGACGCCCGCCGCGAGCAGTGGCTTTCGCAGGGTACGCGATCGATTTGTTCTCGCGTGTTATTAATCAGGGTCCCGCGCTTTTGTTGTGATGATTGCGCTTGTTGTTTTCGGTTGTGTTTATTGATTTTTTTTTTTTGCTTTTGATATGGATGATCTGCGTTTCCTGTGTTGATTTTTGGTGCTGCGGTGAATATATCCAGTCAAGAATAAGGGGAGCGGGGAGGATTCGAGAGGCGAGAGTCGGCAGCGGAGCGGGGGCGGCAGCCAGTCGCTGGAGAATTTGGAGACGAGGAGGCGGAGGGATGACGAGAACGGATCTGTCCACCAGGACAGTGATTCCGAGTCTCCGTCGGTTAGTCCGATTGGTCTCACCGGCGTGTTGAGCGGCAATCATTCGAGTGGCAATTGTACTGGCAGCAGCAGCAGCTGTAGCAGCGGTAGCAGCACCGGGTGCTTCTCGGGGAGTACTACGGAAGAAGAGGAGGGAGGAGATGATGGGTGCTTGGATGATTGGGAAGCCGTGGCTGATGCCTTGGCCGCCGATGAAAAGCCCCAGAATCCGCCTTTTGATCCTCCTCCTGAGGGCGAAACGGTTGGCGGGGTGCAGTCTCGAGGAGAGCACGGGAAACAGTCGGTGGTTCCAGATAATTCGAGATCCGAGTGCGTTAAAAGGCCTCCAAGAACTGCCAGTGCGAACAACCAAGCATGGAGGCCGGACGATGCTTTTCGCCCCCAGAGTCTGCCCAATTTGTCTAAGCAGTACAGTTTCCCCAACACAAACCGGCATTATGGTAGTGGAGCCATCCCTTGGGGGTGTAATAAGGCTATATCCGTGCCCTCATCATGCCCCATATGCTTTGAGGATTTGGACAAGACAGATTCTAGCTTCTTGCCATGCCTGTGTGGGTTCAGGCTCTGCCTTTTCTGCCACAAGAGGATCCTTGAGGAAGATGGACGCTGCCCTGGTTGCAGAAAGCCATATGAACATGAGTGCAGCGAGGCAGAGCCAAGTCTGCTTGAAGGGAGTCTGACATTCCGGCTGACTCGCTCTCACAGCATGATAACCAGGGCATAGGATGTATATGTTGCAAAGAGTTCTGTATGTCTGGTCTCTCTCTTTTTGACGTTTGTGTGGAGGGTCTTGCTCGTTTTGATGGAGTCATATGTGATCATAGGACAATGTTTTGCAGCACCTGATTTGAACTGTTTCTCTGATGAGTCTGGTTCTGAACAGTGTGAATTCTTAGCCAATGTAGAGAACTCCTGTTGCTATGTGAATAGATAAATGGTATAGAATCTACTATTGAGAAAGAATAAGATGACAAGTTTTCTGTCTTTCTTTCCTTGTGCCCTCTTGGACCAGCTTAATACCAGAAATTGTGTAGCTTTGTCATGGCTTTCATCTTGTCTTTTCTATGATGCGTAAACTCAAATTCATTTGTCCAATTAGTGGACTGCCCTACTGGAATATGTCCTTATCAATTCTTCTGAAATTGGATATATGAGTTATATCTCCAAGGTTTATCTGGTTAATTCCTTGACTTGTATATGTGATGAGTTTCCTGGGTAACAAAGTAATCAAATGGCAAATGACCTTTCTCAAGGGAGAATTTTAAGTATTGAAGAACATCTTCCTGCTAACTATTCACAAATGCTTTGACACAATTTGGGGGTTGAGGGCAGTATCTGGACTTGCTCATTGAGGGTTATACAGAAGTTGGTCTCGAGGGAATATTCCGGAATTTCTTACTGAGACAAGCAGAGAAGTTATCATCAAGTATTTTGTATGTATCAATGTGTATGATTGTGGACATGATCTCAGATTTTACCTTCCCCTAACTTTTACTGAATTCAGAGTCAATTACCCCGAGATAATCTGGAACTTGGCTTTGCTTGATGCCTATACTGCACCAAGGAATACTTTTAGTTATAGACTTGCTCTTAGGGAGATCTGTTCATCCATTGTTTTGAAGTTGGGTGAATGAATCATGATAAAGGAGGGCGAGGTTGCTCGCTGCAATCATACACGATGACATCACTGATTGCTTTCTGTGCTGGCGCGACTTTTTGACAAATGATTCTTAGTAAAGTGGGGTATTATATAGATCCTAAGCTATGAAATAAAAATCTTTATTGTGAATGTGATCATATATGAATTTCCTGATGGTATTAAAACTAGGCAAGGTAGAGTAAGACCTCGAATTTTAAGCGATATGGATTTCTCGCTTTTAGAGAATTGTTTAGCTAATTGACCTTTTCTTCTTAATATGCCTGACTAGATAAATGAGTGATCTCTAAGTTTGTAAGTCTAAACTTTCTTGCCAAGAGTTTCTTTTTAAGCCCAAATAAGAAATTAATATTCTCCTCTTTTACATAGATTATGTTTCATTTTAATGAGAAAAATATAAATTACTTTCTGTTTATCAATTTAGCTGCAGTTTGGAAAAACTCAGAAGCCAAACCCAAATCGGATAAATCGGTTCTGTCTTCAATGAATTGCACACCTGTAAACTGAAATTTGAGTTTTGAGGATTGGGTTTTTTTTGCTCGGTTTAAATTCATTTTTCATACACCTGCCTTATTGATTTAGCTTCAGCTTGGAAATATGCAAAACAAACGCATATCAGATTAACTTGTTCAATGTTTTCTTAGATTAAATCAAACAAGTAAGGAAAAACCCCGTGCATGGGATATCATGTTTGGGTTTTTTGTTTTCGTTTTCATGTATTCTTTTTTCTTTTCAAGCACCTAGTTTATGTTGCTCTGCTACATCATTGGAAATGAATTTTAGCCTAGCGAGTTGTGCATGGGAGTGTTCAACCTCTTCTAGAGAATGTTGTTACGAAGCATATTCTTTGTTACTTGTTGCCGATGACATCAGTGGTTGCTTTCATTTTTAATTGGTGAAAGAGGCTTAACATGATGAGGTATTATAGACCCTTTGCTTTAAATATGGATGTCATGCCAAGATTGTCTAGAAAGAATCCTGGCAGTTGATATCAAACTTCGCATGTATCCTCTTCTATCCTTCTCTTTTCTGGTCGGTGTTCAATTTCTGTTGGAGAGAGAGAACCTTCTTCACCTGTACAACTGCTAGGAAATGATCTATATATTTTTCTCTTTTTATAAGTTGATTTATCAAGCTACAATGAGGTGGATCTGGGAGAAATCTGGGCTTTTAATATCTCGAGTTTGTTTTATCCACCGGTGTGCAGTTTTTTTAGTACTTCCATAAATTAAAGTGACTTCTTGTGACATTTCATAGTCATAGGTATACTGGTTAAAGAACTTCAACTTTGTTAGCAACTACTTTCAGTGACAAATGCATGTGCATGTGATGAGTGATGACTTTTGCTCTCAGGTCAACAATCTATTCTATTATACCATATAAATTAATTTATTTATGTAAAATTATGATGCTATCATTGAACACTCTTCAAGTGTGTGTTGGTTGACTGTCTTTAACATAGGATGTCTAAGTGGAGTAGTTTTAGCTTAACTGGATTCTTTGTGTGAACAGTTTATACCTTCTAGAATGTGCATTTCAAGTAGGTTGCATGTGATTAGGAATACTGATTTTGAGATGGAATTCTCGTTGTGGTTTGTGATGGTAGCTTGTAACTTTTCTCTGTCTTGATTATGATTAGTGGCATCGCCTTTTCAAGGTGAGACAGCTAGTCAAAGTCTTTTGCTGTTTTATTGCTGATATCACGTTCCGAGTGAGAGCAATTATGTAATATGCTGGTTGGGCATAGCTGCATGTAATTAACTGCCATTTTTTTTTTCCATTAATTCTCAGAAAAACAGTGTCATGGCATAAATAGGTGAGACAAGGTTTGGGTATTGTTGTTGTTATTTTTCTTGTATTTTGAGGTTCTGGTCAGTCATGAATGTGCAGGATATCTAGAACAAGATAGCCCTCCCCATTTACCATAAACTTGTATGCGTCCGCACACGTGTACACTTACGAACACACACTCAGAATTGAACCTACGACTATCTTTAGTATCCATCCCCTCTGCCACTGGGCTGAAGGCCTGGTGGTCAAGACTCAAGTTTGTGTAGTTTACTAGAAGGTAAATCATATATTTTCAGAAGTTCTATTATGAAGTCAAATAGTTCTGATTTGACAGCTAGAGACTCTGTTTATTTTAGTTTCCTCTCTAATTTGCAATCTTTGTTAGTTGCTAGTATATTTGGAATAGGTCAGATGTAGCATGGCCCAACGTGTATCCATTCATTTGGTTTGAACTGTACCGTCTGGAGCTATCTGTATTATGTAAATCATGAAAGTTACATCAGACTTATGTTCTGTAAGATCGACGCTGAAGATTTTTGTAAAGAGCATGCCCATTCTCAAGCGAGAACAGATTTTTCCTGGAGACAAAATCACATTTGTAGAAAGGCTTGAAATGTCATGGAACAATTGTAGGAGGCAGTTCATGTTTCTCCTCATAGGACCTGTATTCAGCTGGAAGTACATAAAATCAGGCTGTTCAAGTGAACAATTCTACACCGCTCTTATTACCATGTTGAGTTACAATCATGTTGGCCCAGTGGTCATGGGTGTGGGGGCTTTTGGACATGTAGCTTAGGGTTGAGGGGTTGACCCCTTGAGAAAGATGAAAGAAAAATTATTGAAATCCATTTGGGAACTTTGTTAGTAAGGACTATATGCATTTCTAATTGTAGTTACTTATTTTGGTGGAGTTTCCCCATAATACAATCTCTGTGTTGGAAATAATAAGCTTTGGGTATTTAGCTGGTACTTTGAAGCTATTAATTTAGTTCCCTGTTCAACAATGTATTCGATCTGGCTTAAATGTTGCAGTTACTTAGGAGATTGATGAAGCATGCAGGAATTGGTGGCCAGGTTTCCTCTACCTTAGGAATTATTCTAGATTTGAAGCACATGACTATGCACTTGTTTGGTAGTAATTGCAGTTCAGGTAAGCAAATGCGAAATGTACTTTCATTCAGTAAGGTTGGATATATCTAATGTCATACAAAGAGGTGGTTCTGTTTTCCTCTTTTCTTTTTTTGATTTCTTTCCATAGTGAACAATCTTACGCACTGTTTCTTATGCTGGAAGTTCAGGTGACGTCTTTTGTAACTGATTCTCTAGTCTCTGCCTCTATTTCATCATCCTCACTTACTTGCATGCGCTCATGCGTTTGGACATGTGGAGATATGACGCTTTCTTGTTCTTACAATGGGCAAACTGTTTTTCTTGAGCTTAGGATTCACTCTAGTCTTTGCTGTGCCTTTTTTCTCCTTTCTTCCCTTGTACATCATTGTTTCGCCTGTTCTTTCCTGTCTCTGCTTGGCAATTAAAAAAAGTTTCTGTTTCCATTTTGTGTGGTGGACTTAGCTGTCACAGTCATACAAAGCAAGTTGAAATGTTTTAGATGCAAAAGTCTGGTTTGTGTCCATTCGGATAGTTTTTGAAAACCAATTAGAGAAGGCCTGCTATCTGATTTTACGGCGATGCTATTGGTTAGTTCTGCAATCTGTTTTAGTGTTTATCTCTATATTGTTGAGTCTAATAAGAATACCAAGGAGTTCTACACTTATCTTCACTGGATCAATTTTATCGATTCTTTCATCTTTTTTCCAATTGTGTCTTTAGGATCTTCAGGGACATGAAGAAGATTTCAGAGATTCTCTCCTGTTTTTTGAAGGGTAATTTATTTCATTGAAAACATCTATTGTAAAGAGAAAATCAACTGAAAACGGGAAGGACTCCTCTTTAGATGATGCCAGCCAGTTGCTGAGTCTGGCTTTTCAAGCTTGGAATGAGTTCTTTGATGCAGGAATTTGCCTTATGGTAGTCAGGAAGAGTATGCCACCACTTTACCAGTGTGCTCTTTTCTAAGAACACATCCTTCTCCACCTCCTTTTTATCATACCATTTTCTTAGGTTTTTCTCCAAAGTCAGAACCCTGTTCTCTATTTCTTTCCATGGTTTCTTGTTGGCAATTGCAACGTTGAGCTCCTCCACCTCGGCCCAAAAGCAGGATTCACCACTTGAATCTCTCTCTAATTGCTCAGCATGTTCTCGCCATCTTTGTGGATAGTGGTACCGTCTTGGCCTTCCTTTGGTCATGTAAGGACCTGCATCTTCATTCTTCAAGTGTCGATAGTAGTTGGCTATGTCTATTGGCTCCACAAGTCGGCGAAACTGCGTGCTGAGCTCCAACCATTCTCTCTCTGCCTCAAATTTATCTGGGAGCTGCTCTTGTCTTATCATTTCGATAATCTCATCCCACATGGCTGCCAATTCGAGTCTCTTTACATTGGCCTTGAAATCTTCCTCCTCCTCTTGCATCTTGAAAGCATCATAATATCCCATGCCATCAATCTTGCATGTGGTCCGATAGTCGTCTAGTTTTTTGAGAGCCGCCTTTATGGCATCCTTCTTGCCTAAGACTGTATCTTGGTTATCCGCTTTGTGCTTCTCTGACTCTCCAGCAGCACGAAGACACAGCCTTGCCGGTATGCACTATAATCACAATATTATATATTGTGAATATTCGAGTATCTTTTCTTAATAAATTAAAGATTATCAGCGAATTAGGGTTTATTTTCCATAGAAAATCCTTGGACTAGATAAGATATGGACTATACCAGATTGAGGTCACTTAATGCGGCACCAATATCTGTAGTATTGTCTGAGCTGAGAGGTAATTCTGGGAGGTTCTCCAAACAAACTACATTGTACATGTCCAAGCTTTTACGTAATGTATCTTTATATCTCCAGTGTGCCTTCAAGCTTGCCACTGCTGTGTCCTGAAGCTCTGTGTCAGACCCAATCTGTAAAGAGTGAAACAACATTTGGAGAACCGCATCTGGGTTCTTCACGACCACCAACCTGTCGGTCTCAGTGCAAAAGACATACTTACCGCATGGTCTGTAAGGGCTTAGCTTGATAAATCTAGACATGGTGTCGAATAACGTATGTTTGCTTTCCGTCAGTGCGCAAGCTGCATGGCTTGCAACGCATGATGCATCCTTCATCACATTCTCAAATAACAAAGCCAATTTTGCCTTGTCGGCTTTGCGATGCGGGTTGGAGAAACGGGGAATTTCTTGTAGCAACTCTGCTGCGGAATAGTGAGGAGCGAGTAGAATCCTGGGAACGATGTCAAGTTTCATAACGAAGTGGACAAAGCAATCAAACCAACCCTCACGCCGGATGGCATGGCAAAAGGTGCGATCGGTTGTAAGCGGGGATGCGAATGTTAAACAGAGAGGATGGGAAGTCTGCTTGTTGTTTGATCTAGCATATTCCTCAAGAAACCAAATAGTTGCGTATATCGCGATTGGACCGCCCGACGAATGGCCTGCAAATATTATTTGCTTATTTTTCTCTACAGCCTTTGTCACCTGAAAATCAAAGACAAGTACAGATTCATTTCCGACTCTTCATTTCTTGCTTCAGTACTTGGTCAATGATGAACATCCCTTTTATTGTTAAGGGCAGGTTGAAATAGATTTAGACCGAATCATCTATGCTATTGTTATCATCTATAGCGAACGCTTAGAGAGAGGGTTCTTCAAATTCTGTCCAATTGGTGACTATACGTATGAAAAAGGCGTAGACAAAACCCATATGGTCATATACTCTCGACTAGCTAAAAACCCTTCAAACGGTAAATTGCAAACGGGAGCAAACAAGCTCTAGTTTCCGATCTATGGTGTTCCAGTGACAGAGCATCATTTGAGAATACCTCCGCGCGGAACGTGCTTCTGTCATCCAGAATGCGTAGGAATCTTGCCATGAATGCCTCGCTGACCGTGGCGACCACATCCTTTCCGATGCTTTTGAGAGACCGGAACCTTTTGGTGTCGATCTTGGTCTCTCCGAAAGGCTTTGCTTCGGTGTATCCGACGAACCAGTCGTCCAGAGACCATGATCCAGGGAAGGCCACGATGACCTGCGAAGGGCTACCGGGGACCTTCCTTTCAACGAGACACGGCTTCCCAGGGCTCTTATGAGCTTCGATGGATACAGACAAGGCTTTCTTGATCACTTGTGGTTTGATGCCGACATATCTCTCCATGGTCTGAAGTGTATATGGGTACGCTCTTCCGCGTGAGCTTTACCCCCTGCAGAAATTTGCTTGTTGACTGGTTGGCTGGGGGAGGAAAAGATATATGCAGGCCAAACGGAGTGGGTTGAAATTCTGCTTAAACGCCTCTTTGTTGATGATTGTTTGGTGGGGGCAAGGGCACGCAGAGCCGAAAATGATCACGATCGTCGGCTCACGTGAATCCTCGCGAGTCTCAATGTCGAGCAGCTGGGATCGGTGCTGGTGTTTTGGGCGATGGAGCGCTCTTTGTTGACTAGCACATATTCCTTTCTTTGAAAATAGTAAACACGCAATGGGTGGAGAATTTTTTGTAATAGAAGCTAAGTTATCTCTTGGGTAGCCGGGAGACGATTCGCTTTTTCCTTAGACATCAAGGTAGGGTTGCTAGAGAGTAAAAGGTTGGGGATTGCCTCTCTTTCCCAACCTTTTCCCTATAAGAATACCAAAATATATGAAGAACGTATGAATGGTTTCGTATGATTTTAAGTGGTCGGCTTTTGATAAAAGTCCCATTTCAAATTCAAAAATATAAACGAAGAAAAATAGAAGTGATTTAATTTCGAATCAAGACATAGGAAGGCATTTAATTTGATGGATACATCACGCGATAATAATAAATTGTGTAATTGACCATTCAAAAGTAAAGTACCTATGCAAGTGGAGACAAGTATTATGAGATTCAAAACATGCAAACAATGGTGATGAGTCAATTACATAATATTATCGTTGCTAAATGATGTAATCCATCGCATAAAATATTTTCTCCTTGACCCAAGATAATTTGGGTTCTACTTGAAGATATCAAGTGAGGTCAAGCTGGAGTAGGCGATCACTTATCACTATCTAGTATTCATCAGTTTTACTCTTTAAATTAAAAAAAAAAAAAATTTGTTGGGGATTGCCTTACTTTAGCAACTCAAAATACAGTGCTTTTTTTTTTTTTTTTGATTTGTACGTTTTCGAAAAATCTAGATGTTGGACCTTTCAAAGTCTTCATAAAGAAAATTGAAAGTAAAATGTCAAGTCGATTTTTCGAATTCATAAGTATCCTATCAACGCTGCCCCTCCACGAAGGCATGGCCAATAGACTTTGTCACGTCAACAAGAAATTGCCAGGAAACATCTCGGGTTAGACGAATTTCTAGTACGGACCTTTTCTTTCTTTTGATGGACGCGTGGAGCAATCTTAGAACCTATGAAGAAAAGGGATTCCTTACCGCATGACATGACAGTTAGTTGAATGGATGATAGCATCAAGACCGTCCAATTTCATGGCCCTGAGCCTATGCAATCCTACTGGGGCTAATCTTGATTGGTGCAAGCACCTGTAGCTTATGATGCTCTGGTGGTACCTAAAGCTTTCTGGGAATGAATTTCAGCCTAGCAAGTTGGGCCCGGGAATGTCCAACCTCTTCTAAAGCGTGTTGTTACTAAAGCTGAAGCATATTCTTTGTCAATTGCTACTGAAGAAATCGGTGGTTGCTTTACTTTCGGTGTTGCATTTAATTGACGGAAGAGGCTCAACCTGACAAGGCATTATATACCATTGCTTCAAATATGCATGTCATGTCGAGGTTGTCTTGAAACAATCCGAGCGGTTGAGTTCAAACTTCGCATGTGTTTGCTTCGGTCCTTTCCTTTTCCGTGTCTTCAAGAACGATTCTGTACGGCAGGCTTGCTGGGAAAAATTTACCCTCTTGCATCTCTTGATATATGCAGTGCTTTTTTTTTTTTTCCTTCTTTTTCCTTGGATCATACATTTGAATCTTGTCTTGGCATATACCTTCTCAACCTGTACAACTGCTGGAAATGATCTCCGTGAGGCTCCCTTGTTTTAAGTTTGATTTATCAAGCTACAATGAGGGTGGATCTGGGAGAATTCTGGGGCTGTTACTTTCTCAGTTTGATTCATCCACCAGCGTGCATTTGTCTTTGTGCTCCCATAGATTGAAGTGACTTCTCGTGGCATTATGCATAGCGTAGTCATAGCTATCTTGATTAAAGAACTTCCTTAGTAATCAACTAGTTTCGGGGGCAATTGCATGTGCATGTGATGAGTCATGACTTTGTTGCTCTCAGATAAACAATCTGTTCTGTTCTACCTTAAAAATCGATGCTGTCATTGAAAGCTCTGGTTGAATGTCTGTAACATAGGATTTTTGGTCGTAGTAGTTTTTTTGGAAAAAGTACCAAAAAAGTCTTACACCTATTGTATTGGTACCAATTCAGTCCTAAACTTTTCAATTGGACCAATTCAGTCCTAAACCTTTTTACATCGGTACCAATTCGATCCATCCGGCCAATTTTGGTTTATCGGCGTTGACGTGGACATCGGCTGGTGACCGGACGCTGACGTGGAAATTTTTAAATATTTCTTCTTCTTTTTTATTAAATTTTTCCTTTTTCTTTTTTCATTTTCTTTTCTTTTCTTCCTCCTTGGACTGTTCCGACGGTGGCCGGCGAGGGTCGCAGCCCTCGCTCGACCTCTCCTAGGGCCGCCGGCGAGGCGGCTTCGCCGGATCTGGGCGAGGAGCCAGCGAGGCCAAGGCGAGGCTGGCCTTACCATTGCCCGCGGCTAGCGAGGCCAACGCGGCCCTCGCCAGGCCTTGCTGTGGGTGAGGCCGCCTTTGCCCGCGGCAAGACCAGGGCGAGGCTGGCCTCGCCTAGATCCGGGCGAAGCCGCCTCGCCCGCGGCCCCGGGGCGAGGCCGAGTGAGGGCCGTGAAGCCCTCGCCAACCGCCGGCGAGGGTGGTTGCGGCCCTCCCCGGCCTCGCCCGGGGCCGCGGCGAGGCGGCTTCGCCCGGATCTAGGCGAGGCCAGCCTCACCTTGGCCTCGCCCTCGGCCGATGAGGCTGGCCTCGCCCAAATCCGGGCGCAGCTGCCTCGCCGGCGGCCCTGGGAGAGGCCGGGCGAGGGTCGCGACCCTCGTCGGTGGCAGGCCCGAAGCCCTCGCCGGCCACCGCCGGAACACTCCAAGGAAGAAAAGAAAAGAAAAAGAAAAAGAAAAAATTAATAAAAAAAATAAAAAATTCAAAAAAATATTTAAAAATATTTAAAAATTTTCACGTCAGCGTCCGGTCACCGGTCGATGTCCACGTCAGCGCCAGCAAGCCAAAATTGACCGGATGGACTGAATTGGTACCGATGTAAAAAGGTTTAGGACTGTATTGGTCTAATTGAAAAGTTTAGGATTGAATTGGTACCAAAGCAATATGTTTATAATTTTTTTGGTACTTTTCCCTAGTTTTTTTTAGGTGAATAGTGTATGCCATCTTTAATGTGTCTTTCAACTGGGTTGCATGTGACTAGCATACTGATTTTGAGATGGAATTCTTTTGGTGGTTTGTGATGGTGGGATGGAACACTTTTTCTTTCTTGATTATGATTAGTTGCATTGACTTTTCAAGGTGAGACATTTGGTGTCAGAGCCTTTCGTCATTTTATTGCTGATATCACATTCTGAGTGCTAGCAATTATGTAATATGCTGGTTGGGCAGAGTTGCATGCAATTAATTGCCACTTTCTTTGCATTAGTGGACAGAAAACAGAGTGTCGTGGCATATCTTGTCCTCCGCGATAAAGTCGCATATTCTGGACGTAACATGGCTAACGTGTATTTACTTATTTAATTTGAATAGTCTCATCTGCAGTAGTCTGTATTACGTAAATTATGAGAACTTCGTCAGACTTATGTTCTGTAAGATCAACCCCAAGGATCTTTTTAAGAGCAAACTTATAGTGAAGTGGGAACTGATCTTTCCTAGAAGCAAAATCACATCATCATGAAAGGTCGGAATTGTCACGGAACAATCATAGGAGGCGGTTCATATTTCTCCTCAGAAGACCAGTAATTCTCCCGAAAGCATGTAAAACAGGTTCTTCAAGTGAAAATTTCTATACCGCTCCCATCAATATGTTGGAATGCAATTATGGCGATTGGCCTAGTGGTCATTGGCGGCTTGGGACATGTAACTTCGGGTTGAGGGTGTGATCCCTTGAGAAAGATGAAAGGAAAAAAAAAATACAGAAATCCATTTGTGAACTTCTGTTTGTGTGGATTCTATGCATTTCTAATTGTAATTACTTGTTTGGATGGAGTTTCCCCATAATTCAATCTCTGTATGGTAAGTAATACGCTTTAAGTATCTAGTCGTGCTCTAAAGCTATTGGTTTGGTTACTTGTTCGGCAATATACGATCTGGCTTATAGTTGCAGTTCCTTGAGAGGTTGATAGAGTGATGCTGGAATTGGTGGCTAGACTTGCCTGTACTTAAGGAATTATTCTAGCTTTGAAGCACATCTATTACACAAGTTTGGTAGTAGTTGATGTTCAAGTAAGCAGATGGGAATGTGCTTTCATTCAGTAAGGCTGTATGTGTCACAATAGACTCCAATAAGATGAATGTCATGAGCAACCATAGCTCATTGAGTAATAAGTCTCTTCTAAGCATAGCTCATTGAGTAATAAGTCTCTTCTAAGCAGATCGAGCATCCACAATACACATATATAAAACATTACTAGAAACTCATAATCCAAACCCAAGATATAATATATGCACTAACTTAAATATGAGTTGTATTGTTTCAATAGAGCTTTATACACATAAGAAATACTTCATTAACCATCACAAATTAAACATCAATGGTTGAATCCACTGATCAATCTCTATCAAATTACACGTTAGTAATCTATTTCATTATGCAATCTATTACTCAATATTAAATTATGGTCACATCATAAAGCCTAGTGACAAGGCAACCAAGGTTCCTCCTTCAGCAATCAGTCAATGGCTCAACCCAAAAGGATATCCTAAAATCAGCATATATACCGAAAAATCCCTAATTGAGTTCATTGCGACAATAGGCATAACACCATCATCCTCCAATAATCCACAAAACCAACTAACAATCCATATCATAAATTGGATTACATTTCACAAACCAAAACATAATCTTTCGCAACTTAGTTCATCAATCATAATACTCTATGTAAAGCATTTCTCATATCATTTCATAAACCAGGTTCGGAAAACAATACATATAACATTTCACATTCCCAAACCATTTGCAAATAATCAAAGAGTAGTAAATGCTCGTCCCACATTTTATGTAACAAAAATGTTTTTCATGACTCATAATATATATATCCATATTACTCTCGTAATATGAGTTTGCAAACTTGAACAAGACTAGCTTGAGAAAGCCCAAAACCAAACAACAAAGGTTACTTGAACCATCCAACTTGCAATCCTTTCAAATAAGTAGGAAATAATATCAAAATCAAGCAAAACATTAACTCAATCATGAATCAACTAAACTAAGTTTAATCGCTGATAAAACGAGTCACGCGCTCTTCTCTTGTCGATAGCCCTCTCTTTTCAAGGTGAGAATTGGTATGCGCTGTTTTATAAGCTAGAAGTTCAGGTAGTACGTATTTTGTAATTAATTCTCGCGTCTCTGCCTCCACTTCATCATCCTCACTTCCTCGCACGTGCTTATGCATATGGAGCTTAGGCAAATTGTATTTCCTGAGCTATGCCTCTTCTCTCCTTTCTTCCCTTGCAAATCAATGTTTTGCCCCTTTTTTTCTCTCTGCTTGGCAGTTCTGTTTTTGTCTCCATTTTGTAGGGTGGACTTAGGGCCCATTTGGTTTGGCTTTTGGGGAATACATTTGTAGAAATGCAAATACCATTCGGTGAATGGGGTTTTCCGAAATACAAATATCGTTTAGCAAAATTTGCATTGATAAACAACTTTGGCCAAAATACTGTTTGATAAAATTTACATTTGTAATTGATTTTTATTAAATTAAAAAAGCAAAAATATATTTATATTTTCTTTTTGAAGTCCGGCCACCGGACCACCGATCGGCGGTCGGATGGCCGGATCCCGCCCCAAAAGGTCACCGGGGTCGGGCAACCCCAGGCGACGGCTGCCTGAGGTCCGGCAACGGTCGCCGGGGTCGGGTGACCCTCAGGTGGCGGTCGCCGGCGCATCGCCGGCGCCCGCGATCCCTTGGCCGGCGGTCGTCGGCCTCCGATCGGCTTCTTCAGAGAAGATGAATAGTAACCCCAAACTTGAATTCCGAAAATGCAACTTCCCAAAGTACCTTCAGACCTGCTTTGGGCTAAGGGCCCTTAGAGCCACTTGAAGATGCAATTGCATCTTGCCAAAGTCGCCCAAAAAATCGAACCAAACACGTTTGCATTTGGCCAAGGGACTTTAGAGTCCGAAAGCCCATTTGAAAAGCCGAACCAAACTAAACGGGCCTTAGCCAGTTAGCCTGACACAGTTACACATAGGAAGTTGAAGTCTTTAATGCAATACTCTAGCTAGTTTACATTCGGTTACTCTTTGACAACCAATTATTAGAGAAGGCATGCTTTGTGATTTTACAGCGATGTTATCGGCTAGTCCTGGAATCAGTTTTGGTCTCTCTCTTTTTCTTTTTCTTTTTTCTATATTGCAGAGTTTAAGAAGAATGCCAAGGAGTTCTACATGGCTTATCTTATCCGGAGCAATTTCGTCGATTCTTTCATCTTTTCTCCTTTTATGTATTTAGGATCTCCAGGGACATGAAGAAGACTTCAGAGTTTCTCGTTTGTTTCTTCAGTGTTGCGTAAAAATGCCAATCAAAGATGCACCGATCTAAGAACAAGTAGCAAAAAATGAAAGAAAATCGAAATCACATGAGACGTAAGATTTACGTGAAAAATCCAAAATGAGAAAAGTCACGGGAAGAGAGGGGGGTTTCACTATCTTTAAAAAAAGCACTAGAGTATAATCCAAAAAACTCTAAAACCACTTGGTGAGCCACAAGATCTAAATATCTAAAAAGAAGATAAGAAAAAAAACAGGAAATAATATAGAGGCTAGGTTGGAGATGTGTTATTATACACATTCCTTTTATAGTCTCCCTTCAAAGATCCCTAAAATAAATGTGTATGATCTAAAATGCCTTGAAAGTCAAAACTCAATAGGCAGTTCATTTCATTAACAACGTTTATTTTACGGAGAGAATCAACTGAAAAGGGAAATGACTGGACTTTGAATGATGTCAGCCTGTTACTGGGTCTAGCTTATCAAGCAAATTTGCAGCAGTGAGGAATTTTCAGCTTGGCATGAGTCCTTTGATGCGGGAATTTGCCTTATGGTTGTCCGGGAGAGATCGCCACCACTTGACGAGTGTGCTATCTTCTAAGAACACATCCTTCTCCACCTCCTTATTATCATACCATTTTCTCAGGTTCTTCTCCAAAGTCAAGACCCTGTTCTCTATTTCTTTCCATGGTTTCTTGTTAGTAACTTCAACGTTGAGCTCCTCCACCTCAGCCCAAAAGCAGGATTCGCCACTTGAACCAACTGCTCAGCATTTTCTCGCCATCTTTGCGGATAATGATACCGACTTGACCTTCCTCTGATCATATAAGGACCTGCGTCTTCATTCTTCATGTGCCGATAGTAGTTGGCTATGTCTATTGGCTCCACAAGTCGGCGAAACTGCGTGCCGAGGTCCACCCATTCTTTCTCTGCCTCAAACTCATCAGGGAGCTGCCCGTGTCTTACCATTTCGATAGTCTCGTCCCACATAGTTGCCAGTTCAAGTCTCTTCACGTTGGCCTCGAAGTCTCGTGCATGCTTTTGCATCTTGAAAGCATCATAATGTCCCACGCCATCCTTCCTGCACGTGGCCCGATACTCTTCTAATGCTTTGAGGGTTTTGTTTATCGCATCTTTCTTGCCTTTGACGGTGTTTCTGTTATGCTCTTTCTGCTTCTCGAACTCTCCAGCAGCACGAAGGCACAGCCTCGCCGGTTCGCTCTATCATCAGAAAATTATATATAGTGAATATTGGATTATCTTTTCTCAATAAATGAAAGATTATGAACTGGAGAGTTCATTTTTCAGAAAAATTATGGACAATACCAGGTTAAGGTCATTCAGCGCGGCACCAATCGTCTTGACCTGAATGTCTACAGGGTCGTCAGAGCTGAGAGGTAATTCTCGGAGCTTCTCTAAACGAACTACATTGTGCCTGGCCAAGCTTTTATCTAATGCATCTTTATACGTCCAATGTGCCTTTAAGCTTGCCACTGCTCTATTCTGAAGCTCTGTTTCAGACTCGATCTGTAAGGAGTAAAACAACAGTTGAAGAACCGCATCTGGGTTCTTCACAACCACCAACCTTCCAGTCTCGGTGCAAAAAACATACTTCCCGCACGGTCTGTAAGGGCTTAGCTTGATGAATCTAGACATGGTTTCAGATAATGTATGCTTGCAACACGTAACACACTCTTCGTCACATTCACAAATAAGGAAGCCAATTTTTCTTCATCGGCTTTGTGATGTGGGTCGAAGAAAGGGGGAATTTCTTGTAGCAACTCTGTTGCAGAAGAGCGAGGAGCGAATAGAATCCTAGGAACAATGTCGAGTTTTGTAACAAAGTGGACAAAGCAATCGGACCAACCCTCACGCTGGACGGCATGGCAAAAGGTGTGGTCAGAGGTAAGTGGGGATGCAAATGTTAAACAGAGCGGGGGACGGGAAGTCTGCTTCTCGTTTGATCTTATGTACTTCTCGAGGAACCAAACAGTCGCGTATATTGCGATTGGACCGCCCGATGAATGGCCTGAAAATACTATTTGCTTATCGTTCTCCACCGCCTTTGTCACCTGTACATCAAAGACAAATCCAGGTTTACTTCTGACTCTATGCTCGGCCGATGTTGAAATTCCGTTTTGCCGCTAATGGGTAGAATGAGAGAGATCTAAACTGAACTCATTGATGTCATCTAATAGCGAACACTAGGGAAGTGTTCTTTAAGTTCCAACCAACGGGGACTACAAGTGTAGAAAAGTCTAGACAAATGACCTTGTACGGTAGATTGCAAATTGAAGAAAACCAGATTGTGCTTATTACGTTATCTATATACCTAAATCTTGGGAAAATGACAACAAGTGATTCTTAAATTTTGACCAAATATGCAATATGGTCCCTAAACTTTAACTTAATATATAACGTAATCCATGAAATTTTAAATTATTCAATGTGATTTGGAATCAATTTGATCTCTGGATGAATTACAAATATAGAACTGGATGAGAGCTTCAATGATAGAGGGTGGTGTGGCTGTGAGGAAATACTTGCGCAAGCTCTAGTTTCTGATTTATTGGGTTGCAGTGAGTTTATATGGGACTGAACCGTACATGGTAAGGTAGGCCTTGAAGCTGAAAGTAGGCACTATTCCAGTTTTCTTTGCTTCGGCACGAAACTTGACAAACACTAGAAATGGCCTTACAAATGCTGTCTGAGAAATACTACGACTCTTCGGCACATTGAGACAACAACAAAAATAGAGTTTTTTTTCGAGATTCAAGAGATACCTCCTTGCAGAACGTTTGATTGCTATCCTCCAGAATCCGCAGGAACCGTGCCATGAACGCCTCACTGACCTTAGCAAACGTATCGACCTTGGCAAACCCCTCGACCCTGAGGCTCCTGAGGGAAGGGAACATCTTGTCGTCAATCTTGGTCTCTCTGAAAGACTTCGCTTGGCCGTCGCCGGCGAACCAGTCGTCGGGAGACCATGATCCAGGGAAGGCCACGACGACCTGCGAAGGGCTACTATCGACCTTCCTTACAACGAAAGGCGGCTCCTTTGGATTCGCGCAAGCTTCCAAGGATGCAGACAAGGCTGTCTTGATCACTTCATCTTTGACACCGAGATTGTTGTCCATGGTCTGTGTGTAAATGTGCTGCGTTCTTCTGCAAAATGTGCTTGTCTGCGGTTTGGCTGGGGAGGGAAGATAGGGGCCAACGGAGCTTGGTCGAAGTTTCCTAATGTCCTTTCGATTATTGTTTAATGGGGACAATGGAACATAGAAGCCTATAATGATCTCAATCGTCCATCACGTGGGTGGGTCCCCCAATGAGTCATAGCATTGAGCGGCTGTGATTGGTTGGTGGAATAGAGAGTGATGCCGGTGCGGGGTGACTCAAATTATCATGACTTGTCTTGGACAGTGGTCGAGTCAATGGTTGAAAAAACAAGCATATTCTTTTCTTTTTTATTGGTTAATACAAGTTGGTTAAAGAAATTATGTAATAGAAGCTAAACTTATCTTTTGAGTAGGCACGAGACTATTGTGGGGGATTATAACTTTAAAAACCTCAAACTATGTTCATTATAACACATTGACTCTATACTTTTTTTGTCATATCAAAGACCTCATAGTATGCCAATTGTAATATATTTATCCTAAATTTTTTCTTGTGATATAAAAAACATAAAACTTTTTTTTTTTCATTTGACTTACATGTCAACACCGTTAAATTTTGATGGAAAGTAAACATGTCTTGCAGGTACAAGTTGGGGAATTAGTTTACCGTAAATGTGGTATAATGGGCATAATTTAGCATTTTGGTCGCTTTTTCTCTTTCTTTAAAATGTGATTGCCTTTCTTTTCCAACTTAATAATTAATTTATGAAAAGATAACGATAAGAATGTATATGATTTCATACAACTTTATGTGTTCGGCAAGTTCCAAAAAAAATATATATATATATATATATATATATATATATATATATTAAAAAGTGACTTACTTTTTAATCAAGACATTAGAAGGAATTTTATATGATGGATATATCAGATGGCACGTGGTACAACTGACTAATTAAGAATAAGATATATACATGCATGTCGTCAAATAAGATGAGCTTCATAACATGCAATGCCATCACTGCCTTGTGATACAATTCATCATACTAAATGTTTTCTCCTAAAGTGAGAAAATTGGGGTTATGCTTTATGCTTGGAGACATCGAGGTGTGGGGTCACACTGGAGTAGGTAATCACATATTGCTAACTAGTATTCATTGTTTTTGTTCTTTAATTTATATATAAAAAAATGTTGAGGATTGCTTTTCTTTAATATCTTAAAATACCAATTTTTTTTAATGATTTTGTATAACAAATATTTGCGTGCTTTCCAAAACTTTAGGCCGTTGGACCTTCGATAAAAGTCAAATTTCAGACTTTTCATAAAAAAAAAAAGGAAGAAAATAAAAACTAAAATGTAAAAATTGTTAGATTTCGTAAGATTATTAACTACTGTTTTGAAAATTTAAGCTATTGGATGAACTTGTGGTTAACAATTAAATAGTCTGGTCTTTGTGCCTAGTACTATATATTAATTGGGGAGGTAAATAAGATATAGAAAGATTTGAACTTAAGATTTTCTACTCTGATACTATATTAGATTTGTGGAATAATTGTCAATTGTTCTAAAAGTTTAAATTGTTAGATGAAAGTGTAGTTTAAAATATATATATATATATACCAAGCATTTTTTCAGGTCAACAAGACATTTGCCCGGAAACAATCCTCGGGTCAAACAAATGTTTGGCTTTAACTTTTGCCTTTCGATGCACATTCGAGGGAATCTTAGAGGACTATGGGAAACTTACATAAAGTAAAAAGAACAAAAAGAAAGGAGAAAAGGGATTTGTTTTACCACATGACAATTAGTTGAAGTGGACACTGGCATCGAGAAAGTCAATGACGACCAATTTATCCTCCAATTCGAAAGGCGATGAGCCTATTACGGTGCACCAATTGGAGCTAATCTCGATTGTGCAGAGAAGACCACAATGACCAGCGAAAAGCTACTGCGAATCCTCTGTCCATGGTCGGCACGCAAACGCGTATGCTCTTCTACGTGAGCTTTTCTCTCAGCAAAATGTGCTTGTTTGATGGCTTAGCTGGGGAAAGGGAAGATACAGGCCGAATGGAGTTCGGTTGAAATTTACTCGAATGATCACGATCGTCGGATCACATGAATCCCTCTTGATCCTTAATGTCGAGCCGCTGCGATTGGCGTGGCATAGGGAGTGAGATGCCAGGTGACGGGTGCTTTGGGCAATGGATTGCGCTTGTTAACTAGACTTACTGTTGACTTGCTCTTGGATTGTGGTTGGGTCCATGGAATAATAGATAAGCTCATAGTCTTTTCTCTTTAATTTGTACATACATGTTAGATAGAGAAACATTATGTCAATAAGAGTTAAAGTTCTCTCTGGGGTAGGCTGTAGGCATGAGACGATTCGGGCTAGGTATCAGTGGCTCGACATATGAATGATTTTATGTAATTTTACATGCTCAACTTTTGATCAAAGTCACACTTCAAAACTCTTCGAAAATAAAGAGAAAGCAAATCGAAAAGTAACATATTTTGAGTCAAGATATAAGAAGGTATTTTACGTAATAGATACATCATATGATAATAATACACGGTGTAATCAATTATTTAAAAGCTTAAGATACGTTCGCACATCTACCAAATAAGATGAGACTCATAGCATGCGAATAATGATGATTGATCGATTTACAATATTGTCACTACTATAGTTGGGGTTATGATAGAGGACATCGAGGTGGGGGTCATCCATTCCCAAACCTCACCGATGGCCGGTGAGGGCCGCCCTCACCGATGGCTTTGACCTCCACCAGTCGTCACTGCTACCCTAGCTAGCGAGGGAAATAGGAAAAAAATAAAATAAAATAGAATAATAGGAACAAAAGGGAGGGAGCGAGGGAAATAGGAAAAAAATATAAAAATACAATAAAATAATAAAACAGAATAATAGGAACAAAAGGGAGGGAGGGAGGGAAATAGGAAAAATAAAATAAAATAATAAAATAGAATAATAGGAACAAAAGGGAGGGAGGGAGGGAGGGAAACAGGAAAAAAATAATAAAATAGAATAATAGGAACAAGAGGGAGGGAGCGAGGGAAATAGGAAAAAAATATAAAATAATAAAATAGAATAACAAAAGGGAGAGAGAGAGAGAGAGTTCTAAAAATTTAAAATAAAAATTTGTAAAAATTGTTAACATCAACACTATGTGTATCACGTAGGACGATCTATATCTACTATTTTCAAACAAAATTTAGAACCATCAATTCCTAAACCCGATGAACTAGGCGTCCACGATAGTGATTTCCAACCACAATTCAAAAGCATCCATTCCCAAAACCCGATTCAACCAGTTCATTGGCCGGCTTTGCAACCTTCCTCCGACAAATATTTGAATGAGCAAATGGCAAACTTACGTCCATGGCACGATATAACTCTGTGGCTACAAAAGCCGAAAAGAGTACTTGAAAAATTTTCACTTTCTTTATCTATGTGCGAATGGGTTACATTCAATTAATTGCAAGTCTTGAATCCCAGATTGCCGGGGAAAAAAAAGAAATGTAATCAATACATTAATTTCTCTACCAGCTGCTGATGAACTCCTATGAATTTATACGGTATCATACGATGGCATATTGATGGATATGACTACAAGACTGAACCACTTGTTTAATATCAAACCGAGGCAAGCCATTCGGCTACGCATTCGGAGGAGCCACCCCCCCAGCGTGGCCAGCAGCGGGTTTCCCTTTAACCGGGCAAGGCGCCCCGCCGGCCCCTGTGTAGGAGCACCCGTCTCCAGGGGGACGGACCGGACCCTTCTGTAGACCCTGTGGGGGGAGATTGCCTTGCCGGGCCCACGCTTCCTCGCCGAGCAACCGGAATGCCTCGTTTTGTTGCACCATCATCGACCCCATGAGGAATAGCATGATCACAGCCATGGAACCTGACCTTGGGAACCTCATCATCATCATCATCATCATCATCATCTCTCTCTCTCTCTCTCTCTCTCTCTCTCTCTCTCTGTGATATCGTCTTCTCGGTGGTGGACAACGTTAATGAGCACCAAAATAAGGATGAGAAGGTGTATGGGTCTGCATTCTGAGTGTATTTATTGGCATTGGCAAACCCGAGGGTATTTGTGTGATTTCGAATGTCTCGACCGGATTTTTCCGTTTTTGCTTGGAGGGAAGTAAGAGATTAAAGCGCGTTTGATTTTGTAAAAGAGGCAAGGGCAACGCAAAAGCATTTTGGGAAGGAAGAAGCTATAACACTTCCCATGCATGACGAGAATGTTGATTGAAGTTGGTGGAAATGGTGCTCTCGTTTCAATTTGACTAGTGATGCATTTTTCCGTTTTTGCTTGGAGGGAAGTAAGAGATTAAAGCGCGTATGGGAAGGAAGAAGCTATAACACTTCCCGTGCATGACGAGAATGTTGATTGAAGTTGGTGGAAAGGGTGCTCTAGTTTTCAATTTGACTAGTGATGCATTTTTCCGTTTTTGCTTGGAGGGAAGTAAGAGATTAAAGCGCGTTTGGCTTTGAAAAAGAGGCAAGGGCATCGCAAAAGCATTATAGGAAGGAAGAAGCTATAACACTTCCCATGCATGACGAGAATGTTGATTGAAGTTGGTGGAAAGGGTGCTCTCGTTTTCAATTTGTCGTTGTATGATAAGATTTTCTTCGAGCAAAATATTTTATCGTTTAAGTGGTAATCTAAAGTTACCTATGAGAAATCCATATCAGAGTACACTTTTATCCGCATGATCACCGATTTATTTGTTGCTTATCATGATGGGTGAGGCTCATCATCCTTCCAATCTTTTGTGCTAGCTGAAGGCATAAAAAGTGAAGCTAAAACTAAACAATTTACTAAGGAAAAAGTATCAAAAAAGTCCTAAATCTTTTGCATTGATACCAATTCAGTCATAAACCTCTCAATTTGATCAATTTAGTCATAAACATTTTTACATCAATACTAATTCAGTCCATTTGACAATTTAGGCTAGAAATCGGTGACGTGGATGCTAGCGATCCTATATGATATTTTCGGTACTAACGTTGACATTCTAAAATAATTTTTTACTAATTTTTTATTTTTTTATTATTTAAAAAAATTCCTCTTTTTTTTCCCCTTTTCTTTTTCCTTTCTTTGGATTGTGGCCGGTATCGGCCATTGTTGGTGACCAGCCATAGGCGAGGATCGCCCTCACCAGATTTGGCAAGGCTGAGATCCTCACGGCCTGGGCGAGGGCGACCCTTACCGAATTAGGCAAGGGCTCGACCCTCATCGCTTTACGAGGGTCACCCTTGCCGAATCTTGCGAGGACAAGGCCCTCGCGGCCACATTGGATCGCTCGACCCTCAAAGTCGTGGATAATATTTTCTTATTTGGACAATCAATCAACCAGCTATGAAGGAATATATTTCTCGTGCAACAACTAAATTGACTGGATAACTTGCCATTTCTTTGGAAGAATTTGAAAATGAAGGTTTTCACTAAAAAAAAAAAAAAATCCTCATGTTTCCAATCTTTCCTCAATCTTTGAAGATGAGCTATCTTTATAAACATAGACACTCGACTTTTGGAAACCCGACTTGCTATATGGGCAGCAAATCTTACAAGAAGCTTCAACCTCGGCGATCCTCACACCATCAGATCTTCTCAACCAAATCCAGGACCAATGGGTGGATTAGCTGGATGATCCTCTTGAAGGCATGTCCAACGGTCAGCTTGGACTAGGAGGGGTATAAGAGGAGATCTCATTGCAGAAGGATAACAATTCGATTTCACAAGTATTGGAGCTTTTAATTTTAGAGTCTAAAGGGTGTTTGTGATCATTTTGCGTTTGATTCAGTGAGCAAGATCATTTTGCGTTTGATTCAATGAGCAAAATTGTATAACATTTTAGAGGTTGAGAGTGTGTGAGAAAGTTATACACACGAGCTTGAGTGTCGAAACTCAGATCGTGTAACCTCTGATTGGTTCTCATCAGTGGATTCTAGCCAATTGGCTGTAACGCTGGAGAGTGGACGTAGGCTTGCAAAATCTGAACCACTATAATCTTAAATGTGCAATTCTCTATCCCTTACACTTTTAATTTTCCGTAATAGAATTGTGTACCGGTAAGATCTGACCACTTCATCAAAAGTTGTCATGTTGGAATATTGGTTTAATTTCTTTCATTCCGCAAAATCACCTATTCACCCCCCCTCTAGGTGATATTTTAGCTATAACAATTGGTATCAGAGCACGGTTATTCTTAATTGAAGTGCTTTACTACTTATGAGTTAACGATCTATCTATGGCTAGCAATATTGCACCAGGTCTTATGGAAGGATAGAGTGATTCAAGACCTCCTTACTTCGATGGGAAAGATTATAGCATTTGGAAGAACAAAATGAAAGTATTCATCAGATCCAAGGATCCCTTGGAGTGGGACATCGTTCTAAGAGGCATAAGACCTGAAGCTTCTTTGACTAAAGAAGAATGCAAAAAATCAGAAACCTCAGCTCCATCTGATGCAAACCTCACCAAAAGAGAAGCACTTGATGTAAAAGCTGTTTACTCATTGTATTGTGCATTATCTCCATTTGAATATAATCGAATTTCTTCTTGTGAGTCTGCAAAAGAAATTTGGGATAGGTTGTAGGTGACATACGAAGGAACTGATAGAATGAATGAGATGAAAATCAACATTCTTCTTCAACAATACGAAGCCTTCAAAATGAAACCAGAAAAATCCATAATTGACATGTTATTCACTGATATTGTTAATGGATTGGTGTATCAAGGGCAACTACTGTCAGATCCAATGAAGGTGAACACGATTCTTCAAGGGCTGTCAAAAGAGTGGAACAACATCAAGACATCCATCCGAGAGACTCAAAGAATATCACCTCTCTCTGTGGATGAGCTCGTGGGAACACTTCAATCCTATGAAGAAGAGCATCTAAACGAAGAAGACACCAGAGGTAAGAAAACTCTAGCTTTGAAATCAAATCTTTATTTTGATGAATTAGATTTAGATGAAGATGATGAGTGTCACGACCTCTTTTTTTTCCGTCCGGGAAAAAGAAGAAAGGTTTAGGGGTATTTGCCTAAAGAGGCGGGCCAATGGCCCTAAATTAGGCGCGGGCTCTCCCAAGCCCATACCTCGCGCGACGTTGATTTTGTTTTTTTATTTCTTAACAACATGTGTAATTCTAGGAGTCGCCACTAGCCTATTGGGGTCGGCTAGAAACCAATCAAGACACGGGAGTGTTGTCTCGATTCCTACGCAACCAGAGATTTCTAGGAACGGGGACTTGTTTACGTCAATGTTTCTATTAGCGCCCTTGCGGTACCACTAACTTGGAAGGTTGTTCATCTAAATGGCCACACAATCTTGATTACCAATTATAATCCTTATAAAACCGCTAAGCGTCCATGCAAATGTTTTTGTAAGTTTGTTTTCCTTAATGTCTAGACTAATCCTAACATAATTTAGAAGAGAAATTTACACTCAAATTAATGAAAAGCGGTGCATAAGTAAACATCCAAGAAATTGAAATAACTTGAAAGTAAATGCAAAAAAGGAAAACCCGATACAAGTCGGGCAAATAATATTACATGGCCTTGTTATCACGCCCGGGACAAGACCCCCGTGAGCAAAATGGGAATTTAAATATGCATGAAATTACTCTAGATGCATGAAATTACTCTAAATAATTTTAATCTACGCAAAATAGATTATTTACAAAAATGGTTATAAAATACCAAAATATCATTAAATTAAGAAAAATGGCCTTATAAAATTAATAAAATTTCATAGATGTCATTTATACCCTAATTTGATACTATCTAACATTTTTTTTGATATTTTTGAAATTTTCAGATTTTTTTAATTATTATTTAAAAAAAATTAATAATAATTCCTTAAACGAATCTATGCTAACATGGAATAGCACAGCACATGAATATCACAATAATCCAGCTCAAATCGATCATTTCAAGATCGAAACTTGGTTTGTGCATTTCGTCGAACACTTGGCGTGCATCAAATCCTCTCAAATCAGCTTCCTCGGGCCATGTTTGTGGCCTTCAATCTTGACCCATGAGCAATCTTATGTGGAACTAAAGCATCAAGATTATACTAACACATGCAAGGAGCAATATTAGATAGAAATCATAGCCTACAACACACAAGAACCAAGCTAAAATCGGCTTCAAATATGTGGGTTGAGCTGATTTTGAAATCTGGGTTTGAACCCAAGTCAAGCAAACAGGTTGCATGCCCATATTCAAGCCCCAACACTCATCACATACGAGATCTAAAGGAAACATTACTTGATCCGAGTGAAAGTAGGTAACATAAGCTTTCAAATACAACAAACATCATCGAGAATGACTAACCGAACTCATCAAAACGACCTCTCCAAGAAGCACACATGCAAAACTCTTGAAGATATTTCAACACTTAGAAAAATTCCAGCCTCAGAAATTAGTTTTCCGGGCTGGTTTTCCTCTTGATTTTTCACTATTAAAACATGTTCAAACTCGAACAAAAAGACATCTAGGATACTTACCTTGCTTACTAGTTTCGTTTGCAAGTGGTTCTTGGCCGAGGAAACCAAGAACTTATCCTCGGGAGGCACGTGGAAGTTGGCTTCTTCAACTGGAAAACAAGATCTGCAAAGAAAGAACTGATAACGAAGGTTTTCATTGACCTCCAAAATCAAGCTTCAGAACCTTTTTTGTTGGTCAAATCTAAACAAAACCAAACTATATGTATTATAGTTTGTCTTGTAAGTCATGGATTTCCTCATTTGTCTCTCAACTTGCTCAAAAACACTCGCTTTCCCTCACTCGTGACCAACTGGGCTCAACACTTTAGACAAATTTTCGGAGTTTCTTGGCCCGCCAGGAGGGTGCTGTTTCGGGGGGCTTTAGGAGGCCTTCCCGGTCTCCATTTGGGACGTACGACCTATGGTTGGAAAGATATTTGAGTTAAGTTTCACTCTCTAGTTGAAGGTTTTGGATAATTTTGGTCGTAAGTTTGTGAAAATTTCACTTTTCTCTGCAAGGGTCGGTCTAGAATTTCTGGGTTTTTTGCTCTCTGGAGTTGCTTCTGAAGGTGTCTTTGGGGAACGATTCCAAGCTCTCTCCTCTCCCTCTCGTCTCCTCTATCTCTTCTCTCAAAAAAAATGCTTCATAGATGTTATCCACCCCTTTCATCAATCTCTTGGTCGGCTTTTTGTCCACCTACCAAGCCTGCCAACTGAGCTAGTTCACCCACTCTCTGACTTAGCCAATTTTTCAACTTCTGCAGCTGTTGAGTGTCCGGATTTGGTGCGATTTTCCCGTTCTGTCAGCAGCTTATCCGTGGCCAACTTTCGTCCACTTGCACTACTATATATGGTCTTCCATCACGTGCAAAGATCAGGCTGGATGGGTGGCTGAGTGGGATATGGTAGGGCCACCAATATGCCTACTTAGCAGCTCCGAATTAAGACCTAATTGTGGGCTGGGTTTTGGTATCTCTTTTGAGTGCTTTAATCCATCAATTTGGCTGCGGTTTTTGATCAATTAGCAAGCTCATGTATATTAGTTTAAGATCTCGACCAGCTTTTGCAATTGTACCCACCCAATTTTGCAAGAAAGTCCCTCAAAGTTAGCCATTTTCTTATCCGAAAATACCCAATTCAAGGCAAATTTGGTCCTTTTGGCCCAATTTGATTGATTCGACCTGGCCCAAGTTCAATTTCAACTTAATTAGTGACCAAGATGATGATTTAAGGGTTCGGGTGAAATTTTGCCAAATTTGCGAATTGGTCCCTCAACTTTTGAAAATTGCATTTTGGCCCCAACTTGTCATTTTAATTCCAATTTGACCTCCTAGGCTTGGCTAGTCACATTTAGATCATTGGCCCCAACTTGCTTCTCTTTTTTTTTTCTTTTTTAGGAAAAACATCTTCCATTAAAAAAACTATACTAAACACTTTGATAATCTATATGTGATAATTTGACAAGAAATATTTTTGTGGAAAAGCAAGTTCCCATTTTTTTGGAAATGATTTTTTTTGGGAAAAATTTAGGTGTCAACAATGAGGATGATGAAGAGATTATTCTCATGGTGAAAAAGCTTCAAAGAATGGCCAGAAAAGGAAGGAAGTTCAAAAGAAAGAAAACTTTCAGAACTTCTGAGCAAAGGAGAAGCTTCAACGACAAGGAAGAAAATAAAGATGTTATCTAATTTGAATGCAAGAAGCGAGGTCATATTAAGCCAAATTGCCCACTTCTGAGGAAATGGAAGAACAAATATGAGAAAACAAAGAAAGCACTGAAGGCCGAGACTTGGAGTGACACTAAGTGCGAAGAAAGTGATGAAGAATGTGCTAATATATGTCTCATGGCAAAATCTGATGCAGAAGATGAATTTGAGGTGAATAATTTTGACATTCTAGCTGAAGTATCTAATTATATTGAAGAATTACTTGTCGATTACAAGGCCGCGCTTAGAAAATTCTCAAAATTGAAGAAGGAAAACTCAAGATTGAGACAATAGGATTCTTTCCAAAAAGAAAAAAATTGAAAATCTTGAGAAGGTCAATCAAAAGAAAATCTTGATTTTGCTATAAAAGAAAATGATTTTTTGAAAATTGAAATTTCAGATGTTGCAAAAAGGTTTTCAATTGGTTTAAAAACTTTGGAGCACATTTTGTCTTTTTTTTTTTTTTTTGGTAAAGTTGGAGCACATTTTGTCTATTCAAATCCCATATTATAATAAATTAGGACTTTGATGTAGAAACAAAAAGGATTTTGAAAATGATTTTCCGACTCACAAAGAAAGGAAGAATCAAAAACCACCAAAAGTGTTTTATGAAAATCATTTTAGAAAACAATTTGTAAAACCTGTTGGTAAAAACTTCCTTAAATGTTCAATCTGCATAAGTCATGATCATTACGAAAATGATTGTTCCAAAGGTTGGAAGCCAATTTAGAGGAACTTTCTAAGCATGGCTGATCCTTCTAACCAAAGAGGACCCAAACAAAAATGGGTACTAAAGAAAACTTGAACTTGTCTTAACTTTTGCAGGTACCAAAGAGAAGGAAAAACAAGTGGTATCTTGACAGCAATTGCTCAAGACATATGACTGGTGATCCTAATAAGTTTATTGAGCTCACAAGAATTTCTGGAGGAAACAGTAAAGGGAAAATCATTGGTAAAGGAACTGTTGAAATTGGAAATTTGACGATAAGAGATGTATCTCTTGTCAATGGACTGAACTATAATCTTATCAGCATTAGTCAGTTATGTGATACCGGATACAAAATATGCTTTCAAGAAAACAAATGTTTAGGCACAAGTAAATATTTGAGCAGTCTTTTACTAGGAGACACAGAAATATCTATTTGTTAGATATAACTACTAATGATGTTCAGTGTCTGGTCTCTGCAAAGGACAAGTTAGATATTTGGCACAAGAAGCTTGGTCATATAAGCACTAAACAAATAGCGAAGCTTTCTTCAAAAAAAATTGGTACAAGGATTACCAGACCTTAAATTTGAAAGTTCTGAAGTTTGCTCAATTTGTGCCTTAGGAAAACAGGTAAGAAACTCTTTTAAACCCATCAACTTTATTAGTTCTAACAGAGCTTTGCAGCTTCTTCATATGGATATCTTCGAACCCACAAGAATGCCAAGTCTGGGAGGTAAATGATCATATGAAGGTATATTTTTAGGATACTTGTTCGTAAAATTCTAAACGCAAGTAAACGTGGCAAACAAGTAATATAATGATGAAAAAAAGTATCATCCTACGAAGATCGATGATTAATAAACTAATGAAATACTAAAATAGATTAATTCTAAAATTTATCTAACATATCAAAATATAATGGAGAATAAATTAAAAATGAAATTTTGAGACTAAATGTAGTAAATCAATAAGATAAATATGTTAGAGCATCCGATTTCACCATAACCACTAGATATGAATTTCAGATTATTGTGGATACAAGAACAATATCAAACACGTGATGGCGGAATTTCCTAATTTATTTACTATCCTATCTCTAGGTATAGCAAACCTACTCAGTTTATTAATCCACTATATCTCTATGTGAATTTAAATAAACATAAGTGCATTAAATATTATGAATATCCCCGGTTTACAATGAGTCTTTTGGATCATCTTATCACTAAAGTTACACAAATAACGCGGTATATCTCTATCCACGTTTAATTCATGATTATATATGATAATGAGCAATTGCATATTATCACTTCTCAGTCTCAAACATGTACATAAGATCATTCAAGTGGTGGCCAGTCACTCAAAAGCATTATACACAATAATATATAACTCACATGAATGAAATTAATTGCAAAACATAAAAATCATGAAATTCACAACATTATGGTTAGGCTACATCGTAGCCCTAACAAAAGAAAATTAGAACATAGTAGAAAAAGAAATAAAAATATAAATCAAACCCAGCATCTTGAATCAAAGAACAAGAATTATGTTACCACTTTTGTCTTCTCTTCAAAATACTTGAAAAACTCTCAGAACAATAAAAAAACAATCTAGCAGAAAACCTAGCTGCCCTCTCAAGCTCTCAATGTTATCCTATTTATAGGATATATCCAAGATATCTATCTCCCAATGCTTGCAGATAACATTAGGGAACAAAATCAATGATTCCCTAATTTGATATCCATCTTCCACTACTTTTTTTATTTGAATTCTTGATTTTTTCCATTCTTTTCCTTATCTTTTCCATATCTCATTATTCTGCATAAACAAGGAAAATTCAAATAATTAGAAGGAAATCCAAATATTTTCATAGATATTGCATTAATTGTTGCCTCAAATAGGTAAAATAACTCTATTTTTATAGAGTTATCAATACTCAACCACGAGCAAGGCTTTTAGAGTTTACAACAAAAGATCTCGCACAATGGAGGAGTCTATCAATGTGAGATTTGATGAAAACTCTCGAACTCACGAAGATTCTGATCAAGTAGAGCAGTTCTCCAATGGAATTTAAGTGCAACAAGACAGCAAACAATCAAAATCAAATGAACAGCCTTAGCAACCAGAAAACACGGACGAGCAAGTCAACGAGAAACCTACAACTTTTGATGATAGGTTCAATATAGACTGGAAGCACAAGTCAAGTCATCCGAAAGATCTGATTATCGGAAACATTGATGACAAGAGAAGAACCAGATAAACTCTTAAAGAAACAGTCAGCATTTTAGCGCTCATCTCAGAGATTGAACCTAAAAGTACTAAAGAAGTGCTATCAGATGAAAATTGGATACAAGCAATGCAGGAGGAACTTCAACAATTTTGCATAAATGAAGTGTGGGAATTAGTTTCCAGACCAAAGAATCATTCCATAATAGAAACAAAATGGATGTACTGAAACAAGCTCAATGATCAAGGAAAAGTCACAAGAAACAAGGCAAGATTGGTTGCTAAAGGCTACTCGTAAGAAGAGGGAATCGACTAAGACTAAACTTATGCGCCAGAAGCAAGATTAGAAGCGATCGGACTTTTACTTGCTTACACGCGTTTCCACGGTTTCAGACTTTTTCATATGGATATGAAGAGCACCTTCTTAAATGGTTACATCAAAGAGAAATTATTTGCAGAACAACCACCAGGTTTTGAAGAACCTAGAAAGCCTGATCATGTATACAAACTAAAGAATGCCTTATATGGTCTGAAGCAAGCTCCTCATGCTTGGTATGAAAGGTTAACATCTTTCCTCATACAAGATGGTTTTATGAAAGGTAATGTTTGTTAGAGAAAAACCTCCTGACTTGTTTTGAAGTTGACAAAACGTTTCCATCAGTCTAGTCTAAAGACTTGAAGACTCTATCGACAAAGTCTGAAGACCTCTAGACTCAAGATTGAAAGTCTACCCTCATTGACAGTTTCTAGACCGACGAAGAAAATTTTTATTCGATTAAATTAAGACAAGCTTATCCTTAAGGATTTGGTTCGTATGGTTAAGAAAGATCTCATGGCTGGAAATAGCATTTCAAGATCTGTTATTCGTATTGATTAATTCGAGTAACTTAGATTCAATTTATCCGCGAATCACACTTGGAAGGTTCTACTTATGGAAACCTAGATCCTGATTGTATGGGCTAGTAGGATTGGTGGGCTATCGTCATTTTCCTTGAATAGCTCGAGATCTCCCTGATTGATCTGTCCAACGGGTTGATTGGAAGAACTCCTTTGGAATGTGCCAACGGTAATGAAGGCATGAAGGAGTATTTAAGGGAGACATTCAAGTTGTTAAAGGGTGTCGGATAGAAAAATTTCAAAGTCTGAATCTCCTTGTTCTTTTGCGATCTTATTCATTGAACTATACTTGTACTCAAAAGAGAGACTGAATATCTGTGAGATCTTGAGGAAGTGTAGTAGAGTCTCTACATTGTGGAATCAAGGACGTGAGACTGTAAATTCTCTTTTGATTCTTAGTGAAATCCAGCCAGTGGGCTGTCAGTGCGGGTGAGTGGACGTAGGTTTGGTCTAAGCCGAACCATTATAAACTTAGAGTCTTGTTTCTCTATCCCTAATCTCCTTACTTTACATCGCAGCTTTATACGTCTATTATTGTCTTCGCTCTTTTAGTCTATCAATCGTTGAAGACTAATCTATCTTGTTACAATTTGCAAAAACTTCTTTGTTCACCTATTCACCCCCTCTAGATGCTCGTACTAGTCCTATCAATGTTGATACTACTTTATTTATTCTAAGAGAAGGTAAAGAAATTTTATTAGTTCAGATCTATGTTGATGATATTATATTTGGATCGCCTAATGAAAATCCTTGCAAGAGTTTGGCCAAGTTGATGCGGGACGAGTTTCAGATGAGCATGATGGGGGAACTAAATTTCTTCCTCGGAGTTCAAATCAAGCAAACGCAAGAAGGGACATTCATTTTTCAGGAAATATATGCCAAAGAACTGGTGAAGAAATTTCACATGGAAAATTCGAAGAAAGTGAAAACCCCTAGGTTTTTATCTTCTAAGCTCAATAAAGATGAGAATGGCAAGAAAGTTGATCAGAAGTTATACAAAAGCATAATTGGCTCTTTGCTATATCTCACAGCCTCAAAACCTAATATCCTTTTTAGCGTATGCATATGTGCCAGATTTTAGTCAAACTCTAGAGAGTCTCATCTCTTTGCAGTTAAAAGGATAATCAAATATATTAATTCTTATCCCTATCTAGGACTCTAGTATCCTAAGGGATTACAGTTTGAGTTATCTGGATACTCTGATGCTGATTTTGCAGGATGTAAGATTGATAGAAAGAGCACTTCTGGAACATGTCAGTTATTAGGGAAGATGCTGGTTTCCTGGTTCTCCAAAAAGTAATCAACGGTTGCCTTATCAACTGCTGAAGCAGAGTATGTCGCTTTGGGAAGTTGTTGCACACAAATCCTCTAGATGAAACAACAACTGAAGGATTACGAAGTAAATGACTCGAATACAACCATCAAATGCGACAATACCAGTGCCATTAACCTGACAAAGAATCTTATTCTATATTCCAGAGCCAAGCACATTGAAATCAAGCATCATTTTTATGACTGGACTTTGAATGATGTCAGCCTGTTATTGGGTTTGGCTTTTCAAGCAAAGTTGCAGCAGTGGGGAATTTTCAGCTTGAGTCCTTTGATGCAGGAATTTGCCTTATGGTTGTCCGGGAGAGATCGCCACCACTTGACGAGTGTGCTATCTTCTAAGAACACATCCTTCTCCACCTCCTCTTTATCATACCATTTTCTCAGGTTCTTCTCCAAAGTCAAAACCCTGTTCTCTATTTCTTTCCATGGTTTCTTGTTAGTAACTTCAACGTTGAGCTCCTCCACCTCAGCCCAGAAGCAGGATTCGCCACTTGAATCTCTATCCAACTGCTCAGCATTTTCTCGCCATCTTTGTGGATAATGGTACCGACTTGGTCTTCCTCTGGTCATATAAGGACCTGCGTCTTCATTCTTCATGTGCCGATAGTAGTTGGCAATGTCTATTGGCTCCACAAGTCGGCGAAACTGCGTGCCGAGGTCCACCCATTCTTTCTCTGCCTCAAACTCATCAGGGAGCTGCCTGTGTCTTACCATTTCGATAATCTCGTCCCACATAGCTGCCAATTCAAGTCTCTTCACGTTGGCCTTGAAGTCTTGTTCTTTCTTTTGCATCTTGAAAGCATCATAATGTCCCACGCCATCATTCCTGCAAGTAGTCCGATACTCTTCTAATGCTTTGAGGGTTTTGTTTATCGCATCTTTCTTGCCTTTGACGGTGTTTCTGTTATGCTCTTTCTGCTTCTCAAACTCTCCAGCAGCACGAAGGCACAGCCTTGCCGGTTCGCTCTATCATCAGAAAATTATATATAGTGAATATTTGATTATCTTTTCTCAATAAATGAAAGATTATGAACTGGAGAGTTCATTTTCCAGAAAAAATTATGGACAATACCAAGTTAAGGTCATTCAGCGCGGCACCAATCGTCTTGACCTGAATATCTACAGAATCATCAGAGCTTGGAGGTAATTCTCGGAGCTTCTCTAAACGAACTACATTGTGCCTGGCCAAGCTTTTATCTAATGCATCTTTATACGTCCAATGTGCCTTTAAGCTTGCCACTGCTCTATTCTGAAGCTCTGTTTCAGACTCGATCTGTAAGGAGTAAAACAACAGTTGAAGAACCGCATCTGGGTTCTTCACAACCACCAACCTTCCAGTCTCGGTGCAAAAAACATACTTCCCGCACGGTCTGTAAGGGCTTAGTTTGATGAATCTAGACATGGTTTCAGATAATGTATGCTTGCTTCCCTTTAGTGCAGAAGCTGCGTGGCTTGCAACACGTAACACACTCTTCGTCACATTCACAAATAAGGAAGCCAATTTTTCTTCATCGGCTTTGTGATGTGGGTCGAAGAAAGGGGGAATTTCTTGTAGCAACTCTGTTGCAGAAGAGCGAGGAGCGAATAGAATCCTAGGAACAATGTCGAGTTTTGTAACAAAGTGGACAAAGCAATCGGACCAACCCTCACGCTGGACGGCATGGCAAAAGGTGTGGTCAGAGGTAAGTGGGGATGCAAATGTTAAACAGAGCGGGGGACGGGAAGTCTGCTTCTCGTTTGATCTTATGTACTTCTCGAGGAACCAAACAGTCGCGTATATCGCGATTGGACCGCCCGATGAATGGCCTGAAAATACTATTTGCTTATCGTTCTCCACCGCCTTTGTCACCTGTACATCAAAGACAAATCCAGGTTTACTTCTGACTCTATGCTCGGTCGATGTTGAAATTCCGTTTTGCCGCTAATGGGTAGAATGAGAAAGATCTAAACGAGTGTTCTTTAAGTTCCAACCAACGGAGACTACAAGTGTAGTCTAGACAAATGACCTCGTATGGGATATTGCAAATTGAAGCAAACCAGATCGTGCTTGTTATGTTATCTATTTACCTAAATCTTGAGAAAATGACAACAGGTGGTTCTTAAATTTTGACCAAATATGCAACGTGGTTTCTAAACTTTAGCTTAATATGCAACGTGATCCCTGAAATTTTAAATTATTCAATCTGATCTTGAATCAATGTAATCTCTGGATGAACTACAAATATAGAACTGGATGAGAGCTTCAATGATAGAGGGTGGTGTGGCTGTGACGAAATACTTGCGCAAGCTCTAGTTTCTGATCTATTGGGTTGCAGTGAGAGTTTATATGGGACTGAATCGGACATGGTAAGGCAGGCCTTGAAGCTGAAAGTAGGCACTACTCGAGTTTTCTTAGCTTCGGCACGAAACTTGACAAACACTAAATGGCCTTACAAACGCTGTCTGAGAAATACTACGACTCTTCGGCACATTAAGACAACGACGAAAATAGAGCATCTTCGAGATTCAAGAGATACCTCCTTGCAAAACGTTTGATTGCTATCCTCCAGAATCCGCAGGAACCGTGCCATGAATGCCTCGTTGACCTTGGCAAACCCCTCGACCCTGAGGCTCCTGAGGGAAGGGAACTTCTTGTCATCAATCTTGGTCTCTCCGAAAGACTTTGCTTTGCCGTCGCCGGCAAACCAGTCGTCGGGAGACCATGATATAGGGTAGGCCACGACTGAGAGTGCTAGTATGAACACCTAGAGGGGGGTGAATAGGTGTTTAAACTAAACCTTGGCAAATATATGCGAAATAAAATAAACTTCGAATAAAACAAAGGAGTTAGGGAAGAGAATAAGAACACAAGATTTATAGTGGTTCGGCTTAATCCAAGCCTACGTCCACTCTCCCACGCTAACAGCCTTCTTGGTGGATTCCACTATGCAATCAACAAGAGATTACAACTTCGAGTGCAAACACTTAGTAGATCACACTATCTCACTAAGTCACTCTTTTGGTATTTCTCTCATGATCACAAACGTTTAAGCTCTCAAGAGACAAGTATATGATCGAAGGTCGCTCATACTTTGGAATTATAAATTCTACGCTCTATCTCTTACTTGCTCATCGGTCCTTCATCTCCTTAAATACTTCTCCACTTCCAAACTAGCCGTTGGACAAGTATCCCGAGAGAATCGTCTTCCAATATACCCATTGGACAGCTCGTATCTAGAGGATTTGGTAGCCGTTGAGTGACAAAGGTAAAATCCCAAATTGATCCGATCGCCCATACAAACGAAATCTTGGTTTCCATAAGTAAAGCTTCTTCGTATAGAAAGATCTTGTCTTCAAGATCCAATCGTCAATCAAATAGATTGAGTCAATCAAATCAATCTTGATGTGGAATCCAAACCAGATCACTAGCTGTTATATGATTGGGCTTGAGTTAGGTTTTGTCGAATCTGGATGTAAAGTCTGAGAGCAATAGACTTTACAATCGAGTCTAAGTGCGATAGACTTTGCAATCTGAGTCGAACATATTCTCGCTTCGAAACAGATTTAGCTTTAAGGTCTCACCCGCTCGGCTTCAACATAGAGTCTGTCTTCGGTTCATCATTCACGTTCGATCTGGAATTTGTTAAAGTGAGCGGACTTCGATGTAGAACAGACTTTGACACTAAAGTCGCGGTCTTCGAGACTTTGACATAGAAGTCTGAAAATCTTCGAATATACTTTGGACATATGTTACGTTCGGTCTTACCGGTCGTCTTCACACTTTGACAATATCCTTTACATGTTCTATCATCTGCATGGTCTATTACTTAACCATTGAACATGTTAGTAGCCTTTGATTTATTTTGTCATCTTCAAAACATCATAAGGGATTTCCCTAACAACGACGACCTGCGAAGGGCTACTGTTGACCTTCCTTACAACGAAAGGCGGCTCCTTTGGATTCGCGCAAGCTTCCAAGGATGCAGATAAGGCTGTCTTGATCACTTCACTTTGACACCGAGATTGTTGTCCATGGTCTGTGTGTAAATGTGCTGCGTTCTTCTGCAAAATGTGCTTGTCGCGGTTTGGTTGGAGGAGGGAAGATAGGGGCCAAACGGGGCTTGGTTTAAGTTTCCCCAAATGTCCTTTCGATTATTGTTTAATGGGGGCAATGGAATAGAAGCCTATAATGATCTCAATCGTTCATCACCTGGGTGGGTCCCCCGCGAGTCCTAGCATTGAGCGGCTGTGATTGGTTGGTGGAATAGTAAGTGATGCCGGTGCGGGGTGACTCGAATTATCATTGACTTGTCTTGGACAGTGGTCGAGTCAATGGTTGAAAAAACAAGCATATTCTTTTCTTTTTTATTGGTTAATACAAGTTGGTTGAAGAAATTATGTAATAGAAGCTAAACTTATCTCTTGAGTAGGCACGAGACTATTGCGGGGTTATAACATTAAAAACCTCAAACTATGTTCATTATAACACATTGACTTTATACTTTTTTTGTCATATCAAAGACCCCATAGTATGCCAATTGTAATATATTTATCCTAAATTTTTTCTTGTGATATAAAAAACCTAAAACTTTGTTTTCATTTCACTTGCATGTCGACACCGTTAAAATTTTTTTATGGAAAGTAAACATGTCTTGCAGGTACAAGTTTAGAAATTTTCATGTCAGAAAAAAATTACCGTAAATGTGGTATAGTTGGCATAATTTAGCATTTTTGGTCACTTCTTCTCTTTCTTTAAAATGTGATTGCCTTTCTTTTCCAACTTAATAATTAATATTTGAAAAGATAACAATAAGAATGTATATGATTTCATTCAACTTTAGGTGTTCGGCAAGTTCCAAAATATATATTTAAAAAAAAAAAAGCGACTTACTTTCCAGTCAAGACATTAGAAAGAATTTTATATGATGGATAAATCATATGATGATGGCACGTGGTACAACTGACTAATTAAGAATTAAATGTATACATGCATGTCGTCAAATAAGATGAGCTTCATAACACGTAATGCTGTCACTGCCTTGTGATTCAATTCATCACCATAAATATTTTCTCCTAATGTGAGAAAATTGGGGTTATGCTTGGAGACATCGAGGTGGGGGGCTACACTGGAGTAGGTAATCACATATTGCTAACTAGTATTCATTGTTTTTGTTCTTTAGTTTATATATAAAAAAAATGTTGAGATTGCTTTTCTTTAATATCTTAAAATACCAAATTTCTTTAATGATTTTGTATAACAAATATTTGCGTGCTTTCCAAAACTTTATGCCGTTTGACCTTCGATAAAAGCCAAATTTCAGACATTTCATAAAGAAAAAGGAAGAAAATAAAAACTAAAATGTAAAAATTGTTAGATTCCGTAAGATTATTGACTACCGTTTTGAAAATTTAAGCTATTGGATGAACTTGTGGTTGACTATTAAATAGTCTGGTCTTTGTGCCTAGTACTATATATTAATTGGGGACGTAAATGAGATATAGAAATATTTGAACTCAAGATTTTCTACTCTGATACTATATTAGATTTGTGGAATAATTGTCAATTGTTTTAAAAGTTTAAACTATTAAATGAAAGTATAGTTTAAAATATAAATATTCTATGATGCACATGTATATTCTTCAACAGCAAAAACACAAAAAGATTGGGTATTCCTTTTAGTCTCGTTCTCCACCCTAAAGGTTGAGTAAGTCCCCAACGACCGGATGACGCCGAGCATTTTGTCAGGTTAACAAGACATTTGCCCAGAAACAATCCTCGGGTTAAACAAATGTTTGGCTTTAACTTTTGTCTTTTGATGCACATGCTTGGGAATCTTAGAGGACTACGGGAAACTTAAATAAAGTAAAAAGAACAAAAAGAAAGGAGAAAAGGGATTCGTTATATCACATGACAATTAGTTGAAGTGGACACTGGCAACGAGAACGTCAATGACGACAAATTTATCCTCAAATTCGAATGGCGATGAGCCTATTACGGTGCTCCAATTGGGGCTAATCTCGATTGTGCAGAGAAGGCCACAATGACCAGCGAAGAGCTGCTGCGACTTCTGCCCATGGTCCGTGAGCAAATGCGTATGCTCTTCTCCGTGAGCTTTTCTCTCAGCAAAATGTGCTTGTTCAACGGTTTAGCTTGGGGGAAGGGAAGATACAGGCCGAATGGAATTCGGTTGAAATTGACTCGAATGATCACCATCGTTGGATCACATGAATCCCTCTTGATCCTCAATGTGACGGGTGCTTTGGCAATGGAATGCGCTTGTTAACTAGACTTACTATTGACTTGCTCTTGGATTGTGGTTGGGTCCATGGAATAATAGATAAGCTCATAGTCTTTTCTCTTTAATTTGCACATACATGTTAGATAGAGAAACATTATGTAATGAGAGTTTAAGTTCTCTGTGGGGTAGGCTGTAGGCATGAGACAATTCGGGTTAGGTAACAGTGGCTCGACATATGAATGATTTTATGTAATTTTACATGATCAACTTTTGATAAAAGTCACACTTCAAAACTCCTCGAAAATAAAGAGAAAGGAAATCGAAAAGTAACATATTTCGAGTCAAGATATAAAAAGGCATTTTATCCGTCACATGACAATGATACACAGTGTAATCGATTATTTAAAAGCTTAAGATACGTTCGCACGTCCACCAAATAAGATGAGATTCATAGCATGTGAATAATGATGATGATTGATCGATTTACAATAGTCACTACCATAGTTGGAATTATGCTAGGGGACATCGAGGTGGGGGTCACCCATTCTCAAACCTCAGTAATGGCCGATGAGGGCCGCCCTCGCCGATGGCTTTGACCTCCACCAGCCGTCACCGCTACCCTAGCTAGTGAGGGAAATAGGAAAAAAATAAAATAATAAAATAGAATAATCGTAACAAAAGGAAGAGAGAGAGAGAGAGAGAGAAGTTCTAAAAATTTAAAATAAAAATTTGTAAAAATTTTTAACATCAACATCAGTGTATTACATAGGATGATCAACATCCACGTCAGCTATTTTCAAACAAAATTCGAAGCCATCCAGGCGTCCACTTAGTGATTTTCAACCACAATTCAAAACCATGCATTTCTAAACCCGATTCAACCAATTCATCGGCCGACTTTGCAACCTTCCTCCAACAAATATTTGAATGAGCAAATGGCAAAATTACGTCCATGGCACGATATAGCTCTGTGGCTGCAAAAGCCGAAAAGAGTACTTGAAAATTTTTCACTTTCTTTATCTATATGCGAATGGGTTACATTCAATTAATTGCAAGTCTTGAGTTCCAGATTGCTGAGAAAGAAAAAAGAAGAAGAAGAAGAAATGCAATCGATACATTAATTTCTCTACCAGCTACTGATGAACTCCTATGAATTTATACGGTATCATAAGATGGCATACTGATTGATATGACTACAAGAGTGAACCACTTATTTAATATCAGTCGCCGCCAAACCGAGGCAAGCCATTCTGCTACGCATTCGGAGGAGCCACCCCTACAGCGGGGCCAGCAGCGAATTTCCGTGTGGCCGTGCAAGGCGCCCCACCGGCCCCTGTGTAAGAGCACCCGTTTCCAGGGGGACGGACCGGACCCTTCCGTAGACCCTGTGGGAGGAGATTGCCTTGCCGGCCCCACGCTTCCTCGCCGAGCAACCGGAATGCCTCGTTTTGTTGCACCATTATCGACCCCATGAGGAATAGCATGATCACAGCCATGGAACCTGACCTTGGGAACCTCATCATCATCATCATCATCATCATCATCATCTCTCTCTCTCTCTCTCTCTCTCTCTCTCTCTCTCTGATCTCGTCTTCTCGGTAGTGGACAACGTTAATGGGCAACCGTTCTATTTATCGAGCAAAACACGAGGGGTATTTATGTGATTTCGAAATGTAGTGACTATGTTTTTGCCTGGACGGAACTGGGGTATTACAGTTTGTTTGACTTTGAAATAATCATAACACGTCCCATGCACGACGAGAAGGTCATTGGGAGTCGGTGGAAAGAGTGCTCTCGTTTTCGATTTGATGTGATGCTTTGTCGTATCGAGCGACAAACGTTGCATCATCAGATTTTCTTCGAGCAAAATATTTTTTTCGTTTAAGTGGTAATTACCTATGAGAAATCCATGTCAAGTACACTTTTACCTGCATAATCACCGATTTACTTGTTGCTTATCAAGATGGGTGAGGCTCATCATCCTTCCAATCTTTTGTGCTAGCTGAAGGCATAAAAAGTGAAGCTAAAGCTGAACAATTTACAAAGGAGAAAAATACCAAAAAAGTCTTAAATTTTTTACATTAATACCAATTCAGTCATAAATATTTTAATTTGATCAATTCTATCCTAAATATTTTTATATTGATACCAATTCAGTCTATTTGACAATCTAGGCCGGAAACCAGTGATGTGGATACCGGCGATCCTATGTGATATTGACGTTAACATTTTAAAATGATTTTTTACTAATTTTTTTATTTTTTATTATTTTTAAAAAAAAAATCTTTTTTTTTCCTTTCTTTGGATTGTGGCTGATACCTGCCCTTGCCAGTGACCAACCATAGGCAAGGCCATAGGCAAGGGCGAGATCCTCATGGCCTGGGCGAGGGCAACCCTTGCCAAATTGGGCAAGGGCTCGACCCTCATCGCCTGGCGAGGGTCGCCCTTGTTGGATCTTGCAAGGACGAGACCCTCACGACCTGGGCAAGGGCGGCCCTTGCCAGACTCGATGGGAGTGGTGAGGATTGAGCCCTCGCCAAATCCAGTGAGGGTCGAACCCTTGCCAGACTTGGCAAGGGCCACCCTCCCCCAAGCCATGAGCATCTCGCCCTCACTAAATCCGACGAGGGCCACGATGCCCTCGTCAGCCCTTGCCTATGGTCAGTTGCTGGCCATGGCTAATAACAGCCATAGTTCAAAGAAAGGGGAAAAAAAAAGGAAAATTTTAAACAAATAATAAAAAATCGAAAATTTAGTAAAAAATTATTTTAATATGTCCAATCAGTGCCAGCAATCCTATGTTGGTGATGCCACGTTGGATCCCCGGAGTCCACTTCATCGATTTTCAGCATAAATTGGTTTGGTGGACTGAATTGGTACTAATATGAAAAGGTTTATGATTGAATTTGTCAAACTGAAATTTTTAGAATTGAATTGGTACCCATATAATAAGTTTATGACTTTTTTGATACTTTTATTGCGCTCCGATCAGGGCTAATCTTAATTGTGCGGTATAAAAGCCTTGATTCAAAGACCCGCAGCGGGCCAATTGTGAATCTTCGTCTCGACAGAACATAGCCTCTCTAGGTTCTCACGAGCTTTGATGGTTTCTGACATAAGCTTTAATGTTGTCCTATGGTCTAGGGAAAACTAATAAAAAAGTCTTAAACATACTGCGTTAGTATCAATCCAATCATAAACATTTCAATTAGATCAATTTAGTTATAAACATTTTCTCATTTGTACTAATTTAGTCCATCTAGCTAGTTTAGACCAGAAAATTATGACATGAATGCCAACTGTCCAAGGTATAATGGCCGACACTATGTGGATATTTTTAAATAATTTTTCGATTTTTAAATTTTTTTTCTTATTTTTTCTTTTCTTTTCCCTTCCCCCTTTTTTCCTTTTCCTTTTTCTTTGGACTATGGCCAATACTAGCTACAAGCAAGGGTCACCCTCGTCAAATCTAGTGAGAGCATGACCTTTGCGGCCTAGACGAGGGGAGCCCTCACCACTTGGGCACGAGGACCACCCTCATTAGACTCGACAAAGGCAGTGAGGGTCAAACCCTCGGTTGAGCCATTGCCAAACTCAACAAAGGTCGAGCCCTTCCCAAATCTAGCAAGGGTAGCCCTCGTCGGCCCTCACTAGTGGCCGATACTAGCCATAGCCCAAGAAAAAAAAAAAAAAAGAAATCAGGAAGGAAAATTTTAAAAAAATAATAAAATATTCTAAAATTTATTTAAAAATGTCTACGTTAGAGCTGGCCGTGCCACGTGGGATGGTCGACATCCACGTCAGTGATTTGCGGCCTAAATTAACTTGATGGATCGAATTGATATCAATAAGAAATTGTGTAGAATTAAATTTATCTAATTAAAAAATTTATAACTGAATTGATACAAATGATTTATGTGTAACTAAAAAGTCCTACTTTTTACTTTCAAAGAAAAGGTTGGGGATTGCCTTCCTTTTATAATTTGAAATACCGAATTTTGTCTTCTTTTTTTTTTTTTTTTAGTGATTTCGTATTGCAAATATTCGTACCCTTCCAAAAACTTTAAAAGGCATTAAGGCCATGTTTCAATTATACATCAAATAAAATTAAATACATGAAAAGTGAATGCGGAAGTCTCTTTCCTAAAATTCAATCAATACCCAATCGACATAACCCGATCCCCCACGCTTGTATTCTTCGGGACGAACAAAGAACGGATGCCCAATTAATCTTGTTTTCCCACCTTGTAAAAGATGAGCAAAGTCTTTCAAGTTGCAGCGACCGGATGACCAAAGAGCAGCAATTGCCGGGTCAACAAGATATCTGCCCGGAAACATCTCAGGTTGAACCCGAACGCGTGCTTTTGCACATATTCTGGTCTTTTTTATGAGCCTTTGAAGCGATTCTAGAGAATCATTCTTGAAGAAGAAAAAAATGGAGAAGGAAAGGGACTCCTCATCGCGTGACAGCCAATCAAGTGGACGCAGACTGGCATCGACAAAGTCATGCCTTTGATGACGAATTTATGCTTCAATTTCAATGGCGACCTTGTTGTGGTGCTCCAATTGAAAGTAATTACTAGGATGAGGATGTTTCATAATAGAATCTAGAACTTGAGAACCAGATAGGTTTCCACATGAACATGGATCTTCTAACTTAGAACTTGAGATAAGTTTTCGTTTTTTTTTTTTTTTTTTTTTTTTTTTTTGGTCTATCTCTATGCAATTTTACTATATTCCAAGACGTTCGATAATGAGTGTAAAATTTGAAATCATTAATTTGAACTTTCATTTTATAACTGAGACTTTTATTTTGTTAATATTTCATATTTTTTTCTATGTCTGAATATAAGTTACGATCAGTGAATTGTAGCAACAAATGATGATCATTAAAAATAATAATTTACTATAATCGTTTAATTAATAATACAAGTAGAAATCGAGTTTGGAACTTATGACAATATAGATTTTAGGTTCCAAGTCATGCAGGAAAGTTTCCAAATTCTAAAAAACAAGATTCAAATGGATAGGTTCCAAATGGAATATTTACAGTATTTGAAACCGCTCACTCCTAGTAATCTTGATTTGTGCAGAGTAAAGGCCCCAACTCGGCCATCTTGTACCCGATTGGAGGCCCGCGAAAGTGCTCCTCTTCAAGATCTGAAATGGCTGATCGAGGGCCCTAACGAGACAGTCCAGCTCGTTCACGTGGCCCAATAACCTCCCTTTCTGGTTCTTCTTCAAGTCGCACTCCGAAGTCGCCACTATTTGGAGGGAAGAAAGAGCAGCACGCTTGTTTTGTGGCGGAGCTGCGAAGGTGAAGAGAAAGCGGAGAGATCACCCAAGTCGGAGGCGGCGGTTGGAGAAGAGGAATGCCAATTTTGAGATGGAATTCTCGTAGTGGTTTGTGATGGGAGCGTGTAACTTTTTCCTCTCTTAATTATGATTAGTTGCTTTGCCTTCTCAAGGTGAGACATCTGGTGTTAGATCCTCTTGCCATTTTATTGCTGATATCACATTCATGTTGGGAAAATAAGGCTTCGAATTGAGTAGAATAATGAAGTCTGATCTTTAGAATAATTAAATCGGATTTTAAAGCGTGATATCACTTTTTTAAAGGATTTATTTGCCTCACAATGTTGCTAATTGTCATCGGCAAATTTCCTTAATGATACAACAAAGTCTCAAATGAAAATACTAGATAGCAATTCTAGTATTTCTCTAGGGTCTCTCATGAGAAACAATTGGAAATAATAATTGTAGTTTTTTTTTTCGAAATAAAACGAAAAAATGGAAGAAGATGAGTGTATTTTGCTCTCAAAACAAATGTACTTATATCTGTCTTTCGAATAAAAGCAACTCTTCAAAAGGTTGCAAAAAAGAACAAATGCAACCTTTCGGGAAAGGTTGCAAAATAAATAAATACGTCTCAAAGGTCACGTTGAAAAGACATAGAAAAATTCAGAATTAAATAAATGATAAATAAAAAAAATTGTAACTTTTTTGTGAATAGTCGTACTGTTTCAACAAGACTTTATGGTTAATTTTTTATAGAAATAAATCTGAATTTTCAATAAATAAAAATAATGATCATTAGTTAGTGTCAAATCTCATCCACATGTGCACTCACATCTTTTCAATGTGGGACAAAACACCTCTTCATTTGTTTTATAAACAAACTACTAACAATCCCCCACTTTTATTTGTAAAACAAAAACAGAAAATAAAAAGTTATAAATATACAGTCAAAATTTCTGTAAGATTAATATACATACATAAAGGTCTCTTTCGAGTTAAACTTTTATTTAGTACAAGTATCTCAAAGCTCTATCAAAAAAAAAAAGTAACAAGTAACTCGGTTTTAAATTTGTACTTTTATATAATAGAACCGGACATACTGCACATACACTATTCAATGAGAAGTTCTATATTACTCCACACTATTATGGCATTGTGCTTGATCCTGTTTCATAAGATCTCTAGAAAGCAATCATAAGCGGCACCACTTCTAAGCTCATATAGGTGAAGTATTTACAATATGCTTCTGTCATTACAAATTTGTATTATACTTAATTAAGAATTCAATTCAATCTACCAAATGTAACAGACGATACTAACGTCTCATATCGAGACTACGTCAGTATCAAACAATCATATTTAGTAACTTGTTCTTACCCATTAAACCTTGTAACTAGTGATGTTCTAGAAAAATATCCGGTTACAATTACTGGTGATTTTAATTAAAGAATTTCAGCCCCATTTCTTATGAGGTCATTATTATCATGTCTCTTGGTAAAGCCTTTGTCAAGGGATCGACTAGATTATTACTTGATCTCATGTAGACAATTGTTATAGTACCATATTTAATCCATTGTCTTACATACTCATGTCTTAAACTAATATGTCTAGACTTACCATTATAGATGCTACTCTAAGCTCTTGCTAAAGTGGCTTGACTATCACAATGGATAGAAATAGGAGGCATGGGACTAGGTCATAATTTGATATTCAATAACAAATTCATAATCCATTGAGCCTCTTTCCCAGTTGCCGCTAAAGCAATGAATTCAGATTCTATCATTGAGTAATTTATGTATATTTGTTTCTTGCTCATCCAAGAAACAACACATTCCCCTAATGTGAAACTTCATCCAGAAGCAGATTGTTTATCTCTCACACTTGTAATCCAAGTAGCATCAGCGTATCCTTCTAATATAGCTGGAATATTATAGAACAGTAACCTCTAATGTTCTATATTGGATTACTAGTATTTACTTAACTTGCATATACAAAAACTAATATGAGATATTATATAATGTATCACATACATTAAACACCCATAGCACTTGTATATTTAAGTTGTGCTATTACTCTATCAGTATTATAATTTAATTTAATACTGGATCAAATGGAGTATTCATTTCTTTGAAGCCAAGATGTTTAAATTTATACAACATCTTCTCCATGTAATCACTTTAGCTCAAAGAATAACCCCCACTATTTTTGTAATTTTAATGCTTATGATAGTATCTACTTCATCCAAATCTTTCATTTTGAAAATTAAAGTTAGATACTTCTTAGTCTCAATGATTCCAATCATATTAGTTCCAAAGTCTCCTTCGGACATAACCTCACTTCAAGAATATTCCAAGAGGCATCCAATCGAAATTATGCATCATCAAATTTTCATGCTCAATGAAATACATACATCAAAATAGAAAACCAATGCAATTCTACTCTCTTGGCTCATTTATGCTATTCCTTAGAATCAAATCTATGAGGGGCAATGACAGCAAATAGAACACATTAGAACCAAACAAGGGACACCTGAAAAAACCCATTCGATATCTCCATATCAGCTCAACAATAGAGCACTACATATCAGCCCTTGCATGTAACAACATTTTCTAACAATTAGTACACACGAACGAATCAAGTATCGAGGTATCAAAAGCGCATAAATTGGAATTGAGAGGTGCAGAAGAAGACACCAGCAATTCTAGGAATGGAATCAACAACATTGCATAAGTTGAAACCTTCTAAAAAGAGGTGTAATGAGGGTAATACCTTTTGGTTTATCTCATGGATCGGAGCCTTGGCATCCTCAACGCCAGGCATGAAGGTCATGGACTGCTTGGGCAATATCAGGGCTATGCTACATAATGTTGACCAGAATCTTGCACTGGTCAGCATCAAGACCAACAGCATCGGACACAAACCCAATAGACCTGCATATGTCACGGACAATTTTTATTTTTTTCATAGTCTACATTGGCCTTGGTGGTAATTTCTCTGAACACCATAACCATGTTAGTCTTGGTGCATGTTTCGCAAGCAACCTCGTTGTCAGGGTCCTGCTTTGTAGAGTTAAGTGTCTCCATCCCCGGCAAGGCTCTTATCAACAAGATCAGCCTTTTTTCAAGTAAAAACTACCGTGGATATCAAGCAAAGGAAGAGCATGCCCACTTTCTTCCTGCCGATGAATTTGATAAGCCAGTGAACCGGCCTCTCCTTCTCCTTTGGCATCTTGCTCGACTTCTAAGGCGGCGATGGAGGGAGCGGGGTCGTTTGGATTTGCTTGGAGGAGCAGCTTTTGTTGTTGTAGAGATCCATAACTACCAAAGCGTATCCCCAGTGACCCTCTAGTCATTGTTCCTCCGAACCCACATTTGGCATCATCATCTCTCTTGTCGCTTTGCCAAACAAATCAAACACAGATTCCCTTGATTAAATGAAATCTGAGCAAAAAGAATCAACGTCCCCTTCGCTTAATCAAGCCAAAAACTCAATGGGCGCCTTTGATCCATCTGCTGAACACTATCTTTCCCTTCGTAAGTGTACATGTCACATGGCAATTGTGCTAGACACGCACCACCGTTAAATTTTTTTCGTGTCTACTTCATCGGCCTATGCCGATGCATGTAATAATTGTCATATAGGCCTTGGATCCAGCATCGTCATCTCACCCACAACCGCCATTAGTAACCATGGGGTATAAAACATAAGACAAAGAAAATGATGATTCAGAAAACACATTTGATCATTGAAATGACTTGGAAAATAACTAACATGACTTAATCCAGGTCAATATACTTTCAGACAAATGAGAAAACAAAACCAACTAGCGCTAGAGATGTTGTGACAAAAGTATTAGTAAATGGCAAACACCATCAGCGTGTGATCAAACACACAACTTGGCCACAGTGTTTCGACCTTACCTGAACTCCTTACACAGAATAATCATCAAGCAAAGTTTCTTTTCTACGATTGATGAGCAGCCTTGGCACGAAATGGTTCCAATTCTCCGGTTTTGGATAGAAGCAATGCTCTGCGCCGCCATTGCTCACCTATGAGGAACCCGCATGGGATGAACCGGCACCTTTGTTCCCATTAGCATGTTTGTCCATTAAACATGTGACAAACGGCGGGATCATCAAATGGGTTTGGGTTCCCAATCCCATCGTCAGACCAAGGAGTGTTGTCATTGGACTTCACAATGAATTACGGATCGAGGAGCAACAGATCATCCTCGAGACTATGGTTGGGGCTTAGGAGGAGATACTCAATATAGTCATCGCCCTTCATGATGATTCTGAGGATCTCCGGATTTCCTTGATCCTCAGTAACTCCACCAGAAGATCCAATTGATTTTGTGAATGGACAAAGAATGCGCGAATCATACGATGAAGGCTTACGTCGACAACCAACGCTTGATTCATAACTTTGATCCACTTGACTCAATTGTTGCAAAATAAATCCTTAAAATTATTGGGAAAAATAAGGTTTTTAATTGGGTAGAACAATGGAGTCTGATATTTAGAGTAATCAAGTTGAACTTTGAGGCATGATATCACTTTCTTTAAGAATTTATTTGCCCTTCATTGTTGCTAATGGTCACCAACAAATTTCCTTCAGGACACAACAAAGTCTCAAATTAGAATACTAAATAGCAATTCTAGTATTTCTCCAGGATCTCTCATGGGAAACAATTGGAAATAATGACTGTCGTTTTTTTTTTTTTTTTGAAAGAAAACGAAAAAATGGAAGAAGATGAGTATATTTTTCTCTCAAAACAAATGTACTTATATTTGTCTTTCGAATAGAAACAATTCTTCAAAAGGTTGCAAAAAGAACGAAGGCAACATTTCGGGAAATGTTGCAAAATAAACAAATATGTCTCAAAGGTCACGTTGAAAAGAAATAAAAGATTCGGAATTAAATAAATAAAAAATAATAATTGTAACTTTTTAGTGAATAGTCGTACTGTTTTAATAAGACTTTATGGTTAATTTTTTATAGAAATAAATCCGAATTTTCAATACATAAAAATAATGATTATTGGTTAGTGTCAAATCTCGTCCATGTGCGCACTCACATATTTTCAACGTGGGACAGGCACCTCTTCATTTGTTTTATAAATAAACTACCAACAATTCATAGTGCCAGTAATCATTGAATATGCTGGCTGGACAGAGTTGCATGTAATTAACTCCCACTTTCTTTGCATTAATGGACAGAAAACAGAGCCTCATTGCATGAAGAGGTGAGACAAGGCTTGGGTATCGTTGCTGTTGCTGCTGTTATACATTAAGGGTCTGGCCAGTCATGAACTTACAGCATGTTTAAAACAAGATAGTCCTCCCCATTTACCATGTTCATATATGCACATGCGCTCCAGAATTAAACCTAGGAGTTACCTCTAAGTGATCCATCCACTCTGCCAACGGGCCCTGGTGGTCAAGACTCAAGAATATGTAGTTTACTAGAAGGTAAGTAGTACATTTTCAGAAGTCCAATGAAGCCGGGTAGTTCTGAATTGACAGTCACAGGCCGTCTTTTATTTAGTTTCTTCTCTAATTTCCTTACATATATACTTTGGATAGGCCAGACGTAGCATGGCTGACAGTGTATCTATTCATTTGGTATGAACGATATTGTCTGGAGCTATTCATATCATGTGAATAGTGAATATTACGTTAGACTTATGTTCCTTAGGATAAACACTTAAGATCTTTTTAAAGAGTATACACATTCTGAAGTGGGAACAGATTACTCTTGGAGGCAAAATCACATCAGATGAAAGATTCGAGATGTCGAAGAACAATTGTAGGAGGCGATTCATGTTTCTTTTTATAGTACTAGTATTTCATCTGGAAGTATGTAAAACAGGTTTTTCAAGTGAAGAATTCTGTACAGCTCTCATTAGTACGTGGAGATACAATTATGACAGTTGGCCTAGTGGTCATGGGTGGGGTGGGGGTGCGGAGATGTAACATTGTAACTTAGGGTTGAGGGGTCAACCTCCAGAGAAAGTCGAAAGAAAAATTATCGAAATCCATTTGTGAACCTTTGTTTGTGTGGACTTTATGCACTTCTAATTGTATTTACTTGTTTGGATGGTGTTTCCCCATAATTCAATCTCTGTATTGTAAATCAGATTTGGGTAGCTGGTGCGTTGAAGCTATTGGTCTGGTTCCTTGTTCGACAATGTAGTCAATCCTACTTAAATGTTGCACTTACTTAATAGGTTGATAGAGTGATGCAAGAATTGCCTCTACTTTAGGAATTACTCTAGCTTTGAAGAACATGACTATGCACATGTTTGGCAGTCGTCGAAGTTCAGGTAAGCATATGGGAAATGTACTTTCATTCAGTACGACCGGATGTATCTAGTGTCATACCAAGAGGTGTTCTGTTTTCATTGCGGAGAGAATGATTCTCGACTATGCACTGTTTCTTAAGCTGGAAGTTCAGGTGGTATGTCTTTGGTAACTGTTTCTCGACTCTGCCTCTCCTTCATCATCCTCACTTCCTTGCGCGCCCTTGCATTGGACATGTGGAGGCATGGCGTTTTCGTGTTCTTAGAATAGGCGAACAGTATTTCTTGCACTTAGGATTCCCTCGGGTCTTTGCCATGCCTTTGTTCTCCCTTCTTATCTTGTACAGTAATGTTTTGCCTATTCCTTTCTGTCTCTCCTTGGCAACTCAAAAATTTCTTTTTGTCTCCATTTTGTGCGGTGGACTCAGCTGATAGACACTAATGCATAGGAAGCCAACGTCTTTAGATGCAGAACTCTGGCTAGTTTGCCTTAAGGCACTGTCTGACAACCAATTAGAGAAGGCATGTTATCCGATTTTACAGCGATGCTATCAGGTGGTTCTGCAGTCAGCTCTGGTCTTTTTCTCTATATTGCAGAGTCTAATAAGAAACAAGGAGGTGTACATGGCTTAATAATGCGCATCATTTGCATCAGCTTTTCACTGGAGCAACTCTATGGTTTCTTCCGTCTTTTCTTTACTTTCACGTGCTAAGGATCTTCACGGACATGAAGAAGACTTCAGAGGTTCTCCTCTTGTTTTTCTGAAGGGTAATTTATTTCAATGACAACATTCTTTTGCAGAGACAATCAACTGGAAAGGGGTATGACCCTCTTTGCATGATGCCAGCCAGTTGCTGGGTCTGGCTTCTCAAACAAACATTTCAGCAGCAAGCGGAATTTTCAGCTTGGCAAGTATTTCTGATGCAGGACTTCAGCTTAAGGTCTGCTAAAAGTATGACAATTTCGCTAGAGTTATCTTAAATAATCTTTACAAATATTTTGTCAATAGAAGCAGTTGGAAATAGAGATAGAAAGGAGCCCACGTCATTGTGCGCAGAAGAATCCAAGAAATAATCTCTCTATCGAGTGACTTGGATAATATTCAGAGTGTGGATTAAATGGAAAACACCATCGTAAGACTATGCCCGTGAAGAAACCTATTAATGGGCATATCCCCAAACACAAATATTTTACAAACAGTGAAGTTATTTTGCTAATTTAAAAATGAGCAACACAAGCCTCACTCGACAGCTATCGGAAGTAGGTTGTGCAACTCAACATGGTCTTTACGGAGAGATTGCCACCACTCAACGAGCGTGCTCTTTTGTAAGAACACATCACTCTCCACCTCGTTGTTTTCGTACCATTCTTTAAGGCGGTTCCCCAGAACCGGAACCTCGTCCTTTATTGCTTCCCATGGTTCAGTTCTGAGCTCCTCCACCTTGGCCCAAAAGCTGGATTCACCATAAAAATGTTTGAGCGACTGCTGCGACTGCTGCATCTGTGGCAACTGCTCCGCATATTCTCGCCATCTTTGAGGAAATTTATACCGACTTGGCCTGTTTCCCTCCCTCATGTAATGACCTGAATCATCAGTCATAGAGAGTCGATAGTAGTTGGCTATGTCTAATGGCTCCACAAGTCGGCGAAACCGCGTGCCGAGATCCACCCATTCTTTATCTCCCTCGAATCCATCGGGGAGCTGCCTGTGTCTTAGCATTTCAATAATCTCGTCCCAGATGGCTGCCAGTTCAAGTCTCTTTACGTTAGCCTTGAAGTCTTCCTCCTTCCTTTGCAATTTGAAAGCATCATAATATCCCACACCATCCCCCTTGCTCGCGGTCCGGTACGTTTCTAATGCGTCGAGGTATCTCTCCATGTCGCCCTTCTTGCCTTCGATCTTTTTCTGGTTATCCTGTTTCCTCTTCTCCAACTCGCCAGCGGCACGAAGGTACAGCCTCACTGATGCGTCCTATAATCACAAGTTCGGAATATACAATCATCTTTTCTCAATAATTTAAAAGATTATTAGGGAACTAGACAGTTTATTTTTCACATAAAATCCTTGAACCAGATAAAATATCAACCATACTAGGTTAAGGTCATTTAATGCGGCATCATCTGAGCTGAGAGGCAATTCTCGGAGGTTCTTCAAACAAACAACATTGTCCAGGGCCAGGCTTTGCTCTAATGCTTCTTTATATGTCCAATGTGCCCTTAAGCTTTTCTCTGCTATATTCGGAAGCTCTCTTTCGGACTCGATCTGTAAAGAGTAAAACAACAGTTGAAGGACCGCATCCGGGTTCTTCACGACCACCAACCTGCCAGTCTCGGCGCAAAAGACATAATTCCCACTCGGTCGGTAAGGGCTTGGCTTGACGAATCTAGACACAGTGTCAAAAAGGGTATGTTTGCTTCCCGTCAGTTCGCAAGCTGCATAGTTTGCAACACATGATGCATTCTTCACCACATTCACAAAAAAGGAAGTCAAGTTGTCATTTGAAGTGGGTTTGTGACGCGGGTCAGAGGAAAGGTCGATTTCTTTTAGCAACTCCCCTGTAGAGGAGGGAGGAGCGAGTAGAATCCTGGGAACGATGTCAAGCTTCGTAACAAAGTGGACAAAGCAATCAGACCAACGCTCACGCTGGATGGCGTGGCAGAAGGTGTGGTCGGTGGCAAGTGGGGATCCGAATGTTAAACAGAAAAAGCGGGGAGTCTCCGTTTTCTTCAATCGTTTGTGCTCCTCGAGGAACCAAACAGTTGCGTAAATCGCGATTGGACCGCCCGACGAATGGCCTGTAAATATTATCTGCTCATTACCGCCCAAAGCATTTGCCACCTGAAAATCAAAGACAAGTACAAGTTTATTTCTGACTGTTTATTTTCTTGCTTTGATGATGCTCGGTCAAGGATGAACATCCTTTTACTTTCACAAGGTAAAAAGCTGATGACCTGGTACGGTAAATTGCAAACTGAAAGCAAACCAGACCGTACTTCTTATGCGATCATGAGTAAATTACTAGTACAAGCTCTAGTTTCCAATCTACAGTGTTCCGGCAACAGTTTCTACGGACTGAACTGGACCCGGTAAGGCACCCCTGGAAGCCGAAAGTAGGCACTACTCGAGTTTCCAAATCTTCAAATAAAACTTGGTAAACTCTAGAAATGGCCTTAAAATTGCTGTTTGAGAATTACTACCACCGACTCCTTGATGCGTTGAAACAACGGCCAAAACCGAGCATCATTCAAGATTCGAGAATACCTTGGAGCGGAGATCATCCAAAATACGTAGGAATCTCTCCATGAACGCCTTGTTGACCCTGGCGTCCTCATCCATGCCGATGTTCCTGAGAGAAGGGAACTTCTCACGGTCGATCCAGGTATCTCCAAAGGGCTCGGCCTTGCTGTCTTCAGGAAACCAGTCCTTGGGAGACCATGATCCAGGGAAGGCCACGATGACCTCCGAAGAGCTGCCGCGAATAGTCAGCTCCTGTCGATTGTCATGTGCTTCGATGGATGCAGAGAAGGCTGTCTTGATCACTTCATCTTTGATCCCAAGATTGCTGAACATGTCCATGGTCTGTGTGTAAATGTGCTATGTTCTTCTATGTGAGCTTCTCTCTTTCTGCAAAATGTGCTTTTGGCCGGGATAGGAAAGGTAAAGGCCACATGGAGTTTGGTTGAAGTTTCCTCAAAGGTCCCTTCGACGATCGTTCGGTGGGGGCGACGGAACACGAGCCTCAAATGATCTCAATCGTCCATCACGCGGGTGGGGCCCCCATGCGTCTTTGCATTGAACGGCTGTGATTGGTCGAATAGGGTGCGAGGCTGGTGATGTTTTGGGCAATCAAGCGCTCTTTGACTCGAATTATTTTTGACTTGTCTTTTGGGCGGCGGTTGAGCCGATGGATAGAAATCCGACCACAGTCTTGTTTTTAATTAGTAAAAACAAGTTGCATAGAGTTATTTAATAGGAGCTAAAGTTATCTCTTGGGTAGGCACGATACAATTCGGGTTCTAATTAAAGAAATCAAAGTGGAGTCGCTTGAGAAGTGGGGATTACCTATTTAAAAAAAAAAAAAAAGATGGGGATTGTATTTCTTTTCTAACTTAATGCTTAATATATCAAAAGATAACGATAATAATGTATATGATTCCATAGACTTTACGTGTTCAGCTTTTGATAAATAGACATGTTCCCAACTCTTCAAAAATAAAAAATAAAAAGTACCATAATTTTGAATCGAGAAGGCATTTTTACGCGACGGATCTATTACATGATAGTGGCATGTGGTGCAATTTACCAATCAAGAATGAGATGTGTACAACAGTACACACATGGCATCGAGTAGGATGAGCTTCATAACACGAGAGCAATGATAATTGATCGCCACATGACATCATCACTGTCATGGGACGATCGGGATTATGCTAGGAGACATCAGATTGGGTGTCACGTGAGAGTCAAAGATCGCGTACTTTAACTTTTAAAGAAAAAGGTCGGGTATTGCCTTTCTTCTATAATTTAAAATGCCGAAGTTTCTTTTGTTAGTGATTTCATATTGCAAATACTCATAACCTTCCAAAAACCTTTTGATTTTGATGGGAAGTCGTGTTTTGACTTTCCATTAAATAAAACCAAATAAACGAAAAGTAAATGCGGAAGTCTATTTCCTAAAATTTAATGAGTAACCCAATCAACATAACCTGGTCCCCCAAACGTGCACCCTTCAATGCGAACGAAAAATTGCCGGGTCAACGAGATTAGCAAAGTCTTACGACAACCGGATGACCCAAGAGCAACGGTTGCCGGTTCAACAAGATATCTGCCAGGAAACATCTCAGGTTGGACATGAACGCGTGTTTTTGCACAGGTTCGGGCCTTTTGATGAACATGTGAAGCGATTCCAGAGAATCATATTCGAAAAAGTAAAAAATGGAGAACAAAAGGGATTCCTCATCGCGTGATAGTTATTCAAACGGATGGAGACTGGCATCGACAACGTCACGCCTGACGAATTTATGCTCCAATTTCAATGGCAACCAGCCTGTTATGGTGCTCCAATCCAAAGTAATTACTACTGGCGAGCATGGTTTCAGGATGAAATGGAACTTGAAAATCTAATAAGGATCCTCTAGGTTTTCATGTTTTTCTTGGTCTATATCTATGCACAATTTGGTTGTATTCCATGACATTTGATGATAAGTATATAATCCGAAACCATTAATCTGAACTTCTATTTTATAATTGAAACTTTTACCATGTTAATGTTTCATATTTTGTTCATGTATCTGAATATAAGTTATGGGTAGTGAATTGTTGTGACAAGTGATGGTTATTAAATGTAATAATTCACTGTAATCGTTCAATTAATTATATAAGTGAAAGCCGACTTTGAAACTTGTGACAAAGTAGATTTTAGGTTTCAAGTTAATACAAGTAAAAACCGACTTTGGAATCTGTAACAAGGTAGGTTTTAGATTTCAAGTTATACAGAAAAGTTTCCATTCTAAAAAACGAGGAATCTATTCCAATGCATAAATTCCAAATAGAACCTGGAATCGCTCACTCCTAATAATCTTGATTTGTGCAGAGTGGAGGCCCTGATTCGGGCCATCTTGTACCCGATTGGAGGCCCACGAACGTGCTCCTCTTCAAGATCCGAAATGGCTGATCCAGGGCCCTAACAAAACAGTCCAGCTCGCTCACATGGCCCGATACCCTCCCTTTCTGGTTCTTCTTCTTCTTTTTCTTCTGCAACTAAGGCTGCGCATGACAAAATTTAAAACAGAAATTGATTTACGGCGAAATCAATTTCTCAATTTCTATTCCCCGACAAGTTTACGAGCAAAGAAACCCGTTTGATAACAACTCAAAATTTCTATTTAAAATAAAAATTCGTTTGATAACAAAATAAAATTTCTGTTTCTAGGAATATAAATTGATTAGATAACAACATAGGAAATCCTCAAATACAAAATAATAGTCGAAATAATACTAAAACAACATAGGAAATCCTCAAATACAAAATAATAGTCGAAATAATAAGTTGAAAATACAATTTCATGGAATTTCCGGCATATTATTATCCCTTGCCATTTTATTGGCAATGATTTTCCTAAGCGTATTTATTTGGTTTCCCTACTCGGTCAATGTATCGTTTGCAAGCTCATTCTGTGTAGGTTCAAACAAGTACTGCGGAAGCATGAATATGGATGCCATCAATGGCGCCTATACAACCCTGTCATTTTATCAAAGACTAGTAGTATTATACAAGATTATCAACAAAATAAAATTAATGGTGTAAAGGAATATATGAGAATTCTACCTTGAAGTAACGTTTATGGTTAGGAACCAATCGGGGGAAGGTCGGTTTATTTTGATTCTCAAATTGAATCAGTCCAGTTGCTCATCCCTAATTTCTTTATTGTTGCTCAATGAACCTTTAATGGCCCTTGCATAGCAAAGAGAGAGATTCTCTTGAATCTCTTGCCTTCGAATTAAAATTCAAGATTGTGTAACAATCTAATTATTTTGATTTTGCAAGAATTTTGAATCCGTAAAGAAACAAAGTTAAATTTCTAGGCACGTTTTTTATTCATCTATTATGTAAGAACTTTTTCTTCAACTGGCCATGTGCATGCCCTTTCCAGGAGGAAAGAGCCCCATTGTTTTTAAGTAAGCATTTTAGAACTTTGGTCATTTTTGAAAATTTGGGACCCATTCGATTGCCTTTCGTCCTAAAGAGGAAGTTATCAAAAAAATTGAAAAAAAATGAAAAAAAAAAAAAAACACAAGCAAAATAAGAAAAAGAAAATTAGCAATAATTTGTGAAGTTGTGGTTATGAGTGAATTAAGTTAGCAAGAAAGTGCAAGGTTCTTTTATATGGTTTGATTTCAACTTTTCCGATTTCTATTTGAAACGAAGTTAAAAATTTCAGCTTCGATTTCTTCAATTTCTCTATTTCGGAATAGAAATCTGTTTCAAAATAGAGAAATCAAATTGCGTTACCAAACGGATTGTTTCCAAACCTGTTAGGGGCAGAGAAACGAGAAATCGAGAAATAGAAATTTTGTCATGCGCGCTAAGTCGTTGTCTCGAAGAATCCAAATTGAGTTCCAACTAGTTAAGTGTTGAGCAGGTTTGTACTGAAATCAGTCTCTCTCGTGAATCTGTGGTGTAATCGTGCCGTGTTCAAGAATGTCGCGTCTCCTGTTGCAAGCTGTTGCTCGTGGTTTGCCTTCTGGTCAGGGGTGTAAAGACTTGAGTGATCTGTGGGTTTGTGCTAAGCCTACTCTCTCTCGTGAATCTGTGCTGTCATTGAACGCTCTTGAAGTATCTGTAGGTTGATTGTCTGTAACATAGGATGTCTAGCTGGAGTAGTTTTAGCTTAACTGGATTCTTCGGGTGAACAGTGCATCCCTTCTATAATGTGTCTTTCAAGTGGGTTGCATGTGATTTAGGAATGCCGCTTTTGAGATGCAATTCTCGTAGTGGTTCGTGATGGTAGCATGTAACTCTTTCCTCTCTTAAATATGGTTAGTTGCATTGCCTTCTCAAGGTGAGACATTTGGTGTCAGATCCTCTTGCCATTTTATTGCTGATATCACGTTCAGAGTGCCAGTAATCATTGAATATGCTGGCTGGACAGAGTTGCATGTAACTAACTCCCACTTTCTTTGCATTAATGGACAGAAAACAGAGTGTCATTGTATAAAGAGGTGAGACAAGGCTTGGGTATTGTTGCTGCTGCTGCTGTTGTCCATTAAGGGTCTGGCCAGTCATGAACTTACAGCATGTTTAAAACAAGATAGCCCTCCCCATTTACCATGTTCATGTATGCACACGCGCCCCAGAATTCAACCTAGGACTTACCTCTGAGTGATCTATCCGCTCTGCCAACAGGCCCTGGTGGTCAAGACTCAAGAATGTATAGTTTACTAGAAGGTAAGTAGTACATTTTCAGAAGCCCAATGAAGTCGTGTATTTTGATTTGACAGTCAGAGGCTGTCTTTAATTTAGTTTCTTCTTTAATTTGCGTCATTACACCTTACATACGTACTTTGGATAGGCCAGACGTAGCATGGCTGATGTGTATCTATTAATTTGGAATGAACAATATTGTCTGGAGCTATCCATATCATGCGAATAGTGAATATTACATAAACTTAAGTTCCTTACGATCAACCCTTAAGATCTTTTTAAAGAGTATGCACATTCCGAAGTGGGAACAGATTATTCTTGGAGGCAAAATCACATCCGATGAAAGATTCGAGATGTCGTGGAACAATTGTAGGAGGCGATTCATGTTTCTCTTTATAGTACAAGTATTTCATCTGGAAGTATGTAAAATAGGTTCTTCAAGTGAAGAATCCTGTACAGCTCTCATTACCATGTGGAGATACAATTATGGCAGTTGGCCTAGTGGTCATGGGTGGGGTGGGGATTCAGACATGTGACATTGTAACTTAGGGTTGAGGGTTGATCCCCGAGAAAGTTGAAAGAAAAATTATCGAAATCCATTTGTGAACCTTCGTCCGTTTGGACTTTATGCACTTCTAATTGTATTTACTTTTTTGGATGGTGTTTCCCCATAATTCGATCTCTGTATTTTAAATAATAGGATTTGGGTATCTAGCTGGTGCTTTGAAGCTATTGGTTTGGTTCCTTGTTTGACAATGTAGTCGATCTTACTTAAATGTTGCAGTTACTTAATAGGTTGATAGAGTGATGCAAGAATCGCTTCCACTTTAGGAATTACTCTAGTTTTGAAGCACATGACTATGCACATGTTTGGTAGTCGTCGAAGTTCGGGTAAGCATATGCATATGGGAAATGTACTTTCATTCAGTATGGCTGGATGTATCTAATGTCATACCAACAGGTGTTTTCCGTTTTTCCTTTTTTAGGTTTCATTCCGGAGAGAATGATTCTTGACCATGCACTGTCTTTTAAGCTGAAAGTTCAGGTGGTACGTCGTTGGTAACTGATTCTCGACTCTCTTCCTCTCTTTCATCATCCTCACTCCCTTGCGCATGCTTATGCATTTGGACATGTGGAGATGTGGCATTTTCGTGTTCTTACAATAGGCAAACTTATCTTGTACAGCAACGTTTTGCCTCTGCGTCTCCTTGGCAATTCAAAAATGTTTTTGTCTTCATTTTGTGCGGTGGACTTGGCTGATAGGCACTAATACATAGGAAGCTGATGTCTTTTGGATGCAAAACTCTGGCTAGTTTGCATTGACGTACTGTTGGACAACCAATTAGAGAAGGCATGCCATTTGATTTTACAGAAATGCTACCGGCTGGTTCTGCAGTCAGTTTTAGTCATTTTCTCTATATAGCAGAGTCTAATAAGAAACGAGGAATTCTACATGGCTCAATAATGTGCATTATTTGTATCAGCTCTTCACTGGAGCAATTCTATGGTTTCTTCCATCTTTTTTTTCCTTTCGTGTGCTTAGGATCTTCGGGGACGTGAAGAAGACTTCAGAGGTCCTCCTTTTGTTTTTTGAAGGGTAATTTTTTTCACTGATGACATTTCTTTTACAGAGACAATCAAGTGAAAAGGGGAATGACCCTCTTTGCATGATGCCAGCCAGTTGCTGAGTCTGGCTTCTCAAACAACACTTCAGCAGCAAGAGGAATTTTCAGCTTGGCATGTATTTCTGATGCAGGACTTTAGCTTATGTTCTGTTAAAAAATGTGATTAATTTTACAAGAGTTATCAAGAATAATCTTTAAATATATTTTGTCTGAAGAAGCAGGTGGAAATAGAAGTAGAAAGGAGCCCACGTCATTGTGCGCAGAAGAATCCAAGAAATAATCTCTCTATCAAGTGACTCGGATAATAGAGTGTGGATCAAATGGAAAACACTTAGTCTATGCGTCGACCACCATCATAAGACTATGTCCGTGAAGAAACCCTATAAATAGGAATATCCCCAAACACAAATATTTTACAAATAGTGAAGGTATTCTGCTACTTTAAGAAATAGCAACACAAGTCTCACTCGTCAGGTTCCGGAAGTAAGTTGCGCAACTCAACATGGTCTTCACAGAGTTATCTGGAATAATCTTCACAAATATTTTGTCTGAAGATTCAGGTGGAAATAGAGATAGGAAGGAGCCCACGTCAATGTGCGCAGGAGAATCCAAGAGATAATCTCTATCGAGTGACCCGGATAATAGTCAAAGAGCGTGAAATTAAATAGGGAACACTTAATAAGACTATGAGCGTGAAGGTATTTTGCTACTTTGAGAAATAGCACTCAAGTCTCACTTGACCGGTGGTATCGAAAGAACGCTGTGCAACTCAGCATCAGGATGATCGTGACAGAGTTCTTGCCACCACTTAACGAGCGTGCTCTCTTGTAAGAACACATCACCCTCCACCTCGTCGTTTTTGTACCATTCTTTAAGGCGGTTCCCCAGAACCGGAACCTCGTCCTTTATTTCTTCCCATGGTTTAGTTCTGAGCTCCTCCACCTTGGCCCAAAAGCAGGATTCACCATAAAAATGTTTGAGCGACTGCTGCGACTGCTGCATCGGCGGCAACTGCTCCTTGTGTTCTCGCCACCTTTGAGAAAATTTGTACCGACTGGGCCTGTTTCCTTCCTTCATGTAAAAACCTGCATCGCCCGTCCTGGAGTGTCGATAGTAGTTGGCGATGTCTAGTGGCTCCACAAGTCGGCGAAACCGCGTGCCGAGATCCACCCATTCTTCATCTCCCTCAAATTCATCGGGGAGCTGCCTGAGTCTTAGCATTTCAACAATCTCGTCCCAAATAGCTGCCAGTTCAAGTCTCTTTACGTTGGCCTTGAAGTCTTCCTCCTTCTTTTGCAATTTGAAAGCATCGTAATATCCCACACCGTCGTCCTTACTCGTGGTCTGGTACTTTTTTAATGCGTCGAGGTATTTCTCTATGTCGACCTTCTTGCCATGGATCTTTTTCTGGTTATCCTGTTTCCTCTTCTCCAACTCTCCAGCGGCACGAAGGCACAGCCTCGCCGTTGTGTCCTATAATCACAATATCATATATTGTCAAATATTCAATAATTTAAAAGATTATTAGGGAACAAGACAATTTCATTCTTCACATAAAATCCTTGGACCAGATAAAATATCGACCATACCAGGTTAAGGTCATTTAATGCGGCATCATCTGAGCTGAGAGGCAATTCTCGGAGGTTCTTCAGATAAACACAATAATTTAAAAGATTATTAGGGAACTAGACAGTTCATTTTTCACATAAAATCCTTGGACTAGATAAAATATCAACCATACCAGGCTAAGGTTATTTAATGTGGCATCATCTGAGCTGAGAGGCAATTCTCGGAGGTTCTTCAAATAAACAACATTGTCGGAGGCAAGGCTTTGGTCTACTGCTGCTTTATATGTCCAATGTGCCCTCAAGCTTTCCCGTGCTATATTCGGAAGCTCTCTTTCGGACTCGATCCGTAAAGCGTAAAACAACAGTTGAAGGACCGCATCCGGGTTCTTCACGACCACGAACCTGCTAGTCTCGGTGCAAAAGACATAATTCCCACACGGTCGGTAAGGGCTTGGCTTGATGAATCTAGACATAGTGTCAAATAGGGTATGTTTGCTTCCTGTCAGTTCACAAGCTGCATAGTTTGCAACACATGATGCATTCTTAACCACATTCACAAAAAAGGAAGTCAAGTTGTCAATTGAAGTGGGTTTGTGATGCGGATCAGAGGAAAGGTCGATTTCTTTTAGCAACTCCTTTGTAGAGGAGGAAGGAGCGAGTAGAATCCTGGGAACGATGTCGAGTTTCTTAACAAAGTGGACAAAGTGATCAGACCAACGCTCACGCCGGATGGCGTGGCCAAAGGTGCGATCGGTGGTAATTGGGGATCCGAATGTTACACAGAAAGCACGGGGAGTCTCCACTTTCTTTAATTTTTTGTGCTCCTCAAGGAACCAAACAGTCGCGTAAATCGCGATTGGACCACCCGAGGAATGGCCTGTAAATATTATCTGCTTATTATCATCCAACGCCTTTTTCACCTGAAAATCAAAGACAAGTTCAAGTCATTTATGACTGTTTATTTTCTTGCTTCGATTATGCTCGGTCGATGATGAACGTCCTGTTACTGTTAATCGTAGGTTGAGAGAGATTTGAACTAAACCATCTATGTCATTGTTCTTGTCTAATGGACTTGGAGAGAGTGTTCTTCAAATTCCAATTATTGGAGACAGCATTTATAAAGTAGTCTACACAACGGAGGGATTTTTACTTTCACAAGGTAAAAAGCTGATGACACCGTACGGTAAATTCCAAACTGAAGCACACGAGATCGTACTTGTTATGTGACCTATGTACCTAAAGCTTCGTCACATGCTATGACTTGAGGGAAAGTACAGAACAGGACGAGAGTTTTAATGGTAGAGGACGTGTGGTCGTGAGTAAATTACTAGTGCAAGCTCTAGTTTCCGATCTACAGTGTTCCCCCGACAGTTTCTACGGAAGGCGAAAGTAGGCACTACTCGAGTTTCCTGATCTTCAAATCAAACTTTGTGAACTCTAGAAATGGCCTTAAAATTGCTGTCCGAGAATTATTACTACCGACTCTTGGATGCACTGAAACAACGGCTAAAACAGAGCATCATTCGAGATCCAAGAATACCTCGGAGCGGAGCCTTCCGCTTCCATCATCCAGAATACGTAGGAATCTCTCCATGAACGCCTTGTTGACCCTGGCGTCCTCATCCATGCCGATGCTCCTGAGAGAAGGGAACTTCTCGCGGTCGATCCGGTCATCTCCGAAGGGCTTGGCTTTGCTGTCTTTAGGGAACCAGTCCTCGGGAGACCATGATCCGGGGAAGGCCACGACGACCTCCGAAGAAGACCTGTTGCGAATGTTCAGCTCACGAGCTTCGATGGATGCAGACAACGCTGCCTCGATCACTTCATCGTTGATCCCAAGAATTCTGTCCATGGTCTGGGCGAAAATGTGTTATGTTCTTCTATGTGAGCTTCTCTTTCTCCGCAGGATGTGCTTATTTGCCGGTTTGGCCGGGAGAGGGAAAGATATACGCCAAGTTGGGGTTGGTTGAAGTTTCCTCAGTGGTTCCTTCGACGATCGTTCGGTGGGGGGAGCCACGGAGAACGAGCCTAAAATAATCTCAGTTGCCCATCGCGTGGGTGGGTCCCCCAATGAGTCCGCATTGAGCGGGCTCATTGACTTGTCTTCTTGGACGGTGTTTGAGTCAATAGATAAAAATACATGCGTATTGTTTTGTTTTTAATTAATAAGTACAAGTTTGTAGAGAAATTACGTAATTGGAGCTGAAGTCATCTCTTGGTAGGCACAACATAATTCCGGCTTTAATTGGAATATCGAGGTGGAGATGCGTAAAAAGTGGAGATTATCTATTTAAAAAAATCGGGGATTGCATTTCTTTCCTATCTTATTAATTAATATATCAAAAGATGACAATAAGAATCTCCATGATTTCACACGATTTCAAGTGTTCGGCATAGTCATATTCCAAACTCTTTGAAAATTTAAAAAAGAAAATGTAATACATTTTTTAATCACGATGTGATGCAATCGACCAATAAAAAATAAGATGTATACATATATAGCGTCGAGTAAAATCAGCTTCATAACATGTGAGCAATGGTGATTAATCGGTTACATAACGTCGTTGTTGCTACTTTATGCAATCCATCTCATTAAATTTATTCTCTCGAGGTGGGGTCACATGGGATAAGATGATCATGCATATTGTTAACTAAAAATTCATCAATTATGCCATCAGCACAATTTGATCTCCACGTGTGTATTCCATCATTCTCATCTTCCCTCCCAAAAAGCATCCACAAGCTTTCGACAACTGGATGACCAATAGCGTTTGTCAAGTCAACAAGAAATTGCTAGGAAACATCTTGGGGGAGACGACGTGCTTTTTGCGCAGACTTCGGTCTTCCATGAACATTCGGGCAATTTCAGAATACCAATTTTTGAAAAGACGGAAGGAGAGAAGAAGAGGGATTCCTTGTCACATAGTCGATTCAATCAAATGGACGCTAAACTTGCATCTAGAACTAGAACGTCACACCCCCATGTTGACGAGAGTTCATTCTCTAATTTCAATGGCGACGAGCCTGTGGCGGTCCGACCAGGGCTAAGCTTGATCGTGCGGTAAAAAGGCCCCCGTCGAGAGACCCGCGAAGGGCCAATTGCAAATCTTCGTCTCGACGGAACACGGCTTCTCCGGGTTCCCAAGAGCATTGATAGTTTCCGACCAAAGCTTTGATGTTGTCCCCATGGTCTTTGTGTAAACGTGTTTCTTCTTCAATGCGAGGTTCTCTCTCTGTAAAGTGCTGCTCTTTTGACGGTTTAGCATGGGAAGGGAAGATACAGCCTACAGGCCAGGCGGAGTTGGTTCAAATTTACCCAAAAAATGTCCCTTTGATGATTGTTTTGTTTGGTGGGGGCCATGGTGCATAAAACCCAAACGATTGCAATTATCGAATATGAATGGGGATCGCCTATTTCAAAAAAGAGGGGATTCCCTTATGTCAAAATAATTGAATATAAAATTCACACATCCATTAAAAAGCTTAAGTTTTCAAAACAGTCAACCGTGATATTACAAAATTTCACATGAGACAATCGAGATTATGCTAGGTGACATTGGATTGGGAGTCATTGGATTATAGGGGATCGCCTATTTTTTACTTATTAAAGAAAAGGTCGGGGATTGCCTTTTTTAATAATTTGAAATACCAACTTTTTCTTTATTTTAGTAAATTCGTATTGCAAGTATTCATACCCTTCCAAAAAATTTAAAAGGCGACTTGTGATGGGAAGCCGTGTTTCAACTATCCATTAAATAAACCACTAAAATTTGCTATAGGGAAAGAAGGAGGTGGGAGGTTTGAATCCCACTTTCTTAGAGAATTGGAGTGGGATGATTTAACTTCGGTTGTGAGTTTCAACTCCAACGCCTTATAATAGAATAGGGTTAAAGTGTAAGAATGATAATATTAGAATAAAAGTATGGTGGGTGGGACTAATCAAAAGCTAAAAAAAAAAATCATAAAATAAAAATAAATAAATGAAAATATTAGAATAAAAGTATGGTGGGTGGGACTAATCAAAAGCTAAAAAAAAATCATCATAAAATAAAAATAAATAAATGAAAATATTAGAATAAAAGTATGGTGGGTGGGACTAATCAAAAGCTAAAAAAAAAAAATCATAAAATAAAAATAAATAAATGAAAAGTAAATGCGGAAGTCTCTTTCCTAAAAATTTAAAATCGACATAGCCCGGTCCCCCACGCGTGTTCTTCAGTACGAACAAAGAACGGATGCCCGGTTAGCCTCGTTTTCCCACCTTATAAAAGATTAGAAAAGTCTCGCAACGACCGGATGACCAAAGGCAAAGAGCAACAATTGCCGGGTCAACAATGTATCTGCCCGGAAGCTTCTCGGGTCGAACGCGAATACTGGCTTTTGCACAGATTCTTCTCCTTTTGATGAACATGTGAAGCGATTCCAGAGGACCATTTTCGAAAAAGACAAGAATGGGCAAGAAAAGAGACTCCGCATCGCGAGACGGATAATCCAACGGACGCAAACCGGCACCCACAACTTCACTCCTGCGACGACGAATTTGTCCTCCAAACGGGCCTAATCTTGATCGGTGCAGTACAAAGGGCCACGGTTCGGGCCACCTCGTACCCGATTTGGAGGCCCGCGAACGTGCTCCTCTTCGAGGTCCGAAACGGCTGATCCAGGGCCCTAATGAGACGATCCAGCTCGCCCCACGTGGCCCAATACCCTCCCTTTCTGGTTCTCCTTCTTCTTCTTCTTCTTCTTCTTCTTCTTCTGCAACTCGCACACCGAAATCGCCACTACTCGGAGCGAGGAGAGAGCAGCGGTCTTACTTACGGCGGAGCTGCGAAGGCGAATAGAAAGCGGAGACAGAGCGAGGGTGAGGGAGAGAGATCGCCCAAGTCGGAGGCGGCGGTCGGAGAAGAGGAGAGGAGGAGCGGTGGTGGGCGGAGAGAAGAAACGGAGCTGACGGGATCGGGGAAGGGGCGGAACGGCGGTTGCTTGAGGGATACGGTGAGAGGGTAGATGCGGAATTGTGCATGCTATTCTCGTTAGACTCAGTTTCGATTCTGAGCGAGACGACGTCATCGCAATGACTGCTTTGATGCTATAGAATTGGTAAGTCCTCGTCTCGAAGAATCCAATTTGAGTTCCAATCGTTCGAGTGTCGAGCAGGTTTGTCCCGAACCCTCTCTCGCTCATGAATCTGCAGTTTAAAAAGAGCTTTTCGTTTCCAGAACGGACTCCAGCCGAATGGGTTTAGAGCCCAGATGAAATTGCTGAAACGGGTAATGCAGATAATGCAAATAATGTCTCGATGATGAAGAAATTGCCGGTTAAGAGCCTCATTGTCTCATGTTAACTCGCACGGCGTTCGAGAATGTCGCGTCTCCTGTTGCAAGCTGCTGCTCGTGGTTTGCTTTCTGATCATCAAGAATGCTCATTTTGTTTGTGATCTTGTTGCTATCGGCTCGGTTCCTCACTTCTACAACGTAGTCGACCCGGGCATGAATGTTGCGGTTATTTAAATAGTCTATGGAGCAATGCAGGAATTAATGGCCGGATTTGCCGGTATTCTAGGATTAGCTTTAATTGAAGCATATGAGATGCACAGGGTTCGTAGTAACAGGAGAAGTTTAAATTGCTTTTGCTTTGGCGTGCTTATTAATTAGTAGTTTTTCGCCTTTGTGTGCCTCTGTCCCCCTCTCCGCCCTTGTACATCATAGGCCTTGCATGATCTTTTCTGTCTGTGCTTGGCAATTCGAGTATGTAGCCTCTGTGTTTTCGCTCTTGTGGGATAACATTAACTGACATGCGATTGAAGGAAGTTTGAAAGTTTTAGATGCAAAACTGCAGTTACTTTCCTCTGGGGGTGCTCTGATAATCAATTAAGTAAGGCTTGTGATCTGGTTTACGACGATAACAATGGTTAGTTCTGATATCAGTTTGTCTCTCATTGCTTACCAAATGTAGGACTGTTATATTTGCTCTCCTGTGGAGCAACTTTAATAATTATTCTTTTTTTATTTCCTGCATAATTATCGACGACACGTTATTTACAGGGAAAATTAACTGCAAACGATAGCAATCCTATTTGAACGATGCCAGCAGCCATTTGCTGTGTCTGACTTTTCAGGCAAATCCTCTTTTAGCTCTCTATTAGATCTTTGATGCAGAGCTTTGCTCCGTGGTTGTCAGGGAGATTTTGCCACCATTTTGCAAGTGTGGTCTCTTTCAGGAATGCATCCTTCTTTACCTCCCCTTTAGCATGCCATTCTTTCAGTTTATTCGCCAAATTCAAAGCCATCTGCTCATTCTGTGATTGGTTACTAGGAGATGCAAGGTTGAGCTCTTCCACATCAGCCCAGAAGCAGGATTCACCACACGAACCTCTCGGCAACTGCTCGGCGTGTTCTCGCCATCTTTGAGTATACTTGTAGCGTCTCGGTCTTCCTTTCGTCATGTAAGGACCTGTGTCTTCATTCTTTAAGTGTCGATAGTAGTTGGCTATGTCTAGTGGCTCCACAAGTTTTCGAAACTTTGTGCCGAGTTCCACCCAGCTTTCCTCTGCCTCGTATTTATCTGGGAGCTCATCTCGTTTTAGCATCTCAATAATCTCATCCCATATGCCTGCTAGCTCCAGTCTCTTCACATTAGCCTTGAAATCGTCCTCATGCTTTTGCACCATGAAAGCATCAAAATATCCCATGCCACGAGTCTCACACATGGTCCGGTACCCTTCTAAATCGGCGAGGGCATTCCTTATCATGCCCATCTTGCGTTCAATCTTCTTCTGGTTGTCCTCTTTCTGCTTCTCTGACTCTCCAGCAGCACGAAGGCACAGCCTTGCCCTCGCACTCTGTAATTACAAAATCATACATGGTGAATATCTGATTATACTTTCAAAGAATATCAGAAAGTGAATTCGTTATGTATAGGAAAATCCTTAGGCCAGATAACCAACTTACTAGATTAAGTTCATTTAGGGTGTCGACAATTGTCTTGGTTGCAATATCTGCAGTATTATCTGAGCTGAGAGGTAATTCGCGGAGGTTCTCCAAATGAATTGCATTGCACATGTCCAGATTTTTGTCTAGTCCATCTTCATAAGCCAGATGTGCCAGTAAGCTTGCTTCTGCCGTCTGCTGAGACTCTGATCCAGACTTGAGCTGTAAAGAGTAAAACAACAATTGAAAGACAGCATCCGGGTTCTTCACGACAACCAACCGACCAGTCCCGGTGCAAAAGACATACTGCCCACATGGTCGGTAAGGACTTAGCTCAACGAATCTAGTCATGGTATCTAATAGCATATTTGTGCTGCCCATTAGAATGCATGCCGCATGGCTTGTAACACATGATGCATTCCTCATCACATTGTCAAATAAGGCAGTCAATTTTGACTTGTCAATCGAATCGGCTTTGTGATGTGCAGAAGGCGAGTTGAGGTACGGGAGGATTTGTTCTAGGAACTCTTTTGTGGAGGAAAGAGGGGCGAGCAAAATCCTGGGAACAATGTCATGGATCATGACAAAGTGGACAAAGCGGTCGGACCACTGCTCTCGTCGGACGGCATGGCAAAAGATGTGGTCGGTGGTAAGAGGGGATCCGAACGTTAAACAGAAAGGGCCATGAGTTAGAGTCTTTTTCAATCTTTTGTACTCTTCGAGCAACCAAATGGTCGCGTATATCGCAATCGGACCGCCTGAAGAATGGCCAGCGAATATTATTGGCTTACTTTCCCTCATTGCCTTCTCCATCTGGAAATGAAAGACAAATCCCGGTTAGATTCTGGCCCTAAAAATTTTTTGCTTGGAGACGTGGTCAGTGACCAACATCTCTTCCATTGCTAACACAGTAAGACTATGTCCAGAGAAATTGAACTTAACCATATCGTTGGCGATGTGATATATACGTCAATCGCTATGCGATGACAAGAGTAATGGCATCTGAAGAAACTGGAAATGAATTCAAGATTCAAGAGTACCTCGCTGAGGAGCGCTGACTTCTCCTTAATCTGTAGGAATCGGTTCATGAAGGCCTCGTTGACCTTAGCGGTAATGTCATTGCCGATGCTCCTGAGAGAAGGGAACGAGTTGAGGTTGACCTCGGTCTCTCCGAAAGCTCTGGCTGTGCCATCTCGGGCGGACCACGCATCGGAAGTCCAAGCCCCGGAGAAGGCGATGACGACCTGCGAGGGGCTGCCGCGAATCTTCTCGACGAGGAAGGGCTTCTCCGCTGGAGCCTGGTGAGCTCTGATGGAGATGGAGCAAGCTCTCTTGATCACCTCATCTTTGATGCCCAGTTCTCGCCCACGGCTTCCCGTGTCGATGTCCATGACTTCTTCCTACTATGCTGCTGCTGCTGCTGCTGCTCCTCCTCCTATCTGGATGTTTGATCTAACTTCTCGACAGGTTCGGACGGGGGAGAACGGGGGAGATATAGGGATGAGATTACAGAACTGTCCTTTCAGCGGCCGGTCGAAGGAAACTTCGTCTCGGGCTTTTCCGTCATTGCACCCATCGTTGACCTCTTGTTGGCATTGCTTTTGGGTTGAGGTCTTCGTCTTCGCGCCCGTGCTTGGAAATAGCCCCTCGTTTGGGGGTTTGGTATAAGACAAAGCATTCCTGCTTTTATACCTTTTTTCAATTGGCAAGTGCGCCTTTATTGTCTCAAAATAATCTGCAAAAAGGAATGAATGGAATCATTTCTCATCTCCCGTGGGGTAAGGGGTGAGGTTCTGGCCTGTGCCGTCGAGAACGTGGGCTTCGGATTGGGGAAAGTTCAGGACAATTTACTTCGGTACGCGACCAACGGGAGAAATCGAAAGTGGGTTGCCCTACATAAATGAAGAAATTTTGGTATCAAGATGTAAAATGTAGTGGCTATGAAGATTCTAACGTTTCTCGGGGGACCAATCACCAGTTCGTAATGCATGAGAACTTAGAGGGAAAAGAAAAATATGTGGATTTTTTTATAGGGAGATCATTTTGGCCTCCACTTTTGAGTGTTACAAGTAAAGGCGCAAACTTTAGTTCGAGAGTTGTTTTTTACTCGAACTTTCATGTGTCAAGTGTAAAGGTGCCAGCATTTATTTGAAGGGATAATTTTGACCACAGTTAGAATATATGTCAAATTGGATATATATGACGTTTGAGATGGAAACAGATGGTGACGTAATAAAGTAAATGCCATGTTGACGGATATAGCTTACATAAATACTCAAAATTGTTCCATGGGTGAATCTTGTGCATCTTTATGTGACTTGAAAGTTTTGCCAAGATGGTCCATCTGAGTGAAAGTTGCTATTTCTCTTATTGGTAAAAAAAAAAAAAAGCCTATTCATAACAACCAATGCGTAACCCACATGACATATGACATGATTCGTACCATTTGCTTTGTTCAAACGTTTAGTGACACGCCCGGAAAGTCGCCTGTTTACTTTCCTAGAAGCAGACTCTTGCGAAGCTTGTCATCGGGTGGATTGCAGGGGTCAGTCAATAGGATGCTGCACGGAAACACATCGGAGCACGCCCCTTCTTTTCTTGGCGATTGTAACACCCCTTTCCATTTTGATAATGCGAAGCCGTACAAGTTTTGTGCTATAGACAACAGGAGAAAAGAGAAAAGATAGATTTTTTTTTTATATTGATAAATAGGACAAATAACATGGATGTGACTAATATAATATCTTTCTTTCATTTTTTTTTTCCTTTCAAGTGATAAAAATAGACATTGCTCAATTATCAAGCACTCTGTGCTACAATGAACTGAAGCAAAATATTTTACTAGCCTAGCAAAGAGGTCACATGTGTACAAACGATGTAGAATGTCATGGCTATTGAGATTGATAAGGCATGACCCATTGTCGGGGTACATACAACAATATAAAATGTGAAAGACAAAGATAAAACTTCAACATGATACGATGAAAATACACTTCATCTCATGCCAGTGAAACTTCGCCAAGAGTGACACAAGGCTAGCAAATTGTCACCGACGATTGCCAAGGGTCACGGGTCTAATAGGCAAGATTTAGAGGATTGCGGCTCAAGTGAGATATCGAAAGTCGAGAATTGCCAAAGTCAACGATCGCAGTGTCTCACTTTACCAAGGTCAAGGCTCACTAGGCCAGGGTTACTTAAGCTTTTTGTGCCCATATATATGTCACCGGAGTGCCTTGCCAAGGTCGTACAACCTTGAAGCTTTTGTTTGGGCTTGTAACAGGCTTCTATTTCCATGATGGAGACTATAAATAATGGAAACGCCTAGAGTCGCCCTGGATCACTAAGAGGACACATAGCTTTTCACAACGAAGACAATGAACAAAGGGCCTCCCTCTATTTTTATTTTATTTTATTTTAAAGCCACTTACAAAAAATTACACCAAAATCACTTAGCCCAAACGATATTTACTTCAAGCAAATACACCTTGAGCCTAAGCTTGTGTACGGTCGTCTGAATATGTAGGTACATTGAGAACAGCATAAATCAAATGGGCTCATTTTTTAGACCCAAATTAAAAGGCCAGATAAGGATCTCATTTGAGAAATGTCCGGCCCAAAACCTTCTTTCCCTGCTTGCGCTGCTTCTTTCTTCTTCCTTTCTCTCTCCCGTCGGGGAAGCACCGGTATCGCCATCGATGGAGGAGGAGAAAGCGGCGGCGTACTACGACGAGCTCACTCGGAAAGGCGAGGGCGCCGCGAGGTTCAAGCAAGGGCTCGGCTTCTCCGCCGCCAATGACTCGGCCCCTCCTCCCTCCAGGGGATCGGCCTTCGTCTCCGCTTCTTCCTCGTCCTCCTCTTCTTTCATGAGCAACTTCGTCAAAGCATCCAGCCCCACCAGGACCTCGCAGCTCGAGAAGCAGTCTCAGCTCGAGTCTATCCAGAACAAGCTCAAGAGGAAGCCGGATGATGACGACAAGCGTCAGTCTAGGGTTTCGGATCGGAACGAGCGGGGAGATCGCGGGAGTCGGAGGCACCGGTCGAGGAGTGCGGAGAGGGAGAGGCGGTCGAGGAGGAGAAGCAGGAGCACGGAGAGAGATAGGTATAGAGAGAAGGAGAGGGACACGGATAGGGATAGGGATAGGGATAGGGAGAGAGATAGGGATCGAAGGAAGAGAAGCAGGAGCAGGAGCAGGAGTGCGTCGCCGCGGAGGTCCGGGAGGGCCCGGGGCGCGTCTCCTCGGGAGAGGCGGAGGTCGGAGAAGAGTAGGAGTTATTACAGAGAGAATAGGGAAATGAAAAGATCGGGGAAGGAGCAGAATGGCGGCGGAAAGGCGGTTGATTATTCGCGGTTGATCGATGGATACGATAAGATGGTATGCTTGTCTTCTTAGCTTGAGTTTTGAATCTAAGCAAGAGGACATTGCGTATCTATGTTGATGCTATGAATGAGTAATGCCTTATTCAGTTGCGTCGAATTGAATCGAATTTTGTGACTGTAGTCTTGTTCTTAAACGTTGTAAGCTTTTGTTTCGTGAACAGACTGCAGCTGAAAAGGTTAAAGCCAAGATGAAACTTCAGCTTGCTGAAACTGGTAAAATGAATGTCGTCTTGGTGCTTCTACTGTCTGCATTCCCTTTCTGGAACATTCGCTGGGGAAACATATTTCCTATGTTGTCAAGATATGGTCGTTCTTTTAGGCTTATTAATGTTTTGTGATGAATCGCAGCTGAAAAAGATGAATCAAATGGAATGGGCCCCGGCTGGGAAAGATTCAACTTTGACAAAGATGCTCCACTTGATGATGAGGAAATCGAAGGTTAAAGCCTTACTCCCACATGTTAACTTACTGTGCATGCAAACATGTTGTTTCCGAGATTTCAAGTTTGTTGCTTGGGCTTTGCACTCTTGTCAATTGTGTAAACTATAAAGAAGTTTGATTGAGGATGCTTGTTTTGCTTTAACTTGCAAATGTTCCAGTGGCTCTGGTTTCTCACTTGTGACTCTTGCCGTTCGAGTTGTGTGTGTATCTTATTAGTCAAGTGACCTGGACAGTTTGTTGTTTGGATTTCTATTCACACCTTGTTAGGTAGTTCTCTCCCCGACGCTTGGTTCCAATGGTGCACATTTCAGCATTAATGAAAAATGTTGTGATCACGGAATCATCGAGGCATGCTAGTTCAATAACATTTATTTTCCAATGGATGAGAAGAAAAAGTAGTTTAGCATATTTAGAAATTATCCTTCTTTGAGTTCACGAAGAGTTCATGAAGAGTGGCCTTTTTGATAAAGGACTCCTTTTAGGGAGGCTTAAGTTTCGATGAGGAGGAATTGGGGTGCGGTTTGCAATCTTTTGATCATATGGTTTTCATAAAATTGGTTTGCTTCTGCTCTGACACTTTACTAATCAATAGTATAGCATGAACATGGTTAGTGCAAATCCCTAGTCATGATTTTGGAGCATACAAGGGATTTATTGTAATACTTTTAAAGCTGATCACTGTGGTAGTGACATTCTCATAACAGCAACTTTCTAATTGCTAATTAGCACAGACAGAAACCTGAGATGAATTCAATGGACTACTGACTATGGACATCCATTGTTTCTGCAGCTGCTGAAGATGATGTAGCCCTAGTCAAGCATATTGGGCAGAGCTTCCGTTTTTCAGCTGTAGAGGTGCTCTGAAGTCTGAATTTGGTTAAATCAATCTAATTGCTCTGATAATAGAGGACTACATGATAAAGCATCTTTTGTAAGCATCTGATTCTTTTTTACATCACGGTGAAGGCGAGACGGGAGGAACAGCTAAAGGCTGCACATGATGAAGCCATGTTTGGATCTTCACATACTTTATCAGTCGAAGAGAAGGAGCCCAATGTGGAGAATGAAAACAAGAGTGTTGAGAATATCCCTGTAGCAAGCCTCGTCAGCGAAAAGGTACGAATTTACGTCAATTTCTCCTACTTTTCATTTGAGGTGCTTCCTCAGATACTAAGGTGAATCCAAGTTGTTTTTTCCATGAAATTAGGTACTGGCTAGGCAACAAGGTTCATGGCGTGACCGTGCTCGCAAAGCATAAGTGAAAAAACAGGTCGATGGAAGAATCTGGAACCATCCTTTTATGGAATGGCTGAGGAGATGTGCTTTTGAAAATTGGGAAGATCTTGAAAGGAATGTGACGGGCAGAGTTTTCGGTGGCATGGGCATGGACTGGGAGACTGACAAGACTCCCTCCTAAATTCTCAAGATCTGCACGAAGGAATGAAGCCGCATGGTCCTCGGTGCTTTTTCCCCTTCTGCAATTACCTGGTGACCATGACGATATATTGGTTAGTGCTGTCAAGCTTTTTAAAGGTACAATCGACGGTTGCAACCTGTGGATAGTGTGAGTCGCCTGTCGTATTGAAATCTGATTTTGAAGATCGCTGTCTTATTTGTATAGCCATCGGCCAGATTATATTCCACCGGTGCTGTAACACATAAGTCGATCCGATTCCTTGCATTTTGGGAGCCGATGTCAACTTGTCTTCTCCATCGTATCTACTAGAACATTGGCAAATGCTTGCGAATCATGCATGTAACTTAATACTTTAACCATTCAATGGAAGAAATCTTGTGCGAGACTCTCGTGTCTAAATTGAAACGACGATGTCATTTGTTCAGGAAAGATGATGACGGTCGTTCAATTCGACTGTCCGATGTATGCAGTATGACGTGGTAACAATGAAAAACAGTGGACTCTCTCCAGCAAATTTGGCCTTTATAGTATGAACTGCATTTGAGTTACATCGCCAAAACGTGAGAAATACTCAAATTTTCTCGCGTTAGATGATTTTTGCGTACCACGTCTCCATTTCAAACCGAAATCGCCTTATGACCTTTCATTTTATCTGCTTCCGCTTTGAATTACCCATTTTCTTCTCATAGTCGACCGCCTGACTCCATGTACGCGAGCGTGCTGCGATATTAGGTTTACTCATTGGAATAGCATTTCTTTTTAATTTAAAACTCTACAAACCACATGTGTTGCATTGATATCTAAATTTAAAGGTAATTAAAAAGTAATCTGTTTTATTAGAGTGTGTTTGATTTAGCTTTCTCAATATCGTTTAGCCTTCAAAGCCCCTCGAGGAAGTGTTGGAACATTTGGCAAACGTTTTGAAATAATTTTTGGTCAAATGATGATCTTGAAAATGCCGAAAGTCCAATACTATTCACACCCAGCCTTCTAAAGTAACATTCACGGAATGTTGAAATTAAGATTAAAATATTTTTTCTTTTAAAACTATCCTCATCAATTCTTTAGTTTTCAAATTTTGCCCTTTTGTGTAACTATTCATTTTTTTCGTGCAATGGCAACTCACAACGATAGATCCAACCAATGAAGGGTTGACAAGGCCAAATCTGGCTGACAAAGGGCCAACAAGTGGCTGGTAAGGGTTGCCCAACCTCAAGCAACTACTGCTTGGGTTGCAATACTTAAACGAGGGCAGCTTGAGGTTGGAAGACCCAGGCGGTGGTCACCTAGGTTGCACAATCTTAAGCAGCCATCACTAGTGTCTTGCACAACCCAAGACCGTTGCCTAGGTCGCCCGACTCTCATCAAGGGTCGACCAAGTCACCTAAGGTCGCGCAACTCTCACCGAAGGTGGCTTGAGGTTGGGCAACCTCAGTCAATGTCTACCAACGTTAGATCCAGCTCGCTAGTGGTTGTAACCTTTTGTTGGCTCCGGCAAAGGGTTTATGTTCCTTTTAATAAAAAATAATATAAAAATTATAGGCGAAGCCTATTGCAAAATTTGTTTTGCCAAACACTACTTAAACTTAAAGCCCTTTTGCAAACTACCCATTTGTAAAGTGTTTTTATCAAACATAATTTGCATTCCTCTAGAGGGTTTTGACTTTCAACATTTGCGTTATAACTTATTTGTAAAGTTGACGCATCCTAATATCTTGAAATTTGGAAAACAAAAAATTGATTGGAGTAATCGTAAGGAAGGCCCAAGACACCAGCCCTCTCTTCCATCTTCAAGTCAATCGTAAGTTCGCGCTCGTGTCCCTTTCAAAATTTCAAACCCGCCAAAAAAAAGTCGCCGCCTCTCTCTCTCTCTCTCTCTCTCTAGCTGTTTTCCGTTCATCGGAGGTTGGAAGATGGCGTCGATCCCGTCGGTCAATCCATCGGAATCTCTTCAGAAGCTTCCCAGTTACAGCAGGAAGCAGAAATCCCTTGGCCTCCTTTGCACCAAGTTCTCTCTCTCTCTCTCTCTCTCTCTCTCTCTCTCTCTCTCTGAATTTCATGCGTGTCTGGTTCTTTATCTCGTACATGCTTGTAAATCTTGAATGGTGTACGCAGCTTCTTGAGATTATACGATCGAGAAGGCGTGGACTTGATCGGCCTCGACGAGGCCGCGTCGCGATTGGGTCCGAAATCTAGTTCCTTTTTTTCTTTTCCTTTGGTGGCTGCCCCTGATAGTTTAGGGCAAGACCGTGCGTTTATTCGATTGAATTGGCATAAGATGGGGGGTTTTGGGATTTACAGGCGTGGAGAGGCGACGGATCTACGATATCGTCAACGTTCTGGAGAGCATCGGAGTGAGTTTTTGCTCACCGGGGTCCTCCTTATGGAATTCTGAAGATATTGTTTTGACTCCATTGTTGAGGGAATGAACGTGATTTTCAGGTTCTAGTAAGAAAAGCCAAGAACCAGTATACCTGGAAAGGGTTCGGAGGAATTCCCGGGGCTCTGAAAAAGCTTAAGGTGGTTCTCTCGCCGATTCAGGCCGAAATCCTATACAAGTAAGAACCGCGACTGCAGTATTTTCAGAAATGTCTAATATAATTCTTTGTTGGTTTTCAATTCAGGAAGAGGGGTTGCGGGAGAACTTCAGCGTATCCAATTTCGCTAGCTACAATAGGGTGAGAACACGGGAACCCTTTTGTTCTCTAAGCTTTCAGAATGCATCTGATTCAATTCAATTCAATTCAACCAAAAAAAAAAAAAAAAACTTTCAAGTGCGTCGCTTTGATTCAACCCTGGTGTTCTTTCTAGGTATCAGATGACGAAGAGGACGATGAAGTATATTCTGATCCGAACATTAGTAGTCAGGAGGACCAATCCAACCCTGCACCGGTGCTCAAAGCTTCTGGATCAGCAACATCAGGTGATCTCTTTGGAGGCTGTATTGTACAATTTTGCAACTTAACTTCGGATATTTTGCTGTTTGTTTGTGCCCATTTTACAACATTTCTGCTAATATTTGGCGGCAAATTCTTTGTTAAGTATTTTACTGAATAACCCGATCGAAGACAGTTTTAGTATGATCACTGGGGAAATTTGGAAGGATGATATTTGATTGCTCTGAGCATCCTTGACCATCACCATCAATTTATTATCCTGAAACCTCTCTCTCGGGTAACATCTCAGACAATAGAAGAGAGAAATCTTTGGGACTTTTGACTCGAAATTTCGTGAAGATTTTTATCTGCTCAAATGTGAGTCTTGTACTTCTGTTCATTTTTAATTTGTCAAAACTTCTCATTTGCTTTCCACTGTTATAATGTGATATGTGAGCGTTCACATCTCTGTATCATTACAATTGCTAAGGTGGCTGTGTTCTCCCTTGATGAAGCTGCTAAAATATTGCTGGGAGATGGTCAGAGTTCAATCATGAGAAGTAGTAATCATCTTCCCTCTTTGTGTCTCATTTTGCTGATGAGGGGAGCTTGGAAAATCTAATTTGAGTTTTCACAATGAATCATTCTGCAGCCAAAGTAAGGCGACTCTATGACATTGCCAATGTATTGTCTTCTATGAACCTTATTGAGAAGGTAAAGATTTCAAGTATGAAGCACGAAATTGTCAATACCCTGAGTGCTGTCGTACTATTCACCAAATCTTTCTTGCTAAAGCGGAAAATATATCCTAAGACTTCGATGTTTCTTTGGTCATATGCAGACCCATACTACAGAGACGAGGAAGAATGCTTTCAGGTGGTTAGGGCCCAGAGAGAAATGGACTGGATCTGTTGATGCCCTAATCATCGATGACCCTAAGAAGAGAATGTTTGGTACTGAAATTACGAACACTGATTTCAAGAGAAATAAAATGAGTCCCTTAGTTGAGGGAGTTCCAAACATCAATTCAAAGGCACAAAAACAGTCAAAGAACGAGAGACTAATAAAGGAGCTCAGCAGAAGCAAGTCAGAGCAGGACTCAAAAGAGAATTCAAAGAGCTACCAGTTTGGTCCTTTTGCTCCTCACAACATTCCCAAAGTCGTTGCCTCGAGGACCGAGAACAGAAGTACACAGCATCAACCCCGTGACTGGGAGAGTCTTGCATCTGAGTATAGTCCTCAATATCACAACCAAGGTATTTCATGTTTATCAAGTGGTGTATGATAAAACTAATGATGTTTAGTAGAGAGAAATCACTAGCTGGAGCCGATGTTGCCATGGCTGACATCCGAAGCTGTCAATTATTTATTGCAGCATGACACCTTGGTCTACAATCAACTGCTAGTAGTTGAAATTACACTAGAAAACCGAGACAATTTGCTTCCAATGCATTACTCCATCGGCTAAAAACCCTCACTTTACAAGTTTGAATCTTGGCTGTGATGTTAAAATTCCAGGCCATCTCAACTAGATTATCACCAAATTTAGCTTATCGCAACTGTTAATTCATCTTTGCTGGGGTCAGGGCCATGGTCATGCTATGTAAGTCTGAAGTGTCGTTATTTAGGGCCGTCTAGTGTCTGTCTGATTGGATTTGGTTCCGTACAACGTCCTGGGGAAACCTTTAGCTCAGGCAAATACCAACTTTCCAAAGTGAAAAGTGAACTGCATCGTCTCAACCCCCGCTGGGTCACCAGAAACACGTACATACACTACCTTCTTGTCCTTAAAAGGTCAGTTAATGCAGAAAAGAGGCCCATTTGGATTTGATTTTTCCGCTTTTCTAGTCGATTGAAACATCTACGTTGCACATTGACATGCGATTCGTTCTCACACCATTTGTTTTCTTATGATGTTGCAGCCTTGAGGGATATCTTCGGCCACTACTCGGAAGCATGGAAATCTTGGTTCTCTGAAGTTGCTGGGAAGAGCCACTCTAGCGCAAATATATGATGCTCCCGGGTCTCTCTGAATTCGGCAGGACACCTAACCGATTGCTCTTCATCCTCTATTGGAATGGGAGGTGATCTTGTTTTGTGCATAATCTCGATGCCGTAACTTTCAGTAGTCTTCTTTTGTACATCACAACATACAAGCATATTACCATTCTACTCGTTTGGTAATAGTCGACTACTTTGATGGGCACTCTCTTCTAGGCGGCATCCATTTTTAGCATGCGTATGATCATGTCGGGGGGGGAAAGTGTGATTCGGAAGAGAAGATGGCGCAGAAATAGATTGAATCCTATGGTGCTTCAGCACATGATGTATTACGTCGTCGCTGCATCGAAGACGGATACTAGGGGCGGCAAAGGATGGATAGATGCAGCATAAGACAATTCTTAATTTGCATAAATTGCAGTTTGACCATATAAAGCTCCCTATATGATAACCCGATTCCTTGATTTTACTTTTCATTTTCTATAGTAGAATTCCTCAAACGTGGAGGGGATAAAATAGCTGAAGCCATGAAAATATCTTACTTATATAGAACCATTATGGTTACTTCAGTTACGAGGTCAACCATCTGGGATTTTGTCTGGCCTGAAATCCGCTGAAGCTACATAAGTAGAGTGGTGATCGGTATTCCCGATTCCTCTCATTAGTGTCTAAAGTAACTCTTCATCAATTAATTTACCAAAAAAGATTTGAGGGCTCTGCAGTTCAAGAAAAAATCCCTCACGGTCTTTCTCATTACTATGAATAACCATAAGTAACCAGGAAATATGCATAGTCACACATTCTGCTCTAGTTTCAAATACACCATATACAGCCCACGATAAGCTAGTAATCTGAGAGCTTTTTACAGTTCAATAGTAAAACATACAAGCACAACAATGAGAATGGGAGACTTTTATCTTCGGGTCATTAATCTCAGCTTAAACCCTTATTCCAGCACCCAGTGTCGAATTCATCAATCATTTGAACCATCCATCAGGTGCTATCCGCCAGTATCACCATTATTATTGTTTTGCCGAGTAGCTGTATCATAAAATTATCTCCTCTTGAACACTGATATTCATAGTCTTGTTGGGAAGGACGATGCTGTTGATTACCACCACCTCATCTTCTACGGTCACAGCTTCACCTGCATTAAGATACTTCCACATAAGCTCAAAGCTGTCCAAATATCTACAACTTGACATAAAACTACATAGGGATGGGAAGCATCTCAGAGGTACCAAGGATTGTTATTCCAAGCTTCGCATTGTAGTCTCCTCCACCCTGTAATCAGTAATTTACATAAAATTAATGGCCCAAAACCATTCCAGAAACTGAATGAAAAAGGACACATGATGAATAGAGCGAAGCTTTTATAAGGCATTCTTGTTGTTAAGTATATTCTCAAGCGCAAGTTTTTTAAACTATAAGCCTGAAACGAACTTCTTTAGCATGTTGAGGGGAGGAGCTACTGAGTGAAGCTAATATAACCTACATCTTTGCATGCACTATTCAGAAGTTAGAAAGCATCCTGTTATTTACTCATCCATGATAAATTATACTATTCTGGCCAAGTCTTTTCACTTGCCTGGGCACGTGACCATTTCCCAATGGAAGATTTCCACCCAACAATTGAATGAGTAACCACTGCATTTTCCTGAATGAGGAAACACAAAAACGTCAAGCTTGTGATCAAATTGCTGCATTATCATATCCTATGACTGGTCACCAACCTTGATCTCTACATCATCGAGGATGATACAATTCATGAGCCTGGCACCTGCTCCTACGCGTGCGTTAGCTGATATGGAGACATTAGGTCCAATCTGCTCCATACAAATATAGAAGCTTCAAATATAAATTGGGAGGGGAAAATATCAAAATGTAACAAAGGACTGTGTAACTACTGAGAAACTTTTGAATGGTTGACATCCAAGAAGGTGGTGTAGAGAATTCATATCTTTGACTGTTCTACTGCTAAACATGTCTCAGCAATTAAAAATAATTGGCCAATCTCAAAGTTGCTCAAGTTGATATCTGATCTTTTCAAACTTGTCATATGGATATTAATACAAGCATCCACTCAAATGATCCTGATGAAACCTTGACAATTATATCAAACAAAGAACAAGAGCAACACCTTACATTAGAATAGTGGAATTTTTCAACGGTATGCACATATATTGTTCAACATATCATCATGTAAGGGAAGTTTCAATGTTCAAACATCATAAGATATCAGTGGATATAAACAGATAATTCAAGCAAATCAAGAAGAAATTAAAAAAAAAAAAAAAAAAAGACCTTGGCAGTGGGGTGCGCTTTCGCCGATGGATGAATATAGACATCGCCAACAATGGTAGCACCCTTTGTACCATCTCCACTTGCCAAAAGATGGGGAGAGGTAGAGCGAAACTGTGCAAGATACAAACCTGAACATTTTAAGGACATTCTGCAGGATTTGAAACATTAAATCAGTTACAAGACCATTCAAATTTAAGTCGCCAAAAATTGATTGAACAAGCACTATTATATCCGGCATACCCTGGAGTCTTTATTTGTTCCCAGAAGTCCATGGTTTCATATGTATATAGCTGCCTTTTTCCAGCTAGAGGTGATAAGATATCTTGATCCAATCGCATGAAATCCGTGGGGAGATTTCTGTTGAATTGCATATAAATTAGAACGACAACATAAGAAGAGAAAAAAGATTCTAATGCTAAGACAGAAGTCACAAAACAGCCAAAAACAGGGCCAGAAAACATGAAGAGCATTGTCAAACTCATAAACAATGAATGAACACCAAGTCATGTAGAGTATAAATTGCAACAAAACAAAGAATGCCATTCATTAGAGAAGTACTATTAGACTTACAATATTGAGTCTGAAAATATCTCCTAGACAGATTTGACAAAGCTCCATCAAATGCGAAAACAATGTATGAGCCATAATTCTCAACAGAATTTCTGCTTGATTTCACTACATAGGCAGACGGTCTATCATTTTCCATTTACTTCCATTAAAATAGATTGCCGTCAGTAATTTGTTTAGTACCATTACACTGTTCATCCTCGTTTCTCGAATAGAAGGCATATTCCAGACAACAAAATCATCAGAATTAGATTGCTACAAAATGATCATACAAAGTCGCAGCGTGGATAACCCATGCCTCCACTGTATAAGTAGATGTCCCAGCAAAGAGCAGAAGGCTCTAAAAAAAGTGACATGTGTACCTTGTCACCGGTTGTAAGGCCTCAAAGCTGGATACACGTTTCAAATTGGCTGGGAAATAATGAAAAGTCAGTTCAAAACCACTTTAATTATAGAAGCTGCTCCAAAGTAAATTGAAAAGCCATACATGAATTCTTAATTAGCAAAGCAGATTTTAGTCAGGAAGCTGCAGAATTCGCTAAAATTGCAAAATGAAACATTATCCAGTAACGAAGTCTGCATCTAGAACCTAAAGGACTTTAGCAAAAGCATATGTACACAGCAGTTTCCGCATCGATTTAACTGACCTCTGTCTTTCCGTTGAGTGGACACATTGCGGATGGCACTGAATATATCTGGTGTAAATATGTAAACACCACAATTTATCAGGTCACTCACCTGCATCATAACTTAATATAAGATCTTTAGGGGAGAAAAAGAAAAAAATATAATGGGTTGTAAGATGAATGCCAATCTAGAGTATGCCAGAAGCTCAATTGTGCAAGTTGGCAAAGAAACGAATCTCTTCAAGAACATACAAATGTCTCTGGTTTCTCTGTGTAATGCAACAACTCTTTGGTACTTGGATCAGCTATAAGTTCACCAAACTGGCTTGCTGATTCTGCAGAGACCTGAAGGACATACAAAGAATAAGAGACATGAATGGAGAGCCTACAGAAAGACAAGAAGTAATTGACCAACCTTAATCACGAGAAGGGTTCCCATCGCACCGTAACTTATATGAGCCTCTGCAAATATGACAGGGAAGAATGGAACTAAGATTTCCTCGACCAACAAATAATGGTGGTGTAGCTTCCACAGCAACCAAAGAAAAGAAACCACATAAAAATTACAATCATCGCAATAGGAAAGCAAAGTTCATTTTAAGCGAAAGGACGATAGTTACCAAGCATTTCTGGCAATGGGAAACTGCAGCAAACATCACAGTTCAGCAAGAAGATATGAGACTACAAAGAAACAATAAGCAAGGCTATCAGTTTTCTAGCAGGAAACTACTAAAAGAACTTAACAATTAATTAAGTAGGATGGAATCCTAAATCCACTGCAATTACGCGAGACAATAAAGAGGCAAATATTTGGCCAGAAACAGGCAGAAACTATATTCAACTGAAACTGAGGACGGTTAATTTAAGTACAGACAAACTTGTTTCAACAGATTAGCTCTGAAGAAAATCAAAGGAGACCAAGACTGCTGTCAGCTGCGTTTCAATTGCTTCCACGGCAGATATAATCAGTCGAGACCTAAAAGCCAAACTTCGGATCCAGTGGCAGGACCCCAGAGAATGGGTAGATCCCACTGGCATGAAGTAAATCTTGCCTTGGTGCACTTCAGATCGAAAAGGCAAGAAGGAAAGAAAGCAATGGCGTACTCAATACAGAGAAGGGGAAAGGCATAAGATGTCAAACCGGGCTGTCTTCCATTATCAGATCTCTGAAGTTATACAGACCACCAGCTGAACCATGTGGCTTGTCTTCCTTTAGATATCTGAAAGCGAGGACAAAAATTACAACAACATCCAATGAAACCAATCGAGTGAGCTTCTAAAGTGATCTACACGCGAATGTGAGAAGAACTTGCCTGACGGGGACCTTAAGTTCGTTCGAAATCGAGGACACGTACAGCGCGAATTCACGCTCCTCATAGAAACCCACGAGATAGATCTGAGCTAGATTCGGAATCTACACAACAACCGGCGTCCCCAATCACTTTGAATTTGCAGCGAGCAAAAAGGTAAACGGTACCCAAGCAATCCACAACCAGCAATACTCTCTTAACTAAATATATATCAAAAAACAAGACGTACTCTTTTACAAGCAGAGATTGGATGGTGAACCATGGGCTGCCCCGCTAAAGGGAAAAGCGGCTTCGGAATATTCAGCGACAGCGGCCGAAATCGAGTACCTGCGAGATGGGAAACAATCACGCCAAACGCAACAGCGTTAGTAAGATGATCCAAAGCGCACAACTTTCCTCCACATTAGAACGCACGCATTCAATTCATCACTCAAAGCTCGACATCCATGATTGGAGAACACACGAACAGGTACAATATCAGTGCCTGAACCAGAATTAGACCGACATTCCGACAAGACACAAACACGCATGCAGACAGGTACTGCCATTCGGACGCACACTAAATCGGAACCGGAGGGAGGCCCGCCGGGGGGCGTACCTTTGGTGGGGCCGCCGACCATGATGACGGCGACCACTCTCTCCTCGGCGCTTCCCATCCTCTCGGGGGCGCGGGTGGGGGACCGAACTAGATCCGGATCTCGAGCGAGCCTGGAATCGCGAAATGGAGAGGAGAGGAACCGGAACGGATGAATGAATGCGCGAATCGACTCGACCGCGCGCCGGTCGATTCTCGTCACGTCACTCGCTTGCTCGCTCACTCCGAAATTGCCAGTACGCCTCGCGCAGGTTCGTCGAAAGGAGAGTTACAGCAGAGGATTGGGGGGAACGTTGGAATCGTGATCCGGAGGAGCGAGTGGTTCTCAGTTTTTTTCACGGTGCGGAGCGCCTCCTCCGCCGTGCATGCAGCGAAGCTTCCCTCCTCCTTTGTCGTTTTTAGCTTTTTGCCTTGTCCTCTTCCTGGCTCCTGCTTCTCTGTTTTTCCTTTTTACTTTCTTTTATTTTGGAGGATGTTTTCCGGTGCGGATGAATGATGATTGAGTTGATAGAGATAGAGACCGAGAATTATTGGTGTAAAGAATGATATCTAATAATTCGTCTGAAAAGAAGTACACGTAGGGCACTTGATAAGGATTTATTGGATTATTTTAGCCACAAAAAAAAAAAAAGGATTTATTTGATTATGTTTTCGAATTTGCGCTTTTTACTCATGGCATGCTGAAAATAAAAAAAATATTTTGTAATGTCCATTGATCTTCAAGAAGGAGATGGGGGGAAAATACTCGTGGTTTTGAATTCTCCCGACTCTTTTCGCCCCCATGAAAACTTTTGATTTTTCGAAATTTTCGACTCCGAATTTTCATTCCTTTGTTTTTCCACAATCTCCTTAATATAGCATTAGATTCTTAGCAAGTGTTCTTGAATCGCTCGTCGATAAAATCCTATTAAAAAAGAACTTACGCGTTTGTGTGATTTTCAAGGTATAGAGAGGAAAAAGACGGGAGGGCAAAATTTATTTTCCAAAAGAACATATGAGTACGATTTTCAAATTATACAAAACTTTCTTTTCTAAGCCAATTGAAAGAGTTACCGAGTTATAAGAAAATGGTGTATGGACAATGAGAATGACTCACGCATTTTTCACCTCTCGAAAAAATTATTCATCGTATATTAAAAAGAACATGATTTTGGTAAATTGAATTTTGGAAAGAGAAGGGGGATCGATTTTCCATGCTACTCCTAGTCAAAGTAAAATTTATAGAAGGGATATGTGAATGCCGTTTGTGAAGAAATGCGAAATACTCTATATCAACCAACGCTTGAATATAATATAATAACCATAATAATTCATCTTTATATCCAAATCATGGCCCTATTATAAAAATTGTGTTTTATTATGATGATGATTTCTTCACCCTCAGTTAGGAGATCTCCTAATTAATTTTACGAGTGGATTAGATCTCCTAGCAATCGAATTCAAGTAGGTCAAACGTCTACGATCTAGAATTAAGAATCAAACCAATGATTCTTAGCTCCGGAAACCTAGAACCGGGAGGCGTTCTAGATCCGAAAATCGGCCGAGTTCCTTTTCCCTGTGTAAAAGAAATTCCGCCTTTTTGAGCGCTGAATTTACCCTCGGTCAATTGTGATGTTGGTAGCTGTTCACATTGGAGGGCGATGCTTCACATCTTGATGCAAACTCAAAAGCTACTCCCAGGATTGATTATGGGACTAAGCTCGGCTGGGCTGGTCGTGCGCTTCTAAATAAGGTCCGTGGGCCGAACCGAAGGGAGTTCGGCCGGGGATCTCAGTCAAACAATCGTATACGGTCGTTGATTGTTCTTCAAGGTTCACGGGCCTCCGAATTTGGAGCGCAGATCTCGTACATGAATGAATCTAGAGCAAGAAGTTCCCGTTACTTGTATGTACCAATTCTAGAAGGATTCGATAGTGACTCTTCGACCGCACAAAATCCACCCCCCCCCCCCGGGGGACGTCAAACCCTTGTTCTAATTGCCTTTCAAAAGGGTTTGATACCCTTAGATATCTTCAATTTTAGATATAGTCTAAATTCTATCCAGAACTTTTCTTTACCTCAAAAAAATTCCCCAACTTTGACTGCAGTCTCAATTCCATCCCGTACTTCTTTTATTTGTTTATTTATTTAAATGTACAACTTTAGATAATCCTAATTCTAACCCAAATATTTTTTTATCTAAGAAAAATCCCCCAACTTTCACTTCAGTTCTAAATCTATCTCCCTTTTACATGTATTCCAAGTAGGCATTAGTTATTTAACATGGCATCCATGCATACTTGCCAACATGAAATTTAGGTGCCAAGTCGGACAACATAAAAAAAAAAAAAATATATATATATATATATATATATATATATATATATATATATATTATTTGAGAGAGAAGTTTGCTGACTATTCATTGTGTACTATTCACCTCCTCCCTCCTGTCTCGTCTCACTCCTCCACCAGCCGTTGCCCTCACGACGTTGCCGCCTCTACCGTCTCTTGCCTACGATGTTGCCGGCAACCCTGGCCTGCCGTCCGAGCTCGAGGGAAACCATTGACAGTCTCGGATGAGCCCGGTCAGCCCTGCTATCCCCTTTTTTAACTCCCAACTTCTGCAACTCTCGATCTAGGGCCAACGACGGTTGTTGACTTCCCACATACTAGCTTGGTCTCGACCTCAGTTCGGGATTCCCTCGAGGCCAAGTCGAACCCTAGGTCCGGATCGAGTTCCCCGTGCTCAGCTTTCCCCTTGAACTGGACAGCGACTTTGGAGGATGAATTCTCCGTGCGATGACTCAGCAGAGCATGCAAGTGGATTACAGCCTCGAGGTAATTGAAAACAGAACCCAAAAATAGTTTGAAGCTTGCGGTGGCCATGGCAAGCAGCTCGTGGCCATGGACGCTACCAGCCTGAATCGTGAAGCTCAAGCGGCCATGGCCGCATCTCTCATTTTTTTTTTTTTTTTTTTAATGTTGTCCAACGTGACATCTAAATTCCATGTCAACAAGTACACATGGATGCCAAGTTGAATAACTAATGCTTATTTGGATGCAGGTCAACAGGGGACATAGCCTGCACCTAGCGATGGATTTTCTTAGGACCTCGGTCCCTTTCAAAAATCAAGAGATAGCTATATTACTGCGTTCGTTGAGATCGAATACGACACAAAATGCTCAAAATTGTTATGCTTCATTGTCATCGAAATAAACATAGAATCGCTCATATTCTTTTACTTGTCTACCGAACTAGATATATGAGGAGTAACTATTACATACTGCCAATATATACGCCTTCCTGTCTTGTAAATATAGATTCACTTGCCATTGAATGAATCCTATAGATCAACAAGCATCCAAGGCATGGGGTTGATGTCATATAAAGACTAGGAGGCAATTACTTTGAAAGGTCAAGGGCATGCCAATTGTGGTATAGAATATCTGTCTTGGATCCTCATTAATTTATATCATCAACCTTTCACATATCATTTTATTTGCAAGGAAAGGACCATAATCCAAGAGCACCTAATTAAGGGTGTGTTTGGAAATCACTTCCTAAAGCCCTTTGGAGGCCTAAAGGTCCTTGGGCAAATGCCAGCCTGTTTGGCAACAAATTTTGAGCCCCCATTCCCCAAATGCCAACTTTGTGTTGGGCTTTTGGCTTTTTTTTTTTTTCGCATCTTGGGCAATCTTGTTCATTTTTTCCCCAAATTGTCCGTACGAACGTTTTATTTTTCCGTTTTTTGCCCTTGTGAGGCACTTGTTCATCTTCTCCGTCTTCTCCGTCGAGGGTGGCCGGCGTGGTCGCGACAACCTAGCGATCGTCGTCGGAGAGTCAGGCGACCTCCGCGAGTCGCGGCGTTGCTGGCGACCGTCGCCTGCCGCACTACGACCTCCGCACGGAGCTTGCCGGGCCGCGCGACCCATCTGGTCGCAGGTCTGGTCGCGACAAGATCTGGAGCCGGAGGCTCGAACGACGACCGAATCTGGGTCACGCGACCTCGCTGCCCCCGGATCTGGGTCGCGGCGGTGTCGCGCGAGGTCGTATGACCTAGATCCGGGCGGCGAGGTCCTCCCGCGACCTCGACACCCCGGATCTAGGTCGCCGGAGGTCGAGGCGGCATCGCGCAACGCACGCGACCTCGCCGCCCTAGATCCGAGGTTGCCGAAGAAGAGGAAGGCCGAGGGGTCGGAGGCGGAGGTGTCGAAGAGGACGTCGCCGGAGGAGCGGCGGGAGGCGGAGAAGGAGAAGGGCGTGGTGATGTGGAGGACGAAGACGAGGTCGGAAGAGGCGGCGGCGGAGAGGTAGCATTGGGAGAGGCAGGCCGACGTCGGCAACGGAGCTAGGGTGTGTTCAGGGAGAGCGCGGTGGGGAGGGGAGGGAGATCGGCGAGGATGAGGTCGTCGGGGACTTCCCATCGGTGGTGGTCGGCGTCTGTGATTCGGACTCGAAGACGACCGCCCGCTTCAAAGCTGGAAGGAGATCCATGTAAGCAAAAGTTAGCGTGGATAGCCAAAGAAAAAGCACATTACAAATTAAAAAACTAAATATATATATATATATATATCTAAAATTTATCTGTTGTATATATACACTATTAAAATTAAAATTTTTACCACAAAGCTCCTTTGTAAATGTAATTCCCCAAATAGCATTTTGCTCAAAGTACTTCACAAGGGCTTTTAAAGTACAATTTACCAAACACAGTTTGCATTTTAGAAAACACCTTTAACTCAAAGATCTTTGTATTTTCCTAAAAACTTTCTCCAAAAGTGTTCCCAAACGCATCCTAAGTTTCCCGAATCTCTTATATTGGCATATATAAGTGTCAAAAAATCATTAACGTGATCTCGATATACGACAAACAAGACACATTTAAAAGTCTAGATATCACATGTTAAACGACATCACGAAAGCACAATAAATTCAAGAGATAAGAGCATGAATTATCATATGTAAACGTGTAAAGATATGCTTTAGACAATACGAACCATGTTTAGGTATTTAACAACAGAAACACCGCGTTCACATCGATGCGACCGCAATTGCTTACAGCTGAAACGTTTCCGGTCAATCTTTTCTAGATACATCCAGAAAGCCGAGAAAGCACGCGGATCCAGCGCGCAGTCGGGCGCGTTGACGCCGAACGGAAGGGAAGGGTGTTATCGTCTTTTCACCCGGTAGCAAATTCTGACTTTCGTTCCCCCTCATCCCCGGACGACCACGTGTCAAGCTCCAATTGGGCCATCGCTCCTAGATGTTGGGCCCACCCATTACGGAAAACGCAAACCGCGAAGTTGAACGACGCGCGCGTCCGACGTTGCGGCCGTTCACCTGCTCCATATATGTCGAGGTCGAGCTGGGACACGAACGAACGCAATCTCTAGCGCTCATTTCGGGTCCGGAAACTTTTCTACATTGCCATCTCCACCGTCTTCCCCTCTCTCTCTCTCTCTCTCTCTCTCTCTCTCTTAGAAATTCTCTTTCGTTCTTTCGGCATCGAGATCTGGTGAACATGGCGGCGAACCACGAATCCTCGACGTGGGCCGATCAGTGGGACCACACCCCGGAGCCGGAGTCGACCCCGGGGCACGCGTCCAAGAGGCTCGGCGGATCCACCAAGACCGACCGGTACAAGCAGAAGGTCGGAGAAGGCCTCGTGAAGACCAAGACGGCGGCGTCGCACGGCGTGCAGAAGGTCAAGGAAGGGACCGCCGTCGGGTTCCGATGGATCAAAGACAAGTATCACCAGACCACTCGGAAGAACTAGGGCTTATGGCTGACCGTCCCAGATTTTTGTATCATCTGTGATTCCTTCTGATCATCGGTTTGATCATTGGTTTTTTCTTCTTTTCTTAATAAGGATCGATCGATCGATCCTGCGTACTCTTTCTAGGGTTTCATGATTCGTGTTGGATTATTTCATTTTGTATGTACTCAGAGGTATATTGAGTTTTAGTTTTGGAGATTGGACTTCATCCATGCATATGTATTAGTTGGGAGTTTCATCTGTGACTTTGATCTTGTGATTTATGTAAATTTCTTTGTTCAGCCAATCCATTTTTTTATTCAATGACCTGACCTGGCTGAAGCTCTTCAAATGTCCGATCGGGTCAATGTTTGAGAAAAGTGATGGATCGGTTAACGGTGGCTTAACCGGACAGCACTCGTATTGGCTTCACGATATAACCTTTCCCATTAATTTTGAGTAAGTCTTGTATGAAATCAGAAGATATGAGCCCCCTCAAGCTTGGCCATCAGATGGCGTGTCTCGGGTAGTGATGAAGCACTATTAAGCAATTCACGTTCACATGCAATACCTCAAATTGCGAAAATACTCTTCCCTATTCCCGAACGGGAGATGTTGCAAGTGCGTAAGTAAGTGGCAAACATAGAAGGCGCACTCGAAAGGTAGCGGCAGCAGTGTGATTCTAAGTGTCATTGCTAGATTGAGATCTATGGGATGGCGAGGACTTCAATTGACTTGTATCGAGTAAATTGCACGCGATAGTTATGCAAAATGTTTCACCTATTTGTGCATTTGGATTTCGACTTATCCACGTGATGTTTTTCTTTGTCGAATTCCATGTGTCATATGGTACAATTGATGCTGAAAATACTTCCTTCTGAATTCGAGGGACTTAGACATTGCGAGAAAGGAAACAATCTGGAGTTGAAAAGTCTTTTCTTTCTCCTTCACTCTCTTTTATCCCAAAAGTCTTCTTCAACCTTCAGCCAAGGAAGAGGGTTTGAGCTAGTCTGACTCTCCCCTTCCTCTTTTGTAGTTTTGTGTATGTTTGATTGTTCTTTTCGTGCTATATCTTCTCTCCCAATTTAGATGTGTGAGCTCTCTTCTCACGATCTAATGCTTGATTTAAGAGTTTGAACTCTCTCAATCTAATCCTAGATTTGGATGTTATCCTTTCTCAATCTATATCTAGAAGTTTAATAAATATGCTTTTGAGAATTCGATACTCTCTACAGGTTTTCTACCTCCAGCTTGAATGATGATTGCATGAACTTTGGTGTCTCGTTGAATCATGAAAATTTACTCCTCCAAATGTTAGAATTGTGTTTATTCAATCTATTTTGGTTTTTTACATATAGCGATGGTGTGGAGGAACCTGAATTTAGGCGTGCAATGCCAACTAGCAACATTGTAGTTATTGGAAGAGAAATTTCCGATGTGTTCTCATCACTGATAAAGACACGAGATTTAGTAATCAGCCATTGATTTTTTATTTTTTTTGATAGATCCGTTCTTGTGAAACTTGTGTATGCTTCACTTTGTTGGTGATCCTCCTTGTTTTCTATATATGGTTGCTCTTCAATATTTTTGCTCTATTTCAGTTTGCTTTGTCACGAAAATTATGTACTTCTTATGTATTTTTTTAGCAATAAATATAATTATCTTTCGACAAAGGAAAAAAAATTGGGGGACTTATGCTTTTGTGATTGTTGGGGGGGGGAGTTAGCGAGGAGCCGTCAATCTGGGCCGAAGCAAGCCTTTTGGGCTCCCGATGCAGTATGCGTGGGCTTCCGTAAAACCACGTAGATGTACAAGTGAAATGACAGAAAAGGGCTTCCATGGATTCATTTTTCGGGGCCAATGGCCCAGGGCCAACTTCCACTTCCGTAAATTCATTCGAGTCTACTTGTGAAATCGCCAACCACACACTCATTCGAAAACTCTTTTTTTTTTTTTCATAAGCCAAAAAGGGTGAAAAGCGTCGATGACTTATGATGATGCTATATTGTCTCTCGCCGCGACACAATGCATCGACAAACTAAGACTTTCTTAGACCGACCAAAAAATACTTAAAATGAAAGATATTTGAGTATTTCACAGAGAGATACACTGTTAATAATAAGTTAAAGTTAGATTCGGCATCATGATTGTTAATACTTAAATTTCACCTAAATCAATTAATTTAAAGTAGTGTTAAAGGTTAGGAATTAGTCACAAAAATTATTATTAAAAAAAAAAAAGAGTTTTTTTATTTATTTATTTTAAATCGAAAAAAAAAAAAAAAAAAAAAAAAAAAAAAAAATGGCCGGGTCGGGCCGAATTCGACAGTGGCCCAGCTCCTTTTCTCCTTCAGCCCAGCCCGCGCCCAGTCTTCTTCCCCTCTGCTGGTCTTCGCTCGAAGACTTGCGTAACCCGCAAAACGAGAGAGGATGAGCAAGCAACAGCGGGGGATCGGTTGCGGCGAGCGGCATGATCCGCGGTCCGGAGGCGCCCGCGGCAAGCCGGCAAACCGCAGAGGCCATGCGCGCTTGCCGGTCGAGCATAAAAGCCAGAGGAGGAGAATCGACAGAAAGCGGGGGGGCTCCAAAAAAAAACACCCAAAAAGAAAACACAGGAAGAACAGGGGAAGAGCCGAGAGGGAGACCAGAGAGAAACGGAGAGGAGGAAGGCTCGTGGAGGTCGCCCAAGGAACCGAGGACCCCGGGGACACACCACCGCCGCCGTTGAGCCGCCGACCGCCGTCATTCCCGTTGAAACTAGGTAGGCCATTCTTCGAACACTTGGGGTGCGTCACTAGAAATGTGTCGGCCGAAGCTCATCCCGACCGGGCCGGGCGAGCTCCGCCGCCCGCCCGTCCCGTTACCTTGTTTGCTGTCCCCGCCATGTCTCTTGCGAAGTCTCGGATAGGTGTTCGAGCCTTGGCCGAGATAAAGTCCGTTAGTTTTGTTAGTATATGCAACCGCTCGTAGAAATGTCCGAGAGAACTTCGGCCCACCGGGTCCTTCATTGATCTTGTTGTGTGTTTTGGTATGTTTCGATAAGAACTTAGGGCTCAGTGTTCGAGTCTCGATCGCGTCGAAATCTCTCGTTCGAGTAGCGTACGCCAACTGTTTGCAGGAATGCGTGAATGGAGTCCGAATATCTTGGTTGATCTTGACCGAGCCTTCTCGTCCTTGAGATCATACCTATGTTAAATTTGATGTAATCTGCCTTCGAGTTGGTCTGGAATGTTGTTTGTGCGTTGACGATCGTTGCTTGGTCTAAACAATAGCCCCGGCGAGCTTGGTTCCTTCCTTTAGCCGGTGCATTCTAGGTGTTCGATGAAATGTCAAAATGAGATTTGGAAATGGTTTCCGCGAGGCTCGTTGCTGTGATGTTGTCTTTGTTCGCGTTTGAGTCCCTTTCATCGTGTTGTTTGCTCATGCCGGTGTTAGTATTCGAATCAACGAAGTTTTGGTTATATGAAAATTTAGAGTTCAAAAAATCTAACCTTTAGCCGAAAGTATTCCGGCGAGGGTGCTGACCTCCGGCCAACTAGTGGCCGGCGAAGGTTCGGCGGTGGAAGGGTCGCCGATTGTGCCGAGCTGCGTTGAACTTTGACTGAGTCGCGACGAGGCCACGTTTTGAGGAAGGAGCTTCGGGCGTGCACTGGGTGAGCACGAGGGAGAAGAAGACCAAAACTAAAGAATAAAGAGTAAAAAAAGAAAACAAAAAAAATAGAAAACCATAAAATGGAAAAAGTTGTCTTCGGGAATGACGTTGAGCAGATGCTGCAGTAAAAGGACGCAATGAGAAAAAAAAATAAGAAGAAAACAAAAGAAAAAAGCAAAAGACAAAAGGTGCAGCAAAAAGTTAAAAAAAAGAAAGAAAAAGGAAATAGGGAAAAGAAAGCAAAAGTTGGTCTCGGGAAGGAGGAATCGCAGGAGGGGGAGTGCACAGTGAGAAAAGACAAAAGAAATTTTTTTTTAATTGTTTTTTTTAATTGAATATATATATTTAAAAAAAAATCCAAAAGTCTTGGATCCGGTTTTGGGTTGGGTCCATGGGCCGGATTGGGTTTTACCCGATCCAGACCCATTTTCCCGAATTAAATATTAAGAATATATTAAAAATTCAAAACTTTTCAAAAAAAAAATCAAAAATCAAAAATTTCGAAAAAAAATAATAAAAAATTCAAAAATATTTCCGAAAATTCAAAACTCGAAAAGCATTAAAAAATTCGACCTTTTTTTTATAAAAAAATAAAAAAATTTAATTAATTAGTTTTTATTTAAAAAATAATAATAATAATTAAAAAATTTAAAAAGAATCCAAAAAAAAAATCCAAAAATGATGGGGTTCGATTAAGATTTGTCGTGTATTCCCTTTTTAGTGTAATTAGGCCTTTATTTACTTGCATATTAATTATATTGCATGTTTAATTTATATATCTCGAATATGTTTGTTGTTTAATTGCACGTGTTTAATTTTATTGCAATTAAGATCTTGGTAGCTATGATTGTTGCTTTAATGATTGCGCACTCGCATGATTATCTCGCATGTTAGAGGATAGGTATAAAATTAATTCAAACTACTCCGACAAAAAAAAAAAAAATCATTTATTTTAAAATGAACAAGATTAGGTACCGAAATGACACTAATTAGTCAATTAGTGTAATCAAGTCCCCGACCTAGATTCTCTGGTTGCGTAGAAAGTGTGGCATACTCGTGCCTCACTTGGTTTCTAGCCGACCCCAATAAAATGATATGGCGGCTCCTTTTTGCACAAAATTCTTAAAATATCCCAACGTCACGCGGGGTATGGGAGGAGGAGAGCGCCTAATCACGTGGGCCCATTCTTTGAGCACTTCAAAACCTGCTCCCTCCCCCCGAGGGTAGGTCGTGACAATGATGAAAAGACTCTCCTCTTTCCTTTCATCAATTTCGGGTCAAGGACTACAATAAAAACCCTTATTCTGGTGGAATAGCTAATCCCGAAACATGATCTTGAATATGGCTTTGCTAAGAATTTTTCTTTTTTTTTTCCTTCGCTTCATTGATTGAATTGGAATTACTTGTTTCTTCAACCTACGCATCATCACCGTGTGTGCTGGAGATCCCAGCTGACGTGGAAAAGCAGCAAAACTGATTCGGTTTGCCATTGTTAGCGACAGTGAGAGGCCAATCCAAATGCACCTTTTGATCGGATAAAAGGGTTATTCGCAGGGCAAAAATATCTTTAAAAAAAATCATAAACTTATTATACTGCGATGACTTTAATTCTAAATTTTTTAATTATGTTAATTTAATCTCAATTTTCAATTTTTTAATTGTGTCAATTTAATCTTCAATCTTTTGGCATATTGTCAATTCAATCACATACTTTTAAATTGTGTTGCTTAAGCCCTAAATCTTTTAAAGCTTTGTCAATTTAGTACTAGACCTTTCAATGAATTATCAATGCAGCAATTCCATCTAATTGTGATCGGAAATCGCCGATGCGATAGTCCAGTCAGTGTCAATCATCTTATATGGTGTAATCGATGATGTTGGCGATTTTTTAATATTGTAAAATTTTCGATTTTTTCTTATTTTATCATTTTATTTTGATTTTTCTTCTCTTTTCTTCATAGGGCTATGAACCTCTACTAGCCACAGGGCAAGGGCCAATGACCCCCACTAGCCCTAAAGTGAGGGCCATGAAGCTTGCACTGGCCTAAAGCCAAAGCGAGGGCGTCTCGACCCTAGCCTAGTGGCCGACAGAGGTTGCCGACCTTGTGAAGAAAAGAAAAGAAAAATAAAAATTAAGAAAAATTATAAAATTGTCTACGTTAGCACTGGTTGTTACAAATAGGATAACTAATGCTAGCAAAACTATAATGTCAGTGATTTTTAGGCAAAATTAGGTGGAAAAACTACGTTGATAATTTGTTAAAATGTTTAGAACTAAATTGACAAATTCATAAAGGTTTAGGACTCAATTGACATAATTGAAATATTTATAACTAAATTGACAAATTATTAAAAGGTTTATGATTGAATTGACTGCCATATAGTAGGTTTAGAATTTTTTGAATAATTTTCCCGTTATTTATCTAATTCCTCGAATAATGCAACTTGCCAAAAAGAGGAATTTGTTGACAAGAAAATGGATGTGATCGCTCTGGATTGGTCATGCTGGATAATAAATTATAGCGTTTGTCTAATGTTTTTTGCACTTTCCTTTCCTTTGAAGTCGATACTATCCCTCAAAACAAAATTTTATCATATTCATGCATGACTTGGTGTGGAGAGAGAGAGAGAGAAGCAAATTGTTGTGTGAAAGGAATCAATAACTTGATATAAGCCAAGAGGCAAACATGGTGCCACTTCACTTGGTCGGATGAAACCGACACGCATCTTGCCTTTCAAAACTCTTTTATATAATTCCAACAATTTCTGTTGGTCATCAAAAGCTCAGAGGAATGGAGTCGAGGCTTTCACTTCCATAGCATGAATAATTGAAGCAATTAATGATACGATATTCTAGTCATGGAAATAACACTCGTATATAGTGAGCCTATAGAGAGAGAGGATGTGTCATCATAATAAATTGGCATTTTTATAGGCGTTTGGTGTATGAACTTGACGGGATTCACTGATCTCTGGCCTCTACTTGCATCCGAAATCATTAAAATCTGTAACCAAGTGAATTATGCTATTATCGTCGGATGAGAATCTTGTTATAATGCCGTCGTACGTCTCTTAAATAGTTCTGACTATTTGTAAATGTCAAGAGGCGAATCACGGCCATTTCAACATGTTAAGCTGATAGCATGAAGTACGAAATCCTCGTACAGATGTATGTCCTTGCAACCTAGGAAAAGATAAGAGCGAAACTAGGTCGGAAAAGTTGAACGGGGTGAGGCAGTTAGTTAAAAAGGAGGCCTAAAACCCACGTGGGCCCTGGGATTCTACCTAATCTACGGTCCTAAGGAGCCCAAGCTTTCGGTGCAGGTTAGGTTCTTCGGGTACTAGGACGATGCGTGGATCTCACGAGCGAAAAGAACGCAAACACGTAACGGATACATACAAATTTTAGGTAAAAAAAGTTTGTGTAGACCCCTATAAGTTGATGCAAATGATGGAGAATTGAACAGGAACTTGCAAGGTGCTTTCTTCTAGGGTGGGATTTGATGCCAGTCCTACTGTTTCTCGACGTTTTGAGGGCAATGCTGTTTCAGTCGATCCAATTAAGTATCGAATCCGCTTCTAATAGCACAATCCTCCTACTTCTCTGGTTTAGTTCAATCTGGTCTCAGATGGTTCCCATCAATTTATTGATTGCTCGACTGTACAACAATCCGATCTAATCTTCAATATGATTACAAGAACCCTGTTATGTAACAAGCTAAAGCTGGCTGCGAAATGCAAGAGGTTGGGCTGAAATTGATATTGGAGAAGGAGAAGGAAAGGGAGAGGTAGGGAGGGAGTAGTTGATTTTGATAAGGTTTCAATCGATTGATTTTGAGGGAGGCGATTACGACACTGTGGAAACGGACCAAGAAGCAGGACTCAAGAGTGCGTATCACCGATCACGGTCACAATCATATCTCCATAAGAATATTTTATATTTATTTTTTTATCACAACAACAAACATTATCCTCAAGGTGGGCCTGCAACAAACCTTAGTCTGGTCCCGACTTCATTGGCAAGTGGAAAAATAAGGAGTGGTTTTTTTTACACTTTCTTTTTTAAATGTATCATATGCTTTAGGTAGGCCAAAAGCAGCATCGCACTTTTTACCGGTAGTCTTGTCGCTGAAGTCCAAGGATGTCCCCATTGCGTTTTTATCCATCTTTTTCCTTCTCTTTTTATCTCCGAGAAAGCAAACTCTTTCCGGCATTGACAAATGACAACCTTGAAATTTCATTTTCTCCTCTTTTGCTTTTTGGCTTCCTGTGCCTCTCTCCCCATCTTTAACTAGAGAAGATATTGGTTCCACGGTTTGAGTATATGCACATGTATCATGCTTTAATTGCATGGTATATGCAGCAATGCCGCCACATGGTGTCGAGTAAGGCTAATCATCGGACGGATTTTGGGCGAAGCCCGTGAACTCATTTGGGTCAAATTATCGTGTCTACGTTTTGCTTACCAAAGCTTGTTATCCGGAAAGATTTGTAGATCTCTTCTCAATGATTCTACATGGGACGCTTTGAAATTACTACCCTTTGAATAAATCCATTCCTCAAGTCCCGTTGGCTTACCATTTCTTTTCCAATGAATTTGATTCAATCTTAGTTATTTGGTTGCATGGCCAGCACAAAAGGACAAGCTAGAACTTAAATGATCCTTTCAACTGATCATGCTAACTTTTCCGTATGACTTTTTTTGAGTTCAGACTTGTTGATAATCGAGCTCTGATTAAGCATTTGGTAATTTTTTATCTATTTCACTCCAGAAATTAATTCAAAATATGACAACCTTAATAAAATCCAACTCAAGATCTTATGCTTCTTTAGTTGTACTTTGAATTTCAGCCGCCTTATCAGCTGCGCCTACTCACTGATTCAAAAAAGTCGTGGGATCTAAGTCAAACGCATTCGTTTTCCCCGGATGACTTCTTGGGACTCGAGCTTAAACCTGCGTCAGATTCGGTGCCTGTAACATCCAGAAGAAGGTCATCGCGTCCTGCTTTGATAGGTCGATGGTGCGTACGTGATGGACGCTAATGGCCAAGGCAACCCTGCCCCTCCGCACCAACCGTCTAGGATTCGATTGGATCTCTTCATCAAATGCAATTTTCCCATTTTGAAGTGTGGTCATGTTTCGTGACGTGTTGTGGGCAGCCTTGCTTAGCCACGTTTGAGGACTAAAGCTCGCGCTGTGAAAGCGAAATCAAACCAAGTTCGCAAAAGAGATTTTTGATCTCAAGAACACTTTGGACGGTATGGAAAAATCATCCGACAAGTCTTAAATTTATTGCATTTCAATCGATTCGGTCCCAAATCTTTCGACTCTATCAGTTGAGCTCTGAATAATTTTACATTTTCTCAATTAAGTTCATCTAGCCAATTTTAACAGGAAATCACTATCTTAGACGTCCATCGTTCTAACATGGCACGATTAACGCTAATGTGGATAATTTTATAATTTTTTTTTCTTCTAAGCTCAATGTGGATTGCTGGCCAACTCATAGGCAAGGCTCGACTAACCGTCGCCCAATGGTCAACGAGGATTGTTGGGCCTTGCCTGTGGTTAACCTTGCCCGATTTGATAGGAAAAAAGAAAAAGAGAAAAGGAAATTCATTAAAAATTCAATTATATTAAAAAGTTATACAAAGTTATTTACATCAGTCTCGGCCATTCTACATGACAGTATTAGTTTCCATGTCATTGATTTCCGGTTAAAAATTGGCAAGATAAACTCAATTAGTGAAACGTGATTAGACTTTTCAATTGGCACAATGGAAAGATTTAGTGAAAAATCGAGACCTTGGCGGGCAAAGCCAAGTCCCTAGCGCTCGAAATCTAGAAACAAAAGCAAGATATTTTTGCATGCGTTCAATTCGTGGGAACCCAATTGATCTCAGTGGGACGATATTTTCAAACCCTAGACCGCTGCGCTTGGCGATTCACTGGTCCACCGGTTGAACTGCCTGACCCACTGTTATACACTTTTATCAGTTGACGAACCGCCCATGGGCCGGGCAGTGGCAAAAGCTCGAAGTTCTTCTCAAGTGAACAAAGGTTCGAATCCTTGCTGGTGCAAGTTCAACATTCATTGGATTAAGTTCAAGGAATCTTGAAAACATGGCAACATTCTAATATAACCAGATCACACTCCGATTCCATATCGAACCGGCCAGTTTGAAAACATTGGCGTGCGACCGCCGTAGGAATCTTGTGCATGAACCAACCGACTAAAAAGAAAGAATGCAGAGTCTATACAATCACAGACTAAATAGAAAGAATGTAATTTTCCCAAAGTGGATTGGCGTTTGGTGTCTTTTCCCTCGGAAAAAGCTTTCTTCTTCCTCGCACTTTCACGTATAAATGCAAACGCAACTTGGCCTCTCTCTCCAAGCCCTACCAATCCAACGTTTCCATCGCCACTCCTTCTCTCTCTCTCTCTCTCTCTCTCTCTCACTCTTTTTCTCTCTCAAGATGCCCTCGCTCCTAGAAGATGATGACGACCGCCACCACTCATTCAGAAACGATCCAAAAGCATGCAGAGAAGACCAAACAGAGCCATTTCCATTGCCGTCGCTTTCACAATCGTGCCCAATAGACCTCGACGGCCACCTCCACCACCACAGCCTCGTCACCACCATCAGAGGCCGACACGACAACTCCTACGTCTCCTCCCTCGCGGTGGCCGGGAAGTTCCTCCTCGCCGGCTCCTCCGACAAGGACATCCTGTCGTGGGAACGCGCCACCTTGATGAACCCCGACGAGGCACCAAGCGACCGGGACGGCGGGGTGGGGGTGGTGGCCGCGTGCGCAGGCACGGTGAAGTCGCTGGTGGTCGCCTCCGACAAGCTCTTCAGCGCCCACCAGGACCACAAGATCCGGGCCTGGAGGATCCGAAGTCAAGACCTGAACCTGAATCATCCGAACCAACAGAAGTATTCCCGCTTGGCGACGATGCCGACACTGGGCGACCGGGCGCTGGGGCTCCTGGCGCCGGAGAAGCAGGTCCAGGTCCGGAGGCACAAGAGGTGTGTGTGGGTGAGCCACGCCGACGTCGTCTCAGGGCTCGCGTTATCGAGGGACGCATCGCTCCTGTACTCAGTGTCGTGGGACCGGTCGATGAAGATATGGCAGACGTCGGACTTCAGGTGCTTGGAGTCGGTCGGACACGCACACGACGATGCAATCAACGCCGTCGCATCATCTCCCGACGGCCGGGTCTACACCGGATCAGCTGACAGGAAAATCAAGGTGAGTCTTTAGACTGTGCGAAGTATTATCCATCATGACGACACCCACTAATCAAACGGTAAACGATGTTTGCTATATATCTCATAGCCAAACACGCCAAGTCATGTTTTAAACTCATTCTACCAGAATTAGATGACGAGATAATAATGTTCAAAAAATAAATCACACCTTTGTCTCGGACTTTCTCAAATGCATATTTAACAAAGAAAAAGTTCGATTCGAAAGCAATGGCTGCGTTGGGAAAAGTTAGTGCACTCGATATCGTAACTCCGGTTTCTTTTGATTACTTATTAAGCGCTCGTATAATAGAATCCTTTAAAAATGTACTCTTGATGAATCTCCGAAGTATTTCTGCTTCACAATATCTTTCTCCTAAACCCGACATCAAGACCTCGTAGTTTGTAAGATATTTGCAAACGGCAAGGTCGTGGTGCTTGCGAGTCAACTAGACTCTCCCCAAAATTCAACGCCAACTTGGATAAGAATTCGGTTTTGTGGCCTCAACTCAATCATCCTGTGCCTAATCATACCTAAGAATACGCGAAATCGAAAGACTCCGAACTTGGTCCCTTGGCATCGACAACCTTGTCCTTTTTTTTTAATATAAGAGCCATTTTCTTTAAATGGGTCTGTACTCTGCAAATGAACGGTACTCGGGGAAAGTTAAGAAAGTACAGGTGCCTTGAAGTCAATTGTAGAAAAAAAAATCTGGACAGTTGTCTGACATCGGGTACAAAAACATTAATTTTTGGAGTCCAGAAATGATATTTTCTTACTACTTGAAGATCGAAGATTGCATCTTTTCACCATTATCATCACAAAGTATCAATAGCAAGCAAGCGGGACACCAGGGAACTGACCTCACCCCATTAGTTTTTCTGGGTAATTTATTTTAATGCTCTTTGCTGTTTTATATCTCTAATCAGTTTGATGGCATCAGGTGTGGAAGAAGGTCGAAGGCGACAAGAACCACTCCCTAGTCGCCACGTTGGAATGGCACAATTCTGGGGTCAACGCATTGGCGCTAAACTCAGATGGGTCGATCCTATTTTCCGGTGCATGCGACGGATCCATAATCGCTTGGGAGAGGGAAGACGATGGCGACCAGATGGTGGTCCTGTGCGTGCTTTTAGGCCACTCCAAGTCTATACTGTGCTTAAAGGTCGTGGCCGATCTGGTGTTCAGTGGCTCCGCAGACAAAACCATAAGAATTTGGAGAGGGTTTGAGAAGAACTACGCTTGCATATCGGTTTTGAACGGTCACCAAGGACCTGTCAAGTGTTTGGCAGCAGCAGTGGATTGTGGCAGCTCGTCCAATGCTTGTTTTGTGGTTTATAGTGGGAGTTTGGACTGTGACTTGAAGGTGTGGAGGGTCACTGTTCCATTTTTGTAAAGAGCAAATCGAGTTCCCACTTAGGTTTTTTTATCTCTACCTTTCGTTCCTCCTCTTCCTCCTCTTCTTTTTGGGGGCCTTTGGTTAGAGGGGTTCTGATGTATATGGTTGGTGACGTGTGAGCTCCCATTGATGTTTTTGGGGATGTTCTGTGTTGTGCTTGTTCCATTTTGTGGTTGGTCGATTCGAACCAGAGTGTCGATAGAGGTTTAAGGAATAATGGAGTCTTGCATTCGTGTTATGTATGACTGACTTAGGTCCTCAAAACTGTAATCCAATCCTGAGGTTTTTCCTACTTATACTGATATTCAAACCTTCGACTCAAATAATCTCTATCGATATATTGCGCATAAGATAAAACTCCACCCACATGATAGTGCACGTGATCTTCAAGTTTACTTTGAGTGGAAGATGCTATAATTGGGGTATGAGATTAGCTGCATCAAAATTGGGGGTTTTATCATGAGATTAAGAGTGACCTTTATTTTTGGACCACAAAGTATCAAAACCTTTGGACTGGGGTAAGTATGATGGGAGTCGAATCCTTTACAAGCTCGAGTAGTTTTCTCTTAAGCATGTGATGCAATGCTGACTTGACTTTGATCAATGATATCCATTAAATTGTGCTGGAAAGCATTGATCGATTGCGCAGGGATTAGTTGGAGTTGTCTCTTTCCACGAGACATGAGGGGCAAACCAATCACTGTTCGGTCCTCTAAATGACTATAGTTTATACCAAACTCCATGTCACTTCTTCCATCTTCCCGAGTGCTCGTGCTTTCTTAATTCCTGCTTTAATCAAATAGCCCAACTTTTCGATACAATAATATGATCAATTCGCACTCGCGCTTCGCTTTTGAATCTTCCCTCTTTCGGCCGTCACAATGACATCCCACTCGTAAACTTAGGCAGTAAGGAGATTATTAATTATATAACGAAAAGAACTTTAGTAATCAAGCAGATAGAATTTTGATGGAAGTGCTTTACTATCGTTCTCAACGTTAAATTCTTCAGTTTAGACTTCCACGTGCTCACAGTTAGCTAACAAAAAGATTTCGGCACGTGATGTAAAATGTCTAAAACAAAAGTTAAATAACGCATCACCAAAAGGATTGATCTTGGCAAATGAAAGTTTCTCGACATCCTTCTGTCGCAGGGACAATTTTTGACTTCTATACTAAATAGGGTGATGATATTTGGTGCTTTTGATTGGCATACTTTGGATTAGTGGTAGGATACCACAGATTCTTTGTTCATATAAAAGGAGAAGAATAAATGATGGGGAATGCGCATTGGGAGTCTTGATCGAACCGGCTCAGACTCTGTAATGAGCGAAAAGAAGAGTCGACTAAGGGTCTGTTGGGTAACCGGCCAAATAGTACTAATTTCTATTCTTTTATTCCCGGGAGTAGATTTAGAACAAAATCGCGTTTGACAAAATTTTTGTTCTCAGTAACAGATTTGAAGTAGAATCGAGAATAAAAAAAAAAGAAGTTGATTCTTGTTTCTAGGAACAATTCTAGAATCAAGCACCTATTTTCTATTTTTCTTTTCTTTCCTCTTGTTCTTCATCCCTTTTTCTTCTTCTTCATATGCTTTATCACCGCCGCAATTGCCATCCGCCGCCGTCCGCCGGCCACCGTCGCTAGTCGCCGGCAACCGGTCCGGCGAGCTCGCCGGTGGCCAAGCGGGCCTCGCCCGGGCCTCCCCCGGCCACCGGCGAGGCTTGCCTGACCAAGCGAGGCTCAACCAACCCCACCGAGCTCGCCCAACCATGGCTCGGCCGAGCCTCGCCCAACGCTGGCGAGGCTTGGCCGACCTCGCCGAGGGCTGGCGACACTCCGGTGAGGTCATCGGCCCTCGTCTGGCCGATCACCAGTCATCCCAAGGTCGGCGACTGGTGACTTGAAGAAGAAGAAGAAGAGAAAAAAAAGAAAAAAAAAGTAATAAAATTATTTAAAAATTAAAAGAAAATGATTTGGATTAGAAATTTTGAATACGGTACCAAATGCAATTTTATTCCGAGAATTGAAATTTTCGACAGTTACCAAACGTCTTAAAATGTTTAGAAATTATTCCTGGGAACAGAATAAAAAAGAATTATTTCTGATAAGAAATTGTTTCCAGGAAGAGAAGCGTTACCAAACGCGCCCTAAGCAATCTATTCAATGTGGAGTCAAGGTGATAGGTTGAAGTCGTTTCATAGGTGAGCCCGTTACCAGCTTGTGCATCAGTTATTACTTCATATGGAGGGACTTCCTGCCTTGGGACATGTCTACGACGACGAGCCCGTACGCCAACAGTTGGATGAAATGGTAATGGCTCAAACTCGCACACCATCGCTTGACCTACGTTGACTAGATCGGTTCACCCACTTTTTTCAATTGGATTGACCTCTTTCCATCAGTTCTTGGTGTTTTCTAGAAAAAAAAATTGGGAAGATTGTCCAAAAAATCATAAACTTATTACATTTTAGCCAATTTCGTCCTAAACATTATGATTGTGCTAATTAAATTCTAAACCTGACACGTTTTGCCAACTGAGTTTATTCAATTAATTTTGATTAGAAAATACTAACATGACAATCCAGTTAGCCTGATCATTCTATATGATGGTTGGCCACAGACAATGACTGGAGAGGCCTAGGTGAAGTCACCCATGCCCAATCTGGCAAGGGCCGTCCTCAACGACCACAATTAGGCAAGAGTTGGCCTTGCCTGGATGAGGGTCGCCCTCAACGGTCACTTGCAAGAATTGCCTTGCCTTGCCTTACCCAAAGTCCACGAGGGCGGCGATGCCCACCCCTAATGTTGGGTGAGGGTCACCGGCACTCAAGCAAAGAAAAGAAAAAAAATGAAAAAGAAAAATTAATTTAAAATTTTATTTAAATATTACTAAAAAATGTCAATGTCAATGCCGATCATGCACTTATAACGATCAATGTCCATATCAACAAATTTATGCCGAAATTAGTCAGATGGAGTCAATCAATAAAATATGAAAAAATTTAGGACTTAATTAGCATAATCGAAAGGTTTAGAGTTGAATGAGTTAAAAGTGTAATAAGTTTAGGGTTCTTTTGGATAATTTTACTAAAGGAGTTTTTGGATAATTTTACTAAAGGAGTCATTGACCCGTGCGTCTCTAAATCTGGAAGGGAATTTTTTTTTTTTTTTGGATGCAAATCTGGAAGGGAATTGGAGCAGATGCTTTTGGTGATTCTTGGACCAGACTAAAGTACAGTACAGGCCATGATTGGCCTACTTCGCTCTGATTCTGCTCATGGGCTCATCGAAATGTATGGACTCCGCCCGATTCCACAACGAAAATGAGCCGAAAATAAACCCGATGAACCCGGATGGCTGCGCGTCTCGCGTTTCATCCAGGAGCACTTTGCCAGTTCCAGCATCATATCCCCTTTTAGGGGATCGTATCATACCCTCCCTCTTTGTGCGCAATCACCGTCCCAATCCTCAACCGCAGATGTCGTCTGTCGATATTCTTGCAGGGTCAATGGCACTGCCCTTGCTTGTGTACCGCAGTAGGCTAAACGCTACTTGAGCCGAACGATTAGGTCAATGTCAAGATCATAATTATCCGACCGAGGCCGTGTTTATCGGAAAGCGAATGTCGAATTCACATTCACACCATTCCACTTGTGATCCAAAGAACGACGAAAAAGGGAAGTGATGCGATATCTCAATGGCATACCGACGAGCAATGTCCGCATGCGAGCGAAAGAGCTTAATGTATTATTGTCATTCTATTTCAGTTATAACGTTTTTTGGTTTTTTGAAAAAGATTTTGGATCCGTTTAATAGCTTTTACGTCGGTGATTCGAGACAATCTTCCTCGTTTATCAATCACGGAAATTACAGGGACATAGATTCCTTCCCTGTCTACCTCTCCAATCTATTTCCACGAGCTATTCTACTCGATTCGACGAACAGGCAGCGAGGGGCCCCCCGTCACTTTGTGCGCCTTGTCGTGGGATACTTTTCGATGCCTCTACTTTCTAGTTCGTAATGATTACAGACATATAATGGAGGGAGCCAAAACGACTCGCAGCTTATGGAATATTTCCAGTACCTCTCTATTCTCTGTCATTTCATAGGAGTCACACCACGGGAGAGAGAGAGAGAGAGAGACTCTGGCGGAATAAAAGAAATAAAAGCATAGAAGTCTTTGTGAAAGGTCCAAAATACCCTCTAAAAACTCTTTAGACTTTTGACATTTTTGGGATCTTAATCGAGAGTATATTGTACATGTTCAATTTTATTTGGACATGCGTGGACAGAAGATGATTTGCAATCCGACCCTTTTAACTTGTAATTCTGATTATTCCAAAATCAATACATATAATCTCGAGAATAGATAGATAGAAATTTTTCTCACCCTAAATGAATATATCTATATATAATATAGCTGCTCCACATGAATTTCTTCGTGAATTTGATTAATCAAGAGGGATGAAGAATGCATGCATGGAATATATGTATATATAAAAATGCACATACATAAGGAACCCACAAGGATCAAATGTGCAAAGCAAAAAGTGACAAAAAGGAATAGTGAGAAAGGGTTGCATGGAGCTTTTTGATGTAGGGCGTTGAACTATGTTTTGGTGCTAAAAAGGATTTGAATCTCCGGAAAATTTGAACTTCGTTTTCTCTTTAGCAAGTCAAGAGGCCCACTTTTTTCATGTCCCTTTGCCCGCGCATAAAGTTTTTTTCACTGAGGAAGGAGGGAGAGAGAGGGTGAAAAGAAAGGCTGGCCCTTGCGGATGCATGATGCAGCTTTTATCAGGGTCAAACCTAAAAGTCACTTCGACAATGGTCTTGATGCATGATCATTTGATTTAATCCTCTCTGGCACCAAAAGAGGACAAATTATCTTGTCCCAAATCAACAGTATATTCCTAGTTTTACAGCTATTTATAGAGTGGAGAACAAGATGTCTACAGAGAGGGAATAAAACGGTGCATCAGTTAAAAGCAATATAGCATAAGAATATATAGCTTAGGCAAACTAACCCATCAAGGAAATTATGGGTTAAGAGGAAATTGTAAATGAGATTACTTATTGAGAACAATTAGGTTATGATAAAAGATAGTTTTGCATGTTTAGAGCATATATTCTCTCCTTTTATGCATGGCAACATTAATTTGTCTAACACAAAGCCGAACAAAATGAAGAGGGAAAGACGAAGAGAGAGAGATTCTTGTTTAGGTTCTCATTTGTTAAATGAAGGAACCACGTAGAATATGGTTGGCCCCAGTGCTCGCCTAAGTATTTATTAGATGACATGCGAACAAAAGAAAGAAAACATCAGCAAGTTACTCAACAATCGTGACCAAGCTAGGTGTTTTTGCCATGTGGGTGAGGTCAACTTTTGTCTTTCCTTATGATAGCAACAGTTCTGAAGGAAGAAATGGCTGTGAAAACATCCTTCTTGACTTTGATCCACAGGTGAAAGAACAGGTGATAACATGGCAAGTTGCATAACGATGATCTTCGCAGCAGACATGATCAAGAATCAGTTCAGGATCCGTATATTCCGGAAAAGATTTACTCTAATTCTTTTCACAGAGAGAGAGAGAGAGAGTTAACTTATCAGCGAGAAAAGCATCTGGTCATTATATTATTTTTAGGAGCGGAGACACAAAGCTGTTCTTGTCCCTCATATGCTATCAACTCTAGGAATCTCTCTCTCTCTCTCAAACAACTGTCATTCCTGAGTTCCATGATTCCTCTCTGTCATTATTGTATATTAATCTTGCTCAGTTAATACCCTTTGCCCTCGTCCTTGGTCTGCCAAAGTTCCTTCTTTAACTAAACCCAATAAAGCTTCATATACAATATTCACCCTTCACGGATATAGCCACAAACAGCCTTTTACTGTGTACTAAATGGACAAAATGGTTCCCACTGAAATGAGCTTTCGAACAAAGCAAACAAAAATCTTGGACATTGGCGATTTGGATGAAAACATACACAAAAATCCAATTATACGAACAATGTCTAAATATACACATCACATGTCTATCGACGATGACCATATCCTTTTATGTTATGCATTACAAGAAAATAATAACCCTTCTAGTCATATGTTTTTCCAAAGATGAATCCTAGGATCACTTTTACGCAATAACTCGAGGCCGACATGTATTTATTTTTACGTCACTTTATCATGACATCCGGTATGATTATTCAACACCCGATATGATATTAGACATCTAGTGATAATCATGTCGGGTGTCATGATGCACTGATGTCAACTAAATATTCGTACAAGTTCAAATTAAGTCCTACAAGTTTCTCTTTTCAACGGTACAACACTGCATATATATCGATCTGTCTTTTTGTGCGTGGAGGGAGAAGAATGCGCATGTTGGCAAAGACTTTTACCATGGAAAAAGTGACCTTCCCAGTAAACACAACCGTGGAAAGCAATGGAAAGTGGTTGAAGCAAGCGTGCAAGTACTATTACTATCTCCATTTCGACTTTTCATCTTTTCTCATTTCACAGAAAAAAAAAAGGGAGTTCATCTCCCCTTTTGTCCTCAAGAAAAATTTTATTTAAAGAAAAAAGAGAGTTGAAAACTCATGAAAAAAGCTACCACCCACCATGGGTTTCGTGATGAATTAATAATCTCTCTCTCTAGGGCACGCAATACCTTGAATTATTATTGCTCGAAGCTTGAGAGAGACAGAGAGAGAATAAACCCAACAACAGCAACACCCAACAAAGCAATCATCATCATGCCTCGCTCGTCCATGCCTCTGACTCTCCACCACCATCATCATTACATCCATCAACCTCCTTCTTCATCATCACGCCCAAAGCACAACCCTCAACTTAAATCAGGAGAGATCAAGCAGACGAAGCAAGAAGAAGAGGAGGAGGAGGAGGAAGGAGATGATGCTAGCTCTCGGGGAAAGCCCTAGCAAGTGATGCCAAGCTGAGAGAGAGAAAGAGACAGAGATCTGTTGCTGCAGAGGATGATCCATCGTCAAGTAGCAAGCTGCTCTCTGATCTGTAGTATGTTCTCGGGGAATCAAGCGTCGCGGTCCGATTGTTTTCGCTAAGTTTAAGCAGAAAAGTTTATAGAAATCTCTCAGAAGCTTTTCTTTGCCATTTCTGGTATACGCCAAACAGTTTGCTTCATTTCTATTATTTTTGGAGAAACCATCTCTTTTCTGTTCTGGGTTTTTGACTGCTACACGGATCATGTGAGCAGTTAAATCTGTGTGTCTGTGGGTGTGTGTATGTTGGTGCGTGCGTGCGGTCAGATTTAGCCGAACATGCTCCCGATATTTTGGTGAGTTTGAGCTTTATGTCTACATGAGTTATCCACATGTATCTCAATACAGATCGAACTAGGGTTAGCTTACATTTCTGGGCAGCATGAAACAGTCGAGTATGTGACAATGATCGCATTCCATCCTTGATTTCCAATGATCTGCGATTGATGGTTACTCTTGGCATGCGCATAAGAACATGAGGATGAGATATTAGCTGCTCATCTTTAGCTGCTCTTGAATGACTGGGCTGCAGCTGCCTATGTCCATGAAAACAAGTAATGAGGTTGATTTATCAGTACATACATGAAGATTTATTTCGGAAAGAGTCGAGAACCGTAGTCCTGCAACTTTATCAGAAATTTAGGATTGAGATTTACTCTAGTTGTGCATATTGAAATTTTTTTCTTAGAGTATATGGAGCATCTGTATCGTTTGACTCGATCAACCCCTTGAATTGAGGAAAAGACCTAGTCTTATTTGAATCCATCATTAATAGTATAGAAGACATTTGCAGGCATTGATCTGTTGAGAGATTGTGGCATATGGATTTGTAGATAGGCACATGTATAAATTGTGGTTTTTCCCACCTGCTAACGTTGCTTGTGACATTCTTCCCAAAAAAAAGAAAAAGAAAAAAGAAAAAAGAAAAAAGAAACGCTGCTTGTGACCGACCAAAAACAAAACATTGCTTGTGAAAATCATGTCTTTTTTCTAGAGGCGCTGGACGGTAGTGTGAAATTTATTCGGTAATGATTTGTCCTAATATAGAATATTTTCATTGTGAAGAGACCAATTTTCGTTGAGTTATATTCCCACCATTTCCCCCTTTGAGAGTTCTTTTTAGTGAATGTTACTATCCTTTTCTGTAAAACTAATCTAGTAAACTTGACGATTCTACTAGTTAGCTCTCAAAAAATCAGATTTTTTTTTTCCTGTGCTAATATATTTCTAAGAGAGTTAGGAAGTATTACAAAAAAAGAAAAAAGAAAAGTCGAGTAAAAAAATCTTGGTGAAATATTAGGTTTCAAATATTATTTCACCTCCCATCAAAACAAATCATCCTGTGACAATCATTATCAAAATTTCTTTCTTGAAAAAAAAGGGATTGTTCTAAATTTAGAACTTAAAAATGCCCAATCATCTTACACCGCATTTAAGAACTTAGAGCACAGATTATCTTTATATTCTTCTTCCAGAATAATTTTGATGTTAGATGGCAAACTCTAAAAATTCAATTAGGTTAAATAGCAGTTGCATTTTGTGGAAAGCAAACGTGTGCTTCTCGTTTGATGTGGGCCATGTAACATGCCCTAAGTGCAAATGATAATACATTTCGGTTTTTGTAAGCCTTAATTTTTTTTTTTTTTTTATTAGAAGTGGATCAAGAGAAGACTTACCTTACCAGTAAAAAAGTAACAAATAAAATAAACCATGAATACAAAATTAAGGAAAAGGAATTGGCGCCTTAAAATATTTTCGATATAGATTTACCCCTCAATATCAAGCTTGGTAATCTATCATGTCAAGATTAAAGATAATAGCAAAGTTTGAACATTAAGTGGGATTGAAATTAGTTAAAAAAAAAAAAAATTACTTTAGAACGCCTTCCCAATGACTGTGAAAAGCCCACTACTCAATGGCAAAGCCCAATGTAGATCCACACAAGTGTATGATGGCTTGAAGTGAAATGAATTCGCCCCATGAATGAATACATGAGATGAGTTAAGGGGCTTATAACTTAATTCCATCATTTCAAAGCCCGGCTCTTTTAGAATTTACGTGCTGGATTCTATGAGCTCTTGACCCATTTTGAGTGTTTGAGTGGGTTTTTGTCAATAAATTCACTTAAACCTTTATGCTTTCTTGTATTCAATTTATTTATGAAAAGAAAAAAATCTTTCGCTTTATTATTTTTGCACTAATCATGCACATGCTGAAAATCCCATTGAATTTGGAGTAATGTAATCTTGCATCGTATCTCATTAACACGTCGTGAAACGATTCAAAATTTGCTTTCCAAAATTATAGGCACAATACATTTGCCTCTCACTTTAGGTCTAGCTCCACCCCCAGGCGAAGATTTAAAAAAAAAAAAAAAAAAAAAATCCCCCAATCATTTGCATATGGTTTAATCTATGCATAGAATTTCGACTTCACGACAATTAATCATAGCTCCCGATGTAGGCAACAAAATTAGGACTGGCTCTTGTCTAGGTCAGAGACGGATGTTTTTTCATTTTTTTTCATGCCTTGAATTCTATAGTCGCGTGAGGAGATTTTTCATCGTACTTCAAATTGGATTCATCATTTTTATTGTTTTAATTATTGATGTTGTTATTTCAGTATTTTGACAGGAAAATGACACAAATAGTCTATGAACTTTGGCCTAATATGATACATAGACTTTTAATTTATCTAATATGGTCCATAAACTTTTGACTTATATTCAACCGATCCCTAAAGCATATGAAAATATTTAATTTTATCGCTAAACTTGAATTAATATAAGAACAACGTTAAACATTCTCATGTAATTAATGGACTAGATTGAACATATACTAGCAGTTCGGGAATTGCATCGAGTAAATTTAAAATTCATGAACGACATTGCATATTAGGCTAAAGTTCATTGACCATATTTCTTATTGAGCCAAATTCATGAACTTTTTGTGTTATTTTCCCTATTTTTGGCTGTACATGGGGCCATTAAGGCTCCGTTTGATAACATTTTTATTTCTCCTAATTTCTATTCTTTTTTATTTGGAATAGAAAAAGAACATAAATCCATTTGGTAATGTCAATTAAGTTTTTATTCCTCGGAATAGAAAAGTGATTGAGGAATAAATTTAGAATAAAAACAAGAAGTAGAAAAAAGTAATTTCTTATTCTCGGGAGCAATTTATAAAAATATATATATTTTATTTTATTCTTTGCTTCTCACTGCCCCTTGTTATCCAGCCTTCGTCGGTGATGGCGGCTAGCAGTGACGGTGGCGAATGGTAGCAAGGAAGAATAAGAAAAGAAAAAAAAAAAAAAAAAAATCTTAAAAAATCTTTAAAAAATTAAAAGAAATACTACATTTTTGTAAATCGTACCAAATGCATTTATGTTCCTTTTCCATTTCAAAAATAGAAATTGTGTTTAGTTGTTAAATGTGTTATTTTACTATATTGTTTCTTGGAATAAAAGCGTTAGTAAACGGATCCTTAAAAGCTGAGGTAGCAATCGGCTATGGGCCTGAACTTGAGTATGGCAAAACTCGGTCCGTATGGAAAGCCCACGTAACCAGTACTGGGCTTTTGGGCCCACGCTTCACCAGGTCCGACCGTGACAGGCCCAACTCCACCGCCGGGGTGGTGGTGGAACCGTTGCTTCCCGAGGCGTGCAAAGAATAATAACTAAACTGCCCTGCCTTCGTTAGTCAAGTCGTCCTCCCCGAGTCAACGCGGAGCAGCAAGCCCCCCAAAAAACCTCACTTCCCCCTCCTCCTCCTCCTCCTCCCCAAAACCTCCGCGATTCCGAGCTCCTCCGATCGCCGATCGTCCGCCGTCCCCGCCGCGTCGAATTAGGGTTCCGATCGGCGAATCGAGAGCGGCCTCGTCGGTCGACGGCTCCGCGCCGCCGACGATCTGAGCTCCGCGGGCTCGAGGGCGTCGGAGATATGTCGAGGCCTCAGGTCACGATCACGCTCGGTCGGTCCGGTCAGGTACGTGCCCGCTTCAGCTCCGTGCGCGCAATGCGTTTTTGGGTTTCGGCGCCTCCGCGTGAGATCTCGGGATCGATTGGCCGTTTGTTTCAGCTGGACTTGTTTGGCTCGTTGGTTCGCGGATTCCGCGGTAGCTTAAGTTTCGTTGTCGGGACCTGTCTCGGCTGCGGTGATATGGTTTTGTTCGATCGGTTACGATTAGGCGTGAGGATGACGCGTGCTGCTTTTCTGGAGAAATACGTTCGATTCCGTGATCAGTCGAACCCCGAGGGAGGCTCTGCCGTCGGATGATGAGCTTGTTCTTTGCGTTTTAAGCATGCCATGAGTGCCTCTTCTGAAGTGATATTGTGCATTGTATAATACTTGCTCTCAACCAGCTTTGACTTGGCTATAGATAATGTCTTTTTTCTGCATGGAGGTGATCGGATTAGTAGTTATTTCAAGCTCGAGGGATCGTTTAGCACTGATTGGCTTGCCAGTTTATATGTGCGATCCTTTTGTCAGGTAGTTAAAAGGGCTGGGAATGCATTGAACGATTCTCGAGCAGCGCCGCTTACGAAAGCTGGTGTTAAGCGCTCTATAAAGGAGAGACTTGGAGGGAAAGCTGACAGTCTTTTTCATGGAAGTGTCAAGAGGTTAGTTATCTATCTACCTATCAATTCGTTCGTTGCTTGCCGAAGCTTGGGTTCATTAATGTGAAATTCAGCAATGATGACGGGGCTGTTAGGTTTTCCTTTCCTAAGGTCTTATTTAATTGGTCGATTGAGAGATATATCTATTTGATTAGTTAGAGAACTAATTGATAGCTCCTCAATGTACTTTGTTGATGCTTCACCATGGTGGGTTTATTTTCCTTGTTGGTAAAAAAATGTGGAAAAAGTGAGCAGTAAGGGCAAGGCTGATGAAACAAGCTGCTTTCAGTTTGCTCTTCTTTGCATTTCATTATGGCGTATTTGCATGTCATAAAATTTTTTTATGTGAGAAAAGATCTACTCTGCCGATGATTTTGTCATTTTTGTGAAGAGGATCTCGATCCCTGCAAAAAATTAAGAACTGGGATAGGGACATTTAGTTTCCTTGGGAAAGCTGAGCAGGTAATTAATCTGAAGTAAGTCTTTGATATGTTGCAGACGGAGGGCCGAGAGCAATATTAAGAGCTTGAATGGTAGGCCTCGATGTTACTCATTCTTGATCTGGATAAGTAATTGGAAGGTTAACTTTATGAATTTGTCTTCCTTTCTCTGGTACTGACTGTCCTAACTCTACTAACACCAAAGGTGCTGGAGACCTTCGCATCAAGCTCATGCACAGGAACAAGTCAAGACAGGCTGGTGGCAATGTTAGAGAGCAAGATCACATTAATGCCCCCGTTAATATTCGGAGGACTGTCCATTCTCCTATGAGCTCATATACAGTGCAACATTCACTTGAGCCAAAACTTGATAGCCCTTTGAGGCGAATTCCACCGACAAGAAGTGCTGAAGATTTACTAGAGCTGAATTCAATGCGAAAGTCTTATTCTTCTTGGACTCATGATGGGTTCCAACATGGATCGCCAGATAGAATATTCAGGGTTTCAAGGGGCCTTTCACCACCAAGGGCAATCAATGGCCAGCGAGAATTGCTCATGTATGGACCAATTGATGCACCGAGAGTTCCTACACAGGTTGCAAGAGATGTCTATGATCATGCAGTTGCAGGGCCACACTCCTCTTCACATTTTGTGACAAGAACACCTTTGCCTCTGGATTCTGCTAGGTCTCTGCCACGATTGCATCCACGTGGGGCCATCTCACATAGAAGTTTTTATGCGGTACAGTTAAATTGTTTGTGCTTGAGTTGTCTGTTCCACATCATAGGGCTGTCATATTCTGCTTCAGTGCGTTCAGGCTTTTACTATCATAGCCCTGAGATGAGTTTTTGGTAGATGGTATTCTTTAATAAGCACATACATGCTTGCAAATCAGAGCAGCTGAGATTGTTTTCAACATTTAGTCAGTGACTTTGGAGTTTACATACCTATATGTCTATCTGCAAACTAGGTATCACAAACACAACCACTATACACTCAACAAGAACTGAAACAGTTTCCAACCCAAAAGTGGAAATCTACCTGAACTTGTAGAAAGAGGGCCTTCAACATTATCAAATTACAACAGCCGATGAGACTTTGACATTGGGATATCTTATAATGTCTTACCATCTTGAAAACCCCGATTCATTTGTCGGAAGCTATTTGTTTTAATCCAACTATCTACAACATATTGTTTTTTGTGGAGGAGCTGACATTAAGTCCTTGATCAATATCATTTCTTTGAGACAGTTTTTTAGTTTTACCAGCTTGAAAAGTTTAGTTATGTTTGCCATGACGTATTAAGTATCCTGTGTCGGAGTATGCCCTTCAACACTGGTCTTTTTTGCCCTCTTTGGTGCATCATGCCTTTCAGCACTATGCACTTATCATTTGTTTGATTGGCTTTATGCAGGTACAGGGACCGCTTACCATTGGGCCTTTCTTAAATTCTCTTGGCTTGGGAAAGTATGCCATTCTTTTTCAGGCTGAGGAAGTAAGTAATTTGCATTTTGTGCACAACAAACTAGAGAAAACACGTCAAAATATGCCATTCATTTTTGCTGGTTTGCTGGCTGTGCAGATTTTTCCATGATTTATGTGTAAGCTATAACAGACTTGAATAATCTGATGCTAGAAAAAGAAACAACCAGGCTAAGGTTTTCAGTTGATATTGGTAAAAATCATAGGGAGGATGCTTTCCTGTTTCTCCTGGGCTATCGTAACAACTAGACCTATGTCAGATAAACGTAGAAAATAAGCTGTTGCTAGTCGTGCCTCATGTAATGTGTAGCTTCTTTTTCTTTATTTATTTCTTTTCTTCAGTTACAAATAGCTATTAATCAAGCCTTACGTGGCTGCATGTTGTAGCATAAAAAGTGAATCTAGAGCAGTCATTCGCACTAGCCATTTGTTATTGTAGCCACATTTAATTTTCCTGATTAATGAGGTTTGACCGCCAGTAGACACTCATATACGAACCCATTGCACATAGGTACAATCTCTTTTGTCCCGTTAAGAGATGTCTATTCCCATTTTTTTTCTTCTTCAATGTCAATGCAATAGCAGACAATGCTTATAATGTAATTGGTTCGAGAAATCGTGCCCTGTGAAGTTTACATGACTTAGCTGAAATGGATATGCTATTGGCAAATAACCTAACAAAACTTTGTTACCTTAGCTGAAATATTGTAATCTGGACAATGAGAGAAGTACCTGTTATGCTGGACAGCTCCTGACCGTGGAAGTGGTTTTGAATGGCAGATTGATATGGATGTACTGAAGCAGATGCGGGACGATGACCTCAAAGAGATGGGCATACCAATGGTATGTTTGACTTAGATTGTAAAACGTAGGTATGTAAGTTTGTCGATGATCCACAGACTAAGCAATGCAAGGTCTAGCAATGCAAGTCGCCATGACTTGATCTTATATTGGTGGTGGCTAAATGCTGACAATTAGGGTCTAAAAAACAAAGGCTTCGTGATCGTTTCTGTTGTCATGTTTTTCTTAGCATTATGTACGCATATAAGCCATGTTGCTGGATGTCCTGGTGATCAAGAGAGCTGAAAACCAGTTGTTCCTGTCGTAACTTGGTTGGATATGGTTATTATTTTGCCAGGTCTTAATTAGGAAAAAAACACATACATAAACTCAATGATTCCATATATTTATCTTCTGTTTGTGTTGCCTCTGGAATGAATGGCAGATGTCTATGTCGAGCATGGAGAGTTAAACTGCATATGCACTACTGCATCTTAATAAGCTCCTAGTTCTCATAATTTGTGTTTTTACTTGCAGGGACCCAGGAGAAAGATTCTTCTTGCTCTCTTGTCTCGTTCAAGACGCGTGTAGAAATCTGATGCTTTCGCTTCTTTGGTATACTTCTATTTATTTATCTTTTTTCTCCTGCGTGGAGAGAGGGAAACGGTGTCGTGAAGAGGAAGGACCAGGTGATGGGTTGGTGCAGGTAATCCAATGTTGTATTATCTTTTGGATGCCATTCTGAGTTCTGTGTATTAAAATAAATACCATAAGCTTGTACGTGCGTTGGACATACATCCGGCTATTAGGCTCTGTGAACATATTTGATGCTTCCCCCTAAATCTGATTTTTCCTTTTAATTAGTAACCGGAGATTTTTGAGTCACCTGACATACGTAGTTTACCTTCCAAATGCTTATCACACATCCCAACTCCGAAATCACCCCTAATCATGGCGATGCCATGACGTGAGAAAGATACACAATCATACAAAGCCTCTGCCAACGCTTTATTTGCCTTCTCTGTGAGCTGGAGGGTCTGTCTATGCTGTGCCTTTTGAGATTGGTGCCGTATTGGGAATGCTCTCCCCAAATTTTTCTATTTGGAAATGGAATTGACACTTGGGCTGAACTGGGTGCGAATGATGATCCTGTTACTTCGAAGTGTCTTCTTTCCACCTTCATTCATCCCTTGAAGACGTGGAAGGGTGGTTGCTCGCAAGCCACGAGCCAAGGGCCGCCTGATGAGTCGTGGAAGCAACAAAAAGATCTTCCACTGATGGGGCCTACTGTCCCTCTGAGTGATGCTTGCGCACCATGAAAGATATGACAAGTGCCGTCACTTTTGACCTTGAAGCTAGAAAAAATCGCATCATTTTCATGGGATTTTTATTATTGGTGAGAATACCATATAAGCCCTATGAATCGGATAATATTTCGGTCGTCTCTCGATGTGTGTATTTCATCTTCTCACTTAATTTCTTTCAGCAAATTTTGAGAAATGTGATGGAGACTTCTTTTTTTTTTTTTCATAAATACTAGCAGAGGATTTTCTGAAGAAATTATTTTTGTTTGCTAAGCAATTAGAGACGTTGACGTTAGGCCTTTAGCTTCATCGGCTTAATGGTGCATGACTGCATATTAGTAGTTTACTCGAGCTGGGCGAGTCTCCAATTTATGGGCCTAATGCCCTAAAAAAACACTCACCTTTAGGTCTAGTTTAAATTTCATCCTATACTTTTTTTGTCCTATAAGAAAATCTCAAACTTTAGTTCTAATCCTAATTTTATCGTAAACTTTTGGTATGTCATTAAAAATCACTAATTTTTACTTGAGTCCCAAACTTGTCCCTATTATCCATCCATCCAAAATTTCTTTTAACAACCAAGAGACAGAAAGCTTCTAAGTGTACATTGTTCGAGCGTCCCAAATGGAGTATCTTGAGCATGAGCTCTCTAATTGCAAGAGATAGAAGACTCCCAAGCATGAGAGACTAGAGATTGAGCACAAAATTGAAGATCTTAAGTGAGATAGAAGGAATACTCTCTTAAGAATAAGAATAATTAGAAAAGGTCAATTTTAATCGATCTAATTTTTACTCAAATTTAAAAAAAAAAAACCAGAGTAATGACATAGAAACATCACATAACCAAGGATGATTTCGGACAAAGATTTAATGAAGGTTAATATAGGAATAAAGTGAATATGGTTTTTTGTGAGATGGAAAAAGTTTAAGATAGAATTAAGACTAAATCTAAAGTTGATAGTTTTTTTATGAGATAAAAATTAAGTTTATGGTAGAACTGAGAGATGGTACCAAATTTTGAGAGTTTTTTTATGGGAAGAAAAAAAGAGAGGATAAAATCAGAATTGATCTTAAGATTGGAATTTGTTTGGGGCATTACGCCTGGATTTACGTTGGAAAGAATATCTTTTGTCCGTGCGAAGGTGGGACCCGATTGAATTTAAAAGTCATAATGGTGGACTGGAGTCGTCCCTTGACTTGTCGGATCTGGACCTGTCCAACGAATGCATTGATTTACTGACAACGTGGGAGAAGCCGTGAAAGGGACAGGAGCACTGCTTATTGGACGTCCGCTCTGGCCATTGCTCCCACTGATCATTAACGCGGCGGGTCCGCCGGAATGATAGGAACCCCACCGCCGATGATCTCCAGGCGAGAGAATTTTCCGCCTGCGTCGGCCTTCATCGCGACCTTCGTAAGATCTCATTCCGTGGTGCGAATTATCTGTACTAGATCGATCCAACATGGAATGCCGTCAAAGCACGTACGCGGTATGGCATTTTCTTTTCCTTTTGAGAGAGGAAAAAATCAATCCTATGCCGACAAGTTTAAGAAGGTTCAATTGTCCAAAATGAATTTTTAGATTTACGGATTTCCAATATCAAATTCATAAAAATAATTAAATTTTTGTTTTGAAAATTCAATTATATTATGTATGATTAAAAATTATAAAAAGCTTTTTGCTTGTTTCTATTTCGGATGTCGATATCGGGAATTATTTGTACTGCATTACTAGTCATAGTATGTATATTATGAAAAAGATTATTTTACTTTATCCCTTCCTTTTTTTAAGCCAAATTCGAGAACTTCTCTTATTGAAGCCACAAAGGACTATCTAAATTGATTCTTTTCTGTTGATAAGCTCCAATTACATCATCTCTTCGATGGAAGTTTTATTTTCCCGGAATGTATCATAATTTTTAGCCTAATTCTTCTTCTGATGATCAATTCAACCTCTAATAAAAAAGATATACGTTAGTTTTACTTCATTTCTTCAACAAGTTTAGTAATGAGCATAACGGCCTTATTATTCCGATGGAGTGAAGAACCTATGATTATCTTTTCAGGAAATTTCCAAACGAACAATTTCGTTGCCGATACCATTTTTCCGATTGTAGTTTTTCTTTGAGGTTATCGTTTAGAGAAATGTCTTGCACGAATCGAATTGTGAATGCCCCTGTACAGAGTATTTTATTATTTTTGTCACCATGATTTATTGAACTATTTGAAGATGGGCAGGATCAGTTTCCTCCACGAACGACGATCTTTTTATTGGTAGGGGGAAAGACTAGCGGTTAAGCGTAGGTGTCAGCCGAACGTGAAACGAAATAGAATTCAATCACCAGTGCCAATAAAAGACAAAACTCAAATCCCTGCCTTAGCACTAAAGCAGGCCATGCATTATTTTCGCGGGATGATTTTGTCGTGTCCCATCGAATGTTAAAAGGACAATGAGACTTTGGCTTAACTTCCCAATCATGAAGCGCATCTTATAATGACGAAGGTAGGCTCGAGCAAAGCGGTTGAAGGAGTGCTATGTCGCACCTTGTACGAGGTTCTTTTACCTAATTCGGAAGGCATATGTAGTGTAACTTTCACCAATCTCTTTAATCTTTCTGTTAGAGTTAGTTAATCGATTGAGTCTCTTATTTAGAAATGTACATACATATATATTCTATAAAAATGCTGAAGAGAATAAACTTTGCCATATGAATTGTTATTCTTTTCTATCTAAATGGGGTTGAGATAATTTAAGAATATTTATACCTTGTGAACTTCCAAAATGGATCCAAGAACTTTTTGGTCTCTCCAATCTAACTATTGTCTCCAAATACTTGTCATGAATTGCGTCATTTAATGTATGGGTTAATGCCATTAAAAACCCAAAATTTGTATAAATGTGACAAATTTACTTTCCGTTACTTTTCATTAAATTTTATAATTAGATTATTAATTTAAATGACACATGACAATTGGCGAGTGTACTAATTTGGGGTTTTACTGTCCGTCCATTTTGTGATTTTTCGCAGTATTAATCAAATTTAACAAAAATTTACGGATGATAAATTTATCACAAATATACAAATTTAAGGTTATTGATATTCAAAAAAATTAGTTTAGGACAAATTTATCACAAATGTATTATTATGACCTTTGTTGGGATGAAAAAACTAATTCATGATAAATTTATCACATTTATATTAATTAAAAAATTAAAAAAATTTCGTGATATTAACTATTTATTTCATTTAATTAGGGTCAATGCCACCAACCCAGCAACGTATTAGGACCAACCACTAGTTAACGGCCCAATCCCGTCCTTCTTACCTCCGAAAGAAACCAGAAGAACCAAACAAAAGAAGTTGACGAAGGAACGAAGGAACGAAGCAAGAAGAGCACAACTACCACTTCACCTCGGTAATAATCCCCACCACGACAACGTCAACTGTAATTGAAAGACAAGCCGCCATTTGTCTCCCGCACTCTCTCTCTCTCTCTCTCTCTCTCTCTTTCTGGAGTTTCCTCTCCTCCCCCGGTAAAACCACCAGCACCACCCAAAGCCCAGCAGATCTCTCCATCCCCTCCCTCATCTTCCCAAGTTGGTGCTGCTGCTGCTGCTGATGACCATCCTGTCGACCCGCCAATCCTCTGCACCCCCCACGTTCGGCCTCCGCAGCAACGTTTTCTTGAATTGAAGCGCTGTAGCTCGAGCTAGCTCTGTGGAAACATGGGCGCCAATGGCAAGTCCAGGTGGCGGTTCTCGTTCTCTCGCTCGGTTTCTCCTCCTTCGAAGCCCGGGCCTCCGGGGGAGTTCCTGTGCTCCATCGCGGGCTCCCTCATGGCCGACCCCGTGGTCGTGTCCTCCGGCCAGACCTTCGACCGCGTCTCCGTCCAGGTGTGCCGGGACCTGAGGTTTACGCCGGTTCTCGAAGATGGGTCGACGCCCGACTTCGAGACGTTCTTCCCCAACTTGGCCATCAAGTCCACGATCCTCCGCTGGTGCGAGAGGTGGGGGGTCGAGCGCCCCCTCCCGCTGGACTACGCCGCCGTGGAGAAGGCCGTCCGCGCGAAGATGGCGTCCCGGCGGCAGGAGGAGGAAGGGGACTGTGGGACTGGAGGGCTTATTAGGGTTTCGGAGAAGGAGCTGCTGAAGAACGTGGCCGGGAACCCGCCGGTGATGTACAAGCACGCGGTGAGCGAGTTGAATCACCGGACCGACCGGTTCTACTCGAGCTCGTCGGAGGAGTCGGTGGTCATCGCGGCGAGCCCGGAGACTCCCCTGCCTCTCAAGACTCGCCCCTGTTGCTATTCCTCCTCGTCGTCCTCGTCGTCCTCGGAATTTCAAGAAATCGAAAACCCTGCGCAAACCCTAGCCCCAAAGTTAAGCTCTCAAGAAGAGGAATCGGTGTTGAAGCTGAAGAGCAGTGACGTCTTCGAGCAAGAACAGGCGGTGATTTCGCTGAGAAAGATCACTAGATCGCAAGAACATAGGAGGTCTGCTCTTTGTACTCCAAGAGTGATCTCTGCCCTGAAGCCGCTTCTTGTATCGAAGTACTGCAATGTACAGGTGAATGCTGTTGCTACGATGGTAAATTTATCTCTCGAGAATTCAAACAAGGTGAAGATTGTGAGGTCTGGTGTTGTCCCTCTTTTGATTGAGGTATTGCAAAGTGGGTTTAGTGAAGCCCAAGAGCATGCTGCTGGTGCTCTATTTAGCTTGGCCATAGAGGAAGATAACAGGATGGCTATCGGGGCTTTAGGTGCTTTGCCGGTGTTGTTAAATGCTTTGAGATCGGATAGCGAGCATACTAGGAATGATTCTGCTCTCACTCTGTATAATTTGACACTGGTTAATAGTAACAGGATGAAGTTAGTGAAGCATAATTCAGTCCTGCGGCTGCTGGAAATGGTGAAAGCAGGAAATTTGGTGAGCCGGGTATTGCTTATTCTCTGCAATTTGGCTGCCTGTGTTGATGGAAGGTCAGCTATGCTTGATGGTAATGCGGTTAGAGTTTTGGTTGGGCTTTTGAGAAGGAACGAGGCAAAGTCCAAGTTGGATAAGGAAAACTGTGTGGGCACGCTTTATGCATTGAGTCATGGGAATTTTAGGTTTAAAGGGTTGATGAAGGAAGCGGGGGGAGAGGAAGTATTGAGGGAGATTGAGAAGAGTGGGAGCGAGAGGGCGAGAGATAAGGCTAAGAAGTTGTTGGAGATGGTGAGAGAGAGAGATGATGGGGAGGAAGAGGATGTGGACTGGGAGGCGGTCCTGGAGTCTGCTCAACTTAGCGGGACTGGCTGCAGAGTTGGCGGCGTTGGTGGGAGGGACGTCTATAGTCCAAAGTCATCGGATTTCTGATTTTTGATCCTATGATCTTGTTTTATCTTAATTTCAGTGATGTGGATACAGTAATGACTGGTGTTAATGAAGGCGAGGGGGAGGAAATTTGGTGGGGATTGAGAAAATGATGTTGAAGGTATGAAATTATGGTAGGAAGGTGATGAGCAGGCCTATCTGCGGCATAAACAATGCCAAACTTTTACTACTCATCCTGTGCATCATATTTTGGATTATGGCAATCGTAAATGGGCATCCATTTGTGCAATCGGTGGCTCCTGCTGTGGACGGAGAGAAACCAGCGCCAAGCTTCTTTGGTCGAGGGATAAACTGTCGGTTTTGATGATTGTTTGTATTAGAGCTGGAGGCAAGAAAAGTCACAATATCGAGATGCTGGCAAAGAACACAAGCAGTGTATATTCCTTTGTAATTTAACACAAGAAGGCATAATTATCAAAAGTGGCCAAATGTATAACGATATTCTGCACATTTGTCATGTCTATGTGTAATCTGCTTACATTGTTGTGGATGGTGTCGTAGCTGTGTAGTTGTAAATAGAAAGGAAGAGTGATTTTGAAGAACTCGTTGAGCTTACTTTTCCTTACATTTGCCATGTCCACGGTGTTGTTTATCTTATCGTTCTATGCTAAAGACTAAAGAGCGGTTTGACTCTTTCTTCTGTTCTCTTTTCTTTCCATTTACCATTTCATGGCCCCATTAGAATAAGCACGGTGATTGCTTCTATAAACGCCAGCGCAGACTTAGTTGTTGATGGTACGAGTTGACCGAAGACTCGGTTGCGACCTGCAAGTTGGAGATGGTGGTGTGAACTGATGGCGATGGATGGGGTCGGACCGTCATTATATATATCGTGGGAGACTCAAAACTGCAAAACTATTCTTAGTCAAATGTCCTTTTTGGTGATTGATGTTGGCATATAGCGTGACAGTATTCTTGCCTGCTTTCGCTGTCTGTTCCTCTGATTCAGATGCATCTTGATGATGCTATGTGGAGGAGAACTTGCTTCAACTGCAATTTCCCCTTCATATTTTCGCTTTTGCTGAGCTGAGTCTTATTCTTTAATCTCGGCAAGTTAGGTATATGCCTCGGTATTGTTCAACTTGGACTTAGATATGTATTAAGCTTTTGGTATTTTCATGGCTTATCCCCAAATCTAATTTCCCCTCTTCTTGGTGCTAAAGATCTTCCTGCCGCCAATCGTCCTTCGATAGAAAAGAACAGAGGAGGGGATTGGGCCACGGAGATCACGCTCGTGAAAAATGCTTTTGGGGTGCTTGCCTTTCTTCTTTTGTCCAACTCAATCAAGTAATTTCTGCTTTTTATTTTTAGCTTTTTGAAAAAAAATCGGACTTTACGTGTTATCCTGGCGGGCTCGCCGGCCTTTTGTGTTTTTCTCTGATGTTTTTTCTCTGATGTTGAACTGCCCTTTTTGTACCCGAGCGTCTAGAACGAGAAAGCAGAGAGGAAGTGGAGAAGGAAAGTGAAATCACCAGCAATTTATAATATGATTTGTGTGCTGAACAAAGAGACGAGATAACCATTCAGTAGTCAATTCCGCGAATCCTATGATATCATAGTCCAATCATGTGAAAACCTAAATTTTTTTTATTCTCCTACCCAGTATTTCCTTCTCGCTTAAGTAATCGAGCGACGGACGAAGCTGCGTTCTCGACGCAATCAGAGTTTATAGTGGCAACAGTGATTAGAATGATTGAGGCTTGACAGGCAAAAGATTACTTAGGGCACCCTTATCAAATGACTTACACAATGGTATGAACGGGATAAACGACTTCGGGGAGAAAAGCAAATTTGAATCTGACATAACTCGAGCACCGTACAACACAAATCACCATCCTAGTGATTCTAAAATCTGAAGTGACCCTAAAATTAGTGCATTTCATTTTTGTCTATTTTCTTTTGAGTCAATTCCATTTAACAATCTTAAATTATATTTTATTGTAACACTAATATCTTGAAATTTTTTGAGTCACTAGAAATCCTAAAATATGCTCACCATATCATTAATATCCTAAACAATTTTCTGTCACAAAAACCCTTAAATTATACTCACCGTGACACTAATATCTAAAAAAGACCATGTCATTAAAATTTTAAACTTGTACCGATGTGATAAAAACACATTTGTTTATCACAAAAAACCATAAATTTTGGACTCTAAAAAATCCTCTCATCATTAATATAAGTTGGTAAAATTTAGAATTTTAAGTAATAGACGAAAGGTACTTTGATAGGGTTCGCGACAGTAGATGAAAAGTAATTTTTGTTATACTGGCATAAGTTTGAGGATTTCGACGACACCAAAAATATCTTGATGTGTTAGGTGTAATTTAGGATTTAGGGCTGGTGGGGTTTTCCCTTTGCTTTTCTGCCACAAAAATGTGTAGGCCCGTGTGCATTATCGTGGCCCACGTGAGAAAGCCCATAAACCCGACCCGCAAGGCCCACGAAAAAAGGTCCGGCGTCTGACGAGATGGTCCGTCGCGCATCGCCGTCCTCCCGCCTGCGCTTCGCGGCCGAGAAAATGCAGGCGCAGCGGAAGAGGAAGCTCCAAGACCGCCCGAGCTCAGCCCTCCCGAGCAAACCCGTCCAACAAGATCCGTACCCGACCCACCATCGACCCACGCCCGAGGAATGCCGGGCGGTCCGGGACGATCTCCTGGCCCTCCACGGCTTCCCGCAGGAATTCGCCAAGTACCGAGAGCAGAGGCTGCGGAAACCGGGCCTCGTCGTTAAGGAGGAAGACGGTGGGCACGGACGGGGCGAGGTGAAGACGGTGCTCGTCGGTGAAGAGGAGGAGAGCGTCTTGGATGGTCTGGTGAAGACCGTGCTGTCGCAGAACACGACCGACGTGAACTCCCAGAGGGCGTTCGCTTCTCTCAAGTCTGCTTTCCCCTCCTGGGAAGATGTGAGTCGTTCTGGTTTTTCTTTGAACCCTTTGTTTGCAGTGATTAGCGTTGGAGTCGTCTAATTTGTGCTTTTGGCTTCATGGGTCGATGTAAAGTTCCGACATTTAGGTGGATTTGATTCGTTATTGTTTCGATCCAGCGACCAGACTGCTCACCCAAGTGTTCTTGGGCATGAAACTAGACAGTGACCTAGATTCATGTTTGAGGGTGCCAATTTGTCCTGATTTTAGTACATGCATCTTTAGATTGCCTGTGAGTCTTGTTTCGGAATAGTGATCGTTTTCTTTAAGGAGTGCAGAGTATTTGGATTGATTAGTTTCTCTCCCAAACTTAGTAGTCGCGGCAATTTGTTCAAGAAGAAAATCGCTAATGTTGTACATGATTCCATGAGTTTCCCATATATTTGCTTGTGGATTTTCCAAGGTTCTTGCTGCTGAATCAACATGTGTAGAGGATGCCATAAGATGCGGAGGTCTAGCCCCGACAAAAGCAGCGTGCATTAAGAACATTTTGACTTGTTTGCTTGAGAAAAGGGGCAAACTATGCTTGGAATTCTTGCGGGATCTCTCGGTTAGTGAAATTAAGGCCGAGCTATCCCTTTTCAAAGGGATTGGTCCGAAGACGGTAATTATCCTTTGTTTTTATCCTTTGTTTGCTTACTCTTTAGCTTCTTATGATAATGTCACTGAACTCATAAATGCGAAAATTTCTGGTCAGCTCATGCTCATCATAGGATGCCATAGATATTAAACTTCAAGGACATGAATATGCCATTTTCAGTTTTTGGAAATATCTTCATTTCTCTTCTAGCTTGAATTGTTCAACTATCTTATACTAGTAAAAGCGGTTGTAGCTCATCCCTCCTCATCTCTCACTGGAAATAATATCAGAGTTTGAGGATCAGATGTTGTGGTGGGGTTCTTGATTTGATTAATCAGAAATTACCCATTTTCAGTTTCCTGCATTTTATTGCTTTCAAAATTCTCAATGTCCTTATTATCCCATCTATATTACAGGTGGCTTGTGTCTTGATGTTCCATCTTCAGCAAGATGATTTTCCAGTTGATACACATGTGAGTACTTTACATTACACAAGGCAGTCACTATTTTAGCATCACCATCAAATTTGAATGCGAGGCAAGCATGTGCAGGTCTTTGAGATTGCAAAGACTATTGGATGGATCCCCACTACAGCCGACAGGAACAAAGCATATCTCCATCTCAACCAACGGATTCCAAGCGAGCTTAAATTTGATTTGAATTGCCTTTTGTTCACTCATGGTAAGATGTGCCACAGATGCGGCAAGAGAAAGGATAGCCAACAATGTGGCAAAAGGAAGGGTAGCCAGCAAAGGAAGGAATCCCCCGGCAAATCCCCTGGCAAAGCTTGTCCTCTACTGAACTACTGTAAGAAGTCATAGCACAAGGTACTTTGCAAATGGCACAAATGGTTTTTCAATCTTTCAACCTCTACATCTCATGTCTTCCTCTTCATTTGCAATGCCTCTTTTGGTTTCATTTTGGTTCTTCTTTTTCTTCTTCTTCCCCCCTGGCGGAAAGCATGTTTTAGGGCAATTTGGTGCTGTTTGTTACTGTGTTTAGGTAGTTTTCAAGATCGATTATTCTTCACGAGCATAAGCATGCGTCTTTGGTGAGTCTCCATGATTTTATAGGTCAAGACTTCACCGTGGAAGTAGACACTACTAACGGATGAGATAATGGGGAAAGAAAAGAAAAAACACCTTCGCTGATGGGTTGTCTGTGATTTTGGACCTGTTAAATTGGTTCAGTTAAATACCGGTCACCTTTCTTTTTTTTAGTTGGAAAAAGGGTGCGGAGGGGTGACCAAAGCTAAGGACCATTTTGGCCTTACCACAAGGGTCCTACGCCCGTCACAAAATGTAAGGATTGAGTCATAGATGCTCACCACCCATGACCCGAAGATCTGACCCCTCCTTTTGCTGAGTAAGTTTTTGGCATAACCTCCCCTCCTTAGCTTTATAATGGGGCCAGACTTGGACCATTATGTATATAGGCCCATCTTTGGCCCATCGGTCTGAAAGATGAGCTCATAATGGCGAATCGGATCTGATCCTGTCCACGAACGGGCCTTCTGTGCAGCACTGTTCTGTTCTAAAAGTGTTGATGTGTTCTAGGAGAAAGATCATACGCACTGGTGTACTACCATGTTGCCGATCAGAGTTAAGTTTGGAGAATGTAGAATTTAAAAATAGATTCATCATTTATGTAAAACACATTAATTTTACTGTGAGAAAAGTGCTTGGGATTTAGCAATGAAACCATTGTATATAATACTTACTCAATAAGGAAAGGACTGTCGGTTTAAGTTCTACCATTCTACCTAGTTGGATATATCACAAGATATATAAAGCTCTTTTGGAATGCTTAACAAATATCCCAAGATCACTTTGTTGACATACTGTCCTGAGAAATTAGTCATTCACTCCTCTAATTTTTGTTCTGGTTCTTCACAAAATCTCAATCTTAAATTGATTCGCATCCCTGTGGGGTATTCTCCTTTTCTTTTGCTCCTCAATAATTTTGGATCGATCTGGGCCATGTTTGATGTTCTGTATTCGGTGCAACTATTCAACTTGAATAGAAAGGCCAAGCAAGGGTCAAAATCATCGCACCTTTTGCCAACTAGAGGACTTCTGAAAATTGATTTCTTTAGTGTTGTGAGGGCATTTGTTGAGAAACTTAATAAAAGAAGATCCTAAACTAAGATACTTTTCAACAGAGTAATCACATTTGCCAACTAGAGAACTTCATGCAGCCCTTGAAAATTTCCAATCTTAACTTACCTTGTCACCAGTGAAATGAATAGATGTGATCACAGTATGAAATTAGCTTAACGTTCATTTCTCTTGTTTTACCCTAAAGAAGAAGGTTTGTTTTTCTCCTACTAGGCTACAGTGCAATCTCATGGTTTATGCTAGAAGGTACTCTGTCAGTTTTAAACTCTCTGATTTATCGAAACCAACTGATAAATGAAGTACTCTGTTTCCTTGATCTGTATGCATTCACGACTACTTGGAAAATAATCAGATACTCCCATGTATGACAGTGGAAAATCGGTCCCCCTTTCCTCAGGCAACGCAGGCTCCTCTTGACATGTTTTGTGGACCTCAATCACGTTGCATTTCGTACTCATGTACTCATGGTTGGAATTGCATGCACCTAGACCACACGACAACAAGGACCTCGCCAAATTGGTGATGGTGCTCGACCGTGGAAACATAAAGAACGGGAAGCGTGCTACGCGGTTAATTGAAACGTGAGGGTCCATATTCTGTATGAAAGTGAAACCAACTACAAGACATTTGAGGATTGATTGAATTCAAAGGTGACATGAAGGGCGCCTTGGTAAACGAGTATGGTTGTGGTTTGAAGTGCCTGAGGTTTCAATCATGCGCGGTCCTGGTCGGGGGTTGCCTTCTTTTTCAAGCAAATTTGTTTAAGATGTGGTCACGAAACGAGCAGGGAAAGATTCCTTCAAATCTTTGGACTGAGAGCCCTTTACTGTCCTTTTTGTTTCCCCAAAGCATCAACGTGAAACGCACAGATGATCTGAAAAATGAGATTTTGAATTGTCTTGAGAGAATCAACTTTAATGATGGTAAGATGGGAGGTTTTTGAAATCGAGGTTAACATATAGAAGGTGGAAGATATTTACGAAATTTATTTGATGATTACGCTATTCTGATGATGCTTTGAAATGTGGTTCTATTCATTAGGAGGAAATTTACATTCATGATTTCTAAGAATCTAAGATGAGAAAGAATCGTGGCTTTGAACATAATCATTTTGTTTTTCGTGTAAGACTGAGGCCGAAAGCCGTGAGGTCATAATATATATTTAAAAAAATAGATGATGGGTAAGGACAAGTTTGGAAGTATGCTTGATTTTCGAATTTTATAAGTTTGAGTTTCGGCTGTGGATTTGGTTTGACGGATCGACAGAGGAAGGTTCAAGGAAACTGAGGTGAGGAGGGCGGTGCACTTGCTGAAAATGACATTCTATATGACTGTCCTACCAATTGAGATAGTGACTAAATGGTACTGTTCAACTAATTAATCAGGCAACATGATACATTTTTAGATCAATGACTTGTCAAATAAAACTCATATTTTCGCCATTTGTTCATGAGAAATGTGTATGCTCTATGATTGATTTTTGAGGGTCCTACCTTAATGATGAGAGATTGCTAGCACATCAATTATTGTAGGACCAATGATGTCGAGAACCCGTTAGGTCCTCCTTCAAAAACCTTTCATTGGAAAACCCGTGAAAAATCACTCAAAAAGAAAAAAGTAATATCTATGCTCTTTGATGTCCTTTATCTAGTTGAGGATTAGATTGACGTGAAAATACTATCATATGGTTCAAACAATATGATGACATTACTCCTTGTGATCTTTCATACATTTGTAAAGTTATGCCGGTTTTCAAGATTTCCATCTTGTGAAACATCCTTGAACACTAATGTCATGTGTGGTCAAGCGTGCATGATGCAAAATTAATATATCCTAACATCATGTTTCCTTGTCGAAGCGTCAGACTCACCAATAATGAAGACTTTAACGGATCTTGTAAATACAAATTTTAAGGGATTCGATGGCCGATGTTTTCATGCTTTAATTGGATAATATCTTGATTATTTTTACCGCCCGCTACACAATTCCATTACCTTCTAAGCTTGGCGAAAAATAGAACTAATTTATGCGAAGATTAGTGAATTTCTAGAATTTCATCAATAGATTCTCAAGATCTACATCAAAGGAATATGCAGATTTTCAATCTTTAAACATGGCTAATTGTTGCATCTCGACTAAACATATATATATATTGTAAAAAGAAAAGGTGGGGGGAGCTATGCACCAATACCTAACTAAACCAAATCCACCCACGGAGATTACCTACCGAATTTAAGTGATTAGATCAAGAGTAGGTAGCCTCAAAATATGAGTCGTAAAGAGGTTTGTCCTGATTAGCAAATAAAGCATCTATGTTGCTAAACTTGACAGTTTCCGTGAAAGAGCAGACATGAATTTTTAATTCGATTTGTCGTGATTAACTGAGATTAGGTCGCGTCAAATGACCCGTTGATTATATTTTAAGCGATTAATCCCAAATCAAGATCGATATACAGGCTTCATCTCATGAAGAGAATCTTCCGCTTTTATTCGCAATTTTTCATGGGAATATTAATCAATCACTGTCTAATCAATAGGAAATGCGTGTGTAAATTAAGTTCTTTAAGGGTGAAAAGTGAATTTTGCTAAAGTAACTTTGTACTTAAAAGTCAGTAAACAAAAAAAATACTTATACATTAAAATTAAACAATGAAAGTCCTTGATTAACACGATCCTACGATTAGTCTAACCCTCGAACCCTCAGTATCTATTAATAAGTTATGCAGTAAGGATATGTTTATTATGTGGAAAATGGATAACTTAGAAAATATTTTCTTAAAAATGATCACTTATACCGTTTGAAATAATTAATTAATTAAAAATATTTCATTATCGATAATAATTTAAGACTAACAAATTTCATGAATGATGAAAATATTTTTCGTTCATTTATTTTTATAAGGATATAAGCGATTATTTTTTTAATGAATGTTTTCCAAATCATCAATTTTACTCTAAACAAATGGAACGAAGTGTTTGAATTGCTCTGCAGTTGTCCCCAAAGAGGCGTCTTGCGGGTTGGGCTATTGGTAGTGATCTTTTTGTGAGAATACCAAAAGACTATTGACAACTTCCACTTTACAATTTAAAAACTCAAAAGGATGATGGAAACAGTTACATCTGATTCTGACTATCAATTGCATACCGAAATGGCTTTACAAGTTTCGTGGCAAAGTGGGTAATTCGTAACATGTACAAAAGAATAAAAAAAAATCAGAAGTATAAACCACTCAAAATATGGTAAAATCATCTACCACTCGTTAAACAACTAAATTTAACAAAAATTTGCAAGCTTTTCATGGAACGCTTACTTTTGCGTTACACAGTAGTCATCATTTTGAAAAAAAAAATTGAATTAATTTCTGAATAAGTATACGCAACAAGGGCTTTGACAAACATAATCACATATTATATATATTCCATGCCACGTCAAAAAAATTCCTGGAAATGTCCAAATGAGGGAAGTGAATTTGTATAATACAGGAACGCTCCCATCAAAAGCCACGTATACAGATTCCGGTTGCGATGCGAATCTGAAAGGCGGGACAGGGTCGCGTAAGCCGCCAAGCAACGAAACGGGAAATGGCGTTTCCTCTTTCGTCGTCACCCTGTTGTTGTCCAGCACGCCGCTGTTCCTCAAGGTCCCGCCTGCCAAATACCGCCAATTCCTCTGCTCCGTAACGCAGTCCATTACGTGGCTCGGGAGGCTCGCCGAGTCACGGCTCCTTTACGAATCCGTGCATGGTACGGAGGGCTCCTCTGTTCGCCCCTGCTACGAAGCATCCCGCGCCCGGCCAAGCTCAGATTACGGCTTTGCAGCGGTAGAAGGAGAAGAGGACACGGGCCCGCTGTTTTTTCCGTGTTTTGGAGCCTACCCATTCATTGCCATTTATTGAATTCTGTATATATAGGCCCCAAGATTGCATCTTTTTCCCCATTATTGTTTGCTCTGCTTTGTCTCCTGCGCGCTTGCGCCGCATGTTGGGCTCTTTAGATGATTTCTGTAAGCGAGACTGTGATCTATCGCGGGTTTCTCGAACTGGGGTTTCTCGATCATGTCGCAGAAGAGGCAGCAAGAGGATGGCAAGGCTCGATCAGATGGGAGTTTTCCCGATGATAAGCGGAGACGAATACCCACCTTGAAGAAGTGAGTGGAACATTTGAGATATATTGGAATTTTTTTTTTTGCCGTCCACTGCGTTTTTCGTGCTTTTTTTATGTCTGAAGTGTCAATCTTGGGGAGAGAGTATAGAGAAAATTTTTTTTTATGGATGATGACATATTTGCTTGCGTTTTGTTAATAGTTCTTTAATATCCTATCCGAGTAACATTGGATGGTGGGAGTTCCATAAACGAACTTAAGGAATCACTTTTGTTTGAACTGGAAATTGCAGGCCAGAGATTGTCCATAGCTATGCTGAGTTTCAAATTATAAGTTGGTTTCCCAGCAGGGTATTCAGAAGTGTGTGGAGTTCGTATAGTTTGGCTTTCTAGACAGGTCTCTGTTTCTTGAATTTGAATGAGTTGAGAAAGAACGACGTGTGTAGTTCGAAATGTGTCATGCCGGGCATGCTCTTTTTCTATAGTTTTGTCTGCGGATGAGAGATATTCGGGTGCAAACACGCCATTATTTTAGCATAGCATGTTCTTGATCCCGAAATATATGGCTGGCCAAGCAAAAGCTAATTTGTTGCTTCCCCATTTACGGTTGGCTGCTACTTGGGCAATTTTCCCATCCCTGGTTCAACTTACAATTGTTGAACTTTTTTTTCTATTTGGATAATCTTCAAATATGTTTACATCTTTTGATTAGTTAGAAAAATGGAGACGCCAATGAATTCTTCTGGTCCTCTAATGTTTACAGTAGTTTTTGTCCACTTTTTGTCCTTATATTGTTATGGGAGGATCAAATATTGTTTTCTGAGGCTTGCTGGCTGGTACTCCATTCTTACTTATCTTGGGAATTAACATTGATATTTGCTTCGTCCAGTGTGGTTCTTGAAGTGATGAAGATGCAACCTGTTCAGCATCTGCTGGAACCAATTCTAGAGCCTTTAATTCGAAAAGTGGTAAGTTTTCTTTCTTTCTTTCTTTCTTTTTTTTTTTTTTTTTTTGGGGGGGGGGGGGGGGGGGAAGTAACCAACAGCATTGGTTAGTCATTTTGAGTTATTGTCTGATTTAAATTGCATTTGACCTTGCTTCAACTTAATGATGATGGAACATGTTGGCAACTTTTAATTTGTTTTTCCAACTATAGCAGTTCATGCTCAACTTTACTTGTGTTTTTTAGTGGGATCTTTATCTAATCATGTTAAGAATCTGTCCATTTTTGCTTTTAGGGGTGTTTAGTTGCTTCGGTATTGTTTTTCTTATCCGTACTTTTTGTAAGCTTCGGTATCATTGGGCTTTTGATACGATGGTTAGTACCTACATGAAAAGTTACTGATTGTCGTTCTGGTGATTGTGGTTCTTTTAAATGCTTTTGTACTAGAAGAAAACTTTCCATCCTGTTAACCTAGAACAACGCATGATGCTTTAAGTTCTTCGTATACAAATAATGTAGTTGGTTGCGTATTTTAACATCAATTAGAGTTGACTTTGTTGAATACAGGTTAAAGAGGAAGTCGATATCGCCTTGAAAAAGTACATGAATTCCATGAAAAGGTAAGCATAATCAAATCCATTTAATCCAGGAGTTGTCTCACCTGGGTTTAAAAACAACTGCTTTTCCAGGCCGTTATTCATCAGTTTAAGCACCTTCTCGAATAAGTATATCTAACACAAGATCACCTTTCTGTCCAGGAGTTATGAGAAAGAGGTACATCATTTTGAAACAAGAAGCTTACAATTGCAGTTTATGAGCAGTCTCTCTCTACCTGTCTTTACTGGTGCCAGAATTGAGGGGGAAGAATGTTCTGCTGTGAAAATAGCTCTAGTTGATGCTCTTAGTGGACAAATCGTTGATTCTGGGCCTGAGTCATTGGCCAAGGTTGAAATTGTAGTTCTGGAGGGTGACTTTGACAGCGATGAGACCGAGAATTGGACTGTTGAAGAATTCCAGAACAACATTGTCAGAGAAAGGGAAGGAAAGAAGCCTCTTCTTACAGGAGAATCAATTCTCAATCTTAAAGATGGTGTCTGTTCTTTGGGTGAGATTGCTTTCACTGATAATTCAAGCTGGACTAGGAGCCGTAGATTCAGAATAGGGGCACGAGTTATAGATAACTTTGATGGGATCAGAATAAGGGAAGCAAGGACTGAATCCTTCATTGTCAGGGATCACCGTGGAGAATGTAAGTGCATATAGTATGACATCTTTCTATGATTTGTAGAATATTGAATCACGGAATATCTTAATACACCATTTCCATAGATTAGAAAGTTATCGCTTCTATGCATGTTTTCTTTTGGTTTTGTGTCATGCAACTTTTAATATTGAAAGGAAATCTTTCCATGTCTGTTTCTGCTTGCAGTGTACAAGAAGCACCACCCTCCCTCCTTGCTTGATGAAGTATGGAGATTGGAAAAGATCGGGAAAGATGGAGCTTTCCACAAACGCCTCAGTCGGGAAAACATCCAAACTGTGAAGGATTTTCTGACACTGCTACACATCGACCCTTCAAGGCTCAGATATGTAATTAATTGATCTCTCCTGCATGTTGTTCTCTAGTTGGCAAATGTGATGATTTAAGCTTTAGTGCACATATATTGACATATGTGGGCACAATAATTATAGTTAATCAAGCATCTCATTTCCTCTCTGGAAACTTCTTATTGGTTTTGATTATGTATGTCCAGATTCTTGGCACTGGTATGTCTGCTAAGATGTGGGAAGTTACCATAGAGCATGCGCGTACGTGTGTGATTGATAAAAGGGTGTATCTATACTGCCCTCCCACCTCTCAGCTGAAAACTGGTGTCGTCTTCAATCTTGTGGGACAAGTGATGGGATTACTTTCAGATTGTCAGTATGTTCCTATTGAAAAGCTCTCTGAAGCTGAGAAGGCAAACCCTCCTTTTCGCCTTGGATGTGTTCGTTGTACCTGTTATCCTTTTTCAATTGCTTTTTTGAGTTAATGTTAGTGTTTCTTCTTTCCAGGTGGATGCCCACAACTTGGTTATTTCTGCCTTTCAGCACTGGGGGGAGGTAGTTTCTTTTGACGAAGAAGCATATCTCATCGCTGGCTCTTCACATGTATCAAGTGCTCCATGCAACTCGAGCTCTCCAAAGACTGAGGGTTCGAACACTTGCAGGTTCTTGTCTTGTGAAAGGATAAGTGGATTAGACTATGCCCAACCAACTGCATCTTCCCCAGATATTATGTCATCCATCTACTCCACGGTGGATGTTAGTGGCTTAGATGACTATACATTGCATGGCATAGAGAACATGGGTCTTAGATACGATCAAACCCTAAGTTTCCCCAGTCAAGTTGCCAACTCCATGATTTGTGATGCGAGGTCTATGGGCCAAGATTTCTTTGATGAGGATCATCTGCGATTTTTCGACTCTGATTGTCCTCTTCCAGCTCAGAGCACGAATTTTGAATCACAGGCTGATCTGCAATGTGCTGTGAGTGAGTTTCTGCTGAAGCCTTCAGCTGTTGCCATAGCCAATGCTCAGAAGAGATGGAAGAAATTATTTAGTGTGTTGAAGTGGTTCTGGGTTAGAAAGATTGTTGTCATGAGAAGAACTCGTCAACGGGAAATTCAGAGATGGTAAAGTCTTGGTGAATGGAGGATTGGTCATGTTCCCAGATGTTGCGACGCCAGAGCTGCCCCACTAATTTTGTTGCGCACATTTTTTTCCCCTAAATGTTGGAGTTTCAAATCAATTTTCGTTCGCATTTTTAAGTAGTGGGAAATTTAGGTCTCTTGATCAGCTGTACAACTAATGGCCAAGTGGATAGCATCTATTTTCCATAAATCAAGATTGCGTCTTATCTGAGTATATTGTACGAGCATGTAGGTATTCTTTTAGAAGACTTGTGCAATTTTGCTTGCGGTGGTTGATTTCCACAGATATTGTAAATGACAAGTTTCTTGATATTCTAGACTTCCATTTTATCAATAAGACTCTTTTAGGGCAAAGGATCAGTTGGAACTGACTGTTTTACAATAAAAAGAAATTAACTTTGGATGCCCTAAAGAAGCATCGCTAACCTGGTTTGCGAAAGCAATTTGGTCATGTATATTGTAAAAGCGATTTAGCAAATAAATTAAGTTTTCTTTGAACGAAATGCCGAGTCACTTTCTGTTATTTCATTTGCTATGCAAAAAATACAGATCATAAGCAGAACATATATTTGTGCATATTTCCTTTTTTTGGATGCGGGTCTTGAACATGATTATTGACTTTTGACTTTTCAGTTAGGGCTGTAATTTCTTGCTGATCACGGTCAGATTAGTGTAAGAAGAAAATTGTTCTTTCTACAAGCAAGTTACTTTTAAAAACCCTGCAAAGCATAAAGTCCATCCTTGCATCCTGTAAGAAAACCACACATAACAACAGAGAGGCAGGCATGGAGAATCAGAAAGGTCATGTCCTTGTGCTCACATATCCTGCTCAGGGCCACATCAACCCGCTTCTCCAGTTCGCCAAGCGCTTGGCCTCCAAAGGCCTCAGGGCTACTCTAGCCACCACCCATTACACCATTGGCTCCATTAAAGCAGAGAGGGTACATGTTGAGCCGATCTCTGATGGCTTTGATGACGGTGGCTACAAGCAAGCTCCAAGCACACAAGCATATGTAGATTCGTTCAAGAGAGTGGGCTTGAGAACACTATCTGAGCTCATAACCAAGTTCTCTGAAACAGAGTACCCAGTGAACTGTATTGTGTATGATTCGTTGCTTCCGTGGGCTCTTGATGTGGCAAAAAACTTTGGGATTTATGCAGCTGTTTTATTAACAAACTCAGCTTCTGTCTGCTCCTTGTACTGGTACATTAACCAGGGTAGGCTGACTTTCCCCCTGTGCCCTGATGCACTGCCCATCGTGCTGCCCGGCCTTCCTCTGCTTGAATTCTCTGACTTACCAGGCTTTCTTGCGGATTCTGAGAGCCAGTCGCCTTATTTGGCTTTGATTATGGAGAAATTTGCTCGCCTGGAAGAAAATGACTGGGTGTTCTGCAATTCGTTTGAAGAGTTGGAGGCTGAGGTGAGCATATACCTTTTTGTCCGTGGAACTTTTTAGGATTTTGAGAAGTAATTACCCATTTCTTCCATGAACCTTACCTGGTTGTCTAACGCTGATCGAACGGAATTGACACTTGGTGCTTCTGCAAGGGCAGAAGTCAATCAAAATAATGTACGCTGTTTGCGTGCTCCGTCGTCAATATTGTTGAGATAATCAGACAAGAGGAGAGCTGATAGAGAAGAATTATAGCAATTGGTCCTGATTGTGATGTTATTTGAAAATCCCTAGGCAAGTTTATTAGGAGCTAGGCGTGCATCACACCTTTTCGGGTCTGAGATTAGGATTGTCTGAAATCCCATCTCGCGCTTGGACAAATTGTTTCGGTGGTCTTATTTATCTAGGTTGGCGTTGCAGATGCATGATTGCTTTTTGCAGGTCCCTTTTCTCCAGTTAATTTTGTTACTCTGTTACATTTATCAGCTTGTGAAGGCCTTGTTTGGAGTTTGGCCGTTGTTGATGGTTGGCCCATTGGTTCCATCAGCTTATGTCGACCGGCAGATCGATGGGGACACATCATATGGAGGCAGTCTCTGGAACGCCACCAGTGACCAGTGCTCGAGATGGCTGGACAAAAGGCCGCTGGGTTCAGTGATTTACGTATCTTTTGGAAGCATGGGAAATATTTCTGCGGACCAAGTTGAAGAAATAGCATTTGGCTTGAAAGCAAGCGACAAACACTTCATCTGGGTATTGAAGGTTTTGGAGCATAAGCTGAAATCGCCTATCGAGTTCCTTGATTCAATCCAGCAAAGAGGGCTGGTTGTGGAATGGTGCAACCAATTAGAGGTGCTAGCTCATCCAGCCGTGGGCTGCTTTGTGACGCACAGCGGGTGGAACTCGACCCTGGAGGGACTGAGCCTGGGCGTGCCCATGGTGGGGGTCCCGCTGTGGAGTGACCAGCCGACCAATGCCAAGTTTCTGGAGGAAAAGTGGCGAGTCGGGCTGAGAGCCAGAAAGGGCGAGCGAGGGATGGTGACCAGGGAAGAAGTAGAGATGTGCGTGAGGGAAGTTGTGGAGGGAGAGAGAAGTGAAGAGTTCAAGAAGAATGCTTTGGATTGGAAAGACAAAGCTAAGAGAGCTGCGAGTAAAGGCGGGAGCTCGGACAAGAATCTGGATGGCTTTGTGGCGAAAATAAGGGAAGGAGGGGGAAGATGCCTCGCGGAACCTTGATTTGAGGGTTTTAACTCACGTATATCTACCAACAAGTGCATTTATTGTGCCATAAACCTAGATAAAATGTCATATGCCACCTTCTATGATAAAGTATCTGCCTAGTGTTTGCGATCCACAGTAATTCTTCATGTTTAAGGTAAAGCGAACCCACAGTGCCGAATGTTATATGACTTGTAAAGCAACTGGGGTAAAGTCGACAGCTCCTTTGGCGACCCACCTTTAGAGAAAAGTAGTTTTTAGCGATTGTGTTTGTGGAATTTTCTGTTTTTTGTGTTACTTTTGGCAGTGAAAGATCGTTCTCTGGTCAAGTGGCCCCCTGATTAGCTCCTACTCATAATACCAAGTTACTGTACCATGTGATATCGAGTAATCCATGTGGTATGAGAAGTGTTCATTCAGAAAAAAGCAAAAATCCTGTGGAGAGATGTGAGGACGCGAGAGTTCAAAATGTATTTCTTGAAAATTGACGGAGTTGTTATACGTTTTATGTGAATGTCTTGGATTTGAATATTGTTTCAATGGACAGATCTGCGTGCATTTATGAAAACTAGTTGGGTTGAGAAGTTTATATTTATAATTTAATTGGAACTGCTAATAATGTGCATGTGACTTGGGCGACCATGATGGCTTGTTCCATCTGCGTTGTCGTGCATCATTTAGCAAATGTGGGCCATCTTTGGAGATACACTTTCGGTTCAGGCTGCACAGAAAGTTTAGTGTCAATGCTTGAATTTCAAAACGACCCCACACAAGTTTTTTCAGAAGAAATTCCTGTAGACCCTTTAGAGGAAAATTACAAAATACGTGTCAGAGTCATCTTGCACTCTGAAGTTCGACAATTAGATAATGTTTATATTCACAGCTAAAGGTTCCTCAAAATCGAACGCCAACATCTGCATCAATCTCTTTGGGTGATTACAAACATCAGATCACAGGTTACCTTCGTTTACAGTTTGCACCAGATGCTAATTTTACATGTTCTTTAATCGAGCGGCTTTGTTGTGCTATCATACCCATCATTACTAAAATTGCTCAGATGCAGAAATTCTGGTTTTTGTCGAAGAATGATTGATATCGTGTCCAAGCGATGTTCGTGCGACGGAGTACATGGTGCCGACTCATTGGTGCCTTAATCCATTCTTCTTTCCTGACCTGTAAAGTTACTCCCACGTGCTTCATTAAGAATGATGTGTATAAAGAAATTGAACATGGGGAAGGAAATTTCGAAAGGAAAAAGAGAGGAAAACAGGGAACTGCCCACGTTAGAGCTTAGAATTCTGTGTTCTGTGCATTGTAACTGTACTGGTCAGAGAAGGAATTTATGTAGTAGCCAACTTTCGCCAGTGAATTTACGAAAGGACCCTCCTGGGTGCACAACCTTTTTTTTGTTTTCATTTGTCAGAGAAAATGAAAAAGTTTTTAACAAAGAATAGGCTCTGATGTTTAGTTGCCCTTTGCCAATTGCCACCATTTCTTTAATCTGTCTTGACTCTGTCTGCGCTGGTTCATATCAAGAATCTCTGACACTCTGACACAATCACAGAGAGAGAGAGAGAGAATTGGTCTCTGTCTCATCATCAAGAACCAAGAAAGCCCTTGAAGATTTGTGCTCTTGAATCTTGAACTGTTTGTTGGGTCTGAGTTTGAGAGTTGAGGTTTCTGCTTGTGTTGTTCGGCTGTGGGAGTGTCTGAAGTTTGAAAGATCTTGAGATACATAGATGGCTACGTTTTCAGGGACCACACAAAAGTGCAAGGCATGTGAGAAGACTGTCTATTTTGTTGAACAGCTTACAGCTGACGACAAGGTCTATCACAGGACTTGCTTCAGATGCCATCACTGCAAGGGCACTCTAAAGGTATATGAACATATCTCTAGTTCCTTTGCTTTCTTTTAGTTGATCACATCTACAATGAACCTCTTTTTTCGGATTTTCTCAACTCTGGTTCGTCTCAGTTTTGATGGAGAGGTGATGGATGGAAGGGATCCAACTTGTCTTTACAAACTTTTAGCTTGTTATTTGTCTGAAGGTTGGAGAATTTGCAGAGGCGGGAAGCAATTAGAGATGCGTGTGTGGATTTACACAATATTTAATTATTGAATTGGGTTGTTATTGGAAAGCTCAAACTTTTAGATTGTTAGTGGAACGATTGCGCAAAATTCTGTGTTATTGAAGTAGGAGGTCCCGTGTTTGAATCTTTAAAGGCCCAGTGATCAAGACCCATGTTTCATTTTTAGGTCAAATCCTAGCCTACATGTAAGGAAGTGTTAATGTATGATATTGAATCAGGCCTTCATTAACAGCTGAAGTTTTTAATCGGTCTGCCACAAAATTCTTTATACAAATCAAGTTGTGTAGGTTGCTATCTTTATTTATGATGTGAAAAAAAATTGAGATTTCCCTTCTAATGAGGTACTGTGAATTAAAACTTGAGCTTCTTATGGAAAATCAAGTAGAATTCGAGGATAGGTATATAGTGATCAACAAAAACTTTCTATCACTGGAATTATTGTCATCGATATGTCCAGCGCTTGTGGCTCATGGCTTGTGAGCAAAAAATGAGGTTGTTATCAGAGATTGCAGGAAGATTGTTGGGACTGGTGTTGTCTCAGCGATTGGAGTATTGCTAGGAGCTTCTTGACTTGATTGAAAGCTCTTCATCACGTACGTGATCAAAGTGCCTATCTTTCAAGACTGCATCGAATGTCTTATCTCTTCCACTGCCTGTGCCAAGATTTGACGCAAACATTTGATTGATCTCATTGTCCTTTGCTTTCTAACAAAAATTTGGTCAAGTTGGATCAAGTTTTGCTCATCTTTATCTTATCTTTCGCTTCTGTGATGATTACGTCCGTAAATCTCTAATATTCTTCTCATATCCTGCAGCTGAGTAACTACTCCTCCTTTGAGGGCGTATTATATTGCAAGCCCCACTTTGATCAACTGTTTAAGATGACTGGCAGCCTGGATAAAAGTTTTGAAGGTGATCGAAAGTCACTAGCATAGACTTTAACATCTCAATGATTCACTTCTTGACAGTCCATTTTGCATGTCTATGTAGGTACTCCGAGAACTGTCAATAAATCTGCTGATCAGGTAACCCTTGGTTGCCAAGTCCCTATGCAACTAGCTTGATTATAAGAGCTAGATTTAGCTAAATCAGTTGCTTCTGCAACATATTGAGTTCTTAAGAATATGCTAAGATGCTTATGATGGTCGATTTTTGACAGGTACAAAAAAACAGCAAAGTCTCGAGATTCTTTTCTGGAACCCAAGAGAAGTGTGTTGCATGCAAAAAGACTGTTTATCCAATTGAAAGGGTAAGCGTCAGAAACATGCTGCCAAGCTACAACCTTTTATGGAGCCATTTTTTGGCATCAACTGAACATTAAGCCTGAACCAAAAAAATAGGTTGTGACTGAGGGTCATCATTGTGTTAATCAATGATTGATCTACCCTTGTTTAAGTGATGTGGAATGACTACAGCACAATTATCCACCAAATTTAGAGTAAGCGTGAGTAATTTGGCAGCATAATCAATGTCGTTCACATTGTTCGCACAAAGTAAAAAATGAAAAAATTTGATGAATCACGGTCATTTTAGCATGAGTTCTTGCATTTCCTGTCCATATGATTTCATCTAAGCCATCCTTCTTTCTATACTTAATTGTTTTTTAAAAGGATCGGTTATTTGATGCAATCTACATCTGAGCATAATTTATCTCAGGAGTTCATTCTTGTTCATCTTGTAGCTTCTTAAATTAATCTGTTGGCTATTGATTCTTTCAGGTGGCAGTTGATGGAACATCATATCATAAAGCTTGTTTCAGGTGCAGCCATGGAAGTTGTGTTATTAGCCCATCAAACTACATCACTCATCTGAATCGCCTCTACTGTAAGCACCACCATAACCAACTTTTTAAGGTAAAGGGGAACTTTAGCCAGCTAGACAAGCATGCAAAAATAGAAGAGGTACCTAAGTTGCCAGTTACCGAAGTTGCAGAGTGAACTCCACTTATATTCTTTAATACGCTCCTCTGAGCAACTAAGTCTGATAGTATGTCTCAATTAATGTGTGGATGATTGATTAGTTAGGGGTCCCAGAAGAGATGATGAATAGGCATCATTTCCTCCTAAAACACAAACCACATCATTATCTGTTTACTCACAGGTTTTTCAGTTTGTGGCTTAATCTTTTGGTTTGAGAATTTGGGCAAGGTCAGTGAGGTTTGAAAAAGACAATGATCAGGGAGACAGTATTGAGATCTTTATATTATAGATTTGAGGATTGTGTATTAATGTAGTGTGAAGCGGTTTTGCTTTCTCCCAGTATGAAATCAACTCTCTGAGGCCAACACAGACTTATCTAGTTTGTTATTTTCACTTTCCATTTTCCAAGTCTACAGTTTTCATGAAGTTATGTACATGATCTGATCTGATTAAAAATGTAAAGGTTTGCACATGACAGATTCTGATCAAATGTGACTAGTTCACAATTTAGTCTACTTATGCATATTAATGTCTAAGAAACAAACTCCTCCATCAGTTTCATAACAGTTTTTTCCTGCATAAAGTCAACTTGCAATCGAGCTGCTGAGAAGCAATTCTGCGTATAAAGATGCAGAAAATGAAATGTGGTGGACCATCAGAACTCAAAAGAACATGTGAGAGAAGAAAATAGCTTTATTGTTTTTTCAGTGGATCTCCACTGCTGAATATTCATCATTTGGTCTATAATAGAACAGAAAGATAGTGGTTCTTACTTCTTATAAGCAAATAGGCCTGTATCATGCTAAATACACACTAGAAATCAGTTGTCAAGTGCAGAACGATGATACAGCATGTGGTCAATCAGAGTGATACGAGTTACACGGATGGGAAATATTTGTTTAGGTTGAAGGGCAGTGAGTAGAACTCTTCACTTCTTGTATCACCTTTGAATGACTTGAACTTGTCCCACCACTCCTTACCCCTGTCTTTTCTGATTGGACCATCCTTCTTAAGCAATGTATTATCCAGGAAATATGCCAAACAGCCCGCGATAAATGGTTCCGAAGACAGGGGAACGTTGATCATGTCATTGAACTTGTAAAGTTGAGAAAATAACAGAACTTTAGTCAAAAGAGTAGTCATCCACAAATAAAGGCTTACCATTTGAACTGCATACATATATATATATATATATATAAAAGAAGTTTGTGCATACCCATCTTGCTCCAGTGTGAACTGGACCATAACCATTGATTGCAGTGTATTCGTTGAAGTACTGCGGCACAGACAATCCCATGAAGACAGAGAAACCTAATACGAACTTCGTCCGAAAGCTATTTAGATTGCAAAACTGAAGCAAGGTCAGACCAACAGACCCTGCACAGTCAGAGGACATGGTCGTCACAAAAGATAACTGATCAAACAACATAAAAGATTACATGCTTGCCATATTGTCAAACTGAAAAACTCACCCACATATGCAAAGAAAAGACAATAAAGAGCAGCAACAATGGGTGCAGGGATGGAAGCAAAAACTGCACCAAATTTACCTGCAAAAACATGACAATGTAGTTGTTTGATATATAGGATAAGTTATTATTAAAAGGAAGGACTTGCTTTGTTTTGCACATTCATCTCACTCTTGCAGGAATGTTGTTTGGATATGTCCTTTATTTGTGCATGTGTAGACCAGAAGTCATACAAGTAACATACCCAGAACAGAGAAGAAAATCATAAATCCAGCCGCTATCTGCACAACCCTTCTACTGCCAACTTGCGTCACAGCCAAGAGGCCGGCATTTTCTCTACATTAAGCAGAACAGTTTCACGTTATGTTCTCTTCCTCATCTTATTTCTATGCCATAGAGAAATGTTTCTCATAGTGTAGTTCTTACACTGATACAGAGCAACCATTTACTGTCCCAAACACACCAGATAACAGGATGCCAAAACCCTGTAAAGGATATGAAAAATCGATTAGCATGTTACGCCAGAATAAAGTAGTCATCCAAAGACTTACTCGACCCAAAAAAAAAAAAAAAAAAAAAAAAAAAAAAAAAAAAAAAAAAGAATCCTGGAAAGCAATAACAAATTCTTATGCTGCTATTAGTCGGTGAGGAAACCTCATGTGTAATTACCTTTATGAGGATCATTCATGCCAAGAGTAAAAAGGAAAACACCCAGATGGTCCAAGGAATTCAGCTGAGTTTCGGACAACAGATATGAGAACAAGACAACGCTATATACAGAGGGAAAGGACCACCTATTTTTCTTTCATGGTTTTGCAGCTTTTGCCTTCTTTCTTTCGAATGTTCACATATTTTTAATCTTACTACTTTACTTTGGATAATTTTGCGTTTTCCTTGACCCAGCAGTTTCCAATTAGGTGGCAAAAGGTTAGCATTCTCCATCCAAAAAATTATAATTTCCACAGGACTCCAGGACAACTGCAATGAATAAAATTCTTATTCTCATATAAGCTTGGTTAGTCTTCCTATTTCTTCTTCCTTTTTTTTTTTTTTTCTGGTCAGAGTCTTGGATCTGCAGGGGTGTTGTACAGATCCCAAATGGCAGAAAGATTGTAGACTTCATTCTCTTGAAAATTTAGCATTGTGTGCAGTAAAGATGAGCCTGTGAGGTAACATGTCCCTATTCCCAGATCAGATGCAGAAACTTGAAATGTCCCTATTCCAAATTACCAAATTCTGTAAATTTCACGAGTACATGTAAAAAGAGCTCAAAGTACAGTAAGGAAATCGCATGCCAACAATGCAATAAAGTGATCATCTCCATTCCTTGAGGATTCTAAACTTTGCATTTGCAAATCCATGTTAAGGAGCAATTTCTTACCTGCCAGCCAACACCACGACTGAGAATGGATGGTGGTAAAGGAGTTGCACTTGCATATCTTGAAACGGCCACAAATGCGCCTGTAGACTGTGCAGAGCCATGCATATATTTCTTTAATTAATAACAATTATTGAAACATTTAGGTCTAAGAGAAACCAACTTTCATAGGACATACCTCCACGAGAGCAACAAAAGAGGCCATCATCATTGCAAAGGCTTCACCAGCATCGAAGGAAGGCGCTCCCCATTGAAAAGGATATGGAACTCTTATCCTACCGGCCCAAATTTCAGTCAGGATAGTAAACTTGAAATATGAATAGATAATGACTTTTTATTAGGTCCTATTATCTTTTCAAACTTCTGCAGTAATGACCATATTTAGGCGAGTGGCGAAAGAAAAAAAAAAGAATGTTTCAAATTAAAAAACATGCCAGTCAAGTTCTTAATGTTTCATCCTCGGTATCTGTCAAAGATTATTTTCAAGAGTTGAACTTGATACCATAGCATGTCCACGACAGATGACGTTCCCACGAAGCTCTTATTGATGAACCAAAAAAAATTATCAATAACCAGAAACGAAATAGTTTACAGCATCTCAAGGTTCTCCCGACTTGTCAATGTCAGCAATTTCATTAGTGTTACGTCTGCAGTGGGCTTATGTGAAGATGACAAGCCTGATAAAGTGAAAAGAAGAGAAAGAAACTGACCATGGAGCAGCATCTATGAGTCCAGAATGATCGGTGCGGCAGCTTAATTGCGTCTTTGGTGCAGCATTGTTGTAAGCCCCGCCAACAGTTAATAGATGAGCATAGATCCACACAACTACCACTGAGAATATGACAGAAAATCGATCGAACACGTGTTTTCCTGAGTTTATAATCCGAGCCATATACTGCAAAGGAAAAATGTTAAACACAATTTCAACTCTGAGAAGATCCCTTTCTCAACTCCTGTAACAATGAAATTGTAAGGAACTATTGGCAATTGAAGGTATAAATCTTGGGAGGAACGTTTGCACATGTCTTTCGAAGGACAGACCTGGGAAATGAATACTAAAAGTATGAGCTCTGGAAGCCCAATCTCCACGCATTTAGCAACCTGAAAATACAAAGCTAATGAATGACTATGTCCAGAAATACTGTCTATAGGCATGCACAACTTGCACATAGCAAGAAAGAACACTTACCCCAGAAAAACCCAACTCATACAGCCCAAATCCTACTAGAGCCACCAATGGGACAGCTGAAAGTGGACTCAAGAATCTGAAAATCGAATATCAAATGAGCAACCGTTGTTTTATGGACTATAATGGGAAGGCACACATGGTCCTCTAATTACTATACCTGATCGTGCAAACAAATGCAGCAGTACACACACTTCAGAAATCATCTTCACTTAGATAATTACAGCAGAGATTACCCTAATTGAATTATGGTGCTAGACCTACATGAGAGTTTGTGGCTCAGAGAGAGAGACTACCTTGTAACATTCCGCCAGAGGCCACTGAATCCTAGGACAATTTGAAGGATGGAAGCAACAATAAGAGATCCCTGGATTGCCCTCATAGTCCTCTTGAATCTCTGAATGCATCATAACAGGATCTCATTGTCATATCAAAGAAAAATCTAACAATAATTCTGACCTGTTCACTGAAATGATTAGCCACTTTAAATAAGCGCCATAATAAAAAAAGTTATGTTCAGATGGCAATACATCAACAGGGTCTGAATCATCACTGAATCGACCAGCAAGGATAATGGAGACTGTAGTTGGAACATATGTATAAGACCCTCCAATCACAGCAGGCAATCGAGTCCCAAACAAAGTTTGCTGCAATGTGTTTATACCAGCCACGAAAAGTAGTGTCTGGATCACCTCCGCCTTCTCCTCCTATTAAACAGTGAGATCCAATCACATAGTTCAAGATTATCTGGAGACAAGTGGCAAAATTTAGCCATTATGATTTCTAATGGTGCAACTCCTTACATTTCCACCCCCCATTTGCGGGACAAGAACGGTAGGTATGAGCACAGTTGTACCCAGCATAACAAGAAAATGTTGGAAGCCTAGGAGAATAGCTTCAGCTGCATACATCGCAAGAAATTTATGCAGTTAATTCAGCGCCTCTTCTAGAACTGAAATCAAGTAATATAAAATTGGTATGAAGTACCGACAAAAGAAGTGACATTAAATACCAATATAACAGATTAGAATGGAAATACACAAATAACCGCAAAGTAGGACGGCAGCAACTTCTGCAAATCAGATTTCTATACCACCACAAATTCATCAACAGAAAAATCGGTTTTCATGACTAATTATAAAAAAAAAATGACCAGAGAAACAGGGGCTTCTTTCCATCAAAAGTGAGTCACTTGGCAAAAGCGGTCATAGACTGGATAATTCGACAAACTCATGATCTATAAACACGAATTCACTTACGTGAAACTACCAACACATTTGAGAAAATTACCAATCACATATAAAAGTTCTCTGATCTCATCTCACGGGTTTGTAGAAGCAGGAAACGAAGTAACACAAGGTAAACATACGCATAAAAGGAATTTATTCTGATGCATCACATGCAATCACATGAACCATACTCATGAAACCTGGCAGAATTGGCCTAGAAGAGTGAACTTGAAAATGAGCCCCAGGAACAAATGGAAGGGCCTAACGAGTGAAGGACGGAGTTACTTACGCCATGGAGGAGGACTTGTGATGCAGTATGAAACATTGGGCAGTTGATCCTTTGGCGGGTGCGGTGGTGGCTCATCAGGTTTTGCAGCCATTTTTCTTCTACTTCTCTACCCTCTATCTCTCTCTCTCTCTCTCTCTCTCTCTCTGTGACACTCCTGAAAGAACCAAGACCAGAGCCAGCCCAGATTTCAAGAAGCACCCGACAATGCACGAGAAAAATGGACAAGCTTCAAGATTATTTTTACAAGACTGAACCACTAGGATCAACCCGCCTAAAGAAAGAGAGTAAAAGGGTGGAATAAAGAGAACGTAGGAGGATAAGAGATTCGAAAACGAAAGTGAATATCTAAAGGGCTGGAACAAGGACCAAAAGGATGGGAATCATTGGCCCGAAAAAGTTCTAGGAAAGAAGCCAGGGAGATTAAAAAGTGCCCTTCACTCGCACGGCATTAGGAAGCTAGATCAAGAAGCATCAAAGCTCAAAACTCTACTCGAGACCGAGGACGTGAATGCACCTGAAGAACACTCGAATGTGCCAGAAACGTGAAGATGGTGGTAGAAACTTTTAAAAGAAGGACGCATGGAGCCGAGGCGACTATTCAAGAACAGTTTCAAGCTCGCTCGTCAAACGGTTTCTCACTTTCCATTTATCAAAACCATGCAAAAATTTCTTTATCCAAAGTTTAAAATAAATTCCATCGTAACAAGAAAATCATGAACTAAATTTAAAAAGACAATAATAATAAGTGCACGAAGTTCGTAAAAGAAAAATAAAATACACAGTTGTGCAGAATGTTACGGAAAGCTCAAATCAGTAAATTGCAAAGTGACATTGACTCGGCAACAGTGTCCGGTTACCCTTGTTCATGAAATAGATCATAGTTCTTTTAATTTGTCCCATTCTGAACGACTTTTTCTCCTCTTTTTTACTAATTTCCCACGCCAAGTTTCTCCTCACGCCCTTCGAGACATATGTCAAGATCATACCGGCGAAGAAGCCCCCCGACACGAGATTATCTCCTTACCGGTTACCACCTAACCTAAAATTATTACGTTTTTGTTTCGTATGAACGAGCGCGACGAGTAAGAAACGAGAATCGACTATCGAGGGTGAAAAGGGAGGTGGAGTTGTCCTTCTCGTTTTCGTTTTGGTGACTCTTTCACCCTATCAGTCAATCTCCTCCGCGGAAGGACCACGGATAGAGTTACCAGATTCTCTAGCCTTTCTTTTGGCGCTTTTCGATGCTTCGATGGGATCTCACATGGTGCGTTCGGCACGTCCATCTCTCTCTCTCTCTATATGCTGCCTTTCTTGGTATTGCCTTTCCTGGTTCGGTGGATAATTGCCTTCAACTTCAATCCGTTTATGGGGAGGATATCCAACAGCTTGCGATAATGAAAGAGCCTACTGCCTAGTGCCGCTTTTAGCACCTAAAAGAGCGCGACTAGGAGTAGACACGCTAGGCAATGGGGTAAGCGTTTGCAATTGTCTTTGGGGACATTATTGTCGGAAGACCAGGACAAAATCAAGAGTCGTTTTAGAGGATTTTCATTGGAAGTGGAGAGGGAAATTATCTTCTTCTTCTTCTTTTTCTTTTATTTAAATAGGAAGGACCCTTCTTGTTTTTTTGATTGTGCATTAAAGAGATGGAGCAATTTTTTGGTTCGTAGATATCCAAGAACCGAAAAAAAAAAAAACTTATGGTCTTTCAATGGAATCTTTGATTTTCAAGACCACAAACAAAAGGAAATCTCTTATTTGAGATAAAATTTGCGTCTAGATAAGTTCGTCATGGATTCGATGAATCTTAAAATTTATTTATTTTGTTTCATATTGGCTTAGCAAAAATGTGATTCATGGTGAACCAGATCCATAAAAAAGAAATTCCTCACTTTTCATACTGTAACTGTGTTGTAACTAGTAATGAATCATAAGATACTATAAAAGTATTTTTCAATCAAGATTTGTCTTTAGGAATGGTGGGAGGACCGGTGAGTTATTTGAATTTGCCCCAACCTATCTCAAAAAGGTTTGGCCACGCCTCAAACTTGTTGTAGACTAATGTTACAAATTCAAAACTTACAATTTAAGATAGAAACCAGAGAAAATCCAGTTGAAAGAAGAAAATAAAGAAACATCGATTGGGGCAACGCACTTCTTGAAAGTTTTATTAGTGCAAACGACACTTATGGAAATACTAACTTTAGGATACAATGCCTCTATAAGAGCACAATATCGATGCATTCCAAAAAGTTCTTCGACCATGAACTTAAACCTCTTAATTCAAAAAACTTACAGCATGGTGGAAAAGAAAGTTATAGACATAGACTTGTTATTTTATTCAGCCTTCCTTACATCTATTTAAAGACCCAACAAAGCGAACTGAGTGTGTTAATTTTGAAGAGCCGTAACTCTTCAAATATAAATTCAAATGCTGCAATCTCCCCAGAAAAGTCATAGGTAAAACGTCTTCCATGCACTGTACCTTTTGGAAGAAATATGTTCGCCGCACCATTTCATCCGGCAAAGACATCATTTTACTTTCACAACCAATTGAGCCAATGGTCGTATTTTGACGGGATACAGAGCTAGCATGTGGTGTCCTCCGATATAATGTGTACGTAAAAAAATTAGAATGACAGATAGAAAAAAAACAAAATCATAGTAAATATTATTAGTAAATATCATTATACTTATTTATATATATGCATCAAAACCTGTCCGAGACCCAATTAGGCTTAAGAAAACCACATAACTGGCCCGAGACCCATCATAAAACCCGATTGGTCCGAACACAAATATCCATATGTAATTTAGCACACGATGTCAAAACAATATAGTTAATCGGGTTCAGGTTCTAGGATATTTGTTGAATGAACATCTCAAGCTTATCCTAAACTCTATGAGGCCTGCTAAGGGCCTCAAACATATCTCAAAATCCCAGAGTCACGCGGAAACGAATCATTTAGAAAATATTTTTATAAAATCTCTTGTGTCCCTTAAAATGATTACTCAATGAAAAGTATTTTCATTATCAACGAGAATTTATGTTTAAATATTTTCGTGAATAATGAAAATATTTTTTTGTTGATTCATTTTTTAGAAAGATATAAGCGATCATTTAAAAAAAAAAAGTCTATGAAATCATGCATTTTTCGCGAAACAAACGGAGCACAAGACAAACAAATTTGCAATCAATCAGTCCCCACAGTTCTCATCCCTACTTGTCATATTGATACATACATAATGTACCAAAAATCAATCAATGTTTTTTTTTTTTTATAATTTGTTTTTATTAGAACAATAACAAAATATTTTCACGTTCAATTGTTTTGGAGTGTTTTCGAATATATCTTGACGAGAATTTAGAGAGCATTTTATCTAACAAATATTGTTTCATAAAAAAATTAAATGATGAAGCCTAATAGATGTGGAAATCATGTGGTTTTCTTCTCTATCACGGCATCAATATCTGGTAATACGAGAAATCAAGTGAATCTAGAATGGCCTATTATTTTCATGTTTAAGATTTACTTTAATAACAAGAAATTTAGAGTTTGAAAAATATAGGCAAGATATTCAACGTCATTTACGTGGGATATTCTTAAAATTTCTAATAAAATTAAGATAACCTTTTCGTACTTTAACGGAAATATTAAAAGTTGATTTTTCTTTTTATAGAATTTGAAACAAATGGATGGACCCTTGTTAATATTCACGTGGGCTTTAAGTAGCCAGCTCAGTCGGCAGGCCCATTTAAAGCCCAGACAGTACATCATCCCCCATTTCCCTTCCCTTATCTGCTAGAGTATTTTTCCCATTAGGTTTGTATAGAGTCGCTTCATTTGCCAAAGGCTCCATCAACTTTGCGGTAAATGAATAATTTTAAAAATATTTCAAGTAATACAAGCAATCATTTTTATGAAATTTTAGTTCAAAATCATTCATTTTCCGTAAAACAAATGGAGTCTGAATTTTTACTTGTGAAGTGTGATCACTAAATCTTGCAATTAGGTCATAAAATATGAATTTCAATCACCAAATTATTATTTTTATTGAAATTCAATAAGTTCTTCATCAAAACACTAGTGAATGGACACAGTGATGGACGCGGCTTTAATTTGAATATCGTGAGGTATGAACTTCAGCAAAATGTCAATTAGAGACGAGATAGATCAATATTACATGCAAAAATAGAATACTGTAAATATCACATCAAATATAATAACGATTGGGAAAGACAATGACTAGTGCCAGTCCCTTAAATCCGCCCTTCAATGGATGTGTGAACAATTTTTGAATATTGAACACGACATGACAACACGATTCAAACACAGCATAAAATCAATGGATTTGGATTTACATTAGTCATACTTGTGTCATAATCTCGTCAGCCCACTTAGGTCCCGTGTAACCCGAATTTGACCCATTTGAGTAAATGGTTCATGTCAACTTTATTAGTGGCCAAATATATATTGACCTTTTATATTTGAATCAGCTTTATTTTTCTATTTTCTTTACATTGAATGTTTATGATATAAGAGAAATCGAAATTAATCACTGTAGTAATTGGATAAAATTAAATTATAATTTTTTCCATATATAAGCAAATGAAGAAGACATTGACGATGCAAATGATCCTTTTTCTGTATAATTTGATTCCATCGAATAATTATATTCTATTAAACACAACAATTTCATGAAAAATATTTGCTTATTCGTTTAGGATATATCTAAAGTTAATTTTTTTTTTCCATTCTTATTAAATTTCAAAATATTATCCACATTTCTGAAGTATCATGGAAAATATGCATGTAAATCTATGCTTAAGCATTTATATAATGTGAACGGTTTGTGTGTTTATGGTTTAAAGAAGGTAAAGTGCTCCCTTACAATATTCAAATAAAAAAAAATGAAAAGCAAAAATTCATCCAAACACTGCCTTTAAAAATTAAATTCACTTATTACAACTCATCACGGGATTCAAAACTATTACTTAACGAAGTTATTCAGCTCATCGCCGGGTGCCCTGATAAGATACCGTGACCAAATTCGAGTAGCGCAAGATGCGTTGAATTTTTCCGATATAATTGATAGACGGGATCGCCTTCGAATTGACCTATTTATTCATATATTTTTAAATCGACACGACACGTACACGACACGGACGCGACACGGACCCGACCTACACACGTGTTGCCGTCCTATACGTCAGCATTTTGTCTTCTATCGAATATAGACCTACTTTTCCGGTTGCCGCAAAAGAGGGGAAAAAAAAAAAAAAAAAGGAGGAGGAGGAGGAGGAGGAAAATACCGAAAAAGCCCTGGGACGATTTCCTCCTTCCGTTCGTTTTCTTCGTCGTTCGCTCCGCGACTTCGGATCGATCGGATCCTTCCCTCGTGTTCTGTTGATCCCCGATCGATGGCGGAAAATCCGCAAAGCGAAGCGCGAATCGATCGCGCACCGCGGTCGACGCGGGAAGGAAACCACTTCGATCCGATCCGATCATCCTCGAACCGATCGCGGGCTTCGGGCGCAGTCCGTGGCGACGATTCCGGTGCTGTACGTCGCTCGGTGATGTCTGTTGCTGCTTGCGTCCGAGAAATCTGGGATCATCTCTCTCTCTGTCCGTCGCCGTGTTTCCTTGTGTAGCTAGGTTTCGATCAATGTCGGAAAGGTGCATTTAGCCGAGGAAATCGATGCGTGTAGATACGTGATTCCCAACCGTTACGTAGGAGTTTGCGTTGCAGCTTTGCGAGCAGTCCTTTCAACCAATACCGGAGTTATCCGGGGCTGTAGAATGAAAGATTGTGAGGGCTCTCTGGTCTGGACTTTGACTCGTGGTTGTAGCAAGATGCCAGTCGCTTTTTTGTGGTTAAGAAAATGGTAGGAAGGAGCAAAAACTTGTCCGTCGGTGTTGTCACGGGAGTTTCGGGAAAGCCGGCAGGACAATGACAGGTTGGAGCTGGAGGGACTTCTCTTCTCTTCAAAGAATAAAAATTCTGCGACGTGTGCTTTCAGTTTGAGCTTCTTCTGCAAGGTTGCGGAAGATGAGCTGTTTGTTCTGTTGGGGGCTCTGATCGGAGATGTCGGGTAAACCGAAGTGAGTACCTTATGAATGTCATTGTCACTGTAGATCAAGCCCTACTGGATAGGATGTGTTCTAGTTTGATCGTGTCATGGCCACCGGGACCGTTTAAGCATTAAGTTTTTTCTTTTGGGTCTAGCGTCTTCAGCGTGAGCCTTGTGATTTCCCATGTCTAGGAGAAATTTTTTGTATCTCAACATGTTAAAAAGATGCCCTGCTTTATCTGGAATTGACTCATGAAAGATTCTTATGACTTAATACAGAGAATCTGCTCTTACCAATGAAACTGAAAACCGCGTCTTTTGGTTGATGTGGACTTCCGGAGGAGGTGGGAAAGCAGGTTGACTGAACCTGAGTCATGGAGCAATCTTCATATTTGAGTGCCGTGTTCTTCTTGAGGAGATAATCATTTTGTAGACTCTGCAACACCAGCTTATGTTTGGATGAACTTTAAGTAAGTGACTGCCGATCAATCTTTTCATTTAATGTGCAGTTTCCTACACAATCAGGTAACCGATAGATTTTCCAGCTCCAGAAGTGCTCCTGGGAGGCAGCGCATCAAATCAATTAGTTAATTCAAGAGTTCCATTCTTTGAGGTGCTTATCCATTTGAACTGGCTTTGGAAGCAATGAAAAGAACCAAACCGTATCATTTCATTCTGCCTGGTTGGGCTCCCCTTTGTCTAGTTTATTACTCAAAATTCTCTGATATGCTCTATGGCAGCTTCTTGTTTTTTTTCCTCCAATGTCTTGACTTAAATCATTGCCTAGTGAATATTTTTTCCTTACCTTTGAGTTGCTGAACCAATTTTCAGAACTCAACCGAAGATGTAGATACGTCACACCAGAACATTCCCTTTTGAAGAGCAACTACAAACCCAATGACTTCTTTGGGATTACTTATACTCGATTCATAGTTCAAACTTTGATCATTGTCACAATGGGTAATGGGTGAAAATGGAAAATTGCCCCGCATAAATCAAGGTGATGAATGGAAGTTGAAGTAGGATGGAGCTGGTTACTGGTGAACAGCTAAAAGCTTATGCCCTTTAAGAGTTCATACTGAGATCATCTCCTGGTAGAATTATCCGCACAGAAGCAGATTTCCATACCAAAAGTCCATAGATGCGCACAGCACAGCACGCTCACCCCTACTGTTTTATTCCACGACCTCAAAACAGTTGCCTTTTTTTTTTTTTTCTCTTTTATATATTTATTCGTCTGGTTATTCTGGCTACGGTATTCTCTTCTTTTGCCTTGAGGGCTAGTGAATGCAAGATGATATTGTCTTTATGATGCTCTGTCTGCTTGCCATCTGCAGGAGTTTTAGTTGAAATTGGGTTGTGGGCAGGGGATAATGTTGGAGGACTGAAAGTGACCCGCCTTGCCTTTCAGTTGGTTCACCACGCATATACTCAAATCTCATCAAGTCGTTATCGAATTAGAAGTCCGTCTTTCAACTCCAGACTCGTGCAGCGCAAGAAAGGAGATTCTTCATCAAGTGGAGCTCAACCTTGCAAGTCATTCTAACCGGAAGTGTAGGTGGAAGAAATGTTTTTTAGTTCCGTTTTGGGGTAAAAGAAGAATGATAGGTGGAGATGGAGACACTCACGTTAAAAACACCCGGTGTGTTGATGTCTCAATAATTCCCATCGCAGCAAATCACTCACACAGGAGGTGGTGATGTTAACGTGCGTGATTTAACCCCCATCCCATCTCTCTCTCTCTCTACCCTACACAGTTTTGCAGACGCTACCCACATTGGAAATCTCCATTGGCTGGCTCAACTTTAGGTCAAAAGGGTCATATCCAGCGTGAGCGAATTTGACATCCCCTCAAAGAGCAACATCGTCAGTTGCGTTGGTCGTTTTGCCAGAGGGATGCATCATAACTTTTAATTATACGGGAAAAAGAAAAGCTTTTTCCCTTGTTCTTGAAAAGTACACCTGGAATCTTTCTTCACTGAAACCCAAGGCCGCTTCTGAGGATGCTTACTCAAGCATGACCTCTCCCTGAAATCAATTTCCATTTATCTTTTTTCTGTTCCCGTTCCTCTCTCTCTCTCTCTCTGCTATAAAACAGAGCGCATTTATGTTAAAGAATCACCGCAGTTGTCTTAGTTTGGCCGATGCATGTCGGGACAACTAGGGACAATCTTAACTGTTCCCCGTGGTTACTTTTTGTTTTTTCAAATTGCTGTACCTCACACCCTTTGACCTTCGTACCCTCGGCCCCAACTACTGCTCCTCCAGCCATCCAACCCCTCCGCAATAGCCCAATCGATGCTTGTGAATAATCGTGATGCCGCCACCACCACTGCCCCACGTTAACACCGACTAAATTAAGTTGGTTGTCCTCAAGGAGCTTGGATGTTTGAAGGAGCGGCCTTTGATTAGATCCGAAAAAGATTAACTTATCCTGTTGCAAACAAGCTAAGTTAAGATATCATTTTATATGTATTGAAAAATTGGAATCCTAAGGCTGTAAATTGTTTGAAATTGATGTCGTCTATGTGTAACCACATAAGTGCTATACATCACATAATAATAAGTAGATGAGATGGGCGGGCATCGATTACAATTTTACACTATAAGTAGCATGTTCGATGGGTAGATCGGGTTGAAAATGCTTCGAAACAAATTGATTCATTTAATACGTTTTGACTAATTTTCATGCTATACAAATTTAATTAATCATATTTGATCCAACACATACCCAACATGTATTCAACTCAACTCATATTGCTCGAACACTCCTATATTTAATTCGATTTAAAAAAAATCATATCCAAACTAAGGTGATAGCACGGATTGATGGAGCATGAGATCAAGAGAGTGAAGGGAGAAGGAGAGAAGTGAGTTAGGTTTGAACTCATTCGACACCCATATTAAACCCATTTAATACCCATAGAGTTTGATCTAAACATATTTATAGAAAATAATTACCATATAACAACTTAACCCATCAAATATAGGTTAAGAAATGGGTATATGACCCATTTTGATAGGTCAATCTCCATGTGCTCATCTTTAGAGATGTCTAGTATTGATTGAACGCATTCAAACGATAACCCCTGTAAGGTAGTTATCTATCATATTAGTTGATAAAAGAGGCTTATGCACTTACCAAATACGGTCTTTCTCGTCCTTATATGTATGGTACACACATATAGGACTCGCATAGAGGGCACGGGAGCAAACACTCTCTCGAGTAAATTCTCACTCTCACGGGACATCGGGTACATCAACAATGATAATGCGGGAGAGACCACTGCATAATCATCATCGTCATACAAAAAAAAAATGTAAAAAAAGAAAAGAAAAGAAAAGAAAAAAACACAGAAAAAACAGTCGCTGAGGGATACGCTGCATTTTGCCTCGGGCCCCACGGCGACTTGCTTGCAGTCTTGGACAGACAACGGAGTTGCATATTTTTATTTGTTAAAATTTTCCTCCAAAGAAAAAAGAGAGAGAGAGAGTTTCGTCATTAAAATAAGCAAAGTCAAATGGGCAGGGATCAGTCAACACCGGATCACACCAATCCAGTGCGGTCGCGGTCCATAATTACCGACACGTCATCGCGCCCGGAGTCACCGCCCCGTCACGTTATCGTCGCCCCTGCCCGGGCTGCCCGATCCGCCCGTGCCCCTCGTCCCCTTCCCCTCCTGCCCCTGCCCCCTCGCTAAGTACCAAGTACGCCTTTTTCCTCTTGCCGTCCCTCTTTTCTCTATCTAAAATTTTTTTCCCTCACACCAAATTCTCACGTTTCTCTCTCTCCTTCTCTCTCTCTCTCTCTCTACCCCTCCCGCTTTCTCTCTCTATCTCTAGATCGAAAGCCGTTTCAAATCGCTTCGGATTCGGCGGATCGGATGGCGAATTGATCGGTCGCCCGAGGACCCTCTGCGGAATCGCTAATTGGGATCGCTTCGAGGAGGAGTAGGGTTTCGGATGTTGTGCTTCGTCGCGGTGGTGGTGGTGGGCTAGGGTTTTTTTTTTTTGGGGGCGGATGGTGGATTTAGGGCTCGTCGCGATTGCCGGAATTGAGGGGACGCAGCGGCGGCGGGGGATCTCCGCGGATTAGGGTTTTTCGCCGCGGGGCGGTCGCGGGCTTCGGGGAAAGAGAGAGGGGATTTCGTCGCCGGAGGGGATTATTGATGGTAGTCGCTGGAAGTGAAATAGGGATTATTACTACTATCGAGGGGGCCGGAAGAGGGGAAAATGCAAGGCTATGCATGGGAGAGAAGGTGAGGAGAGGAGGGGAGGACGGAGTTGCAATTGGCACATGCGGACAGTCCCCACGCGTGTAGGCGTCGCTGTTGCACCGGATGCTGATGGTTCCTCTTCTTCTTCTGCCTCTTCGTCGCCTAATTCCTTTCACAAGGTATCGTGGCGTCCCCCCCCGGGGGTCTCGATTCTGTTTCGGATTGGATTGGGTTTTGCGCGTTTGATGGTTTGCTGGTTCCTGTCTCGGTGTTCGCAATCGTGGCCGATTAGTTCTGGTTGAGTTCGCCTGGTAGGGTAGATTGGTTTGGCTATTGCTGTTTGTTGATTGATGGCTAATTTGGATGACGATGGGAAGCTGGTTTTAAGGATTGGTGAATATACAGTGAATTTTTTGGCCCGTCTTTGCAATGAATTTAGTTCTCGTTGGCTTTCAGTTGTCAGGAAGATTGGTTTAGCTATATGTAGCTGTTTATTAATCTAATTGAGCAGACGATTGGAGGTTTGTTTTATGTTTAGGTGACTTTCGTTTTTTTGAGAAAATTGTGGGTTAAAAGGACGTTTCGATGTCCATACCAGTTTTTCTGAGCAAAAACCGTGGGCCTGTACGATTTTGCTGTCAGTTCTATCGAATCATTAAGGAGATGGTGGGATTGTAAAGTTTTGATCTAAACGATCCTGAATTTCGATGTGGTGGCTTGAATTGACTTCATGATTTGTCTTTCCGTTATTATTTCTTATCAATTATAAGTGGTTATTGGCCATCATACTGGCCAGTGGCTCTTGGGTGCCCAGAACTTTGCTGGAGAGGTGTCTGTGATGGTTGGTTTTGTTATCTGTCTTTTTAATTATGAAATGCATATGTAATTGAAAATGTACATAAATTTTCTGTATATTCATGATCCCCCCCCCCCCCCCCTTCTCCCTGTCTTCCCCTCTCCGCCGTTTGTTCCTTTTTTCTTTCCTTGGGGGACCATCTGGATGATAATATTCTCGATGGCTAATTGCTTTTGTTTTAGCAACGCACCCTTTTTTTTCCACCGTCAGCCTTTTGCCAATTTTTTGGGTTTTGATGGTAAATGCTCTGTATACTGTTGTTATGGTGGACATCATTGCTGTATTGCCATATGGCTGCTCACCAATTGAACAGAAAAAACAGTTCGTTTACAATTTCACTGTTGTAGTTGAGCAATTTTTGTCAGTTTGTTGTCAAAACTCTGATTGTATCATGATGCCAATGTCAATCAATGTGGATCAGATTTTGAGTTGCTGGAAACAGTGAGTTCTGGATTAGATTTCAAGCTTCTGTTTGCCAGTGCTGAATGCATCTTTCGGTTTTGCTCCTAAGATTGTTCTAGCTAAGATAGTGTTAGTTGAAAATTCAATGTCAAGGATTTAAAGTCCAGCGAGCTGAAGGAATTGTCTTCGGGGTTAGCAGTTCAGTGGAAAAGATGCAATTGAATAACTTTGTAGCTTCCCAAATTGGTGTCTTATTATATGCTCATGCCAGGTCAATTCATAAAGTAATTGACGTATGAAAGAAATGTTTACTAGATGAGGCTCTGATTGACAGTTTTTTGTAACTTTTGTTGGATTGGTCTTTTTATCTTTTTATGCATCTATAATTTCCCTTTTCTGTTGTAGTTTGCTTTCATTGGATGCTCAATGTTTTTCTCTTCTTTTCCTTTCAAGAGATCAAGAAAAAGCAGATTTTGTTTCTGTAGGATTGCAAGTTTCTAATTTCCTCTCCTTGAAGAACTGCTAATGCTTCTGTAGAATGGTCATGTGAAATGCTCAGTTCTGCTCTTCTGCATCTCCACTTTTGCAATATTTTAGTTGTTGCTATGGATGAATGAAGCTTTGAGCTTTCCTCTTTTGTAGGACGGACGCAAGATCAGTGTTGGTGATTGTGCCCTGTTTAAACCACCCCAGGATTCTCCACCTTTTATCGGTATAATTCGGTCATTAACGTTAAGCAAAGAGAACGACTTGAGGTTGGGTGTAAATTGGCTCTATCGGCCTGCTGAAGTCAAGCTTAGCAGAGGGATCGGGCTAGAAGCTGCCCCAAACGAAGTCTTTTATTCCTTTCATAGGGATGAGACTCTTGCGGTATCTTTACTCCATCCGTGTAAAGTTGCATTTCTTCCAAAAGGTGTTGAACTTCCATCAGGGATCTGTTCTTTTGTTTGTCGACGAGTTTATGACATTTCGAACAGTTGTCTTTGGTGGCTAACTGACCAAGACTATATTAATGTGAGCTTTCTTTCTGTATGACTTCATTTTGGTGCCCCTAAGTGTTTGTTTATCTGACTAAATTTGACAATTTTTTGCAGGAACATCAAGAAGAAGTAGATCAGCTATTATATAAGACTCGAATAGAAATGCATGCCACAGTGCAACCAAATGGTCGTTCCCCAAAACGAATGAATGGTCCAACATCAGCTTCACAACTAAAATCTGGTTCAGATTGTGTACAGAATAGTGCTTCATCCTTTGCTTCTCAAAGTAAGGGAAAGAAAAGGGAGCGTGGAGATCAGGGCTCTGAGCCCATTAAACGTGAACGATCTATCAAGATGGAGGACGGGGATTCTGGTCACTCTAAGTCAGAAAGCTTTTTGAGACATGAAATTGGCAAAATAACAGAAAAAGGAGGCCTCATGGATTTGGAAGGGGTCCAGAAATTGGTGCAACTCATGCTGCCAGACAGGAGTGAGAAGAAAGTGGATTTAGTTGGCCGCTCGATGCTGACAGGTGTGATTGCAGGCACTGATAAAGTAGACTGCCTCAGCCAGTTTGTTCAACTGAAGGGTCTGTCTGTGTTGGATGAGTGGCTGCAGGAGGTTCATAAGGGGAAAGTTGGTGATGGTACTAGCCCTAAGGATAATGATAAGTCAGTGGATGAATTTATCTTGGTATTACTTCGAGCACTGGATAAATTACCTGTCAACCTACATGCCTTACAGATGTGTAATATCGGCAAGTCGGTGAACCATTTGCGTTCTCACAAGAACTCAGAAATTCAAAAGAAGGCAAGAAGTTTGGTTGACACGTGGAAGAAACGTGTCGAGGCTGAAATGAACATCGTTGATGCAAGATCTGGTTCGAACCAGGCTGTTTCATGGTCTGCGAGGTCTAGGATTGCTGAGGTTGGTCATGGTGGGAACAGAAACATAGGTGGCTCGTCTGAGGCTGCTACAAAGAGCTCTGTTAGTCTTTCTGCAGCTAAAAGTCCTTCGGTAAAGCTTATTCAGGGGGAGACTGCCTCTAAATCTGCTGTGTCTCCTGGGTCATTAAAATCAGCTCCGTCACATACATCAGTTGGTGGCAATTTGAAAGATGGACAAGCCCGTGGTGCTGTGGCTAGCAGTGTTTCCGATCTTCCTACGACAATATCAAGAGATGAGAAGAGCAGCAGTTCTAGTCAGTCTCACAACAATAGCCAGTCTTGCTCAAGTGACCATGCAAAGACTGGGGGCCCTCCAGGAAAGGAAGACGCTAGGAGCTCCACAGCTGGTTCCGGCAGGATCTCTAGTGGTCCTTCACGCCATAAGAAGTTAGTTAATTGCCCCCCTGGATCAAGTGCATCTGGAAGGGAAATGGGGTCTACCAGAACTTCGTTGCATAGAAATGTGGCTCCAGAAAAAGTGTCTCAGTCTGGGTTGACTAGTGAAAGGGCAGTTGATGCGCCTTTCGAGGTGAACAGTCACAAATTGATTGTTAAGATTCCCAACAGAGGCCGCAGTCCTGCTCAAAATGCCAGTGGAGGATCCTTTGATGACCCATCTGTCATGATCAGCAGAGCGTCCTCTCCAATGCGCCCGGAAAGGCCTGATCAACTTGATCCTGGTCTGAAGGAGAAGACTGATGTATGCCAAGCTAATATTTCGTCTGATGTGAATGCTGAATTATGGCAGAATAATGATTTGAAAGATATGGTGACTGCTTCTGACGAGGGTGATGGGTCTCCAGGAACTGCTGCTCATGATGACTGTCTCAAGACTGGTGAAAACGCTAAGAAGGCATTGGAAACATCAAAAACTGCTGTATCATCATCAGGGAGTGAATCCAAATTGGGGAGATTGCCTGAGGCATCTCCTAGCTCCATGAATGCTTTGGTGGAAAGTTGTGTCAAAGTCTTCGAACCCAGTGCTTCGGATTCTGTTGAAGATGATGTTGGGATGAATTTGCTTGCTAGTGTGGCAGCTGGAGAGATGTTAATGTCTGAAATGGTATCTCCTGTTGACTCTCCTCAACGAAATCCCTCTGCAGTTGGGCAGTCATGCACGGGCAATGATTCCAAAATGAACTCATCGCCTCGGAACCATTGTCAATCCAGTGATGCTGCCAATGATTGTGTGCAGAAGGATAAGGTTAATGATGATGCACTACTGACCAGGAAAGCAGACAGCAAGGCCTCTCCATTGCCATCTGAAGATGTACTCTCGGAAGAGCAGGAGAGAAACCCAAATTCATCCTCTACTGAAATGCTACAGGCTGCCGAACCACGTCCGGAAAGTGACAAAAATGTAAACGATTTACCATTGGTCACTTCAGCTGCTAGATTCCCTGCAGCCAAACTTTATAAGACTGCTGACGGTGGAAATGATGACGAGTCTAATGAAAAAACAGCAATTGACAGGGTAAATCAGGATGCTGTTCCTGATTCTAAGACGAAGGCCATTGTCTCTTTGTCATCCGGGAACAAAGTATCTGATGCCGTTTCTAGCGTTGAAGTAGCATCAGTAACTGCCGAGCTGGGATCTATCTCCAGCCAAAAGGATGGAAGTCCAACAAATGAAGATTCAAAAGATGGCATTCTGGTGGATGAGAGGCCTACTGACACAGTGGTCTCTGAAGATATGAAGCCAAAAGAACTGTTAACAAAAAATGTTGATGATGTGAAGGCTGAAAGGACTGATGGGTCAGATGTTGGAAATCGAGATGCCCACATGGAGATGCGATCCGTTAGTCAGGAGGTTTCGGTGGCCACTTTTGGTGCAGGCTTTGCTAATCACAAGGGTGGGGGCATGGAGGAGAATAAGGAAAGTAGAACAGATTGTGAGCAGAACCTGTCTCCATCCGGAGGGCTGTCTGACCTTCCTGGGCAAGCAAAAGACATGAGTGCAAAGTCTAGACTGTGCAAGTTGACAGGTAGTGGATCAGATGACATTAAGGAATTTGCTTCTTCAGATGTTTCTTCTGTGCCTGTCGTCGAGGGTGCTGATAAGGATGCAAAAGTCGGGTTTGACTTGAATGAAGGACTCAATACGGATGATGTGAAATATGGTGAGCCAGCAAACTTGGCTGCACATGCAAGCGCAGCTGTTGTTCCTTTAGTTAATCGGTTGCCTTTTTCTACCTCTTCCGTGTCGACCAGTCTTAGTGCACCAATTACAGTCGCTGCTGCTGCAAAGGGCCCCTTTGTTCCTCCTGATGATCTGCTGAGGACTAAAGTGGAACTTGGATGGAAGGGATCTGCAGCCACAAGTGCATTCAGGCCGGCTGAACCCAGGAAACTTTTGGAGATGCCCCTGCTCGCTACAAATCCCCCTCCTAATCCTGATACTGCTTTTGCGAAGCCCAGTCGCCCTCCACTGGATATTGACTTGAATGTCGCTGATGAAGGGACTGTCGAAGATGCAGTTTCTAGAAATTCCATTATGGAGAGTACTTCTCTTCCAAGTTCTAAAAGTAATCGCGAGATAGGACGTGATGAGATGAGTAGTTCTGCCCCAACCCGTGGCTCTGGAGGTCTTGATCTTGATTTAAATCAGACTGATGAAGCTACTGACTTAGGGAGCTTCTCGACAAGCAGTAATCGCAGATTAGATGTCAACTTTTCATTGGCCAAATCATCAGCTGGTAGTCTTCCCAATGGAACAGACACAGGTGCCCACAGAGACTTCGATTTGAATGATGGGCCTGCCGTTGATGACTTGAGTGCTGAACCATCGATACCTAATCAGCATACAAGAAGCAGTGTGCCATCTCAGCAACCTGTTTCGGGCCTCAAGTTGAATAATTCAGAGGTAAATAATTTCTCGAATTGGTTTTCTCCTGGGAGCACGTACTCAGCTGTCACTATTCCATCAATGTTGTCAAGTAGAGGGGAGCAATCTCTACCTGTTGTTGCAACTGGAGGACAACCTAGGATGCTGGGGCCTTCTGCTGGTGGAATCCCATTTAATACTGAAATGTACCGTGCACCACCAGTGTTGTCATCTTCTCCTGCCGTGGCCTTCCCATCCCCTCCATTTCAGTATCCTGTCTTCCATCATTCTTATCCTGCAGGCTTTCCTTTGCAGTCAGCAACTTTTTCAGGTAGTTCGACGACGTATGTTGATCCATCATCAGGTGGCAGGCTTTGCTTCCCGCCTGCCCATTCGCAACTACTTGGTGCACCTGGTCCGGTATCCACACAATACTCGAGACCTTATATCGTTAGCCTTCAAGATGGTGGTAGTAGTTATGAGAACAATAAAAAATGGACCAGGCAAGCGTTGGACCTTAATTCTGGGCCTGGAGGGTCTGATTTGGAAGGTAGAGACGAGACATCGTCGCTTGCACCCAGACAACTCTCCATCGTGAGTTCACAAGCATTAGCAGAGGAGCAAGCAAGGATGTACCAAGTTTCAAGCGGCGTTCTGAAAAGGAAAGAGCCTGACGGAGGGTGGGACAATTACAAGCAGTCCTCTTGGCAGTAGGAATGCACAATAGTACAGTTTGGTGACCTGTAGATGCTTGTAAGTTTTCATGATGCATTATCAAGGCTATAAGTCTTTGGTTTCAATGGAATTGCTACTGTATATTTGAGGAGCATGCATTCTGGGCATTTGCTTTTGTCATTTTTATGTGTGTAAATTTACTGCAGAGTCAATCGTAAGAAAGATATCTGAAAGAATGATGTAGGAATATCTAAGAGAGAGTTGATGGGTGATCAAAGTATGTGTATCCGTGTTTTGCCCCAAAGGTAGATAAGGATAATGATGCCAAGTACGGTGCAGGACACGCATCTGTGATATGTGTCAAATCAATGAAGTAGAACTGCAGGTTTGCAAAATGATGGCGCATGAAAGGAAGCCTACGTTATGATATGCCTCTGCATTACTGTTTGTCATTCCTCCCTTTTGATGATACTGATAGTAGGGAAGGGCTTTCAGAAGGAACACTTTGAGGTCATTTCTTGATGATGTTGGTTTTGATAATCGAGGTAAGGAAATGAAGAAACTTTAGCGGAGGGCAAGGTGTTACTAAGATCTTTTGGCTTTGCTTTTCTAGAAATTCACTTGTACGTTGAAGGTGGATGTGTTGGCATTAAAATCATTGACAGTGGATTATGTTGCGTGTTCGCTGGTTGATGTAAGCATCTCAATACATCATCTTGTTCACCTCTTTAGAATCAATATGATTTCCTGGTGTACTTTACTATGGGGCCGGAGTTTTGGTGGCTATTATGCTGTGCGTCTCTCACTCTCTCTCTCTCGCTCGCTCGCTATGCCTTTGCTCTTTGGTGTTGCTATTCTCATTAGCAAACATCTTAATTTGATGTCCAGATTATTTACATGTTTCTTTCATGTGCAGTTTTTTGAAGGTGGGCAATGGCCACCTTCCGGAGGTCGTCATCTAACCTGGGATCCTCATGGATGGGCGGTGCTGAGTAATTTACGTTGTTCATGGTCTCCAACCCCCGCTTCTTTGCTGTATCCACTCTACAGGGAAGAGCTGTGTCCGAGATTTGAAGACCATGCTGAATATGCTCTCTGGGTGGCTGCGGATACATTCCCCCGATGTAGATATTTTGACTGACGGAAAGCATGTCATTTGTGTCATCGAAAAACTTAAGAGAATTGGTCCAGTACTGGTGTTGGTTGAATCAACTTCTGCGAGAAAAAAATATGGACCCCAAAGATCATCCATGCTTATCCGGCTTCTGATAATGGCAAAATTGGTTTTGAGTTGCTTTATACAGAAGCTTTTGTATTGTGGTTTAATTTATCCTTTCTAAACTCTCTTCAGTCGCATATATGATCAAAATTTCACCTTATTGGGGGTATTGTGAGCTTGCCTTAATCTGATGTGGCTTAGTTACTGTAGCTCTTATAGCATCTCTCTTTAGTTGAGGCTTCAAAGCCCCGTGAAAAAAGGTCGTTACTTCGGTCCTGCCAATTCTATTGCATCCTCTATATTCTGATCTCTCTTTGCTTTCCGTTCCAGAGATTGCGGTTATCCAGTGGCCGCGGAAGGAGCTCTCTTCACTTCCAATGTCTGCTTTTAGGAAAGTCTAAAAGGGGAGGGAGAGAGAGCTTTATGTATGATTCCCATTCCCCAAACCAATGGTGTATTTGTATATCATTATGAGGCTGTTCGTTTCGCTACTTTGTTCTGTACGAGTCTCTTTTGCGCGTCCTAGAGTTTTTTAGATGTTTTCTCATGGGGGATTGGAAACTACACATTCTCAATGCCATAGGAAAGGGGTTTTCTATTGTCTTTTGAAGGAATGATCTTTGTGGTTTCTGAAACCGTGATATCGGATCTATTCTTTTGTGATTAAACTATCATCGATATCCGAGGGCTGGATCTTGAGGAATTTGTAGAAACGCCTGTTGAATGGCCATATGATTCTTACAATCCTAAGGTGAACAACCCAGTCAGACTTAACCGAGCAGGTTCTCACCATGACCGTCTTGAATTTGGTCATGCCAGGTTAACGCCCATAAGTGGAAAAGACGAGGCACCATTTTTCATCTGAGAACGGTGGTGAGCTTACTCACTTTAAACTAAATACACTGAAAAACAATTTTAATCAATGTCTCATGGGGAAGAGAGACAATGAACAAAAAGAGACGTGAGGCATCATACTAAGCACTTTTCCTTCCAGGGACATACTAACACTGAAGAGAACTGAGACAAACAGATGGAAATTATTGTCAGGTAGAACCGAGGCTGCTCGCTATACAGAGAATCCTAGGTGGAAGTTTGAAAACCATTAATGTCCTGTCCATCAGATTGATCTGTCCATATGGGAGAGTGAGGATCTGGCATGCCTACGAGAGTTGAACCGCAAAACCCACGCTGTCATAGTTCACATGAGACACACAAGGCTCCTCCCAGAAAAGATGTTTCTGCAACCCACACAAACAGATTATGCACCAAAAATCTCTGGTCTTGATGATGAGCAATAGCGTATGTGATTTCATACTGAAATATCTGTACTCTTATGAGTAAGGGTTGATGATCAGGAACAGTACGATAAAGGGGTATGGAGAATGTAGATCTAACGATGCCATGTCTGCGAGCTAAGAACAGATTGACAATCCTATCAAGGACAAATTTACCTAAGTGTTATGTTATAAATCCATGCAGATTTAAAGGGTACTGGTAAAAAGTAATATAGCTCACAGAACAGAAAGTTCAGCTAAGGATTTTATAATGAGGGACAAGATCAAAGGCCTACTTTCTCAAAATGAAGAATGAGCATAAGCATGATTATTACAGACAGTGATCTACTGCTAGGTATTATGGACATTTATGCAGCACATGAAACGACATGAACTAGAGAAACAAGAATCCGAATGAATCAAAAACCTTAAAACTGGCAAGGTTTGATACATTTTCATCTATTTTACCATGAAATCAACGTCTTATCATATGGGTTAGGACTTTGGCCATTTTGACAATGAGACTTCATGACGCATTGCTTACCAGACCACAACGAGGGCACATACGGCACCTCTTATATGAATGAACAGAAGCATCTAGCTTCACCTCTTGTGTTATCACCCTCACAGTTATCCAGTTTGTCTCTTAAAACAGTCATCATTACGTTCATAACCGCTTTTAGTTAAATAGACGCTATTTGAGATGAACATAACCAAAAATCATTTGGCAATCACTCAGTGCCTCACCTAATATGATCACCCAACTGGATGAGCAAAAATAATTGCATGCACTTTTCTAAGAAATAGAGAAGAATTATTAGAAATGAAGGTACCGACTGGATGCATCCTCGACGGGGCTTTTTCTTCTCCTTTTGTTTCTGTGGGGGTTTAATAACTACCTTGATTGCTGCATCAAAGACTGCTTTTACATTCTGCAGTTCAATAGAGCAGTTATTAGAACAACGGCAACTAATCATGAGGTAATAGTAAAAAATTACAGGAAAAGTAACTGCCAAGCCAGAAATAATATGTTTAGCAGTGAGGCAGAAAGAACACTTGTTTTTTCATTTAATGTGTTGGAATCCAGTTATAGGTCTTAATCAGGTCAACTTGGGAGCATCTTGTTTATAAGGGTACCACACAATCAAGGGCAGAATTATCAGATACATTTTGCTGCAGGAAAATTATGATTAAGCCAGTTAAAGCTGATTGAACTGGGTAAAAGCAAGAAAAGATGGCTGAGCGAACATAAAAAATGTTAATTAACCATCACAAATTCAATGCTTGCAGCTTCTTTATTTTTGCGGTAGAATTCTATGTCCACATTCGTATCAGTGCTTGTAGTATGTCTAGTATCATTTGAAGTATAATCACTCACCTATAGGTCAGTGACTGTGCTAAAGGTTCAATCGGCACTTCATTATTCGTGACTTCCTAGTCTGTTCAGGACCGAAGCTTGTCATTCAGAAAGATAAGGCAGTTGCTTAAGTATGCCAGGATCCATGATCCAGAATCAGAAGTCACCATCTACTAAATGACAAAGTTAAAACAAACAATGGGAAGTAAAAACTTCCATCTCCTATCTCTCGAACAGATGTGCTGATGGAAGAAGGAAACCAAGAAAGGAAACCAAGAAATGGAATGTCCTGCTTGGAGGCTGCTTTCATTCGTCCAATATCAGTTGGACCAGCCTAACTTGCTCAGACACAGAATTACATGAGAGACCTTTTAACCTTAGGGTAATTTTCAATTATTATCAATGAGGTCCAGATTTGTTGACAGTTTGGACACCAAAGAATAAGAAGAGATATTTATAAATTGGTTAGAGAGGGGGAAGAAAGAGGGAAAACAAGAGATCTCAACCAAGTTAGATGCATTACACATGAAAATTAAGTTGATGATTCTGACAACAAAGTTAAGAGCAAGAGTGTATAAATTATTGAAATAAACGCATATTTAGGACAACCAATTTCATTTTGTGCCAGAAAAATCAGCCATGAAAAAAACTTATTGCATAAGTTGGACGAGCGACATAAGGAAGAACAAACCAATGGATGATTCCCCAATACGTCCCTAACTGGTTTTCAGCCAGAATTACATGATTTTCATTGGGGTGTGGGAACCAGATGACAATCTTTTAGAAGTCCCTTACGGGTTTCTTGATGTGTTGCAGACAAGCTATAGAATACGTGCACGCCAGCAAAGTTGTGAATCGTGATTTCAGTAAGGAAACTTTCGAGAAGCAATGGATGATTCCCCTGTAGCAACAAGTTATATCAAGGTTCAGCTTGTACTATCTATCTGTGTGCTTTTCACAGCACATACCTTTTGCTGACACTACGATACTAGCAGAGGATATTCGAGCAAATAGAAGACGAAAAGATCAAAGTCTGTCAAAGACGGACCATTTAATGTGCAAATTCAGCAAATGAAAGGTTCCACAAGAAAGAGGGATGAGTATTCAAGAGTAAGAAGTATTAGAAAGAGCAGTAGCAGTATCTTGGATCTACTAGGCAAAAGGGAAAAGGATCTGTGGGAGATGGTTTGCACATCTGCAAGGATAGCATTTAGAAGCTTTGATGATGTGGGGCGCAGGTGAAATTCAGTAAGAGAAGGCTTAAGAAGACAGTGTAAGGCAAATTTAAAGAAAGATTTTTGTAGTTGAATAATACAGAAAACTTGAAATTAAATGAAACAAAATAGCGTAAGAGAATCCATGCAGTGGCTGCATTTGGGAAAAGAACTTGATTACGTCTGGTTCTTTCAGTGAATCACATGTCCATGCTCTGTTACTATCCCCAACAGAAAGCTTAAGTGATATGCCTTGTTTCATATAGGTAAACTCTCCAATTACGCCTCCCCAGTGGCATTTGAAGTTTTCCACAATATAGTGGCATGATTCAAAATGTTGGAAGTATCATGCAACAAATGAAACGAACTGAAGTTCAGCATTCGGCATTATGTGCTACTAAGTTAACACCTTTCCTTTAAATTAGCATTACCCAGATAGGCATACTTGTAATTCAAAGCGCCACAAACTCCATTTGTCACCATGGCAATTAGATGTTAGTATAGCTTTACAGAGGACATTTGTTAATTCTAATTACACAAAACCAATGGGTGATTTTAAGCACCTGTTGCGTTTTGGAGCTGCACTCAATGTAATATGCAGCACCAATTTGTTTGCGAAGCTCCTCACCCTGAAAGCATAGATCCGACACTTTAGTAGACTAAGTCACTGTTGATGCATGATGAGGTGCTGAATAGATACCAAACCTGTGCAGTGGTAACAGGCACCAGACCAGGATGATCAGCTAAATAGTGCTTGTCCTCGCGAAGATCTACAAATTTCAAATAATTTATTAAAATGGAAATAACCATTGCCTAATAAGACTGTAATACCATGAGAGATAAACTCCGGATTCCCTAGAAATTAACAGAAGTAATGAAGGTTTAAACCTTCAGGATTGAGTGTCCCCTTAGACTCACTTCATAAGCAATGGAAAGGAAAAAAGGGTTAAAGAACTCAAGAATGAACGAAGGAAGTGGGAAGGGAAATATGCAAAATTCTCTATAAATATGACATGCTGTCTGTGAATGACTCATTTGGTGACTAACGATTCAGTTAACTGGAAGTTGGAAACGGAAAGGAAGGATGAACATTCTCTACACGATGATCATTGGAAATAAACCTCTTTGCATGACACTGAAAAGGAGACCTATTCCAGAAGTTGTTCATGGAGAATCTGTTCAAAAGTCTGTGTTTACTTTCATAACCTTTCACCCTAGCCTAGTATGGGTAATCAAACGTTCAAGAATCTTATGGTAAAGTCAATTCAATCAATTGATGCCAACTCCTACAAGATTTTTCTATCATCTAGATCCAACAATCGGATTTGTTAAAATATTATCTCATATCGCTTGATGACAGGTCCTAATATTTATATTCACGCGGTCTTCCTTCAACTATCAGCTTAAGCTTTTACACTGGACTTTCTAACATGGTATCAAAGGCAGTGCTATTCCTTTCAAGAATATGTGTAGTCAAAATTCCATGTGCCACTCATAATCTGGCAGTATTCCTAAATACTCTTAAGCTTTTGGGTTGGACTTTCCAACAAGTTCCCTATGGTGATGCCAATTCAAGATTTTCTACATCCTAATCACTTGTATATAACCTTGATGCTACTAACATTATCCATAGAAGGTGCAACATATCAGCACTTCAGAAATCAGATTGTAATTTTTTATTAGACCAGGGGTGCAATTAGTATACAGTGCACATCACAAATGTGCACCAATGCCACTGCAAACAGCAGCAACAACCAAAGTTAATCCTCAACATAAAAAGTCTTGGGAAAATTGATTTAGTGGCATTCTTTTAGTCATATCTGAGCAACACAGTCACTGCAATAAATGCTCTCAGACCAATTATGCTTAACACAGCCTAACACTAGAGCAAGTGATCTCACATACTAAGTTTGTTGAAGTCAAGCCTGTTGCATAAAGGCATGATATCTAGAACAGGTTGAGTTAAAGGAGTCGCACGGACAGGTTCAGAGAGACAAAACTAAGATGGTTTTGGCAATATCAGAATGACACCAAGCCTGGAATCAATTTGAGACTGCCTGAACCAAAATGAAAGGTACAGCTAGGGCTGAAGAAGGAAACCCTTCACATCTACTAGGTTCTCGAAGCAAACTCGTGATCATTCTAGAGTATTGAACATTATTGCATTACAAAGAGCCGAAAAAGTTGAAACAATTGTGCAACAGAACCCCATTCTGTGAACTTAAGGCTTCAAGACTCGAGAAGCTCAAAATCTTAGGTGACGTGTTATTAAACAACCTGTGAACAATATCACTTCAAGCTCTCATAAAGAAACTGTCACTAAAACCAACTTAAAGAGTTGCCCCTTGTATGGCGCTTGCAAAAAAGTATGACAAGATCATAAAAGTGCTATTCCAAGCAATTAGTAGCAAGACACTGAAAGGTGTCCACTTAGTCAAGTCAACTGCCCGAGATGTTTGATAATCACAAAGAGCAGAAATATATCAACAACCAAGACAAGGATTCTGGGAGAATTGCAGCCTTCTCAGTATAGATAAGTCATTTAACTTACCTACTTTGGTACCCACGAGGACCAGAGGGATTCCTGGTGCATAATGCTGGAGTTCAGGGATCCACTGGCCAACAGATGATCATCAGAAACTCGAAACTTATTCATTGTGTAGTGCAACAGAAAATTATGGAAATAACAATTTGGAAGCGGAACCTTTTTAAGTATGTTCTCATAACTAGCTCGACTAACTAAAGAGAAAGCCAAGACAAAGACATCTGCTCCTCTGTAGCTCAGGGGTCTTAATCTATTGTAATCTTCTTGCCCTGACATCCAAAAGCATATGCAGTGCAACAAAACAATGCATTTAGAAAAACAATTATGGCAAGCAAATTGAATAGGCCCATGAAATCCAAGTACAATGGCCTTTCAAAGCTCAAAACATCAATGAGAGCACCAAGTTCTTACCAGCGGTATCCCAGAGTCCCAGGTTAACAGTGGTACCTTCGACTACTACATTTGCACTGAAGTTATCGAATACTGTTGGTATATAATCCTGATCAAATTACAAACAACCGGCAAGATTTAGATGCAACAAAGATATAAGAAAAGTAAAAAGCCGACAAAATCGAATAATGTAATATATAATCCATCTCTTCCAATGAGCATGTAAGACAAAGAACCATAACTTATAGGAGTAATAAACGCAATTTTTAGTGGTTATAAAATACTGGCCATAAGGCAAAAACTCATCATAGGAATCTTGATGAGGCAAAAATGGCACTGATTCTCTTGTAAGGGCTAGCCAAAGAGCAACAAAAACAGAAAGGGGGCGAAATCTAGAATCAGAAAAACACAAGCAGTACAAAAATCAAGAAAGGCAAACAATTTATCAGTGACTGGGATACCCAAGAAGTCCCAATAAATCAACTAGCCATTTACTCTATCTCTCTGTCTCTCTGTTTTTTTTTCTCCTCTTGTTATAATTTTGGGTAAAAAGGGGAAGAACATACAGTTGGAAACTTGTTGCTGGTGTAGCAGATCAGCATGCAAGTCTTGCCCACAGCCCCATCACCAACTGTCACACATTTGATGAATCTTGACGCACTTGCAGCCATTGAAGAAACACCCCGAGGAAGAAAGGAACAAAGAAGCTTTCCTTGAATCTAGAAAGCAGAAATTCTGGAATTCTGGGTCTTGTGAACTTCTTTTATTTTCCTGCTTTTGGGGTTATATTTGGTTGCTGTTGGAGCAGAACAGGTTTAATGCCTTTTTATGATTCGAGCAAGTGTGTCTGCTATTGCGGTGGATCACATGATTCTCACTCATTAGCTGTTCTGTATACTTTATTGTGGTGTTGATATCTGCTTGGCTTAGCTATAAATATTGATTACAGGAAACTTTATTGGCCTGGTTCAAGGAGACAACTTGGGAATTTTATGAATCAACTGATAATCCCAGAAAGATAAAAAGAGATATATTTTGCCTGGACGGCCCCTGGTCAACGGTTCACCAAATTTCACAGCCCTCATGCAACTAAACCAATTAAACAATTGGGGTGGGGCAATTCTTGGACACTTATTTCTATCTTTTATCATGTCTGAAATATAACTTACATCAAGGAATGATTTATTACATCATGGAAAATCAAAATGAGAGAGCTCTGAATTTATAATACATGGTGATTACATCATATGCGTATAGAATTCTCCAAATGTCGATTGAAAAAAAAAATACTTTTATAAATTTTCAGGTTGAGGATTTTAAGACTAATGTATCAAGGATGCTTGACAATCTTCTTAAGATTGAATTTATGAGACGGTAGGTTTCTGGTTTCTTTTTTCACATGGTTTTGATGAAAAAAAGGGAAAAGAAGTGGGGACTCAAGCTAGCTAGTGTAGCTACTATATTTTACTCTTTAAGAGGGTTGGTTGAAGACATGAGTGAAGATGAAGCAAGAATGACAAAAATGACAGAAATGCACAAATATGTTAAAAAGAAAATTCATAAGAAAGGAGATTAATGTGTTTAGCGAACCTTAAAAAATGTAAGTTTTATGTGAATAGAAAATTACTATATTCTGTAATTTATCTATAATCGATAATACTTATTAGTAAATTTTCATAATAAAAGAACCATTGTTATATTTGTTGATAGTAATTTTGATAAAAGAATGATAACTTTTTACCGAGCTACTAAGACAAGCAACAATTTATTTTATGCAGTTTTCAGCTTAAGATATTATGGAACCCCATTTTCATTTCCTCTCTTCTTCTTAGGCCAATAGTTAAGGTAGTTATTTCGAGTTCCATCATAGATATTAAAAAGAAAAAAAAATTGTTGCTTAAAGGTACATTATTGAGCATGTCTTGTGCTCTTGGTCCATCATGAATATGCCTTTTCTCTGTGCGAGATTGCTTGGTTTTCAATGCTAGTCACCATGATGGTTGTTTAAAGATGGCACTTTTGATGGGGTACAATCCATTGTGTTGGTGAAATTGAATTCCAGGTCACTTTTTCATCTGGTTAACTTGCATTTCAAGTTTGTCTTGACTAAGGTTACAAGAGCTTTCTCTTGAGCATTGTCCCGAGCTTCCCCTCCAGGGGCCTACTGATTTCAATTTTTTTTTTTTTTTTTTCATTTTGTCCTGTTTGTGGTGCGCTAAGCAAACTCTTACTCTTGACTAGCCTTTTCGATTCCTTCGATTTCAACGGCTTGGATCGTTGTTAGCAGCCGCATCGACAACAATTCCATTATATAAAATTTTTCTCCTAATTTTTTCCTAATGACAAAATACCCTGTAAAGTCCATGAATAGAATAAGTTGATCTTACAAGTGACATTAATCTAAATAATATTTCTTAAGATCCTTTTAGCAAGACTTTTTATGGTACATACTTCATAATTTCATATCACGAGATTGTTACGTATCGGATCATGAAATAAATACAAGATGTATCGATCTACAAACAAGTATATCAAGCATTGATTATGTGACTAATGCGGTGTAATAGAGCTAACCATGATGCCTCTATATATGTGAATTATCTTTTCATCCTTTACTCTTTTTTTTTTTTATAAAAAAAAAAGTTATGTATTAATAGGTCTGTTTTTTCACATGTCATTGTCGTGCGCCGTAACCGTTGCAATCGATAAACGTGCTGCCTCTTACTCGCGCATGTGTGAAATTGGGCTTAACACTTTCAGCAAATACAAGCCCATTCCGTGAGTCTCCCCATACGATCCACATTTACAAAACTTGGCCCACGTCTAATTAATCTCTCCAGCTCTCCAAATTTTAAAGAGGGAGGCCCAATCTTCTCAATTCCCCCAAAAAATAAGTAAGTTTGACGTGTTAAATTTTAAAAATAAATTCCGACCAATTCACCAAAAAAAAAAAAAAAAATGTTCCCTGAAACACAACTACTTCAACTAAAGAAAAAAAAAAAACACAACTACTTCAACTAGAGGAAAAAAGACATTGCAATCCAAGTGAACCCGCATACCCAAGCCACAATCGATAAACCCAATCAAACTCTGTGTTTCAAATCTAAATATTATCCAATAGAGAAATAAAATTGCACATGACAAAATTCACTAGCACGTTGGTCCACATCTAACATGGTCCGACTCCGATCTTAATTTATTATATTCTCAATTGTTTGCAACTGCACTAAAATCTATAAAAATACAATAAACTTCCCCTGGAAAGGACCAAAGCTGGTTTCCATTAATAATTCAAATTCTGATTATATTAATTTAACAAACATTGCGTCGTGCTTAGATAAAGCATTAGCTTTTACAAACTATCGACCGGCTCTTTGTCGTGGCCGCGACCGGGGATACGACGTTGTTTGTCCCCCACGCATCCAATTTCGTATTTCAATCCGAACACGGGAAATCAAAAAAATAAAAATAAAGGAAGGAAGAAAAAAGTCAAAATAGTCTCTCTGCAACTACCGTGGACGAGGGGACAAGGAAGATTCAACGAGAGATTCACCGCCATTTCCCTCCATTTTCAGCTCCGCCGCCGCCGTCGCCGTCGCCGGTGGCTCCGATCGATCGCGGTTCGAAATCGGAGACTGCCCCGACCAGGAGGAAGACGTCACTCTAGTCCGCGTTCTGCATCTACAGCACAGGGACGGATGGGCGAGACCAAACGCAAGAGGGGCCCGAATCCGAAATCCGCCTCCAAGACGGCCGCCGCCGCCGCCGCCACCACCGCCGAAGCCGCCGACGACGAGAAACTCTCCGCCGGGAGCGCGGAGATGATAGAGCCAGCCAGCGGCGCCCCCGGGCGCCGCCTCCGCCGCGGCCGCAATCGCCGCAAGGCGTCCGAGAAACCCGAGGCCTCCTCGCCGGCCATCCTGCCCGCGCGGAGCGTCCCCCGCGGCGGCGGCGTCGAGAGCGGCGACTTCGGCGTGATAAGCGATTTGCTGCGGGGCGCAGTGGCGGCCGAGATGGCGGAGGAGGCCGTGGCGAGGGTGGCCCCGGTGATGGAGGCGGTGGTGAAAGTGTTCTGCGTGCACACGGAGCCGAATTTCTCGCTCCCGTGGCAGATGAAGAGGCAATACAGCAGTAACAGCAGCGGGTTCGTGATCAAGGGGAGGAGAGTTTTGACGAATGCGCATTCGGTGGAGCATTACACGCAGGTGAAGGTGAAGAAGCGGGGGTCTGATACCAAGTACGTGGCCAAGGTGTTGGCAATTGGGACTGAGTGTGACATTGGTATGTCCCCATTGAACTTAGTCTACTCATTTTCCTTGTCAATATGTTGAATTCCTTCAGTTTTTCTCTGATACTGTTACCGTTTAGGGTAGGCATGTCCGTGCCTCTTTGATTGTTTGTTAAGATGCGTTTTGTGGTGATTATGATTAGGCCGGCTTTCCAGCATTCTCGACATCTAGAAACGGTTCTTGGGTACTCATTGCTTGAAAAATTCCTTGAGATTATAGAAGTTCATGGAATAAAGTTTCTAGGCTACTTGCAAGCATGCGTGCTGCGTGGTAAAATGATACTGGTTATCAGCAGAAGTATCTGTTTTGGGGACATTAGGTGATATTGTGGTCATGGGGTGAAATGAAATTGAAGTATGACAGTCCTTGCATTTTGAAGTCGAATGTCTGCTATTTTGTATGCAGCTATGCTTACGGTTGATGATGATGAGTTTTGGGAAGGAGTGTCGTCTGTGGAATTTGGGGATTTGCCTGCACTTCAGGATGCTGTGACTGTTGTCGGCTATCCTATTGGCGGAGACACAGTATCTGTGACTAGTGGTGTGGTATCACGTATTGAGATCTTGTCATATGTTCATGGTTCCACTGAGCTGCTCGGGCTGCAGGTTTTCATTTTATATGTTACTGATCTTATGATTCTTTTAACATTTCTGGCAGGCAATAGTTACATCTTCTGATACATTAAACATTGCCTGATAACTTTCTATTGTCATGGTGCAAGATTGATGCAGCTATAAATGCTGGCAATTCGGGTGGCCCTGCCTTTAATAATAAGGGCAAGTGTGTGGGTATTGCGTTTCAGTCCCTTAAACAAGAAGATGTGGAGAACATTGGTTATGTCATACCAACACCAGTAGTCATGCATTTTATTCAAGACTATGAGAAGAATGGAGCATATATGGGTACTTTTTAAACCTCCCACGCATGCGAACCTGAAAAAAGAAAAAACCCAAACCCTTAAAAAAACTCCACGGGCCTTCTCTGATGTGCTTTCCTGTCTTCTTGATTTTTTTTTTTTCATGATAGGTTTTCCTCTTCTTGGGATTGAGTGGCAGAAGATGGAAAATCCCGATTTACGTATGGCAATGGGTATGAACGCTGATCAAAAGGGTGTGCGCATTAGAAGAATTGATCCTACCTCTCCAGAATCTGCAGTCTTGAAACCATCAGATATCATTCTCAGCTTCGATGGGGTTGATATTGCCAATGATGGAACTGGTAAGCCTAGAGCATTCTCTAAGAGCTAAGCATCTTAAAGAAGCTTGTCTATTTAAAAGTTCTATTAGGTCTTTCTCTGTTAGATTATAGTTCTGACAATTTAGCAGTATTAGCAACTGATGCATCTGTTGATTACGTATCATCTATTTTGTCTTTTGCTCTTTAAAAGAACCTGTTGAACTTCAATTTGATCGTATGCATGATTTTTCTTGAAAAGTAAGTAGTTTAAGAGAGAGATTATGAAGTTGAAGAATCCTGCTTACTTTTAGGAGAAATGTTGAGCTTTGAATATAAGGCTTTGTTGCTACAGCTTGCAACCTTGCAACGGGGGATCATGAGGAGTTTCCACACATACAAATTTTTTCGAATCTTGTTAGCGAGTGCTCCTGTGTCGCAATTTTAACGAGGCAATATTGATGCTCCTTTATGTCAAAGCATAGCAGCTCTTGTGGGATTTTTTAAATCCAATATTCAGTCTTTAATACGCACAAAAAAAAACTCAAAAGAAGAGAGTGACGAAGACAATATCGAGAGGACATACTGTGCTTGCCACTACTGCCTAATAGGGCATTAAGCAGTAAAATAAGTAGGCTTTTTTTTCGATTGAAGCTCTCCTCGAACTATTTCTGATGATTGAGCCTATCCCATCGCGGGGAAGGGGGAAGAAGGACCCATTTTCTTCTAAAAGAGCCTATTCGGGGCATTCATATGTTCACCCTCTTATTCTACTTGTGAAATTCCTCCCTTCAAATCAAAGAGCAGTATCCAAAATGAGAAGGAAGAAGTGAAAAAGAAGATTGGTACGGGGGCTTTGCTCTTGACCTGTCTTTTTGGTCTGTATATATCTATTATATATATAAAGATTATATCTATCGAAAAAAAAAGAAAAGAATGTAACTATCCCTTATCCTTCTTCTGTAGGACTATTTTGAAAACCAATTGTGCACGTTACGAGGACTATTAGTGTATTGGAAATCGCAATATTTGCTTAACAAATGCCCTGTGGGCACTTCTAACAAAATCCATTTTTTTGTTCCTCTTTATGATTACTTGGATTTCATGTACGCTATGCGTGATCTGACCCTTTACTACTTGTTCTGGGTGTTCTCTAGTACCTTCTAGGCACGGGGAGCGTATTGGCTTTAGTTACCTTGTCTCACAGAAGTACACTGGGGATACTTCAGTGATCAAAGTCCTGCGTGATTCCAAAATCTTTATATATAATGTGAAACTTGCTACGCACAAGAGGGTCATCCCATTGCACAGTGAAGGCAGACCGCCCTCCTACTATATAATTGCTGGATTCGTTTTTAGCACCATCTCTGTTCCATATCTTCGTTCTGAGGTGAGTTTTTTACTTGGAGCCCTTTTATTTCTACATATGCATTTCGGTGCTCATCCTGTGTGTAATGAGCTATGATAACATTTATACTTGTGGATGTTATCATCATTATCTACTTGTTGTGTAACGAGCACCCCTCTGTTTTTCGTTGGAATTGATTTTATTCTTTTTTAAAATTGCCACCTTTTCATCACGGATTTTGAATTTCTTGTTTATTTGTCACGTCTCTAACTCCCGGTCACGTATTTTCAGACATATATATCTTTTCACCTACTATGCTTGTTTTTTCATAGATTCAGCGGTAGATTTTACAAGCTATGATCATTATGCGGATTATTTTGCTCATGCTTTGGCTGCATTTCAGTATAAGGATGAATCTGAAGCTCCTGTGAAGCTTTTGGACAAACTCTTGCATTCAATGCCACAATCACCAGATGAGCAACTTGTTGTGGTTTCTCAGGTATTTTCCCCATAAACATCCACCATATCCTCCTTTCTCCATTCAACTATCAACCCATAACTTGAGCCAAAAAGGGGAAAAAAACGGATGTAAATAAAATGAAGAAAAAATAGAAAAAGGTGATAGAAGACGAAGAATTATGGCAATTTCATTGCCTATACTAATGTATGGGTTAATACTCTGTAGGATCTGATTCGTTTTTCTGTCTGCTTTTGGCAACACGTGGTAGGTGCTCGCGGGTGATATCAATGTTGGGTACGAAGACATTGTAAACACTCCGGTTAGCAACAGCTTTATCACTTTTTCTTTGGAAACTATGCTTAAGCATGCCAAATTTTGAAGCCATCTTATTGGGCATGTTTAGGTTCTTGCTTTCAATGGTAAACCTGTGGAAAACTTGAAGAGCTTAGCCAGCATGGTGGAGAGCTGTGAGGAAGAATTTCTGAAATTTGATCTGGAATACCAACAGGTCTCTCTCTCTCTCTCTCTCTTGCATCTTATGCGCATTTCTATGCTCCCTAAACAGGCGTGCGAGTGTCCATTAGCAGGTCTGTATTATTGTGCACATGTTGCACGTTTAATGACTGGTATCATGTCCTCATGCTTGTTTGTTTTGTTCTCTCTTTATTTGCATCCCTTTTTGCAGATTGTAGTTCTTCGAACAGAGACTGCAAGAGCAGCTACCCTGGATATACTCAAAACCCACTGCATACCATCAGCGATGTCTGATGATCTGAAGAGCTGAAGCCCATATATGGTTGCCTGGTTGTTGTGTCTTAAGGGCTAATTGCACTGTTTCTGCTTGGGGCCCTCGTGAACGATATCAGAAAAAGGGTCAGGTCTTATACGTGGGATGTCTCCTCTTTGATGGAAGGAAAGTCACTTCTTCTGGATTACCCACTGTAGGAGACATATTTCGGGATGGGGATGGGATGGGAGCATTAGTTCTTATTTTACTGCAGAAACCATAGGATACATTTTAGCTTATGATCTTTACCTTTGTGATTGTTTCATTCTTGTGTCCAGATGTACACTGCCTACTGTGAGAGTACTCCAACATGATGGCTGACTTCTGTATTTTACTTATTCATATATGAATTATCTGTTGCTTCTGGGTCTAATTGAAAACCCAATGACACACACAAGGATTGGAGATGGGCTTTGCAGCACCATGCTTTTCCTTCCAAAATTTTAGAGGATTCCAGTTTTCGTTTTCAATAAAGATGAATGGCTTGCTGAGTTTTCTCAATGTGGATTGGGTTTCAATGTTTGAAACTGAAAGTTCTGCAGCGAACGACCTTTCGAGTGTCTCTTGTTTCAAGCTGAGGCTGCTATATCGAACTTGACCAGTATTGGAATTGTTTCCATTAGCTAGTGTTTGTCATACGATCCTCTTGCAGCTTCGAGTCTTCCTCCACCTACGAATGCATGGTCACAAGATTGCTAGGGTCTAAAGATACGCTGAAGGAATGAGAGCAAAGACATTGATGTTTTTGAGGAATTACACAGTTGAGATGTCTGGGTTGATCTATCATTTCATGATAGTGGTGAGACACTCCCGACAAACTTCTCTCTAACCTCTTACCATCGATTCCATTGCGGGATACTTTATTGCAATAGCTACTAGAAATGACGTACGAGGATCAAATGACAAAAAAAGAGGATGTTTAAACTGACAAAAGAAGCGATAGCATATATACCATTTGATTAATGGTAATGGATACCTTCTAAATTTGTTGTGTATGGTGCGACCGAAAAACGAGTGGAATAATAATATCAAATTCCACAATATCAAATTATTAATTCGATATACTTTATGTTAGTATATAATTTCCTCTTGAATATGTAATAGACAATTGAACTTATGAGTTTTTAAATGTTGTGGACCAAGTCTCTCGTATCCTTATGAGTTGAAGAGTGGAGTTTTGGGCATCGGAATGAAGAGTGATTGATGTAGTTTGGATGATACAATTGATTTATGAGAGTAGCGGTAGGATGGTTGTGTTAAGAGTTCTAAGATAAAACGATTATAACTCTGAAGGTGGGGTTGGCTATCTATATACAAATTGGTCGGGAATTAATATTGCTCTCTTGATAAGATCATGGTAAGCCGAAACCAATTGTTGTACGAAAGTGTTCTGTATGTCTCGTTCGAGAGATTAGATGTTCGAATTAAGCTGAGCGTGATACAATTCGTTGCGAGGCAGCTATTCGACATACTATTCTTAATAACAATCTTTTAAAAATAAGGTGGTTTAGTGTTCGCGGCTTACCAAATGTCCCGTGCACTGGCTAAAAATTATCTATAATTTATAAGAATTAAGGTTTTATACAAAATCAAAAGAAAGATGCTATTAATTGCTAATTTTGTCAAATTTATGCTTTCATTTTCTTGTTCAAGGTAATACATTTAAGGAAATAAGAGGAAATCTAATGGCGAAAAGGGAAAATAGATACCCCCTCTATAAAGGTCCTTTCCTTTGCAGCATTTCACGGACGCGCCTTCTCTCTCTCGCTCGCTTCCCGGCCATCCTCCGATTTCCCCAGAAGAAGAAGAAGAAGAAGAAGAAGAAGATGGGTTCGGCGGACGACGAGCTGGAGGAGTTCTTGCAACAGAAGCAGCGCGTCAGGAACCCTCTTGTACCAGTAGGCAAGCCTCCTCCTCCCGCTTCATATCTTGCGCATCGTTTGTTTACCCTTTTGATTTTCGCTTCGTAGTCGATTTTTAAAGTAGATGATGAATTGGGGGAGAGCTCGTCGATTTGGGGGACGTTCTTTTCTCTTCTTGAAATCGGCGAGCGAGTCGGACGAACTGAATTGAGGCTTCATCAGGGGCGATGCTGCAATCCCAATGATGGGTTTTTTTTTTCCTGGGATCTTGTCGAATTCGGTTTTGGTTTCAGGGAGCAGTGGACTCTGCTTGTCTTTTAAATGTAATGTAAGAATCTGAGCAGGCGTTCTTACCTCTTTTTGGCTCGAAACGGAAGATGGGTTTCTCCTCCTCCTCCTTCTGAAGTGCCGAGGACGCGCATCGGAATTTAACTTCTTCGTGATACCCACCGTGTGTTCTGCTGAAAATGTAGCAAACTAGCATACCGTGTTATAATACCAATGAAGCAACTTGATCTAGAACCCGCAAACTGGCTTTGCTCATTACCCTGGTTTGTAAGTTACATTTGCTCCTGCAAATAATCCAAGATTTGCAATCATATTTTGGTTAAGAAAAACTATTGCCCCAGACCAAATAATTTGTTGGTCTTCATGATTTTCGGGAGAGTTGGTCTCTGATTGTTCTTTTCGGCATTGCATTTGTGCTTTACGTGAATAAGTAATTGTTCTCGTTCGATGTGAAGAATTTCTTTACATCAGCGGTGAAAGCTGATAATGTTGGCTGTTACTAGTTAAGATTCAAAATTTTTGTCGTGTGGTTTTGCCTTATAATTTTAAGAGCAAAAAAAGGGCGCAGCTCTAGACTTTTGCTATAAGATAATGATTCCCTAGGTCAGTTATGTCACACGGTTGCTCTTTTTTCGTATGTAGCATGATGTCCTAGATGTTAACTGAATTGAAAAAGTCTGTCCTTGAACTGTTTATCTTCAGGATTTAAATGCTTGGCTTTTTCATAATTTGTGGTTTACTTCCTAGCAGGCTATTGAACCCGCTTGTGCTAAGTCATGGAAATTTCTCTCAGTTTTCTGCACTTGAATTCCTTATGTAGTCCTCCTGCGCTTTTATTTTTCTTGTATACTGGTTATTTTGTTGGTTTTAGTTTATCGATTTCAGGACTTCTTTCGATTTTTTTAGGTAACTCCATATTACATTTCGTCACAAAGTTATCGATAGATGATTACAAATGGGGCATTTAAATTTAATCCCATTCAAAACAGGACCAGATGCGTGGGAAAGAGTGATCTGGGACTACTTTGTAACTGATCATGCCTTCAATTTATGGATCACTTCGGTGTTCACTTTTTAACTTTCAGTGCCCTAGGATGAAAAGATTATCAGTTTCTTCATTACTTTTCGTTCTTAATGTTGATAGTCTTGTCTAACTCAGCAAAATTTGAATAGGTGCTCTCGTGACTGCTGGAGTGCTCACAGCGGGTTTGATAAGTTTCAGACGAGGGAACTCTCAGTTGGGACAGGTGCTAATGAGAGCTCGTGTGGTGGTCCAGGGTGCAACAGTTGCGCTTATGGTTGGCACTGCCTATTACTATGGAGGAAATCCCTGGAAATCACATTAAAAAAACGAAAATTTTTGTCTTTCTTATCTTTTGATTATTTTGTATTAATGCTGGCTACATTTATAATGAGGGGCTACTTCAATCTGAATCAGCTTAATGGCCACAATTAGTGTCATTTGCGAGTGTAATAACATTCGGATTTCGGTGAATAAGTTGACTTGCAAAGCGAAATATTGATTCATATATAAATTTTATGTAATTTCTTTTGCTACTATTCTTTTCCAACCCCTTGTAGATTACTGGATCCTTTAAGTGTCTGTTTGGGTTCTCTCTGGTTTTTGGATCTGGAATTTATTTGGATTGAGTTTGTTCTCTTCTTTGTAAGCTGCGAAGAGTTGAAATCAGGTGAGAACTTGTAAAAAAGTGTGGTATTGGTAATCGTCTGATGAAAGTTGATGACTCGTGATGTTTCTTCTTATCTTCCTGTACTGTTTCCTTCTTCTTCTTCTTGTCGGTTGAAGTCAATCATGCAGGACTTCAGAAGAAAGAACCCGGATGAGTTCTTGAGCTTCAAGCCATATTATAGTGAGTTTTCAGACATGGTCTCTCATAGTTAGTCACCTTGCGAAAACATAGCCTATTTGATATCTTTTTACCCTCCTCTTTGTGTCGATGTCAACTGAGTGCGCTGATTCTGCAAAGGCTAGAATGCGGGTTGGTGAGTTTGGCATCTGATTCGTTGGCTATATATGCTTAAATACGTTGGTTTACGAGGCATTCTGAGAAGAATGCAGAAAGCGAACTTGACATCAAGTAACGAGGATGCGGCATTAAGTATGGGTTAGAATTGCGCAAATCTTTGCTTCTGCACAAGGGTTCATGAGTATGAAGCCCTCTCTTCTGAACCTGAATTAGTTTTGCATCATGTGCTTGCGCATGTGTAAACCCTCTGATCCGATCAATGAGATTGGGTGCCTCGTATGGCTCGAGTGCTTGTGAATTTTCAGTCCACGAGTTGCCAAGGCAATTGCATGGGTCGCCAGCTGATGGAGATGATGAGGTTGCCACGGCAGCACTAATCTATGCGCATGAGAGAGGGACGGCTGTCCGAATTCCAGAAGTTACGGTGACGGATGCATTGCCTATGGCCCTCCTGAAACAAACTTGTGGCCTTAGATGGTGCGTGCAGGAGCATGCAAATCGCCAATGGCCCCTCCAGAACTCCAGGATGGCCATCTCTCTCCCTGTCTCTATCTCTAGCGAAGCAAGGTTCATAACAAAGAACTGAGGCGGCATATTGTATAAGCACGGGCATGAAGAGGAAGCGAAGATGCGAATTGTTAGAAGCAAGAAATGATCAGCAAGAAAAATGCAAAAGGCTTCAAGAGGTGTGGCCCCATGTGGCCATGGATAGAGAGCGGAGAAGCTTCTCCCACCTGCTCCAAAAGTCATTCTCATTTCGTATCATCACCACCCATCAATCTGAATCCACCATCCATCTCTTCCGTACCATCAGTCACAAAATCCCCCTCCATCCACCCTAATGCGTCTCATTCGCACTAGGCTCAAATTGCATCCCTTTATTCGATGTATACAATAATTAATAAGATAATGAGCCTCATTTCGATTACGGTATAAAGCGTTCGATCGTAAAATCTACAACAGGATAGGGCATGACAAAACTAAGACCAACAGCCGTCTCTTTTTAATACTCATAATGTTTCGAGAATATATCGCGTCGAGAAAGAAAAAGAAAAAGTAGAAAGGGGTAATTAGCCAAAATCGAATATATAAAGCATGATCTCATCCGCGTGGTCGGACACGTGCTCACTGGCTATGTCGTCATGCAGGGACGCCTCTTTCTCTCTCTCTCTCTTCTCTGCCTCCCCAAAAAGGTTAGCTATAAATTCTCTCCTCACCCTCTTCCTCGATTTCTCTCTCTCTCTCTCTCTCTCTCTCGTACGCTCAGTCGCATCTCTTCGTGTCCCTCGCCTTCCTCTCCGATCACTTCCCCCCACTCCAAGCGAAGCTCCCGATCCACCGCCACCCGCCGCCGCCGGCTTTCCTCCGCTCATCTCCGCCGCCTCCACCGGCTCGAGCTCCTCCCGAGGATTCATTTCGTAAGATCTCGAATCTCGATTCCTCTCTCCTCTCGATCGCATTCCCTGCTTTTCGAGCTTTCTACGCTGATCGCTGTCGAGGATCATCGCCGGGACGGCGTCCGAGACGAAATTCCAGGGCGATCGATCTGGTCCCCGCAACTTCGTCTTTCGCTTGATTTCTCCTCACTATTCTGCTTTTCGTTGTCCTTTTTTTTTTTTTTTTGGTTTTTGCTGCTGTTGTTAATCTGTTGTCGGTGATGAATGGAGCTTGAAGCTGTGAATTGAGCAGTAGCATTGTCGATACCGGAATTGCGCGTAGCGCGCGCTTTGATTATGACAGACTTGTCCAAAGTCGATGTAGTTCGAGAATGTCCGCGAAATTCTAGTTCGTCCTGCAAATTCCAGGGGCGGGAAGGGTGCTTTTCCCAGCCGAAATGACAGGCTCAAATGGCATTTGAGATCAACGTGTCGGCTGCGAGGCTTTTCCATATGTTGTTTGAATTGATTGGATCGGCCGGAGTGAGTGTAGAATCCGTCCACTGGGATCGGCTAATTGGACAAGTTATTTCGGCTGTGCAGTGACAGTTGAGATAATGACATGCTCAACGAACTATGGTCGCTTAATTGGAGTGTATGTTATATTTGTGCCGTGTATACTACTACTGCTACTGCTACTTGCGTTTGCATATAATTGAGCTTCAATGTTGCTTTCCTAGCTTGTCGCTTTGAAATTGTTAGTACTAATATCTCCAGTCCAACTATTGCAGGCTTTGAGTACTAAGCACCGAGAATGTCTTCTCCTAGTAAGAGGAGAGAGATGGATGTTATGAAGCTGTAAGTCCCTGTAGGCGGTACTACACATTCTAGCTGATATGCTCTGTTCTAATCTTTCACTTCTTCTTTATGTATCACGGTACATTTGTTGCCATTTGTACCTAAGAAATAAAAAGGCAATCCTTCTTTTATTTTGCATCCTGGTCCGACAAGTATCACATAAGTGTGTCAGGAACGTGATATGAATTGGATGAAATAGATGTTAATGTCTGTACATCAACCGCTTGGTTCCTTGATATGATCTCTTTGATGGAAGTGGCGATATCATGTTTGTGAATGGTTTTACGTTTTTTGGGTTTTTGATCGTGTTTATTGGAGATAAAAAGTCATGACGAAAGATTTGAAATTTCCAGCCTCCTCTTCTGAAGGTGCACTTGACTAGAAGCTGTTTGCATTGCTAATTGGTTCCTATGGGATCTTACAGAAAGTAACCCCAGATAATTGAGTCTTTCACGAGATTGGGCAACCTTGAAAATTCAGTGAAAATCTGACATGATGACACTAACTAACAGTGGGGAAAGGGAAAAAGGTAAAAGTGGCATGTAGCGTCATTCTCAGAGAAATTCTTTTAATATTTTTCTGTAAGAAGCTAGATATAACCCCAGGGCATGAAAATGAAATAGAAAGGACATATCTATAAAACCATGTGAAGGTAGACTTCAGAGACAATGGAAATCTTTAAACACAATATGATGAAGCTGTTGCTCTAAAGTTACAGATATTACCAAATTTCATGTATATCGGTATTTGGTTATTGATACGTTTTTTTCATCTCAAGTATCGTCATGTGCTGTACGTATGGAAATTATTGTCCATCATGACTGTAAGCTGTTCGCTTAAATTATGTTTTTGTCAATACTAGGACTTGCTCAATCTAATTGAATATAAAGGTACTAGGTCTATGCACTGCAATCAATGGTATTCAATTGTCTTTCTGTCTTCTCGAAATTTTGTTTGTAGGCACCACTTAGTTATCCAGTGGATTAACTTTCTGGGGTACATCTGTACTCGGTGAAGTTAATAAAGCCTTCGATAATCTTTTGCTCCGTGTTTATGTTATCCAGGATGATGAGTGATTATACTGTGGAGACAATCAACGACGGACTTAATGAATTCAACGTGGAATTTCATGGGCCAAAAGAAAGTATAGTCTCTCTTCCCTCTCCCCTCCCTCCCTCCCTCCCTCCCTCCTCCTCTCTCTCTCTCTCTCTCTCTCTCTCTGTGACGAAGGTGAATAGATGATTAATTCTAATCTGTTGAAGCATGTTATGGGATGCAGAAAGAACTGTTCTGCTTAGGAAAAATGCTTGAAGAATCAATTAGCATATCATTGTAGTGTAAGGCGTATCCTGCAGCTCAATAAACTGATATGAATATTTTGAACCGCAAACTTTACAGGGTAATTTAAGTCTGAATGTTAGTGCAGAGGTGCAATTTTGACAAAGTCAGTAATAAAATGATTGTTCAGCTCTTTCTCCCTAGTGTAGTGGTGACTCGACCAAAAAGTCTCTTGCCTTTTGAATAACTTCTCTGCCGCACTGGGAATAATTTCTGGCATACTTCTGATGATGCATGGATGAGGTATGGCTGGATGATATATTCATACCAATGCTGTAGCACACGACTTCTCCTTAAAAAATGTTTGCTTTTCCATATGTTCTCCCTCCCTCCCTCCCTCCCCCTTCTCTCTCTGTGTGGAGTAGAAGGGAGGGAAAAGAAAAACGCCGCGGGAGGGTTAGGGTGGTTGGTTGCATTTCTTCATATAACTTTCAAGTTATCACGAATGTTTATGTTTCATTGCTGTAGCCAATTAAGGAAGTCATGATATATTAGAGTAGTGACCTAAAACTTTAAAGAGATGCCTTTGAGGAACTCGACTAGCTCTCCGAATTCTGTTATACATCAAGCTTTACTTAATATAATGATTTCAGGTCTATACGAAGGTGGTGTTTGGAAGATCCGGGTGGAACTTCCTGATGCATATCCCTACAAGTCTCCTTCCATTGGATTTGTGAACAAGATATATCACCCAAATGTTGATGAGATGTGAGTAATCGTATTCCTGTTAAAGGGAACACCTGTTTTTTTGTACTACTTGTGTCTTGAATGATTCAACTGCTTCGAGTGAGTGAGTCTCATGGATAATAATGAACAACTGAAATTTTTGTTATACCAATGTAGACTGCAGTATAGTTAATGTCCTGACTATTTCATGTCGGTTGAACTTGCAGGTCAGGGTCTGTATGCCTGGACGTTATCAACCAATCATGGAGTCCAATGTTTGGTTAGTACAGAAAGATACTAGATTTTTTTGATTTAAGATCGTTCGTCTTCTTTGCATCTTCTGATAAACCTTTCTGTTAGCTCATCCAGTTTCTTTCATCTCCACATGTCCTTCAATTAGCCATAATGTGCAAGAAGTCAGTTTATGCGCAATTCTTTTACTGCAATTCTTTTACTTTCTGCATCTTGGTTTGTTGCTCTTACATTGGATTTTAAACACGATCCCTTCTATTCTGCTATTGCAGATCTTTTGAATGTATTTGAGGTGTTTCTTCCTCAACTCTTGCTTTATCCCAACCCTTCAGACCCTCTAAACGGTGATGCTGCTTCACTAATGATGAAAGACAGGAAGCAATACGATCAAAAAGTCAAAGGTGACTTTTGTTTGCCCCATTTACTTTTATGGCATTGAAATGCGACGAATTGAGTTCTAGATCAAGAGACATATTCTGAGAATGTTCAATAGAGCTGAAGTATCTGAAGACTTGCGCTTTTTAGAAAATTTGCATTCCAAAATTTTAGTTAGATTTTCATACTATTTACCAGCAGTGCATTATTCGTCGTATTTGTGCATTGTGGATATAGAGTATTGCGAGCGATATGCAAAGAAGGAACATATCAGCAACTCCAGAGCAGAAGAAGACAGCGACGATGAGGAAATCAGTGTCGAGGGAAGTGAATCAAGTGATGACGACGAGATAGCTGGACATGCAGATCCATAATTAAGCGTAGGATCGATAACTATTCAAATTATTGCATAATCGAAGGCGCAACCCCCATTCTTCATGTCCACCTGTCAAAATTATATTTAATTCAGAGTTGTATGTTTGTAATATCATGGGACTGGCCATTATTGTGAGGAACTCCAGAAGAACTTTGTAGTGAATATTTTGATTGGAAGATAAAAAGGGATTGTCACTCAAGGTGGACCAATTCCTTCACTTGATATTGCATTTCTGATTCATAAAAGTTTTGGCTATAGAGATCAGTAAAAGCAGAGGACTAGCTATACACGCCCCGAGAATGCAGGTTTGCATGTCTACCAGTCGCGATATATTCCGAATTTTCTGATATTGTATGCACGCAAACCGTCCGTCAGAATACTAGTACTTTTTCATCATGGGTTCTCCGTCAGTTTTCTCTCCCGGCGGACACAAGTTTTTTACATTGACACGCAGATTCTCTCTGACCGTCTTTGCTTTTATGAATTTTAGAGAGGCTTAGGGCTTGTTTGGTAATAGGTCAAATAGTGTTTATTTCTACTCTTTTGTTCCTGGGAGTAGTTTTGGAACAGAATCGTATTTTAGTAAAATTTTTGCTCCCGAGAACAGATTTGAAGTAAAATCAAGAATAAAAAAAAAGTTGATTCTTTGTTCTCGGGAACAATTCTAGAATTAAGTTTACCTATTTTTTTTCCTCCTCTTTCTTCTTATTCTTCTTCCCTCTCTCTCTTGTTTTTCAAGTGCCGCCGCCGCCGCCATTGCCGTCTATCGCCACCGTCGCCGTTCGCCGGTCGCCAGAGGCTCACCTAGTGGTCGGTGAGGCTCAGCCTTGCTGGTGGCCAGGCGGGCCTCCCCCAACCATCGTGAGGTCAGCTCGGCTTAGCTAGGCAAGGTCGAGCCCCGCCGACGGTTGGGCGAGCTCGGCCTCGTCAGATCTGGGTGAGGCCGCTTGCCCGACCAAGGCTTGGGCTGAAGCGTCGCCGGCCACCTTGAAGAAGAAGAAGAAGGGGAGGAAGAAAGGAAAAAAAGAAAAGAAAAAACCAATAAAAAGAATAAAATTATTTAAAAAAAAAAAAAATGATTTGAAGTAGGAATTGAAATTTTGCTATATATAGAATACATATTTAATTTTGTATTTTAATTTATTATTTAGTATTTATAGTTTATGCTATAGTTTATTATTTACTATTTAATAAAAAATTGATTAGTTAATATTTTTATTACTTAGTATAAATATAATTAATTAATAAAAATTTTATGATTTGATAAAATTTTAGAATTGGAATAGAAATTTTATGTAGTTACCAAACGCATTTATGTTCTTTTTCTATTCTAGAATTAGAAATTTTGTGCAATTACCAAACGCGTTCTTTTTTTACTCGAAAACGCATTTCTATTCTTTTTCTATTCCAAAATAAGAAATTTTGTGCGATTCCAAACGCGTTCTTTTGCTCAGAAATTGTTATTGGGAACTGAATAAAAAAGAATAATTTGTGATCAGAAATTATTCCCGGGAATAGAATGGTTACCAAACGCGCCCTTAGGTATCAAAAGCTTATCGCATGAAAGACTTCTTTATCACATGAGGTTCTGTCCCACTTCAGACAGATTCTATAGGAATAACTGAACACTACTTACCATGTTTTTTCTTATTATTTACCAGGAACTTCCTTGTCCATGTTGACCCAGTCTGGTACGGTTACGCCATTCACAACTCTCCAAATTGTGCCTCGGTCTGGTACGGTTACGCCATTCACAACTCTCCAAATTGTGTTGTAATAGCAGCATGTGGTTAAATTAAGGGTTAATATTTTGAAAAACCCCAAACCAGTATACCTGTGACAAATTTACCCCAAACTATTTTTTTAACCATAAAAAATCTTAAACCGGTATACCTGTGATAAATTTATCCCGACTAACCATAAAAAATACATTTATGACAAATTTACCCCAAATTAATTTATTCGACCGTAAAAAACCTCAAACTGATAAATTTGTGATAGATATACCATCGCTAAATTGGATTAATACCACAAAAAATCACAAAAATTGTAAACTGTGACAAACGGAGCGTAAAATCCCAAATTAGTATATCGTCATGTCATTTAACTTAATAATTTGACAGTAAAATTTAACGAAAATTAACATAAAATAAATTTGTCACAAGTGTATCGGTTTTGTGATAAATTTGTCAAATGTATAACAGTTTAGGGTTTTTTGTAGTCAAAAAAATAGTTTGGGGTAAATTTATCACGGTATACCAGTTTGGGGTTTTTCAAACCTTTAGAGACCAGTTTAACGCGCAGAGGACAACTGATGAAGGACATTGACCCTTTTTTCTTGACTTCTTCAAATTGCCGGCATCCAATTTTTAAAGAAGAGCGACGCAATGGCTCGTTGAACTTTTGGCTCATTACGTAGCGCCTAGTGGCAATCCCGGCCAGAATGTCTTCTAAACTATTGCCATTGAAAGTTCAGCCAATCGTCATTCACAGCTGATTCAAACACACTCAATCACCTTCCTTGTTACCACCCAAGAACTTACTACCATTCAGGTCTTATAAACACAGCACAAGAAAAATATTGGGTCCATTGGTTTCTCGTAGTCTCACCTTGATTCACCGAAAATGCATCGAGCGCCTATCTCGGTGCTCGTCATTCTGATCTTTCTCGTCTTTCCAGTGGCGAGTTCAGTTGATGAGGGTACCAAGCAGTCGATGATTCAGTTCATGGACAAAGTTTCTCCTGGGATTGATCCAGGTTGGAACTTGTCCACGGATCCCTGCACCGATAAGTGGAAGGGTGTGGAATGCGAGTCGCAATCAGTGAAGAGGATCGTTCTCGAGAAGCTCAACTTCTCAGGGACTCTTGATGCCAGTCCTCTCTGCAGGGTCGGGTCTCTCGCTGTTCTTAGCCTCAAGGGCAACAATCTGGTGGGAGGGATTCCGGAAGAGATTGCAAACTGCAAGCGTTTGACGCACTTGTATTTAGGCGGGAACCAGTTCTCGGGACAACTGCCCGACGCCCTCTCGAGATTAAATAACTTGAAGAGGCTCGATGTCTCTGATAACAACTTCACCGGTCCCTTGCCGAATCTTGCTTGGATCTCGGGCATGACTACCTTCTTTGCTCAGAACAACAATTTCACCGGAGAACTACCCCAGTTCGACTTTGCCAACTTCGAGCAATTTAATGTCTCGAACAACGATTTCACTGGTCAGATTCCTGATGGCGGAGGCCGTTTCCAGGACAACAGCTTTCTCGGGAACCCGGGGTTGTGCGGAAGTCCGCTGCCGAATTCATGTCCGCCCCCTCAACCAGCCAAGAAGAAACGGAAATACGTGTCGCCCGAAAAGATTCTTATCTATCTAGGCTATATAATTCTCGGCCTGATCGTTCTGCTCTTCTTGGTCTACAAAATAGCAAGAAGATCCAAGAAAAAAGCAGATGGGGTCGATGGTGGTAAGGATAGGAGAGCTGATACTAGCAGCAGCAAGACTAATGGGGCGTCGAGCGAACCAAAGACGAGCGATAACAGGTCGGAGTACTCGATAACTTCCATGGAGAGTGGAATGAACACGTCATCACTTGTAATACTAACGAATTTTCCTGAGATGAAGGATTTGAAGTTCGAGGACTTGCTTAGAGCGCCGGCCAAGCTGCATGGAAGAGGAAAGCACGGAAGCCTTTACAGAGTCGTGCTCAGCAACGACCTCGTTCTGGTCGTGAAGAGAATCAAGGATTTGGGGATTCCTAGCGAGGACTTCAAGAACAGGATGCAGAAGGTCGATCGAGCAAAGCATCCTAATGTTCTGCCGCCCATCGCGTTTTATTGCTCCAAGCAAGAGAAGCTCCTGGTGTATGAATACCAACCAAACGGGAGTCTCTTCAATCTTCTCCACGGTAAGTGGGTAGTTATCCTGATTACTTTCAATTTCCAGTTTGGATTGATATGCTTCCCTAAAGAATGTCGTCGCAACCTAGGACGATAAAAGCAGCAATGCAAAATATCGAAAGAGCAACCTCTAGATTTAGTTTTCCTAGACCAAATTGAATGGAAATCTGAATGGAACAGTGTCTTGTTCTTGCCCCTCATTTGGGATGCCCAAAATGTGAGATTCATGTCATCCCATCTTTTCTGATCAAGAAGCTGAAGTTACTTGATATACGTTGTGCTCTCTCGAAGTTATGGACTGGAGAAGAGAAGCTGATTCAACTTCTTGTGCATCGTTTCCATTTCAGGAACGCAGAATGCGCTAGTATTTGACTGGGGATGCAGGCTAAGCGTTGCAGCCACGATAGCTAAAGCTTTGGCTTTTATGCACTCGGTGCTTCGTGAAGACGGGATTGCTCACGGCAATCTCAAGGCCACGAACATCTTGCTCGACAAAGACATGGATCCGTGCATCAGCGAGTTTGGCCTAATGGTGGTGGAAAGCCAAGACTACTCTCAAATTTCCGAGATAAGAAGCAATCCTTCTGCTCCGCACGACGCCTTCAAGGACGACGTATACGGCCTCGGGCTAATGCTTCTCGAGCTCCTGACAGGCAAAATGGTCCAGAACAATGGGTACGATCTGACCAAGTGGGTGCACTCTGTGGTCAGGGAGGAATGGACCGGGGAAGTCTTCGACAGCGTCCTGATATTCAAAGGGGCGGATGAGGAAAGGATGGTGGGGCTGCTGCAAGTGGCTCTCCAGTGCACAAACCCATCTCCCGCCGAAAGGCCGAGCTCGAGCCAGGCCGCGGTGCTGATAGGCTCGATCAAAGATGAAGAGGAGCGATCCCTGTCGACCGATTCCTGACGGGAACTCGAGCTGTTCTGGGGAGGGGGAGAGATGTGAAACGGGAGAGCTTGTGGCGAGAGAGAATTGTTCTAATAGTGTGATCCGTGTTGGTGCTGTCATTTGATGCAGTTGAGTTTCTGAACAGTGAACGGGGCAGACTACTTGTTTGTTATTTGTATGTATGGAGAAATAATTCTTTTGCTTCAGCAGTGTGATTGAATAATTGATTACTTTTCTAGGAGGATTATGCACAGAAAATGCGTCCATTACTGACGTGATTCCATGCGAATCTCTTTTCCCTAAATTATACCCGCAGAGTGACAATGATATCTCAACTTTTTTTTTTTTTTGGTGCCACTAGAACTCCAAATTTATAAGCACTTTCTATTTAATATTAAAATCTTAAAATTTGCCTGCTTTATGTCAATATCTTAAATTTGTACTGATGTGATGAAAATTTAATATCTTTTATCATATTTATAAGAGTTTGAGGCTTTTGAGAATAAAGGAAAGACTGAAGCATTGATGTTATGGTGGGTATAATTTGATATATTTTTTTTTTTTGTGATAGTAACTTTTCTTTTTTATAATCGGCGTTATTCTTGAAGATAGGGTTAATTTAATCTTAGTTTTTTAACCGGCGAGTTTCCAGAAAACTAGGTCATTTTTGGGGAATGCTCACGAAATATTATATAGTAAATTCTCTTATCGCGAATCTCACTTTAGACTTTTGGTTTTGTCGCCTTTTGTATTTTATGTCGGGCAGGATCTTCTTTGTGACCCCACCATTTTTTAGGGTAATAAGTTAATCCGGATGACATGAAATTAGAATGATACATCTAATTTGATTTGCCCTCATAATATTACTTTTTGGATTTTTTTTCAAAATTCATGAAAATCGAGATAAATAACCATATCATTTTTCCTATTTGACGTCGGACAATCAAGACAATGGCCAAAAAAGACAATGGGTGGTATAAAGGAAAATCCTAAAATAATACACCTATATCTTAAACTTAAAAGTCATACATTCATAGTAAATTTACCCAAATTAATTTTTTAATCACAAAAAAAGAAATTCAAAATTGATAAATAAATTTTCATTAAGTTAAATTAATATCATAAAAAACTACAAATTGATATACCCACACATTATACAAACGATTAAATTTTATAGAAACTAATAGACGGTAAATTTATTACATGCTATATTAGTTTAGAGTGTAAATTTATCATATGTATACCTTTTTGAGGCTTTCAATGATATTTATCTAAAAGAGACTGAAATGAAAAAAAAAAAAACAAAGAGAGAGAACAAAAACGGAGAAGACGGACGCGGTGCACCCGAGAAGAGGTAGAGACCGGTGGACCCCGTTGTCTTCCTCGCAACACCACTCCAAAAGACTAAGGGAGTTCCACACGTGCACTCTCTCTCTCTTGGCCGTCGTGTGCAGCGTAATGAATTAATATTACAAAAAATTATAAATTAATACATTTATGATAAATGGTGAGTAATCCGTATACATGTTAACTATCACATGTCATCTAATTCAGTAATAAAATTTAATGAAATGTGAATCTATTACGGATATATTAATTTGAGATTAACATGAGTTTGTCACAAATTTACCGATTTAAAAGTTTCTCGTGGTAATAATTTACAAGAAAAGGAATTGAGAAATGAAAGGGGAAAAAAGAAAAGAAAAAAGGAGAACAGAAAGGGGGAAGACACCATTGCCTGCGGTGGCCCAGTTGGATAAGTCTCATGATCCTTTACGAAAGGAGAGTAGTTCGAATCCCGCTGGTCGCCCGGAATCTTAAATGCGACGTCGGTGGTGAGTCATCCGCTAGCGTCGCCCCACTTTCCTGCCCAGGATTCCTGGTCATAAAAAAAAAAAGAGGGAAGACGGACGCAACGCGCCCGAGAAGAAGCGCAGGCCGGGGTCGACCCTGTCGTCGTCTTCCTCGCAACGACACTCCGAGAGACTGAGAGAGTTCCACACACACACACACACACACTCTCTCTCTCTCTCTCTCTCTCTCTCTCTCTCTCTCTCTCTCTCTCTCTCTCTAACTCTCTTTCTCTCTCTCTCTCTCTCTAACTCTCTTTCTCTCTCTTGGTCGGTCCGTGTGCAGCCATGGGAGGCGCGGTGGTGGAGAGGCCAACGCTGCGGGTGTCCAACATCCCGCAGACCGTGACGGCCCACGACCTCCTCCGCTTCCTCGAGTCCGCCCTCGGCCCCGCCTCCGTCTACGCTATCGACATCTTCACCGAGCGCAAGAACTGGAAGCCCCGCGGCTCCGGCCGCGTCCGGTTCTCCTCCCTCCGCCACCGCGACCTCGCCCTCGCCGCCCCCTCATCCTCCGCTCCCACGCCCTTGCCCTCTCCCCGCCCACGACGACATCGTCCCTCGCCCCCTCCACGACCGCCACCGCCTCGACGCCGGCTCCCTCCGTGCCGGCTTTCCCTGGGCCCCCCCGCCTCGCGGCTGGCGCGGTGGGGGGAGGGTTAGGGTTTGGGCGATGCCCGAGAGGAGGCGGGTCGAGTTCGGGTGCCGGGTCGAGGGGGAGTGTTACAAGCTCGAGGTTGGGTTTGATGATGTCGTGGAGAGCGTTGGGTGTTGCTATTAACCGTCATGTTTTTATATGTTCTAGGACAAGTCCTCTACATCAAATTTGAAAACTGAGGCTTTGATCTTTACAAGATTGGTGTTGACTTCACATTGGTATAATTCCTACCTTTGCTGTGTATATAAACTGTTTATGCTACCCGCTTCCTCAAGAGTTGGGTTTATACAAAATCAGCTGCAGCTGGTGGTGTTTACTTTCTCTGTTTTTATTATGATGTTTTAGGCGCTTTCCTCCCCTGTTTTATCTGCCATTGGCGAGAGATATTACAAAGTCACAGCAGAGTTTGTGGGGAGCTTGTTCGTGTTGTTCGCCCAAATATTGAGGTGGGGTACACTCATCTTATGATTCAAGATTTCTTAGTTTACATGTCGGATCAAGGAGAATATTCAACTACCGAATGATCCAAGAGACGTAGAGTTACATCCTTAGTTCATGAGGACGAGGAAGATAACTCTACTTGCACTCAGCGTTCAAGAAAACACACTTCGATTGTATGGTCTGAATTCGAAAAATTCACAGATGGTGATGGCATGAGTAAGGCTAAATGTAAGTGGTGTGAAGTAACTTACATGGCTAGCCATGGGACAAAAAACTTGTTGCGTCATTTAAATACTTGTCATTTAAATACTTGTCCCAACCGAGAGGTTAATGTTGATGGTTTTATAGTACAATTCGACCAAGATGTGTTTAGAGATATGCTTGCAAGAGCGATAATCAAACACAATTATACATACTCTTTTGTAAAGCATGAGGCAACAAGAGAATTGTTTAGTTACCTCAACCCTAATGTGAAGCACATATCAAGGAATACAAGAAGTGATGTGGTAAAAGTTTATGAGAAAGAAAAGGGAATTTTGAAATCCAAATTATTGTCTCTTTCGAGCCGAATATGTTTGACTTCTGAGTTATGGACTTCTATTATTACGGATCATTATATGACTATCACTGCCCATTATATTGATGAGGATTGGGAATTGCAATCAAAAGTCTTGTGTTTCTCCTATGTGCGACCTTAATATAGTGGTGTCATACTTTTAGAAAAATTGCTGACTTTGTTGAGAGAATGGGGCATTGAGAGAAAGATCTTCAGCATCACTTTAGATAATGCATCATACAATGATAGTATGATTGATTTATGGAGAAATACACCTTCTGAGATCCTCTTTGTTATGTGATGGACAATTTTTTCATGTGCGTTGTGGTGCACATGTTTTAGATCTCATTGTACAGGAAGGTTTAAAGGTTATTGATGGATCCTTATGTAATATTAGAGAAGCTGTCAAGTATGTGAGAGCTACACAAGGGAGGAGAGTAAAATTTGCCGAATGTATATCGTAGTTGGTCTTAAAGACCAGTAAAAAGGTACGTCAAGATGTGGCTACCAGATGGAATTCTACGTACCCAATGCTTGAGGGTGCCGTTTTCTTTGAATGTGCATTTTCACATTTGAAGTTAATTGACCGTAACTTTGTCACATATCCATTCTTCTGAAGATTGTGTCAGAGGAAAGAAAATTGCTTTCTTGTTAAAACCCTTTTATATATTTCTACTCTGTTCTCTGGAGTTAGATATCCCACGGCGAATTTATATTTTTATGGAGTATGGTAGATTCAGTTTCGTTTAATACATGCAAGGGATACTGAGGATGAGGCTATTAGTTCTATGGCTAAGGCAATGCTCAAAAAGTTTGAAAAATATTGGAAGTGTTATAGTGATGTCTTATCATTTGCTGTTATATTGGATCCTTGCTATAAGTTACACTTCTTGGAGTTTTGCTACTCAAAGTTGAATATGGATGATCATGTGGAATTTGCACGGGGCATTCGAGAGAAACTCTATACACTTTTTGATGAATATGTGACCTTTATGTCTAGAGATGATCGCTTTACTTCTTCAACTAGTCGAGGTAACATTTCAGTTGAGGGCATCGATGAGAACATTGGGGATGACATTGATGAGTATGATGCATTTGAGAGTGAACACTTTGGATCACAATCTACTAAATCACAATTGGATTTGTATTTGGAGGAGAATAGGCTTGATAGAAAGAAGTTCCTGGATCTCAATGTCCTTGATTATTGGAAGACTCATTCTCATCGGTATCCCGAGTTATCCCTCATGGCACGTGATATATTGAGCATTCCTATCACTACCGTTGCCTCAGAATCAGGCTTCAACATTGGAGAACGTGTTTTAAATAAATATCGTAGTTCCCTTTCCCTTGAAAGCGTAGAGGCTGAGCTGTGCACTAGAAATTGGTTATTTGGAGTTCCGCTTGAGGAAGATTTGGATGAAGAGTCTCTCATCATTGACTTTCAAGACTATTTGCATTTGGTTACTTTTTTTCATCTCATTCTTTTCATTTGCTCATATTATTTAATACACTTGTCTTCATAATGATGTATTCTTGGTATACTTTGTGGTGCTACAACTTATAATCAAAGTTGACGCTTTTTCTTTTCTCAGTCATTGCAGGGTTCCATATTCTTTATATCAAGGCCTCATGCAGCAATATTAGGAGGTACTTGGCTCCCTCATTTTCTTTATGAGCATTCTACTTTAGCCTTAAATTCGATCATCATTAAATGTATATTCCTAGAAATTTCATGGCTTGATTAATTATTTTTTTTATTTAGTCCATAAGGGATATTTATTTTGCTTGATGCGTATGTAGAAGCCAGGGAAGAATTTGACGGGGAATGCTCAGTTCAAGTCTATAGTGTGCAAACTTGCTTTCCGAACGATCCAGCTGCACTTTGGAATGCTAAATTTGTGCAAGTAGAGGAGCTTTTCAGCCAGGATGCAATCACCGAGAATTTGTGCAGGCAGTGTGCAAACTCTATACACTTTTTCATGTTTCCTCCAAGAATGTAAATAATAAAGTGACAAATCCTACGCCAACCTTACTGAAGAGGCGAAAGGTTTTGAAGACTAGAATCGATGATGATGGGTCATAAATGGGTTGCTTAGCATTTTTTTTTTCTTTTTGGTCGGTGGATGCTTAGCGATTTAATGGGTTTTAAATAGGTTGGCCGACGAACCTCTCTGGGTGCAGAAGAAAAAAAGGAAAAGAAAGAAAAAGAAAAAAATAATTTTTTTTTGAAAAATTATAAAAAATTAAAAAAATTATTGATTAGATTTGTATTGCTTGGAAGTTTTTTAGTAATATAATCTTTAAAAAAAAACATAAGAATAAGTTTTCCTAAATTTGGTTAAATATGAAAATATTTTATTAATATGGGTCGGGTCGGGTATGGATTGAAAAATTTACATTATGCTTAAATGGATCATAAATGGATTAATGGATCCATTTGGATCGATCCATTAATGACTCGATCCAAACCCGATCCGACCTATCCGTTTGACACCTCTAGGTGTAATAGAGCTAACCATGATACCTCTATATATATGTGAATTATCTTTTCATCCTTTACTCTCAGTTATGTATTAATAGGTCTGTTTTTTCACATGTCATTGTCATGCGCCGTAACCGTTGCAATCGATAAACGTGCTGCCTCTTACTCGTGCATGTGTGAAATTGGGCTCAACACTTTCAGCAAATACAAGCCCATTCCGTGAGTCTCCCCATACGATCCACATTTACAAAACTTGGCCCACGTCTAATTAATCTCTCCAGCTCTCCAAATTTTAAAGAGGGAGGCCAAATCTTCTCAACCCTCAAAAAATAAGTAAGTTTGACGTGTTAAACTTTAAAAATAAATTCCGACCAATTCACCAAAAAAAAAAAAATGTTCCCTGAAAAACAACTACTCCAACTAAAGAAAAAAAAAACACTACACACACACAACTACTTATTTTTTAAAAGAGAGTTATTTTATTTATATTATAAAACAGAAGCAACAAACCCCCACAGCTGGGGCATCAAAACATAACAGAGCCCAAAGGCCTGGAGGAGGAGATCATCCAATTCAGAGGAATGGTCTTTAAAATTGCTGATGTCAAAAGTCCGCCACTGCATTTGCTGATTCAGCATCAACCATGCGGCAGTTGCTGCAGAAGAGCTTAATTTATTATATTCTCAATCCATTTCCTTTGCATTCTTCTATAAAAAATTCAATAAACTTCGGTCCGTTGAATCCACCAAAGCCTCCCCAACTTTTTTGTGTTTCAAATAATTCAAATTCTGATTATATTAATTTAACAAACATTGCTTCGTGCTTAGTTAAAGCATTAGCTTCTACAAAGTATCGACCGGCTCTTTGTCGTCGCCGCGACCGGGGATACGACGTTGTTTGTCCCCCACGCATCCAATTTCGTATTTCAATCCGAACACGAGAAATCAAAAAAATAAAAATAAAAAATAAAAAAAAAGGAAGGAAGAAAAAAGTCAAAATAGTCTCTCTGCAACTACCGTGGACGAAGGGACAAGGAAGATTCAACGAGAGATTCACCGCCATTCCCTCCATTTTCAGCTCCGCCGCCGCCGCTCTTTAAATCCGCATCCGCCGCCGCCGCCGCTGCTGCCGCCGGGGCTCCGATCGATCGCGGTTCGAAATCGGAGACTGCCCCGACCAGGAAGAAGACTGCCCTCTAGTCCGCGTTCTGCATCTTCAGCACAGAGACGGATGGGCGAGACCAAACGCAAGAGGGATCCGAATCCGAAATCCGCCTCCAAGACGGCCGCCGCCGCCACCGCCAACGCTGCCGATGACGAGAAACTCTCCGCCGGGAGCGCGGAGATGATCGAGCCCGCCAGCGACGCCCCCGGCGCCGCCTCCACCAAGGCCACAATCGCCGATTCACCGCAAGGCGTCGGAGAAACCCGAGGCCTCCTCGCCGGCCATCGTGCCCGCGCGGCGGCGGCGTCGAGAGCGGCGACTTTGGCAAGATAAGCGATTTGCTGCGGGGCGCAGTGGCGGCCGAGATGGCGGAGGAGGCCGTGGCGAGGGTGGCTTGGGCGATGGAGGCGGTGGTGAAAGTGTTCTGCGTGCACACGGAGCCGAATTTCTCGCTCCCGTGGCAGATGAAGAGGCAATATAGCAGTAACAGCAGCGGGTTCGTGATCAAGGGGAGGAGAGTTTTGACGAATGCGCATTCGGTGGAGCATTACACGCAGGTGAAGGTGAAGAAGCGAGGGTCTGATACCAAGTACGTGGCCAAGGTGTTGGCAATTGGGACTGAGTGTGACATTGGTATGTCCCCATTGAACTTAGTCTACTCATTTTCCTATACTGTTTCCTTCTTCTTCTTCTTGTCGGTTGAAGTCAATCATGCAGGACTTCAGAAGAAAGAACCCGGATGAGTTCTTGAGCTTGAAGCCATATTATAGTGAGTTTTCAGACATGGTCTCTCATAGTTAGTCACCTTGCGAAAACATAGCCTATTTGATTGATGTCTTTTTACCCTCCTCTTTGTGTCGATGTCGACTGAGTGTCAAAGGCTAGAATGCGGGTTGGTGAGTTTGGCATCTGATTCATTGGCTATATATGCTTAAATACGTTGGTTTACAAGGCATTCTGAGAAGAATCCAGAAAGCGAACTTGACATCAAGTAACCAGGATGCAGCATTACGTATGGGTTAGAATTGCGCAAATCTTTGCTTCTGCACAAGGGTTCGTGAGTATGAAGCCCTCTCTTCTGAACCTGAATTAGTTTTGCATCATGTGCTTGTGCATGTGTATGTTGTGCGGAAGAACACCCTAACTAGATGAGAAAAGTAAACAAGAATAATCAAGAACACGGAGATTTATGTGGTTTGGCGAAAGATCCGCCTACGTCCACGGGAGAGAGAGAGACGATTTCTTATTTGAGCGTATATCTCAAATACAAGGTACAATGCTGAAATAAATAGATCTTTAGATCCCCACTTTCCTAAACCTAGTAGGAAATGAATTCCACTGTAAAGATATTATCAAATTTGAAACCCAAATCTAGGAAATATATTAGGAAACAAATAGTTCAAAATCTTCAAGCCTTCCTAGATTTCCCGATCGACTTTTTAATTTCGAATTTCCAATCGATCAAATGTTGTGGAATTCAAGACAACATCAGCAAATCTCCATCTTTGGCTTGAATAAACCACAAGCCTCCACTTGAACCAAGAAAACGAATATATCTCTCCCTCCACCGTGCCTTCGCAAAGGTACGCCCGCACCAGGATCGGTGCGGCCTCCATCAACTTCAATGATGAGGGAGAGAAATCAAGTCCCTGCAAGACTTGAATTTCTCTGTAGTAACCGTCTTCGTGAGCATATCTGCGGGATTATCTTTAGTATGGATTTTCTTCAAAGCAATGCTACCATTCTCCACAAATTCTCGAATTTTGTGGTACCGAACTTCAATGTGTTTCGTTTTAGAATGGAACACTTGATTATTCGCGAGACATATTGCGCTCTGGCTATCGCAATATAATGTAACACTTTCTTGCTTTATACCCAACTCGTGACCAAACCAATCAGCCATATTCCCTCATTCGCGCCTCGATTCGCCATATACTCGGCTTTGGTTGTAGACAATGCTACGGTAGGTTGAAGCATTGCCTTCCACGAAATAGCTCCACCGCCAAGAGTAAAGACATATCCCGTGATAGACCTTCGCTTGTCCAAATCACCAGCGAAGTCGAATCAACACAACTCGCTAAATCGATCGATCTTGCCTTGAACCGAACATTAAACCCATTCCGACAGCTTCTAGCCAAATAACGAAAGATCCACTTAACAGCTTCCCAATGGTCTTACCCGGATTGCTCATGTATCGGCCGACGAGACTCACCGCATGAGCCAAATCCGGTCTGCTACAAACCATAGCATACATGAGGCTCCCTCTCATACGCGGCATAGGGTACTCGAGACATCTTTACAACTTCCTCATGTGAAACAGGGCATTGTTTCTTAGATAATTTGAAGTGATTTGCTAAGGGTGTACTAACCGGTTTAGCTTTACCCATGTTGAACCGCTCCAAGACCTTCTCAACATACTTCTTTTGATTTACCCAAAGCTTACTTGCATGTCTATCTCGAAAGATTTCCATGCCAAGGATCTTTTTTGCAGCACCAAGATCCTTCATATCAAACTCACTACTTAACAGGACTTTAGGGAAATAATGTCTCTCATTTTTCTTGCAGCAATCAACATATCATCAACATATAGCATCAACGGAATAAGCGACTTATCATCCAAAACTTTGTAGTAGACACAAGAGTCATGCACACTCCTCATGTAGCCAATACGAAGCATAAAAGAATCAAACCTTTTATTTCATTGCCTCGGAGATTGCTTCAAACCGTAAAGTGATCTCTTGAGCAAACAAACATGATCCTCTTTCCCTTCCACCTTGAAGCCTTCGCGCTGCTCCATATAAATTTTCTCCTCCAAGTTACCATGAAGGAATGCTGTCTTCACATCTAGTTGCTCGAGCTCCAAGTCATACATGGCTACCATAGCTAGTAAAACATGAATTGATGTGTGTTTTACAACCGGGGAAAATATCTCGTCATAATCAATCCCCTCCTTCTGTGCATAGCCCTTAGCAACAAGTCGAGCCTTGTATCTCTCTTGCTCTTTCTCCGTTGCTGCTTCCTTTCTTCGAAGAACCCATTTACAACCAATGAATTCCGATCCTTGGGCTTCTTCACAAGTTCCCATGTCTCATTCTTTTGTAACGACTCCATCTCCTCTATCATTGCGGTCATCCACTTTTCTTTGTGATCACTTTTCAAAGCTTCATGGTAGGAGCTTGGATCGCCGAGCCTACGGTAAGAGCATAAGCAACCATATCCTCAAAACCGTACCTCTCCGATGCTTTGGGAGTGCGCCTTCCTCGACCCGTCGCAATGGTATGAGGAACTTCTACCGTTTCTTCGACTTCTGGAGCCTCATCGGATGACTCGCCATTCTCTGCAGATTCTTTGGTTTCAAGCTCCACCTTAACAATAGATTTATCACTCTCCTCTTCAACAGCCGCGCGTGGCACGCAGCTTGACTTCAATATTGCGATTCATAGAATATAACATCCCTGCTCATCGAACTTTCTTCTCACTTGGATCCCATAATTTGTAGCCTTTCACTCCTTTCTCGTAACCGAGAAATATGCATTGTTTTGATTTTGGATCCAACTTCGAGCGCTTTGAACTCGCACATGTACATAAGCGGGACAACCGAATATTCTTAAATTAGAATAATTGACAATTTTACTAGTCCATACCTCTTCGGGAATTTTGCATTTAATTGCGGTTGATGGAGACCGATTCACAAGATAACATGCCATGCAAACAGCTTCGCCCAAAACTCCTTGCTCAATCCCGCATGTAGCCTCATGCTTCGAGCTCTCTCTAATAAGGTCCGGTTCATCCTTTCCGCTATGCCATTCTGTTGGGGCGTATCTGGAACTGTGAAGTGACGTTTGATCCCTTCATTCTTGCAAAGCTCCATGAATGGTGTCGATTTGTACTCTCCTCCATTGTTCGATCTCAAGCACTTAACCTTCTTCCCCGTTGAAGTCTCAACTTCAGCTTTCCATTCTTTGAACTTTTCAAAGACTTCACTTTTGTGTCGCATGAAGTAGACCCAAACTTTGCGAGAGAAATTGTCAATGAATGTCACGAAATATTCCTTCCCTCCTTTTGACTTTACCGGTGAAGGACCTCATACATCCGTGTGTACATACTCGAGCACGCCCTTGCTTGTATGAGTTGCAACATTGAATCGTACTCTGCATTGTTTTCCAAACACACAAAATTTGCAGAAATCTAATTTGCATGTTTTTATACCTTGGAGTGCATACCTCTTGTGAAGCTCCATCAATCCTCTTTCTCCCATATGACCGAGACGCACATGCCATAGATAGGTGTTTTCTATATCCGTGCTAGCATCCGTGGACATAGATGCTCCACCTTGCACTGTGGTTCCTATAAGTCGATATAGGTTCCCATGCCTCTGTCCCTTAAGAACAACCAGAGCTCCCTTAATCACCTTCAAGACTCCACCTTGAGCCGTGTACTTGCATCCATTGGATTCAAGTGCTCCCAATGAGATCAAATTCTTCCTTAGACCCAGAACATGACGCACGTTTGCCAAGGTTCTAATCATGCCATCAAACATCTTGATTTTCACGGTTCCAACACCCACAGTCTTGCACGAAGTATCATTCCCCATGAGAACTGAACCACCATCATATGCCTTGTATTCATCGAAGGCTTCTCGATGAGGACACATGTGAAAAGTGCATCCGGAGTCCATGATCCACGAATCTTCAAAGGTGTCCTTCCCCGATGATATGGACAAGACGTCCCCATCATTGGTCTCAATGTTGTTGGTTATACTTGCCTCATCCGAGCTCTTCTTCTTGTTCTTATTTGGACAGAATCTCTTGGTATGCCCTTCCCGATTGCACCAATAGCATCTTCCTTTGAACTTTCCCTTGGATTTTGATTGACCCCTACTGCTCGATCCTCGATCCGTTGATCTTCCTCTTCCTTGATTGCTTTTCTCCTTTGCAAAGAGTCCCTCTCCCAAAGATTTTGAACTACTTGCCCTTTTTCTGGGTGTCATTTGAAATCAGGGCAGCAGTCACCTCTCCAATCTCTAGGATTTCCTTGCCATAAAGGAGCGTAGTCACCAAGTGGTCAAACGAATCCGGCAACGATGCCAGTAGTAGAAGCGCTATGTCTTCATCCTCAAACCTTACCTCCAAGCTTGTAAGTTCACTAATCATCTTATTGAACACGTTGAGGTGTTCCAACAGATCTCCTCCTTCACTCATCTGAAGTGAATACAATCTCTTCTTCAAGAACAACTTGTTCGTAAGAGATTTCATCATGTAAAGGCTTTCGAGTTTGAGCCATACCTCCGGAGCAGATTCGATTCCGCTACATATTGAAGGGCTTCATCCGATAGGTTCAATCGGATTGCGCTGCACGCCCTCTCCTCCATGTCGCCCAATCATCATCGTGATGGTGTTCGGCTTGTTCGATTTTCCCAGAAGAACCTTTGATAAACCTTGTTGAATGAACAGATCCTTCATCCTTCTCCGCCATAGTGTAAAACTATTCTTCCCAGTGAATCGTTCAATATCAAATCGAACGGTTGAACCTTTTCCAGCCATCTAGTTAGAAGTCGCAATACAAGAACAGAGAACCTGGATTGCTCTGATACCAATTGTTGTGCGGAAGAACACCCTAACTAGATGAGAAAAGTAAACAAGAATAATCAAGAACACGGAGATTTACGTGGTTCGGCGAAAGATCCGCCTACGTCCACGAGAGAGAGAGACGATTTTTTATTTGAGCGTATATCTCAAGTACAAGGTACAATGCTGAAATAAATTAGATCCTCACTTTCCTAAACCTAGTAGGAAAGGAATTCCACCGTAAAGATATTATCAAATTTGAAACTCAAATCTAGGAAATATATTAGGAAACAAATAGTTCAAAATCTTCAAGCCTTCCTAGATTTCCCGATCGACTTTTTAATTTCGAATTTCCAATTGATCAAATGTTGTGGAATTCAAGACAACATCAGCAGTGTAAACCCTTTTGATCCGATCAATGAGATTGGGTGCCTTGTATGGCTCGAGTGCTTGTGAATTTTCAGTCCGCGAGTTGCCGAGGCAATTGCATGGGTCGACAGCTGATGGAGATGATGAGGTTGCCACGGCAGCACAAATCTATGCGCATGAGAGAGGGACGGCTGTCCGAATTCCAGAAGTTACGGTGATGGATGCATTGCCTATGGCCCTCCTGAAATAAACTCGTGGCCTTAGATGGTGCGTGCAGGAGCATGCAAATAGCCAATGGCCCCTCCAGAACTCTACAATGGCCATCTCTCTCTCCATCTCTATCTCTATTGAAGCAAGGGTCATAAAAAAGAACTGAGGCGGCATATTGTATTGGCACGAGCATGAAGAGGAAGCGAAGATGCAATTTGTTAGAAGCAAGAAATGATCAGCAAGAAAGATGCAAAAGGCGTCAAGAGGTGTGGCCCCATGTGGCCATGAATAGAGGGCAGAGAAAGCTTCTCCTCCGCGCAGCCCATTTTTCATCATCCATCCGACATTGCAACCTCCCATCTGCTCCAAAAGCCATTCTCATTTCGTATCATCACCATCCATCAATCTGAATCCACCATCCATCTCTTCAGTACCATCAGTCACAAAATCCCCCTCCATTCACCCTAACGTGTCTCATTCCCACTAAGCTTAAATTGCATTCATTTATTCGATGTATACAACAATTAATAAGACAACAAATTTCGTTTCGATTATGATGTAGAGCGTTCGATCGTAAAATCTGAAATACAACAAGGCATGACAAATATAAGACCAACGGCCTTTCTCTTTTTTATACACGTCATGTTTCGAGAATATATCGTAAATTGTTACGTCAAGAAAGAAAAAGAAAAAGCAAAAAGGAGTAATTAGCCAAAATCGAATATATAAAGCACGATCTCATCCGCGTGGTCGGACACGTGTCCCTCGCCTTCCTCTCCGATCACTCCCCCCCCCCCCCCACTCCAAGCGAAGCTCCCGATCCACCGCCACCCGCCGCCGCCGGCTTTCCTCCGCTCATCTCCGCCGCCTCCGCCGGCTCGAGCTCCTCCTCCCGAGGATTCATTTCGTAAGATCTCGAATCTCGATTCCTCTCTCCTCTCCTCTCGATCGCATTCCCTGCTTTTCGAGCTTTCTACGCTGATCGCTGTCGAGGATCATCGCCGGGACGGCGTCCGAGACGAAATTCCGGGGCGATCGATCTGGTCCCCGCAACTTCGTCTTTCGCTTGATTTCTCCTCACTATCCTGCTTTTCGTTGTCCTTTTTTTTTTTTTTCTTTTTTTTTTTTTGGTTTTTGCTGCTGTTGTTAATCTGTTGTCGGCGATGAATGGAGCTTGAAGCTGTGAATTGAGCAGTAGCATTGTCGATACCGGAATTGCGCGTAGTGTGCGCTTTGATTATGACAGACTTGTCCAAAGTCGATGTAGTTCGAGAATGTCCCGCGAAATTCTAGTGCGTCCTGCTCAATCCAGGGGCGGGAACGGTGCTTTTCCCCGCTGAAATGACAGGATCAAATGGCATTTGAGATCAATGTGTCGGCTGCGAGGCTTTTCCATATGTTGTTTCAATTGATTGGATCCGCTGGAGTAACTCTAGAATCCGTCCACTGGGATCGGCTAATTGGACAAGTTATTTCTGCTGTGCAGTGACAGTTGAGATAATGACTTGCTCAATGAACTATGGTCGGTTAATTGGATTATATGTTATATTTGTGCTGTGTATACTACTGCTGCTGCTACTACTTGCGTTTGCATATAATTGAGCTTCAATGTTGCTCTCCTAGCTTGTCGCTTTGAAATTGTTAGTACTAATATCTCCAGTCCAACTATTGCAGGCTTTGAGTCCTAAGCACCGAGAATGTCTTCTCCTAGTAAGAGGAGAGAGAGGGATGTTATGAAGCTGTAAGTCCCTGTAGTCGGTACTACACATTCTAGCTGATATGCTCTGTTTTAATCTTTCACTTCTTCTTTACGTATCACGGTACATTTGTTGCCATTTGTACTTAAGAAATAAAAAGGCAATCCTTCTTTTATTTTGCATCCTGGTCCGACAAGTATCACATTAGTGTGTCAGGAACGTGATATGAATAGGATGAAATAGATGTTACTGTCTGTACATCAGCCGCTTGGTTCCTTGATATGATCTCTTTGATGGAAGTGGCGATATCATGTTTGTGAATGGTTTTACGTTTTTTGGGTTTTTGATCGTGTTTATTGGAGATAAAAAGTCATGACGAAAGATTTGAAATTTCCAGCCTCTTCTTCTGAAGGTGCACTTGACTAGAAGCTGTTTGCATTGCTAATTGGTTCCTATGGGATCTTACAGAAAGTAACCCCAGATAATTGAGTCTTGCACGAGATTGGGCAACCTTGAAAATGCAGTGAAAATCTGATATGATGACACTAATTAACAGTAGGGAAAGGGACAAAGGTAAAAGTGGCATGTAGCGTCATTCTCAGAGAAATTTTTGTAATATTTTTCTGTAAGGAGCTAGATATAACCCCAGGGCATGAAAATGAAATAGAAAGGACATATCTATAACCATGTGAATGTAGACTTTAGAGACAATGGAAATCTTTACACACATATGATGAAGCTGTTGCTCTAAAGTTACAGATATTACCAAATTTCATGTATATCAGTATTTGGTTGTTGATACGATTTTTTCATCTCGAGTATCGTTATGTGCTGTACGTATGGAAATTATTGTCCGTCATGACTGTAAACTGTTCGCTTAAAATTATGTTTTTGTCAATACTAGGACTTGCTCAATCTAATTGAATATAACCATACTAGGTCTATGCACAGCAATCAATGGTATTCAATTGTCTTTGTCTCCTCGAAAGTTTGTTTGTAGGCACTACTTAGTTATCTAGTGGATTAACTTTCTAGGCTACATCTGTACTTGGTGAAGTTAATAAAGCCTTTCGATATTCTTTTGCTCCGTGTTTATGTTATCCAGGATGATGAGTGATTATACTGTGGAGACAATCAACGACAGACTTAATGAATTCAACGTGGAATTTCATGGGCCAAAAGAAAGTATAGTCTCTCTTCCCTCTCCCCTCTCTCCCTCCCTCCCTCCATCCCACACCCCTCCTCTCTCTCTCTCTCTCTCTCTCTCTCTCTCTGTGACGAAGGTGAATAGATGATTAATTCTAATCTTGTGAAGCATGTTATGGGATGCAGAAAGAACTGTTCTGCTTAGGAAAATTGCTTGAAGAATCAATTAGCATATCATTGTAGTGTAAGGCTGCGTATCTTGCGGCTCAATAAGGGCCTGTTTGTTTGTGTTTCTCATTTCTGTTTATGAACAGATTTTCTGTTTTTTTTTTGTTCCCGGGAGCAAAAAAAGAACAGAAACGCGTTTGTTTGCGTTTTTGTTCCAAATCTGTTTTTTTTTGTTCCCAGGAACAAAAAAAGAACAGAAACAAGAAACAAAAAAAAATTGTTTCTTGTTTCTGGAACAACTTTTAAGAACAAATTTTCTCTCTCCACTCTTTTCTTTTCTTTTTCTTCTTCTTTTCTTCTTCTTTTTTTTGGCCGGCGACCGGCCGTCAAGGGCCGGTGACGCCGTCGAGGGCCGGCGATCTCGCCAGAGTGTCGCCGGCCCCTGGCGAGGCCGAGCTCGAGCTCGCCGAGCCTCGCCCTGCGCCGGTCGAGCCTCGCCGGTGGCTGGGCGAGCTCGGCCTCGCCGGATCTGGGCGAGCCCAAGCTCACCCAGTCAAGGCGAGGCTCGGCCTCGTTGGGGGCCGGCGAGCCTCGCCGTGGCTGGGCGAGGCCGCCGGCCCTCGTCAGCCAGTCGCCGGCCATGGCCGAGGCCGGCGACCGGCCAAAAGAAGAAAAAAAGAAAAAAGAAAGAAAAAAAGGAAAAATAAAACAGAAATATTAAAAAATTAAAAGAAATAAAAAAAGAACACAAATTTGTCAAACGTGTTTTTGTTCTTTTTTTATTCTCGGAACAAGTTTACCAAACGTGTTTTTCTGGTCAAAAATTGTTCCCCGGAACAGAAATAGTTTTTTCTATTTCTGTTCCCCGGAACAAAAAAAGAATAGAAACACAAACAAACGCACCCTAAATGTAAATTTTTTGAACCGCTAACTTTACAGGGTAATTTAAGTCTTAATGTTAGTGCAGAGGTGCAATTTTAACAAAGTCAGTAATAAAATGATTGTTCAGCTCTTTCTCCCTAGTGTAGTGGTGACTCGACCAAAAAGTCTCTTGCCTTTTGAATAACTTCTCTGCCGCACTGGGAATAATTTCTGGCATACTTCTGATGATGCATGGATGAGGTATGGCTGGATGATTTATTTGTACCAATGCTGTGGCACATGACTTCTCCGTAAAAAATGTTTACTTTTCCATATGTTCTCCCTCCCTCCCTCCCTCCCCCTTCTCTCTCTGTGTGGAGTAGAAGGGAGGTAAAAGAAATACGCTAGGGTTAGGGTGGTTGGTTGGGTTTCTTCATATAACTTTCAAGTTATTATGAATGTTTATGTTTCATTGCTGTAGCCAATTAAGGAAGTTATGATGTATTAGAGTAGTTACCTAAAACTTTAAAGAGATGCCTTTGAGGAACTCGACTAGCTCTCCAAATTCTGTTATACAGCAAGCTTTACTTAATAAAACGATTTCAGGTCTATACGAAGGTGGTGTTTGGAAGATCCGGGTGGAACTTCCTGATGCATATCCCTACAAGTCTCCTTCCATTAGATTTGTGAACAAGATATATCACCCAAATGTTAATGAGATGTGAGTAATTGTATTTCTGTTAAAGGGAACACCTGTGTTCTTGTACTACTTGTGTCTTGAATGGTTCAACTGCTTCGAGTGAGTGAGTCCCATGGATAATAATGAACAACTGAAATTTTTGTTATACCAATGTAGACTGCAGTATAGTTAATGTCCTGACTATTTCATGTCGGTTGAACTTGCAGGTCAGGGTCTGTATGCCTGGACGTTATCAACCAGTCATGGAGTCCAATGTTTGGTTAGTACAGAAAGATACTAGATTTTTTTGATTTAAGATCATTTGTCTTCTTTGCATCTTCTGATAAACCTTTCTGTTAGCTCATCCAGTTTCTTTCATCTCCACATGTCCTTCAATTAGCCATAATGTGCAAGAAGTCAGTTTATGCGCAATTTTTTTACTTTCTGCATCTTGGTTTGTTGCTCTTACGTTGGATTTTAAACACGATCCCTTCTATTCTACTATTGCAGATCTTTTGAATGTATTTGAGGTGTTTCTTCCTCAACTCTTGCTTTATCCCAACCCTTCAAGCTTTCTAAACCGTGATGCTGCTTCACTAATGATGAAAGACTGGAAGCAATACGATCAAAAAGTCAAAGGTGACTTTTGTTTGCCCCATTTACTTTTATGGCATTGAAATGCGACGAATTGAGTTCTAGGTCAAGAGACATACTTCTGAGAATGCTCAATAGAGCTGAAGTATCTCAAGACTTGCGCTTTTTAGATAATTTGCATTCCAAAATTTTAGTTAGATTTTCATACTATTTACCGGCAGTGCATTATTCGTCGTATTTGTGCATTGTGGATATAGAGTATTGCGAGCAATATGCAAAGAAGGAACATATCAGCAACTCCAGAGCGGAAGAAGACAGCGACGAGGGAAGTGAATCAAGTGATGACGACGAGATAGCTGGACATGCAGATCCATAATTAAGTGTAGGATCGATAACTATTCAAATTATTCCATAATTGAAGGCGCAACCCCCATTCTTCATGTCCACCTGTCAAAATTATATTTAATTCAGAGTTGTATGTTTGTAATATCATGGGACTGGCCATTATTGTGAGGAACCCCAGAAGAACTTTGTAGTGAACATTTTGATTGGAGATAAAAAGGGATTGTCACTCAAGGTGGACCAATTCCTTCACTTGATATTGCATTTCTGATTCATAAAAGTTTTGGCTATAGAGATCAGTAAAAGCAGAGGACTAGCTATACATGCCCCGAGAATTCAGGTTTACATGTCTACCAGTCGCGATATATTCCGAATTTTCTGATATTGTATGCACGCAAACCGTCCGTCAGAATACTAGTACTTTTTCATCATGGGTTCTCCGTCAGTTTTCTCTCCCGGTGGGCACAAGTTTCTTACATTGACACGCAGATTCTCTCTGACCGTCTATGCTTTTATGAATTTTAAAGAGGCTTAGGTACCTAAAGCTTATCGCATGAAAGACTTCTTCGTCGCATGAGGTTCTCTCAGTGTCCCACTTCAGCCAGATTCTATAGGAATAACTGAACACTACTTACCGTGTTTTTTCTTATTATTTACCAGGAACTTCCTTGTCGATGTTGCCCCGGTCTGGTACAGTTATGCCATTCGCTCGCAACTCTCCAAATTGTGCCGTAATAGCAGCGGATGGTTAAATTAATGCACCATTTGGACCTTTAGAGACCAGTTTAACGCGCAGAGGACAACTGATAAAGGACATTGACCCTTTTTTCTTGACTTCTTCAAATTGCCGGCATCCAATTTTTAAAGAAGAGCGACGCAATGGCTCGTTGAACTTTTGGCTCATTACGTAGCGCCTAGTGGCAATGCCAGCCAGAATGTCTTTTAAACTATTGCCATTGAAAGTTCAGCCAATCGTCATTCACAGCTGATTCAAACACACTCAATCACCTTCCTTGTTACCACCCAAGAACTTACTACCATTCAGGTCTTATAAACACAGCACAAGAAAAATATTGGGTCCATTGGTTTCTCGTAGTCTCACCTTGATTCACCGAAAATGCATCGAGCGCCTATCTCGGTGCTCGTCATTCTGATCTTTCTCGTCTTTCCAGTGGCGAGTTCAGTTGATGAGGGTACCAAGCAGTCGATGATTCAGTTCATGGACAAAGTTTCTCCTGGGATTGATCCAGGTTGGAACTTGTCCACGGATCCCTGCACCGATAAGTGGAAGGGTGTCGAATGCGAGTCGCAATCAGTGAAGAGGATCGTTCTCGAGAAGCTCAACTTCTCAGGGACTCTTGATGCCAGTCCTCTCTGCAGGGTCGGGTCTCTCGCTGTTCTTAGCCTCAAGGGCAACAATCTGGTGGGAGGGATTCCGGAAGAGATTGCAAACTGCAAGCGTTTGACGCACTTGTATTTAGGCGGGAACCAGTTCTCGGGACAACTGCCCGACGCCCTCTCGAGATTAAATAACTTGAAGAGGGTCGATGTCTCACACAACAACTTCACCGGTCCCTTGCCGAATCTTGCTCGGATCTCGGGCATGACTACCTTCTTTGCTCAGAACAACAATTTCACCGGAGAACTACCCCAGTTCGACTTTGCCAACTTCGAGCAATTTAATGTCTCGAACAACGATTTCACTGGTCAGATTCCTGATGGCGGAGGCCGTTTCCAGGACAACAGCTTTCTCGGGAACCCGGGGTTGTGCGGAAGTCCGCTGCCGAATTCATGTCCGCCCCCTCAACCAGCCAAGAAGAAACAGAAAGACGCGTCGCCCGAAAAGATTCTTATCTATCTAGGCTATATGATTCTCGGCCTGATCGTTCTGCTCTTCTTGGTCTACAAAATAGCAAGAAGATCCAGGAAAAAAGCAGATGGGGTCGATGGTGGTAAGGATAGGAGAGCTGATACTAGCAGCAGCAAGACTAATGGGGCGTCGAGCGAACCAAAGACGAGCGATAACAGGTCGGAGTACTCCATAACTTCCATGGAGAGTGGAATGAACACGTCATCACTTGTAATACTAACGAATTCTCCTGAGATGAAGGATTTGAAGTTCGAGGACTTGCTTAGAGCGCCGGCCGAGCTGCTTGGAAGAGGAAAGCACGGAAGCCTTTACAGAGTCGTGCTCAGCAACGGCCTCGTTCTGGTCGTGAAGAGAATCAAGGATTCAGGGATTCCTAGCGAGGACTTCAAGAACAGGATGCAGAAGGTGGATCGAGCAAAGCATCCTAATGTTCTGCTGCCCATCGCGTTTTATTGCTCCAAGCAAGAGAAGCTCCTGGTATATGAATACCAACCAAACGGGAGTCTCTTCAATCTTCTCCATGGTAAGTGGGTAGTTATACTGATTACTTTCAATTTCCAGTTTGGATTGATATGCTTCCCTAAAGAATGTCGTCGCAACCTAGGACGATAAAAGCAGCAATGCAAAATATCGAAAGAGCAACCTCTAGATTTAGTTTTCCTAGACCAAATTGAATGGAAATCTGAATGGAACAGTGTCTTGTTCTTGCCCCTCATTTGGGATGCCCAAAATGTGAGATTCATGTCATCCCATCTTTTCTGATCAAGAAGCTGAAGTTACTCGATATACGTCGTGGTCTCTCGAAGTGATGGACTGGAGAAGAGAAGCTGATTCAACTTCTTGTGCATCGTTTGCATTTCAGGAACGCAGAATGCGCTAGTATTTGACTGGGGAAGCAGGCTAAGCGTTGCAGCCACGATAGCCAAAGCTTTGGCCTTTATGCACTCGGTGCTTCGTGAAGACGGGATTGCTCACGGCAATCTAAAGGCCACGAACATCTTGCTCGACAAAGACATGGATCCGTGCATCAGCGAGTATGGCCTAATGGTGGTGGAAAGCCAAGACTACTCTCAAATTTCCGAGATAAGAAGCAATCCTTCTGCTCCGCACGACGCCTTCAAGGACGACGTATATGGCCTCGGGCTAATGCTTCTCGAGCTCCTGACAGGCAATATGGTCCAGAACAACGGGTACGATCTGGCCAAGTGGGTGCGCTCTGTGGTCAGGGAGGAATGGACCGGGGAAGTCTTCGACAGCGTCCTGATATCCGAAGAGGCGGATGAGGAAAGGATGGTGAGGCTGCTGCAAGTGGCTCTCCAGTGCACAAACCCATCTCCCGCCAAAAGGCCGAGCTCGAGCCAGGCCGCGGCGCTGATAGGCTCGATCAAAGATGAAGAGGAGCGATCCCTGTCGTCCGTTTCCTGATGGGAACTCGAGCTGTTCTGGGGAGGGGGAGAGATGTGAAACGGGAGAGCTTGTGGCGAGAGAGAATTGTTCTAATGGTGTGATCCGTGTTGGTGCTGTCATTTGATGCAGTTGAGTTTCTGAGCAGTGAACGGGGCAGACTACTTGTTTGTTATTTGTATGTATGGAGAAATAATTCTTTTGCTTCAGCAGTGTGATTGAATAATTGATTACTTTTCTAGGAGGATTATGCACAGAAAATGCGTCCATTACTGACGTGATTCCATGCGAATCTCTTTTCCCTAAATTATACCCGCAGAGTGACAGTGATATCTCAACTTTTTTTTTTTTTTTTTGCTGCCACTAAAACTCCAAATTTATAAGCACTTTCTATTTAATATAAAAATCTTAAAATTTGCCTGCTTTATGTCAATATCTTAAATTTGTACTGATGTGATGAAAATTTAATATCTTTTATCATATTAATAAGAGTTTGAGGCTTTTGAGAATAAAAAAAGGTTTGAAGCATTGGTGTTATGGTGTGTATAATTAGATATCTTTTTTTTTTTTTTTTTTGGTGATGGTAACTTTTCATTTTTATAATCGACGTTATTCTTGAAGATAGGATTAATTTAATATTAGTTTTCTGAGTGGCAAGTTTCGAGAAAACTAGGTCCTTTTATGGGAATGCTCATGATATATAATATAGTAAATTCTTTTATCGTGATTCTCACTTTAGACTTTTGCTTTTGTCGCCTTTTGTGTTGTATGTCGCGCACAATCTTCTTTATGACCCCACCAATTTTTAGGGTAATAAGTTAATCCGGATGACATGAATTAGAATGATACATCTAATTTGATTTATCCTCATAGTAAAGTATAACTTTTTGGATTTTCTATTTTTTTTTAAAAAATCATGAAAATTGAGAAAAATAACCATACCATTTTTCCTATTTGATGTTGGACAATCAAGACCATGGCCAACAAAGACAAATGGTTGGTATTGAGAAGTATACTAATAACTAAAACTTCAAATTGATACATCCGTGACAAATTTATTTAAATTAATTTTTTATTACAAAAAAAGCTCAAAATTGAAAATTTTTATTTTCTTTAAATTAGATTAAAATCATGAAAAATTACAAACTAATGCACTCACCCATTATCCAAATGATAAAATTTTATAAAAACTGACAGAGGGTAAATTTGTTACATGCGATATTAATTTAGAGTGTAAATTTATTATATGTTGTTAACACCTAAATTTCGCCTAAATTAATTAATTTAAAGTAGTGTTAAAGGTTAGGAATTAATCACAAAAATTATTATTCAAACAAAAAATAAAAGATTTTTTTTTAAATCGAAAAAAAAAAAAAAATAAAAAAAATCAAAAAAAAGGGGTAAATGGCTAGGTCGGGCCGAATTCGATAGTGGCCCAACCCGCCCCTCTCTTCTCTTCCCCTTGCGCTGGGCCTGGCCCAGACTCCTTTCTCCTTCCGCGGCCCTCGTCCGGTCTCCTCCTTTCCCTCTGCTGGTCTTTGCTCGGAGACTTGCAGAACCTGCAGAAAATAGAGAGGATGAGCAGCTACAGAGAACAGGGGGATCGGTTGCAGGCAAGCGGCGTGATCCGCGGGTCGGGAGGCAGTCCGGCCGGCAAGCTGGCAGCTGCATATGCCATGCGCGCTTGCCGGTCGAGCATAAAAATCAGGGGGGGACGAAGCCGAAAGGAGGCGAAAAGGAAACGCCCAAAAAAAAAAACACACCGAGAGAGAAACACAGAGGGAAACGGAGGAAGAAGGGAGCTCGAGCGAACAGCTAACCGCCGCCGGAGGTCCGTCTGCTCGCCTTCGCCGCCGCAACTCCTCCCCCGAGCGAGAACAGAGGAGAAACGGAGGAGGAGCCCAAAGGGAAACCGAAGAGAACCAGGGAGGAGAAAAGCCCGTGGAGGTTAGCCGAGGAGCCGAGGACTCCTAGGGATGCACAGCCGTCACCGTTGAGCCGTCGACCGTCGCCGTTCTCGCCGAAAACCAGGTAGGCCTTTTATCGAGCATTTGGTGTGCGCCTTCGGAAGTTAGTTGGCCGGAGCTCACCCCGACCCGGTTCGGATGAGCTCCGGCCGCCGTCTATCTCGCTTTGCGTTCCCCGTACTCTAGCATGTTTCGTTAGTCCCCCAGATCTGCGCTCGGCCTTCGACCGAGCCCGAAGCTCCTGTTTTGCCCATGCCCCTCCAACTGTTCGACAAAATGCCTTAGAGAGATCCGAAATGTCAGTTCGTGTTTTAACTTAGAATCGATCTGTGCTTGCATACGTAGCTGCAGAATCTCGTTTTTTGTTTGTGTGGTCATTGCGTTTTGGCGTGGTCTTCGCGAAAAAATCGAGCATCGTCGAGTGGTAGTGTTTCTTCGTTCCGGTAAATGAGTTTATGATCGCCGGAGTTCGCGGCCGACGGTGGTCTGTGCCGGTCGGGATGGACGACTGGTAGGTGGTAGGTTCGGCGGTAGAACGCCGGGGAACAAAGTCTCGGTAAAAAAAGAGGGCTGTAAACGTGCAAGAGGAGGGCAAACACGAAGGGGAAGAAGACTAGGGAAGAAGACGACTAAAAAGAAAAGCTTAAAAAATAAAAATAATAATAAAATAATAAAAAGTGTAGTGAAAAGAAATAAAAAAAAAACAAGAAATAGAAAGGTGGAAAAGACGTGGGGGCAGACATTCAGTGAAGGTGTCGTGTATGAGAAGATGCTGCAGGGAAAAAGACAAAACATAAAAAAAAAAAAATTATTATTATTATTATTATTATTTAAAAATCTTATTTTTCTTTTTCAGTCCGATAGGGTCAAATTTCAGTTTGGGTCGGGTCAATGGCCGGAGCGGTTTTACCCGGCCCGAACCTTTTTTTTTTTTAATAATATTAAATATTAAAAATATATTAAATTTAAAAAAAATTGAAAAAAAAAATAAAAATTCGAAAAGATTTCCGAAAATTCAAAAACTCAGAAAGCATTAAAAAATTCGACCTTTTTCTTAATTTAAAAAAAATTAATTGAAAAAAAATAATTAATTTTAATTTTATTAAAAATTGAATTTTAATTTTATTAAAAAAATTAAAAAATTTCGAAAAACTAAAAATTGTAGGGTTTGGTTGGCAATTGTCTTGTCTTGCTTTCTTAGTGTAATTAGATATTTATTTGCTTGTGCATTGATTATATCGCGTGTTTAATTTGCATATTTGATTATGTTTAATTGCACGTGCTCAATTTTACTGCAATTAGAATTTCGGTAGCTGTGATCGTTACTTTAATGATTGCGCACCCGCATGATCACCTCACATGTTAGTGGATAGGTATGAAATCAATCCAAACTGCCTGACAAAAATTATTTTGTTAAAATGAACAAGATTAGGTACCGAAAGGGCACTAATTAGTCAATTAGTGTAATCAAGTCCCCGACCCTAGATTCTCTGGCTGCGTATGAAGTGTGGCATACTCCCGTGCCTCACTTGGTTTCTAGCCGACCCCAATAGGCTAGTGGCGACTCCTTATTGCAAAATTCTTAAAATATCCCAATGTGACGCGGGGTATGGGCTTGGGAGAGCTCGGGCCTAATCATGGGCCTTAGGCCCGTCCTTTAGGCAATACCCCTAAACCTGTTCCCTTCCCCCCGAGGGCAGGTCGCGACAGCTTGGCGACTCCGCTGGGGAACTGGTTGTAGACCTTAGAGGACTTAGGCCGAAATTGATCTTGTTCAGAAATTTTATTGTTTGGTAGTGAGGATCCTAATTACATCCCTAACAGGTCTGTTGTTTAATGTTCATGTTGAATGGGAGGTATAAGGGGAAGTGTTTGCTCACCTTTGTCTTGCAGGAAGGTATATGAATGTATGGTTTATTTTTTATGTATGAAGTGTTGCCTGCCTATAAATTGTCATGCACAACGCGTCTTTGCATTGCACTACACCATAGCACACACAACCCGCCGGGACTGGGCCGCATAGGATCACCTAGGATGGTGTTGAGGTGGATACCACTCGACTACAACCGCGTAGTACGAGTCGCCCACCTTAACCCCGAAATTTCTTTCTTCATGTCGAAAGTACCCACCCCGGTCTCGCAACCGCGCGACACGGGTCGGTTCTTTGGCAAAGCCGGAGTCATGGGTAACCCAACCTAGCCGCGACCTTGCTGGTTCAGTCCGGTGATCCCATGGCTCCATTTTGAGCCGTTTAGAGTAGAAATTGAACCACCGTCCATGCGTATGTCTATGTCATTAGCTTTGCTACTCAATGAGTAGGGTAAGTTTTTTTGAATTCTCTCCTTCTTAATTTACTTAGTCTCTTTCTTTTTTGGTCGGTTCATGACAAATTAGGTTGATCGTAGCTGTGAGTAGTATACGATGGGGATACCCGAGCTTCACATCATTGCTACCCCAAAAGCCGAGCTTCGCACATGGTGGGATAAACTAGACCCGATCGGCCATGATTGGGTGCGATCCTATGTTGGACGACTACTTCCCCTCTTAGAAATAGAAACTCATTATAGTGTTGTACGAGCGTTGGCGCATGTTTGGTGTCCCGAGACTTGCACGTTCATGTTCGGTGACCACGAGCTCACTCCAACCCTGGAAGAATACAGTATTGTCATGGGAAAGCCTTTGGTGTCAGAGTTAATTGGCCCACCTATAAGAACCGAGCATGCATCGACCTTATCTCGATTTCCTTAGAGTTAAGGGGGATGATGTGGGGAAAGTTTTGAAAGCTAATCGCAAGACCTGCCCGTTTTCATTCCTAAACGAGATTTTTCAAAATGCCCCATCTTTTCAAAAGAATAGGATCTTCCTATTAGCTTTCTTCGGGTTCATGTTATTCCCACATTATAGGAACGCTATTAACCATTCAGTGGCATGGATAGTTCGTGAGGTATGTATGGAAAAGGGTTTTGTTAATGCCGTCCTGACTGAAACTTTTCTTTCCCTTACCCGCTTTAAAGAAAACAAAGACAAGGTTTTTCATGCCCCTCCTGAACTTTTGCAAATTTGGTTCTTTTCTCATGTTAAGGGGTTTGGTAGCTTGATGACCGTGAACGACATCTTTGACTCTAACCACCCCATCCTGAAGTTTAAAGATAGGAAGATGTTTGCCCCCGATTATCATTATTCGAGTGGTTAGTTTTCATGACCAACCCCGGACCCGAAGATTTCCTATGGCACGCCAAATGGTTCCGAGTTCGAGAAGCGCGATTCGTGTGTGGGCTTACTGGACCTGTTCCTTTGCTGGGAATTACCGGAGTCACTGAGTATTACCCGACCCGAGTCGCCCGCCTATTCCAAGAGGTTCAACAACTTCCACTGACGATTCAAGAAAACCCGCTCAGGATAGATTTCCCTGATGGATGCCAAGATCACGAAGACTCCGTCGCGTTAGTCAAATCGATGTGGGACATGTGCCACCCCCGCAAGCTAATATGGCCTGAAGAGGAGTTGGAAGGGCAAGAGAAGACCTACTATGCCTCGATGGAGTACATCCTTAGGCATAAAATCCCGAGAGCCTACGCCCGAAGATTCCCGACGTGCCATTAAAGACCACCCACCGAGCCGAGATCAAGCGCCTCAAAAGGAAGCTCGAAGAAGCCGAGGAGCGTGCCTCAAAGTTGACCCGAGTTAGTGGGACGGTCACAAGCGGGGGTTGTCCTTGTTAGTTAGATCGAGTCAAGTGCGATATGTAATGGGCCCATGCCTACATATGTTACAATGTTAAAGAATTTGTCTCGAGTCGTGTTTTTAGGAAATAAGAGTCATGATTAGCTTCGTTGTTTAGGGGTTCTCCCTCATGTCTTCTCCTGCGTTATGTAGCAACCTTGCTTTCAATGAAACGAGCAAATTGGGGCGATTAGATCTTTGTCATGGACCGACCGCCTAATCATTACTCCATGCTTATATATGTTTATCTACCTTCAAACCAAGTACTGACGAGTTGTCTATTGTCGTCTAACTATCAACACGGCTAAGAGGAGATCTCCAATCCGTACTCGTGCAAAAGCAAGGATGGAAAATGAAGATGTCAACATACGCATGGCCAACATGGAGAGCCAGCTGGCTCAACTCACTGCTCTGATGGCTGAGATAAGTCGAAAAATCGGTGAACCTCCGATCCACGGCCATAGCTGGAACCTCTACTCCCGTTTGTCGGGACACACTCCACCCTCGGCGGGAGAGCCGCATGTCACCGATCCTGCTGAAAAAGGTGCTTCTGAGGAAGCCCCTTCTATTACGCCGGCAATCATCAATCTGGATCCTCCTCCAAAGGAGGAACCATTTGTCCGCTTCGATGAAGAAAGTGCGAGACGCTTGGCCAAAATGGAGGAGCGACCGTGTGCCTTGCAAGGGTACGAGCCGAAGGGAGCCGATAGGTTGTCTTCGTATGCCAAAACAAACTTCCCGAGAGAATTTTCAAGAACCCGAGTTCACGAGAAAGTATGACGGAACGGGATGCCCTAAGACCCATCTTAGATATTACGTGAGGAAAATGGCTCGTTACTCCGACAATGTCCCGCTCCTCATACATACATTCCAAGATAGCTTAGACGGCCCTGCCTTGTCGTGGTTTATCGCACTGGATATTGAAGAGCTGATTGGATGGGAGGATCTCGCTGACGAGTTTTTACGGCAATATAAGTTCAACTCTGAGATTGTCCCTACAAGAGAAGAGCTTGTTCGGATGGAAAAGAAGAGGAATGAATCGCTTAAAGTGTTTGCTCAAAGGTGGAGAACGATGGCATCGCAAGTGAAGCCTTCACTGAGTGAAAAAGAAATGAAGCAACTTTTCCTCAAGACATTACCCCCTGAATACTTCAAAGGATTAGTGTTTTCAGGATGCCAGACGTTTTCACAAATGGGGTAGAAGTAGCCGAAGGAGTCGAGTGGGCGCTTATCAAGGGGAAGATATCCACTGAAGGCACGAAGAGGTTCCTGACAAGAAAAGATAAGGAAGCCGCAGTTGAAGTAGCACTTGTGCAAGAGCCGCTTCTTCCTCGACCGCCCACAATACCTATGCACAAGCCTATGGGGTTTCATGGTAGCTCATCACGGGCATATGATAATGGCAAAAGGCCATTTCGAAAAGAATTTTCCCCACTACCGCGCCCACTGTCAAAGCTGTTGCCCATGCTTCTTGAAAAGAGAATGGTCGCAAAGGAGGTACCTAGAGACAATCCCCCAAGATTCCCGGGGTTCGATATGACCAAGACTTGCGAATTCCACATGGGAGAAAGGGGGCATGATGTAGATGATTGCAGCGTGCTGAGGAACAAAATTCAACAGCTTTTAGACAAGAACATCTTGACTTTTAAGGAGGCTCAACCTAACGTGCAACGGAACCCTCTACCAAATCATGCCGGGGGAGTGAATTTAATTGCCGAGGAGATGCGAGCGAGTCAACAGCCTCTAGCGGTGGACGCTTCCAAGTTGTATGAGTCCTTAGTGCTGGCGGGATACTATGGAAGTCAGGAGGATGTGACCCTAGAAGAGAAGCTGGACCGCGTTCGCGGGGATGGTAGCCATGGGGGTAATCCGACGCGGAGAAGAGGGAGAGAGGGTCGTATCCATGATAACGCCATCGTCATTCAGCTCATCTTTTTGCAATCTCGCTTGCAAATTTCGGACGATAAAAGTTATGCTTGGAATTTCGAAGACCCCAGCGTTGTACGAGGAAGGGTTGATAGCCATGATAACCCGAATGGTGATTGAACTATCCGATGAGGAGCCCGCCAGCGACATTGAGATGGAAATTGCTGAACCCACGGTGATAGACCTTATGGTCGAGGGGATGTCGGCAATCCAGGTCATAGGAGGAAACGTAACACTGGTCACGATCGAATTGCCACCCCAAGAGAAGGATAGAGTGGTAGTGTTGGAGAATCCTCCCAAATTCGATCCCAAAGCTGTACCTTGGAATTATGGAACGAACGAGGTGGACTGTCACACGATCGGCCGCTGTTATGCACCGATAAAGGAGTAGAAAAGAAGGCCGTGGATCAAGAGGAGGCAAAACAATTTTTGGCTGTAGTAAAATCCAGCGAATTCAATGTGGTGGACCAACTCTGGAAGTCGCCAGCCCAAATCTCCTTTTTGGAATTGTTCAAATCTTCGAGAAGCATAGAGACATTTTGCTTTGAAGGTCTTCAATGAGGTACACGTGCCCGAAACAATCGATGAAGTCCAATTGGAAGGATTTGTTGGGGCCATTCTACTGAAAGACCAAATTTCCTTTACTGATGAGGATCTCCCTCCTAACGGCCGGCCCTAATCATACCAAAGCACTACACATCTCAGTGAAGTATGAGAGCACTCTCGTTTGCAGAGTGTTGATTGACAATGGTTCGGCGCTCAATATATGCCCGTTGGCTACACTCCACCGTCTCGGCATTGAGCTTGGGAGAATTCGTACTGTCAAGTCAATTGTGCGGGCTTTTGATGGGATGAAGAAGGAGGTGATAGGAGAAATCGAACTCGAGCTGCTGATTGGCCCTGTACTTTTCCAAGTCTCGTTCCAAGTGCTAGATATACCGAGCGCTTTTAATTTTCTGCTAGGGAGGCCATGGATCCACACCGCAGTGCTTTGTTGCCTCCACCTCCACCAAAAGGTACGATTTGTGGTGGATAACGGCTTATCACGATCCATGGAGAATCGACTTCAAGATCTACCACGAGACATCCATCCCGTATGTGGAGCCTGAGTGTACCGAGGAATCCAGCTTTCAAACCTTCGAGCTGATATCCATGGTCCACGTGCCTGCAGAATCTTTTACGAAGGCTCCCGAATTGTCTAAGCCGGCCATAGCTGTGGGAAAGATTATGTTGGCGAGCGGGTATAATCCTGGAGAGGGCCTTGGATCACACGGTCAAGGTGTGCGAAAACCTATTGAAGCTCATAAGAACCCGAAGAGGAGAGGCTTAGGATATGTTGAGGGGTGAGGTGGTCATGGCAACCGAGGAGGCCGTGGAAGGCAGAGAGGCCGAAGTGCCCAAGGAGGCCGAGGTGAGTATAGAAACCAAAGCGAGCGCATTGCCCAAACCGAGGAGGGCGAGGGCGATCAAAACCTGTTTCCCCATTGCTTTGGAAGAGACGTTTCCAGGACCTCCAAGGATGTTGATTGAGGAAGAAGATGACATCTATGGTGTGACCGAGCTATTCGAGGAAGAAGTCATATGCACCATCCTGGCGTACGAGGAAGCTGAGTCCTCTGAAATCACGGTTGTCCCTCCAGAGTAGGGCGGTTCTCGTTTAGTCTAGTCTTTCGTTTATGTCTTCTCCCCTGCGTGGGACCTCGTAGTTTTTCTTTCTTTATTTCCTGTTTGTGTCATTTGTAGCGTGAATTATGGTCAACCCCGATCTTGAGCCGTTGGTCGAGGGCAGTGTGTGTTAAAATACGGCATTATCTTTTCCCATTCAATAAAGTAGACACATGTTTAATTATGGACATGTGGAAGCACATCAAACTAGCCCTATGATGGTCGCTGAGGCCTAGGCCTCCACATGCTCCCTTGTTTGATTGTTTTGCAAGAACGAGGAAATCCGAGGATATGAGGATGAGTTCTTAAAGCTTTTTACAAAAATTACTTCGAAAATTCTTCAAAAATGACATGCACCCCTTTATTATCAACATTGCCCTAACTTATCTCATTACATCTCAGGCATTACATTATGCATAATCATGATAAAGACTCGTGTGACTTGGATGTGCATGAAGACAGTCTCTCAGATTTCGATGATGCCGATGACCATCATAAGGGAATCGAGCGTGAATGGAATCAACATGAAGAATCGAAGCCGCTGACAAAAGAACGAACGATCACCATAAATTTGGGTGATGCAGAGAACGTCAGGGAAGTAAAGATCGGGGCAAGTCTTCCAGAGTCAGAGGCGGAAAGGATGACTACTCTCCTAAAAGAATATCAAGATGTGTTCGCTTGGACATACGCTGACATGCCGGGATTGGACCCCGAAATTGTGGAACATGCTCTACCGACAGATCCTAACATGCCACCTAAGAAACAAAGACTCAGGAGAACTAAACTAGAGTTGTCCAAGAAGATCGAAGAAGAAGTGATGAAATTGTTGAAAGTAGATTTTATCGAAGTGACGCGTTACCCTGATTGGGTAGCAAATATTGTGCTCGTAATGAAGAAAGATGGGCGAATCGGGGTGTGTGTTGACTATCGTGACCTAAATCGAGCTAGTCCCAAGGATGACTTTCCGCTCCCGCATATCGATGTCTTGGTTGACAAGACGGCGGGATTCGAATTATTCTCCTTCATGGACGGTTTTTCTGGATATAACCAAATCCGTATGAAGGAGGAAGACAAGAGCAAAACATCATTCATAACTCCTTGGGAAACTTTCTGCTACAAAGTGATGCCTTTCGGTCTAAAGAATGCTAGGGCAACGTATCAGAGGGCCATGGTCACATTATTCCATGACATGATGCACAAAGAAATCGAAGTATACGTCGACGACATGATTGCGAAATCGAGACGTGGTGAAGATCATGTTAAAATCTTGCGAAAGCTGTTCGAACGTCTTCGGAAGTTCAAGTTACGCCTCAATCCCGCAAAATGCGTTTTTGGAGCGAAATTTGGGAAGCTATTAGGATTCATGGTTAGTAGTAGGGGCATAGAGATTGATCCGTCGAAGGTTAAAGCCATTTGTGATTTACGACCCCGACCACCGCCGGAGAAGTCCGCAGCTGATGGGACGACTTAATTATGTAGCGAGATTTATCTCGTCAACCGTCCGAAACAGCGAAGCCATTCTTCAAGCTCCCGAAAAAGAATGCAAAGATTGAGTGGGATGCTTTGAGTGTCAAGGTGCCTTCGAGAAGATAAAACACTATCTCACTCACGCGCCGATCCTAGTGCCCCCTCTCCCTAAAATTCCCCTGATTTTGTACTTAACCATACACAACGAGTCATTGGGAGCCATGCTAGCCCAGAAAAGACCAAACGACGGAAGAGAATGTGCGATATACTAATTGAGCAAGACGTTCACCATTTTTGAAAGGAACTACACAGAAGTTGAGAGGACTTGCGTGGCTTTGATTTGGGTCTTGCACAGTGCCGCGGCAATACACACTTCATCACCGAATCTTTCGGTGACCGAAAATGATCCCATCGGTATCTATTAGAGAAGCCGGCATTGGTTGGCAAGTTAGCCAAATGGCAAATTTTAATTTCGAGTTCGACGTTCGAGAGCCGGGGACAAAAGTCCGTTAAGGGTCGTGCCATAGCAGAACATGTTAGCGAGAGAGTTCCAAGGGATTTGGAGCATCGATGAAGATAGTGACGCGAAGATCGAATTTTACTTGTATCAAGCGATAAATGGACGATGTACTTCGATGGCGCAGTTAACTTAGCCGGGTCTGGTACTGGAGCAGTCCTTATCTCTCCAGATGGACAACACTACCCTGTCGCTACTAAATTGACGTTCCCTTGTACGAATAACGTCGCTAAATACGAAGCATGCATTCTCGGCCTCCAAGCCGCCATCGATATGAAAATCCGGAAGCTACAAGTTTATGGCGATTCGAACCTTGTCATCTTACAGACTAAAGGCGAATGGCGAACACATGATTCTAAATTGATTCCGTATCATGAGTTCCTAGAGGAGTTGATGGAAGGATTCCAAGAAATAGCATTCGAATACTTACCAAGATCTCAAAATCGTTCGCGGATGCCTTGGCTACCCTATCCTCAATGTTACAAGCAGCTGGAGGCATAGACATTGAACCATTGAGAATTGAGATTCTTAGACGCCCAACTTATTGCATGACGGTCGAAGAGGAGCCCGACGGGCAGCCATGGTATCACGACATATTGAAGTACCCGCAAAGGCGAATTCCCCGAAGGAAGCGAAGCCGTAGACAAGAAGTATATCTCGAGGCTGGCATCAAGATTCTTCGTTAGTGGAGCTGTCCTTTATAGAAGGTCTTTCGACTCAACATTGCTAAGGTGTGTCGACGCTAAAGAAGCCGACTGTCTGATGAAAGAGATACATGAAGGAGAGTGCGGCCCCCATATGAACGGACACCTCTTGGCGAGAAAGGTCATGCGACTCGGTTACTTACCGGGCCGACCATGGAGTCCGATCGCATTCAGCACGCGCGACGGTGCCATCGGTGCCAAATTTATGGAGACAGGATAAATGCCCCTCCAAATGAACTTCACCAAATGTCTCAGTCCTGGCCATTTTCAATGTGGGGAATTGATATGATTGGGCCCATCAACCCCAAAGCTTCAAATGGGCATCGATTTATCTTGGTGGCGATAGACTATTTTACCAAGTGGATCGAGGCCAACTCGTATGCCAACGTCACCGCCAAGAATGTGGCCAGGTTTATTCGTCGCGATATTGTTGCTCGTTACGGGGTACCTGAGGCGATCATCACTGACAATGGCACTAATTTAAACAACAGAGTCGTGGATGGCTTGCTTAGTGAATTTCGAATTAAACATTTGAACTCGTCACCCTACCGCCCTCAGATGAACGGAGCAGTGGAGGCGGCGAATAAGAACATAAAGAAAATCCTGTCGAAGACTGCTGAAAATTATCGCGATTGGCATGAGAGGCTTCCTTATGCACTAATGGCGTACCGAACTTCTATCCGCACCTCTACAGGGGCAACTCCTTTTTCACTCGTGTACGGGATGGAAGCGGTCTTACCTGTTGAGGTGGAAGTTCCTTCTCTAAGGGTCATTTCTCAGTCTAAGCTTGATGAGACCGAGTGGATGCAACAAAGGCATGAACAGCTAAACATGATCGATGAGAAGAGATCGCAAGCTATGTGTCATGGGCAATGCTATCAGAGACGAGTCGCAAAAGCGTTCAATCGAAAGGTGCGTCCCAGATACTTCGAAGTCAATGACCTGGTGTTGAGGAAGGTGCTTCCGATCATACTAGATCCTCGCGGCAAATTCACCCCGAACTACGAAGGGCCGTATGTCATTAAGAAGATTCTTCCTGGTGGTGCCATGTTTTTAGTTGAAATGGATGGCAGTGAATTGCCTAGACCTGTAAACGCTGATGCAGTCAAGAAGTATTTTCCATGAATGAAATCAAGGCCGAGGGGTCACTTCATGCACAATTCAAGTCGCATAGCATCATGCATAGCATTGTAGATACCATGCATATATTGCATACACGCATATCTATTTGTGTTTCAGGCACCCTACCATATGACGAGAAAATGGCAGAGGAAAGAGCTGACTCAAGAATCCATCGAGTCTTCGCACAAACTGTTGAATGTCTCTTTTGAGAGGTAAGTGAAGACGATAAAAGGGGCAAAACGAAGCAAAACAAACAAGCAAAAAGAATAAGGATAAAAACCAAAATGCATGACGTGATTCGTATGACCTATTCTCTAGTGTCACTATGCGCGCTTCGCGTCTGCGACCCTCAAGAAAAATGGTTCATAAAAATGACTTTATTCGGGCAAAAGAGTCAAACGTTAACCATGCCAAACAAGAAATGCTTAGGATGAAGAAAGGCAAGCCTATTTCCAAATACGTCATTCAAACACTTTTGAGAGTTCAATGTCCTTCAAACACTTTTGAGAGTTGAGTGAGAGACAACCTTCTCTTAGGACAAATGACTCATTCGCATTGAGCGCAAAGATCGAAATGATAAAGGCGTTTCCTTCATCAATCCCAAGCATTGCACTTGTCTCTTGCTACCCCTTCGCCCAAAAAAAAAAAAAAAAAAAAAAAAAAAAAAAAAGTAGTACCCTTGTCAAGAACGACCCTGGAATGGGGCAGCATAAATGGTTACAATCGTGTTGTAGAGCGAAAGATTGAGAAAGATTCTATTACTTTCACTTGCATCAATCTTCTAGTGATAGCTTCGGAGGGATTCTCATTAAAGCTTGACTCGTCCCAAAGTGAAGAAGAGCATTTTCCTTCTCTATCCAAACACTAACACCCATTGCCTAAACCAATTTGGGCCTGATTATTGATTTCTGAACCCCGAGCGATGATCATCTCCCTTCACTGGGGCAAGGCATAAAAATTGACCAAATGCAATTGACAGTCACGAGAAAATGTGAAAACATCTCGAAAGTCATAAGAGCTACAAAAGTCAAAGAGCAAAAGTTTGACAAACTAGGGGCACGGAAAAGCAGTGTGCCTGGTAAAAGCAAGGCCAATGCCAGTCGGGAAAAGAGCCAAAAGGCTGCATCTTATGTGAAAAATTATTATCAAAATGCCGGCGTGAAAAATCATCGCAAGTGCAAAGGAAATTAGAAAAAAGGAGCAAAGCTCCTATGCAGAAATGATTAGTAAAGGAACTTTCAAGATGCGCTGTGTTCCAGAATCCAAATGACTTTAAAAGGTTGATTGACTGGTCATGATGCCATGATGATCACCGGCTCTAAAAACAAAAAAAACAAAAAAAACCCCTTGAAAAGTTTAAGCCTTTTGAGCCTCTCCCGAGCCAACATTACAACCCTCTTCCAAAGTCTCTTCTGATTGGGATGGTTTGAGTGAAAGTGAGAATGCCACAAAAGAGCTATTGCTTGAAGGAGTGGAAGTAATTCTATCTTGTTTTATCTTCCGAGTTCTCGACTTGTAAACCCAATGAAGACAGCGACAAATGTTCCTTTATTGGCCTCAAAGCGATAATTCCTTTGTGTAAGTCCTAATCAAGCCTAAATTGCGGTCCTTTCAAAAGACCTTTTTTGATCGATTAGATTGTGCTCATTGTGAATGTTTCTGAAAGCCTTTGACATGGGTTATGTGAGATACCCTCAACAATCAGTTATTTCCCACATGAATGGATGGGATCAAACAGCCATTCTATCGAGAGTGTGAGAAATCCTCTCTGACTAAGAAACTCTAGTTTGGCATTGCTTAATGAGTCTTTTTCACGAGTCGTAGCCATTTTGATGAGAACTCGACTCCTAGAGAATTTGATGATTAATGATACATCCCCAAACAACATGACAATTTTGTGCTACATGATGCTAATTGACATTGAATATTTAAAAAAAAAAAAAAAAACAGCCGAACTTAGCTTGATGAGTTTGTTCAATTAATGTTGTAATATTGCCAATACGTCTTTTGATGATGTCTCTAGTGACGCTTGCTCAAGTTGAGTTTGATAGGATTCCTCAATGAAGCCATGCAATTTTCAAGGGGTTAGCGGGTGCTTCCCTAAAAAACAAAGGTTCATGGTTAGCCTTAAACCATGTCATCTCCAAAAGTTCATGGTCAACCTTAAACTATGTCATCTACAAGGGTTCATTGGTTTTCCTTAAATAATGTGTTTTCATATTTGGTCGAAACCCGTTTGTACACGGTGAGACCTTTCTCCCGGTCGAAACCCGTTTGTACACGGTGAGACTATCCTCCCGGTCGAAACCCGTTTGGACACGGTGAGATCTCATTCCTCTCTTTCTATGACCCGGTGGGCTTTCCGTAGCCTGGAGTCCTTTTACCCACTTCTTATGACCCGGTGGGCTTTCCGTAGCCCGGAGTCCTTCACTTCCTTCCTATGACCCGGTGGGCTTTCCGTAGCTCGGAGTCCTTCACCTCCTTCCTATGACCCGGTGGGCTTTCCGTAGCCCGGAGTCCTTTTACCCCATTCTTATGACCCGGTGGGCTTTCCGTAGCCCGGAGTCCTTCACTTCCTTCCTATGACCCGGTGACCCCGTGGGCTTTCCTTCACCTCCTTCCTATGACCCGGTGGGCTTTCCGTAGCCCGGAGTCCTTTTACCCCATTCTTATGACCCGGCGAGCTTTCCGTAGCCCGAAGTCCTTCTCCTTCTTCCTATGACCCGGTGGGCTTTCCGTAGCCCGGAGTCCTTTTACCCCCTTCTTATGACCCGGTGGGCTTTCCGTAACCCGGAGTCATTCTCCTCATTCTTATGACCCGGTGGGCTTTCCGTAGTCCGAAGTCCTTCTCCTCCTCCCTATGACCCGGTGGGCTTTCCGTAACCCGGAGTCCTTTTACCCCCTTCTTATGACCCGGTGGGCTTTTCGTAAGCCCGGAGTCCTTCTCCTCCTCCCTATGACCCGGTGGGCTTTCCGTAGCCCGGAGTCTTTCTTTCTTTTATCGACAAGATGCGCTTTCACGGTTATGAGTCCTTTCCATCGACTTGATATGTGCATATGCACCTAGGGTCTTTCTCTACCGCCGAAATAATTTAGGTGTCTTCTGTCTTTAAATGCAACCTCTTCAAGGCTACATTCAAAGATGGGCAGTTGTTAACACCTAAATTTTACCTAAGTTAATTAATTTAAAGTAGTGTTAAAGGTTAGGAATTAATCACAAAAATCATTATTAAAAAAAATAAAAGATTTTTTAAATCGAAATAAAAAATAAAAATAAAAAAATCGAAAAAAAAGGGGTAAATGGCCAGGTCGGGCCGAATTCGATAGTGGCCCAACCCGCCCCTCTCTTCTCTTCCCCTCGCGCTGGGCCTGGCCTAGACTCCTTTCTCCTTCCGCGGCCCTCGTCCGGTCTCCTCCTTCCCCTCTGCTGGTCTTCGCTCGGAGACTTGCAGAACCTGCAGAAAACAGAGAGGATGAGCAGCTACAGAGAACAGGGGGATCGGTTGCAGGCAAGCGGCGTGATCCGCGGGTCGGGAGGCAGTCCGGCCGGCAAGCTGGCAGCTGCATATGCCATGCGCGCTTGCCGGTCGAGCATAAAAATCAGGGGGGGACGAAGCCGAAAGGAGGCGAAAAGGAAACGCCCAAAAAAAAAAACACACCGAGAGAGAAACACAGAGGGAAACGGAGGAAGAAGGGAGCTCGAGCGAACAGCTAACCGCTGCCGGAGGTCCATCTGCCCGCCTTCGCCGCCGCAACTCCTCCCTCGAGCGAGAACAGAGGAGGAACGGAGGAGGAGCCCAAAGGGAAACCGGAGAGAACCAGGGAGGAGAAAAGCCCGTGGAGGTTAGCCGAGGAGCCGAGGACTCCTAGGGATGCACAGCCGTCACCGTTGAGCCGTCGACCGTCGCCGTTCTCGCTGAAAACCAGGTAGGCCTTTTATCGAGCATTTGGTGTGCGCTTTCGGAAGTTAGTTGGCCGGAGCTCACCCCAACCAAGCCGGACGAGCTCCGGCCGCCGTCTATCTCGCTTTGCGTTCCCCGTACTCTAGCATGTTTCGTTAGTCCCCCGATCTGCGCTCGGCCTTCGACCGAGCCCGAAGCTCTGTTTGCCCATGCTCCCCCAACCGTTCGACAAAATGCCTCGAGAGATCCGAAATGTCGGTTCGTGTTTTAACTTAGAATCGATTTGTGCTTGCATACGTAGCTGCAGAATCTCGCTTTTTGTTTGTGTGGTCGTTGCGTTTTGGCGTGGTCTTCGCGAAAAAATCGAGCATCGTCGAGTGGTAGTGTTTCTTCATTCCGGTAAATGAGTTTATGGTCGCTGGAGTTCGCGGCCGACGGTGGTTTGTGCCGGTCGGGATGGACGACCGGTAGGTGGTAGGTTCGGCGGTGGAACGCCGGGGAACAAAGTCTCGGTAAAAAAAGAGGGCTATAAACGTGCAGGAGGAGGGCAAACACGAAGGGGAAGAAGACCAGGGAAGAAGACGACTAAAAAGAAAAGCTTAAAAAATAATAATAATAATAATAATAATAAAATAATAAAAAGTGTAGTGAAAAGAAATAATAATAAAAAAAACAAGAAATAGAAAGGTGGAAAAGACGTGGGGGCAGACGTTCAGTGAAGGTGTCGTGTATGAGAAGATGGTGCAGGGAAAAAGACAAAACATAAAAAAAAAAAAAAAATTATTATTATTATTATTATTATTATTATTTAAAAATCTTATTTTTCTTTTTCAGTCCGATAGGGTCAAATTTCAGTTTGGGTCGGGTCAATGGCCGGAGCGGTTTTACCCGGCCCGAACCTTTTTTTTAAAAAAATATAATATTAAATATTAAAAATATATTAAATTTAAAAAAAAAAATTTAAAAAAAAATAAAAATTCGAAAAGATTTCCGAAAATTCAAAAACTCAGGAAGCATTAAAAAATTCGACCTTTTTCTTAATTTAAAAAAAATTAATTGAAAAAAAAAATAATTAATTTTAATTTTATTAAAAATTGAATTTTAATTTTATTAAAAATTGAATTTTAATTTTATTAAAAAAATTAAAAAATTTCGAAAAACTAAAAATTGTAGGGTTTGGTTGGCAATTGTCTTGTCTTGCTTTCTTAGTGTAATTAGATGTTTATTTGCTTGTGCATTGATTATATCGCGTGTTTAATTTGCATATTTGATTATGTTTAATTGCACGTGCTCAATTTTACTTGCAATTAGAATTTCGGTAGTGTGATCGTTACTTTAATGATTGCACCTGCATGATCACCTCACATGTTAGTGGATAGGTATGAAATCAATCCAAACCGCCCGACAAAAATTATTTTGTTAAAATGAACAAGATTAGGTACGAAAGGGCACTAATTAGTCAATTAGTGTAATCAAGTCCCCGACCCTGATTCTCTCAATTTACAGCGTATGAAGTGTGGCATACTCCCGCTCACACTGGTTTTACCACCCCAATAAAGCTAGCAGTGGCGACTCCTTATCGCAAAATTCTTAAAATATCCCAATATTACGCGGGGTATGGGCTATGCAGGAGAATCACGCTTTGGCACCTTCCTTGCGTCGCTACCCCTAAACCTGCTCCCTTCCCCGGCGGGCGCGCGACATATGTGTACCTTTTTTAGGCTTTGCGTGCTATTTATGTAAAAGAAAAAGAATTGAAAAGCATAATAAAAAGAACAAAAAGGGAGAATATGGATGCAACGCGCCGGAAAAGAAGTAGAGACCGATGGACCATCGTCTTTTTCGTTGCACCACTCTGAGCACACACACACTCTCTAGGGTAATGGATTAATGTTACGAAAAATTATAAATTGATACATTTATAACAAAAAATGGGTAAATATAAATTGTTATGTATATATTAATTTAAGATGAAGATAAATTTGTCGAACTGATTTAAAAATTTCTGGTGGTAATAATTTAAAGGAAAGGAAAAAAAGGAGAACAGAAAGGGAGAAGACGAACGCAGCGCGCCCGAGAAGAAGCACAGGCCGGGCTCGACCCTGTCGTCGTCTTCCTCGCAACGACACTTCGAGAGACTGAGAGAGTTCCACACTCTCTCTCTCTCTCTCTCTCTCTCTAACTCTCTTTCTCTCTCTTGGTCGGTCCGTCCGTGTGCAGCCATGGGAGGCGCGGCGGTGGAGAGGCCGACGCTGCGGGTGTCCAACATCCCGCAGACCGTGACGGCCCACGACCTCCTCCGCTTCCTCGAGTCCGCCCTCGGCCCCGCCTCCGTCTACGCCATCGACATCTTCACCGAGCGCAAGAACTGGAAGCCCCGCGGCTCCGGCCGCGTCCAGTTCTCCTCCCTCCGCCACCGCGACCTCGCCCTCGCCGCCCCCCTCGTCCTCCGCTCCCACGCCCTCGCCCTCTCCCCCGCCCACGACGACATCGTCCCCCGCCCCCTCCACGACCGCCACCGCCTCGACGCCGGCTCCCTCCGCGCCGGCTTCCCCCTGGGCCCCGCCCGCCTCTGCGAGCTGGCGCGGTGGGGGAGGGTTAGGGTTTGGCTGATGCCCGAGAGGAGGCGGGTCGAGTTCTGGGTCTGGGTCGAGGGGGAGTGTTACAAGCTCGAGGTTGGGTTTGATGATGTCGTGGAGAGCGTTGGGTGTTGCTTGGGCGGCGATGGCGGCGATGGCGGCGGCAACGGCAAAAGACCCAATGCGCTTCTCTTGACGGTATGATGCTTTCGTCTCTTTTGTGGTTGTTTTGGGAGATAATTCATTGATGTAGTAGAAATTTCTTTTGGATTCAGAGAAGGGTTGATTTATTTGTGGGTGTTTGCCATGATGGCTTGTTGGTTTTTGTGGTTGGTTATAATTGTAATAGGTAGTAATTAAACCCGTGTTGCCATGGAAAGTTTGGCATTGTTCGGGCAGTCTAGTCCAATGCTAATCTGCCGATCATATGAACTAATACACTTTCACATGCCGTATGTTTCAACACTGCGATCGAGAATGAATAAGGTTTCGATAATCTATGGCGATCAGATCATTGGCAATAAAAATATTGTAATTTGGAGAATTTCTAGCTTTCAATGAGCTTACTCTTTTCCTAAATGAGCATGTATTGGAATCGAGTTCTTCTAGAAAATTTAACTTCAGTTATTAACAGTACGTGTCTAGGCAAGTTAAAGTTCGATTCTAAGCACTCTAATTTTGTCCTTGCTTGTGTATGCCGACAATTTCGTTTACCGATTACGCTCTGTGTATAACTTTGCCTATTGGAAGGATAGTCATGACATAGTTTTATAAATGTCGTTTGAGCTTAAATTACATAGATTTAGACCGGCTATGAGGTCAATGAATGAAGTGCATTTATTAAGCGGTATCCGGAGTTGACTGGCTTCACTGAATATGGGGAAATGTTTCTGCATTTGGCAAATCGTAAGTTTTATAGGAACATTATAATGTGTGTTAGCTTGTGATTTTAGATGATCCCGGCAATTTCTGAACAATTGATTTTGTAAACGTGATTGAATAATGCAATTGCCTCCAAGTTTTTTCCTTGATATTCATCTCATTGACTTATATTGGTTTGGATCAACGCTGGAAGGAGACAGATCACTGTGGCAGACAAACATTTTTTAGAAATATTTCTTGAAACACTGCACGCACCAATATCTTGTTTATGGGTGGTAGATAATCTTGTTAGTGCATATGTTTTATTAACTTATCAGGAAAATCGTATGATTCAAAGTGTATTTGTCCCACTGTACTACAGGGAATATGCCCTTTTTTTTTTCTTTTTTTTTCTCTTCAGTTAATTCCTCTCAGATTGAGTTCTGCAGTTCGTTGTTGGCCTTTTTCCTGTCGGTTCATGTGAGAAAATGTTTATTGGCACGGGAGAGTGATCCATTATTCCATTGTTTTGGTTTCACAGTTTAATCGTGGACCAAGAATCTACAAGAGAATTTCCGGATCTGATGTAACCTCGAAGTTTAGTCCTGATCGATACCATATCTACAAAGATGATTTCAATTTTCTTTGGGTCCGCACGACAGACTTTTCTCATGTGAAGGCAATTGGTCAATCAACTACTTTTTGTTGGGAAGTTGATGAAGGGCTACAAGTACCAGCTTCAGATGTTTTTGCAAGTTTTCCATATTATAAAGAAGGAATGATTGATCTCACTCTAGAAGAAGGTGAGGAATTTCATTCTGCATCTGAGATAGTCCCACTCCTGAAATGTGACTCCGGTCCTAAGTTAGACTATGAGATTGTATTCCAACTTAATTCTCTTGTTCATACCCAGAAAATCAGTCTGGCTGGTGCGTATGAGCTAACCGAAATCCTTAGTACTTGGGATGTTGACACTGCTGTCTTGGTTCTCCAGAAGCTGCACAAGCTTACATCCACTTGTTATGATCCCGAGTTTTTTGTGAAGACCCAAAAGCATGTCCTTAAGAGAGATGGAAAAAATCTTCCTTCGTCCGCTCTCAGAAGGTTAACGGACAGCAATGTAATGTTTTGTCACAGAGCTTTTATTACTCCAACAAAGATTTATTGCTTAGGTCCTGAGCTGGAGACCTCTAACTACGTGGTGAAGAACTTCGCATCACATTCTTCTGATTTTCTGAGAGTTTCTTTCGTCGAAGAAGATTGGAGCAAAATTCCCCCGAATGCCTTATCTACCAGTACTCAGCAAGGCATTTTTTCAAAACCTTTGAGGACTGGAATATATCACCGTATATTGACTGTTCTTCGTGAAGGTATTGTGATTGGCGAGAAGAAGTTTCAATTTCTTGCTTTCTCAGCTAGTCAACTTCGGTCAAACTCCGTCTGGATGTTTGCTTCCAATGACGAGGTGACTGCAGAACAGATTAGAGAATGGATGGGCTGCTTCAACAAAATCCGAAGTGTGTCCAAGTGTGCAGCGAGGATGGGTCAAATGTTCAGCTCTTCTGTACAGACTATGGTTGTCCCTGCACATGATGTGGAGATCATTCCTGATATTGAGGTCAATACCAGAGGATTTGACTTCTGTTTCTCAGATGGGATTGGAAAGATCTCTCAATCTTTTTCTAGGCAAGTCGCTCAGAAGTGTGGCTTGACTGACAGTCCTTCAGCCTTTCAAATCCGATATGGTGGCTATAAAGGTGTTATTGCTGTTGACCGCCGTTCCTTCCGTAAGCTCTCTCTTCGTGAGAGCATGCGTAAGTTTGAGTCATCTAACAGGATGCTTAATGTTACTCAGTGGAGCAACTCGTTGCCGTGCTATCTTAACAGGGAGATCATTACTCTTCTTTCCACTCTTGGAGTGGAAGATGAAAAATTTGAGGCTATGCAACAGAAACAGTTGCATATTCTCGGGAAAATGTTAACTGACAGGGAGGCTGCTTTAAGTGTGCTGGAGAGCTTGAGCGGTGCAGACCGCAGAAACATTATAGCCAAAATGTTACTCGCGGGATATGAACCAACTGCAGATCCTTACCTTCTGATGATGCTTCGAGCACATCACGAGATTCAGCTGTCAGAATTGAAGAGCAGGTGTCGCATTCACATCCCAAAGGGCCGGATCTTGCTTGGCTGTCTGGATGAGGCCGGAATACTTGACTATGGCCAAGTTTATGTCCGAATTACCATGACAAAAGCAGAGCTAGAAAGTGGGGAGCAAAGATTTTTCCGGAAGGTCGATGAGACAACGGCAGCAGTAATGGGGAAGGTAGTTGTCACCAAAAACCCTTGCCTTCATCCTGGGGATATCAGAGTCCTCGAGGCTGTCTTTGAGGTGGAATTGGAAGAATCGGGCCTGGTCGATTGCATTGTCTTCCCTCGGAAAGGAGAAAGGTCTGAGTGGCTGCATATCTATGTTATACTCTTCTGCATTAGATAATTGCAATTTTGCTCACCATGCATGTTTATATTGGGCTTATAATGTTTTTTGACAGGCCTCATCCTAATGAGTGCTCTGGTGGCGATCTGGATGGAGACCTGTTCTTTATCAGTTGGGATGAAGATATCATCCCGTTGCAAACTGATACTCCAATGGATTATACCGGGAGGAGACCGCGCATAATGGATCATGATGTGACACTGGAGGTGAGCGTCTCACAGTTTGTTTTCTCATAGGGTTTGCAGTATCCTTTCTTTAGCATTACCGATTATTTTTCAGGAAATTCATAAATTCTTCGTCGACTACATGATCAACGACACGCTGGGTGCCATCTCAACCGCACATTTGGTTCATGCCGACCGTGAACCAGAAAAGGCTCGGAGCGAGAAGTGTCTACAGTTGGCGACTCTTCACTCTATGGCTGTTGACTTTGCAAAGACTGGTGCACCAGCTGAGATGCCGAGGGTTTTGAAGCCGAGAGAATTTCCAGATTTTATGGAGAGAGTAGACAAGCCAATGTACACATCTACTGGTGTGCTTGGAAAGCTCTATCGTGCGACACTCGAGTTATCATTGGAGAAGTCAAAAATCATCTGGTCCGACGAAACCGCTCGAGAGTATTACGATCATGATCTGGAAGTCGATGGTTTTGAGGCATTCATCGACACGGCAGTCACTCACAGGGACAAGTACATAGAGAAACTGAGCGAGCTGATGCGTTTCTACGGGGCAGAGAGCGAGGACGAAATCTTGACCGGCAACCTACGGAACCGCGCCGTATATCTGCAGAGGGACAACAGGAAATACGGGGACATGAAGGACCGGATCTCACTGTCGGTGAAGAACCTGCATAAAGAGGTCAAAGGATTGTTCGAGAGCGGGTGCGAGGCGAATGAGAGGGAGCGCCTGGCCTCGGCGTGGTACCACGTGACTTACCATCCATCCTTCGTCCACGGAAGCTTCAATTTCTTGAGCTTCCCGTGGATCGTGGGGGATGTGCTGCTCAGCATAAGATCAGTGAACAGGAAGAAATCCCTCGCTTAGCATCATCTGTTGCATGTATCAAGTTACTAATTACTCGCCTCGATGTGGTCAAGAAATCGATTCACATATATAACCTGGAAACGCGGTATCGAATTCTCTATGACATGCTTATGCTTATCCTATTGCATGGATGGCATTATATTTCAACCACCTTCGCAAGTTTTTGAGTGATTGGGCGCGATTGGTCGCCAATTCGTCGATTAGATAAACCAAACGGGGGAAGAAGGTATAAAATATAAATAAGACAATTTTGCTCTTCCATTTCATTCCACACAAGTAAGAATTTTTATATAGTTTTCTGTATAAATTAAAGGGTAAAAAAAAAAACACAAGTTATTTGCTCATTACAAGAAGGAACAATTGAGTAATACGTGCACGGAATTGTTTCCAATCAAATGCGCGGAAGACGGGACTTCAATCCTACGTGCAAGCTACCATTTACAAATGCCATTCCGTACGCTGCGAGCATAAAACGACAACACATACCCACCCAAAACGACAATCGCTCTACAATCCAGAAAAAAAGAGGGTGTATAAATATCAAGCAGCCAAGTGACGTCACGGAGTCCAACCCCCCACGACGGCGGGTCGTGGGGAGTTGGGACCCCGTCATGCAGCCACCGCCATCCCGTCCTTGCTCTTCCCCGCCGCCGGGCCCTCGCCGCCGGCGGCCGGCCCGTGCCGGACGGAGAAGTTCCGGTAGCGGCGGAAGTTGTCCTCGTCGTCGAGGTGGTGGGGGTCGTGCCTGGGGCCCTCGTCGAAGTTGAGGGCGTAGCTCATGGGGTCGTAGTTGAACCGGCCGCCGTGCCTGTACTGGTCGTGGGCTCCCCCGGCCGCGCCGATGCTCCGGCTCCGGCTGAACCGCCGGATGAAGGTCTTCCACCTTGGGCCGGCGACGAGCTCCGACCACTCCCGGAGCTTCACGAGGACCCGGAGCCCCGGCGCCCACCACCGGCGGTCGAAGTGGGACGAGCCGATGCGCTCCCAGAAGCTGGACGAGGAGGAGGACGGCCGGGCGGCGCGGCGGCCCGGGCGGCGGAAGCCGAAGCAGTCGTTGCAGCAGAGGGCGGAGGAGGAGGCGGCGGCGCGGCCCGGGGACGACAGCCCTTCTTCGATCATCATCGGATCTGCTTCCTTGTTGCGCCTCGACGAAGCGGGCGATTCCAATTCTTCCAATTCCATGGCTTCTCTCTCTTCTCTCTCTCTCTCTCTATCTCTTCTCTCTCTAGTAGGTAGGTGAGAGCTCTTGTCTGTACCTTTTTTTTGGGTGCTGTCGGGAGGACGAAAGGTTACGCTGTAGCTGAACTGAAACAGGGGATCGCAGGGGGTGAACGATATTTCCACCCGAGCGTGAGTGATGACGAGGAAGGACAGTTCGGTAATTGCTGAGCGAGCGTGCGGGGATATGCTTATGTGGACGGAATTCGGCGGTCGAGATCGGCTGCTCCGCGGTGCATCGCAAAATCCCCGTGATCTCTGGCCGGTCCGAGTTCACGTCAGGTCAATTATGTGATATCCCTACATTAACCCATTCGTGATATTATTTATTTTGGCCAATCTGATATTGATTTCACGGTTTTGTCTTTTAGCGTAGAAGTAATTACTTCCTTAGAAGGTCATCCATCGAAAAAATGCTTTAGTCTTGGCTTGCTTAATTTTGAAATTTTAAAGAAAAATTTGCTATTACGTCATAATATATCTTTATATATTCCAAAATCGTTTTTTCCATGTCGGTGCATAGTTCTATTCATTTCTGTCCTCTTACCATTTTAGAAGCTTTGCACCTTCTCACTCTAACTATGGGTGAACATTGGTCCCAACCCAACTCGACTAGTCCTAGTTTGGTTTTTGGGAACGCTTGGTCGATCCTTAATCTTGGAATTTCTGTACCCTATGTATGTTGATCCTTGGTCTCAAAAGTTTAAGATTAGTCCAACTTAGACAAATCTTGTACATAATATATATACACACACATTATAATATGTTATGCTTTTTGTCTACTCTAAATTTTAGCGTCTCCTCCTTTGTTCGCTTCGAGTTTGTCATGTAAATTAAAATGTAAAAAGAAATCCAGCCCTAATTCGACAAAAAAAAAAAAGACAAGAGAAAAAAGAAACTTCTTCACTAACCTCGACCTCGCTCATTTGCCTTGGCTTGCTTGCCTCTATTCACTCTTCTTGCTCCTTGCCTTTATTCCCTCTCATTGCATGTTCGTTATTATGGTTTGTTACTTTTAGTAAGTAAGTGTAAATTTATATTATTACTTTATCTCATATTTATTGATGTTTATAATTTGATTGCTCAATATCACATGTTGATGGATATATAATTTAAAATAGCATGCTTGTTCTTTTAAAGAGTACAAAAAATGAAACAAAATAATAATCTATTGGACCGAAGTCCGGTCTTCGATCATAAGTTTAATAGGGTCGGTCCTTGATCCCAAAAAGCCAGCTCGACCTAGTTTGACAACTCTATTTCTTGCTCTTCTTTCCAAAAGCATGCATTTGGAAGATACGTTCAATCAAAAAGCAACGTTAGATTTTCAAATTTGTAGGCTAAGCTATGCAACAGATTGTGAGTAGAAATTCGAAAGAATTGGATCATATTCGACACTAATTAATATCGATCTAATGCATCACATTGTTGGAGAATGAAAATCAATACTTTGCGGACTACCCCTGATATAGGTGATTCAAACCATGGTAATCCCTAACTCCAACGAGCTCAATCTACTCGAATTATCCTCGGCCTACGTCCACTCAACCATCAAGCCACCGACAGGAGTTTCGAAGATTAGGAAAAATAAGAGAAAAATTAGTGACATCTTGCATAGCCAACACGAAAAAAAAAAAAAAAAAAAAAAAAAAGAAGAAGAAGAAGGCTTGAGACTACAATTTATTTTCAAAACTTTCTCTCTCCTCTCCTCTCTCTTTCTTCTCTCTGCACGCCCTCTTCTCTGAGCACACTCTCTCTCTCTTCGCCGCCCCCTCTCTCTCCCACAGAGCCCTCGTCCGACCGACGAACTTCGCGCCCGGCGTAGGCGGAGCCGCGCGGTGGTGCGTCGGATGAGGGTTCGATCGTGACTTGGAGAGAGAGAGAGCATAGCCGGTAGGGGGCAGCGAGCCGTCGCCGAATCGGCGCTGTGGCTCGTCGGTCGGACGAACCACCGCACGGCGGCTCCGCCTCAAGATCGGCTCCGCCGCCACGAAGTTCATCGATCGGACGAGGACGCAGTGCCTCGAGGTTGCCTTCACCGCCTCGAGCTTGCAGGGGAGAGAAAAGAGAGAGAGAGAGAGAGAGAGAGGGGGGGGCACGTGTCAACATTTCAGATCTCTCTCTCTTTTTTTTGGGGTTGTGCTGACTACAATAGGGCAGTCAATATTTTCTCCGGAAGAGAAAGCCAAATCGTCACGCACAAAATCCTGCAAAACCCTCGTTCCGTGCTACTCTCTCTCTTTGTCTCTCTGCTGGGGGAGGGGCGAGAATGCCAGGGCCGGGGCCCCACCTGATGTACGCCATGGGCTCCGGGCTCGCCCTGACGTCCCTCTCCAACGGCCGGTTCGCGCCCCACCACACGCTCGCCTACGCCCTCAACGCCTTCTTCGGCCCCGACATCGGCTCCTTCTCCGAGTGGCTCGGCTCCACCCTCGCCGACCTCCCCGGCTTCGCCCTCGCCCGCCCCCTCGGCTCCCTCCTCGCCGACGCCGTCCACGACCCCTTCTACTACGTGCTGATCCTCGGCTTCCCTCTCTCGTTCCTCTATGCCTGGGTCTCCAAGGTCCTGCTCCGAAAGGGCGTTCTTGATTCTGTCTCTGGGGTGAGTTTTCTCTTTCAATTCGTGTAGAAGAGCGGTGAAGAGAGATGGGTTGTTTCGTTTGTTGGGAGATTTGTGTAATTTCATGTGTTTGGGGGTGGAATTTTGGCAAAAAGGGAAAGGGCAAGTTTCTTGGTTATGAATATCCTGATGAGGGTCGAGTCTAGTCATATAATGGTTGCAAAGTCAGTGGCCTCATGGAGTTTTAATCTCGCTAAGGGCCAAGGTGGTCTTGTAAGTCCCGCTAGAGTGTATTGCTGTTCAGTGATCAATCAGTTCTCGGCATGATTGTGCCCTTGAGTAGGTCCTTGATAATCCTCAACTTGGTCTGATTTCGTGCAGGTTCCCCTTACTAGGAGGCAATGTCTGCTGTTGATAGCTGCCGGTTCTTTATCCCATTTTTTCCTGGACCATTTGTTTGAGGTATTAATTTTGCCGTGGGGTGTTGTCGAGTATGTTAGAGCAAATACATCATCCTGTTGATATATCCTCCTTTGTGGAGATGATTTTTGAGTTATATAAAATTGTAAGCTGCTTTACCATGTGACCGTACCATATGATGCTCCCAGGGATTTAGAACCTAGTCGTGTGTTTGCCCTTCTCATTGATGTTGCTGAAGCTATTTGACTTTCTTCAAATGGCGGTGACCATGTATACGTGAATTGAGTTTCTTATCATTCCATGAGATTTCATTCTGCATGAGATTTGGTGAATGCCATGTCGATCATTTCAGTAGTTTTGCAAGCACTTTTGTACACACTAACATGCATACATACATGCATATCCATGATGGGCTTCAACATACACCTGGCATTTTAAGCTGTAAAACTTGTTACAATTTTGGGGGAGTTTACTCTATGCAAACGGATTCTTTTAAAACCAATCTATTCATTTTTAGCATGAGGTGTATGATGAAGACTCAGTTTGAAAGAAGAATGATAATACTCCTTAGAATATGAGAGTAGGGGTGAACATGGTCCGAGTTGGGCCGGTCCATCCCCTAACCCTAGGACCAACCGTACAGTGCTTTTGGGACCAAGGACCGACCCTATTGAGCTTGGGAACGAGGACCAGACCGACACAGTGAGTTCAGTCCGATTCCAGAGTCAATCCGGGACCAACCGATAATTTTTATTTTATTTTTTGTACTTCTTGAAAAAGTGATTGAGGACCAAACCAACTCAATGGGTTCGGTCCGATTCCAGGGTCAACTCGGGACCAACTGATAATTTTTTATTTCATTTTTTGTACTTTTTGATAAAGGGATTGAGGACTAGAGTGACCCAATGGGTTTGGTTCGGTTTCGGGTTAACTCGGGACCAATCAATACTTTTTTATTTCATTTTTTGTACTCTTTGAAAGAGCAACTGATGACTGAACCAACCCAATGGGTTTAATGACAAGCAAGGTCTGTTAAGAAAGGCAAGCGGTGAGAGTCCAGAGGGGTGAGTGTCGAATAGAGTAAGCATGGAGTGTCGAGCGGGGAGCAACAAGCCAAGCGAGTATCGAGCAGCGAGTGGCATGAGTGACCCAAAGCAAGCAAGGCGAGTATCGAGTGGTGACCGGAGAAGTTGTTTCTTTCGATTTTGGCAAATTGAAGACTAAGATGACAAATAAGATAGAACAGAACGAGTACCAGAAGAGTTGTTTATGCCCTTTTGGATGCCGTAAGGACTTCTCACAAAAATATTTTCCTCCTTCGTAAATTATGACAATTGAAGCCGTAAAAGACATTATAAATATAAATTATTAGAGAATAATGTAAAATTACTTAAACTCTTCACTAAAGAGCTATTTAATATTATTGATATAATTTATTTTAAGGTTTTCTCTATATAAAAAAATTATATATATATATAGTCAGGATTGGTTCGAGTTCGACCGACCTTGAATTCTTAGGACCGAGGACTAATTCGCACAGTGTTGGTCCAGGACTCCTTGGTCTGACTCAGTCTCCCTGGGAACCAGACCAGGACCAGCAAGGTTGGGCCGGTCCGGGGCTGGTCTAGGGTTGACCCTAGATCAATGCTCACCCCTATATGAGAGATGTATTCTCACTGTTTTGCTTGGTTGACTGGATTTCAAATCATCAAATTTATTGGAAATCTGAAGTTGAATGTTCATTGTTATTTGTGTGTTCCTCTAGATGCTAGACTCTTACTTGAATCAGCCTTGTAGTAAACCAGGGGGTAAATTTCTCCACCTTGCAGGAAAATGGCCATTCATCTATGTATACTTGGATTTTGAGCACTGGTTGGTGGAAAAACCGAGCACCGGTCAACCCTGATGCTGTTGTTGTAGTTGGTTTCTTATGCATTTGCCTAATTTGTGGTTTTGTTTACATCAACAGGTTCTACTCCCACCAAGATCCATTTTACCTAGTTTTCTCGAAGTGTGATTGTGAACACTTATTGGTTCTTGCTACTTAAATGCGATTGCTTTGCAGAGTGAAGCCCCTCAAGTCAATCAGGAAGAAATCCTATCAATCTCTGAAACTTATGGGGATTATCGCTAGCCTGTACTGTGTATGGTGTGCAAGCCAGATATATTGGGTAAATCCTCGTCGGCCAGCCGTGGGCGAAGAAGCTGACCTTGGTATTCTTGTATTTATGGCTACTTATTTTTTTCTTCCTCATGGTCTGTGTATACTCTCCATGAACACAAAAGATAATGAAACAGAGCTTCCCCTTTAAAAAACATTGAGCATCTGGCTTGTGCATTTTATGTGCAATTACACAAAAACTGCAATGTTGTTGTAGTTTTGACTTTCGGCCACTAATGCTACTATCTGTTGTGAGACAAATAACAAAATTCATCTGTGATCTCAGTAGAATGGTAATTTTCTGAAAATTTTCAGATGAATTTGATAAATTTATATGATGAGAACTGTAGGGTTGGTGTTTATATCCATTTTTGTGTTCTATAATTCTCTTGAACTTTGTGTCACTGTCGTACCAGCTTTTTTGTGGTTACATTTCCTTGCTGAATAGTCAGGAAGGTTTAGTCTCTGTTTACCACTCTTGTGTATAGTATCTTCATTCTTAGTATAGGTACTTGGTGAAAAAAAACACGATAGGAACACTTAAATAATAACTCGCAAAAGATTGTCTGGATTCTTTTAGGTATCAGATAGAAATTTAAACACTTGAAAAGCCCCATAAAGAAAAGTTCATTCACCGGTTTCTTGAAGTCGACAATTGGCACTGGGTGGAGCAGCCCGTAAACCTGATTGTCCGACTCAGAAAATTTGCAAATTTACCAAGAATTTAGATAGGTAAATCTCGTCATAACCCTGGAAGATACATATTGCACGAAATCTTAACAGAGGTTGGAATCGTACCTTGTGTACGAAGAACCTGTCCTTCAAGCATGGCGAACAGAGCCTTTGAAGAATTAGCTACATTTCGCGATGGTCTCCTTTGACAAATAAATTGTTCAGCCAAAAGCTGTCGGCAGGAGTCGACACATGCCTCTGGGTCTGGGTTGGACTGCCTGACCAACCCATTCTAGGAAGTTCCTTCGGCAAGTTCAATTGCAGCTGTTCATGCACAGTACTCAATGCAGTGGCGCGTATGAGCAGGTATAACCTTTTTCTTTTGTTTACGGAAGAGTTATAGATCACAGACCGGGTGATTCATGCATTTTTCCGAGTAATATGCCATGTTGTGAAAGTGAAAGATATCAAAGAGTGATCGAAAACAAGTAGTTAAAAGGTACTGTAAAGTCAGTGATTACTTCAGTAGGAAACGAAGTTGATCAATAGATGATATTTGTCAGTACTGGGTTGCAGTTGCAGCTATACTATTGCCAATAGCTGGTACCCCAAAGTTCAAGGGGGGTGAAAGTGCATTTAAAATGATTGCATCATACAGCCTTCAAGAGATCAATTTCTGCAATTTCAGCCAAAATAAAATAAGAACAGAATAATTCGCATATTTCTTTCAACCATGGGTATTGGGCTGATACGTCGGTTGAAAGACACCGTGCGAAGCACAGGTTAACCCAATAGGAACTCTTTTAAGTTCCACAATCTCACCCTAAGCTACTGTACCTACCTGCTTGCTAGTTGCCTTTCTCCAGTAGAAGAGGGAATACCCTTGATGGTTCTCTAGTTCCCAGGTGAGTCTTTATATTTCCCAACTAGGAGGGAATACCCTCAAAGTTTTACGTCCCGAAATTGAGACGAAATAGTTTAAGGATTTACTCAGGTCCAAATCAGTGATACCTTTAAGTAAGAAATGAAGTTGATCAATAGATGAGAAATTAGTTAGTACTGGGTTGTAGTTGTAAGTACACTCCTAAAGTTCAAGGAAGGTGAAATGCACCCAAAATGAAAAGTTCAAGGAGGGTGAAATGCACCCAAAATGATTGCATTATAAGTCCCTTTAGGGACAGCCTTCAAGAGATCAATTCCTGCAATTCCATTCGAAAGAAGGTAAGAATAAAGGATAAAACTTAAAACTAGACGTGGTAACTTTATCTTTGGCATTCGGTACTATTGGGAACCAATGCATCCGATTTCTTAATTAGTTTGGCCACATGATTTTACTTGATCTAGCAATGGAAAGGTTCCTATAATGAATAGATCAAGGTGATAGATTGAAAGAACAAGTTGTCATTTTTCCAAAGGCAAAATGTTTTCATGCGTGTGTTCAGGAGCTAGTGCAAGTTGCTCCTTATGATATTTAATGAGAATCTTTTCTAGGGCAACAACAACAAAAGCCATGAAAGGAAAACACACATTTTTCTAACCATAGATTGCACAATATCTTGCATAAAAATCTAGTTTGGCAAGATGGCATGTCTTTTCTTGGATTGTTGGGGTAAATGATAATCATTCTGTTCTATAAATTAATTTTTGGTTAGAAATAGATTTTTCAATTTGTACTTTTTAGACGAGTTTTTAAGTAAAAATACGCATTTAATAACGACATAAAATTTCTCCCTTTTGGGCGGTAGTAGCGGTGGTCGGCTAATAGCGATGACGAGCGATGAGAAGAGTTTTTATTTCTCATTTTTTGTTCTAGAAATAGAAAAGTAGAAAATTATTATTTCTTATTTGTGTTCTAAATTTATTTTTAGACTAAAAACTTGTTTCAGAAATAGAAAAATGAAATTAAGTTATCAAACAATTTTTTGTTCTAAACTTGTATTCAGGAACAGAAAAGTAGAATATGAAAAAAGTGGAATGATTATCATGCGTGCCCTTGATTTATATTTCTCATCTCATGTAACGTGCAGTTTCTTCAGGCTGGTAATGAATGTTTGGTCTAAAGAGCGGGCCCAATGCTTCAAGCCCAATTCGTTACCCGTAGGATACAATAAAATGGGTCATTGGCCCACCATATATACACCCATATATGTATGTATATTTGTGCTTTACAGGTTTTTATAATTGTAAACCCGTGTTTGCAACATGACCATTAGTGAAATGAAATTTAAAGATTAATTATTCATGAGATTCTTTTTTAGACAGGAATGATCATAGAATTTCGATGATCGGCTCATAAGACAGGGCGGCAGATCAATAAACGGATATTTAAGTAACCGAGTTGTGCTCAAGCATGTGAAAAGAATTTCAATGATTGGCTCATAAAACGGTGCTGTAGATCAATAGACGGATATTTAAGCAACTGAGTTGTACTCAAGCATGCGAAAAGAACTAGCTACATTATTTTGTAAACAGATGCTTTAATCGTTGTCGTTATCCTTTCATTAGAGCATTACTGTGGTGCAATTACAACACAAAAAAGAAGAAGAAAAAAGATTGGTATTATTTAACGAAAGGTTCTGGTATATAATTGTCCTAAGGTCCGAAGGACATGATACTATCTTCCAAAAATTTATATTATTATAATCGTTGGGATTAATTAATCAAGATAAGAGGAGGAAATCATGTTGCTCTCGTAGCTAAATATTTTTATTTTTCATCATGTCTCCTGTCCTTAGTCAAATGTCCATAGTGGATTGATGAGATGTCACAAACGCCGCACAGGAAAAGATGCTTCAAAAGCATTTCGTCTCCTTGAACCTTTCTCCACTTATTCTCAATTCTCCTTATCGTAATATTTTTTTATTAATAATTAACGTCCCTTCAGCATGCTTCCAATAAAATAAAAAGTGGATAAATTCAAGCACGTCAAATTCTAGACCATTATTTAATGGACCCCGACTTTAATTATTTGTACTTATTATTATATGATGATTGCATTTTCTTTTCCTTTCTTCATGATTATCCTCTTATATATTGTTTTTTTTTTCACGGGCCGGCCCTGAATATGTTTTATTAGGTAGGTGGCTCGTTGCCGTCATTACTCTTGAGTGCTGTTGTCTTTTCATGCTCGCTCTTCACAGACGTCCACTTCCTTCAATTACACACTTAATTGATTTACAAAGCCATGGCCTAAATGCTAATGGCATCTTGGTTTTCCTAACCTGACTTGCACCAATTTGAGGGCAAGTTGCTGGAACATTGGTCCGTCGATCAGCCAGTCAAATCACAAGGGCAATTTCTTGGTACATGTGATAATGGTGGCCACCCTCAGTTCTTACAACCACTACGGCTGAAAAGAGGAAAAGATGATGTGACAGTGACCTCTTTCCAGCACGCAAACATCTGGGGTAAATAGTAAGAATTATAAGAAGAAAAGCATTAGAAATTTCATGGTCAAGCTTTAGTCTTCGCATAGACCGATGCATGTAGACCCAACGCATGTTTAGCCATGATATCTTCACGGGTCTGTAAATTTCACCGAACTTATTAGCCGATAAATGTTGGATTCCTTATGTAAAAAGGCCGCATGCAAAAGGACAAAAAAACATGAACTTATAACCTCAGACAAAACTATACACGAATAATCTCACTTTCCAAAAATTCCAAAAAAAAAAAAGCATGGAATTTTTCTCGAGGAATATAAGGATCTATCGCTGACTTTTCCATCCGAAGAAGTTTATTTGGTATGATACGGCTAATGGTAGTGACATGATATGTTAGTCGGGAGAAATTGTACAATCGGTCCTAAACTCATTGCGTGAATGCCTATTTGATCCTAAATTTTTTAATATTCACAATTTAGTCCAAATATTTATGCGAAATTTCAATATAATCCTTATAAAACGATTAGTAATAATTGGATTGCCATACTAGAGATTTTTAACATAAATTGACTAGAAGAACTATACTAAAATTTTGTAATAATGTTTATGAATTAATTAACAAAATTGAAAAGTTTAGAATCGAAATTGACATCCATATAATAAATTTTGAACTAATTGAACAATTTTTCCTTTATCATAATGGATTAGTTGCTCCATCTACCGTGAAATCAATTATTTGAAACCTCAATTTGCAAACTCGAAATGCATTGAACTTCACGGTTTGCTTGAATTCTAAAAATTAGCTCAAAATTGGTGGCAATAAGTCCTAATTTGCGAACTTAGTTTGGGGTAAAATCATAGCCACTCAACTTGCAAGCTCGATTTGGGGCTCAACCTTTTATGTCCTCCGGAAAGAATAAGGCAAAACCCTAATCGAAATTACATTGTTTTTGTTAAAAAATACATGGTTTCGATTTGGCTAGATGACATGTCCGGTGTACACATTGCCACCCTTGAATGGATAGTCATTAAATATGTAGTGACTAGAATTAATGTATACATGTTTGACAAAACCCACTATTTTGTTAAAAAATACGTTGACATATATATTCTCATATAGCCTACTCTAAAAAAATTCACGCTTTTCTGGAACATGGAGCACGATAAATATCTATTTAAGCTATTGATGACCTTGAAGAGGAGGTGGAGAAAAAGAAAAACTCTATAGGTCTATTTATTTCATGACAAATAAATAATTTGAACAATATTTCTATAAAACGATCGCTTATATCGCTTATAAAAAATGGATGAAAAAAATAATTTTTTAATCGTCCACGAAATATCGACACATAAATTGATGTTTATAATAAAAATGTTTTTATTAATTAATTATTTTAAGTGATATAAATCACCAATTTTGAAAATATATTTTGCAGATTATTTTGGAGACGGCGGCTGAGATTAGCCATGGTCCTGGAGGGTGACAGGGTTGTATTGTCGTGTATCGGACTACTTTATAATAATATTCGCCCTCCATCGTCAACTTTTGTATTGTTTCCTACGCCTAAAGTTCACATCATCTGTCCTCAGCTCACCATCCGTGTGTCCTGGGAGTGTCAGAGCAGTGGTAGCTTGTCCACTGAGGAGAGAGAGAGAGAGAGAGAGAGAAAGCGTGAAGTGAACGGAGTTTGGTGGAGAGCTCGTGTTGCGTGTTCTCTTGTGTCTGATTTGAGAACTTTGGCTGGAGTTCAAGAACTGTGAAGAGAAAGAAAAGAGGAAAACTTTTGGGGTTCTTCTGTTGGTGCTGTAATGGCGGCTCGCAGGATATCGTCGTTGCTCTCTCGCTCGCTCTCTGCTTCTTCTGGGTGTTCTTCTCTGCTTCTCTCTCGAGGTTGACCATACCTGTCCTTTCTTTTCCTGTCACGTGTACACTTGTTCTTCTTGAATATCCCGATCTTGAATGGAGACGGATGTGGATTATATGTTCATGCGTATATTCCGAGTTGAGTGGTTCTTTTCCTTTTATTTTGGAAACTTACTGCAACCAGACCTGTTTTCTGGCGACTTTCATTGGTCCGACAAACAAAAAAAAGCAGAGAAAGATAAAGGGAGATCTTTTTTAACTCAACTCACTGATCTTGATTAGCTTTTCCCAGTTTCTGATAAATCTGTAAATCCCTCCAAAGTTGTGAATCTCTTAAACCAGGACGACTCAAGCTTATCACAAGTGAGACTTCTTTTTTCCCCTGAACTCAATCAATGGATTTCTACCTCCAGGGAAAAATCCGGGCTCGAGAAGGAGTATCAACAGGTTCAGCACGGCTGCGACCGCGGCTGCGCTCGAGGAGCTAGTCACCCCGCCCGTTCAAGTCTGTCACACACAACATTTGATCAACGGTCAATTTGTTGATTCGGCCTCAGGTGATCCTTTACTTGACCCTCAAAGAAGTGGAAGTGGAAGTCTCCGGACTAGTTTGATCACCATTGCGAACTGATTTGTTCTTTGTTTTCTATAGGGAAAACATTCCCGGCCTATGACCCACGAACTGCAGAGGTGATTGCCCATGTCGCCGAGGGCGACGCTGAGGATGTTGACAGGGCGGTGGCCGCCGCTCGGAAAGCGTTTGATGAGGGGCCATGGCCAAAGATGACTCCTTATGTTAGAATCCAACCTTTTTCTTGCACCCACTTGAGTTGAATCGGCACTGTTTGGGAAAAAAAATGGTGGATCGCCTTCTATTACGAGTCATATTTGCTATTTGCTACCTTTCTGTTTTCAGGAAAGGTGTAGGATCCTGCTGCGCTTTGCCGATTTGGTCGAGAAACATAGCGAGGAGCTTGCTGCACTAGAGACATGGAACAATGGAAAGCCTTATGAGCAGGCTCTTCACGCAGAAATCCCATCAATGGCGCGTCTCTTTCGTTATTATGCCGGTACTAAAATGAATTCTCTCGTTCTTTACTAGGCATGTATTGTCAGTGTTCGAAATGGCTAACGCATCCTGATCCAATTTCTCAGGTTGGGCGGACAAAATACATGGAATGACTGTTCCAGCCGATGGGAATTACCACATGCAGACACTGCATGAACCGATCGGCGTTGTGGGACAGATTATTCCGTGGAACTTTCCGCTGGTCCTGTTTTCTTGGAAAGTCGGGCCTGCTCTTGCTTGTGGTAATACTATTGTCCTTAAATCAGCCGAGCAGACGCCTTTGACTGCTCTATATGCTGCAAAGCTACTCTATGAGGTAAAACTCTCTCATTCCCCACCTTTTAACATCAGCCCCACTGACATAAGTAATCAGTTACTTCCCAATTTGAGTTTTCTGAATGATATGATTCGGTCATGTTGAGGCCTTGTTTCTCCTAATGACTCAGAATAGGTTGCAAACTGATGTTTATTGTCGTCAAACGTATTGGTGGTTTTATACTCCATTTCCTTCTCGACAGGCTGGTCTTCCACCGGGTGTCCTGAACGTCGTTTCTGGCTACGGTCCAACTGCCGGTGCTGCCCTTGCAAGCCATATGAATGTGGACAAGGTACATTAGGTTTAGTATCTCGGGCTCGACTTTAAATTTCAGTACATATGATGATGGCAGCATTCGTGGACCTAAAACGTTCTCATGACATGTCGGCTTCTAACAACAGCACTTGCTTTGTTGTTTTGGCAGCTCTCCTTCACAGGATCAACTCATACCGGTAAAATCGTCCTCGAACTGGCTGCGAGGAGCAATCTTAAGCCGGTGACTTTGGAACTCGGAGGAAAGTCACCTTTCATCATATGTGAAGACGCCGACATTGATGAGGCCGTTGAGGCTGCACACTTTGCTCTCTTCTTTAATCAGGTTACTCATCACACAACCTTATATCATTGCCCTGGACTCATGATTTGTATGGAACTTCTCGGTAGTCAATGAGAACAATGTGTGCCTACAGGGGCAATGTTGTTGTGCCGGGTCACGTACCTATGTGCATGAACGAATTTATGATGAGTTCTTGGAGAAGGCGAAAGCTCGCGCTATGAAACGCGTGGTGGGCGATCCCTTCAAAAAGGGTGTCGAGCAAGGTCCCCAGGTACATGATTTTTAGTTTCCTAGTATTTATTATGAACATGCACACCCGGAATGTGATTCTTGAATAGCTTTGAAGAATGGACTTCCAAGAAAAACCTTTAGCAGATTATGTGCAGAAGTCAAACCAGATGAAGCAGAAATATTGAACAAGCTTAGGCTTTGCCAAAACAGGGAAATCATGTACAATTAAAGTTGAATTTAAGGGAATGCAGGCCTGTTTTCTTTGTAATTAACCTGTTTTTACAGTCGGCCACAGGGTTCTCTGTAATGATTTGATCCGTCGGTCATCATCTCATAGCAGAATATGGTGCTTGTAAATGGTAGTAACACTTGCTATGACCTCACAAAATCCTTTCAGATTGATGTGGAGCAATTCGAGAAAATCCTAAGATACATAAGATTAGGCGTTGAAAGCAATGCGACCCTCGAGTGTGGAGGCGAAAGATTTGGGTCCAAAGGCTTCTTCATACAGCCAACAGTTTTCTCCAATGTCAAGGTTTTTGACTCATTGCCTTTCTAATTTAATCCCCTGAACGGGAGCTTGGTGTTTCTTTTCTTTTCATTTTATTGTAACGAAACTAAAATCTCCTTGCATCAGGATGATATGCCAATAGCGCAGGAAGAGATCTTCGGCCCCGTTCAATCGATCCTGAAATTTAAGTGAGTAAAACCACAAGTAACTTCATGTTCATCTCTACTTTTAGGACAATACCCTCTGAAGCTGTTAGTTAAATACTTCAGTCAGGGAAGGGAACATTGCTATCTGAGAGTGAAACAGGAATGTGGAATGGCAGGAAAAGATGATTAGTCCATTACAAGCTTCACGGAAACCTGAATTTATAATCATGTATTGATCGAATCATACATCAATCGTGTCACGCCACGAAATTCTAACCTTGTCCTTGAACTCAGGGACCTCAATGAAGTGGTACGGCGGGCGAACGCGACGACCTATGGCCTTGCGGCGGGGGTCTATACCAAGAACATCGACACAGCCAACACCCTGACCCGGGCGCTGAGGGCCGGGACCATTTGGGTCAACTGCTACGACGTGTTCGACGCTGCCATCCCGTTTGGCGGGTACAAGATGAGCGGGATCGGCAGGGAGAAGGGTATTTACGGCCTCAACAGCTACTTGCAGGTGAAGGCTGTGGTGACTCCTCTCAAGAACCCGGCATGGCTATAGAAGAAAGACTGTGAAATCATTGAAATAATCTTCAACCATGTTCAGGTGTGCTTTTTACGGATTCTCTCTCTCTCTCTCTCTCTCTGCTGAGAAAGGACACCTTGCTAGTTGCTATCATTAGCATATTGAAGCAACTTGACTAGCTTCTATAACAGGGTTTTCATCTCCTATTGATGTTTCATGCTGGGTAGTGTTCTTTGTCCTCATGGTCAATCTTTTCCAGAGGCACTTATCTCCGTTTTGATTAAATTTCCACGGCAATTCCAGGTAGCTGGTGTGAATAATGAATTCGACTTTATTCAAAAGACGAGTGGCTGGTTGTTTCAGATGATACGTCAAAACAAAACCGAATGGTTAAAGAAGAACCATTAACGGGTGTATGTGTTGATCGGTCCCTCTCGATTAATTGTTATGGCAACCAGCGATTTCGTATTGCGTGTTATGGCAACAGGCGAAATAGAAATGCAATCAGTATCACTAGCGATTCTGTCATTTTGATGAATCATTTCTTTGGAGGGAAGACCATGTAAGCACTCTGCTCGAATTTTTGCTTTTGGAGTAATTTTTTCTCAATAGCTTGACTCGACCTTTCATAATTTCATGGAGAATTAATAGATTTTGTTTGCTGCTATCTATTGATGTCATTCCCCGATTGAACAATTAGGCATTGTTCGATTTGTGAAAAATAGCTTTTAGAAAAACGTTTTCCAAATTTTGCAACAATCGTTTCATGGAAAAATAAACTGATAAGAAAAAATAGTCTTCTAAAATGGGAAAAAATGTTTTTCGCTTTTGAGAATGAGAAAATATTTTCCATATCTTCTTTCACCTTACTTTCTTTCACCAAGTACTTTTTCCTTTTATTTTTTACTTTTATTTTTTAATAAATCGATTATTAAATTATTTTTATTTTTATTTTTATTTTTTTATTTTTTTATTCTTCTTCGACCCATTGCTGGCCATTACCACGTGAGCTCAAGTATCGCCTCATTTTCTGTGAAACAAACGAAGGTTAAGTTTTCCAAAACCACACTTTAATAAGGCAAACTGAAAACTGTCTATCCAAAAAGGAAAAGAATGGGCGTAAAAAAAAATAAAAAACACCAATTAGCAAAATAGTACACAACTTTTGCCGTATCTGATAAATTGATACCAACTTTAAACGTGTCAAAAAGATACGGAATCTTTTACTATTTTGATAAATTTAGCAATTGTCGCGTTCCATTCATTCGCACCGTCATCTCTTTCGCGTGTCGGACCCCACGAAATTACAAATAGTAAAAATTAAGAAATTATGGATACTGATGGTTCAGAGTCAGTGCAAGTTAGGATTACCCTCCATATTGGACAACATTAAAATCACCTCCAAAGGATTTTTGCAAGCTCAATCAAGGGTGTAGAGCCATCATAGATAGCTTATGAGGCCCCTAGTTTAATATTAACTTTGTCGAGAATGAGTTGCATGATGTCATTTTGAAGGGATAACTTCGCTAACGTGATCGTTGGCACCATTTTACGTAGAAGGGATAACATATTAGAATATAAATTGATACTAAATTTACAAAAATTATGAAATAATGTATTATATATGTATGCATATATTTTTTCGAGATGTCCAATTTGCAACAAAGCAGAAAAGGCTATGCATTTCACCAAGATTTCCCAAAGTTTGTGTTCAATATTTGCAGCAATGGCGATAGGGAGCACAAGAAACATGAGAAGTTTAAAGCAAGAAAAAGGCACGCTACTTCTCGCGCAAGAAAGATGAGAAGTTTGAAGCAACTGAAACGACGCCGTCTCGCAATATCTTTACCGCCTCTGCAAATCGGATCTTCCCTCGCGTGCCTGCCGGTCTGTGCATGCTCGCGCCGGATCGCTTCCGTTCAGCAGCAGCACGACGGCGGACCGGAGCTTCCGCGGAGGAATCGCGAGTAAGGTCGAAACCGCGATCGAACGAAAGCGATTCGTCGCCGGTTCCCGTCTGTTGATTTAGATCCTGATTCCTTCACGCCGTCGCTAGGGTTCGTGATCTGTGCTCGTGTCCGGAAGTGGGTGCGGGATCCGAGAATCGCGGCGATTTTTGGCGACAGGTCGTTTTGCTTGTTGGGCTCCCGGGGTCCCGAGATGGAGGCCGAGCCGAAAGCCGCGGCGGAGGACGCGAAGAGCGATTTGTTCGAGGACGACGACGAGTTCGAGATCGACGAAGGTGCGAGCTCGAATCGAACACCTGAAGCAGTACCAAATTAGCAAGCTTTTGCGAAACTCGCGTTGTTTGGTTTCCCTTGTGTGAAGTCTCATCGGGAAAATTAGGTAATCCGGCCTAGGGAATGTCGAACACTTATAGGAGTGAGTTCTGTGCTTTGTGACGAGAGGCATGGCGTGTAGCTCTTCGCTGCACATGCGTTTCTTCTGGCGATGCCGCGAGGTGGGACGTACGATCTGCTAGAATGCGAGCTTCCGTGGATGAGCTTTGCTTCTGATGATTGACGAAAGAGATTAGAGAGCTGGCTAGACGAAATAGCAGCATGGAAAAATTAGGAAAAATTCTGGCGTAAGACGCGACTATGTTTTTCCATGCCTTATTAGCTTTACTTCAAGGGAGATGCTTGGTTCCTAATCCGGTGCTCTCTGTCTTGCCACTCTCGTTTGGTCTATATTATACCGGTCATGGACAAGGTCTGCATCAACATAGTGACGTTCATGTACTAAATTTTGCTGGCGGCATGTTGATAGAATTGTCGTGCTTATAGGGTCGTTTGCTTGCTTGCTTGCTTCTTAGGTGCCTTACCATGAGAATTTAGATTGTTGGTACTAAACTTATGGTGTCTAGATGGTTTTACCTCGTCTACATGTCGGGAAGGTCCATGTATTCTGAAAACTTGTACCAGTCGTTCTTCTTGGATAGAGATGATTTTTGTTATCCTCTTCTCTGTTTCCTGAAATAGATCTTCATGGCAGAGTTTGATGCTCAGGAAGAGGTAAAAGAAGCTACCCAGCAGTGGGAAGATGATTGGGATGATGGCGATGTGAACGATGATTTTTCTCTGCAGCTAAGGACAGAACTGGAAAGTGCTGCCAAGAGCTGAACATCGACATAGGAATTCTTGATTGTTGCTCCTAGTTTAAGGTGTTTGGTTTAGTAATCATCGTCTACCTCGTTTCCCTCGCAGAACAAACTTTGTACCTTCATGTGTTTAACTGGAAGCTTCTGCATCCCTTGTTGTTAAGAGATTGAAATTCTGAATTTGAGCTCTTTTGCTGCTCGCTCCACCCTCCTCTCTTCTCTAATTCACTTGGAAATGCAAGTATAGGAAAAGAAAATATCGAATGCTGAGATTAGAAGATAATTCTGCTAAGTGCTATCAAAAGACAGAGCAAGATGTATTTCTTTCTTCCACAAAATACATGATTCTTCCTTCGGGCTTGTGAAGAACAACTTTTGTTAGCTTATCTGGTTAAAGTGGCATAACGATCTAGCGAATACATAGGAAACTCTTTCCTATCGTTGTATGGATTGTTCGAATTTGAGAACTCATCGCATGTTTTCCTTATCAGAGCATTCAATCTTTTCATGGAGTTTTCAAGCTCTATATTGAAACCCCACGTTGGCAGTTACTTGTTTGACATCCCTGTACTTAGTTTGAAAGAGGTTTCTGCCAAATGCCTATAGAAGAGTTGCTCTTTGGAGAGCACAGTACGATGAAAGTTGTATTTAAATCTGCAGCTTCGGTTGATCCTGTACCCCAAAATCCTTCAGTTAACAAAATGGCTCAAACATGAAGATTCTTTTATAAATAAGACGGACGTTGCGTTTGGCAATTCCTACCATGTTGTTCGGTAAATGTCATGGACTATAGTACCTGTCACGGAGAAGGAAAATTGCTATCATGTTGTTCGGTAAATGTCCTGGACTATGGTACACCTGTCACGGAGAAGGAAATAGACGAACCGAGTAAATGCTACTGGGATCGTGCACCTGTCTTAAGGCACAGCCATCTCCAATCGAAACTATGATCACAATGAGATCCCTGAAAACACTGGCTTTGGATGTGGCTTTGGAAGTTCATACCGGGAATCTCGGATGGTTGAGCTCTCGGCGCTCTATGTGAGTTCGACGAGAGCATTATGCTCTATACGACCTTCCTCCAACAAACTGGCACCGCTTTCTGGAGGAGCTATGCCGGTCCTACAAACGGGACAAATGGCCGTCTTCAACAACCACGAATCTATACATTGAGCATGGAAGCAGTGCTTGCAGTTAGGCAATAGCCTGCACTTTTCGCCCGCTTTGAAATTCTCCAAGCACACTGCACAGTCCTCGTCCCTGTCAGAAGCCTTGTCCCCCGAACCGTACTCGAAGCAAGGCAGCTTCTTCAAGTCTTCGCTTGACAATTTCGAGGCCGCGGAGTTGCCGTTTCTCTGCACCAGTCCTCCACTGAATCCTCCTCCTTCCCGGAATGCTCTCCCTACTATGCACACATGTATCACCACCAAGACCGCGATGCCCATGAACAGCAAGACCACAGAGATGATTATTTCCATTACCGTACTAGACTTCCATAGCAGAAGAGCACGGAAAAAGAGGAGATCTCATCTCCTCAATACTTCTTCTCCGGGTGGTTGGTTCGCTTGATGTCGACTGGATCGGGCAGCACTTATCAGAAGCCGAAGCAGACTTCTTCTCCGGGTGGTTGGTTCGCTTGATGTCGACTGGATCGGGCTGCGCTTATCAGAAGCCGAAGCAGAAGAGGAAGCTCTCTCTGGAGGGTCAAGTCTCATGCAAGAATCACAGCAAAGATCTTCGATCTTATCCAGACCCAAATCTTACGGAAACTCTGCAGTTTACTTGAAGAGGAGGCAGAAACTGAGCAGCCTTGAGGAAGCAAGTGAGCACCACAAGTGTTGTGCGTGAGACCTGAGGAATTAGGTGGGCGAAAGCAGCAACCTGAAGGTGGCTCTTTGTTACAAGTGTTGGTTTTGTCTTCCCTGCCATTAAATAATGAAAGAGAACCTGAAGCAAGACAAAAGGAAAATCATCCCGACTTTCTCTTGACAAGACAAAAATCTATAGCGGAGTCAATCTTTTCCAACCTAAGGAGACCCACGCATCCTCTTAAACAAGTCACTAATTATCATTAGCTACCTAAACAGGTCATAGCAAGCTTCTCTAATCCAATAATTGGGCGGGTTTTATCGGCTAAAATTTAGCGGGCGGCGCCCAAGATTTGGGTTTTTTTAGACATGACAACTCTGTAGTAACCTCCAATTAATCAGGCTTTCCAGATTCAAACGCCTGAGACGCGAAACATATAAAAAAGATGTCCAACCGAATTAAGACGGGATGATGAGAAACCAATCAGGAAAACAAAAAGGAAAAGAAAAATGATCCATGAAATAGATATTTCGGTTTCTTTCCCGAGACAAGCATGACAAACTTCAACCTCCAGGATTAAGAAATCCACGACTGGAGCAATTCTGGAAAATTGAAAATGTTGGGATTGAAAAGAATCCACTTAGGTTTCTTATGGGGTTGAGTTGATGAATTACCCAAAAAATCTCGAATTATAATATAAGGGTAGTGCAACGTATCCCGCACTCAATTTGCTGTTCAGCTATGCACTCAATTACCAATAGTTACTTAATAAGAGTTACAGAGACCGGATTGATAGTGCCAGGACACCTACAATTGGCTGATATATGTAATTATCGATGACAATGACTTGTTCCTATCTTCCTTCCCAAAGCCCTCTGGCCACTCAATCACAGATAGTTTGCATTGATCAAGTTGTTGATTCCTCGTTAGCTGTCTGAATCTGCATTTACATTGAATCATAGGGAAGATCGGGCCGAAGGCAATTCGGCCACGTAAGGGCCCTAAATATCGAGCTGGCACTTGACACAGCCGAACACATACCTTGGGCGTTGCTGGCCTGATTGAGGCATTCGACCGGCACGGCACGGACCATTGGCTGTAGTCGAGGCTAGCTCGACCTAGTTTGACACCTATATTTCCCATTTTTCTTTGCCTTTCTTCTTGACTATTCGTTTTAGCATAAATCATCCGTGTTACCATTATCGTGATCATGTGAAAGCATGTATTTGGAGGACGCACTCAATCAAAAAGCACCGATAAATTTTCAAAATTTGTACACTAAGCGATGTGACAGATTGCGGGTGAAAATTTAAGAGAAATGGATCATGTGAACACTAATAAACTTTAATCTAATACATCACGGTGTTGGAGGACGCAGACGGAGCGCGAAGACTTTGTTGGTGGGGTCAATAGGCAAAGCAAAAGATTATTAATTGCGCTTAGTTTTGTGGAATCCCTCTATCATACCAGAGATAAATTATAACTTAACTAGAACCATTAAAACGCAAAAAAGACAACATAAATAACAGACAAAAAAGGATTTCCTTTTATATATTTAAAAGAAAATAATAAGTGTATTTTATAATGTGAAAGACGTGATTTTCTCTTCTAAAAGCACTTCATTATTGTCTTATGTGGTCGAATGCATATTTCCTAAGACACACCATTTAATAGTCATATATTAACTAACGGATGTAGATGAAATTTTCATACTGGGGAATGGGTAGTATTTGCTAAATTTACAAGCAATTTAAGCAATAATTAGTTTTTTCTTTTGTCTAATATATCTTTCATAAAACTCCATTTACTCTTCCCAAAAAAACTTATAGCTTTTTTGGCCAACTAACGGAATACTCTAGACTTTTTGAGCACCCGATTTATATTTACGTTCACTTTAGCAATTCTCTTGTCCAACACATAACGGGTAACTAGTTGATGTAGCCCAAGGTCAGCTAGTCAAATAACAGGATCAGAAGAGCGATTTACACACATGAAAACTCAGTCACAAAATCAAGCATAAATTTCAGTTTCGTATTAGTTCAGGAAAATGTGAATAACTTTATTGATTCGGATCAGAATGACCTAATTCCAAAGCTAAAAGAACGGAGACTTGAAGATTTACAACTTTCATGTTTTGAGTTTTCTTAGACAAAAACTATGGACTTGTTGATTTTGGAAGGAAGTGGATGAAACAAAACGGATAGAATAGAGAAAAGGATAGGAACTTCAATGGTTACTCTTCTAGGCTTCCAAGAAAGTTGTCAATTCTTCGAGATTGATGGCTGCAACTCTTAAATGATGCGGGTTTTAAAAGCTCCAACTCTTCAAGGACGGAGTGAAAACTCTTCAAGGTTTTCAAGGGGTTTGAACTCTTTTAGGTTCAAGGGAATTGCACTAAGCAAATTTGGTGTGTATTTTACAGTGACTCGACGACCTTTTATAGCACAACAAAAGAAGAGCAAAAGACTAGACTCAAACCAAGAATCTAACAATCATTTATGCACATAGAAACTAGAAACATTTAAAAACTATGAGTTATTAAATGTACAACAATTTCAATACTTGTGACCATCCTTAGGTGTCATGATGCAAGTTTCGATGCATGGGAAATGACAAAGTTTTTATGACAAAGGTAAAGATGAGGCCTTATCGATGAGAAACTTTTCGATGAGAGTATCGTCGATCTTAAATGCACATTGATCTTCTTGGTTCAACGAGTTGTTCTTGAATACGGGCTGCATCACTAGTATAGACACGCCGGTTTGTACCATTAGGGATGAGCTCGAAAGAATACAGAAACATGATGATTCTAACCCAAACTGGAGGATATACACAATTGTCACTTGAATAAAGTTTTAAAAGATCAAATTTACAGCATATTTCAAGGGTATATATATATATATATCATGTTAATGTTCTAGTGTCTCACATTCTATATAAGTTTTCACGTGAGAATAGGGAGGTGAGGAGTTCAAAACTCCCCTCCTAGGATATGGGGGGTTTTATGGGTTTATGGGAATTCTTAAATGGGCCTAACAGGGGCCCGTCAAGCTTCTCGGAGCTCCAAAGTCCAGGAGTATACTTGGCCAACAAAAAAAAGACAAAAAAGCACTTGCGGACAAAATTCACCGACAAGGAAATTCCTATGCCTCATTTTCCTCGAAATCTACGCTTGCCACGCGGAAAAAAAAACAACGGCCGCATTCATCCGAATCGTGACTTGTTTGATCTGCTTGGAGGATTTTTGGTTTGCTGAAATTCGGTGTGCCTTCCAATCCGAATCGAACTAGGAATTATTCGACGGGGGAACTTGATTTTGTTCACTGTTGAGGAAGACTATCCAAACATTGACTTTTTGGACTCTTGTCTTCTTTTTGTGCGGAAGGGAGGGACGTCTTTTCGCCCCACCGAAAGTAGGGCTCGGATATTCTAAATGGATAGGTGCATGCATGAGGAGCCAGGAGATTTTCAGAGGAAAGAAAAGCACGGCTTCCCCTTTTTGGTTTCCTCCCAGGAATAATAAAAGTCGGTCGGGTACAGTAGCGGCTGCGGAGCGAACCATCCCTCTTCAGACATACGAAGGAACGTTCTGAACAAAAAGGAGCAGGGAACACATGGGAGGATTTGAATCTTACGTCCACCTCAGTTATTTCATTATGGATTTGAATGTAATTTAGGCGTGGAGAACGCTCCATCATGCAGATAATTGCGATGCTATGATTCCGTGATCATTAATGAATTATTTGATTTTAAAATAGAGATCGATACTCGAATTGAAACACATAAATCTTCGTTGTTCATTGTTTATTTCTCTGATGATTTCATGTTGATTTAATTACGAAATCTGGTTAGTTTCCATGCTATAAGTAATATCTCGAATTATTTCTTGTCAAATGGCTTCATTATTGCCTTTAGTGATGGAGACTGCCGCCCTTTGAAATTCTGATCCTTCTCTTTCTCGGTTTTCCATTAGTGGGTTCATGAATTCTTTTTGTCAAGTGTCGCCATAATTAGCATTTAGCTGTTCAGTTTCATGCAGCTCATCGTTTTCATTTTTTCCCAAAAGATTGTAGAGAGAAAATGACACGGCCTATCGAATTTGACTTGAAATTCATTGGATTTAGCAATTCAAATGGAGTTAATACTTGTTAGAAATACCGATTCATGTTTTGAGTACAAAAATAGGACCAAACCCCTGTTCTTCTTCAAATTATGGTGCCAGACTAACCCATTAGCTCTGTCGAAAACCCTAAAACTCACACAAATGTAGCTCTTCAATATGACCAGAACATCGACAAGAACCATAACTCTTTAGGAAGAATACTAAAGCAGTACTAATTGAGATAGTTTCATTGAAAATTACGATATGACTTGACCATAAAATTTGCTTTGAAATCAAAGTGTCGGCCTCTTCTCTCTAACATTTGTACAGGCTTACTCCTCGAAGTTTTATTTTGACAACGACTTAGGGTTTATTACCACTCACATGGATATCAATGTGAGATTTTCAGAACAACCGTGACCTTAATACAGAACCTTAATTCTTGTGATTTCAGTTAACTACCTTATGGTTTTCCAACGGAGCAAGATGCCTTGCCAAAGCTACATCTTATGCAAAAGATCAATTTACTTCTCGAAGTGAAGCAACAGGATGTAAATTGCAACTCTCTGGCATGCAGTACAAAAAGGATATTTTAGAGATCCAAAATTGCTTCGGAATTGGTGTATATATATTTATGGATAGACAAATGGCACATAATAACTGTATTTAAGCCTTTTACACATATCACTATGTTGGCCTTTTACATGACTAAGAAAACTTATTCAACATTTGCTACTAATAACTATATAGCTTGCCAGCGATGGCTATTTTATTTCTGCAACAAACGTAAAAACATACGTCGACTATGAATTCTGTTCCATCCCCTATTTGCAGCAGCCGATTGCCATTTTTTAGGTAAAAGTTCATGTCTTTTCTCATACCGTTTGTTGTTGCAACGTTGAAAGATCGACCTTTGGAGAGAGAATCAGTGGATCAATTCTTTCAATCTCTCATATACCCTTGTGGTCTCTACTCCAACTCTGCATAGTCTCACCTGCAATTCCATCACAAACTATAAAATGTGAGCTAGATGTCTAACCATCGGGCGGACAAAATGCTCATCACAAAGAACTAAAGAGAGGAACGAAAGAAAATATAACTTAGCGATGGAAATTGTCATCCTAATTTCAACGCACCAAGAACGAAGCATAGTGAAGTTTGCAGTACTTATATAACCTCTTAAAAGTAACTCTCGAACCTAGTTCCGCTTCAAAGTATATGTATTTTGCCTCCACCTTAAAGGCTAACTTATTGTGTGGTATTCGTAGTTTTTGACTTGCCAAAATTAATACAACACCATCTCTCCAATTTAGATTTCCTCCAGAGCTTGGCTGCTCCAGGAAGCGTGTACCTAAGGAACCCTGGTTTCCATTCTTTAAATGAGGATGACATCAAGATTATATGATCTTTTCTGCTAAACCAAAATTATAACATCCTCGATGAAATAATTTGAGATAATGAGTTACCTGAGCATGGAGTGTGTGGAAGATCTTATCACCGACAACAGAAAAGCTGGCACCTACAACCTCAGCTCCTTCTTCCTCGAGAATTCTGATCACTTCATACAACATGAAGTTCTTCCTCCTCCCACTGATCAAGATCACTTCCAGACCTAATCCATGGTCTCTCAGTTGAAACACGGGAGGCACGAACCCTAGTTTGGCCTTCTGATCAATCGATGAAGTCAAAGAGCTGCTTGTGTCAATTCCTTCGGACTGCAGTACTGCTTGTTCCTTCCTCAGTTTCAACCCATCAATCCTTTCTTTCAACTGCGTTATGTATGATGTAGCTTGATCCAGCTGATCTTGCTGCGACAGCGATTCCTGAAACCCAAAAGAGAAAGGGAAATTAAGGAAATTTTCATTCATTCTTGATTGTTGAAGTTGATACATGCAACCCGAATTTATGTGCATATCTTACTAATAATACGCAACAAAATTTTGATAGATCAATTCCATCCATTTCCATGAAAATTTCTGATTTCAAAAGATAGGCTGTTTTCAAGAACTTGTTGTCAAGAAGCCAATAAAGAAGAGGAAATTGCGGCATTATCTAACGATTTTCAAGCTCGGAAAGAAGGTTAGGCACTTTACTCGATCACTTCTAGTAAACCCATAGAGAGAGAGAGAGAGAGAGAGAGAGAGAGAGAGAGAGAGAACCTTCGAAGTGGTGATATGGTGTTGAGGAATGAGGGAAGCAAGCTTGGAGCAGAGAATATTCATGCGAATTCTTCGGTTTTTCTCCACAGTTTTGCGCTCTACTTTCAGCGACTGATTGTTGCTTGTGCTTTTGTTCATCTTTGAGATCCAGAATTGATATGCTATAGTATCATTCACTTACAGAATACAAGCTTTTTGTGTCTGAACAAGAGCAAAAGGCAATAGTTGAAAAGAAAGTGCGTCTTGAGGGACTACCGAGACTTTCGAGAGAGAATTTGAAAAGTGAGGACGTATGATATTTATTGGGATATATTATGCGGAAATGACGTGGTCTTACAATTTACGTCAACGTGAAATCATCAGAGAAATAAACGAGAAAAATAAAGACACTAGAAATTTACGTGGTTTGGTCCGAATATCGGTACTTACGTCTATGGGAAGAGCTAGCAGTAAATAATTCACTATAATTGGAAGAATCATAGTTTACAATCATTCATACGCTCTAGATTTAACCCCAAATCCAAAGTGTTTATAAATAAATAACTCACTTGAACATGAACTCACGACACAAAAATTATTGCGCGTCCCTTGTCTCAAAAACTTGCGGCTTCGGAATCCTCGCAGATCGTGAACGTGTGGCTTCGTAGGGTTTTCGTAAAGCTGCAGCGATGACAAAAAAAAAACCCCTCCCGGAGATTTCGGTTTTATATATGCGTGTGTTTGACCTTGGGCCCCACCACATAACGAACTGCCGCCTACTGGGAATTTTGCTTCTGCCGAAGTGAATTTCCTCTTTATACGTGTGCCCCACAACGATTTGTTTTCTTCATGCAGACTCCGCGCAGCTTCGTTCTTTTTTTCTTCGTCGGCTAAAAGAAGAAAACCCACGCCGTGGAAATCGTGTGCCCAAAGTTTGGGCCCCATCATGGATAAACAAGAATTCGGCTCCTCCTGCATAAAGCAAAGAAATTCGTATCTTATAAGTGAATCGCGTTTTGCAAACATTCAAACTCGAAATATAATTTAACAGTATGTATGCGTAATTATAAATGGAAAGATTATTATTGATGAAGAGCAAAGAAGAGTAAGAGTGAATGGCGCGATTACCGATTCCTTCCTTCCGAAAGCAGACAAAAAGGGGTCGGGTACAATACCGACCGCAAATTGAAGCGCTCCTTTGCCGTCGTGCGAAGGAAAATAAAAGGAGCGGCGAACACAATTAGGAATTTGTTCCTTGACTTTTTTTTGGTCGGTTGTTCCTTGACTTTCACATCCAACTAAATTGTTTTAGCTGTAGACATTGTGTATCTAGAAGTAATTTGGTGTGAAAAGCACTAGAGCGTGTAAGTTTTCGTAACACTCGATTATTCAATTATTAGTGGATAATTTACTGCAAATTCTTAATATAAAGTATGTTATTCCTATAATGGTCTAATATATATAATTATTGATGACAATGACTTGTTCCTATTTTTCTTCACAAAGCCCTCTCGCTACTTAATTAATGAGAGTTTGCATTCCTCAAGTTGTCGATTCCTTATTAGCCGTCTACATCTACATCTACATTGAATCACAGGAAAAATGGGGCCAAGGGCAATTCGGCCACATAAGAGCCCTATATATCGGGCTGGCACCCGACACGACCGAACATGCGCCTTGGCCCGTGCTGGGCTGATTGAGGTGTTCGACCGGCACGGCATAGACCATTCATTGTAGTTGAGGCCAGCTTGACCTAGTTTGACACCTCCATTTCCTATTCTTCATATCCAAAAGCATGCATTTGGAAGAGATCCATTTCCTATTCTTCATATCCAAAAGCATGCATTTGGAAGAGATGTTCGATCAAAAAGCACCATTAGATTTTCGAAATCTGTATATTATGCGATGCGATAGATTGCAAGTGAAAATTTAAAAGAAATGGCTGACGCTCAACACTAATTTATTTTAATCTAATGCATCACGTTGTTGGAGGACGGAGACGGAGCGTGAAGACTTTGTCGGTGGGGTCAAAAGGCAAAGCAAAAGGGACAATATTAAATAGTTAAAACTTAAATAGAACCATTAAAACACAAAATGGACAATATAAATAACAGACAAAAGAGGATTTCCTTTTATATATTTAAAAGAATATAGTAGGTGTATTTTGCAATGTGAAATACTTGATTTTCTCTTCTAAAACGACTTCATTATTGTCTTATGTGGTCGAATGTATAGTTCCTAAGATACACGATTTGACAGTTATATATTAACTAATGGATGCGGATGAAATTTTCATACCGGGGGATGGATATTATATGCTAACTTTACAAGAAAATCAAGCAATGATTAGTTTTTTTTTTCTTTTGTCTAATATGACATTCATAAAGCTCCATTAACCCTTCTGACCAAAACTTAAAGCCCTTTTTTGCTTACAATAAAATATTATAAGACTCTTTGAGCACTTGACGTATATCTTCATTCACATTAACAGTTCTCTCATCCAACACATAACGAGTAACTAGTATAGACACGCCATTTTGTACTATTAGGGATGAACTCGAAAGAATACAGAAACATGATGATTCTAACTCAAACCTTGAATTAAGGAGGACATACATATTTGTCACTTGAGTAATCACATGAGTTTTAAAATATCAAAGTTATATCATATTTCAAGGGAATATATATCAAGTTAATGTTGGAAATTTCCTATAATATGAGCTTACATTAATTAATTGATTTTCTATTTTAATTAATTGGGTTAATGGATATTCCAATATTTGTTAAACCCTAGAGTGATCTTATAAAATTGGGTATTGACATCTATTAATAACGGGCTTAGTTGAGCAGCAATGTGTAAGCAATTGTGTTTAATTGAAGCCCATAATGAGAATGGCACAATTGACACGCTATTGATTAGGATTTGCTAAGTCTTCTCTCTAGCCTATAAAAGGGTAGGTTATACCTATCAGTTACTTAATCCCATTAAAAAGTTGCAATCCTGAAATAGGTCAGAGAGAGGAAGATTTGACATTCCAATAGATCTCTGGTATTAGAGTGATCTATTTTTCTTCAAGTGAAGCAATGGCTCAAACATGTACGCTTTAATTCCACTATGTTCATTGATCTCGGTGTGTTACAGCCATATATGGATCCAATTCTTCTTGATTGATTAGTTGCTTATGTGAATAATTTTCTACAGTTAACACTCTAATATCTCATGTTCTATATAAGTTCTCACGTGGGAATAGAGAGGTCGACAGTTCAAAACTCCCTTCCTCCCAATATGGGGGATTTTTTGGGTTTATGAGATTTCCTCAAGTTCTCCGAGCTCCAAAATCCATGAATATCTTGGCTGACTAAAAAAAAAACTCTTGTGGATAAAATTGAGCAACGAGAATATTCCTGTACATCGTTTTCCTCATTGCCTTAAGGGAAAAAAAGAAGAAGATGACGGCCGCATTAAATTCGAATCGTGACTTGTTCGATCTTGCTTGGAGGATTTTGGTTTGCTGAAATTCGGTGTGCCTTCCAATCCGAATCGAACTTGGAATTATTTGTTTGGACTCTTTTCTTCGTATTGTGTGGAGGGGAGGAACTTCCTTCCGCCCTACAGAACGTAGGGATTATATTCTCTAAATAGACGTGTGCATGCTGCATGAGGAGCAGTGTTTTCCTCTCTGGTTTCCTTCCTTCTAGAAGGAAGTAAAAGCCTGTCGGGTACAATAGTGGCCACGTAGCGAAGCATCCCTCTTCAGACATATGAAGGAACGTTCCGAACAAAAGGAGGTGGAACCCATGGGAGGATTTGAATTTTACGTCCACCTGACTTGTTTAATTATGGATTTGAAAGTAATTTAGGCGTGGAGAGCACTCCATCGTGGACAGTTGTAACGCTGTGTGATTTTGCGATCATTGGTGAATTATTCACTGCTGAAGTAGGAATCAATATTCGGACCGAATCACATAAATCTCCAATGTTCTTTATTCTTCGTCTTGGCTGCTCCAAGATGCGTGTACTTAGGGAACACTAGTTTTCATTCTTTGATTAAGTGAGGATGACATCAAGATTACATAATCGTTTTTTCTGCTAAACCAAAATTATAACATCCTAAATGAAATAGTTAGGGATAATGAGTTACTGAGCATGGACTGTGTGGAAGATCTTATCACCGATAACGGAAAAGCTGGCACTGACAACCTCAGCTCCTTCTTCCTCGAGAATGCTGATCACTTCATACAGCATGAAGTTCTTCCTCCTCCCACTGATCCAGATCAATTCCAGACCTAAACTGTGGTCTCTCAGTTGAAACACAGGAAGCACGAACCCTAGTTAGGCCTCCTAATCAATCGATGAAGTGAAAGAGCTGCTTGTGTCAATCCCTTCGGACTGCAGTTCTGCTTGTTTCTTACTCGGTTTCAAACCATCGATCCTTTCGTCCAGCTGCCTTGTGTATGATGCAGCTTGATCCAACTGATCTTGCTGCGACAGCGAATCCTGAAACCCAAAAAAGAGAAAGGGAAATTAAGGAAATTTTCTCTCTTTCTTGATTGTTGAAATTGATACACATCTAGGTTTATGTACCTATTTTATTAATTATACACAACAAGATTTTGATAGATGAATTCCATCCATTTCCAAAAAAAATTCTGATCTCAAAAGATGAGTTGTTTCAAGAACTTGTTAAGAAGCCAATAAAGAAATGGAAATTGCGGTTTTATCTAACGGTTTTTAAGCTTGGAAAGAAGGTAAGGCACTTTACTTGATCACTTCTAGTAAACCCACAGAGAGAGAGAGAGAGAGAGAGAGAGAGAGAGAGAGAGAGAGAGAGAGAGAGAGACCAAAGAAGTGTTGATATGGTGTTGAGGAATGAGGGAAGCAAACTTGAGCAGAGAATATTCATGCGAATTCTTCGGTTTTTCTCCACGGTTTTGCGCTCTCCTTTCGGCGACTGATTGTTACTTGTGCTTTTGTTCATCTTTGAAATCCAGATTTGATCTGCTGTATTATCATCCACTTACAGAATACAAGCTTGTTGTGTCTGAACAAGAGCAAAAGGCGATAGTTGAAAAGAAAGTGCGTCTCGAGAGACTCCTCAGACTTTCGACCCAGAGAGAGAGAGTTTGAAAAGTCAAGACGTCTGATATTTGTGTGCATGCGTGATTATAAATGAAGAGATTATTATTGATAAAGAGCAAAGAAAAGTAAGAGTAAATGGAGTGACTACCGATTCCTTCCTCTGCAAGCACTAAGCAGCACAAAAAGGGGTCGGGTGCCATAGCGACCGCACAATCAAGCACTGCTTTTCAGTCGTACGAAGGAAGGCTCTGAACAAAAGGAACGCCGACCACATTGAGGGATTTGTCCGTTTCACATCCAATTAAGTTGTTTTAGCTCTAGACATCGCGAATTTGGAAGTAATCTGGTATGGAAAACACTCAAACGTGTAAGTCTTTATAACACTAGATCATTCAATTATTAGTGAATTATTTTGTTGCCAGCTTTTCGTATAAAGTATACTATTCCTATTAATGATCCAATATATATAATTATCGATTACAATGAATTGTTTCTATCTTCCCTCACAAAGCTCTCTCGCTACTTAATCACAAGAGAGTTTGCATTCCTTAAGTTGTTGATTTCTTATTAGTTGTCCAGATATACACTAAAATGTATTGACACTTTTCAAGAGTTTTTGTGGCATGTCGGACACTCCAATACGTATTCGATACTCTTCGATATTCGGTCAATACATATCGAAAAATCTGACAACTAGTCAACTTTCCTGACATTTTCTGACATTTGAGTCTAAAATTCCAACACTCGAGTTCCGAATTTTAATACATAATTCCGACATGCATGAAATCAATTTTAAAAAATTTAAATAAATGAAAAGTCAAAATGTAAATATGTAAAAATAATAAATGGAGAAAGAAAAAAAAATCTAATTTTTTCTTCTTTTCTGACTTTCACTTTTTGTAACACACAATTTACTCTCAAGTTTGTGTTTTTCTCTTCTCTTCTGACACTCTCTCGACACGAGAGTCCATAATGTAGGTTGCTTGTTTTTCTCCAAGTTTTATAGATTATTGGAATTGACTTAAATTTTCTAAATTGAAATAATGAATGGTATTAACAAATGATGGATTTATGTTTTTAATGTAAATTTATTCTAGACTCTTTATTTATTATTTTTTGTTTATAGATTTGAATCAAATTAATTTGATTGAAATAATTATAAAAATGATAATTTGTTATGTATATTTAATATACAACGTGTCCCAACGTATCGGAATTCTCTATTTTTTAATAAACATGTTGGTATGTTGTATCGTGTCTTGTCATATATTGTGTGTAGTTGTCGATACTACTTAGCATATACATCTACATTGAATCATATGAACGAGAGGGCTAAAAGGCAATTCGGCCGGCCCTAAATATCTTGCCGACAACATAGACCATTGACGGTAGTCGAGGCCAGCTTGATCTAGTTTGACATCTCCATTTCCCTCTCTTCTTTTCCAAAAGTATGCATTTGGATGGGACGTTCGATCAAAAAGCATCGTTAGATTTCCATAATTTGTACGCTATGCGATTGTGACATATTGTAAGTGGAAATTTAAAAGAAATGGCAGACGCTCAACACTAATTTATTTTAATCTATTACATCACCTTGTTGGAGGACAGAGACGGAGCGTGAAGACTTTGTTCGTGGGGGTCAAAAGGCAAAGCAAAAAGGACAATATATACACTTATAACTTAAATGAAATCATTAAAACGCAAAAATGACAATATAAATAACATAAAAAATGGATTTTTTATATATATTTAAAAGAAGGGTTAATACCCTAAAAAATCCCAAACTGGTACACTTGTGACAAATTTACCAAAAACTATTTTTTTTATTATGAAAAATCCCAAACTGGTACACCTGTTATAAATTTACCCCGATTGACCATAAAAAACCCTAAACTGATATATTTATGACAAATTTATCCCAAACTAATTTATTTGACCACAAAAAATCCCAAACGATAAATTTGTAACAAATATACTCTCCGCTAAATTGAATTAATACCACAAACAAATCACAAAAATTATAAATTGTGACAAACGGAACGTGAAATCCCAAATTGGTATACCAGTCAATTGTCACATATTATTTAATTTAATAATTTGAGAGTAAAATTTAACGAAAACTAATAGAGGGTAAATTTGTTATAAGTGTATAAGTTTGGGGTAAATTCGTCAAAGGTATATAAGTTTTGGGTTTTTGGTGGTCAAAAAAATAGTTTAGGATAAATTTATCACAAGTGTACCAGTTTGGGGTTTTTCAGGGTATTAACCCTTAAAAGAATATAGCAGGTGTATTTTGTAATGTGAAAGAAGTGATTTTCTCTTCTAAAAGCACTTTATTATTGTCTTATGTGGTTGAATGCATATTTCCTAAGATACGTGATTTTATAGTTATATATTAATTAATGGATGCAGATGAAATTTTCATACGAGGGATGGATAGTATCTGCTACCTTTACAAGCAAATCAAGCAATAGTTAGTTTTTTTCTTTTGTTGAATATAACTTTCATAAAACTCCATTAACACTTTTGACAAAAAATTGAATTCTTTTTTTTTTTAACAAATGGAATACTCTGGATTCTTTTGAACACCTAACTTATATCTTCATTCACTTAAGCAATTCCCCCGTTCAACACATAACGGTAACTAGTATAGACATGCTAGTTAGTATTATTGGGGACGAGCCCGAAAGAAAACATAAACATGATGATTCTCACACAAACCCTGAATTAAGGAGGACATACACAATTGTCACTTAAGTAATCACATGAATTTTAAAAGATCAAAGTTGTAGTGTATTTCAAGGGTATGAATATCAAGTTAAAGTTCTTCTGTCTCATGTTTTATATAAGTTCCCACGTGTTAATGAGGAGGTGGGGAGTTCAAAACTCTCTTCCTCCAAATAAGGGAGTTTTATGGGTTTATGGGGTTGGTCATGCTTCTCGGAACTCCAAAATTCAGAAATTCCCTTGACCAACCAAAAAAAAAAAAAAAAAAAAAAAAAAAAACTCTCGTGGATAAGATTGAGCAGCAAGAAAATTCTTATACCTCGTTTTCCTTGAAGTCTAAGCTCGCCATAAGGGGGAAAAAACAACGGCCGCATTAATCCAAATCGTGACTTGTTTGATCTTACGTAGAGGATTTTGGTTTGCTGAAATTCGGCGTGCCTTTCAATCCGAATCGAACTCGGAATTATTAGGCGGGGGAACTTGATTTTGTTCTCTAGCGAGGAAGACTATCCAAACATTGACTTTTTGGAATCTTTTGTTCGTGTCACGTGGAGGGGACGGACCTCTTTTCGCCCTCCAGAACGTAGGGATCAGTCTTTTCGCCCTAAATAGACATGTGCATGCAGCAAGAGGAGCAGTGTTTTCCTTTGTGGTTTCCTTCACTTCTAAAAGGAAATAAAAGTCAGTCGGGTACAGCAGCGGCCGCCTAGCGAAGCTTCCCTCTTCAGACACACGAAAGAACGATCTGGACAAAAAGAGCGTGGAACACATGGGAGGATTTGAATTTTTACGTCCACCTGAGTTGTCTCATTATGGATTTGAAAGTAATTTAGGCGTGGAGAACACTCCATCGTACAGACAATTGTAATGTTGTGTGATTCTGCAATCAATAGTGAATTATTCATTGTTGGAGTAGGTATTAATATTCGGATTGAACCAAATAAATTTATGATGTACTTTTTTGTTCATCATTGATTTCTCCGATGATTTTGTGTTAATTTAATTGCAAAATCCGATTAGCTTCCATGCTATATCACAACATAAGTAATATCTCGGATTAATTCTCATCAAATGGCTTTATTATTGCTGTTAGTGATGGAGCTTGCCGCCCTCTGAAATTCTGATCCTTCTCTTTCTCGGTCTTCCATTATTGGGGTCGTGAATTCTTTTTGTCGAGTGTTGCCGTGATCAGTATTTAGTTGTTCAGTTTCATGCAGCTCATTGTTTTTATTTTCTCCCAAAAGATTGATAGAGAGAAAATGACATAGTCCATCGAATTTGACGTGAAATTCATCGGATTTAGCAATTCAAACGGAGTTAATACCTGTCGAGAACTACTTATTCATGTCACAAGTACAAAAGTAGGACCAAACCCCTGTTCTTCAAATTATGGTGCCAGACTAGTCCATTAGCTCTATCCAAAACCCTAAAATTCACATGAATATAGCTTTACAACCGCACCACAACTTCAGCAAGAATCATGACTCTTTAGGAAGAATACTAAAGCAGTACTGATTGAGATGATTTCACTGAAAATTACCACATGACTTGACCATAAAATCTGCTTCGAAATCAAAGCTTTGGCCTCTTCTCTCCAACATCTGTACAAGAATACTCGAAGTTTTATTTCGATAGCAACTCAAAATTTTTTACCACTCATATGTAGGAGTTCCAGAACAACCACGACCTTGACACAGAACCCTAATTCTTGTGATTTCAGTAAACTACCTTATGGATTTCCAACGGAGCAAGATGCCTTGCCAAAGCTACATCTTATCCAAAAGATCAATTTATTTCTTGAAGTAAATCAACTCAATTCCCCCGCAAGCGGTAGAAAAAGATATTTTAGAGATCCAAAATTGCTTTAGAACTTGTGTATATCTATGTATGGGTAGACAAACGGCACATAATAACCATTTGTAAGCCTTTTAGACATATCACTCTCTGTTGGTCTTTTACATTACTAAGATAACTTCTTCAACATTTGCTACTAATAACTATATGGCTCGCTAGTCGTGGCTATTTTAGTTCTACAACGGACTTAAAAGCATACGTTGACTGTGAATTTCATTCCATCTCCAATCGGCTTCCGCCGATTACTAGTTTTCAGGCGCAAAGTTCGTGTCTTTTCTCATACTGTTTGTTGTTGCCATATTAGAAGATCGATCTCGAGAGAGAGAATCAGTGGTCAATTCTTTCAATCTCTCATATACCCTTGTAGTCTCTACTCCAATTCTACATATTCTCACCTGCAATTTTATCACAAGATATAAAATGAGAGCTAGATGTCCAATCATGGGGCAGACGAAATGCTTGCAACAAAAAACTTAAGAGGGGAACGAAAGAAAATAAAACTTAGCGGTGAAAATTGTCATCCTAAATTTCAACGCACCAAGAACAAAGCGTAGTGAAATTTGCAGTACTTATATAACCTCTTAAAAGTAGACTCCCGAACCTAGTTCCGCTTCAAAGTATATGTATTTACCCTCTACCTTAAAGGCTAACTTTCTTTTTTTTGGTCGAAGGCTAACTTATAATGTGATGTGGCCTTTATAACTTTTGACTCGCCAAAATCAATTAATACAAAACCATCTCTCCAATTTCAATTTCCCCAAGAGCTTGGCTGCTCCAAGACTCTTGTACTTAAGGAACCCTGGTTTCCATTCTTTAATTAAGTGAGGATGACATCAAGATTAAATGATCATTTTTTCTACTAAACCAAAATTATAACATCCTAAATGAAATAATTAGGGATAATGAGTTACCTGAGCATGGAGTGTGTGGAAGATCTTATCACCGATAACAGAAAAGCTGGCACTGACAACATCAGCTCCTTCTTCCTCGAGAATGCTGATCACTTCATACAACATGAAGTTCTTCCTCCTGCCACTCATCAAGATCACTTCCAGACCTAATCCATGGTCTCTTAGTTGAAACACGGGAAGCACGAACCCTAGTTTGGCCTCGTGATCAATCGATGAAGTCAAAGAGCTGCTTGTGTCAATCCCTCCGGACTGCAGTACTGCTTGGTCCTTCCTCAGTTTCAACCCATCAATCCTTTCTTTCAACTGCTTTATATATGATACAGCTTGATCCAGCTGATCTTGCTGCGCCAGTGAATCCTGAAACCCAAAAAAAGAGAAAGAGAAATTAAGGAAATTTTCACTCTATCTTGATTGTTGAAGTTGATACACGTGACCTGGATTTATTTACGTGTTTTACTAATGATACACAACAAAATTTTGATGGATCAATGCCATCCATTTCCATAAAAATTTCTGATTTCAAAAGGTAGGCTGTTTTCAAGAACTTGCAGTCAAGAAGCCCATAGAGAAAAGGAAATTACGGCATTATCTAATGGTTTTCAAGCTCGGAAAGAAGGTTAGCACTTAACTTGATCACTTCTAGTAAACCCATAGAGAGCGAGAGAGAGAGAGAGAGAGAGAGAGAGGGAGAGGGAGAGAGAGAGAGACTGACAGACAGACCTTAGAAGTGGTGACATGGTGTTGAGGAATGAGGGAAGCAAGCTTGGAGCAGAGAATATTCATGTGAATTCTTCGGTTTTTCTCCACGGTTCTGCGCTCTACTTTTGGCGACTGATTGCTGCTTGTGCTTTTCTTCATCTTTGAGATCTAGATTTGATCTGCTGCAGTATCAGTCACTTACAGAATACAAGCTTGTTGTGTCTGAACAAGAGCAAAAGGCAATAGTTGAAAAGAAAGGGCGTCTCGAGACTCCTGAGACTTTTTTTTGGGGGGGGGGGGCGCGTGGTTTGAAAAGTGAAGTGGTCTGATATAATGTGTACGCGTAAGTGGAGAGATTATTGATGAAGAGCAAAGAAAAGTAAAAGCAAGGGGAGTGCTGATCGATTCCTCCCTTCTCTAACCAGCACAAACAGGGGTCGGGTAGAATAGCGACCGCAACGTGAAGCACTCCTTTTCGGTCGTACGAAGGAACGCTCTGAACAAAAGGGCGCCGAACACATGGAGGAATTTGTTCCTTGAGTTTTACATCCAGCTCCGTTGTTTTAGCTGTAGAAATTGTGAACTTGGAAGTAATCTAGTGTTGAAAACACTCAGTAAGATTTTACGGGATCACACTCAATTATTCTAGAAGCTTAGTTATTAAATGAAGGCGTGATTTATTTTAAATATTCTAACACACTCATATATATAAATTTTTGTAACACTCGATTCTTCAATTATTAGTGTATTATTTGTTGCGAGCTCTTCTCATAGAGTATATTGTTTAATAATTGGTCAATATATATAATTATTAATGATAATGACTTGTTGCTATCTTCTTTCACAAAGCCCTTCGCCACTCAATCATTGAAAGTTTGCATTCCTCAAGTTGTCGATTCCTTATTGACTGTCTACATCTACATCTACATTGAATGATAGGAAAGATGGGGCCAAAGGCAATTCGGCCACACAAGGGCCCTAAAAATTGTGTGCTAGACTCGCTCCTGGGGCCGTGCTGGGCTAATTGAGGCGTCCGACCGGCACAGCATGGACCATTGGCTGTAGCCTGTAGTCGAGGCCAGCTCGACCTAGTTTGACACCTCTATTTCCTGCTCTTCTTTTCCAAAAGCATGCATTTGGAAGATACGTTCAATCAAAAAGCAACGTTAGATTTTCAAATTTGTATGCTAAGTTATGAGTAGAAATTTAAAAGAATTTGATCATATTCGACACTAATTAATATTGATCTAATGCATCACATTGTTGGAGGATGGAGACTCGAGAAAATATTAGGTAGAGCTAGGGTAGCCACCTCAGCTCTACACAAGTCTATTATGTGAGCGACATGTGTCACTTGTAGGTCCACCTTCTCCAACTTCCCTCTTTCTCCTTCGTTTCTCTTTCTTCTTTCCCGTTTCTGTCCGTTTCTTTTCTTTTCTTTCCCTTTGGCCAGCCACACGTGAGGGCCGAAAAAGGGTGTCCCTATGGCTAGTGAACATCGCTTTTGTCGGATTCGGTGAAGACTCGACCCTCATCGGATCTGGCGAGGCCTTGGGAGGCAATGACATCGGTGAGATGTTACGGTCCTCACCTGCCATAGGTGGGTCATTGGATTTGGCAAGGGCTCGACCCTTGCGGCCAAGCGAGGGTTGTTCTTGTCGGATTTGGCGAGGGTTCGAGAGGCGGTGACATAAGAGTTAGGGAGGTGAGAACATCATAGCCGAGACCTCGAGGGGTTGAGGGAGGGCTCGGGTTCGCGATTGATGGGGGCTTGGGCTTGTTCTTGGACTAAGGGTAGAGAGCATCACTTTCGTGGGATTCTACGAGAGCACAAACCTTGTGGCTATGGCGAGAGTCGCCCTCACCGAATCTAACGAGGCTTTGGGAGGCAACAATATCAATGAGGTGTCGTGGCCCTCGCCAGCCACGGGCGAGGGTTGTTGGATTTGCCGAGAGCTTGACCCTCGTGGCCAAGGTCGTTATCATTGGATCTGACGAGGGTTTGGGAGGCAACGACATCGGAGCAGAGGGACCGGTTGAGAGAGGGCTCGGGGTTGCGAACGACGGGGGGCTTGGGCTTGTTCTTGGACCAAGGGTGGAGGTGGCAGCGGCGGCGTGGTTCGTCAGGCAACGGAGAGGGCGAGACAGAGCTGGTCGAGAGAGAGACAGAGAGAGCACAATACATCATTCGACGTGGTTTCATCAAACGGCGGAGGCAATGGACGAGGCAGATACGGAGGCGGTGGGGTTTATCGGATGGCGGGCTCCGTCATGAGTGGGAATGGTCACGAGTGGGAGGGAGAAGGAGAAGCGCAAATGAGAGAGAGAGAGAGAGAAAGAGAGAGAGAGCGTGTGAAATTGAAAAGAGGGCAAAGAAAGAGAAGGTTTGACTTGCGGTTGGCCTGGAAGACACATGTCTCCCGATAAATGGACTAGGAATTTTACACGTGGCTACCTCAGCTCTACCTAATATTTTCTCCGGAGACGGAGCGTGAAGATTTTGTTGGTGGGATCAAAAGGCAAATCCAAAAGGACAATATTAAATAGTTAAAATTTAAATAGAACCATTAAAACACAAAAAGGACAATGTAAAAGAAGGCACGTTCACTTCAACAATAAGAGAGACCAAGAGCTTTAGGGGAGAGAGAGGAAAAAGAAGAAGTAAGAAAAGGAAATAAAAGAAAGAGGAAGAAGAAAAGAGGGGTTTCGTGTGTGCTTGTCATGGACGCCTCGCCTACGCAACATAGGGTAAGTACTTGCGGCCCTTGTTCTTCCAATCAGATTAGTTTTCATGGTTAGGACTTATATTTGAAATTAAGTGAAATTCGAGCTACAAAATTTGATCTTTCAGTTGTTGAGCTATGATTTTTCACGAAAATGATAATTAGGATGTTATGGAGTTGTAGGATTTTACAAAATTTGATTTGAATTTACAGTTTACCCAAAATAAAATTTTGAAGTTTCTTATGTGTGATGAACAGTGCATATCTAGCAACTTTAGAGCTGTATTTTGTCGGTTTTCGGCTTGATTTTGGGTCGGCCAAATTAAGGTTCTTGTAATACGTTGAAAGGGCTTTCTATTGACTATAAGGGCGCGTTTGATAATTATTCTATTCCCGGAAACAATTTTTGCTCAAAAATGAATTTTTTTATTCTATTCTCAAGAATAATTTCTGAGTTTTTGAAGGCGCTTGATAACAGTTTAAAATTTGTATTCCTAAGATAGAAATGCGTTTGATAAGATTCTTATTTTTTTTTTGTTTCTAATTTTTTAATACTTTTATTATTTTTTTTCTTTTTTCTTTTTTCTTTTTCCTTTCCTTTTCTTCTTCCTTCTTCTTTGTGGCCAGTCGCCGACCATGGTGGTGGTTGGCGATCGGTTAGGTGAGGTACAACGAGCTCGCTGGAGCCTCGCCTTATGTTAGCCTAGCCAAATTTGGGTGGAGTCAAGGCTTGCTGATGGCCAAGCAAGGCTTTGGCGAGCTCACCGGACCTCGCCTAGTTGGTCGCTGGCCGGTGGTAGCGGCAACAGTAGTCGGCCGAGAGGAAGAAGAAGAAGAGAGAAGGAGAAAAGACAAAAAGAAAAGAGAAAAGAAGAAAAATTAGACTCGATTCTCGAAATTATTCCCGGAACAAGGAGCAACAATTTTCTAAAAAAAAGAATTTTCCGAGAATGAAAAAATAGATTTTTGTTCCCGAAAACAAAAAAATTTACCAAACGGATTTCTATTTTTTTATTTATTTCGGGAACAAAATAACAGAATTAATTGTTTCTGGAAGTGTTACCAAATAGGCCCTAAGTACTTTGAAGCGGGATTCGATAGAAAGAGTTATGGTGTGACCAAAGGGCTAATTTACTTGAAAAGGTATTTAAGTTCCTGAAGACACAGGGCTTACTTGAGAGCTTGAGGAGGAGGCGAAGTGCAAATGTCTGCGAGTGATAGTCACTTGAGAAATCACATGAGTTCTAAAAAATTGAAGTTATAGCATATTTCAAAAGTATATATATTAAGTTAACGCTCTATTGTCTCACGCTCTATATAAGTTACCACTTGGGAATAGGTGAGATGAGGAGTTCGAGAGTCCTCTTCCGTATATGGAGGGTTTTATGGTTTTATGGGATTTCATCAAGTTGGCCTAATAGAAGCCCGTCAAGCTTCTCCAAGCTCCCAAATCCACGAATATACTTGGTTGACCAAAAAACAAAACAAAAAAAAACTCGTGCGGATAAATTTGAGCAACATGAACATTTTTGTACCTCGTTTTCCTTAAAATCTAAGCTTGGTATAAGGGAAAAAAACGACAACGGCCGCATTAAAGTGACTTGTTCGATCTTGCTGGGAGGATTTTGGTTTGCTGAAATTCGGTGTTCCTTTCAATCAGAATCGAAGTTGGAATTATTAGGCGGGGGAACTTGATTTTGTCCTCCGTTGAGGAAGACTGTCCAAACTTTTGACTTTTTGGACTCTTTCCTTCGTATTGTGTGGAGGAGAGGGACATCTTCTCACCCTACGGAAAGTAGGGCTCAGATATTCTAAATACACATGTGCATGCTGCATGAGGAGCCAGGAGACTGTCGGAGGAGGAAAGAAAAGCACGTGTTTCCCTTTCTGGTTTCCTTCCTTCTGTAATGGGAAGTAAAAGTCGGTCGTGTACGATGGCGGCCGCGTAGCGAAGCATCCCCCTTCAGACATACGAAGGGACGTTCTGAACAAAAAGGAGCGTGGAACATATGGGAGTACTTGAATCTTGCGTCCACGTGAGCGGTTTGATAATGGATTTGAATTTAATTTAGGCATGGATCGTGCAACAGATGTGACACTATATGATTTTGCAATCATTAATGAATTATTTACTTTTGGAGTAAATATCAATATTCATATCAAATCAGGTAAATCTCAAGTGTTTTTTATTGTTCATCATTTATTCCTCCGATGATTTCATATATTGCAAGATCTGGTTAGCTTCCATACTATATCATAACATAAGTAATATCTCAAATTATTTCTTATCAAATGGCTTTATTATTGCTGTTAATGATGGAGCTTGCCACTCTCTAAAATTCCGATCTTTCTCTTTTTCGGTTTTCCATTAGCAGGGTCATGAATTCTTTTTGTCAAGTGTTGCCAAGATTAGGATTTAGTTGTTTAGTTTCATGCAACTCATCGTTTTCATTTTCTCTCCCAAAAGATTGATAGAGAGAAAATGACACGGTCCATCAAATTTGACGTGAAATTCATTGGATTTAATGATTTAAACGGAGTTAATGCCTGCCTAGAAATACCGATTAATGTCACGAGTATGAAAGTATGACCAAACCCCAGTTCTTTATCAAATTATGGTGCCATACTAGCCCATCGGCTCTGTCTAAAACCCTAAAACTCACATGCATGTAACTCTACAATAGCACCACAACATCAGCAAGAACCATAACTCTTTGGGAAGAATACTAAAGCAGTACTAGTTGAGATAGTTTCACTGAAAATTATCACATGACTTGATCATAAAATCTGCTTTGAAATCAAAGTTTTGGCCTCTTCTCTCCAACATATGTATAGGTACACTCCTCAAAGTTTCATTTCGACAACAACTCAAGGTTTATTACCACTCGCATGGATATCAATGTAGGATTTTCAGAACAAGCATGACCTTGATACAGAACCTTAATTATTGTGATTTCAGTTAACTACCTTAGGATTTTCCAACAGAGTAAGATGCCTTGCCAAAGCTACATCTTATGCAAAAGATCAATTTATTTCTCAAAGTGAACCGACAGGATGTAAATCGCAACTCCTTGACGAGCGGTGCAAAAAGGATATTTTAGAGATCCAAAATTGCTTCAGAACTGATATTAATAACCATACGTAAGCCTTACACACATATCACTCTCTGTTGATCTTTTATATTACCAAGATAACTTCTCCAACATTTGCTACTAATAACTATATAGCTCACCGGTCGTAGCTATTTTATTTCTGCAACAGACATAAAAACATATGTTGACTATGAATTTCGTTCCATCCCCAATCTGCATTCGCCGATTACCATTTTTCAGGCAAAAGTTCTTGTCTTTTCTCATACTATTTGTTGTTGCTACGTTAAAAGGTCGATCTTTGGAGAGAGAGAATCAGTGGATCAATTCTTTCAATCTCTTATATACCCTTGTGGTCTCTACTCCAATTCTACATAATCTCACCTGCAAGTCCATCACAAACTATAAAATGATAGCTAGATGTCTAATCATGGGACAGACAAAATGCTTACAACAAATAACTAAAGAGAGGAACTAAAGAAAATAAAACTTAGCGACAGAAATTGTCATCCTAATTTTCGACGCACCAAGTACGAAGCATGGTGAAGTTTGCAGTACTTATATATCCTGTTAAAAGTAGACTTCCGAACCTAGTTCCGCTTTAAAGTATATGTATTTAACCTCTACCTTAAAGGCTAACCTATTTTGTGGTATTTATAACTTTTGACTCGCCAAAATCAGTTAATACCTCACCATCTCTCCAATTTAAATTTCCTCCAGAGCTTGGCTGCTCCAAGACGCGTGTACTCAAGGAACCCTAATTTCCATTCCTTAATTAAGTGAGGATGACATCAAGATTACATGATCTTTTTTCCTGCTAAACCAAAATTATAACATCCTCGATGAAATAATTCGAGATAATGAGTTACCTGAGCGTGGAGTGTGTGGAAGATCTTATCACCGACAACAGAAAAGCTGGCACTGACAACCTCAGCTCCTTCTTCCTCGAGAATGCTGATCACTTCATACAACATGAAGTTCTTCCTCCTCCCACTGATCAAGATCACTTCCAGACCTAAACCGTTGTCTCTCAGTTGAAACACTGGAAGCTTGAACCCTAAATTGGCCTCCTGATCAATCGATGAAGTCAAAGAGCTGCTCGTGTCAATCCCTTCGGACTTCAGTACTGCTTGGTCCTTCCTCAGTTTCAACCCATCAATCCTTTCTTTCAACTGCTTTATGTATGATGTAGCTTGATCCAGCTGATCTTGCCGCGACAGCGATTCCTGAAACGCAAAAAAGGAGAAAGGGAAATTAAGGATATTTTCACTCTTTCTTGTTAGTTGAAGTTGATACACACGACCCGATATTTTCACTCTTTCTTGTTACTAATGATACACAAAATTTTTTTGATAGATCAATTCCATCCATTCCCAAGAAAACTTCATTTCAAAAGACTAGTGGTTTTCAAGAAATTGTTAAGAAGCCAATAAATAAATGGAAATTGCAGCGTTATCTAACGTTTTTTAACCTCGGAAAGAAAGTTAGGCACTTGATCACTTCTAGTAAACCCAGAGAGAGAGAGAGAGAGAGAGAGAGAGAGAGAGACCAAAGAAGTGGTGATATGGTGTTGAGGAATGAGGGAAGCAAGCTTGGAGCAGAGAATATTCATGTGGATTCTTCGATTTTTCTCCGTGGTTTTCCGCTCTACTTTCGGCGACTGATTGTTGCTTGTGCTTTTGTTCATCTTTGAGATCCAGATTTGATCTGCTGTTGTATCCTTCACTTACAGAATACAAGCTTGTTGTGTCTGAACAAGAGCAGAAGGCAATAGTCGAAAAGAAAGTGCGTCTTGAGAGACTCCTCAGACTTTCGACATGGAGAGAGAGAGAGAGAGAGAGAGAGAGAGAGAGAGAACTTTTTGTTTTGGTCGGAAGAGAGAGATTGAATCTGAAAAGTGAAGCGGTCTGATTGTGTGCATGCGTGCTTATAAATAGAAAGATTATTGGTGAAGAGGAAAGAAAAGTAAGAGTAAATGGAGTGATTACCGATTCATTCCTTCTATAAGCAGCACAAGAAGGGGTGCGATAGCGACCGCACAGGGAAGGATTGCTTTTAGTCGTGCGAAGGAGGGAACGCTCTGAACAAAAGGAGCGCCGAACACATGGAGTGATTTCTTGGTTTCACATCCAATTAAGTTGTTTTAGCTAGAACATTGTGAATTTGGATGTGATTTAGTGTGGGAAACACTCAAACGTGTAAGTCTTTGTAACACTCGATTCTTCAATTATTAAAGGATTATTTACTGCAGGCTCTTCGCATGGATTAGGTACCGATACATGGTCCAAACCACATGTTCTTTTCTATTTCTCATTTATTTCTTTGGCCATTTCACGTTAATTTAATTATAAGATCACGTTAGTTTCCGTGTTATATTATAATAGTTGATATTAGAACTAATGTTAGGGTTTCTAGAGTTAATTTGAGGCTTTTGGTTGTCCGATCGCAGTTTGGAGATATATTAAGATACCTACTATGTTGACAACCTAGGGATTAGCAAAAGCGTTGAGCGGCAAGAATAAATTGCCAGAAATGATAAAAGAGGCTAATACGGTTGAGTTGATAGAGAAGACGAAGAGTATAACCCTATTGAATCTATCAGATGAAGTATTGATCGAAGTGGTCGAAGAGAAAGATATCGCAACTTTTTGTGGGCAAAGCTTGAGTTACTTTATTTGATGAATGGTTTGAACAATTGTTTGTATGTGCTGTAAAGGATATTTCAATTTTGGATGTTCAAAGGCCCATCCATGAGAGCCAACTTAAATGAGCTCATAAACTTGAAAAATGTCAATGAGGACTTGCCTAATATTATTGCTTTCATCTCCATTGGATTCTTTTGAGCACTTTATTGATTCACTAATACAAGGGTGCATCACAATCTCCTTGGAAGAGGTAAACTTCGCCTCGTTTTCAAGGGAGTGGCAGAAATTGTGAGAATATAACTTAATGCAAAATAGCGCAAAGTTTTGTTATTTATTGTCGAGACGAACAAAGAGAATCTATAGGTGGCAAACGAAGGGGCACTCTAGATTGAGGTTCAACATTTAGAATTGTTGATGTTATCATCGCGATGAAGTAGGACACTATAGGAGAGGTTGTCCAAAGTACAAGGGCACAAGAGTAAAGGTGGAGTTTGCAAGCTATGGTAATATTGTTACCACAACATATAACAATTCCAGTAATGCTGATGATATGTTGGCAGTCATCACAAGTTCATTAGGTAATGTTTGGGGTGCTTGACTCTAGATGTTTTTATCATGTGACTTTTCATAGACACTAGTGTACTACCTATCTATAAATAGAGGGTGGTAAGGTGCTTATAGGAAATGGTGCTGCTTGTGAAGTAGTGGGGATTAGAATTGTTCAGATTAAGATGTACGGTGGAACCATGAGAATGTTGATTGACGCAAGGTATGTACTGAAGCTAAAAAAGAACCTTGTCTCACTGAGTGCTGTTGATAGGTTGAATATCCGATCTTTGCTAAAGGTGGAGTTTTAGAGGTCTCTTAAAATGTGCTTACTTTGATGCAAGGGAAGATGAAATGTGAGTTGCATCTTCTTTAGGGAACAACGGTGATTGGTTCATCTGCTAGATTCTTCGATTGCTTTTGGTCAAGATACAACGCTATTGTGACATGAGACTTGGACACACAAGTGAGAAAGAGATAATTATTTTGAGTCACAAGTGTCTGTTAGGAGGCCATCAAATTGAGAAGCTGAACTTTTGTGAACACTGCAACATGAGTAGTCAACCGAGAGTAAAGTTCACTATGACATCACTATCCTTCAAAGATTGTACGCTGCATACACTTGATGGTGCCCAATATGTATTGTCCTTTGTTGATGATGTTTCAAAAAAAGTCTGGATTTGTCTTCTTAATCACAAACATGAGGCGCTTGGCCAATTCAAGTTGTGGGCAAAAGATCGATTCAAGTGCCAAAAGTTGGCATAAAGGGACACTTAAGTGTCAAAAGTTACGAAAGTGACACTTAAGTGCCACATTTTAAGAAAAGTGGAACACCTGAGTGCCACCTCCGGCGAAGCCGGCCGGAAATCATACGTGACAATTAAATATTAATATTTATCGCCTACATCGGAGAGCCGACTCAGCTCTAATTCACCTAAAACGACGTCGTTTCTATAGTTGGCCAAAATAGAGCCCTTCAATCGGCCAAAATGACGTCGTTTTGGCATAATTTGAATTTTAATATAATATAAAAATTAATTAAATTAAATTTAAAACAAAATAATAATAATTTATATTTTTTTTAAAAAACAGAGGAGGAAGGTAGCCGGCAGCTAAGGGTTGAGCCATCGCCACCGCCGCCTCCCCGCCGTCGCCGGAAGGTGGGAGAGGGTCGGCCGAGGCTTGGTAGCCCCGACGAGGGCCGGCGGCCCGGCCAACCGACGGCGAGGGTCTGCGTGCCCTCACCCCAAATTTGGGCGAGGGTCACCGGCCCTCGCCCGGCCAACCCAAGGGCCGATGCCCGCTGGGAGGCCGCCCGTTGCGGATCCGGGCGAGGGCACGCAAGCCCTCGCCGTCGGTCAGCTAGGGCCGCCGACCTTCGGCTAGGGCTCGGCGGCGGCGAGGGCTGAGCTCTCAATCACCGGCTGCCTCCTCCTCCTCCTCCCCCCCCCCCTTTTTCCTCCTCCTCCTTCCCCCCTCACCGGATCTGGGCGAGGGTTGGTGGCCCTAGCCGGATCTGGGTGAGGGCCGCGACCCTCGCCCCAGATTGGGGGGAGGGCTCGCGGGCCCTCATTGCCGGTCAGCCGACCCTCCCCCCTTTGTTGCCGGCCCTTGCCGGCGACGGCGAGGAGCCCTCAGCCGCCTCCCTTTTTTTTTAATTTTTTTTAATTTTTTTATATTTTTATTTTTTATATAAATGTTTTAAATAAATTTAGTTTTAAATTTAATTTAATTCATTTTTATATTAATTTTTTACCACGTCCGCACCAAAACGACGTCGTTTTGCACTTGCTTCGCCGGAAAATTGACACGTCAGCATTTTGGCCAGATTTTGACCGGATTGGCACTTAAGTAATCCATTTTGCTTCGATTTTGGCACTTAAGTGTCACTTTCGTAACTTTTAGCACTTAAGTATCCCTTTGTGCCAACTTTTGGCACTCCAGGGGTCCAGGTGTCTCAAGTTGTGGAAGGCGATGATCGAAAAGCAAATAGGAAGAAAGATCACATGCTTGAAAACAAATAAATGGTTGGAAGTTTATTCAGAGGAGCTTAGTTGATTTTGTATAGAGGAAGACATGGTGAAATTTCACACTATTACAAACACATCATAGCGAAATAGAGTCGTGGAACTGATAAATAGAATTATGTTGGAAGGAGCTCGCTCTTTACTCTCCAATACTGAATTGGATGAAGATTTTTAGGTTTTAGGTTGAATAACTAAATATTGTTTGTTGCTTAGTGAATAGATCACCATCACATATAATTGATTGGAAAGCTTATGAGGAAACATAATAAGGTAAGCCTCTTGGTTATATTGGACTGAGAGTATTTGGTCGCGCTATGTATGCTCCTGCAAGCGAATGCGTGGTGGAGCTAGAAAGAGGTGCATATTCTTAAGTTATGCACATGGAGTGAAGGGATAGAGGTTGTGGTGCACTAAGGAAATTTCAACAGGTTGTATGTTCAGCCAAAAGGTTACCTTTAATGAATCTACTTTGTTGTAGAAGAGGAGTGTGAGATCAATCGTGGAAAAAGATATGAACGGTGTCTTGAAATAGGTGGAGCCTAGAGATGTTCAAAGTGTAGTAAATGTGACAGTATCTGCAGAGTTGCTCAATTCTATAGTAGCTGACAATTGTTCTTAGGTCACAATTAATGAAGTTTCAAGGTGATTAGCAAAGGTGGATGAAATAAAGAGACAATTGTCTGCAAAAACTAAAATAGAAAATTTGGGTACAATGAATACGACTTTAGGGATGCAAATGCAAAGAGAGACACTTGGAAAGTTGCGAGTGACTCGAAAGAATTTCGTCAAGAAAATGTAGAGGTGCTTCAACATAGAGTTGTGTAATCAGATCGGTTCTATCCGAGACCCGGACTGGGCTGAACAGCCCTGAAAGTCGGTCCGGTTCGAAATTTTTGGAACTAGCATAAACCAATCTGGTTCTTGGCTCTAAGTGAAGAACCACCCAAGATCTGGACCAAATTTGCAATCGGTTTCATAAAAACCAAAAACCCTCATTTTTCTCTTAGCATCTCCTTCTCTATCTCTCTCTTTTTCTCTGTTCTCTGTAGCCTCTCTCTCTCTCTCTCTCTCTCTCTCTCTCTCTCTCTCTCTCTCTCTCTCTCTCTCTCTCTCTCTCTCTCTCAACCCTCACTCGCTCCTAACTCGCCCTCACTTGTTCAATCCTCGCAACCCTCACTTGCTCAGACAACAATCATCGAGATGTAAAAACTGTAAAATCTCTTAAACTTCCTGTTGCATCTTTATTAGATCTCTTAAACTTCTATGTCTTGCAATAATCATTAGCGATTTTGGAGTTGATTGCTATATTGGAAAAGATTAGGCGGTAGTATGGATATTAATCCCTTTTCCCATTATGGGGGTTGATTCCTTTTTCCCATTTTTCTTTTTTTGGAGGTGCTTGCTGCTGGTAATATTTGGGGTTAAATCTCGCAAGTTTTTTGTGTCGAACACAGTCCATGAACTTTTGGTGGTATGAAATTACGTTGAATCATTGATGGGCAGGTAGCTGCAGATTCTAGTGTGAAATTTTTTGTTGGAATAAGTCTAATGTTCATAGTCCCATACTTATAACATCATCTTACTTATATTGTTTTTCTAAACTTTTGTAAGTTGGAGATATCCGTCGAAGTTATAAGTATGACAACTAGACTTATAACTTCATCATGTATTATTGTTGTCAGTAGAAGTAATAACATGCTAATTATATTTTGCTATTGTCGTGTTAATATGAAATTGACGTACTAAGACATATCAATGAATATGAAGGGATATGATGAAATGCGTCCGATCATGGAATTGTCATTCCATGGAGGTGAAGAAGAGGCATTAGCGAGTGCGACCAACAACATGAGGGTTCCTAGTAAAACAACAAATAAAGTAAAGTATATTTATTGTGGGGCTGACTATGCGTGCTCTGCTGAATCTGGTAGGTCTGCAATGGGAGCACTTGAAAAAGTAAAAGAAGTATCCTCACGTGGATTAGATGTAAACATTGTTTGCACCATGTAATAAACGCTAGTTGGCAAGATAAGGGGGGGATATTTGTAGTGATACCGGTAGTGTCTTAATGACATGGAGGTTTGATAAAAAATATTGCAAGCACATGGTTGCTAAGATGATCATAATTGATGAACAAACTTTTTTTCCATGATTGAGTGTGTTGTTTTTCGTGATACAATTCCACGATTTACATTGTGGCTAGAGATTGTTATATTTGAGCAAAATAACTTGTTTGAAGAATTACTTTTGTAAACTTAAGTCTAGAATCACACTCGTGACCAATACATGGAGTTCCGTTCAGAACTTGAACTATTTATGTCTGTCTCATTGCATATTTTATTGATAAAAACTAGAAGTTGTATAAAAAAAAAGTTGCAATTTTGTGGTGATGCATAGTCATAAGGGTAAGGAGATTCAAAAAATGATACAGAAATGCATTTACGAGTGGGAAATAAAGAAAAAAGTATCCACAATAACCATGGATAGTAATAGCTCCAATGATGTGTCCGTTGATTATTTGAAGTAAAAATTTGAAGAGAAAGGTTATTGATCTTAAATTGTGATGTTTTACACACAAGGCACACTGCTCCTATATAAAACATAATTGTAAGAGATGGACTGAATGAGGTGAGTGATTCTATTGCCAATATATGAAGCATAGTTAGATATGTGAGGATTTCTTTCACGAGAGCTAAAACATTTCAATCTTATATTGAGAATGAAGGGATAACATACAAGGGTTGGATCTATCTTAATGTTGTCACTACATGGAACTCTACTTATCTCATGTTAAACAAACACCATAAAAGTTTGAAAAAACTTTTGAAAGGATGGAAGAAGATAATTTATCTTTCGTAAGTGAGCTTAACACTGATTCTCCTCAAAATGAGGACTGGAAAAATGCCATTGTTCTTTCTAAATTTCTAAAACTATTTTATAATACCACCAATCGGATGTCGAGGAGTTCATACATTACTCAAATGATAATTTTAAGGGATTAGCTCTTTTTATAAATATTTGAACGATGGCAAATGCTACAAATCCTAAACTTCAAACTATAAGTACAAAAATGAAAGAAAATTTTAACAAATATTACGGGAGTTTGGATAGCATTGGATCTCACAAAAAAGTTGAGTCATGTGAAGCTCTGTTATGGACAAATATATGATGATGAAACAAAAATTGATGAGATGCATGATAATGTGAAGCATACCTTGAAGCATCTATATCAATTTATTAGCAATCTTTTGTTGTTTCTATTAATTGAAATTTTGGTGGTTGAAGTGTAAGTACTAGTAGTAGTTCCAATGCTAATGGTGAAAAATCCTTTTTCATGCAAAAAAATAGTGTTTGACAACAATAATTCTAAGCTTGATCGATATCTTGAAGCTGAAAGTGAAGATGTCCTTAATCTTGAACTTTTGACGTGGTGGAAGAGTATTGGATCAAAATATAAAATCCTAGCTTTGATGGCTCAAGATGTTTTGTCTATTCCAATTATATCATTGCTTCAAAGTTGGCTTTTAGTATCAGGTTGTGTGCTTGACAATTGTCAAAGTACTTTGACTATTATCTGCACTCAAAATTTGTTGAGAGCCATTCGCATGCCAATTAATGTGAGGAGTGCATCGAGAATGCAAAAAAAATTAAGTGGGTAAGTCATGTATATTTCTATCTTGTAATTTGATAAAAGTACACCACAAGTGCTAAAACCTGGTACTGATGGACACTTAAGTGCTAAAATTTCTAAATACTATTTTCTTTTTAAATTGAACACTTAAGTGCCAACTCAAGCGAGGCTAATCGGAAATCCAACGTGGCATTATTTTAAGAATAAAAGTGGTCTACGTGGCTCGTCGGAATTGTCTACTAAAAAATTAATATACAAAACGGGGTCGTTTCCATGGTCCCTCAAATCAAAAACCCTAAATCTAGCCACCACCACTAGCAACCATGTGTGTTGCTGCTAGGTGCTGGTGCACCTCAGCGATGACTATGACGAGGGAGCGACCCTGAGTGAACAGTGAGCAACGACGGAGCCTCAGCAAGAATGGTGACCAAACAGTGAGCATGAGAAGGCCAGCGAGCGCGAGATGGATAGCGAGCATGAGACAATGCTTGATTCAATATGCTAAATGATGTCTTTTATCAAGCACACCAAAACGACTTCATTTAGTTTTTACCCAATCTATGTGGACGGTGTGACGTCGTTCGCCCTATCCACATGGATAATTATTTTTAAAATAATTGCCACATCAATAAAAATATATGCAAGAAAATGCCACGTTAGCATTTTGGCCAGAAATTCTCGCCGTTGGCACTTACATGTTAATTTCTTCTCTGATTTTGGCACTTAAGTGTCCACCTGTGCTAAATTTTGACACTTAGGGTGTCCAACGCTCCTTGTAACTCATTTGCATATCTATCTAATGAGTGAATATTTTATATAATCTCTTCTTTGGTTTTTACATTTGGATTTTATTACTGATGATATTATCAATGGTAAATTGAGTTTACGAGTTCAAGTGAAATGAATATATGTGGTGAGTTTTTCTATTAATTGTAATAACAATTTAATTTAAAATACCTCAAGCGACTAACTATGTTGTTTGTTTTGTTTTCAAATGGTTAGAATTCGGAGCAATATTTCTATGGATGAATGAGGAATGAAGTTTTATATTTATAATTTATATTTTATGTTACGTGTTTTGAATTTTTTATTATTATTATTTATAATAGTACATGACTATGTGGTTATTTTATGGATTTTCTTAGCAGATAGAGATTTCTTTTGTTCATCTTTTAATTTGTTGATCATATAATTTTGCTATAAAAAAATAAAATGAAAAAAGGAATAAAAGAAAAATAGGATTTTAGATAGACCCTACACTAGATCGAAAAAACATGATAGGTTTCAGGATTGGTTCTAGGGCCAACAAGGTAGATTTCAAATTCCAAAAACTAGAACTAATTTGAACAAGATAGATTCGTGTTCCAAATCTAGAATTTACCCATCTTGAAACCAATCACCGTACTTTAACATATGATAAAGAAATTTTGTAAGCACTGCACTTGCTACACATCATAAATTATCTAATTTGTCAATGCCCCCTTGGATGGAGGTGGAGCACTTGTTTTGTGTTTCATATGTTAGTATGGTTGGTTGCTTGAGTTATACCATCGATAGTACTAGGCTTGATATATTGCACGCAGTTAAGAAAATGGACGCGCAGACCCTTGGAGTGCCATAAGTTGGCACAAAGGAACACTTAGGGTGCATTTAGTAACGTTTCTGTTCAAAAATTGTTCTAGGGAATAGAAATAGAAAAAACTATTTCTGTTCTTGGGAACAATTTTTGACCAAAAGAACGCGTTTGGTAAACTTGTTCCTGGAATAAAAAAAGAACAGAAACATGTATAGTAAATTTGTGTTTTTTTTAATTTCTTTTAAATTTTTAATATTTTCATTTTATTTTTCATTTTTTTTTCTTTTTTTTTTTTTTCTTTTTTTCTTCCTTGTGGCCGGTCGCCGGCCTTGGCCATGGCTGGTGACCGGCCGACGAGGGCCGGCGGCCTTGCCCAGCCACGGCAAGGCTCGCCGGCCCCCGGCGAGGCCGAGCCTCGCCGTGGTTGGGCGAGGCTCGGCCTCGCTTTAGTTGGGCGAGCTCGGGCGAGCCCGGATCCGGCGAGGCCGAGCTCGCCCAGCCACCGGCGAGGCTCGATGTCGCCGGGCCATCGCCAGGCAACAGGCCAAAGAAAAAAAAAAAAAAAAAAAAAAGAAGAAGAAAAGAAAGAAAGAAAAAAAAATAGAAGAGAGAGAAAATTTATTTCTTGAAAGTGTTCCGGAAACAAAAAACAAGTTTTTCTTGTTTCTTGTTTCTGTTCCAAATTTGTTCCCGAGAACAAAAAAAATAGATTTGGAACAAAAACGCAAACAAATGCATTTCTGTTCTTTTTTTGTTCCCCGGAACAAAAAAATAGAAAATGTGTTCATAAACACATCCGAGAAACACAAACAAACACACCCTTAAGTGCCAATCCGGCCAAAATCTGGCCAAAATGTTGACGTGGCGATTTTCCAAAAAGTAAGTGCAAAAAAACGCGTCGTTTTGGTGCTGATATGGTAAAAAAATAATATAAAAATTAATTAAATTAAATTTATTTAAAATATTAAAAAATAAAAACTTGTAATATTAAAAAAAATTTAAAAAAATTGAAAAAAAAAAAAAAAAGAAAAGGGGGGAAGAAGGCCGCGAGGGCCGAGCCCTCGGCCCCACCGGAAGGGCCGGCGACGGAGGGGGAGGATCAACCGAGGTCGCCAAGCCCTGGCCAGGGGCCGGCGACCCCGGTTGACTGGAGGCGAGGGCCCGCGAGCCCTCGCCAAGCTGGGCCAAGGGCCACCACCCGGCGAGGCAACCCTCAACGGGTAGTGGCCCTTGGCTTGGCCGGCGAGGGCCGCCGACCCTCGTCGGATCCGGGCGAGGGCTACAACCCTCGCCTCGATTTAGGCGAGGGCTCGCGAGTCCTCGCCGCCGGTCGGTCGGGGGTCGCCGGCCCCTAGCTAAGGCCCGGCGACCCCGGCCGACCCTCCCCTCCGTCGCTGGCCCTTCCCGGCCGGCGGCGAGGGCTCGAGGGCTCACTCGTCGCCCGCCTACCCCTTTTTTTTTTAATTTCTTTTTAATTTTTTTAATATTTTAAATAAATTTAGTTTTAAATTAAATTTAATTAATTTTTATATTAATTTATTTCCACGTCGCACCAAAATGACGTCTTTTTTACATTACCTAGCCACGTTAGCGTGCAAAACGGCGTCGTTTTGCACTTCGCCGAAAATTGTGCACGTGAGCATTTTGGCCGGATTTTAGCCGGAGTGGCATTTAAGCGATCCATTTCTCTTTGAATGTGACACTTAAGTGTCACTTTCATAAGTTTTGGCACTTAAATATCTCTTTGTGCCAACTTATGGTACTTGAAGCGATATTTTGCCTAAGAAAATGTATGTGATTAATTCATGTATACATTGTGATGTTGTGAAGTGCATTCATCTAATTTTATGAGGGAAGACAAATGTTGGGTATGTTTTCGAAGATGTAATTCGGGTAATTTGGTGGTAATTGGGTTTGTGAACTCAAATAACGCACAAAACCTAAAAGACGATCAATCTACGAGTGGTTGTGCATTTGCTTCTGTTAGTTGCATTGTAATTTGGAAGTGTCGTTGAGAGACATGGTGACGACAAAGCAGCAAAAGAGGTAGTGTAGTCTAGTGACTTGGTTAGTGATGTTGGCATGGAACATTTGGTTGATTTGGTGTTTGGTGGAAGTCAGAGATATTGCTAGAGAATTTAGTTTATTGGGGACTGAAACATTTGTGTCAAATATAGCATGTTAAGGGAAGATGTGACCGTCTAAGAAGTACCGACATCCTCCAAGAGTCTTTGTATCATGTTCGACACTCCGACACGAGCCAACACGCGGCCAACAAGCGTCAGAAAATCCAACACGTGGTTAACTTTTCTTGACATGCTCCGACACGCGAGTCCAAAATTCTGACACACGATTCAAACACGCACGGGGTCAATTCTAAAAATTTTCAATATTTGAGGGATCAAATTGTAAATATATTGAAAAAAAAAAAAAAAGGTAGAGATCGTGGCTGGGCTTTGCTCCTTCTCCCGCTATTGCTGGTGAGGGTGGCAAAGGGGGGTGGCCTTCGCTGGCCTGAGTGAGGGCATCAGCGGCCAAGTGAGGGCCGGCAAGACTCGCCTAGATCTAGGCAATGCCTCAGCTGAGGCCCGGGCGAGGCTCGCCTAGATTTGGGCAACTCCGCGCCCTCGCTTGGGCCTAGTGGGGATCATCGGCCCTTGCTTGGGGCTGACGAGGCCTCGTCTAGGGCTGGGGAAGCTCGTGCAGGCACAAGCGAGGGCTGGCATCACCTAGATCTGGGCTAGCCTCACCAACCCCAACTGAGGCGTCGCCCAAATCTAGGCGAGCCTCACCCGTACCTTGCTTCGGTTGGCGAAGGCCGCCTCCCCGCCGATGCAAGCCGCCCCCCACCGCTATCTAAGGCCGGTAAGGTCGCCAGCCCCCTTCGACGGCGATAGCAGCCTACCCAACCAAGCAACCACGACCCTACCTTTTCTTTTCTTTTTCCAGTTTTTTAGAATTATTTTCGCTTTTTTAAAAGTTTTTTTTACTATTCTTTAAATAAGTTTTAAAGAAAAAAGTAATAAAAAATGCCACATAGGATAAATAAATAAATTGAAAAATACTACTTCGGAATTTTCCGTTAAACAAATTGATGATGTTAATGGAAGGACTCGATTGCACCAATTTGATAAGTTTTAGAACTCAATTGCACTTTTGTGACAAGTTCTACAACTTGTAGTATATATATTCTTAAATTTAATAGTGGAATATAGATTGATTTTTTTTCTCTAAGTTTTATGGATTATTGCAATGAAATATAGTTGAATTTGTCAAATTAAAATAATGAATGATATCAAAAAAATGTTGGATTAATGGTTTAATTCTAGGCTATTATTATTATTATTATTATTACTATTACTATTATTATTATTATTATTATTATTATTATTATTATTATTATTATTATTATTACGTGTCGAACAATGTCAAAATTCTCTATTTTTTTAGAAATGACGTGTCGGCGTGTCGTGTCGCATGTCCATGTCGAGGCTGCATAGGTGACCATAAAAAAGTGTGTATAGCAGAGAATCTTACGGACATGTTGACCAAGTTTATTCCTCTCTATAAGTCCGAGTTTAACTTGGGCTTGATATACCTCTATGATGGTTGAGCGCCCACCGATAGAGGTGAGCGGTTCTAGAGTCTGTTCAGGTTTCACCCGAAATCTTCTTGTTAGACCTTAGAATTTAGAACTTATTTTGTCACAAGTTCCAAAGTCAATTCCGAGATTTATCCGAAAATAGGCTAATTTCTTTTCTTCTTTTTTTCAGTTTTAGTTGAGCAAAATGAAATTCCATAGCAACAAAAATGAAAATTTCTCATTTGTCAATAGTAACAATTCATAAATGATGAATGCGTATAATAAAATAAATAATAAAAAGTTCAAATCATGTGCATATACCTAAATCTTAGAACTTCATTCCTCTATATAAGTCTTAGCTCGAATTTGGCTTGATATAGGTCGTTGGAGCATTGGAAGAGTAGATGATAAATGTCGAGCTAACATGAAGAACTCTCCTAAGTTGCGTCTCGAATTTGGAGTTGTGTATGAAACATGACTTGTTTGATCTTGCTTCGAGGATTTCCGTTTATTCAAACTCGGTGTGCCTTTTATTCCCAATCGAATTTGTACTTACTAGGCAGAGGAACTTGATTGGGTCTTCCGTTGAAGAGGACTGTCCAAACCATGATTTTTTGCGCTCTTTCTTTTTATTGTGTGGAGGGGAGGGGCCCTACAAAAAGTAGGGCTCATATATTCTCGACAGACATCTGCATGTGGGGCGAGGAGACCGTTGGAGGAAGAAAAGGAAACACCACATGCAGGAGATTGTCGGAGGAAGAAAGAAAAACGTGTGTTTTCCTTTCTGATTTCCTTCCTTCTATAAGCCGCAAAAAAAAGGAATCAAAGTGGTCTTTTTTTTCCGTTGGGAAGTGCGCTTCTTCAGTCAAACGAAGAACTTCTGAACAAAAGAAGCGCCGAACACATGGGAGGATTGGACTTTACATGCAAATGAGTTTTTATTCATAAACATCGTGGATTTAGAAAGAATTTAAGTGAGGAAAACATTTCGACGTACGAGCGATCGTAATATTTTGATTCTCTAATCATTAGTAAATTATTTATTATTAAAATATATATTAATACTCAAATCAAATCACATAAATCTTAAATATTCTTTATTGTTCGTCATTTATTTCTTCGGTAATTCCATGTTGATTCAATTATATGATCCAACGGGCTTTTGCATCATATTAGAATCAAAGTAATATTTCAAATTATTTCCTGTCAAATGACTTTATTATTGTTGTTAATGATGGAGATTGCTGCCCTCCGGAGTTCCTTCTCTTTCTCGGTTTTCCTTATGTGCTGTCACAAATTCTCTTTGTCAAATGTTGCCATGATTAATATTTAGTTGTTCAGTTTCATGCAGTTAACCGTTTTCATTTTCTCCCAAAAGATTTATAGAGAGAAATTGACACGATCAATAAATTTGACGCAAAATTTATCAGATTTAACTATTCGAATGGAGTTAATATCCGTCGAGAACAATCGATTCATGTCGCGAGTCCAAGAGTAGGACCAATGGCCCGTTAAAGTTCTCCCAATTATGGTGACAGCCCAGTCCATTAGCTCTGTCCAAAACCCTAAAGCTCACGTGTGTGTAGTTCTACAATAACACCACAACATCAGCAAGAACCATAACTCTTTAGGAAAGCAGTACAAATTAGGATAGTTTCACTGAAAATCATCATATGACGTGACCATAAAATCTGCCTTGAAATCAAAGTTTTGGCCCCTTCTCTTCAGCATCCGTACAGGTATGCTCCTCGAAGTTTTATTTCGACAACAACTGAAGATTTATTACCATTAGCGTGGACATCAATATAGGATTTTCATAACAACCATGACTTGGATATAGAACCTTGACTCTTGATTTCAGTTAACTAACTTAGGGTTTTCCAAAAGAGCAAGATGCCTTGCCAAAGCTACATCTTACGCAAAAGATCAATTTATTTCTTGAAGTGAATCGAGGGGATGTAAATCGTAATTTCCCAACGAGTAGTCCAAAAAGGAGATTGTAGAGATCCAAGATTGCTTCAGAACTGGTATATGTTTGTATGGATATACAAACGGCACATAATAGTTTTATATAAGCATTTTACACATATTACTCTCTGTTGGCCTTTAATACTACTAAGATTACTCCAACAACATTTGCGACCACTGCTTGTATTGCTCGCTGGTCGAGGCTACTTTAGTTCTACAACAGACATAAAACATACATTGATTATGAATTTCATTCCATCTCCAATCTGCATCGACCGGTTACCATATTTTAGGCAAAAGTTCGTGTCTTTTTTCTTACTATATGTTGTTGCAACATTAGAAGATCAATCTCTAGAGAGATAATCAGTAGATAAATTCTTTCATTCTCTCATATGTCCTTGTGGTCTCTACTCCAACCCTACATAGTGTCATCAATTCCATCACAAACAATAGAATGAGAGCTAGACATCTAATCATGGGCCCGACGAAACGCTTACACAAAAGAACTTAAGAGAGGAACGAAAGAAAAAAAAAATTACTGACAGAAATTGTCCTAAATTTCAACACACTAAGAACGAAACACATGAAATTTGTAGTAGTTATGTATCCTCTTAAAAGCAGATTCCCCAACCTCGTTATGCTTCAAAGTATATGTCATTAGCCTTCACCTTAAAGATTAACTTATTATATGGTAGATATAACAACACGATCTCTCTAATTTGAAATTCCTCGAGAGTTTGGCTGCTCCAAGACACATGTACTTAAAGAACCCTAGTTTCCATTCATCTATAAAGTAAGGATAACATTAAGATGATATGATCTTTTTTCCTGTTAATTTAAAATTATAATATCCTAGATGAAATTATATATAATGAGTTACTTAGCATGGAGTGTGGAGAAGATCTTATCACCCATTAGGGAAAAGATGGCCCTAACAACCCCAGCTCCTTCTTCTACGAGAATGCTGATCACTTCATACAGCATGAAGTTCTTCCTCCTCCCACTGATCAAGATCACTTCCGGACCTAATCGATGGTCTCTCAATTCATACACTGGAAGTGCTGTAAAATGAATGCAAAAGCGCTAACCAAGATCTCGCAACTAAGTCAATATGAGAGAACCAGAGAAAATAAATGAGGAACGATAAAAGACATTAAAAATTTACGTGGTTTGATCAAAATATTGGAATCTACTTCCACAAGAGAGTCGCAGTAAATAATCTATTATAATCGGAGAATCAAAGTTATAATCATCCTCACGTTCGAGCCTTTTTTTATACTTATGTCCAAATCCAAGTATTTATAAATAAACAATTCAGATGGACATAAAACTCACTGCACATCATTCACGTGTTTGGAGCTTGCTTGTCGTGCCACCCACAAGAAACGCTCCTTGTTCGGCTTCGTCATTGTCATTTTTTGTGCGGCGTCGAAAGGAGAGCTCTCCAGTGTGCGGCTTCTATTTGCTTCTGGCGGCTCTTCACACACCGAGGAACCCACCGGGGGCTTGTTCTTTGTCTACACATAGGAGTGAAACAACCACACATCTCCTTTGACCAAAACCAAATAAGCCAATAACGTGAGCTCCTTCGTTGGAACCAATCAAGGAAACTACACCGTCTCATGAATCCAAATCCAAATAAAAAAAATTGTACACGGGCTCAAACTCGAGACATAATTTAATTATAAGCATGAATCCTAGTTTAGCCTCCTGATCATTGAATGAAGTCAACAGCCGCTTGTGTCAATTTCTTTGGACTGCGGTACTGCTTGTTCCTTCCTCAGTTTCAACCCATCGATCCGTTCTTTAAAATGCTGTATGATGCAGCTTGATCCAGATGGTCTTGCTACGACAGCGATTCCTGAAACCCAAAAAAAGAGAAAGGGAAATAAAGGAAATTTTCACTCTTTCTTGATTGTTGAAGTTGACAAACATGACCCAGATTTATGTACCTATTTTACTTATTATACACAACAAGATTTTGATAGATCAATTCCATCCATTTCCAAGAAAAATTATGATCTCAAATGACAGTTTATTTCCAAGAACTTGTTGTTAAGAAGCCAATCATAAAAAGGAAATTGCGGCGTTATCTAACGATTTAAGCTCGGAAAGAAGGTTAGGCACTTTACTTGATCAGTTCTAGTAAACCCAGAGAGAGAGAGAGAGAGAGAGAGAGAGAGAGAGAGAGACCTTGAAAGTGCTGATATGGTGTCGAGGAATGAGGGAAGCACGCTTGGTGCAGAGAATTTTCATGCGGAATTTTTGCTTTCTCTCCAAGCTTTTGCCCTCGACTTTCCTCGACTGATCACTGCTTGTGCTTTTCTTCATCTCTGAGTTCCAGGTTTGATCTGCCGTAGTATCATTCATTTACAGAATATAAGCTTATTGTGTCTGAAGAAGAGCAAAAAGGCAATAATTGACCAGAGTTGGTATCAGAGCTTGTTATATGCCTCTGCTTGATAATTTTGGTGGGGCTTTTGATTGAATAAAAAGAAATTTAGGGACAAAATCTAATTGGTGATTTTGGCAAAATTTGTGCAAGTCACCACTTGTCTTGAGTACCGTTGCAATGCCATGGGCAACAAAAACCTTAAAGTAATTCAGCATTATGGTGATTGTCCAAGGCGAATTGTGTAGCGGAATTTGTGGTGGTTAGGGTTTGTGTTTTGGGGAATTTTGCTTGATTTCAAGTAATTTTTGGCCGTTTTCGCCGAATCTTGGATCTGTGTGGTCATGCCAGTGAGGTCTTGGTAACCCAACCACTTATTTTGGTTTAAAGTGGAGAACCAGGCAGTGGAAGGCGTCAGAAACCGTGAAATCACAAAAAAAAAAAAAAAAAAAAAAAAAAAGGGCACAGACGCCGCGTGAGCCGCAAGCATGTAAGACCCACACACTCGCGGCTCGCCAAAGGCAAGTGTAGCCACGTGCCCACGCAAGCCTCAGGCATGTGCGATGCACGCGCCCGCACGGTAGTTTGGGTGCGTGTGACACGTGCCCATTGGTCCTACTACATGATTTTACAATGATGCCCTTGGTTTTCTTTATTTACTGCTTTGCCCTTATCTGTAAATTTACAACACTACCCTTGGACGAATTATTTACTGTTTTGCCCTTGGTGTGTTGATTTATAATTTTGTCCTTACATGCAATTTAGTGGATGTTTTATGCATGTAATCAAATGTCTAATAATCCGTATATATTTAATTAATTGAAGATTAGCCATTGTATCTTTGATTTTATTCAATTATATACATTAAGAGCCTTTGGATTGCATATAGACAAAGACATTAATTATGATTAGTCACCATAATATTATGAATTTTATCCCACATGAATTTTCAATATATTAATATGATTAATTATGATGAAATATCATTTTATTTTTCTTAATTTACCCATAGGGATTAAGGAATGGAGTATAATTGATAGTTTCATTATGAAGTAATTACGAATCTATTTAAATTAAAAATTTTGCCCACGAATAGTTTTTGATGTTATGTGATTCATAATTTATAACATGTTTTACATTGATAAAATATGATTTAAGTTTATTAGCCTCAAATATATGATACATAAGTTTCCTTTAATTATAATGCAGTTTTACCACCTATAATTAGTTCTGGTATAATTGTTCCTGAGCTAAACAGTGACAACTATAAAGAATGGTAAGAATTAATTCTTCTCTAATTGGGGTTCATGGATATTGATTATGCTATACAGTCAGACAAACCACCTACTCCTACTGAGGATAGCACTCAAGCTGAAGTTACTCTTTATGCACAATGGGAGCGGTCTACCACCTCATTGCGATGTACATAAAAATAAAACTTTTTGCTAGTATTCGTGGTTCAACAATTCAGCATAACTATGCCAAAGAATTACTTGAGGTTATTGATGCACAATTTGAATATCCAGAGAAAGCGCATGCCGTGATCCTGATTATGAAGTTCTCATTGTTGAAACTTATTTACGTAAGAGGTGTATATGAGCACATAATGAAAATGAGGGACATTGCAGCTCAGTTGAAAAATTTTAAGGTGGGGATATCATAATCTTTTCTTGCAAACTATATTCTGACCACTCTCCCACAAGTGTATGCCCCTTTCGAGATCTCTTACAACACACATAATACTAAATGGTCAATCAATGAACTTATGACCATGTATATTCAAGAGGAAGGGAGGCTGCTCATGGAAAGGGGAGAAAGTGCTCACATGGCAATACAAGATAAGTATAAAAGGTAAGGCATGCAAAAAGGAAAAGGTAAAATACCTCCCCAAGCTGGCATCAAGAAGGAATTCAAGTGCTTCTTTTGTAAAAAGAAAGAGCATATGAAGAAAAATTGCACCAAATTTAAGGTCTAACTCAAAAAAAAAAAAAAAAAAAGTAACCAACTATCATATATTTGTTATGAATCTAATATGGTTAATGTGGGTCACAATACTTAGTGCATTGATTTTGGTTATATAATCCACATTTCAAATTCCTTGCACGGTTTTTAGAACCAGCAGAAACCAATGGGAAGTGAACAAAGTATCTATTCAAGAAATAAAATGCGTTCGTGTGTGGAAGCACCTAGTCCATTTGCGAAATTTCTTGAAGAGCATGGGATTATTGCCCGGTACACTTGCCTAGTTCTCCGAACCAAAATGGTATAGCAGAAAGAAGAAATCAAGCTTTATTGGACATGGTGGGGAGTATGCTTAGTAGCTCCAAACTTCTTAAGTCATTGTGGACTAAGGCTCTTAAAACGGCAATGTACATATTAAACCGAGTTCCAACCAAGGCCATCCCTAAGACACCTTTTGAGTTATTCAAAAATTGGAAACTGAGTTTGCAACATGTATGCGTATGAGGATGCCCGTCTAAAGTAAGAGTTTACAATCCACAAGAAAAAAAAATTAGACCCAACGACTATAAGTGGGTATTTCGTTGGATATGCCGAAAGGTTCAAAAGATACAGGTTTTATTGGCTATGTCACACCACTAGATTTATGGAATCGAGAAATGCTAAGTTTCTTGAGAATGACATGATAAGTGGGAGAAATCAATTCAAGGACTTTGTTTATGAAGAAATTCATTCAAATGGTCAACATTCCACTTCATGTATTGGATTGGTTGTTGTTTACAATACCCCTTTAGTTCAACCAATTGTTGAAATTCAACAACATGTTGATATTGATCTAGTAAACCTAACTATTCATCAATTACTAAAAACCATTTAGCATCTAGTTGAACAATAGACTTCTCAAGAGAATGTTGATACAACATTAAAAAAGTCTACTAAAATAAAGAAATCAACAATTCCTGGTGATTATATTGTGCATTAACAAGAATCTGACTATAATGTTGGTACTGAGAATGATCCTAAAACATTTTCACAAGCCATGAGTTATGATAAATCTAATTTGTGGTACAATGTCATGAAGGAAGAGATGAGTTCTATGACATCTAATAAAGTCTAGGATTTAGTAGAGTTGCCCAATGGGGCAAGGGTCATTGGTTGTGAATGGATTTTTAAAACTAAGAAAGACTCATTGGACAACATTGAGAGATACAAAGCTAAACTCATTACCAAATGATTCACTCAAAAGGAGGAAATCGATTACACGGAGACATTCTCTCCTATATCTATGAAAGATTTTTTTTTTTCATACTATTTTGGCATCGGTTACTCATTTTGATATGGAATTACATCAACCGGATGTGAAAATGGTGTTCTTTAATGAAAAACTAGAAGAAGTGGTTTATATAAAACAACCAAAAGGATTCTTCTCTAATGCTGATGAGCATTTGGTGTGCAAGCTTAAGAGGTTTTTGTATGGCTTGAAACAAGTATCCCGCCTTGGTACTTGAGATTCCATGAGGTCATCTCTTCTTTCGGTTTTGTAAAGAATGTTATGGATCAATGTATGTACCAAAAGGTTAGTGAGAGCAAAATTTATTTTCTTGGCCTATGTGTGGATGACTTTTTGCTTACAACCAATGATAAGGGATTGCTACATGAGGTGAAATAATTTTTCTCTAAGAGTTTTGACATGAAGAATATGGGTGAGGCATCTTATGTCATTGGCATTAAGATCTATTGGGATAGACTTCGAGGTATATTAGGACTATCTCAAGAAACCTATATTAATAAGGTCTTAGAGAGATTTTGGATGAAAGATTGTTCATCAAGTATAGCACCCATTATGAAGGGTGACAGGTTTAATATGAACCACTACCCAAAGAATGATTTTGAAAGGGAACAAATGAAAAAAAAATCCCATATGCTTCTACTATCGGCAGCTTAATGTATGCTCAAATTTGCACTTGACCTGATATTGCTTTTGCTGTAAGAATGTTAGGAAGATACCAAAGTAATCCAAGTATGGACCACTGGAGAGGTGCAAAGAATGTGATGAGGTACCTTTAAGGTACCAATGGACACATGCTTATATATAGGGAGACTGACAGCTCGGAGGTAATTGGTTACTCAAATTCAGACTTTGCTAGCTACATTGATTTTCGTAAATCTACATCGAGATATATTTTTATATTTGCTGACAGAGCTGTATCCTGGAGGATTGCGAAATAGACCTTGGTTGCCACTTCCACTATGGAGGCTAAGTTTGTTTCCTATTTTGAGGCCACCTCACATGGTATGTGGTTGAAAAGCTTCATATTAAGGCTTAAAGTCGTAGTTCCATCACTAGGCCATTGAGAATATTTTGTGACAATTCAACTATAGTTTTCATAGCTAAGAACCATAAAAGTGATAGTCGAGGTAAGCACATCAACATCAAATATTTAACCATTAGAGAACGTATTAAAGAGAAGAAAGTGGCCATAGAACACATAAGCACCAAATTGATGATAGCTGATCATTTAACCAAAGACATGCCACCAATGATTTATAAAGATCATGTAGTCAGAATAAGCATTAGTCCAATTATGTAATTTTCTTTTTTATTTGAAAGAACTTGTGAAACTTTCATTAATTTGCTATGTTTTTCTCAATAAAGTTATATACATTCAGTTATTCTAAGAAAAACAATCATATTTGACCTAGAATAAACATAAGGTTTATTTATTATATTATGTTATCACATATGAGGTGGTGAGATACATTATAATACATAAAAAAAAAAAAAAAAAAAAAATACTCGTTTTAAGAGGACTTATCGCCATGATTCATGTGTTTTATTTTTAGCATGAAGTTTTGTGGATTTGGTTGAATATTACATTCAATGAAATATTGTGATCAAGTGAGAGAATGTTATAATTTTATTTAATATGATCACATATTTAGTTAAATTACCTACATTAGATTTCATTGACAATTTACTATCCAAATTTAGTTGTTGATAACTATGGAGATTGCCCGTATCTACTAGAATTAGTCTTGATGGAAGACTATATATATTAGGATTTGTATGGGCATATAAATAGGTCATTTAAGCGAAACCCTCTCATTTTTTTCATTATTTTGATTATCTGATAATCAGAGAATTGGCTAGAAGTGCCAACTCACGATTGTTCAAACTCTGCATATATGTTCTTTATATCATCTCTAGCTGCAGGTTAGTATAAAATTTACACGTTTCCGCAATTAATTCTGATTATCGGGATTATGATTTTCCGCAAAATTTCTAACAAGCGCTTCTTCTTAAGAGATTCCTAAGACTTTCGACAGAGAGGGAGAGAGAGTATTTGAAAAGTGAAGAGGTCTGATATTTGTGTGCATGCTTGCTTATAAATGGAGAAATTATTGATGAAGAGCAAAGAACAGTAAAAATAAACGGAGAGATTATTGTGAAGACCATAGCTTTCAACAGCTACGCGAATGGAAGTTGAGACCTTCAAAGGCAACTGCTAATTTTAAATTTTCCGCTTGAATTGCATTCCAGTAGTCAAATATTTTGCGCATGGTGTTACACGTGGTCAAAGTCTTGCTTTGGATTTTCATTCCTGCCTCTATAGTAAATCACCATAGCATGTCATCTTACCTTTTACACCACAGCATATCATCTTAACTTTTACACCGTCTGCACACGGAATAAACAGCCAATCACTTGTCGAGAGAGTGATTTCCCTTGCCAAAAGAAGTTGCTCTTGTGCTTCTTCACTGGACAAAACACCCCTTCTTTCTCAATCATTAACTTGCTTCATGATGTTTCCGGCACAAAAACTTGTTCCGTGAAGTGCTCGTAACGCATGATATGATTGCTATGTGCGTATTTTAATGTAACACTTTGATAATTCTATTTAAGTCCTATTAAGTGATATGAAATATTTTAACACCCCCTCTTATGTGTAAGGAAACTGGGAACAACACAAGATATTTTCCATACATGGGCCGCACTCGTAAAATAAATTAAGGCCGAGCCTAACTTTGATACCATATTAGAAAGTTCAACCCAAAAAGCTGAAACTTACAAATAAAGAGAGATTGTGTGAATATAAGGAGCATGTAAACCTCGTAGAGAAACGATATAGGATAATTTAACGGAGCTCATTGCTAGGTATTTATTGCCCTTCGCTTCAAAATGTTTTCCAATTAACCTTATGTATTATATGATCGCTTAAGAGGATGAATGACACCATCTAGGAGCATCTAAAACCTTCTCGTTATATGAGATATAACGTCGACTACACTCACATTGGATCCACAATCATGTCATAGGAGGGTGTACACACCAAAATATGTAAAAGCCCCAAAAACAGATCAAAGCCACACGAAAAAGTCATAGCCAGCAACATTTCAAATGAATTTAGTTTCTGGGTTTTGTTTTCATTTGTTGGTCAATAAAATTTTAGATAAATTTTGAATATTGAGCTTCATTTGTTGTAAATTTGGGGTTCACAAATTATATATATATATATATATATATATATATATATGTATGTATGTATGTACGTATGCATGCAGATGCAGATGTACCTCTATAAGGGACTCCCACTGGTTCTGATATATAGATGTGCCCCTATATATATATGTCATGTAGTGGGGTCAAGGTTCACAAAATAATAGGGTCAAATGTGCCCCACACATAATAAATTAATTATTGTGAGAATTTAGATTGTTGGTATTGAACTTATAAGCGCGTCATCGTTCTTATAGTGTCAAGAGGGTTTTACTTCGTCTCACCGTTGGGAAGGTCCATGTATTCTGAAAACTTGAACCTGTCGTTCTTCTTGGATAGAGATGCTTTCTGTTATCCTCTTCTCTGTTTCCATAATAAATCTTCATGGCAGAGTGGGGTGCTCAGGAAGAGGTAACGGAAGCGCCCCAGCAGTGGAAAGACGATTGGGACGACGATGATGTGAACGATGATTTTTCTCTGCAGCTAAGGAGAGAACTGGAAAATGCTGCCAAGAGCTGAAGATTGGCCTAGGAATTCTAGATTGTCGCTCCTAGTTTAAGGTTTTGGTTTAGTAATCATCGTATACTTCGTTTCCCTCGCAAGACAGCTTTGTACCTTCGCGTGTTCAACTGGAAGCTTCTGCATCCCTCCTTGTTAAGAGGTTGAAATTTTGAATTTTAGCTCTTTCGCTGCTCGCTCCACCCTCCTTCCTTCTCCAATTCACTTCGAAATGCAAGTATAGAAAAAGAAAATATCGAATGCTAAGAGTTAGCAGATAATTCTGCTAAGTGCTGTCAAACGACAGAGCAAGTTGTGATTTCTGTCTTCCACAAAATACATGATTCTTCTTTTGGGTTTGTGATCATCTTTTGGTGGCTTATCTGGTTAAGGTGGCATAACTATCTAGCGAATACATCAGAAACTCTTCCTATTGTTATATGGATTGTTCGAATTTGAGAACTCATCGCATGTTTTCCTCAAGTCATTCACTATTTGCATGGAGTTTTCAAGCTTTATACTGAAACACTACATTGACAATTACTTCTTTGACATGTCTGTGCCTAGTTTGAAAGAGGTTTTTTTGAAATCTAGTATTCAAATCTGCAGCTTCAGTAGATCCTGTACCCCAAAATCCTTCAATTAACAAAATGGCTCACCAACATGAAGATTCTTATATAAATAAGAAAAAGCCTGCGCTTGGCAAATGCCATCTTATTGTTTGGTAAATGTCATCGACTATGGTACTTGTCATGGAGAAGGAAATAGCCGAGCCAAAGAGTACCTGCTAATGCGATCATGCACTTGTCTTAAGGCACCCTAATTGCCAATTGAAACCATGATCATGATGAGATCCTTGATAACACTCTGGCTTATTGAAAAAGAATAGGTTATAGAATCGTTTTTAAGGGAAACAAGATAGGTTCCAATTCCAAAAACTAGGAACTAGTTATAGCAAGATAGGTTACAGATTTCGGGTATAGAACCGACCACCCCTACTTCAAAAAGCTATTGTACACTTGCTACACATCATAAATTATCTAGTTTGTCATTGGATACTTATCCCATACTTCACATGTCAGTACTGTTGGTTGCTTCAGTTATGCCATTGATAGTACGAGGCTTGATCTACTACATGCAGTTAGGAAAATGTATGAAATAATTCATGTTTAAATTGCGATGTTGTGAAGTGGATTCTCCTTATTTTATTGGGGACAACATAGTTAGGGTATGTTTCGAAAGATGTAGCTCAAGTAGTGTGGCAATAACTAGGTCTGTGAACCCAGGTCCTATAGGGAAACTGATAGATGGTCAATTTATAAACGGTTGTGCATTTATTTCTATTAGTTGTGCTATGATTTGCAAGACATTGTTGAGAGACATGATGACTACAAAGCAGCTTAAGAGGTTGTGTGGTCTAAAGATTTGGTTAGTGATGTTGGTGTTCGACTTCTAGTTGACGTGGTGTTTAGTGGAAGTCAGAAATATCACCAGAGATTTGAGTTCATTGATGACCAAAATTTCTGCATTAGATATAACATGTCAAGAGAGAATGCAACCGTGTGTAGTGAAGAATCCCACGGACATGCAGACCAAGTTCACTCGTCTCTACAAAGTTCGAGCTCAACTTGGGCACACACTGCGGCGTCGAAAAAATCGGTATCGATGATGAGCACTATGACTCGATTGTAATTGTCGAGCCAATGTAGAGAATTATTAAATTATGTATTAAATTTGAGTATTGTTTGAAACTTGACTTATTTGGACCTGTTTGGAAGATTTTGATTTGTTCAAGTTCAGTGTCCCGTTATATTCGAATCAGATTTGAAACTCTTAGTCGGTGGAACTTGATCTTATTTGAAGTTGAAGAAGATTATCTAAGCTTTGACGGTCTTGACTTTTTGGACTCTCTCTTTATATTGTGAACAGAGGAGGGACTTCTACTGGCCTTACAGAAAAATAGGGCTGATATATTCCAAAAGAATGTCTGCTTGCGGGGTCAGGAGACTGTCAGAGGAAGAAAGAAAACCATTGGTGGGTTCTTCCTTCAGATTTCCTTCCCCTTGTGTGCAGTCATACGAATGAAAGTTCAGAACAAAAGGAGCACCCAACACGTGGAGGATTTCGCGTCTGTCGTCAGTTTTAAGTACAATCGAATTGATTTATCTGGATGCAGTATAGGTGTGGAAAACATGTTAGCGTCTTGTAACGCTGTGATTCTCCAAGTAAATTATCTACTACTAACTCTTCTTGTGGAGTGAATATTAATAATCGGATTGAATTATGTAAATCTCCAAGGTTTTATTTCTCCGGTGATTTTGAGTTAATTTAATTGCAATAACTGCTTAGCTTACACGTTATATTACAACATAGGTATCGGTTCACATTATCTTAGATTTATCTTTTTAATATTTTTGCGGATAGTACAAAATTTTAAAAAAATTATATTGAACAGAAATCAAAGGATATCTCAAATTATTTCTTATCAGTGACTTTATTAGTGTTGTTGACGATGGAGATTGCCCACCACGGCAATTTAATCATCATCCCCATCTCTGGAGTTCTGTTTCTTCTCTTTCTCGGTTTGCCATTGGTGGTGTTATAATTTCTCTTGCCAAGTGTTGTGATGATTAGTATTTAGTTGTTCAGTTTGAAGCAGTTCACTGTTTTTGTTTTCTCCCAAAAGATTGATAAAGAGAAATTGACACGGTGCATCGAATTTGACATGAAATTTGTCGGATTTAGCTATTCAAACGGAGTCGATATCCATCGAGAACATCAATTCATGTTGCAAGTACAAGAGTAGGACCAAGCCCCTGTCAAAGTTCTCCAAATTATGATACCGGACCAGTCCATTAGCTCTGTCCAAAACCCTAAAACTCACGTGTATGTAGCTCTAAAATAGCACCACACCATCAACAAGAGCCATAACTCTTTAGGAAGTATGCTAAAGCGGTACTAATTAAGGTAGTTCCACTGGAAATCATCATATGACGTGACCATAATATCTGCTTTAAAATTTGGTCTCTTCTCTTCAACATCGTTACAAGTATACTCGAAGTTTTATTTCGACAACAACTCAAGGTTTATTACCACTCGCCTGAATATCAATGTAGGATTTTCAGAACAACCATGACCTTGAAACGGAACCTTAATTCTTGTGATTTCAGTTAACTACCTTAGGGTTTTCCAATAGAGCAAGATGTTGCCAAAGCTACATCTTACGCAAAAGATCAATTTATATCTCGAAGTGAATCAACAAGATGTAAATTGTAATTTCCTAAGAAGAAGTACACAAAGGATAGTTTAGAGATCCAAGATTGCTTCAAAACTGGTATATACATACATACATATGTATGGGTAGACAAACACGGCATATAATAACCGTAAGTAAGCCCTTTACACATATCACTCTCCATAGGCCTTTTACGTTACTAAGATAACTTCTTCTATATTTGCTACTAGTAACTATATAACTCACTAGTTGTGGCTATTTTAGTTTTGCAATAGACATAAAAACATACATCAACTATGAATTCGTTCTATCTCCAATCTGCATCGGCTGATTACCATTTTTCGAGCAAAAGGTCATGTCTTTTCTCGTACGTTTTGTTGTTGCTACATTAGAAGATCAATCTCTAGAGAGAGAATCAGTGGATCAATTCTTTCAATCTCTTGTATACCCTTGTGGTCTCTACTCCAACTCTACATAGTCTCACCTGCAATTCCATCACAAACTATAAAATGAGAGCTACACATCTAATCATGGGGTGGATGAAACGCTTACCACCAAGAACTTAAGAGAGGAACAAAAGAAAATAAAACTTAGCAACGGAAATTGCCATCCTAAATGTCAACACACCAAGAACAAAGTGCAGGAAAGTCTGTAGTAGTTATATAAACCTCTTAAAAGTAGACTCCCGAACCTAGTTACGCTTTAAAGTACATGTATTTAGCCATATCCTTAAAAGACTAACTTATCATGTGGTATTTAACAACTTTTGACTTGCCAAAATCAGTTAATACAACACCGTCTCTCTAATTTAAATTTCCTCAAGAGCTTGGCTGCTCCAAGACGCATGTACTTAGGGAACTCTAGTTTCATTCTTTCATAAAGTGAGGATAACATCACGATTATATCATCTTTCTTCAGCTAAACCAAAATTATAAAATCCTAGATGAAATAATTAGAGATAATGAGTTACCTGAGCATGGAGCGTGTGAAAGATCTTGTCGCCAATAACAGAAAAGCTGGCACTGACAACCTCAGCTCCTTCTTCCTCGAGAATGCTGATCACTTCATATAGCGTGAAGTTCTTCCTCCTCCCACTGATCAAGATCACTTCCAAACCTAATCCATGGTCTCTTAGTTCAAGCACCGGAAGCACAAACCCTAGTTTATTCTCCTGATCATCTGATGAAGTCAAAGAGCAGCTTGTGTCCATTCCTTCGGACTGCAGTACTGCTTGTTCTTTTCTCAGTTTCAACCCATCAATCTTTTCTTTTAACTGCTTTATGTATGATGCAGCTTGATCCAGCTGATCTTGCTGCGACAGCAATTCCTGAAACCCAAAAAAGGAGAAAGGGAAATTAAGGAAATTTCACTCTTTCTTGATTGCTGAAGTTGATACAGACCCAGATTTATGTACATATTTTACTAATTATACACAATAAAATTTTGATAGATCAATTCCATCCATTTTCAAGAAAACTTTTGGTTTCAAATGACAGATTATTTTCAAGAACTTGTTGTCAAGAAGCCAATAAAGAAAGGAAATTACGGCCTTATCTAACAGGCCAAGCTCGGAAAGAAAGTTAGGCGCTTTACTTGATCGCTTCTAGTAAACCCACAGAGAGAGAGAGAGAGAGAGAGAGAGAGAGAGAGAGAGAGAGAGACCTTAGAAGTGGTGATATGGTGTTGAGGAATGAGGGAAGCAAGCTTGGAGCAGAGGATTTTCATGCGGATCCTTCGGTTTTTCTCCACGGTTTTGCGCTCGGGTCTCATGGGCTGATCGTTGCTCGTGCTTTTCTCCATCTTTGAGTTTTAGATTTTATCAGCTGTAGTACCATTCACTTAGAGAATAGAAGCTTATTTGTGTCTGAACAAGAGCAAAAGGCTATAGTTGAAAAGACTGCTGCGTCTTGAGAGACTCCGGCGACTTTCGACGGAGAGAGAGAGAGGGGGAGAAAGAGCATTCGAAAAGTGAAGAGGTTTGATATCTGTGTGGAAACGTGCTTATAAATGGAGAAATTATTGATGACGAGCAAAGAAAAGTAAAAAAAAAAAAAAAAAAGGAGAGATTACAGAACCCCACCGACCGTAGCTGTCGACAGCTCCGCGAATGGAAGTTGAGGCCTCTAAAGACAATTTGCAATTTAAAATTTGCTGCCTGACTTGTATTCCAATAGTCAAATATTTTGCGCTCGGTGTTACGTGTGGTCAAAGTCTTGCTTTAAAAGTTTCAACCATGCCTCTGTAGTAAGTCACCATAGCATGTCATCTAACTTCTGCACTTTGTACACGGAAGAAATAGTTAAATCATTCTTTTAAAGAGCGTTTCCCTTGCTAAGAAAAGGAAACTTTTGTGTTTCTTCAATGGACAAAATAGCCCTGTTTCTCAATCGTTAACTTGCTTCATTGACTGTGACATGATTGCTATGTACCTATTTTAATGCAACACCTTCATAATCCTGTATAAACCCCCATAAACAAGCATGTGATATACTTTAACACTCCCTCTGACATGCTAGTGATTAAGAATAGCACATAGAATTTTGACAAACATGGTAGCACACGCAAAATAAATTAAGCAAAACCTAGCTTGGATACCACATTAGAAGGTTCGATCCAAAAAGCTTAAGCCTATAGGTAAATGAAGATCATGTGCAAAGAATATATAAACCTCATAAACAAGCAATATATGATATTTTAACAGAACTCATTTATAGATATTCATTGCCTTCTACTCTAAAAGGTTTTCCACCTAACATCATTTATTGTATGATCGCTTAGGAGGATGGTTGAAACCATTTAAGAGAATTTAAAACGTTCCCGTTACTTTCTAATGTGATGTTGACTATACTCACGTCAGATTCACAATTATGTCATGGATGGTGAATATCCCAAAATATGAAAAAGCCACTTCAAAAAAAAAAAAAACTTTAGGCGGCTAAGTAATAGCGAGCAGCATTACAAGCGAATTTAGTTCCTGTGTTTTCTCTTCATTTGTTGGTCAATACAATTGGAGATGAATTTTGAATTTTGAGCATTATTTGTTGTAAATTTGGGGTTTACATATTATAATGAGCCCAACTGGGGTCAAAGTTCACGAATTAGTAGGGATATATATATATTATAATGGGGTCAAAGCTCACAAGTCAGTAGGGTCAAATGTGCTCCACGCATAATAAATTAATTAATTACGAGCGTTGCCAATTCGCTGCCGATAGAGTAGTTCTAATGCCATGGGATCGGCCGTGTTGACTCTTGACCCATGACTATTACCCTTTTGATGAAACCGCGCTTTCACCGACCACACCATCCTACCCGTCCCTTTCTTACAGCTGGCTTAGAAGGTATCATCGTTCGTTTCTCCTATCAATATTCACCCAAGTGACCCTCTTTTTCTTTTTTTTGGGAAAAAAATTAAGGTCGTCGTTAGGTTCGTTGATTTCTTCTTCGTTACAGCGAGAGAGTTTGGCCTTTTTGACCGTCCCTGATGATGCCCAATTAATGGACGCTCTTAAAGGAAAGACCAGGAACCATTTTAGGGGGCGTTTGACATTCCGATCGAGGACCGCACCAATGGACTTGACCATCTCGATCAGGCCAACTACCGTGCTCGTGACATTATCGGGAAAGACCAGACCAATTCCAATCTTGGCTTGGTTCTGTTTTTGTCAGCCATTTCGGCTACCCTAAGGTATGCGTCCACCGGAACCAACGTTGCTCGCCTGGGGTTTCTCGTGTTAAGCCTTGCGATTCTAGCCACCGTCATCCAAAGTCGCGATCGATGTTAAGCCTTTACTCAATCAGTATCAATCTGTCTCTGCATCTCTATATGTCTGTGACGTCATTGAAATATAGAAATGAGCATTGCTTGTGTGGAAGTGCATCACGCTTGAATGAAAATGTCACTTACATGCTCATGATAGCAATATAACTCAGACCCTTCTTTCTTTTCTATGCCTATCTTATGGTTCATGTAATCATCTTCACTTGCAGGCCTTCTTATGCAAAACCTACTCGTCCATTTCTAACGTTTCCCATGTTGGCCACGAGTGAACAGTCTGCTGCACTCGAATGCCGCCTTCCTGTGTCTTTTTGGGATATCTACCCGCTCACGACGCTCATTTTCCGAGCGGTTTTAGCCAGTATGAACACGAGAATTGGGAATCTGCCTCATTGACTCGTATGATTACGAGAAACCGAGAGTGCCTTCGTTGACCAATGTTTCTGCGAGCTGACCGTATTTGATGCCCCTCTTTTCCAGGCATTTTCAAGAACTCAGGGGAAGGAAGAAGCGACGATGTCTTGAACCTTCACGAATGAGCTGGAGGTCTCATCGTGGTCGTTGATTGCTTCATTCCAACGTAATTTCAACGAGAAATGTCTTCTCCTTTCTTGTGTTTACCGCCCATGTGCTGTAAGTTAATTTGTGCAGGAAAAACACGATGAAGAAAGACAAAAGGAACGATTCTAGATGCGCATTAGAAAATATGGAAGGTTGGAAATTTGTTCTGTTTAGCACATCGCGAATGAAAACACTGAGTTTCGAAGCATTAGTAATACCCATTGATAACTTTTTAACGAAATCCTATTCTTGATAAACCGGCTGCAATGTACCTTTCAGCACTTGGCTCTCATATTAGGTCGTCGTTTTTAGGCATGAACTCGAGATGCAATAGTGTCCGCGAAACTAAACAACCCTAGAAGTGAAACGCTGATGTGAAGTAATGGACATAAAGGTATTGTTAATGAGTGCCTCGACCTTGAATCGGAGCATATACTAAACATATTTAATGGGAGACTACTTGGTTTTCAAAGCGTTAACAACGCATATCACGAGAACAATTCGTACAGTGAAAATCGTATTATTTCCTTGCTTGACAGCTTAACAAGTGCTTCACGTCACTTTATAATGAAATTCTAAACATAATAGTCCAAGACAAAATGTGCTGCTATTTAAAGTTTTAATATGAATATTATAACAACTCTAGTCTTCAATCATCTTATCAAATTTTCCAAAAGTAAAAGATAATTTGTATACGGAAAATACATCATAATTAATAACTCTATCAAAATGTTTAATTGTTAAATCACATCAATTCTGGTAGTTGATCTTATGATATTACACAAACTCAATCATGGCGATTCTAGTCGAGTCATCACAATCCTATTGCGTCAACTTATGTTGTATGAAAATATTTCAGTCTGATTAAGATGTACTTCATTTATTCTTATTAAAGAGTAGTGACAATGTGCAATCGGCATGCGCAACGTCAAAAGCAAAGCTTTTTGGCGACAAAAGTGAGGTTCCATGTTGCTTGGCAGTGTCGTGTCCAAGGATGAAACTTCCATGGCAAAGCTAGGGTCGAATTTTCTTGGCCTTCATTAAAAATTAATATCCCCTGCCCTTTTTTACTTCTTCTTTTTGTTTGCATCCGCCGTGATTCATGTCAACAAAAGAGGATAAATGCACAAATCAGTCCTAAATCTATTATTCGAATGCTATTTCAATCATAAACTGTTCGATTCTACAAATATAATCCCAAACCTTCGTGCATTTTTTTTTTTCTAGGGATGCAACTCATATGCATGCATACACAGGTAAATCAATCACAAAAGCTATGCTTGTCTATTTCCTCTCTTATTTGGCACATGGAGTAGGTGAAATTCCGGAGCCTCGTTTCCTCTCTTTTGACTCATTCGATGCGTGGAAACAAAAGCAAAATGTGAGTCGCATTGCACTCCTGATAAATACCGCGATGGGTTTAAACTTTAAAGCAGCCGCGGAGGTGTGGAAACGAGTCGAACCGGGTCAACAAGATGACGTCAGAGGTGATGGAACGACGCGGCCGGTGCGGCGGCCTTTAGTCGTACGCGGAGGACGCGACTTTTTGGCGTTGTACGGAGGGAGGGCCGCACGTTCTGGACATGGGGCCCCCCCGGCTACTCCCCGAGATGGGGTGTGCACCCGGACCCGCACCCGTGGAAGACGTTTGACCCGGTTCATAATATTTGGAGGGCCCGAAAAAGTCCATCGTCGAATGCCCAATTTCCCATTCGATCCCGATGCCCTACAGTCTAACCATTACCGACCACTACAAGCGACACGCGACCGATACGATTTAACACGTCGACATGTCATTTCTCAAAAAATAGAGAATTTCAACACGTTATATATTAAATATATATTTTTAAATATACATGATTAATTATCATTTTTATAATAAGTTTGATCAAATTAATTTGATTAATAAATAATAATAAAAGAGTCGGGAATGAATTTACACTAAAAATATTAATTCATCATTTGTTAATATTATTCATTGTTTCAATTTGATAAATTTAACTACATTCCAATAATCTATAAAAGCAATCCATATTCTGGATTCGCGTGTCAATGCATGTCAGAAGAGAAAAAAACAAATTTAGAGGATAAATTATATGTCATGGGGAGTGAGTCAGAAAATAAGATAATACTAGTTTTTTTTTTCTTTTCCCCTTTTATTGTTTTTATTATTTTTTATTTTTTACATATTTACATTTTGACCCATCATTTATTGAAAGTTTTTAAAATCGATCACATGTCAGAATTTTGAACTCACATGTCGAAATTCCGAACTTGCATGTCGAGAGAGTTGACCGAGTGTCGAAAAATCCAAAAGCTATTAATCGAGTGTCAAAGAGTGTCTGACATGACACGAAAACTTCCGAAAAGTGTTAATGCTTCCTAACTCACGGTTTGACTAGCAATTTTTGGTGTTGGTTCGATGGAACTCGACCGATGTTGCGAAGTGAAATTGTAAGGGCGTTGATTGAGCGACGACATACCCAAAATCGAATCACCACGCTTACATGTTCTCTCAAGGTCATTTTCAAGAATATGAACATATGTGTCTTTGATAAAATTGCATGGTGCGTTTGTGGGACTAAGGATTGCCACCTAGTGACGAGGGTTGGTAGGGCATTCAAAGTATTCGAGTATTTAAATATTAAATCACGCTTTCATCTAACAATTTAAATTTTTAGAACAGTCGGCGATGATTCCACCTAAATTCCCACATAATATCAAAGCTATATATCCTGAATTTAATTCTTTTTAAATCTCGATTTGCCTCCCTAGTGACTAAGCATAAGGGAATTCGAATGAATCTTTCAAACCTTAATTTACCTCACCAATCATATATATACACTCGCGCCTTAGGCTAAGGCTTTCCAGACCCTTAAAAAAAGACCAAGCATGAGGCACAAGGTATCTAAGCATGCATTTCTAACTAAAAATTTTAAAACAGTTTGTAATGATTCAACAAAATCTCACACAAGGAGCCTTACACCGACTCTACTGATGTTAGGAAAAAGAAAAAAAAAAGTATTGTGAAATGTTGTAATTTTTTTGACTAGTAATACATATTTGAAAACACTTTAATGTTGGGTGAGGCAATGTAGCTTTGAAGGCGCTACAGCTGTTCAGGTCGTGGCCCTAGAGCCTGGGCCAGCTTGCCCATCAACTTAGGTCCAGTGTATAATCTTAGGAATAAACTTTTTTACATTCAAATAATCCGAACTCTACAAAATGGGGAAAAAACAGGGATAATAAGATGGATATTCACTTATATTTTTTTATTCACGTTTAAATTAACGGCGGGTTACACGTAAGATGTCAAATTGTTCCTAAAACATTATTATAAAAATATCCATGGTGTTGTATAGTTGCGGAGAATGAAACTTTATTAACGGATGGGGCTAGGCGGGCCATGGATAGCCCGGCCCAAAATCATGCCCGATTTGTTCCTAAAAATGTCCATGGTGTTGTATAGTTGCGGAGAATGAAACTTTATTAACGGATGGGGCTAGGCGGGCCATGGATAGCCCGGCCCAAAATCATACCCGATTTGTTCCTCCTCCGAACAGTTTTTTTTTTTTTTTTTTATCTGCCCACTCATCTTAGCCAATCCAAACCCGCTCATGTCCGATCAATTTCATAATTATATCACCGTTGCTTTTTCTGGGTCTTTGTAAGAATTTTCTTAGCCCATTCAAGTTTAGTCAAATAGTGAATTGAAGTTTTACGTCTCGAGACCCTTGAAAACATGTCCAAAAAAGTCGGCATTTCTAAAAGATAATCGCAAAAAGCTCACAATGAAAGTTACATCATCGAAATAGTAAGTGAACCTCATTTTCAATTTGTGCTGTCGTGAATACGAAATGAAAATAATCCGACACACGACATAGGTAATCATCGGCGCAAAACGACTTTAATAATAAAACGTCTTTTTATGACTATAACACTACGACTGTTACCTATCAAATCTTGCTCGATAATCTAGTTTGACTTTGTCGTCCAAGTAATCCCGTATTATCAGGATGTATCTAAAATGCTAGTCGTTAGTGAAACCAAAACAATTGTACGAACCAAGGAAGTAATTCTATCTCTAACGGTCAAAAGATTCAAATTTTTGTAATATTCTGAACCATTCATTCATGAATATCACAGCAAATAAAATGAAAACATTTTTCATAAGTGTACGATTCGATTCATGTTCAGAAAAATCAAGCTCGAGAAATGAGAAATTTTATTGAAAATTACGTTAAATTCGGCACATTTTATACGAAAAGACGGAAATTTTGCGGCCGTGGATCAAATTCACCAACGACAAGACAACGCAAGGCCTGAACAAAAATGAAAACCAAAAAAGAGTAGCGCAAGAGAGGGCCCCCGTTCGGATATTCCGATTTTTATCTGGCGATACTGTCCATACACGACCAAAGGACCCCCTCGCTACACGAACCTCCCCGAAGATCGATCGAATCGCGCTCGCGGAGAACCAGGGAGAGCGACGGAGATGGCGGTGACCAATGCGTCGTGGGTCGCGGGCACTTCCATCCGGCCCTCCCGCCCCACCCCCTTCTGCCTCCTCGATCCGCCGGCGGCCAAGAAACCGGCCGCCCCTCCTCCCGGCCTCCTCCTCCTCGGCTCCGGCGGCCGGGCCGCCCTCGGCAGGAACGCCGGCGTCTCCTCCGCCCGGCCCCGCAGGAGCCCGGCTCCGCTCTGCCGCTGCGGCGGCGGCGGCGTCGACGGTGCCTCCAGCAGCTCTTGCTCCGATTGGGACTGGAACCGGTGGAGCCGCCATTTCTCCGAGATTGAGCAGGCCGAGAGCTTCGCCTCCGTTCTCAAGGTATGTCGCCCCCTGGACGTGAATGATTCTGAATTGGGTTTCTTTTGTTGATGATTTCTTGGGGATTTGGTTGTTCTCCCAGTCTGCTTCTTGTGGCTTGTCTTGTGAGATTTTGAATTGGATTGTTGCTTCTGAGTGGCTCACTAAGTGCCCTTGCTTTTAGCCTTTACCTAGCGTAATGTGCTCTGTGTGCAACGTGATGTGATAAACCAGAAGTGCCTTTCTTTCTAGATTGATGTAGGTGATGTTCCTGCTCTCTTTAGGAAGACTGTTAGTTAGATTTTTTATTTTGTGGATTTGGCATTTATTCAGTCACTCCAGTCTCCCCTGCAAAAGCTCAAAATGATGTAATATTGAAATTTCTTGAATCTTCTTCCTCTTCGTGGTGCTAATATCATGGTTTACAGTTCCAACTGGAAGAAGCGATCGAGAAGGAAGACTTCCTTGAGGCTGCAAAACTAAAGATGGCTATTGCTGAAGCTACATCGAAGGATGCTGTCGCTGACATCATGGCTCAGTTGAAGGTTCGGCCACTTCTATGTTTGCTAGAAGCATTTGCTTGTTCATTAACCGGTTCGCCTTTTAGTTAATCTCCTGTTTACATGCAGAATGCAATAGAGGAAGAGCGTTATCATGAGGCTTCAAGGTTATGTAAACATACAGGAAGCGGACTGGTAACTTTCATCATCTTTATGACATTACTTTGTTCATCTTTATCTTCCTGTTTTCCCTATTTATTTGATTCTTATGACAATTTTATCTTTTTGGTTGTTGAGTACCCTTTAAAATTCTTTTATGATCTTTACTCCTTTTGAATACTTCTGTCTGAGGCCCAACATAACTCAGTTTTGGTTGTCTTATTCCTGTTTGGTTGCATTTACGATTGTCTTATTTTCATGTACTTCTTTGTGTTCATGTCATAGGGTATCATGTCTCAATTTTATTTTGGTTCAAGTTCTTCTAAACTGTCAATAAATACTATATGGAGGGCCTTTGTAAAAGGAAGGCCGTTCTGCTGAAACAGTAAGATTTGCAGTATGAAAGAATTTGCTATTCCATTGTTTTGATCCCTTTCCATGATATCGACATTTTGCCAGGTGCCAATGTTTGTTGTGGGCCATCATGTCATTGTTGTTTATCCTGAATTAATTTTATATTTGATGCATTATTGGTCATCGAGTTAGTAATACGCTTTTCATGTTGTCAGCAGTAGAATTACAGTGACATGTCCTATCCTCTGAAGAATGTAGTGGAGTTAATTAGTTTATTGTCTGTTCGTGTTGCCACACCTATTTCCTTAAACAGGTAGAATGAAGAACTGCGAAGGTTGCAGCTATGCTGAACTATTTTGAATTCCACTAACAATTTCACCGCCTGTTTTTGACAGGTGGGCTGGTGGGTTGGTTGCTCAAAAGACTCTAATGATCCCTTTGGCCGACTTATACGCATAACTCCCAGTGTGGGCAGATTTGTTGGAAGAAGTTACAGTTCGAGGTTAATTTCTTCTGACTATAGTTTATGCAGCATTTATCTGGACTGGGCGGTGATTAATATTTTCGTTGCAGGCAGTTGGTCACTGCATCTCCTGGAACTCCAATATTTGAAATTTTTGTTGTCAAAGATACTGATGATACATATCAAATGCAGGTGATGTGCTGCTGATTTATCTTGGTACTTAAGCTTCAAATATTTGTGCCTTGAGCCTCTATAACTGGCCGTACATGTGTGATTACGCTTTTCGATTACTTTGACATGATGGCAACCTTGCATGACTTTTGGTAGTTCTTTTGTACTGATACATGATTGAAGTTCAGTTTCTCTGAGATGTGAATCTTCTATATAAGCCCACCTTGTTTCTGGTGGTACAAATCGGTACATTCGAGTGAACATGGACATTGTTCTTAAGTCCTCGTATTTTTCTTTCCTTACATATGGACCCTTGGTGATATCTTAGAGTTGCAGACTGAGTTACTTGTTTCTATCATCCTCAAATATTTTTCTAGTATTTTCTACCCCAAAATCATTCTAGTTGCACTTGTAAAGTAAGTGAAAACTGCTACTTTGTGATTCCCCTAGTTCTGTTGAAGTTTTTGCGAAATGCTTCTGATGTCACAATGTTGTTAGGTAGTGTATTTGCATCGAACCAAAGGGAACTCGGTGGCCTCCACAAGCTCCTCATCAAAATCCTCAAAAAGCCAATCTGCTAAAGTTAATGAAACATCAGTTGCAGATGTACAAGAAAATGAGTTGAAGACCGAGACGAATGATGATAAGGGCCTGAATATTGAAGGAGCGACTGAGGAAGGGATAAAAAGTGTAATAAACTTTTTGAAAGATAGAATTCCTGGACTGAAAGTGAAAGTCATGAATGTTGATGTAGCTGAGGAAGTGATTGAGGACAGCGATTCCGTCAAGCGGTTAATGCAGGACGATGATGAGGAAGCAGTTCCTTTGGAGAATTCAGAAGATGAAGATGGTGATGTGGAAAATTTCCAGTCTGATGAAATCAGTTTAGGTGAAGATAGCAGTGTCAAAGAGGATGAAAAGGATCTGGATATGAAGTTTTTTATCGGTGGGGTAGTGCATAATGAGGACGCACCTTCAAAGGATGAGTTTACACGTCTTCCAGCAGAATTAAAGGAGATAGAAAGAGATTCTTTCATGCTACATGTTCCTAGTAAAGGCCTTGGGCATGATGGTGGAAATAACAAAGTATCCAAATTGAAAGTTGCAGCAATAGCAGCTCAAGGTGTATCTGAATTGATGCCCCCTGATGTTGCAAAGGCATTCTGGGCTGCAGACAAAGTTTCGCCAAAGGTGAGATTTAAGGATTAGACCTTTGATCTTAGAATTTAGGATGAAAAGAGTATAAATCAGAACATTTGAAATTTCCCATACTCTTCAGTAAGTTTTGTCCCAGATAATATTCTAAAGAAACCTCTTAGTTAGCAGAAAAGTTGTATTTAGCTGAATAAACACAAATGTTGCCAAAGAAATTTGATCAACAGCAGTATATTTACTTCTGTTCAGTGTCTTTGCGCTCTGGTCACAGAGAATGAAAATACTTGAATTCAGTTTCTGAATATGATCGGCTTTCACATAAACAGAATACTATGGTATTAGAGCCATGCATGCGTCTTATACTTTTCAAATATAGGTGCATGAAAAAATTGATTTTGTTTCCATTATCTGTACTCATGTTTCAAACATTCCATCACTATGAACTTTCTCTTGTTGTAGGTTTCAAGAGATGTTCGGGAAATCGTCAAACTCGCAGTTACTCAGGCAGAGAAAAGGAATAAACTATCTGAATTTACGAATTTCAGTCGAATCACCACTTCCAAAGGCGATTTAGATCCCTTTGATGGTACGCTTTAGATTATCGATTTTCCCTCTCTCTTGTCATCTTCTTCTTTTTACTATGAGAAACCTGGCATTAAAGGACATTTGCTTGATAAAATCTAGGCTTATATGTTGGTGCATTTGGCCCTTATGGTACTGAAGTGGTTCAACTGAGACGCAAGTTCGGACAATGGAATGGCTCCGATAATAGTTCATCAGAGGTGGAATTCTTTGAATATGTTGAAGCAGTGAAGTTGACTGGGGATCTCAATGTTCCTGCTGGCCAGGTCTTTTATATTCATGTCTTTGGGATGATCACAAAGGATTATGTATTTACTTGTTTGTATCTATATATTATGCGAGGATGCATCTAACTTTGAGCTAACCAAAAGTATGATTGTATAGGTTACATTTCGTGCCAAAATTGGGAAACGGGGACGAACTTCTAATCGAGGGATGTTCCCAGATGAATTAGGCGTGGTAATCTCTCTCTCTCTCTCTCTCTCTCTCTCTCTCTCTGTGTCTGGTTGAGGATGTGCATCCTGATGTTTTAGATTGCTTCTTTTTCAAGGGGTACTGTGTCATTTGTCTTGGGTTTCTTCTCTGTAATTTCACTGGATGGTACAGTAATACAATTCTTTGTTTCTAGCTGTTGCTAAATTCTGAGCATAAAGTTTCCGTCCACACCTTTGTCTAGTGTACTTGAAATGACAATTTTAGCATCTCAACAAACAACATGAAGATATTTCATTTTTCTTGCTTTGATATCATTTCTGGTCAGAATAGGTGCCAGAAAATTGCCAGATTTTGTGCATGGTTCCCCTCCACACCAGATTGCGAAGACCTTTTGATGCTTCTTTGCATTATGCCCGTGATGGGTAGATATATTAAACCATGGAATGCTTTTCTTTTAGGTTGCAAGTTACAAAGGTCAAGGAAGGATAGCAGAGTTCGGATTTCGCAACCCAAAATGGGTTGATGGTGAGCTTCTTCAATTAAATGGCAAGGTAACACCATTCCCAAGATTGTCTGTCGGCACAAATTGTGTATAACAGGTCATTTATGTCAGGTATATGTTTTATTGTTCTGATTTCAAATTATAGGGCATGGGTCCATACTTGAAGGGAGCTGATCTTGGATTCCTTTATGTGGTACCTGAGCGGAGTTTCCTTGTCTTATTCAACCGCCTGAAATTACCAGAATGAGCTCGTAGCTATCGAGCATTTCTCGTTACCCTTTTTGATGTGGTAGAGAAAAGAGATATCTACTGAAAATATCTACTGAAAGGCGGAGCATAGAGGTCTTTGTCCATAGTATGTTTGATCTGGGTGGAGGATCACTGGCCATTAGGTACTTATCTCATCTTGAGAGGAAAGTTTTGATAGTATTTCTTGATGCTTTCTTTGTATTCGGCCTTTTCTTGTAGCGTTTACATCTTATATGTATAGTTTTTTCCCTGGCCAAAATAAGGACTGAATCTACTCTAATCCAATGAGTTGTTGAGTGCATATCAGTTTACTTTGTTACAATTTACTCATCGGTGTCCTCTTCATGGATTTTCTCAAGCTAAGGTAGGATGACCAGTGATCAAATTGGCATGTAATGAGATATGGCCTGTGATATACGTGGTAGTGAGACATTCTACTTCGACTTCTTCCTGGGTTTTCCGTTCATTGGAATATGACTCATGAATATGTCTGATGTCGTTTGATAGTCTAAACTCTTGGGTTTTTTTTCTTACGGTTTTGGAGAACATTGTCAGTTTTGCTGGGGTTATGTTAATTTGGTGGATACGTTCTCATTCTTCTGAACTAAAATTCATGCAAGTGCCGCTGTGCCATGTATTGCTGGCAGATAATTGCTAATAGTAGGATGGAGCGCTCATGATGGTAAGTAATGGGTGTCTGGGAATACTTTTAGTTGGGTCGTTTAGTTCTTGACCTGCTGTTGTGCTAAGAAATCGATGTTGGCAGCTCATGCACATGATCTTTCACATTGCTTGAAGATATAACATGGGGCATTGGGGGGTTTTCTTATTGTTATTCAAGGCGTTAAAAGGCAAGAAACCATATGATAGGGAGTGAGGATGCTTTCCTTGATTCGTTCCAATTGCATTCTTCTATTGTCCTTTCTGTTTCCTTTTTTCCTTTTTGCCCGTGGAGAATGTTGAAACCAGGTGTCTCGCCGGCATCGCTTCGAGGTGAATTATTTGATGTCTCTTTTCCATCCACGATATCTTCCTCATTGATCCATCTTTTGATTGCACCTAGAAAAGGGTAGACCAGCAGAAAAGGGGGGGAAAGGAAAAGAGGCATCTGATTTTAAGAAGATAAAAATGAAAAAAGCTTGTGACGTATTTTTGCCTTTTTCCCCACAAAAGCATAAGGCACTCCTTAAAGCACAAAGAACCTAATAAAGCATCACTTTTGGACGTGCTGAGGTGTCCGTGACCAGCTAGCTTGGACTTTGGATCCAACCAAGGCCAATTTGGGTTAGACTTCTTCTGAAAGGAAAAGATTTTTTGTTTTTTTTTTGGTCGGTCTTAAAGGAAAAAGATTAAAGAGTGCTCTAAGTGCCCGCCACTCGTTAGCCCTAATTTTCTGTTTCAAGTAAGTCGGAGCTTCCTTAATGATGGAATTCTTCAGTTTTAGAAACACCTCAAAAAGTGTTTTTATTTTTAAATTCTAGTTAAACTAATTAGTCCCTTAAGGGCAGTTGTCAATAAGACCCTATAATCGAATTATAATTGGATAAAAATCACACCCAAAAAAAAAAAAAAAAAAAAAAAAAACCTTCTTCATCAGAGAGGGAAAAAATGAAAAATAAGAAGCTGAGAAATGATGGCACAAATTTGCCAGAATCTTATTAAAATTTCCAGTAAAGTAATTATTAATGTTTTTAACCTACGTCGACGAGGCCAATTTCAAGTGCATGTGCCATTACTTGTCAGCTTTTGATTCGCTACCCTCTTTTTTTATTTTTATAGCGGAGGGGAACGTAATATACCATTTTTGTACCAATTATAATTTGCTCGTATATATTAGTATTGACATTTACTTACTAACGAAATTTTAAAAAGGTAATTCAAAATTTAAATTAAGTGCCACATTTTACCATCGCCATCAAGAGAGCTTTAGAGCTTTCTTCCCTTCTTTATGCGTAGTGGGGTTAGGTGCGCTTTGATATAGAAAGTGCTTGACTTAAAAAAAAAACTCCAAATTATGGTACCATATATACTGTATGAACAAGTATATACTTCTTTTTTTTTTTTTTTTGGTCGGTGAACAAGTATATACTTCGTCTTGTCAAATGAGGGAGGGTCTATTTTGACCAAGAAAACAATGAGGGTCTACCATTACATCATGGCACTTAGAAATCTTCTCCAAAATTCGACCATCATCGCATGATAATGATCACTGTTGATTATAATAGTTGATAGGGAGTAGGGATGATCGATTCCCGATTCCTAAAAATCGAAATTGGGATCGGATTAGTTGGTCCTATAATAGGGAACTGGACTACACCAATAATCTGGTCCGGTCTAATGAAACTGATCACTTATTTTTTTCCCATTACTTTTTTTTTATTACTTGGGACCAGATCAAGATAGTGTTTACTTCACATTTTTTTAAGAAATAAAAAAAAAAATAAAAAAAGCATATTTAGTCGGTTTGGTTTCCCCATCGAACCAGGAATCGGACCGTCTAGATATCAATTTCATTTTTAGGAACCAAGAACCGAATCGATAATCCTGAAAACCAAACCAAACCGACCGGTTCAAGGAAAAAAAATAAAAATAAGAAAAGGTGGTAGTAAATCAAAAGCTGAGAAATGATGGAACAAATTAAAGAGCCTCTTATTAAAATTTCAAGTAAAGGTAAATTATTCATGTTTTTTAACCTAAGTAAACGAGGCCAATTTCAATTTCACGTGCCATTACCTGTCAGCTTTTAATCCACTACCCTCCTTTTTTTTTCTTTTTTTTTTTTTTGTATAGCGAAGGAGAATGCAATACACCATTTTTGTACCAATTATAATTTGGTCGTGTATGTAGATTTGCTTAACAACTAAACATTAGAAAGGTAATTCAAAATTTAAATTAAGTCCCACATTTTTTTCACCAACACCATCAAGGTAGCTTTAAAGCGTTCTTCACATCTTTTGGTGGGGTTAGGTACCCTTTGATACTAGAAAGTGCATCACTTTAAAGGTGCTCCAAATTATGGTACAATACATACCGTATAAACAAATGAAAACTTTAGCTTGTCAAATGAGGTTCAATCTACCATTACATCAAAGGTACTTAGAAATTTTCGCCAATATTCAATCATCGCCGTCGATGATAATGATTTATTGGGGATGCTGCTCAAAGGGTCAGAATTAGATGATAAATTACTACGACTTACGTTTTCGATATGCATAGATATATTGAGGAGATTCATTATTCTCAAGTTTTCAATTATTAATATTTATAGCCAATCCACATGTTCAATGTCATTCGCATAGGTAATTGACCATGCATGCATAGCAGCCGGAGATATTCTTGTCGCGAGTACATAAATAACCGGCTGCAATGCAGAACCACGGACCTTTAGTCGCTCGTTGTCGCATTGTACACGTGGCACTCGCGAGTGGAGCTTACGCGGCAGCGAGTGGAGCCCACTTTGCGCGTGTGTATTTTGTGTATTGTCTTTCTCTCTCTCATTTTCGCTTTCGAGAGAGTGGAAACTGAAAGCTCTCTCCTTTCTGCTTTTTCTCATTCCACTCGAGCTCAAAGCTTCCACCTTTTTCTTCTTCTTCCCTCCCTCCCTCTTTAAGAACCCGCCGAATCAGAAGACGCCATGGAATCGACCGCCGCCGCCGACGCTCAAAACCGCCACCCGAACCACCGCGGCAGCATGGACCGGCCGCCGCAGCACCGCGGAAGCGCAGCCATGAAGAAGTCGTCGTCGCGGGACTCCGAGACCTCCACCGTCCCCGACTCCCCCCGCTCTTCCACTCCCCCCTCAGATCCGAGTTCGGCGACCCCCTCGAGTCGACGCCCTTCGCCTCCCCGGCCGCCACCCTCGACAGGCCCCCTCCGCCCGACGACTCCAGGGCCATCGTCGCCGTCGACAAGTACACCCAGTGCTCCCCGCTCCCGTCGCCCCTCCCCCACGCCCAGAAGCCTCTGGAGGGTGCGAATCACAAGCCGCCGCCGCCGCCGCCCCCGCCGCGGCCGCCGCATCGGGGGGCGGTGAGTTGGGCGTCGAATGAGGAAAGCCCGCATGCTGCGGCGGCGGGGAGGGCCGGCAGGAGAGGGAGGAGGGAGGAGGGGCGGTCGACGGCGGTGACGGATATAACGAGGAGGGCGAAGGGGAAGGCGATGGTGAAGAGGGCGGGGCTAGGGTTTAGGATGAGCGAGATGATACTGTGCCTGATTTCGTTCTCGGTCATGGCTGCTGACAAGACCCAGGGATGGAGTGGCGATTCGTTTGATCGCTACAAGGAGTACAGGTGTGTGCCTTTACTCTGTATTTTCTTCCTAAATTTAGCTTCTGATTGAGAACTATCATCGCGTCCATTATCACAAGATGCTTGTTCTCCGCAATAATTGATTGTTCAATCGTATAGAGGACTTCGCAATGATACACTTCTCTGTAGGAAGGAAAGGAGGAAAAAAATCTATTGACTTTGCCTCCGTCCGGAACACTTTTGAATTTGCAGAATCAGATTCAGTGATGCTTCACGCTAAAATGCTCCCTTTTTCTTTGTGGGTTTATTCTGGAGGTTGTAGATTCAATGTCATCGTCTTGCTTCTTATAGAAGCTGGATGCCAACACTGGCAGAATTATTGTTGTCTCTTGCTTTAGATCATTTGTTGCTTCTCTAGCTCTAGGTTTCACAGGGTTCTGCTTCTTCTCTTTATCCTAATTAGAAAGCTGGTTCGATGGCAGGTTCTGTCTATCCGTGAATGTCATTGGATTTGCATATTCAGTGTTTCAAGCATATGATCTGGCTTACCATTTGATCTCCAAGAAGCACGTCATCCGCCACCACCTCCGTTGTCATTTCGATTTCTTCATGGATCAGGCAAGTCGTGCAAGTATATGTTCCCTTTCAGTTCTGACATTTAGTGTGCAGTGGAACTATTCTTTGTTCCTCTGCTTTTGAAATCGTGATGTATACAAGTGTAGAATCACAGAGTATTCATTTCGCTCAGACCCTCTATATCAGAACTCATAGTATGGAGTTTTGTCTTCTAATTCTCTCGAGGAGTTGTATTCATCATTTGATTCTTTATTCATTCATCTTTTTGGGTCCTCTTTTGGGCATAGAAGGAAGGATTAATTGCTGTATGCAGAATGGTATTGTCAATTTAGCAGAGGCTGTCGGGAAGTCTGTGTTGACTCTTTATATTTGCTGTCTCATGCTTAGCTCGACCTTAGGCTTGCTCAGGCTCTTGTTTGAACCTCTTCTTTATGATGATACACGTGTTTAGACCTTCCCATTTTAGATGATGGGCATGCATACTGAGTGGGACGGTTCTTCTGATTCAATTGCAGATTCTGGCGTATCTCTTGATAGCAGCATCATCCGCAGCAGCAACCCGAGTTGTTGACTGGGAAACAAACTGGGGCAAGGATCAGTTTACGGAAATGGCGAGTGCTTCAATATCAGTAGCCTTCCTGGCTTTTGTATCCTTTGCCTTAAGTTCCCTCATCTCTGGTTACGACATGTGTACTCGTGATCTTGCTTGACAATGAATCTGTTTGGCTAGTAGAATGTAGAATGTGAGGCAGTCCTAATTCTTCTCCTCTTACTTTGTTGTACAGCACGCAAGATTCATTCCCAGTATTGTGGCTATATAATAAGATGAACGCAAATGCAGGGGTTATCATCGCACTTAAATTTTCTTGTAGGTTGTTCGGAATGCTTATTATATAGGATAAAAGAGTTCCTATGGTGCTTGAGTTTATTTGACGACACAAGAGGTAGAGCCACTATCTCATGAGATAAGGTAACGCTGATGAAACCGCAGGAGCTGGAGCTTCATGTATTCGAAAGTGCGAAAGATAGGCTGAGCCCACGAGAGGGGGGTAGATTGCTGCTAACGTAGAGGGCACATCACAAGGTCTTTCTCAGCTTGTGTTACATTACGTTACCAGCTATCATCATAGTCATGACGAGGTAGGTAGCTTTAGTTTAAATTACACCTCTAATCTGGATTTGATTTGTGAATATCGTGAAATTTACGGGCAATACATACATAGGTAGCTTCTTTCTATCTGCATCATTGGCGTGGTCGATGGACAACTTTTGTCTTGGTGACTCTTGTATTGAGGTCCTATGACACGTACAATCGCCACTGAATTGAGAGTTGGTCCTCGTCGTTCATGATTAGGAGAGAAATGTGGAATGCCATAGATGTTCTGTTTTCGCAAGATCAGGGGAGCACCATAATGAAAACAACGTTGTGTTGGCTCTCTATATGCATGGGAAACGGGCCCCCGGACTGCCTTGTTCAGCAACCAGGGCCTTTTCTTAGTTGCTCGTCTTTCTACTCCTTTTCGGAAGCGATTACCCGCGAACTACTCGCAAGGTGATTTCAACTTCCGAGCTATACGACATTGGCGAAACGATGCCTAAATCTCGAGGCTGTGGCAGAGCATATCGAGTCGACATTGTCGATCATGTAAAAGAAAAAAAGAAAAAAAAATCACAAGTTTAAGAATAGACATTAACCATCGTGCATCGAGTCTTATGAAAGTCATTCTCTCCTGATTATCTACAAAAATCTTTTCGGCCGGCCAGCAATTTTGAGATGCTCTTGGAGACATTTTGGATATCAAAACGTTTTGAACCATTGTCGATATTGGAATTATCGACCCTTAGCAACTCTTCGGCGTTGTTATCAATTCGGGTTCGAAACAAAAACACTGGATCGGAAAGCCCAATGAAAAGAAAAGAACAAAAGCTCAAAAATTGAAATCAAGATGAAAATTGACATCACTTCCCAAATCAAATTAAGGAATCGCGGATCTTACCATAAATCTAAAATCACGCTTATTTTTTGGTATGTTATATGATAATGCGTGGGCAGGCTACAAGTACCGCTGATGGACCTAAGGAAAATACTTTTTGAACGTGACTCCCATGTTGCATCGGGAACAACAACACTTTCAACCTTTAGTTATTCTCATTCGTCGTTCTTAGCTTTTTCTTGTATATACCGGCGCCAATAATAAATTCAAGTAAAGGTCCTTGACGTAGATCCATCACCACGTACCATCTTTATTCCCTTCCATCCAAGGTGCCATGCCTTACCCTTTTCAAACAGACTTTGGAACTATAGCCATACACACGCATATATATATGATAAATTTTACATGAATCTCACAATGACTTATCTTTTTAGCTTCGAGTTTACGCTTTCATTATTTGTAATTTGGCTTTTATTTGTGTAAATTACCTTAATTATTTTAAGGTTGTGCCATGTGGTCCATGTCTATAGGTAGATTTGTCAATCATGTGAGTCGGGTCATAAATAGTCCAACTCAAATAGACCCATTCAACTCGTTTTGACCAATTTTTCATGTAATGCCATTTTAGCGACATATATCTAATCCATCATATATTGGAAAACCACTTATATATTTAACACAATCTAAATGCATAACCAAATTAAATTAATAATGCGGAGTGAATGGATGCGAGATTGAGCGAAGACGAGAGAGACCGAAGAAAAAAATTGAGTTTATGATCTAATTTAACGGGTCCATTTATCGGGATGAGATGTTTTGGGATATCAAGAAATAGTAATTACCAAAGTGTGTTGCAATACTCACCCTTGATATTATTGTTGATATTGAATTTTCGATAATATCGAATGTATATAAAGTTCGAATCATTTCAAAAACAAATAAGATGAAATAACTTAAACTAAAAGATTAGATTAGATAACTAGAAGCCAACTTTTTCAGATTGTGCTTGCTTCGAATCACCTTCTCCTTATCCAAGTATCCTATCTCAATTATAAATATATGAAAATAGGATATTCGATTGCTACCGAGTTCCACCCACCCACCAACCCCAATTATCACTTTCAAGAAAAGCATTACCAATAATTGCCAAAATCAGTTTCAAGGGGGAAAACCAACCATGAGAATATTCTCTTTTATTATTACTATTATTATTGTTATTGTTATTTTTTATTTTTTTTCGGTGAAAGAATTGTATAGGCTGGTCACACCCAGGCAATCTGGGCCCTACATCTCCAGCCATAGGGCGATCATCACCGTCATCGCATTAGGGAGGGACCCACCGGCAGTTCACGTGGGCCTTCGCCAGCTTACCGTACACACGCTCGATTTTACTCTCTCTCTCTCTCTCACAATAAATAAATAAATGAAAGGATCGAAGATAATGAAAACGAAAACGAAAACGAAAACGAAAATGAAAATGAAAAGAAAAAGAAAAAGATTTGAAAAGGAGAAGAACGACCGTATACGGAAGAGGACCATACGGCCTCGTCCGACACGCTCCTCGTGGGGCGTGGTCCCCGCGTGGCTCCTTTTAACTGCTCGCTAACTGCAATCTCATTCCCCCCTCCCCAAATGACCATATTGCCCCTTCACCCTTGCTATAGTTACATGTACACGTGTATGTATATATATATATGTGTTTGTACACAGACGACTATCTAGGATGGGGTTTTGAGTTGCTGTTCAAATTCTAGCAAGACATATTTTGCTATCGCTAATTAATTAAAAATCATGATGTATATATGTTTTGATTAGGATAGAAAATTCGACTTTTGGAATTTATATGCTTTATCTGAAGTGAAGTGGTCAATGCTATACACATGTCGTCGGTTAAGATTATCTCCTAAAATAGGCTACCGCTTTGTAAAAGATTCTTATTATAGATGGAGAGTAGATCTAATCCAATATGAAGAAAGCAATTCCTAAACGAACAGACCCAATGGTTAGTTGGTTGTTTGTTCAAGGGCTTTAGATATAAAAATACAAATTTATTTAATTTTAGTATACTGATCACACATTTCTCTCTTTAAATGGGGATCGCTTATAAAAATCCCACTTGGAAACTTGAAAAGACACAACTCAGAGCATACACTAACTCGAAGCATGGGAAGATCAATCAATAATGGAAAGAAAAAGAAAGATATTTAGGTGAGTTTTCAAAGTGTCATCATCGTGACATTGATGCCGCTAATTTTTCACAATCAACTTACATCTTATCAACAATCATGGTACGATCGGAAAATTAAGTTAATAATATTACGATAACTGGCCGTGGATAGGATCGATGTAAGTGGAAGAAAACAGGACATCTCTCGAAGGTACGGCAAAAGTTATTATATAATGCGGCGATCTCATTGTCGCACAGTTACTCCATCGACGAAGCTTTCGCATACACAGGATCCGAGCAAGGATTTAGGAGGAAGGTACGAGGGAATGGCAGTTTGGAAAATAAAGGGAGGAAGGGAGGGGTAAAATGGGGAGAGGGGGACTGGCAGTGGTCGGTGTCACGAGACCCGGTTGGTCTGCTCGGGGGTGGATCTTCGCACGTTACTCATGTTTGTCTACTAGCCCCGGTCTCGTTATATGGACTCCACTATGTATCTATGTATCTATCTATCTTTTTATTTTATTTTATTTTCCAAAATTGATATAATTATAATTCATCATTTATTTCATAATTGAATTTATCTCAACAGGTGTCCTTAAATTAGCGTTTAACAAAAAAGTGAGAGATAATCGAGAGTCGTTACCTGCCACGGGACAGGCTTCAAACGGGTCAAATCTCTATTATCGCAGAGAATAATTTGAGAGAAAATAAAAAGAAATTGTTTTATTTTTGTCGGGGAAGTAGGAAATTATTTTATTTTTTTAAAATAGGACTGAACAGAGCTGTGATAGAAAACCGCCAGCTCTGTGCATATGGCCTTCACTGCACACCATAAAATCGCAACTCCACCATCTCAGCCGACCCTCTCTCTTCCTCTCTCTCTCTCTCTCTCTCTCTCTCTTTCTGCAATCTGAATCTTTAGCTTCAAAAACCTAACTTCTTCTTATTCTTCCTCTCTCTGAAATTGCCATGTCGTTGCGCTATCTTTGTGAGATCAAGAAAGACTGTGTCTTTCCTTCCTTTGTCATGTTTTAAAAATGGCTGCCATTCCTTGATTTCCATTGTTTTTTTATTTTATGTGTTCTTGATAGTTACGTCCGATACCTGAGTGGGGCGGCGAAGGGAGAAAAACAGATCACGTTTTTTTTGGTGAAAAAGTAACGTGACCCTTTTCTTGTAAATGGAGTTCCGTGGTGGTTTCTGATCCCAAGGCCGGGCCTTTTTGCTTTGATTTAGCGCCTGCGCGCTATATTAATTCCAGATAATTGAGGTTAGCGTTAATGGGTGTTCGACTGTAGTGAAGAATGTAGGTGGGTATGACGAGGTTTGAAGCTTTGATGAAGCAGCTTTCTTGATGGTGTAAGCGCTCGTTGGGTTCCGAAGTGGGGGGTGGGCCGGAAAAAGGAGGGATCTTTTCCTTTCCCTTTCTTCTTTCTGGGTTTGATGATTTTGCAAGATTTGGCATTTACCCATGAATTTCCAGTGGCTGAAGCAAATATCGCACAATGGGAAGTCGGACAGGAGGCTTTCGCTTGGGGAGTACAAAAGGGCAGTGTCTTGGTCCAAGTACTTGGTCTCTTCTGGTGCAGAGATAAAAGGGGAGGGAGAAGAAGAGTGGAGTGCCGACATGTCTCAGCTCTTGATTGGGGGCAAGTTCGCTTCAGGGAGGCATAGCAGGATATACAGAGGGATTTACAAGCAGAGGGATGTCGCGATCAAGATGATCAGTCAGCCGGAGGAGGACGCGGACTTGGCCTCTTTGCTCGAGAAGCAGTTCGCTTGCGAGTTCGCATTGCTGCTCCGGCTACAGCATCCGAATATCATAACAGTAAGGGCCTTGGTGATCAACCTGTGTTTGTTACCGCCTTTTGGTTTGCATATGTGGTTTAATTGTTAGGATAATGTCCAGTGTGCTTTAGGGGTTTACGCTCCTGCATTTGTTGCCTCAATGGAAAACCTGCTGTTAGAGAAGCATCGATAGGACGGGGTGAATAATAAAAAATGGAAAAGTAACTAGCTGTTGTGGTTGGTAGAATCTGTTTGAATCAACTGCCGTTAGAAAATACGGATCGTGAGGCATCTGAAGATGCATTCTACTGGTTAAAGGGTGGTATTGTCTGGGAGAATTATGAACTACCAGTGGCTTCTATATGTTAGAGAAATTGCATCTATTTAACTGTGTTCTCTTTCTTTCTGCCGAACTACTTTGTTTTTCAGATTGGCAAATGCTTCTTGATCTTGCCGAATGCTACCCATTCACGATCCCCTCTGTAATCTTGCTATGCGCACATGATGGATGAATGCCAATCGAAATGGATTTTGAATTCAGTTTAGGATTAATATAGGCAAAATGCAGATTTACGGTATTACAGATTTAGCTCTTTCCACGATAATGCAGTGTGGTGCCAAGTACGGGAATATGCTCTACACATGTCGTCTAGATGGCATTTCTACCTCATACTTTCTTGGCCTTCATTCCTCAACTGTGTTTATTTATCTGTGGAGCTGCATTGAACAGATTAATTGTGATTGAATAGAGCCATGGTAATAATTCCTACCTAAAGTAAGTGCTGGATGGGATGAGATTGAGAATTCTTGAGAGTCTTAAGTTAGAATGACTGTCTATGCCTTTTTTTTTTTTTGGAGTGGTTTCTTCTATAATTGGTGGCCCCAAGTCCCAAGCTGAATGGTTGCAATTTTTGTGTGAAAATTTCTGAAAATTATCCATCATCTAGCGAATAGACTAAAATAATCGTACAGCCATTTACTTAATCTTTGGTATTTATGCAGTTTGTTGCAGCTTGTAAAAACCCACCCGTGTTCTGCATCATCACTGAATATATGCCTGGTGGATCGTTGAGGAAATACCTCCACCACCAGGAGCCACATTCTGTTCCTCTTAATATAGTTCTGAAGTTAGCTCTCGAGATTGCACGTGGAATGAAATACCTTCATTCTCAAGGGATTCTCCATAGGGATCTCAAATCTGAGAATGTGCTTCTTGGAGACGACATGTCTGTGAAGGTAGCCGATTTCGGTATCTCATGCTTAGAATCTCAGTGTGGAAACACTAAAGGGTTTACGGGAACTTACCGTTGGATGGCACCTGAAATGATCAAAGAGAAGCACCATACCAAGAAAGTTGATGTTTACAGTTTTGGCATAGTCATGTGGGAGCTCTTGACAGCATTGACACCATTTGAGGATATGACTCCAGAGCAGGCCGCATTTGCAGTTTCCCAGAAGGTATTAATGAGTTATTCGATATCGCAAATCTTCTGATGCGTTTCATTAAGTTGTTGGAGTGAATGGAATTGTTGAGTATCATACTGTTTTTCTGCTTCCGTGCAGAACGCTAGACCACCACTGCCTCCGGAGTGTCCTCTGGCATTTAGACGCCTCATCAGCCGATGCTGGTCAAGCAATCCAGACAAACGTCCCCATTTCAATGAGATTGTCCAGATACTGGAGAGATATACAGAATCTCTCGAGCAGGATCCAGAATTTTTCTCGTCGTTTGTACCATCGCCCAGTCACACTATTTTTGGATGCCTACCAAAATGTATTGGCGGTCGGAGGTCTGCTTCCATAAGGGCTTAGCAACCTTCGGCAAATAATTTATGATGCTAGTCGTGGTTTTATAGGCCAGATCTACATGTTTGATTATGATCAAGAGCCTTATGGTAGCAAGTCGCTGTCCTCATCCCTTTTCCCAAACCAAAGCATGTGGGAGTGACGGAAAGTTTGTTGTCTCCCTTTCTTTGATGTACTCGGTTGTTGTACTGCCTAATCTAGATTATGAGTCGAAGAATACTCATCTCTCTTGTTCTGGCAAATGGTGGACAAGTCCAGCCAAGCTTTCTGAGGTCAAGTTCAAATCTTGCTTTGATGTGTTCCCTTAAAAGAGCCGTGAGATTCGACTTTTGACTAGGGAAATAAAGATGGGCCCGTAATCATGATAGCTCATCCTTTTGGACCAGTCGCAATTGAGAACCGGCATCTGTAACGATCCTAGTGTTGAAATATCGGCCACTCTTAAGTTCGTGTCGTGCAGCTAAAAAGTTCGTGTTATGCACGTATAAAGTGAGAGAGTAGTGGTGTCGTGGCGTCCTTCGAAATGAGCCACTTAGGGAAAGTTAACAGATTGCTAGATCGGGAACAAAGGCTCCTCTCACGATGCTCATGCTTAGTCGGAACTCTTTCAAAATATTCCTACCGTCCTCAATTCAATCATGCAATTCATTTTTATCTTGGAGCTGTCGCTAATCGATTAGGGGTTTGTTAAAAACTTAACTACGACAGCTGAATGTAGAGATTTGATTATACTAAATTAATTTATCGCTATTTTGGTACCTTTACTCATTAATGAAAATGATTTGCATGCAATCTGTCTGTTATATTATTCTAAGCCATTAACATAAGAAATGACCATGATGCGCAAACTAGAAAGTGGTAACTAAATGGTGCAAAAGTCTTCTAATTAACATGGCATGCATAATAAGGGTGTATCATTTGCTCTCTCTCTTCTCTCACTCTCTCTCTCTCTCTCTCTCTCCCTCTCCCTCTCTAAACCATTCTTTGTCTCTTCCACTTCTGGAGGGTAGGGATTTGACCTGGATCTCTTCCTCCCCCTCCCAGTTCCTTTTCCTTTTATTTTCTTTCGTTTCTTTCCTAATTCTCCTGACCTAGTTTTAGATCTAGGAGCTTTGCTCTCTGGATCTTATATCTATGAGCTTTTCTTTTTGATTTAATTCTAGATTTTGGAGTTTTAATAAATAAGTACTCTACTCCGGTTTCAATAGTGTTGACAATAGCTTGGGTGTCCAATTTGTGCTCGTTCAACTTGTTTTCACTCAAAGTTTTGGCACTTTGCATTGACTATAGGGCTCGCTCTCACAGGTGTAAGATTTGAGATTTTTCAACATGTTTATGTTATCTCCATATGATGATGGTATTGGGGATGCCGAACCTAGGCGCACAACGCTAAAAGGCAAAACTATAATTACAAATGGAGATTTCGGTGTGTGCTTATCATTGATGGTGCTGCGTGATTTAGTGATTAACCGCTAATCCTTTTGCTTGGATCTAGTTACCCAACCATGCTCTGATCAAATGCCTTGATTTCTAGTTTTTGTCAATTTTGGAGATCTATGGATTTGTTTTGTTATTATTATTTTTGAGATTCCCTTTCATGTATCAATTTAGTAATGAATGAAAATTTCTTTTTGACAAAAAAAAATGACATGCATAATTATCCTAAGCTATATGAGGTTAAATGCAACTTAAATGCGACAGATAGGGCCGAAACTCTCCAAATGATATAACATTCTTATTTTAATATAATATGCATAATTTAAATCCCTAAACGCTAAATAACGTACATAATGGCTATTAAACTACATGCGATGAGGCTAAACATACATGGATTTTAAATGCAATATGCATGAGACACTAATAGATTTAATCCCTAAAGACTATAACATGATCAAAATTATTCCAAGTAGCATGGCATGCATCAAATTACTACATGACTAATAATTTAATGATGCAATATCATGCCTATAGCAAGACTATTATGCAATGTTTCCTATTATGCAAAACATTATTAAGAGCGAGGAAGAATGTATCAATTACACCAGACATGATTTAAGAATCATAAGGAATTGCCAAGATTCATCCATCGTAATCAAGACTTATCAAGATTAATGCAAGACATGTAATACGATTCAAAGATATCAAGAACTGCCAAGAATTATCAAGAATTGTCCAAATCGACCAAGACTCATCAAGATGAATGCAGAATCATGCAAGATATCCAAGATTCATTAATGCTCATCAAGATTCGCCAATATTAACCATGATTATTCAAGATTATTCTAGTGGAATGCAAGATCGTCAATATTAGTCAAGAACCATGCAATATCACCAATATTAACATTATCAACGTTCTTGACATTAAATGTACACTACTACATGCTTTGAATAGAAAATATGATTGAGGGTCCAATCTTTTGGCTCAAAGATCTGATTACCCAATAGATTATGCAACATATGACGCAAGGTAAACCTAGAGAAATTAAATTAAAACCTAAGGCATGGCACCATGTACAGAAAAAAAAAAAAAAAAAAAAAAAAAAAAGACATGAAATAAAAACTAAAGTCAAAGCATCAAATTCAATTGCAGGCAAAATCAATCCTACTACCACTTGGATTAATTTGCGAATCCTACCTTGGTTAGGACTATGGGCGCTGAAAGAGAGGGACTGCCGATGATAGTGCAACGCCTTGACAACGGAGATGCCCGGACTCAGATGGGTGATTCTTGAAGGACGTTGGATGAGATTGGCCGCAAGGGTGGAACACCGGATCACCAAAGTAGAGTCACGAACCAAGGCTTGGCTGGAATGAATGAGCCGCTACTGAGAGAGAGACCACCAGAGGACGGTGCTCACGGACAGCGCAATGGGACGCCGATGGAGGGTACTACCGGTAGTGCTCGTGATACTTGAAGGACGTCCGGAGAAGATGGAGGCCTTCCGGAATGAAAAACCGCCAATGGAACTCCGGAGAAGGCACTTCGCCAAGAGAGCTTCCGCTGGGGAGAGACCACGAGAGAGATGGAGAGAGAGGGAGTTGTGTTCTTCCCCTTTGGACGGCCGGCCATGCACTCCTATTTACAGGCCCTCGTCTTGAGTTCTCAAAAGCAAGAGAGAATATGTCACTTTCCCCTTTTTGGGATTAACTGAAATAATGACCCTCAACGTAAGGAAAAAAAGAATATACCCTCTTATTTCCATTTGTGGCCGCAAATCTTCAAATATATAAATATGCATATTTTCTTATCAAGTTTTAGAACTTCATGTGCATTACATTTCAGCTATAAGAGATGGGAATCTGGGCAGACCGAATTTCAACATGGGTTGGATCATATGGGCTTAGCTTTGGAAACCTACGTGAGATTATGGCCTCTCTCCGCTCCTAAATTCGAGTCCATTCAACATTTTAATTTAATTTCATTGCATTTCATGACTGGGCCAACTCGAATGCAATTTTTTTGATGTGGGCATGTCACTACTAAACAAAGATGTTTCTAATGTCATTTTTGTTTGAGGCTCGAATTTTATCATTATCAACGAATCGGATACCTAACCTGCCATGTGATGAATCACAGATGGATGAGCCTAGGTGTCAACAAATGTTTAATTATCCAATCTCCCAGCCGTCAGCTTCTGTTTCTAAGATACTCTCCATATCGGGCTCTCGAATTGAATCCCTTTTCTCAACCTCTTGTTTACACCAGTCACGTTGCCCGGACGGTAGGATTCAGCTGCCTTATCAGCTCTGTTCCAGCCATTTCAGAGTTTTGACGGACAAATACTAAATTCGATTAACCTTAAATGCAAAATTTATCAAAGCTTCATAGCCAAACAACTAAGATCTTCTAAATTAACATGGATATGTGACTTAAATGACAGCAAATGAATTGTTTTGCATTATTGCATTTGGCCTCATTGCATGATCCTTTTCTTAATAGAGAAGCAGAAATTATGTAAATAAGGTTGAACCCAAAACCTAATAGCTTTCTGATTGCAGAACCGTTCAGGAAAGATCTCTCACCTGCACATGTAGCAAGATATGTTCTGCAGCTCAAGAGAAGAAGCTACCAAAAATGCTTGCTATGTATCTGTAAAAGCTCAGTGTGGCTTTGATCGCATGCTCGGGAGAACCCTAATACTGAATATTCTGAAACTGACGTACAAAAGCCTGAAAGTGCTTTTACTCGTAAAGGATGAAGCAATTTCATCTGCATAGATAGAGCACTCTTTAGCACAAAAGGCGAAGTTTTGGCACATTACAGATATCAGTTTCCAAAACCATTTACCAGCGCCTTCAGTCTCATTTCCACGTGAGTTGGCAGAGTAGATGCCTCTCGTTTGAGTGCCACAAGCAACACATGGAAACAGCAAATGAAAACTCCTCGACCTTCCAACCAAGAATCTCTATCATTTCCATTTACAAAGACCAGTACATTTACATCAGGAAGGCTTGCTCACAAATAGTCACTGGATTCTGGGTTATTCTACCTCTATCCAGGGGAAATAGTATGTCAGAGACAGCATCGGTAGTTACTACTTACCACACAGCATGACCCGTCTCTTCAAGGACGCTGCATGTATGAACATCTAGTGAAGAAAACTCCCCATTCAATTCATCTGAATCGAAGGAGCAGGCATTCAGAGAATCCAGACACTATCTGAAAAATTGTCGTATCACCTTCTCCAAATTTTTATGTCCAGTGAAAAATTTGTCACCCTTAAAGAAAACTCACCGAGATCAGGGGTCGTTTAATTCTGTTGATGCCTTTGACCTGATTTTGCTGAAAGTCAGCAACCTAGAGCTTCTTTTTCCAAATCACTTTAAAAATGGGAGAACAAAGGATCCATTTCTGAAGGATGATGCCATCACTCTTCATATGAAAAATTGCCCACAAAAGAGGTGGCTCCTGTCTCCCAATGTTACTGGTGGATTTTCCACATATCTGATATATCGAAATTCGGAATGACAGAAGAAATCATATTAGCTTACAAATAGACAAAATAGAAAACACCCAATTCCAGAATACTGAATCCTCGCAGAAACTCCAATAGTTGGCTCATGATTATGCATCAAAGATGAAAATAAAATTATTATGATGCTTAAGGAGTTACACTAATCCTGTGGTTTAGTACGAGGTAATAGTTGGAAGTAAAATCAGAAGCCAACCAAATATTGTGTTGGAAATTTTTGTAACAACCTCTTGTATCTGCTGCAGGCGAAACAGAGATGGAGTCTGTAGATTGTCTTGGTATCATCACACTTCTCCAACTCTCAAGCTCAGTTGCTGCCAAGTCGCTCATTAATTGCAGAGCGATGGCATAAACTTCTCTCGAAACTGTTATACTACAGTTTCCTCCATCACGTTACAATAAGCAAACCATTGTTTTCAAATGGTAAAAGCTTTTCTGGCCTGGCCACATCAAATTCAGTATCTTCTGCATTTGACTGACTTGTATTAGTTAATCTTAAAGCCTCTCTTGTCAAGCTATCCAGAGTGGCATAAACTTCATGTGACTGATAATGTGAATGGTCCCCAGCAATAAAAACATGCATCTTGCCATCAATTTCAATCCAACTGCAACCAGGTTGCTTCTTCAGTCCTTTATCCCGTATATCTGATCTAATATCAGCAACTAAACTATGCTTCCCATTAAACTCATGTAATTTGGCAAGAAGGACACGATAACCGACATTATCTGGATCAATTTCAAAAATATGACCAGCCACAATATCTGCTAGCCTATCATCACTGTGAGTTTTGCAAGATCCAAGCAATGATCCCCAGATCCTATCATCTGGAGCAAAAGGCATGGACATGATCAGGTCATATGCATGGTCCAAATGACCAGTGCGGCCCAGAAGATCAACCATGCAAGTGTACTGTTCAAGTTGAGGGGCAAGGTTGTGGTCTTCAGCCATACTTTTGAAGTACCCCCATCCCCGATCGACCCTACCTGAGTGGCTACATGCAGAAAGAAGAGCTGTGAAAGTGGCATGGTCCGGCATCACACCAGATGACTTCATTACTTCAAATAGAACATACATTTCATCTGTGTGGCCATGCATTCCTAATCCCAATAAAATAGAATTCCACGATATTTGGTTTTTTCCTTGAATGTTGTCAAATATGATGCGAGCACTGCATATGTCCCCACATTTTGCATATGTGGATATTAATGAATTGCTCACGAGAATATTTGATTCAAACCCTTGCCGCAATGTGTAACCATGGACCTCCTTGCACATAGTAAATGCAGATATTTGGGCACAAACAGAAAGTATGGATGCTATGGTAACGGAGTTTGGTCTGATGTTTTCAAACTGCATATAACGAAATGCCTTCAAGGCTTCATTTGGAAGGTCACTTTGCATATATCCAGATATTAAAGCATTCCATGATACCAAATCCCGCAGCGGTAATCCATAAAAAACAATTTGAGCAGACTGAATATCTCCACATTTTGCATAAAGGTCAACCAATGCACCTCCAACAAAAACATCACCAGTAAGCCCTAGTTTTATTGCTAATCCATGGAACTCCCTCCCCATTTGCTATAAGAGTCAAAGATGAACATGCACGCAATGCAGCTAAAACTACAACTGAATCTGCAAATCCATATTCATATATAAATTTATGACATAGATCCAATGCCTCAGTGGGGAGATCACTTTTGACATAATTTGAGATTATGGTTCCCCACATCACTATATTACATGTTCGACACTTACTGAAGATATTTTTACCAGCTTCAGCCTTACCGCATTTTAAATACATATCAATTAGAGCAGTAGCTACTCTTATATCTTTTTCCATTCCAAATTTGCAAACAAGTCCATGGATTTTTTCTCCAAGGACAGAATCCAAGGAATGCGAACAAAAGACCAAAGCAGCAACAATGATTGAAGAATCATCTTCTAAACCCAACCCCAATATTTCTGCCAGCAGCACTGAAGCCTCTGATAGACAACCGTTGGTTACATAGCCAAGCACCATTGCATTCCATATCGCTGCATTTCTAGTCACAGACTCTTTTCCCACAACGCTCATGAAAACATTTTCAGCACTCCTTATGTCCCCACATTTCATGTACATAGCAATAAACCCACAAACCAAAGACTGATCAAATTTAAAAATATTTTTCACAACAAAACTGTGGATTTCTCGCCCATGGATCAAGCTACTAACTGAAGCACATGCTGAGAGAGCAGAAAGACAAGCCACTCTATTTGGGTACACACCAAAGTCCCCTACCATTTGGCTGAACATCCCCAATGAACCCCTGAAATCCCCAGACTGGCAGGCCCCCGAAATCATAGTGTTCCAAGTAACCGAATCCCGATCGAGCATTTTCTCAAACACACAGACGGCATGATCAACTGCCCCGCATTTCCAATACATCCCTAAGACCGAATTCGCAACATCCACAGCATCCAAAATTCCCAGCTTCAACACATGGCCATGTATCTGTTTAGCCCTCTCCACATCAGACATCCACCCAAAAGCCTTGATTAAACGTGGAAAGAACTGAAATTCCTCGACAGGTAAACCATACTCAAGCATCTCAATATAAGAACTTATAGCATCTTCGAACAACCCTCGATCCAAGAAATCATTAAAAGCCTCGCTGAACAAGGGAACATCAACTAGAGGTCCACTGCTCGATACCAACAGCTCAAAATCTGATCTTTCTGATGGGTTTTGGCGACGGAGCGGCGGGGAAGTGCTGGAAGACGGACGGGCAAAGCTACGTGGCACTAAAGCTGACGCCTTGCTACGACAAAGCTGCTTAATTTCGAGTTGGGGAGGCTCAAGCGATTGAAATTCGAGACTTTTCCGATGGGTCGGGCGACGCAGCAAAGGAGAGGAGGCGCACGAGAGCGACGGCTGAAGCATTGCCATTTCCCTCGGGCGCAACACCGCATCGCTATCCCTTTCGTCGGGTTCTTACCGACGGGAGTTCATGAAATCAAGCGCGACGACGAGTGACGTGAGGAAAAGCTTCGTGATTCTCAGGGGTGTTCTTGATCATCGTCGCCGTCGGACGACGCCGCGCGGCGGCCGGAGTTCCGGGGGTGGCGGGTGGGTGGTCGGTATGTGGGAGGAGAGAGAACGCTGCGAGTCGTGGAGTGGGCATTTCTTGAATTGTAAGAAAAAGGAAAATTGATAATTCAAGAATAGTTGGTAATCTTTTGTAAATTGGTGATGTCTGTAAGCTACCTAAGTTGGTAATCAAACAAATAAATAAAAATCGGTAGCTTAATTGAGAATACTTTGTTAAAATTGGTTCTTGAGTAAATCGGAGAAATGTTGGGAAATGACTCAAGTTCACACCGGTAATTTAGAACAAGATTTACTTATCTAAAAAAATTTGTAACTTGCTCAAATAAAAAAGTTAGTTGATTGGAAATAGTTAGTAATATTCGTAAGAATAAACCAATGTGTGGTAAGTGAATCGAATACCAGTCGTTAATAAAATTAACTGGTTAATTGGTGAAAATATGGTGAATAACTCAAATTGAGGTTGCTAATTTTGTATACAAGTCAATAAGTTTAACATATTGATGAGTTACACAAAAGAAGTTTTACAATTTAATGAAAATATTGGTAATTCCAAATAAAGAAATAAATGTTGATAATTTTATATGAGTTGGTGACTTAATAGATGTTGTTAGGGGGATTACTTAATAACTATGTTGGGAAAATATTGGTAAATAGTTCAAACAAAAGTCGATAATTATATCTAAGAGTTGATAAATTTTGACAGGTAAGTTACAAAACTAAGAGTTAGTAATTCATTAAGGAAGTCAATAATTTTAAAAAGGTAAGGAGTCAAATAAGAGATGATACCATAATCTTGGTAATTCAATTGGAAAAAAAGTTGATAACTAATTCAAATAAGGATATTATACATAACTCGAATGGGCTGATAATTCTATACAAGTCGGTAAGTGTAGAATGTTGAAATATTACGCCAACAAATTTCAATAATTTATTGCAAAAATTGTCAATCTCGAAACTTGTTACATACTCAATCTCAAGGTCGGAGCACAAATTGTCCGCAATAAATTCTCATGTCCATTGCAGTTTTTTGAGACCAAAAAGATCCCGATTTAGTTCCATCAACTTGAATAAATAGAATTTGTACGCATAATAATAAGTCTCATGGCAAAAATTAAAAGACGACGTCATACATGTCCATCATCACTCTGAATGATCTAATTTTAATAATTCTCTCAACATGACGCCTTCAATCCACCTCCCATGTGCTGTCCACATCTCTTCATATTCAATCAGAGAGCATAGCTTTGAGTTTCCACCTTTTTGAATCATGAGTAGAATTGCTCTTGCTTTTAGAGCGTATCTGCGATGCTCCTGATGATTTTGGCGTCCACGCACAATACATTTCTGGAGCTACGCGGTCGAGTTCATCCGCTTCGGAGGAAGAGCAGGACGCAAACAAGTCTCGTTCTTCGCTCATGAGCTTCTTAAGTGGCCTGCGCGAAGGCCTTTTCCTCGAGTTCCTGGAATTAAGGCCATCGTCATCCCGGTCTTGGATCGCAATATCGGACAGCACAGCTTCATGGAGGATGGGGCACAGGGGCCTCATCCGACCATTGCAGAAGATCTCATCAGCAGCTACCATCGCAGGCAACTCTGAACCCCCATCGACAAATGTGAACTCAAAATTGCGTGCTTCACCCTCTTCGTCTTGCTCAGCGGTTGGCTCTTCTCGTTCTGGCTGTTCTGCAGCAGGTTCTCCCTCGAGCGAGCTATCCATGGCCATTGCTTCCATGACTCTAGAAGCAATATCCCCGATCTTGCTCGAACAATTGCTACCGAAGCTCGGACAGAGAGCTAGCAATGCTGATGTTTGCATTTGAGAGCCGGTAGGTAAATGTAGGATCATAAGGAAGGTCTAAACTCGAAATCAGAGTGGAAGCGTTCAAAAGTTCACAAGGCAGACGCAACTTATACAGGGAGGACTTGCAGTTGAAGTATTCATTAATGAGTTGGGTGTGGTCGGTTGTGGACCTTGCGTGACTTTGAAAAAAGCCAATTTTTGTCATTTCATCATTCGAGACACGAGCGCTTTTACTTCGTTCACATTACCCACTTCATATTACAGCAATACGCAGGCTTTGCCATGTCTACACGAGATGATGGTGATGGTGATGGTGATGGTGATGGTATGGCGATGCTTCTTCGCAATATGTCCGTCGGTATCCGCGAGCAATTAAGCTGGAAAGGCTACGACATTAACTACGCCATCGGAATATTGGTTTTGGACGGAGCGTTGATGTCCAACTTCCGTTTTATAGGTGAAAAGGGGGTTGACCGAACAGGGAGGTGGGCACCGGTTGCCGACCAGATCGCATTTCATTTGACTTTTTTTTTGTTAGAGAAAAGATTTTCACTCTACAAGCTTGTAGAGGAAGAGTTTCTCCGTGTGCCCAAAACAGCTGTCCCTGATTCTGTTCTGCCACGTAATTCTGCTGAATATAGACCACAGGAAAATGGAAAAAGGTAACAGATATGCATTGCCAGCGCAACACAAAAAGAAGCCACCACCAACAGGTCCAACACCACCTTACGTGACATTGAGAACAATGGATTCGGATGTTGGCTCTCGGGCTGGTTATATCAGAGCAAGCAGACCGTACCAATTGAAGGAGCTTGAATTAGGAAGGGCACCGAAATTTACAATATAAGAACAAAAAAGTTTAAAATGAAATGATTGTGGGATCCTTTTCTCGTTCTTACAAACACCTGCCTCACCCAACATATGACTCAACCAAAAAGAATACTATACACAGCCGCGCCTGTACAGGATGACTGGGTGGCGGGTGCCTTCAGAAGTCTGGAGGTAAAGTTGTGTATATGTCACAACCAGGCTCCCCATCCAGGATACAGTTGACATAGACGGTCGGGATCAATGGCATCCTGTATGAGTTGTTGGACCTAGAAGAGAATCACAAATCAATATTACTGTACTTGCAAAAGCACTGTAAGCTCTGTCATAAGCCTTATCACCTAACAATTACTTTTTTACTAGTGTCGCTATAACAAAGTCGTTTCTAGGATCACTTAAATGCACCAAAAAACCGGCTTTGAATTTGAGCTAGAAAAGCAAAATTGATAAACAATGACGGGAGCATGCTTAGCAGAGATATGCCTTTCTTCATTCAGATGACAGCGATTATTTGAAAATGAGACTGAGAGACCATGCTCAGGATCACAATTGAATGGTGGACCACTGGGAATGAAAAAGAGGGATTACCTGACCATGCACGCTTCTCATTTCTCCCTCCTCATATCCATCCAATTTTTGCTTGACACGCATCAGTGCCCTTGTAGCATCCTTATTCCCTTCATATTCATCTTGAGAATCTTCAAAGCTTGTCTCCAGGTCATCATCTGTTTCCTGTCAAGTCAAGATTAATACTTAGCATGCCAATCTCTACAACCTCGTGGAGCAATAAAAAGGCAAAAAAGACTTGAGTATAGACAAATCATTGGGAACTTCAATAACGTCATGTTTGCATCATGGCATACACAGAAAAAGGACAATGTCAAATATGGCAACATTGCTCTTAAGCTTTCTGGATTTTCCCTCAACAGAAAATCTATCGCCATCAGGCAGCACAAATTTGGCAACTCTCAAAATTGTTTTATGAATACTAGAATAAGTCTGCATAGGGTAAATTTGACCATCCACATTTGGCATTAACCATTGTAGAATAGGAAAAAGGGAGCCATGTCTTCCATGCATAGGAAATTTCTAGATAAATGTGCTCAACACTTGAAAATACCTTTTGACGCTGCAAAGCCTTCAATGGAGACAAAGCCCATTTATAAAGTGGATCATGAATGAAAACCTGCAAGACATTTTCTTTCAGTCTTCATATGGAAAATTGAAACTTCAACCAATTTCTCAAGATAATCTGCGGAAAGCTAGTCCTACTTCAATAATTGTCAGCAGTGCTTCTTTATTTGTCCTCATCACAGAAAGAGTCTCTTCACAACATCTTCTGAACACTCCCTCTACTCCTGTAACTCCCATACCATCGATGATATCTCTCGTTAGCCTGAAAGGAACCTGCAGAATTCAAGTGAAAAGACTGCTGAGTGGACTTTTGGCTATTATAATTGCTCTCTACCCTGCAAATACTTCCGAGGGGAAGTAGTACTCCCTTTGTACCCTTTTAACAAACATTTCCCTTTAATATTCCCAAACTAATTTTTAAAACACAATCCTTTCAAGAGGGAGACAAGATAGTGAAAGTTCCATAAGTAACAAACCCGTTCTGGGGTCTTCAGCATCAAGCCTTGCTCAAAGGCAACACCAAGATCGATGTGAACAACCTCTGCAGTGGCCTGATCAATTAGAATGTTCATGGAATGTCGATCTCCCAGACCAACTATATAGCCAACCTAAAGAAGAAATAAATTCATTAGAATGTCTAGAATCTTCTGGAAAGAACGATTATTTAAAAGAATTCCCCAAGAGGAGGGGATAAAGGACAGGAATATAAATGTCATAATCACTGAGTAACATCTTATTAAACTTCCTGTGAATGTGTTCACCCATCACCGGCTCATGATTCTATCTGAAATTTCTAAAAATTTATTTCTGCCTAGGTCAAATCGACACAAATGGGAAATTAAGTTCCTATATACCAAAGAACCCCACATCACTTGTCTACGGGATTTCAATGGATCTTATGTTCATGTAGCATCCCGATACCTAATGACTTAAGCTATTAGGATAAACATTTTGACATAGTATCAGAGCCAGGTTCCCCCACTATTTCACGTCTGAGGCTCCCCCGTTCATCAATTCCATGTGCAATTATCAATCTGGTTTGCACATATAGAGGGGTTATAAAGGCATTCCACATCGCTTGTCCATGGGGCTCCAATGAGCTTCATATTTAGGTAGTTTCCCTCCACCTATCAACTTAAATTTTTGGGATGAACTCTCCAACTAAATCTTTTCAGTTTCTTTCACATCCGGGCTATCCACTGTATGACATCAAGATTAAGGTACTCCTTGTATTAAGCAACAATGTCCAAAAAGATTATAAAGAAAAAAGTTATTTCCTTTACTAGAAATATCACAAAAGATATTGTATAGAAACCATTGAACTAGTAGCCACGCTTCTTGTGTAAGCAAGCCTTCTCTCAAACCAATCAGCTGGCAAAGAGTATCTCTCCAGGAAAAAGTGATGCATGACCGGCCTGTGTCAAGTGTCAGGTATGAGTTCAAGGTAATTTGCTTTGATCTTCACTAAAGTAGGCATTTAGATCTCCAGGCAGAGGCAGTAACCTGAAGTTCTTGCAGACTTCTTGGAATGCTTTGCGCTTGTCCTTTTCCTATAACAGACAGGTCTGACCATTATTCACTAAAAGAAAGGGAAAATAGTTCACTTATCTGAGACATATAAACAGAGAAGCAGCTCCGAAAATATTCCTAGTTTTAACTCTACATTTCGCCTCTTTTGCTCCCCTTCTGTATTACTGATTCAGAAAGTCAAATTACATCCCTCGACACTCGTTCAAATTGTCAAAATTTGTCGATTATGCAATTCCAACTCATCCTGGTAGATTAGAGCATGCATTACAAGAAGTTAATAACTTGCCAGAAAAATATGATACTTACATTAGTCATGTACTCTCGGCATTTTAGATATGACCAATCTCCTCTCCCATACCGACCATGTGCACCTCCATTTCTCATGCTGAAATTAGATTGGCATTAGGAGCAATATAATGCTTCATGTAACAATAGAAGTCAAGTTTCTAGGAGACTGCATCATTTATTTATACTGACCTTCCTATAAGGTAGTCACCTAGAGGAAGAGTACCATTAACCCATTCAAGCACACCAGCACTAGGAGTAAAAGGGATGACCTATTCAGAACGAAACTGGTATTAAACCTACCACAGTTATATCATCTCATTCAAGTAAGGTATATAAACAAAGAACAGAAAAATAATATCAGAAACCCTTTGCACTAATGATGCTGTCTAGGATCATATAAACAGAAGTTCTAGACATTCATCAAGCTCAGTCCATATTAAGAGTACTAAAATTGATGGAAGCATGATTACCATATTGTATTAAAGAAATCTGTTTGTTGTAAATACTAACTAGTCTGCTTTCTACCTAGCCTCCACATCTGAGATGAAAACATGAATGCTAGCATACGGCAACTCATTTGGAAGACTTCAGCCGAGGATAGGCACCCGATGCAGTTTTCGAGAATAACGGGGGATGCTTATTTGCAAAACAAACATGCTCAGAAGCATTCAGTACAAGATAGAAACTGTATATTTTGTGATGGGCAACACAAAATGCAGTGTATCCATTCAAAAATTGTCTTGTTGGTAGAAAGGAGGGAAGAGTGGAACCCTGGGGCACCACACAATCACAGCGATTCAATCATTAAAGATTGAATAAAGCTGTTCACAGATGCAGGGGATGGAATTCTGGTAACCACCAGTAGAGATTAATCCACTTACAAGACTTAGAGTTAAGCATGAAGAGATTACTCAAACTCTGTGATATCAGGACTATTTAACAATGCATTTGTGCAGCAGCCAGAGTTTACCAAAGCACTTGAAAAAGGAGGGAAGCTCACAGGCAAGTGAATGAAGGATACATAATTTAATTTTGAAATGGTGGAAGATTCTAAAGCTTGTCTAGTTGTGATAATGAGAGATTATCAATATTATACTGTTATATGAGAAAGAAACTGACTCCAGATATAGATTGACCAATAGGATACAATTCAGAACCCATATGTGATACTCTTACATAATATTATATGTCAATGAGAACACCAATTTACAGGATTGTGATTACATGCTAACATTAAAGTGGGAAAGGTACCTTGTAGGTTCGAACACCTAATCTTCTCTTTCGTGTATCTCGGTGATTATGCAAAAAGGTGTTCACTAAACCAAAAAATTGTTCCATCACCTGCAAAGGATTGGCAAAATCTATCTTCAGCATGAGGATCAAAGAACCATTAATTGCAAACCTGGATGTGACGATACATTCAGACCACTTGAACATTGCAAATTTTGGAATATGTTGAAGAACAGAAACTTCCATTCGTGTCCAGAGGAGAATATAATTCTAAGTTTGTGCATCAGAAATGAACAACAATCATTGCCAAGATTGATGTCTACTGATGTCTCTGTGCTCTTTCTAAACGAGAAGGTATGGTAGCTTGTAGTGGAGTGAGAAAAGAAAAATCTAAAAGAGAACTATTCACTATGAATTACTGAAGAACGATATAAAAAAATAATACTCTAAGATTGCCAGGCCTTCAATATATTTCAGCATGAAATAGTAACATGGACTTTTCTAATATATTTGAAGTCTGTGATCATTGTGTGCCAAAAATATATTTGACTCTAAAGAAGAGTCAAACTGGGGTGAAGTCTAGTCCTTATCTTCTCAGTTCAGCATTGACAGATATGAGAATGGTATTTGACAAATAAAACATAAAAGCTACACCATAGCAGAAGAACCATCTAAATGAACACAATCATCAAAGACCTCTTTATAGAAAAAAATTTAAATAGCAAGAACCCTCATGCTTCAGAAGAAATAACCGCTAAACTTGAAAAGGTGTGACCAAACTTAAAAGAACTCTCAGTAGCAACGTAGAATACAAAAGGGCTCTCACAGCATCTTGTCTTAAATCATCATTTCCAGATTTTGCTAGCTGCCGATATTTGTGACCATCAGAACCAAAGCATTCAATAACTTTTGGAGCATTTATTCCAATCATTACCCTATACATCACAAAGAAGAAAGTCAAAGTTGGCATCAAGTAGCATGAGAATTTTAACATATGTCTTTGGGGGACATGGAGTTCAAGGAGAAGTATGAAATTTTTAGAATGATGATGACAAACGTGATGGAATCTTCTAATCCCTTGAAATATGGGAAGGAGCCCTCCTTATACTGACAACTTCGGTCAATTGGGAAGGTAGCTGTCACCACTGGCACCTAAAAAGTCCATCATGCATGTAAAGGTGAATCTTATGCTTTATTTTAAAGAATACAAAGAAAATGGCAGAAAAAAGTGGATGTTTCTGAAAGAGCATGGAGAAATGATGAACTGCTGTAATATAAATACAGCTGCTGAAAAAAATACCCATTGCCTATCATTATATCTACCCATTGCCTATCATTATACATTTATTTGGGCTTAATAGGAATATGGTAGGAAATGACTCACAAGTTCTAGCTCTTTAAGACTCCGGATTTCTCGCGGTAGGGATATTTTCTTGCTGGTGTCCTGCAGATACCACATAGTAATTCTAGTGATGTCATATGTACCTTTAAATTACTTGATTCTCGACATTTTCAATTTTGAAGATATAAACAGGTGAAAAAATTATGCATTTTAACACATGATAACCTCTCTCCTTGTTTCCAGTTCTGCAAGTTTGATATAGATCTCCACCATTTGTTTCATCTGCAGACAAAAGTATCTTTCATCAGTAAGTCACATAAGAGCGGCCAACACAAGTACGAATAATATTACTGAAAAGTAATCCAAGTTACTTGTCTGATGATAGCTCCATGATATGATGACAACTCCTCTAATAGGTTTTCTGCTGCGAGCTTCTTATCCATATCCACTACAAATGAGTTTCTACTGCGCTGTTTGTCCTTGATTCGGTCACCATTGGCCAAAGCTAGAAGCTAGACAAAGAAGAAACAAGTTCAAACAACGGGAGAATAAAGAAACAATGTAAAATAAGTGATATTGGTAAAAATCCTATGTATGTAGGATTTTTTATCTATCCATAGGATTTTTTACCTATCCATAATGCGGTCTTGTTGTTTTTTTATGGGATGTGTTTGGTCTTATGAGCATGTAGTCTCCCTCCATCCAATAAATTAAGTTTTTTCATTAGACATTGAAACCTGGTACTAAAGCCAAGTTTCAATCTTTCATTTGTAATTAATTATTCATTTGACAGATGGCTCTCATATGTCTTATTACCTGTAAGTCAATTCCACATGTCCTTCGCCTAGTTTGCACTGTGTTAAATTATCCATATTGCTTGCCTACAGGACTTTTGTTGTTTTTTGTCCAATTTGCGGGTGAAAGGGTAGTTAATGTATCCCACATCACTTGTCCACGAATTTGTTTGGGCCTTGTATATATTTTGTCTTTCTTCACCTAATAGCTTAAGCTTTAAGTTTGGACTTTCTAATAACTATATTTGCTATCGCACATTTATAGTACTAGCCTCCTTTGTCCTCAGTCCATAAAGACAAAATGTAGGACAAAGCCTAAATGATTAGAGTAGCAGATTCCCTGGGTGAATTCTTGATATTATCTACTAACTTAAATTTTTCTCAGCCTTCTTGCACCATATTTGCAAGAAGGTTCTCATTCTGGATGCTGCAAAGCTTACATGCAGAAGTCATTAAGGCAGCCTTATCACACAATAGATGATGGGACTTGAAAATTTTCAATTTCTTTTCTCTCCATACAGTCTTCTTAATTGCCGATGGTCTTACATCTTTCTCAAGATACGGATTTTATCAGTCCAAAAATATCAGTACGTCAAATTATTGCTTTTCAAAGGGTGACCTTGATTAAAGACGAGCACCAATGTCAAAGAAAAAATTTTGTGAAGAAATTTCGCATACAAGTAAACCCTTGCTAGCATGTGTTGCTAACTATTTGTGAACCTGACTACCTGAAAGACAGTATGATATGGATGGTCCATGGCCATCTTCTTGACAAGAGAGATCAAAGCAAACTGCAATATGAAATCGTTATTTGTTAATCAACAGTGCCTCTTCACAAGCTCTATAGTATTACATTCTTCAATAACCTGAAAGCCATGAGGTCCTTGAGAATCTTTTGAACTTCCCATTCGAGAAGCAATTTGGTAAACTAGTGGTACAAATTTGTAAGACTGAACCTGCAAGCACATTAGAAGTTAGTAAATCTATTGAAAATAATGACAAAAAGATGGACTAATTTTTAAATAATGACAAAAGGATAGACTAACTGTTATAACAAAATATATAGTCAAATATGAATTGGAAATTAATCCAATAGCTTAGTCATACCTCATCGATTGTGCTACGCATGCTATTAACAATATTTTGTCTGGAAGAGAGACTGAACCACAATGAAACCAGACGGAACACCTAGAAGCACAAAGGTTGGTTTCTTCAAAAGGTAGAACAAAATTCTCAGATCAAGTGGAGGACACTAAGTCTACAATAACATTTTTTAGCACTACTGTAGACTCTAGAACCTAACAAAAATGTAAAATTCACAGCAATGCAATTTACAAATTACAGTTCTTCAAATCACATGTAGTTAGATTATTGAAACACTAAAAAGGATTGGGTCATCTTTCAGATAAAAAGTACTTATCCAAGCCACACAGTCTGAATTACATAATTTTAGTCTTTTGGAAGAACTACAGAACAAATATCTAAAACATCCTAAATCCAAACATACTTACCACCCTCACATCATATTTGTCTGCTATGACCAAACAATGCTTGTATCCCTCCAAAGCCAGGTTAAGAAAGTTGTCTCTGTCATCCTGGTATGTTTAAAAGCAATTAAGCAATTTTGGACTAACACTAAACAGGTTACACCTTAAGCAAATGAAAAATGAGGTAATTAAAGTTTAGGTGCAATGTACAAAGATGTTTGACCAAAGCTTATACTTTAAAGTTAGAGAATAAATGCATCAATCAGATTTATATTTGGAATCCAAAGATCACAGATCCCTCAATGTTTTAAGTACAATTGAGAGCATATTCCACAAGTTCTTCGCTACACCAAGATAACACCCTAATGAAATTCTATGAGACGAGTGCCAACTACTTTAAAAACTTGAACTATTACGTGAAGGCGTGGTTTAATATCTAAATATTCAAATATTCAACTCATGTGTAGGCTGGACTTTAGCATAAAACTAAAGCATATTAAAGGCTTGGAAAAATTTGCACTCAAAACCTCCTACTTTGACACCATGTGAAATTTCATAAGACCACTGCCAACTACTCTAATGGCTTAAGCTATTAGATCGAGGCGTGGTTCAATATTGAAATATTCTAACAGTCCCTTAAGGAGCATCTCAAGTGCAAATATCAATATGGTAATAAAGAGGGCATCCCAAGGAACAAGGCTTCCCGCACTGTAGGGGTTGATTTATACAGCCTTACCCATGGTTTACCAAAGAGGCTATTTCGATGATTTGAACCGGTGACCTCAGGCCTCAATCGAGTGACCTTTCACAGCTACACTAAGGCTAGCCCTCTACATTTATTAATTTGGTAAATGAAAAGAAAATGCAAGGAGGGACGAAGAGGGACAAAGTGAGACAGTCAAAAGCAGCATCTCTGCATAAGGACAGTTAAAGCAGTATTTTACAGACACCTGTAATTTCTTGGCTTCTTCCTTATCCATTGCAAGCTGCTTTTGCAACTCTTGTATTTTCACCGAATAGTCTGTCTTCTCCCCCTAAATATGAAATAAAGGACTGTCTATCAGAATTCTTTAAGCAGATAAATGAATATCAGTTCCTGATGTATAGAAACTGTTGTGTCAAACTACCAAAGGTCACTCATTAATTAAACACTTGGACTTGCCTTCACTGAACCCTTGAGTCTCCTTACAAGTGCTTCTAACTCCAGAGTCTGCAGAATGGACGTGCAAATATAACGGTCATAACAGCCATCAATTAGCCCCAAGAGTTCACGCTCAAAGAGTTACCTTGTGTTTCCTTAACCGCATCGCTGCTTGCCATTCATTTGAGGTAAGTCTCTCCTCATAACTCCTAAAAAGAGCATCTGCATAGTGTGCAAGATGAAAATGGGTCTGGCCTTGTCTTTCTATGGATTTCTTATCTGTACTTTTGCGATCCGCAGCTAGCGAAACTGCAGGTTTCAGGTATTTCTCCAAAATAGTTCTTGAGCTGCATTTCACAGAAAAGTAGGAAACATTAACGTTTCCTGAAAATTCTAACTGAAAGCAAACTAAGTTTTACTGCTTATAGATGTGGACAATTACTTGCTAGATCGGGTTTCTGCCAGCCACTTTCCAATCAAGCGATATACGTCTGAAGCCTTTTCATCCAAAGGGAAATTTTCCGAAATATATTTGGCAAGGCTGATGGCCATCTCATTCTGACCCTGCGCACGCAGAAGCTTTGCTTCTTCCAGCTGCATACACAGCAAATCGAAGTGTTAAGATATTAACTATGTTGAGCATTGTTCTCTAACAAATCAAACTTTTAAATTTCGAGTTTGATTCCCCAAATCCCCTTTCGCTCATTTATGGCATTCTCTTCTTTATTCTATAAATTATATACGGTGCAGCTCCCTAACTGCATCAGCTTTTAGAGGAGATCATTCTGCACTCAACTTTAACACTCGGAATGAAATTCTCCCGCAGTTCTACTTTTATAAGAATTCGATTGGGTTTAAAACCATATATAAGCTACTGCGAGTAATTCCTAGCTGTAAGTATTCTAGGATCTTCAAGAGAAAAGGAGAGAGAAAATACTTGAGAGGTAGAGAGAAATACTCGAAGGCTACATCTTTACTTATTAACTTAATTAAGCGTACATAAGATGGCTCAATTCATAGAGCATGAGAGACACTAAGGCCCTGTTTGGTAACCATCCAAACAGTGCCTGATTCTGATTTTTTGTTCCCAGAGCAGTTTGGGAACAGAATCGCGTTTGGTAAAATTTTTGTTCTTGAGAACAAATTTCTATTTTTTTGTTCCCGGAATTAGATTTGGAACAGAATCAAGAATAAAAAAAAATTTGATTCTTGTTCCGGAAACAAATTTAAGAATCAAAACCAACTCTTCTTCTTCCCTTTTCTCTTCTTCTTCTTCTTCTCTTTTCTTCTTCTTCATCGACCGCCATCCCGCGCTGCCATCCGCCGCCACCGCCGCCGGTCACCGGCAACCAGTCCGGCCAGCTCGCCGGAGGCTCGCCAAGCCAGGGCGAGGTCCGGCGAGCTCGCCGGAGGCAAGCCCAGCCACTGGCGAGGCTCGCCTGGCCACCGACGAGGCTCGCCAGTGGCCAGGCGGCCTCGCCCAGCTGCCAGTGAGGCTCGGCTGACGAGGGCCGGCGACACTCTGGTGAGGTCGCCAGGCGGCAACCGGCCACAAGAAGAAGAAGAAGAAGAATAGCAGAAAAAGGAAAAAAAAGTAAAGAAAAAAAAGGAAAAAAGTTAAAAAATTAAAAGAAATTGATTTGGAACGGAATCAATGAGCACGGTGCTAAACGCAATTCTATTCCAGAATCAGAAATTTTGGACAGTTATCAAACGGCTTAAAATGCTTAGAAATTGTTCCCGGGAACAGAATAAAAAAGAATCATTTCTGATCAGAATTTGTTCCCGGGAACAGAATCATTACCAAACGCGCCCTAACAAAACCCTGAGTTCCTTTATAATGACCACCTACTAACTACTGACTAATATTCATAAATATAGCTTTATCCTTCACAGACTGCAAGGAGAAGATCTATCTCTTAGATGAAACAACAGTAACAGGAAGAAAAAACAAGGGCAGAAAAAGGCAGCAGCATAGTCAAAGTTCATATTAGCATGTCCATTTGCTATTGAGTGATGCAAATCTCAACTAAACCAGACAATCTTACCCTTCCTGTCCAATATAATGAAGAGCCTAGCTCCCTGCGCTCGACCACAAGGTACTTAAACTCATGTAAAGATGCAGCTACTTGAGAAAACCTAGAACCCTGTAGAAAGGCATGTAATAGAAATAAGACAAAGAATTGCAATGATTTACGAAGTGAAACTAGTCATTTTAAATTATACCTTTCGAAGGGTGGAGGCAGACTGCAAAAGATGTTGCACCATGGAGTCCTTGCAACTCAAAATATTGAGCAAAACCCCCCTAAAGGCAATGAAAGGCTCTAAAAGATTCATGTGCAGCTCTGTTCGTTTCACAATCCATTCCCAATCAAAATTCAGCCAAACCATCTAATTTGAAGTCAAATGGAATAGATCAGTTGGTGTGATAGAAACTAGAGAACCACATACAAGTTAACATATAATAGCAGTAAATGTTGAGATAGTGGTCTGGTTTCAAAAGCATTAGACACAGAGAGAATAACTACAGGCATCCACTAAGGAAAGAGTTAAATTATCAAGTAAAGAGATTCATCATCAAATTACATCATCATTGAATAAATGGGCAATTGGCTATATTAGTTCGAGCTGCCAACTTGGTTTGACTGGACATGTTCAAAAGGATTACGCTCCACAAGGAAGAATTCAACAGTTTGCTAAGCATACTAAGAGTCTGATGAAAGAAATATAGGATTTCAATGTTGACTACACAGTTAAAAAACTAGTTATGCCCAGAAAACAATTCCCTTATATTACATTCTCTACATACGAGCAACTCATTAGGAGCTTATAGAATAGACTTAGATTAAAAAGGGTAAGAAAAGACCTAAAAAGATGTGAATGGAAAAGATTAGAAAATATAACTAAGGAGCGCTTAGATCTTACAGAAGACTTGATATGGAATCAAGGACAAGAACATAAAAGTGATTGTATAGTTGATCCACATAGTAATATCTTGGTCAACCCATATAAACCAAGAAGAGGTTGAATCCTAGATTTGGTAACATCGTTTCTATAGATTATATCGGCTAATGAGCTATTAATACTTAGTACACTAGCTACAAATCCTTGTCTCAGCCTAAAGATGTTCAGAGGCTTTCATAAACTGGATGATGACACTGTGAAAGACTGCGATATATTGATCAACATTCCACACCTCACAACATCAGTCGAAACACTGTTCAGAAATGGATGGAAGCATCTATGAAACAATGACATCATATGACAAGGAACCTATCAGGATTGACCACCATTATCATAATTGGAGAGCATTGTAAGCACATGAAAGCCTAGTGACTACCTGGTCCATTGTAGGAATTGAAGGTTCAGAAAATACTTTTTGCTTCCATGGATACAATTTCATTTCATTGGAAGAGAAGGTTCTCCAACGCATATTCCAAGCTTTGCCAAGATGGTACAATATCTACAGAAAAATAATCATGGCAAAAGAGTGAAAATGATAAACTAAAAATAGCCAATGGCAGATTTTTATTTTAAGACTTACAATTTTTCTAGAGACCAAAAGACACAAATTCAGTGACTTCTGCTTTAACTTTCTTAGAATGACACACATTAGTAGAGGGAAACGTTGTGGATGCAAATGCAAATAAAGACATTGTAGATCCTGTATCATGCAAAAGAGGGGTATTATGGGCCCTGAGATTCTCTTTTGTAACTACAATCCTTACATCTAAAATTCCTTATGCATCTACCTTACAACTTTAGAATGTTTATGCACAATCAAAGCAAAACTTCAAGACATTATTAATAAAGGGGCACACCACTCACTACATATACAAAACCTCTGGTATAGAAGCATAACCTTAGCCAGTTGGACTAAAAGCAATTGTGATAAAGGCTTGATACTGTAATGCTAATGTCTTGAGATGACTTTTATGTATATACTAATGGCCAGAAGGTGCTATGTAGTGAATTCAAGCTGAGTAGAAGAGCAGTGGCTGAAACAGGTCCATGCAAGAGACTTTAATCAGCATGGCTCATCTTACTACCTGAGTATAAGAAAATATCGATGATTATTACCTGTAGCTTGATGATTGTTGAATAGATATGTTCAGTACTTTCTTCACTTGCATGAGAGACAGACCATAGAAGCTCCTGAAACAAAGAAAATGGAAAGAAACATTGGGAAACTTTGTAGGTCCACTACTGATTGTTCCAAAAGAACAAGTTATTAGATGAAGGTGTGATTTAATCTTTAAGTATTGTGACACTCCCCCCTAACACATAGGATAGGCTGACCTAATACTAAAATGTACAAATTAACAATAGGAGAAACAAATTAGGGCCCTAGAAGGAGTTGAACTCAAGACTTGCTCCAATACCATGTCAAACTTATGGGAACACGGCCAACTATCCTAGAAGCTTTAGCAATTAAATGAATGCATGCTCTAATATTAAAGTACTATAACAAAGATAACGACATCCCCTTGATGGAGCTAAGAGGCAATCACCTGCTTTGAGTCCTTGAGTTTTCCATGGAATTCCTCAAGATCCCCTTCTTGCAGTGCCCTCAAACAACTGCTCTTCCACAATGCAGAGACGTAAGGGGAAAGTATAAGCATGCAAAGGTCAATAACATTGCTCTTTTACTAGAGAGCAAATGCAAGATGCTATGTGCTGCATGAAGACTAGCCAATTAATCCATCATCTGGATTGGAGGACAACATCAAAGTTTCAACTTATTTGTTATACATTGCATTGACAGAATAGCTTCAGATGCAACTTCTGCTTCTTTTTCTACTGATACTCTGCAAACTGACTAGCATATCAGCACTACTGTTTGAGTAGTTGCCAACTACTATTAGCAACAATGAGAATTTCAGTCTCCCAACCTACCACTTATACGGGCAAGCTTGTTGTGAACGTGTGTCCGCGCACTTGTGCGCACGTGAGAGAGAGAGAGAGAGAGGCAGGATGCATATATGGGGATGGGAGGAAAGGGGTTGGTAAATTCACATGGTTCACATTTTATAGCATTACAAAGAAGTGTGATTCATATATATAAGAATCAAACGCACTTGGAATTACTACTTAAATATAACCAAAGGAAAAGTTGGTCAGTAAAGGATTAACTAACGTCTACTATTCCTTTGTTTTTCCTTCTAGTAATTTCACTTGGAAGATATAAAGAAAGAAGTTTTAATAATCTGAGTGAATATAAAGGTCATTTATCTATAAAAAAAATTACCAGTGGAGGCTTTCATTGAAATGATCACATCTAATCTGTTGACCAGAAGAGAGAGAAGTAGATCTGGAAAGTGAGGAGAAATCCCAATTCTGAGCACGCCAAGCAGCCTCATACTGTGGACCATGAACTCATAATCACCCTGATCAGTATGCTTTCTCTAGTTGGCCAAAAATCAATGCAAATGGGCAAATCCATGAAAGATGGATATATATCACAAAAAATGTATCTTTCCATTGAAGGAAATGAATAAGTTGCACCTGCAATTCATAAAGTTCTTCATCATACTGGAACTGTCCTCTACGAGAAGTCAATCCTTGGTAATACAAATCCAGCACATGACTACAACCAGTTTTCTGCAAAGATCTAATAATCCCTTTGTAAGGTTTTCCCAGGCTAGTCACATTGTCAAATGCAGAAGAAGATGGATGAGCTGTTGAAGGAAGACTCTCTGTTAACACTGTCCTGGAACATATGTCATCTGGCACCATGGTTTTTGACCGTACTTGTAAGTCATAATACTCAAGGGCCTTGCTCCAATTTCCTTCATGCTCAAAGGTGATGATTTGAGAGGTCAACTGTCAATAGCATTATCCCATTTGTTGATTTAATACAGAACAACTTTGTAAGAATTGAAAAGGACACGGCATGCATGGATCAAGCACACTGAACAAAACATTCTACAATACATACAGAAGTCTTCAGGAGAACTGAGCATTATTTGTTCATACTACTGTATTGACTTGACTGCACTAGCATATATACCGACCATACCTGATCATTCCACAAAGCCAAGAACTAAGATGAAAAAAGCAGACTACGGCACAGGCATGCTAAGCAGGGATCACACTTTGAAGAAATATGACTCCATCATACCAAACCCAAAGTTTAGCTCCAGCTGTGCTAGTAGGTTACAGTGTCTCTCATGCGACAGCCGGAGGCATGTAAGCATATCATTAATGTTAACTCCACTCAAGGCGAGGATAGGGTGTTGTTGCAAATCCATGCATCTGAGTAGTCCTTTGAGAATATATTAGACTTTGGAACTTGTTATAAAAGGATCCAAGAAATGGGACACATGTAGGGACACGTCATATAGTAGACCTAAAATATACACTAAGTTGATTGATGCTATTTTTAGGAAGATTGAAAATAGGGCAGTGGAATAAGATTTGAAAATTTTCCCTCTTTCCTTTTCACAAAAATTTTAAAATTTTACCCATTTTCCTCACCTCCCTCTCCTAGCCTACTAATACATAAAAGTCATCACAGCACAAATTTCAGCTCAATCTTCAATCATTTTCATCACAAAAATATGTTTTATGCTTAATTTCTCAAATTCATCATCTCACATTTTCCAAAATGTTATACGTGAGTCTAACCAGACTAGAAAACTAATTTTATTTACTCATTAATGAAAAGTTAAGTGAGATTGCCCTTTTCCTTTTATTTGCACAAGGTATCTTCATGGTTTTCCTTCATCCTTATCTCCTGTACGAAATGCGTATCAGTTTCTACTAAAAAATGGAGGATGTCAAGCCGTGTCCACTACTTGGATGTGTATCCCAAATCGCATGATCACCTGTGTAGTGTCGACACAGGCACTTTGGCCCAAAGTGTCGAATCCGTGTAACATTGCATATCAAATAATTGCAACTTGCAAACAGGAAAGTTAACTGGCAACTACAAGAGGAGACGAATAAGCCTGGATTTAAACCAGTTGATATCCTTATGGATCCCGACATAAATCTAGCGCAGGATGAAGGGGAATGTATTCCAAAGAATGCACATTATCGCAGATTGGTTGAAAGAGAGAACTACCTTTAGCATTACTCATCCTGATATAGCTCGCGGAGTGAATAAGTCAGTTCCTTGATTCATTATGACAGAGCCATCGGGATGCAGTGGTTCATATTCTTTGGTATATAAAAGGTGCTCAAGGTAGAGTAGCGTCATACCAGGATCACAGGTGTAGTTGTACTATCAGATATGCAAATGCCTACCGGGGTGGTCCTCTAACTAATAGACAATCTACATTGAAACTGACTATTCATTGATAAGAGAAGGTGGTTTCTGGGGAAATCAAAACAGCCTCTGGGAATTCAAGTAATCAACTTAACAATTTGTTCACTAAGATTAGCCCTCATGTGAATTGCACAGATAACATACTCGGGACATATGATACACATGCTCCAGCTTGAGGCTTAGTGTTCTGATGAATACCAGTATTTGTTATAAAAATTGGACTGCACATGTAGCTTTTAAGCTGAGGAAGACTACATGCACATAGGGCCTTCCTAAACACTGTAAGTAAGCAATGTGAAATATTGCCTTTAAAACCCCCTCTCACATGCAAACCAGACATAACGACACATTAAATTTAGACAAGAACCATGTGATGACCCAGCTAGGGATTCATGATAGTTTTGGGCTTAGAAATCTGTAAGTGTATTAGAGGAAAAAGAAAAGAATTGAAGAGCTTAGGCCTCAGTGAGCATAAAATGAGCAAGTGTAATATGACATGGCTATGTTGGTATAATTAAATACCGACACTTGTTGGCCATGCAATGGGGGAGAGATCACAACAAGAGTTCCTGACAGAATCAAACAAGAAACTCTAACCAGCAGGTGTGTGTGTGTGTGTGTGTGTGTGTGAGAGAGAGAGAGAGAGAGAGAGATTACATTTGGATTAAGGAGAATGAAGAGCTCGGATTAAGGAGAATGAAGAGCTCAATTTATTAAGTCTCCAGGAGTCGAATTTGTAAATAGAAAGTGTAAGTTCTTCACCACCTCTAGCATTTGCTTACAGTGTGTATTATTTCTATATGTAAATTGGATCAGTTATGTTAATATGTGTTCATCATGTGATATCGAATGCAAGATATGTGAATGGTTAACATCATGTTCATAGGACAGTCGATGGAAATCTGCACACAGTAGAAATTAAGTGCCACGCAACAAAGTGCTATGCCATGGAAGCCACCTCTTTGACCTTGTAAAGGCAAAGTGCCACACGGTCAAAGGCACCTCTTGAACCCATGGGGGCTACTTCTAGAATCCTACTGGTGCAACCACCTGTGCATATCGATGGGGTTCCCTATATTGTATGCATCATCGAATAGCACCTGTCTGATCTTTCTGATCCCAAGAAGATGTGGTAAATTACTTGCTCAATAGGTGAAGTGTTTACTTAGCACCAAGGCTGACTCATCAACAGTGTTTGCAGGTTGCCCTAGATTGGAAAAATAGGAAGATCGAGGTCCTGGGATAGAAGAGTATGCAGCAGAAGCTGAGTGGATTTTGGGCATTACAAAACATAGGAGAAGCGAACAACTGAGTTTGGCTCTATTACCATGATAGAAAGTTCAACCCAAAAATGGTAAGCTATTGGTTGGAGGGAAACTACATGTAAATAAGGCCATGGTAAAAGCCGTAAACAAGAGATTTGAAAGAACACTTTTGACAATACTTAATCTCAAAATTCTCTCATGTTTTTTTTTTTTTTTTTTTTTTTTTTACTTTCGCACCAATTCAGCACTTGCACTCCTCTAATTAATAATCATTGAAGCTTGCGATAAATTACAACAAAAGACATTTTGTTGAGTGGATTTCGGGCATTACAAACCATACAAGAAACTAAACCTTGATAGAAAGTTCAACCAAAAAACATTAAGCTATCGGTTGGAGGGAAACTACATGTAAATAAGGTTGTGATAAAAGCCGTAAACAAGAGATGTGAGAGAACACTTTTGACAATATTTAATCTCAAATTCTCTCATGTTCTTTTACTTTCGCACCAATTCGGCACTTGCATTCCTCTAGTTTTACAACAAATGACATTTTATTAAAGTCGAAAGCCAAAGCCAAAGCCAACTGCTTGACAAAAAGCTGTGTTTTCTAAAAAGAACTCAAAAGTAAAGAGAGGTCCCACCTTCTACAAAGAAAAGAAAAGAAAGAGACAAGGATGTGGAAACTTAGTTCTCACTAGATTTCCTTCTTTGATCAATATCTATGTTACCCTGTGGTTTCTCTAGGTTTGCTCTTTTCATTACATGAAACAGAGTTAAAAGCCAATTGCACAAACTCTGGTTCCTTTCAAGAATGAGCTCATAGTTTCAACCATGTTAATATGGCAAAGTAAACTGCATGTGATGCACCATTTTAAACAGCAGGGAACACAATGACAATGACATTCAGTTATGACAATGCAATGTCAAGAAGGAAACACTGACTATATCTACTTGAATATGAATAAGATCTAACCTTGTGTGACTGAATTATCCCATATAAACTATCAGGTTCATTGACTTGAGTAATTGCCGATACCAGTATCTCAATGTGGCAGGGAAGCTGGTGATGGAAAACAACAAAGAAAATGTAAAGGGACCCAGTTAAACACACCACATCACAAATAAACAAATCCATGGATATATCAAAGAAACAGCAAAAGAGACTGCTCCATACAATCTGCATTACCTTCTCAGAATAGGAGAAATCAGGCCTCCCCAATGTGAGGCCATTAAAATTCTCCTCACACCAATGCTCTACATACAAAATGGAGGTGAAGTATGATCCGCAAGACTGAAAAGTGGAACACAAACTTAGTTATATTGATCTGGCAAAAAAAGAAAAACTTTAGCAAATGAAATAATACAGGAAGAGGAGCACTGCAGATGCCTCATGGCCATAATATGGACAAAATCCCCCCCCCCCCCCCCCCCCAAACCCTTTCAAAAAAAAAAAAAAAAAAAAAAAAAATCCAAAACAGAGAGAGAGAGAGAGAGTGATGGTTTGACACTTACAGCAGCTGACCTTGCCACAATAAGGTAATCAATGGACATCCAATAGACCTGGGACACGTCAGGAAAACAGCCAAATTAGCTTCCAAGAAGCAAGAAAATCCAAAGTCGACAAATTCCTGTAATGTATTAGTCTTCATTCACTACTCTACCCCCACTCTACCAAGTGCCACACCAGTTTTCTGCTCTCCCTCAAACTCCTTCGCCAAACTCTTAACCTTTTCATGTACTTTCAAATTAATAAAAAAGTCCTCTTCACCAAATGACAGTGATGCAACAAAATATAAGACCTTATATAGCTTTATTATTTCCCGCTCATCCATCATTTCCCATACCAATGAACTTTCGTCGGATTAATCTTTCCCGGAATTATTAATTCAATAAATCACACACTTATCTTCTTAATAAGAAATTCTACAGACGCTTCCTAATCTTGTGCAAAAAGTAAATATTAGACTATTAGCACCTTTATCTGAATTCAGCAAGAGATCTTGGGAATCTCATGTCATCATCTTGCGGCAAATTATGAGATTGCTCAGTTGATATTGCAGATTAGTAGATTGCGGGGTTAAGTGATAAAGTTTGGTGTGGAGGAAATTTGTGGGTAGTCTATGATGTTCGTGAGGGCCATCAAAGGCCACACTCATTAAAGGAAATCTTTTAATCTGTGAACAAGGGCAAAGATGGAATCTTTCGATTCATAAAACATGGTAATGAGGAGACATTTCTGTTGGGGTAAATTACAATGCCAACACAAGATGGACAGACATGAGCTTGGAAGCATTGACAGATGATGGATCTTTTGTTTTTTCCATTCCGACATGACACAAAGGGAAGAAGGCTCTCAATTACAAATTGAAAGAGATAAATATAGTTGATATACACTGCAAGTCAGTTTCCGACAGCTTAAACTTTCAGGACAAACAATTATTAACATGAAATCTTAGAACACAAGAGTTCCAAACACTTCCTTATTGTAAATCTACCTGTTTTCTGTTATAAATATAAAAATACTGTCTCCACTTGTCTATTTGTCTGTTTGAAACTGCATCAAGCTCTAGTGAGCTTAAGCACAAACTACAACTCAACTCGATTTCTTAGACCTTCACATGGAAGCCATGGACATTGAGGAGAGTATTAAGATACATGTTTGATTTATAATCTTGGTCCATCCTTTGTTAACAAGTGTTTGGAATAAAATTTACTTCACAAAAGGGATCTTACATAGTGAGTTCATAGTACCAGACAAGCAAAGAGTGGCCAATTTTGTTATCAAATATAAACCATTAAAGCTCCCGTTCCCCCCAAACTATCAATTCTAGATTTATGATAAGCCGGGATAAGAGAAGAAACCATTGAAGTTTCTGTCAGGTTGCAGAAAAAGGGGTTGCATGGAAAATAGATGAAAGATCTTCATTATTGAGAGAAGTGCCAAATCCTCTTGAGCTTTCTCTAAGAACCTTTGATTGAATTTGACAATAAGAAATGAATTTCAAAAAATTCTCTCGAATCAACTTTAATTGACAGCCGTCTCCATCAATGTAGGCAGTTGATGGAACTGTTGAAGGTGAAAAAAGACGGAGGGCCCGTTTGGTTCAGCTTTTGGGGAATGCATTTGCAAAAATGTAAATACCTTTGGGTGAAGGGGATTTTCCGAAATGCAAATATCGTTTGGTAAAATTTGCATTGAGAAACAACTTTGGCCAAAATACCGCTTGGTAAAAGTTGCATTTGTAATTGACTTTTATTAAATTAAAAAAGAAAAAAAAATATTTGTATTTTTTTTTGAAGTTCGGCCACCGGACCACCGGATTTGGCGGCCGGACCACCGGATCTGGCGGCCAGATGGCCAAATCTGGCCCCCGGACGGTCGCCGAGTTCGAGTGACCCCATGCAACGGCCGCCTAGGGTCGCGCGACCTCTTGGCCGGCGGTCGTCGGCCTCCGATCGGCTTCTCCGGAGAAGATGAACAGTAACCCCGAACTTGCATTCCGAAAATGCAAGTTCCCAAAAGACCTCTAGACCTGCTTTGGACTAAGGGCCCTTAGAGTCCTTTGGAGATGCAATTGCATCTTGCCAAAGTCACCCAAAAAATCGATCCAAACGCGCTTGCATTTGGCCAAGGGACTTTAGAGTCCCAAAGCCCATTCCCAAAGCCGAACCAAACAAGGCCGGAATCTGACAGATATTACATCTTCTGAAGAAAAGAAAGGGAAAGACTGTTTGCTATCTTTCCCCCTCCCTCCCTTTCAGATACCAATAAACAAGCACATGAGTATGCATGTGGAAAGAAGGGAAAAAAAGTTTAAATGTTTGGAGACTGGAAAGAGAATGTTTAAAGATTTGAATGAGTTCAGAAATTTAGCTACTATTTTTATCATGAGGTGGTCTTTTTGCAACTATACGTGTTTTTCCATGTCTAGCCTCCCCTACCCTTCTTTCCCCCTAAGAAAATAACAGCAAAATAAGACAGTGTGACAATGGCTTGTTCCGCTTAAGCAGATGTGAAAATTCTATATTTTGCACCCATTTTCCTACAGTTAACTCTGCATTTCATAAGTATCTGGGCAGATGCCTGAATTTATGTTCTGTTACACACTCACCTCGGTTACCACCAAATGACTAATTTGCACTCACAAAGTTATAATTGATCTTGCATTACAACAAGGAAGACATCTTTAAGCAAAAAATCAACTACTCCTTTTTTCTGGTCAGGATATCATCTTTTGACATCTTGCCTATGCACCTGAAGCTGGCAGAGAAGGATACGAGTCAACCATCATTTACCAGTAACAGCTATTCAGACAAGGAAGACATCTATAAGTCAATAATCCAACTATTTCTTCTTTTGGGGGGGTCAGGATATCATCTTTCCCTAACATCTTTCCTACACGCCTGAAGCCAGCAAAGAAGGATGAAGTCAACCACCAAAACGTGAGCGCCCCTACGCGAGCCTTATTGAAAAGGCCCCTGACTATAGATAGGGCGTTAGCGCTTTACTAATAACATAGAAAGGGTTCCAACCAAAACCTACTCCTAACAAGTTGCTGAGTTCGGCTTTCGGGACTACTTAGGGCTTATGGTTTATATAAAAAAGAGCCCTCGGCCTTCTTTCTTGTTTAAGGGCTGCTCGCCTTTTTGAATAGAAGGAAGTGGGATAGCGGAGGTGATTTCGGTAAACCGATGCATGAGCTGAGGCTCCCATGTCCCGCCGACCCAAATTTTCAAATGCCTAATAGCTTCAATCCAGATAAATGTCTTCCAGTTGTTAGGAAAAGAAATTGTACAAATACCCAAACCACCCAAGACAAATGATAACATTCTCAGGAAACCACTTACCTACAGCTTTTTTTATATATCCAATTTTCTTCAGCTAGTCTCAGATAGTACTACAAAGCAAGAAAGAGATCCTCAAAAAAGAAAGTATAGAAGCAAACCACACCTTTTCCCATGAATATGACGATCCAGAAGAAGGCAATTTAGAAGTTGAACCTCTAGCTTTTTTTTTGATCCATAACTGGAGCCCGTAGCATACTGAAGAGCCATTTCCAAAGAAAATCAGGATAAAGATATCAAAACCACACTGATGCAAAACAAGTCAAGAAAAATAAAAATAAAAACTAGAACAAACATTTAATACAAAGAGAAATAGCGTCTTCGGGACTACGTGAGGTGTTATTGCACTGGTCTAGGCCTAAATATCAAACATAAATAAGCCAGTTGGAGTCCTGACAGTAGAATATGGAAAATGATGCTAACTTACCCATAATCAATTTAAATCCCAATTGTAGTCGGGGAGTAATGCTTCCACTACCAACCCTAAGTTCATTATGGTCCAAATACTTTTAATGCTGGTTGCAGGAACCAACAGCCTTTCAAGAATGGCAACAGCCATGAAGGGGCTATAAAACTAGAAATGCACGAGTGGTTGGGTGATCAAAGTAACCAAAGGAATTGTTGGATAGCATTTCTTGAACAACAAGCAAATGTAATTGACAAGTAACAGATGGCCAAAAACTGAAACAATTAAGACTTGGGCTGTTCAACAGGCTCACCTTAGAACATTCTCGTTTAGATAGTACCGAAGCAGAAGCAGACCCTTCCATGATGTAGCAGAGACGAAGCTCATTTAAAACACCCAAAAATATTTGGATTGATTTGGTTAACCTATTTGTCTCAGCAAATATCTGCTCTTGGACCTGGCAATTTAATACTGAGGACTCAAAATCCAAAGCAAATCGGATAATTCACCATCAAATCAAATGTATTTTTTTAATAGATGAAAGATAAGCTACTACAGGACACCAAGGAGTGTAAATGCATATATATTAAGAGCTCAAAACAAAAAGGAGCTTCGTTATGACTATAAGCATTTACAAAAAGTGCACCATCAATGGGATCTAATTAAGCCGAAGTAAAAGCATATAGTAAAAGTGAAAACAAACATAAAAACCAAACTACAAGATTTGCGCTAGGTAGAGTGGAAAAATTCCTATAGTCTCTACATCTCATCCTTACGTCGTCTACTGCAAACATCCTTATTTTGTGTTCAACCCCATGTGGTAATAAAAGTACAGTCCATGTTCCAAAGTATATCTTGCAAGCATTTTAGCATAAGGACAAAAATTAAGCTATGCAGGTGCCACATATACATGCTCATGTTAAACTCCAATATATCCCACAATCTATTATTGCAGCCACCGGAACTCCTCTCTCTCAAAGTTCTTAAAGTGTTCCATATCATCCATTTACTTGATATACAGTGGCTTTATATACAAGAAAAGTCAGGTTAAGCTTTACATACATCCCTCCAAATAGTAGCTCGCACTTCTGGTTTCGCAACTTCTAGAAGAGCCAGGTTTTAAAACCTCATGTTTTAAATATTTCAATTCATATGGGGCTTCTTGTTGAGGCTATTTCCTATGCATCAACTCCACATATCTTCTTTTTATGGTTTCATTCCGTTGCATATGAGGTAGGTATTAAATATCTCACATTGCTTGCTTACATGTTTCATAGGGCCTTATGAACATGTAATCTCCCTCTGAGTAATAGCTTAAGCTTTTGAGTTGAATTTTCTAATAGAAAGGTATTGTTTGTGATAGAATATTTAAATATTAAACCAAGTTTTCATCTAACAGCTTAAGCTTTTAGAACAAACAGTTGGCAGTGGTCCCACAAAATCTCACATTGTTTCAAAGCACAAGATCCTGAGATCAAATCTTTCCAAGCCCCAATTGCCTCCCAAATTAAATATGTCTACACTAAGTACTTGGTGAAAAAACCAGACTAATCGTAAGGGAGAGTGATAGAATATTTAAATATTAAACTAAGCCTTCATCTAACAACTTAAACTTTTCGAACAGTTGGCAATAGTCTCACAAAATCTCACAATTTGCTTTAGCATAATGGGCCTCACAATTGTCTCCTCTATTAGTATGGCCCAAAATGAGGACTTTCTAAAGGTCACAACCTCATGGTATGAACTAAGTTCCCTTCCCAGCTATCCATCAGTTATTACCTTTATGTCAAAAGTAGGATTCAACAACATATATTTTTTGTAAGGAGAAACCAAAAGGAAGTTTAAAAACTTAGAATGATGAATAAAACTACTCACTAATGACTTATATCTTACAGCAAGAAGAAAAAAACCTGTGAGGAGATCATCTTGGAAAAATCATTATCCAAACCCTTCCTTCCCGCAAGGTTGACCATAATATATGGAAGTAGGAGCTCAGCCACTTCTACTTTTAGCAAAACAACATCTTGACATAGTCTGAAACAAGCATCGAAACTTAATGATCAAGTGCTTTCTACATATTAGCTAGGTAACTAGCACATATGAAACCAAGAACTTTTCCACTGATGTACAACAGCATTACCTTAAAATAACATCATCGCAATGTCCAATCAGAGAGAAAACAAGTGGACAGATCCACTTATCAAAAGTTTTACCAGATGTTTCCCATACTTCAGACTTCTCCAGTGGTATTGCCTCAACTAAGATATCAATATTAAGATAATAAACAATCACTCGGAATTGCAGCTAAGACACAAAAGTGACAAATGCCAACACACAGTACATCAGCACATCCTTTACGCTCAAAAGATCTGGACATGAAACTATAAACTTTCTACAAACCCAGGCCTTCAAGTCTTACAGTAGTCATTGTAAGTTTGCTTCATGCTTACCATGTTTATAGTAGTCATTGTAAGTGAAATTCCATGCATAGGGAATAAGCTTTTCGTGAACAAGCACTACGGCCTAATTAGCATTTTAAATTGGAACTCATGACAGATTACATCCACCAATTACAATGCTGCAATATCCTGCCAGCCCTTCAATTTTAATTTACAGGATCCATTATATATTCCAATAATATTGAATGATCCACCGTATTTCAATAAAATGGAATGTTAATTGTCAGCATGTCAATCCAGTCACAGTTTCTTCCATTTAGGGCCATCATGTCAATACTCTGCTAATCCAGTGATGTCATACTCATAACTATCAAAGTTTAGATTAGCCCTCGAGAATACCCAGGAAGTGCTTCCATTATTCATTGATAGATGCCTGCATTATAAATTAATCATAGCTGATAGCCAAATACACACTTCAAATTAAACTAAATGGAAGAAAAATTAAGCAAGCATTTCTTCCTCCAGCTGACAAAGGTCACACAAGAACATGGACTTTAAGCCTGCTATTTTATAGGGTTCAGGATAACCAAAGGAGCCACATATTCCAAAACCATAAACAAAAATTATGATGCAGCAGCACCAACTGGGAAAAGTAGAAAAAGGCATGATTTACCATTAAATTTCCGTTCCAAACCCAGCAGAAGCTTCTCCACTAGTTCCATGTTAACCCCCCTTGAGTGAATCTACCCAAATGAAAACATACAATCAGCTCACAGCATGAAGATTCACAAAGCCCAAAGTCATGATAATCTACAGGAACTTAAATTAACAAGGTAGGACAATATTGATTTTAGTAGAAGCTAGTCAAATATGACAGCTTTAGCAAACAAACTAATTGACGAATCTGAATAGGCATGTATAGAAATTTCATCCCAAAAGCTAAAGTTGTTAGGTTGAAGGAGATTACACATATAAGGCCAAGTCAAATCCTGCAGACAAGAGAGGTGTGATAATTTACAGTGCATCAAAGCTGAATCCTAAGGATTTGAATGACTGCAAGCATACAAAATTCACTAGCCCTTTGCATTCAATTCTACATTTAAACCACAAGGAATGCATTTCTAGGGTAAGAAATTCATCTTTCAGCATATTTTATTCGCAGGATGTAATATGTGAGGAAATAGCACAAGAAATATTTTACTTGTCATTGGTATATGAAGATATAATGCCCAGACCATACACTAATTCCAACTGAACACCTCACCACCTAGGGCTTATCATTCCAATACAACAGTGAACAGTTCCCTTTTTTCAATTCTAATAATTTTACAATTGCATAAAGAAAAGCTGACCTCCACAAGAGACCTTTCATAGGAATCAAATGTTGACAAAGCACTTTGACCCCTTTCAGTAGAAAGAATTCCCTGGTAGAAACAAAATTACGTCATGCATGATTCCAAATTCTCAAAATGTGTCTAAATCAAGAGCTAATGCAATAAAGCCAAAATCAAACTGAGAGAACACTATTCCAAAGCCACCAAGAAGAAAAGCCATGGGAAAAAAAAATTCTTGCCTTGAGAAAAAAAAAGCATAGGAAGGACAACTGTGCAACATAGGGATTGTGATTTTGGTACAATCAGATTCTTTAAGTCAAAATTAACACTCAGTTAACTTGCTGCAAAGCCCGAACTATCCTCTGCAAGTTTATTGGTCAAACTTTATAATGGTAAATGAAAGTCTTCATTGTCATTGTAAGGCTCTTCAATGATAAGGTGTTCGTATGTCCTACATGAACATCCTCTTTTCCGTGACAGTTCAATTTTATAAAATATTTCCACTTTCAATGCTCCACATAGCTTTTTCCAAGCAACCAGTCCTTGGCAGCCCAAAACTAATTTCCATAGCATTTGTTAAACTAAGAATGCTACTACTAGAGTTACAATTTAATATCAAGCTTAGATGGTAGCGTGCTCATCAATCATGCATACAACACCATTGTGCTTGCTAATTCACAATAAGATAACGCTTGAAAGAGTTCCTAGGTCCTAACTCCTAATCAACGTCTTTTCCTTCTATGATTGTATTGTTGAAAGTTTCAGCTGTTTCCACCAACTAAACTCCAAATAGATTCTTCCAGCAACTAGTCATTGATAGCCCAAAACCAACTTATAGAACACCTATTAAAACAAGAAACCTGATACAAATAATACAATTTAATATCACGCCTAGGAGAAAGTATTTTGTACATTACATGCTCCGCGTCAGTCATGTAATTGATAGATTAAATACTTTTTTTGCAAGCTTAGGGAATACTGTGATGGTTATTATGCATACAATGCCATTTTACTTTGTAATTAATCGTAACAATTAATAAAGTAGACCACTCTCACAATCAACTTTTATTCTTTCTGAATTATCAACTTTAAGACGCTCCAAAATGAACTTCTCAAGAACCACTGCAAAAACTCTTGTGAATAGCTTTAACTTCAAATCATGTGGCACTCCACAAACTTACCCTGAGAGCCTGTGATGTCACTTCAACAATTACAACAGAATCGTCCATCAAATACTTCTTCAAAAGTCTCAAAACTGCCAACAGAAGTTCTTCAGGCATGCCTGTTTGGAGTTTAAACTTCATTTCTGAAGAAACCCCAGAGTATATGGGTTGGAAAATATGTACACGACTAGAATATCCGGGACAATGAAAGACAACACAATGTGAATCCCCAATCCCAACCTAGGCAAAATCAGGAAAAAGGGTGCAGTAATCAAAATTGTGAAGTACATTACAAGGTGACAACATTGAGAAAGAAAAACTTAGTGAGCATACCCTAGACAAAAGATCCGACACCAATGCTCTAACACCGTTAGCATCCTCAGAGCCACACATGCGAACTAGCGTCCAAACTGCATCTACTATTTCAGGATCATCATGCCATTGTGTACTCCTTGCATCAAAATGCAGTTCGTTCACAGATGATTCTCCCATCAATAACTTTTTATGAAGTGCTTGAAGACTGCAAAGATAGTCAAATGGTGAGCATCTTGCTGGGAATAATAGAACTGCTCCAGCTGTATAACTCTTTAAGAATAAATTCGGGACCATCTGTCTGTTAGGAGATCAAGAAACAGAGATACACAATGGCATTTGCACCCTTATTTCTGTAACACATCTTCCAAGACGAAAATAAAAATGGATGCACCACATGTGGAATTGAGACTGTCATGGAAGAGAAACGACCTCCACAGAAATAGCCTTGGTGGAAGATGGCAAGATCTCTTTGCAAACTGATGAACGGACATAAGAGGAACGTAAGTATAAAATAGAAAAGTTGGATTAGAACAGTATGCAGTAAGCAACTATAGAATTGTCCCAATATTGAGACTGCGTACTTTCAACAAGTGATCCCTTGGAGAGTACACCCTGCATAGATCCTCATGAAACTCCCGCAGCTCATCAAATATTTTTATATCAGGAAAAGGTTCCAATTCCTGAACAGCAAAGGTTGTGCTTTATAAACAGATTAATAAAAAAGGCCTTGGTTAAAAGGCAAAATCTTATCACTTTTCAGTTTAAGCGACAACAGACTACATTACCAAAGAACCAGGTAGAAAGCTCACTCTAATATAGTCATGAAGCAATGGAGCAGAATGCAAAACTAGCTGATGAAGCAAAGATAAAACTTGGGATGATCCACTAGGAGAGTTTCCTCCATTAGCATCGGATGGTATGCAACATGTAACCAACTTTGATACCAGAAACTGCAGGACAAGGCAAAAGCAATGAGCTACTCAATATCATGAAATTTAGGAACCAAAGTTGCTTGATAAATTTAGTAATAGAACATTCACCTGAAGTTGCTCTCCCAACACACTAGTGATTTCTTTGGATGGATCATTCTCAAAAGCCTTTCGCAAAGTGCCTATTATGCGACAACACTGATCTTGCAAAGCATGGCAACCAATATATTGCCCAACCAAATTGAAAAGGTAACTGGAAACAACATATTTGGCTTATAAACTTGAATAGATAATTCTAGCAAAAAAAAAAAAAAAAAAAAAAAAAGCAACTTGAATAGATAAACACAGCAAACTATCCATTGATCACATCGGTGCATCACAAACAGATCAGATGGACTAGCTCTAGGTTTTGAACCTTCACCATCTTTCCACGCAACAACCATAAATAATTTTTTTTGACAATTTAAAATAGGATTCACAAACACTCCATTTATCCAATGAAATTTGATGATCATTCCCATCTTTCTGTAATCTTTACTCACACCACTGATATCCCAAGTTCCTACGATTTATACTAACATTTTATGGGAGGGGTTCTACGCCTCGTAATAGGAGCCAACCCCACTTAGTGAGGTAGAGGTTTAGTTTGTTGTTTTTACATCATTGTCATGTTTCACATGGCATGGCCAACTCTTTGACAGGTTCCACTGCTACATTGAGGCTTGGGTCTGTATCCCCAGGTGTCCTTACTAATTTATCCCTACATGAAGAGATACAGAGGGTCAATCAAATCAACCTCCTCTTCATTTAAAAATTTCCAAGAGCCTAAACAATATATAGACGGTTTGACACCCTTACCCCCAATATTTTCTAATCTTGTCAAAATGGAGAATACACCTAATTTCATTCTGTTCTCAACAGCACAAAAATAAAATGCTCGAGTTAGATAACATTCTCACCAACACGCAGGGGCTTGTAGATTTATATAGACCAAATTTAACTGGCATTAATCCATTAGTGCCTCAATGCAAAGTTAGATAAATAATGGTGGTAAGGAATTAGGGTAAAGCTATTATTAAGCTATGCCTAAAATCAAATGTCAGGTTTTGATTGATGCCATAGGGACTGGAGAAGATTAGGGAACTAGGGATGTGAATATTGGGACTGATTATCAGCAAGGGCATACTTGGTTCAGACACCTGAGTTGGGTTAACCTACCACAGTTACTCAGATGACATGCAAATCTCTAATAATTCTTTAGCTGAAATAGAATTATCTTGCCAGAAACATATGGTCATGTAATTAAAAATGTGAATAATCAGCAAATTTAGGCGTGGCTTTGATAGGTCAGAGGAGGTTGAGGAGCAGAAGGTATCCAGTTTCATTAAAATATAGGCATTGGTAAAACATTCCTTTCAGAAGAATACTACATGAGATCCTAATTACCAATCTCCTCTGCTTTATAAAGATCTTTGGAGTTTAAAAAATGCCACGAATATACCCAGTTCACCAAGGTTTACTCGAATTCTATCGCTTCACTTGTCTGTTATGTACTTCCTTCCCCTTATTAAATGGTTGCGCACTTAGTTTCAAGTTGGTATCGGAGCCAAAGGTCTCAAGTTTCATTTCTTCCACTCACTTTTCTCCCATTTAATGGCTCCCCTTTAATTGTACTTATTGGACTTTGACCACTGTTTCACTCCACTCATCAGATTCACACACATAAGGCCTTCATCAACAAATCAGCCTTAGTCTAAGGGAAGTGTTAAGATGAAAATTTTATTTCACACCATTCTACCACAGCTTCAGCTTTCAGAGTAAAAAATTATGCACTCAATTTCAAGTACTCTCAGTATAAATGCCAAATTCAAATATAAGGTGGCAAGAAGAATGGAGCTTATAGAAATACATTGACTTTAAATTATGTTCATTGACGCAGGACAGAGTACAAGCCATGAAGGCGAGCCTCTTCCTTCCATAGTTGTTGAGAACAAGAATATGCAAACATCCTCAGGATCACCTCCTACAAAAGGATAAACATATGCACACCAATGTATAGCCCTACGTGAAGCTTTTTCTTAGTGAATATGACGCTATCTAGGATAGGAGATTCCCCCCATCAATATGGTCAGTGCAAAAGTCTAAGAAAAGAAATTTCATAATGAGTAAACTCACTTTGAAGTGCTTGCTCTTGCAACTCTATGCCCCAATACATCTACAAGAACTTCGATTTCAGCCAACCTATGACATCTGTGCCTGTGATGACTCGCTGATGCGACCTTGTGATGAATTTCAACTATGAACTGCAGACCATAAGATGAGTTCACTAAAAATGTAAACATGTTAATTCAAAAGAAAATCAATTGAAGTGCAAGAAAATAAGAACAACCATGAAAACTCTATCAGGGCGGAAAATGTTAATCTTATCCATAACACCGACCACTGAAGAACAGTCTCCCCTGTAACAATCAAATGTGAGAACATATACCAAGATGATTCAAAAAGGACTAAGCAAAAAGTGCAGGGAAGGCCATGTACTGATCCAGGAACCCATCGACAACCATTCGGATTGCACAGGATATATTATCCTTGGAAAAGAAAGGAAGTGGAGGATCGGACCCATCATATGCAAGGGATAACAGGTGGCTAACTATGGACACCTAGAAAATAAAAATGAAGACGCTTCATTAATCTCCAGAGTAAAATGATGCAGGCAAGCAGACAAACAAAATATGACATCAGTAGAAACATTTTCTCCCAGTATGAAGCATTATCAGGATACAGTTCCAGAGTACCAAAGAAGGTATTCCCTTGCTGGTAATGTCTTAGGTTAAAGTGATGGAGATAATAAAAGAGTACAGTAAACAGCACTACGGGAAGATGCCTGATATGAAATCTGCCTAGTCTTCACAGAATCAGAATTCAAACAGAATTGCTACTTCAGTTGCTAAACTTAATTCCTAATTGAAAGAGGCAATGCCCACAAATAGCATCAACATAAAAAGCATTTAGCACAAAAAAAAAAAAAAGAAAGAAAGAAAGAAAAAAGAAAAGTACTCCTGACAATTCAACAGAAATGGTAGGGTATGAAAAAATCAAACATTTCTTTATCAATTTCTCTCTACTTTTGGTTCTATTCAGTTATTCCCCAGTTAAATCATGAATGCATTAGTTGATGAGTTATGGTAAATGTAAAAGAAAAAGATGAGTTACAGTAAATGTAAAGAAAATGAAGTCTTAATTGCTAACAAGACCGAAATACAATACCAACTACAATTATCAAAGGATCTAAGATAGTATGGCTATCTGATTCAAAATTCCACAGCTAAAATTGTATGGGACAGTAACAAGCAAACCATGTGCTTTTTAATAAGATTGTCCCTTGCAGTCTCAGAAATCTCAGCAATCTGAAGAATATGACTCTGGAGCACCATTGCTCCGTTTTCCCATCCCGAATTTTTACTGCAGTGCAGAGCCATACAAACTGCAAAAATTGGGACGAAGTGATTTTGAACCAACGCTGCCAAAGGTTGACCAGAAATCTGGAATCAAAATGATCGAGTCAGCTAAGACAAAAAACACCCAGGCATCAGATGTATGGCACAAAAGTACCATACGTAATACTAATTAAGAGATCCTCGCTGTCCACCCTAGATAAGAGGATGATAGAGGGAAATCATACCTGTGCAAGCCAGGAGAGATGAGATTTGTTGTCTTCATGCAGAATGAGTGCTGGAAGAAGCCAATCACAACAATACTGCACAAAGTACCTAGGTTCCACCTCCGAAACAAAAAAATGTCTCACCTGCAATAAAATAAATGGAATGACAATAACAATTCCAAAATGGATGCAAAGAGCAAGCTCCTACAGGAACAGAAAACTTTAATTATGATAAAATTTCTTGATTTTTGGCCCATTTCTTGACTGCATAAATTTTTTTGGATAAAGCATTGTCTTATAAGGTATCAGACCACATGTCAGGTAATGAAAACCCCAAGAACGGTGATATTAGATTAACTTTTACAGCATTAAATCACTTTCAGGGGTGATTTTAAATACATTCCAAATGAGGAATTTCTAGGGAGCTCACTAGGGTCACAGGAAAGGACCAGAGGATGTAAAAGGTAAAATGCTTCAAGAGCGTACACTTGATAATAATAAGCTGTATAATAAGACATATAATAAGCAGTATAGCAAACACAAGAACATTAAAGTGAGTTTGTAAAGGGTCATCAGGGCAAATTAAGTGCATTCAATCAATATTTTGCAGCAAAAGTAAAGTGCATCACCTCAACAAGGGCAGCCAAGCTTACGCCGCAAGTAACCCAGCAGAAGATGATAGGTCCCATGAGTTCTTCCAGATACTGCAAAAGTTTAAGATCCGTATGTAATTAACAACATTAGAGAAATCATTAATATATACAAGATGAATTCAGATGACACTAATAACAACGATAAACCAATGGTATACACCGTTGCATTCATAATGCACTTCAGATTCCAGATTGGGAGTGGGATAGAAAAGGCAATGTCAGTCACCTTTAACCTGGTAGTGTATTGAAGCATTCTGGACAAATTGTCAAGCACTGCATTTGCCAGCACCCTGCAGGGAGCAAAGCTTCTGAGCAAAGATGAGGGGGGGAATAGATTGTCAGATCCTAAATAAGAAGGAATGTAGAATGCTTCTACCTGTGACAAGGATCAATTGCGGAAATTACGCATATCATAAAGACAGCCTGCAAAGTTTCTAGTTTAGATCAACTTAGAACTGGAAAAAAAAAAAAAAAAGGAAAAAAGGGGGGGGGGGGAGGCAAGTAATCCCAAGACAGAAAAGGGATGGAAATCAGAAGACTATTCCAAAAGAAGCATAGAAACCAGAGCAAGAGAGCAATTTAACTTAGTTATTGTTAGAGCAATTAAACATTAAACTACACCTTCAACTAACAGCTAAAATTTTAAAACAGTCGGCAGTAGTGTCACGAATTCTCGCACAGTATCAGTGCAAGAGGTCTTGAGTTCAAATCTTTCTAGGCCACCATTTGCCTCCCTAATTATATATTTCCACACTTTAGGCTTAGGCCAAAGTCTAGCCTAATCTAAAGCTTAAGCTTTCGAATAGTTGGCAATAGTCCCACAAATTCTCATAGTTATTATTGAATTGATATTGTTAAATAGAGCCCAATGTGCTCTGGCAATGTAAAACTTTACGTCTAAATGTCTTGTGACATGTGCATTATGGCACATTAACTCACTTTGTATGTCTTAGATTTGTAAATATACATTTGTCTTAAGAAGAGTGCTAAGACTACTTGTCAACAACATCCTTGACTCACTGAAGTAATGATTTTTTTTTTTTTTAAATATAGGTGCACTGATGCAATGACTTTTCAACAGGAAACTTGCCAGGTTCATAGATAACGAAAAGCTGTTTAACATAAACACTTTGGGAAACTGAACACCAAAAAGTGTACAGATATTCCAGGATTAGGAATAAGAATTCTTCAATTCCTTCAACCCCTTTTCTATTTGCCTTCAATTAGTCAACACAAGATTTACTGCAATAATTAGATTATCTGGACCACAAATTCATCCTTCACTTTCTAAGCCAAGTCATTAAACTACCTAGACCAACTGAAAAAGAATACCAGAAAATTCAATTGAAAATACAGATGCGATAACCATCTGAGTTCTAGGGATTCCTCAACCAGACCTGGAGCTCTATTTTTTCACTGTGCAATGCAAGATGACACAGAGTAAGGATGATAGTTTCCATCATAGGACGAGGCTGTGGACCAGCTGCTAATACATCCCTTGCAGGGACAATCTTTCCTTTCAAGTAAAATACCAATGGAACATCAAAGTTGGAGCTGGACATATCAAGAGCAGGAGTCAATTTCAAATCTCATGGCATTCAAATAAATGTTACTCATTTCAGCATAAATGAAGATAAAAGGAAAAAAAAAATCACCTTATGGCACAGGAAACTGTTATTGTAACAAAATAAAATGAGGAATAAAGATCATTGCTCCCCAGTCTACCAAACAAGGAATCCACACCCTACTTTTGTAACTTCCATAAATTAAGCCTTTCCAATACTAAAACCTGCATCTATATCTGCTTGGTAACATCCAAAATATTCAGTCAACTTGGCTTTCCACTACAAAAGAAAAATAACCGCCTCTAGTTCTGTTGATGACTTCAACAACAGCTACCGCAAGCGCAGCAAAGGGGGTGGGAGTTGATGACATCAGAGAAATCACCAGAAATTACTTAATGCACACATAAAACAGTGTTAAAGACCTAACATTTGACAAAATCCTTCTTCAGAAGAACAAACAGGGAAGATGTACTAGCAGTAATTTTTATATAATCTACATTTTGTTCGAAGAGTTGTAAGATGGCAGAGGCTTCTGAGATCAGCCCAACAAAGCTTCCTTAATTGGAGTGGTGACGTTAAGAGAACCTTGGCAATAGCGTAAGTAGGCTATCAGAGTAGGGACGATGTCAGACTGCGGCAAATTTAGGCACTTCATCATGAGGGGAGAGAGAAGAGGGTGAGAAAGTAGTAGGTGGAGGGGAAGCTTTTTGCTCATGAACTTAGCGAAGGACCAAGTAGGTGGATAGAGTACCACAACAAAGGCTGGAGGTAGAGAATTCCACAATCTTCAGATCAACCAAACCTCTGCCCATACTTGATATGATAGATTTTCAGACCAAGACAGGTCAAACAAAGAACATATATGCATATCCCATTGATAAAATTGTCCACAATATTCAATTTTTTTAATGACTTATCCGGGATTTGCTAGTAACTAAAATAATATATATATATATATATATGGTCAAAATTTGCATCGGAAGATGCACCAACATTAACAAAAGGTTTGCAGTTGTGATACTTAATAAGTTAATAATGTTATGTTAAAATGTTTTGTCATGTAGTCTTTGTTTTAAATTGACATCAGCAAATTAAGGCACTTATCAGGTAAGATTAAACTCAACTGAAGTAATCTGGTCAACAATAGAACACATAAAACTAGGTAAATAAAAAAAGGTTGGATGCTGTTTTTTCCACGGTTCCTAACAAAACTAAACATCAAAGGGAATAACGCATCAGCCTTCACTATCCAATAACATGCATCACGATACCCAACCATATTTTGTCCAAGAATTCTGAATGAAATACAACATAATAAGTAAACTGACCATATATCCTCAAACAACTCTTCATGACCTTCCCATGTCTGAAAAAGAACACCAATACGTCTAGCCAAGAACAGCCTTACTCTATAGTCAGAGTCTCGAAGCATTGTGAGCAGTCTCTCAATCAACATCTGTAGTAATGTAAACATAGCAGGTTAAGCAACAAGATGGTCAAAGGAATAAGAAAGAAGTCCTTTAAGTAAACCTAAGATTCTGGCCAACATATCTCAGGTTTAATGTGTAATAGGATTGTTAGAGTATTGAACTATAAACCATGCCTTTGTCTAACAGCTTAAGTTTTTGAAACAGTTGAAGTAGTCCCACAAAATCTCACATGGTATCAGAGCAAGAGATCCTGAATTCATATCTTTCCAAGCCCCTTATTTGCCTACCCATTACATATTTCCACACCATAGTCTTGGGTCAAAATCCAGCTTATACTTTTAGAACAGTTGGTATTGGTCCCACAACTTGAAGGATTCTACAGTTGATTATACTGATTCAACTTAGTCTCCTATAATGATGCCTGCACAAGGTGCAATTACCTGACCCACTTTAGGAGATATTAGGACCAAATTGCATATGCTGTCAACAAGCTTTAGACGTCCTGACCAATCAAGAAGTTCAACTTCTGCAACTGCAGACACCATATCTCTGAGTCGTGCCAAACTCTGCAAAAGATGAAAACATCACTCACAAAACAAGGTAAGATTTAGCTAAGCTTGCATGACAATAGACCCCATGTCAGCCAATGCTGTATTTTTTTCTTTCTCCAATTTTGGACAACGTATCCACAGTACAATTTCTTCATGCCATTGTTATCTCTCTCTGTATTACAAAAAATTGTTCTGTTTGGGGTGACATATACTTTTAACTTTCACAGATTTTGCACCTCTCATACTTCAACTTTCATGTAATGCAAACACCAGAAACAGTTTAGCATATACAATCATTGACATGCAAAATCAGATATTATCTGTTCTTATTTTTCTGAAACTTAGTATGTCTTTGTTTATTTCAAATTTTGGAGGAAAGTCATAAGTAGAATAAGAAGTAGTTGCTCTAAATGATTAATTAGATGTTACAAGTCGTGACCTTACATTTAAATCTAGAGTGCAGAAGAGAAGTTTTAACCTGGTCAAATTCTTCATCTCCAAAAAACACAAGAGAGTCTCCATCTTTTCTGACACTTTCTAGACGCAACAAAGTTCCTGTGAAGGTACAAATCGCAGCTACTATATTGCCACAATCCAGCTTGAGATTGACTTGCGTCTTCATCATGCCATTCAGGAGATTCACCTGTGACATTAAACATGAGTTCTAGAACTACAAAGATAACAATCTGCAAACAGCTTATTAAAACTCAATGAAGAAAAGTTCTTCGAGAAAAATGGCCTGTATCTTCGAACAAATATTCAAGGAACTCTAGAAATTAAGAGCCCAGTATCCTCTCACCATATCCGAAACATTTACTGGAGAAGACCAATATGGATACGAGAAAACGTTATGCAAAATATTCTCTGACACCTGATGCAAAAATGGCGAAAAATTATAAGCTTAAAGGAAACACGTGAACATTAGAGATAAGGAAAAAGTAAGCTAGCTATTTACCTTCCTATCACACTCTATTTTCAGTAAACCACATAAAATTTCCCACGTCATTTCAGGTACCACAGAGAAAAAGCATGATATCAGCGATATCATGCCCAACTTCCAACATTTAACAGAAAATGATATTCCATAAGTCATTTCCCCACCGTCTGGAGAAATATCTACATTTTTAGAATCCTTGCCCGCATCCAATTCCATGTCCACAATCCGGCTCTTATCTCCACCGCTTTGGCATGAATATTGATCAAGCATCACATCAACAGCAGATGAGCCCACATCAGACTGAGGGCTTCTTTCATACCTTCTACTTTCATAGAGACCAACCAATGCTCTTAAGAGCCTCTGCATGGACTGGCTTATTGCCCTATGAGACACAGCATCTAGAGCATTTCCATTTCTCCACTCTATGAAAATAGGCGAGGAAACAAAGCTTCTAAAGGAAACTAAAATAGCACTTGTTCCATCGCGCAACACACTAGAACCCAAACAACCTTGAGAATGAACATCGTTTTGGGCTTCTTCAATGACAGCAGCAGCATTATTTAAAAGCTCTGCCAAGAATTTGGCCATATTTGATAGGACTACTTCTTCTTCTTTCCTTTGTCTGAAGGAAGACAATAATTAGCAAATAAAAGAACAAGGAATAATGAAGGGAGTGAAAACATCAAACAAGATCAACATTCAAGTTTAACAGAAACAAGTCAAAGATCAATAGTCCCCAATTATTATACTCGAAGGAAGCACAAGGACAATATAACAGAACTAAGTACTTTTGAACTAAGCATATGAGTATATTCAAGGGAAAATGTTACTCAAAGTCCAAGGCAGAAAAGAAAACACACTCTAAAACAACAAAGCAACCCAAGAGAAAAAAAATTAAAATGTTACTCAATAGTCAGGCACCTTAAAGAATGAAAATTACTAACATGAACTTCTAAAAAAAAATTGCTACTGTAAAATGTAGAGAGAAAGGGTCAAACCTGATGAAATTTAAGGCATATATTAAGTTAGCCAAGTGAGCACATACAAAGAAAATATCTGACAGAGGCTTGCTTTTAGGATCCTCCAACACCAAAGCTCCTTCAATATGAATCTCCAAGTCACGCAACAGCAGTTCTCTTAGCTGCCGAGGAGGAAGATGGATTTCTTGATGCAGATGGACAAGGGAAACCTAAAATTTGTAGACTTTAACAAAAGCCCAGGAACTATGCAAATCAAAGCCATTAAGAGAGCAAGAGACCAGAATTCATACCTCCCTATTGCAACACGAGTCAATTTTTGTCAGAGCTTCCACAGAGCAGTCAAAAATGTGAGGCAAATTGTCACGTTGATCTTCTCTCTATAACCAGGTCAAGTTTCAAAGAAGGAACAAGAAAATTGTGAGAAAAGCCTGATGGAAAGAAGGAGGTGAGAGAAAAAACACAGCCAAGAACAATATTGCCTACCTTGGTTCCACCAGCAACAGCATCAGCGTCACTTAGAGGACAGTTTGACGAAGGAGTCCCTTTGTGACAACACTTAAATGGATCATAACCAGAACAAAGGGCAGAAATGGAAGCAGGCAACAACAGCACAATTTTCTCATCAAACAGAGTTGAATCCTGGTAAGTCACCAAAAAAGGTTTAGATAAATCGATAGTGAGTTTGCTAAGTGAACAAAAATTAAGAGGTGCTAGCAAAGACAAATACAGGTGTTTAATCCAAAATTTAAAAGCACAAAGATCTCAAAATACTCCAGAAATTTATATCACCTATAAGTATTGGTACATGTATGAATAAGTACATTATTACCTATAAATACCAGCATATCAAACTGAACGGAAGAAATTCCTAAAATGACTAACATATACAATTCTGGAAACTTGGGGCACACAAACCTTCCATCTTAGACCGTCTAAGACTGTTCTCAACAGCTTTTTCCTTAGATGTAACATGTCTTGGGGCTCGACCTGCATAATTAAGCAGAAAGAGGCACTGATTAAATAAAAAGAAATCAACACTGAGGGAAACTGGTTAATGGTTCAGTTTGACTGTGTAGAGTGAAATCCAATCTAAACTCATACATTCAACCAGGGAAAATGTGGGCTGAAATAACCATCATGCAGCTTGTAAAGGCAGGGAAGAAGCCAGGGGAAAAAAAAAAGCAAATTCCCCCAACCCAGAGGAAAAACATCAGGTGAAGGCTAAACATTCAAGTTCAATGTGCAGAATTGTGAGATCCAAGAAGCAAGAATTATGTAAAGTCAAAAACTGTATCTGAAGAAAGACTAATTCTGAAAAAAATCACAACCAAGAACATGCCAAAAATACAGCCAAAGGAGAAGCAGCCTTAGGAACAGTAAACTAGCAGATAGACGTAAACTAGCGAACTAAGTAAGAGGGATGGCAATACACTACTATGTAAGAAGTCCAAAATCTTCACAATGTCAGTCTGAGACACTTACTTGAGAACCTTTCCTGGAGAAGTAACTGGAAATGAAATACAAGACAGACCTATATGAAAATAGCAATGACACAATTAGGTGCGCAAAAGAATGAAAGATAGTCAAGGATCCGATATTTAAAAACCGAAACCCCAAACATTCTCATGGTACGATGTTAGTATATACAGGTGCTTTTTTAAACAAGCAGAGAAGGGGGAGGGTGGATAGGAAGCAACATAATAGCAGTTAATGATAACATGCTATTTTGGAATGCAAAACTTTGAACCAAGGAGGCCCAGTCCACAAAAAATAAGCTGAGCACTATAATGGAAGTTTCATTAACGTCCTCAGAAGATTCCTGTCAGCGTATATAAGAACATCTTACTTACTCTGACATTGTTCGTTTGAATAACCTTAGATCCCATATATCTTCAGGTATTAAGTAGCTAAAAACTAGATCCTGGAATCAGAAAAGGACATGAAAGAACATTTAAATTCTCCCCACATGAAAAAATAGTCAGTGTAAAGAAGATGCATCTTCAAGAAAAATATCACCCGCACTAACCCTTGAAATCAGGTTCCCAAGAAGCATGAGAGCAGCATCAGCCTGCATTATTGAATTCAACAAAAGCTTCAGATAATTAAATTAAACTAAAAAATAAATAAAAAATAAAAAAGGAAAACTCGAGTCTTCACCAAGGTTGTGACTTTAATTGACAATACTTAATTGTTCACAAGAAAAAATCATCAACAAAATACAGATTCTAAAGAGTAGACTGCATAGAATATGGATGAACTACAGAACCAGCATTTAATAAAAGATATATGCTCTCATGAGGAATCTATTCTGCACATATGAAGAATCTATAGTGCACAACTCACCAAACGAAATTCTGGTTAAACATGACAAAAGATACATTATAATTAGAATGCTTGGTGAAGTAGCAAGTAAATCCATGGGTAACAAGGTAACATATCTTATTCTTCATCAAAATGATGAGGAAGTAGATAGCGTCAGTGTGAAACTCATGAATATGTTGATACCATTATTTAAATTAGTTCTATAAACCTAAGCAAATTCAATGAGCAAAGCTTACCACCATGGTTATATTACTGAACAGTGGAAAACCATGCATCAGACTGTTCCATATTAACTGCCAGCCCGAGTCCAACTGCAAAAGTTTCATCCTGGAACTGAGTGCATTTTCCAGTCTAGACATGCTTTTACAGGGGGAAAGAGAGGTAAAAACTCCAAGAACCTCGCTTTAATTGTCAACAGTTATCATTCCGTGCAATAAATTCCGAACAATGTCTGAAATATTTTAATTAGCAAAAGAAGATAGCTACTTTAATTTACATAAATACAATGCCATGTCGTAAAGTCTTAGTTAATATGCACGTGAAATTCTGAACAAAGCAACAAACAAATCCCACACAGATACGTGGGCAATCACCTGGTACCAACCAGTTGCATTTCCGAACAGAAGTGAACAACTCGAAATCCTAACACAGTCAACCAAGCAAAAGAAAAAGGGAGAAAAAAAAATTTGCAGTGTGCAGTAAATCATCCTAAATGGATAATAAATTAGAAAAAAAAAATGCTGCAAGACACAAGACTCTCAGACTATGGAGAGCCAATGCCCTACTTCAGTACATAGAAAAAGAGAAAGCAACATCCTGTCTAGCCAATGGTATTATTTGCTAACATAAAGTCTTGTCTGAGCAGGAATTAACAGAAGGTAATTGATCAGCAACGCTTCCAAAATAATAGAAAGAAATTTTACATGAGACAATAAAGTAGTAACTCTAGTCGATGCATTGTGACCAAGGTTCAGAATTACCTCATTGAGTGAATCTGAGAGCGAGAGCAGCGAAGATAGCTTCTGCAAACTCCTTGAGTTACGAAGGAATATTATTAATCAAAATGTATGGAAATAAACATCTAGAAGTTTTTCCACCCATATAAAAAGATTGCACATGCAGCTAACAAAATTATGTAACTCTAGAGAGCCATATATAGCATCTAATGCTAGACCTGTAGCACCAAGTCCTCAAACCTAATTTTGAACAACTACAATTCTAATGGACATGCACAATTACATCAGTCACTCCTATATTCCTCATATCCTAATAAAGAGATGAATTATATCCTAATGAAAGGAAATTGAAACTCACATCAGTCAATTCCATAAGCCTCACTGATCAAATAAATAAAAAAAAATCATATACCTCAAAGTCCACAGAAAACCTCCATAACTATGCTCTGTGTTGGCATCATTCATAATCCTATTATACAGTAAAAGTCATCAGTTAGCAATTAATAGAAAACTTTGAAAATGCTAAGATGCTTTATGCCAATACCCCTTACATAAGAACCATTTAGGCCAAAATTGATTCAGACCATGAAAGCACAAAGAATATTATCCCATTATTGGAATATGATGAAGTTTTCATACCCCAGCAGGTCCTTTAACGCTGACTCATCCTATAAGGTACTTGAAAGACCTCAAATCAATCAAAAATACTTAAAATTCGCATAAAATGGCATAAAGGAAGCCATACACCCATGGCCCCAATCTTGCTTGTGCCAAAAAGTAGCATCTATCCATGTTACAGACCATAAAACTATTATAGTCATATGTGTCATTTTGCATGTCCCAGACATGCACGAGAGATGTGCATGTGAAGAATACCACTGCCAAATGAAAGATGAGAATTTTCAAATCCACATGACAGATTTTTGTTTTGTTCAAGCCTCTATAAGGTGTGGTAGAGTCTTGAAGCCTTATCGTGCACTCAAGAAGAGTTATGTGTTGCAATATCAAAAAACATTCATGCAGGTGATGCCAAATACACATGATGAATCTCCACAATATCCACATAAAATTAGTGTATCACAACCATTTCTGCCACAATGACTGCCAAATTAAAATAGAAGATCAGTGTTAAAAACAAGTGAGGTGACTCAGGACCCAAGAGATTACCAAATTATTGCTTAAATATGCAACAGACAGAAGAAAGAATAGGCACCACTCACTATCAAACTGTTCAGAATCATCTCGCAAGAATGTACTAAAAATGAAATGACACCGTATCAGTCAAAAATATGATAGACAAAGGTTGCCTTTGAATGAATATTGCTATAATGTGGTGTATGACATTAAATTGGATTCAAACATGCAGAATAGGAGGGCAACTAAGCAACATAAACATGGACAGCAACGACGACAGCATATATGGGGGGAAAAGAACATTATAAAGCCAAAGAACATGAGGTACCTTTCAAAGTTGGCGCATATACCCTCAAACCAGTAGGTGAAAAGGTCTGTGCTAATACAACTCTGGTATCTAAAGAGAAGACAACAGAACGCAGCATGCCTGTGATATGGCGGGGAAGTATCAGTATGAAGTGACAAAAACTACAAATGACAGATCGGATTGATTATAGATCAAGAAAATGCAGACATGATATAATTTTCACTGACAAGTCTGTACGGGGAATTCTTAAAGAAACTTCAAAAAAGGTACACCTTCAATCTGCCAGTGATGCAAGTCACAAGTCTTAATTACTTGGGCCCATCCTATCATCATCAGTGCAATGTTGTTCCAAAATACCTCAATGTTCCTTGCAGTTAAAATCAAAGTACCTAGATATCCCACAAGTTCCTCTGCATGGATCCCAGTAGGACCCGGTGTAGAACCCTTCTAGAATTACTAGAAGTCGTGTGTTCTTCTCTGGCTTTATGCCTTTAATCGTGGTTATTGAGACAAAAACAGCTAGCATGAAGAACTTCCTGATGAACTTCATCTTGTTAGAATATTTAAATAACAAACCACGCCTTCATCTATCAGCTTAAGCTTTTAAACCAGTTGGTAGTGGTCCCACAAAATCTCACATGGTATCAGAGCTAGAAGGTCCTGAGTTCGAATCTTCCAGGCCCCTATTTGTCTCCCCAATTAAATTTCCACGCTTAGTACTAGGCAAAAAGACCAGACTAAGCGTGAGGGGGAGTGTTAGAATATTTAAATAATAAACCACGCCTTCATCTATCAGCTTAAGCTTTTAGAACAGTGGTCCCACAAAATCTCACACATCTTATTGCAAAAATTTAAATTTAAGAAGAAGAAAAAGAATTGTTTCAAAAACAAAATGTCATGTTATACTAACCAATTGACAATTACCATGGAATTATTATTCAAATTTCTGATGCTAATACCATTTGTAGTTTGTTTATAGGTGAGTAATAGCACCTCCCAACCTTTTGAACATGATTGTCTCTACTTAGCAAGGAAAAAAATAATTTTTAATTTTAAGCAGCTCAAACAAGATGCATAATTTTGAAAAACTATGAACTGATAAGTTTAGCATGTCAGAGAAAATGCGGTTATTGGGCCATATCATGCCCCCAAAAGTTTGACTCCATTGAAAAAAGTTGATACACAACGCACCATGACCATTTTCCTTCCATTAGTGCCTCTTTCAGAAGGATGGCTGCATGTTCCCTTTTAATCCGTTTTCCCGGGGATGGTGCTTTGCTTGTGCTGATGCATGACTAGAAGAGCAACGAATTGTAATAATCATCAGGTGAAAAAAGAATTCAGGCTTAAAATCATAATCATCATATGAGAAAGTTCTAAGTCAGAAACAGGACCAAAATTCATATATCAATAGATCGACCGATGCATCCTACCATATGTGCACTGGAACTATAGCGGCATTTATGTACATCAACACCTTTATCATCCCGAAGATATAAGATGCAGTTTAATGTGCTAAAAGCAAAAGATAAAGATAGCATCTGTCCTAGAAGTTAATCATGATTGCACCAGTCTAGGAAATTTTTCTCAAGATCTTCAGACAGACTTTCAAACCTAGACAACAAAGAAAATCAAAGTCCAGGGCACAGCAATTACTGCAAGATGCATGGAGATACAAAAATGAGATGACCAAGAAGTAAGTACCTTATAGAATAGAAGAGCAGCCAGTTCCACCAAACCACAATAAGAACCACTAAGAATACCGAATTTATCATCCTTGACCACTTCACTCCTGAGTGTAGATCCCATTTAATAAAGCAATTTTTTGAAAGCACTACCCTGAAAAAAGAATTTGCAGGGGTTGAAGAAAAGGGGGAGGGAGAGAGAGAGATTTTCACCAAGGGACGCCACTGGTAGAGATAGTGCTTTGATCGAGATCCTTACAAACAACATCCAAAAGTTGTTCAACCAGACCCCTCCCAGCATCTTCTTTAGTCAAATTCAGCTGTAACCTTGCGTACAAAATAAGTGCATCCTGCAAGACAATATTCAGTGAATATCAAATTCGAGAAGGAAAGAAGCAGAAGCCTCTAAGATGGCTAGACAGCGCACCTTAAGACCTCGATCCCGTGAAGTCAGCCAATTACGTAACACAAATTGCTGCACTGTCTCATGAATATTCAACGCCTGACAACCTAAATTTGGACCGTCCTTCAGCAAAAACATGTTAAAACACTCAAGAAGTTTGCGTGCAATCTTGCCCTCTTCCCTAAAATAAGAAACAAAAATTTATGAAAATTTATGCCCAGAATTTGCTATAGGAAGCTACAACTGATCAAAGCAAGAGAGAAAATTTGTAGAGACCTAACAAGAGAGAATATCCTAACAAAACCGTTGATGATGTCTTCTCTAATATTATCCGGGAAGTCCCCAGGAGGATTTTCCAGCATACACTGCAGCAGCAAAATGCAGCGAAAAACCTCCTCCTTGACATTGGATTGATTATAACCACTCAAACTTGTCTCGACCTTCTCCATGAACAGAAGCACCATGTCTAGCCATTGTGTATGAAAGTGGAAAGTGAACTGATCAGCAACCGCTCGCCATACCATAAAGAGGAAAATGATACACAAATCATGAAAGTAGGACTTACTGCCATATATTTTCTTCCTCATGTGAAATTGATAATCTCTGACAACCAAAAGATGCCGTAGAATCAACCCATATTCTGATTGAAAGCTTGGAACATTGCTTAAGACATCCCATATGTGATTAAACAGCATTTTCGCCACAGATATCAATGGCAAATCATTGCCTGGTAAAAGAAAAATGTTGATTTACAAACTGACCAAGTGGAAAGAAAACTTGATGTGGACTGGAAAATGAACGCTACCACTCTACTGCAAAAGAAGCAGATCAAGGGGGGAAGGCCTGGAAGGGTATGAAAGAAGCACTCATCATTGGCTTTTTCCAGAAATATATGTAAAAAATAATTAAAGTATAAAAAAGATATAGGAAAGTAGTGATCTCATGTAAGCATAGAGCTGGGAACACATGCAACCAAGAACATAAGGGCTAACAATTAACCTTCTCAATTTAACATATTCTCAAAAGAAGTGATTCCAGATAACAATCTGTACAGGAGCACACTCTTACACCTGAACTTTCCCTGTCCTAATACCAAAACACCTGCATCCACTAGCCCTCAGAATGAAGTATTAATACAACTTTCAGCAAAATCTCCCGCTTTTTTATCATTCACTTCCTGATCATTGGAATGGAATTTTAGAAAAAGAAAAGCAAGCTCGCTCATTGCGTTGAATCAGGTTACAGAAAGAAAAACCTGAAAACTCGGTATCATGTGCCCTTTGGATCACGATTCTGAGGGATTTCGCGTACGTTGACTTGGGCAACCTCTTTTTGCTGGATGACACCTCCAATGACACGCACTGGATGAGCAATTTGACAAGAAACGGCCATGTTTCAGCTGCACAAACCATTTGGAGCCTTTTCAGTTTCGCTCATTATTCAGTTAAGGCAGCGCCATGCGAGAGAGGGCAAAAGGGAAGGCCCGGAAAGACCAATAGCTTACAGTGAGGCACTTCATTCGCCGAAAGCTTCACAGTGTTTTGCCCGAGATATTTACAGAAGCCAAAGGATCTCTCCCCATCCAACCATATGTTCAACAACTTGATTCCCTCCTATTGACACAACACGTATCAAAAGCAAAAGGAATTTAAATGGCCATCGAAAAAACAACCACATCGCGACACAGATGCGAACTCATTCGCTTAACACGAAGCCCGTGCAACTAATTAACACAGTTCTTGAAAATTAACTCGGTCTCCACGAGAACTTCACGCGATTTAATGATCGGGAATTTCAAGATTTTCTCGAATAATTAACTCGGTCTCCACGATAACTTCATGCGATTTAAACGACCGATTCTCCATATCTTCTTTAGTTCGGTCACAGAAACCGGAGGTAGACGGTCCCGAATCGATCGATCGAACGTGTTTAACATTCCTCCATTTTTCGCGAGGAAAAAAAGAGAGAAATAGGAAAGAAAGGAAGGCGACGGTACTTCTCGGGCCTTGGCCTTATCGGAAGACAGCTTCGAGATGATCTCCTGAACGTCCCTCGACGCGACCGTCGCGGCCATTCCGGCCGATCGCCGGAGCTTTCCTCGGCTTCCGTCTCGCTGTCGGAAGAGCGAGACCGTTGGCGGGAAGAGGGTTTTTGGGGAGAGTGGGGGAAGCGGGAGGGTTTTTAGTCGATTATGACGTAAGACGAGAATGCATTATATATATCCACAACGGATTAATTTCGAAAAAGGAAACCAATAAAGTATCGGCCAAACCAGTTGGGCCAATTCGGGCCTGTATGACATATGGGCCATCTTAGCCCGACCCGATTACTGGCCTTTTCGAAATTGTCGAAGGTAATTCTTGGACTTCAAACATCCTCACCCGGCGGCCCGGATCTTGCCAACGGACCTGGACCTTCGTGGTCCAATACCACGTGGACCGTCGAGAGGAGGCTCCTGTGCAACTAAATGCATTGCAATAACCATGGACGGATCGAACCCAAGACGGGTGTACCTCGTTCCTAAACCGTGAAATGCCGGAATTGTCATGTGAGGAAGCTCATGATAATTGCGATAGACTAATTACTGTTGTGCAAGTTCTCTCGTTCTACATTAAGATTAGGAAGTCAGTAACACTTGAGACTCGACGGTTAGGTGAAAAAATGATTATGCGGTGCTCTCTCGACACAAGTAAATTTTTTCACAATCATCTCCTACGTACGACAAAGTTCATCGAAAACCTTGATTTTCGGCATTGAAACAACATGGCATTTCCTACGAAATTCCACCGAAGAAATAGTAGAGAAGTACTTACAAGACCATATGTCAAACTTAACATAGCACGGGCAGTGCCTAAAGACAAACGATGGGACATGTTTAATCCAATTTACCATCAAGTCCTGGTGGCAAGGCAATTGTGATCGTACACCTCGCCTCGTGATGTTTCAAGTCCGATTATCACGTGGACCTAATTTTTCGGGGCATTCCACGAAATGTTGATCCCTAGCGAGTCCTTTAGATCTAGACTTGATGATTACTAATAGCATTGTCCACTACAAAAGATTTTAGATCTGTCCAGGAGAGGCTAATACGTCTTACGACAGCAAGCCTAATTAATTGTCCAACTTGATTTGATTACCGGTCATTCAAAACCCTATAGACCGACTAATACCCACCTAGACACCACATTGTCCTGGTTGATTAGGTTAATCATGATCCGATGTGCTTGACTGGACCGAAAAAGGTAAGTTTGAATATGTATTGCATGACAGTTAAGCGAAACGATCTTATGGAAAACGAGCTATATTGATTTGAAAAAACACTGTAGGAGTCACCGTCTAATGCATGTGAGCTCGATAGGTTTTTGTTGCTAGATGCTAAGCGAATGCGTCACCAATCTAAACGTGTAAATTATAACCGTGCGTTAGAGTGAGTCAATAGAGGACCTCCATCCGATGATCTCGGTTCTTTATGATCAAGTTAATTCGATGTGAAGTCCACTTGACGAGAGCCATGCCATGATATTATCACAAGTTTATATGGTAAAGACACACATGAGCGACACAGATGTGCAACCATCGAGCTCCAATTGGCTTGATTAGGATTGTGCTCAACCCAACTTGCAAAACACGGTACCTCTTTCAATATAGACGAGTCTCAATAGCAAACGAGACTCCACTCTTGAGCCCAATTTAGTTTGGATTTGATCAGTGATCACATCCAAGTCAAATTAATGGAGCACCCAGATTCCCAAATCAGGAATAGATCTATCAAACAAGTAGATCGAATTGAATCAAAAGATGTCCGACTCGGATTGATTCATTTATCTCGTTTTGATCAATTTTTATACAATATGAATATATGATTCATTCCAAACTCAACACATTTTACTAAACACTTATAAATTTAACGTAATTTAGGAAAACTCATGCCTAGACTAATGTGAAAATACGAAGTAAGCGAGCTTGAGATCGAGAGAGTAAATAAAATATCATAGAAATTGATTAGTCCAAATAAACTTATAACCCCAATTAACACTTATATTAAATCCATTCCCGACTCATTTATTGAATACAACCGACTTATATAACAACCAAACTCATTAAATATGAGTAAAAAAATGGATTTATAATATATTTTGGCAGATCTAATTATGAATATTTTATGATAAAACTACACGGAAAAAGAAAACGAATCCACGAAAAGAGGTACAAATGGAAAAAACGTAGTGTCCTTATTGAAAATACAAATATGGAAAAAGAGAATTTAGCCGCAGGACCCCAAGTCGCTTTAGCACTGTTCCGATCTGCTGCTGTATGATGAGCCCGAGAAAGTCGCCGTCGGATCGTGAGACCTCCTACTTTGGGGAGGAGGGGGGGCTGTTTATCCGATCGCATCATTACCATCCACGTGCCCCCCCAGCGCAAAAGCAAAGTTTGATCGAATCCGGCGTGGGCCCCCCACTCCACCCACCACTCCCCCGTCGCAGACGGGGGGAAGAAGGGAAGGGGAGAGAAGGCAAAGCTTGACCGCGTCGATTTCGAGGCCGGACAGCTTGACCGCTTGACCCGACCGTCAGCGTCAGGGAGACGACACGAGGACCACCCGTTTCTTGGCCGTCGGATTTGCGCCGAAACTCTCCGATTCAACTGCGAATTGAATCGACCGGCCCTTGCCTCGACACGAGGGTAAAAAGTAGCTAAGTTCCATTCTTGTCAGGGTTAATACCGTTAGTTTATTTTATGATAGTTTATTCTAAAGTCATTTTTTTATCACCAAAAACTTCAATCAATACACTTTTAATAAATTTATATAGATTTTTACATAAACTTATTATTATGGGTCGTCCAACTCGATAATTTCATATAAAATTTGATATGATATTAACCCCTCTTATTATTTCCACTTTGTTTCCATAATTTTCGATTTTTACCAAGCAACTTTTTCTTAGAAAGTGCTCCACCAGAGCTGATACAGCTAAGTACTTAGAAAATATTCATAATCATGCTTTGAAAATTCAAAACAAGTATGGTGACATGAAGGATCTCCTACATTCAATGTAGAGACAACTTATTTACATTCGAAAAGCGCTTGAGTTTCAATAACCGTTGACGAGTGCCCTAAAAAACTCTCACACGTTAATTTAACTATAGCGATGGTAAAATTATGCGAGGCTTATTACTGTCTGAGTGGTTTGAGGCCGATTTGAATCCTGATTGTTCTTTAGTTTGTTTGTGGATGTCGAGCTTGTCTTTTTAGGTAATAGTTATTGTTCGAATCGAAGATTCCATAGCTGTTTGGAAAACTCTTGCCATACGCTAAAGGGATAGAATTACTCTCAGTTGTCCCTTCTCACCCTTTCGTCTTTGGAGGGGAAGAAACTTGGCACCGTAGCTCTCAAGTGCCGAGGTATTGTTTTCTCACTTTAATCCCAAATTACGCGCCCCTTTGAATAATCCAATTAAAGAACTATATGTGTACTTATCCCTTTTTAGATTATACATTGATTATAACACACCGATTATCATTATGGTGAGAGATAACAACATAAATAGTCTATGAATTTTGGTCCAAATTCCAATGTGATTCATGAACTTCTAATTTGTTCAACGTGATCCTTATATTTTTAATTCGTGCAATGTGGTTCATGAATTTTAGGGGCAATATTGAATATTTTTATATAATTCAAAAATTAAATTGAGCATATACCAAAAGTCAATGGATTACGTTAAACAAATTATATTATATTGCACATTTGATCAAAGTTTATGGATCATTTGTGTCACTTTCCTTTACGATGGTGGAAGGTGTTCCTTCAAAATTTGATTGAACCTTAATTTGCAACCCTATCGCTTATCTTGAAGTTGGAAACCTCGCTCAACGGGTCTTGTGGTACATGTTAGTTCCCCCAAAGTGACACTAGACGCATAATCGCATGTTTGCGATAAAGTAAAATCCTAGAGTACTATAAACAAGTTCATGTACCATCTCCACGAAATGGTTAAAGATCTCGCGGAATTAAAAAACAAAAGAAAGGGGGGAAAAAGAAGAGGGAGACCACAAATCAATCCGGATTTAATCTACGAAAAGAAAGGAGCCCCAAAAAAACTTTCGAATGATGGTGGCGTGGAGAGCCCTTTGCGCACCTTTATCCCCCCCATCAAACGAAACAGAAAGAAAAAGCAAAACGTGGGTGCAAATTGGAAAATCCAGGGATTTTTGGCTTTCACCCCACTAGCTTAAGCTTCAAGATTTTCCTATTTCTGCGGTAATGGCGATCGAGAAGGAGGAGAAGAATTTAAACTTTAAAGCCCCAAGTCATATGGCTAAAGGGCCTAAGGGCACTTGTCTTTTCTTTGGAGCAGCAGCAAAAAGACAAGCATTCGGCTAAGAGGCACTGCGAGTCGAAGAATCTCCTCGAAAGCGCATGCAAACACATGCATTCGCCATCATACGCCATTCCTCCTTTTGAGCTTTTTGGCCTGTTTCGATTTGATACTCCAAAGGCTGGTAGACAGATATGCTTGAAACTCGGAACCCACTTGTTTTCAAGCATTCCCTAACATAGGATTCTTTCACCAACTGAGCTCGATGACCTAGTTCCTAGCTACAACACACAAACATGCACACATCCCATGTTGCCAATGTCATATTATCGATCAAGTAAACCGAGATTACCGCTCGTTGGCACGACCAGCTATGAGGGCGAGTCGATACGATATGATGACATCTCTAAGCGATCCCTGGCATTCAATATATATATCAGTTACAAAGCCTCTATCATGGATGACGATTATGGTGATGAACGGACCATGTCGCCAAGGTTAGTAATTTTAAATCAACTGCTGTGTGTCTGAGGTCAGTGGACAAGCTAGGGCGGGTCATCACTTTATTCACCTGACAAGTTACGACCGACTTTGGATCCTCATCTTGTCCTGGTTTTGTCTGGAGTGTGTTGTTCAAGCTATCAAGAATCTTCGCAGGTTTATCTTAATCCTAAAGCAGCTGCACATAAAGTCCATGCGTCAAGATCAAATTCGTTTTCAAAAAATGGATCCAAACCCGCCTGTCCGTTTGCGCAAGGATGGATTTTCAAACTCCTTCCGAGGCGAGGGAAGTCGATTGGAACTTTGAACCTGGAGGACAAAGGTCTTTTACTAAATATGTGCCCAGGACATTGCACCTCCACTGTGGAATTGATTTAATTTAAACGTGAACTCCAATTTTAAGTCGAACCAGGCTCCACATTGCCATGTTTTCACTTACAACTTTCCGTTCAATGCACCGTGCAATCACAACAGTAAAGATAGAAGGGGATCCCATCATGCCATCCGAGAATTTCTTAATGTATATGGTTATTGCAAGTAAGAAAGGATAACGGGTCTAATGAATTTACAGAGGATCAATCCGAAAACACAATGAATCTTTATACGCGGGAGACATTTTTTTCTCGAAAAAATCCGATCTAACTTATCCTCACCGAGTCAACGATATACTAGTTAAATGGTAAGATCTAAGTTAAAGCGCAACTGAAAATATGAGTTGCAAGTTTCATTGGACTTCCTCGACATCCCATACTTGATTGAGGGGATGGGGGGTGGTTTGCACGAGAGCAGGGCCGAAAGGAAGGACTAGAAGGGGAGGGCACGTGAGGCACGTGAGGGAATATATGCCTTGCTTGTGGGAGGCGAGCGAGTGGGGCCCACCGGGGGGGGTGGGGTGGAGGGGGCCCCGCAAGTGGAGTGATGTTTGGGTTTTCGCTGGGCTGGAAGGGGGGGGGAAGAGGGGAAGGGGGGGCAGGAGTCATTTGCCGCTTTATCGGAAACCCCAAAATAAATATTCTCTCCCTCCTCTCCCTCCCTCCTTACATTCTTCTTCGGTCACGTCAGTCCCCGACCCCAGCAGCCCCCCCTGTCGTGACGAAGAAGCCGCTATTCCTGACGTTGTCTTTCTCCCAACTACTGTCCTACTGTCGTTTTTTCGAAATAAGATATTCTCCATATGGAGCTTCAAAAGACTACCCCCGATTTCACATGGACATGATTATGTAATACGAATTCTCAAAGTACGAGAACCGCGAAATCCACCGAATGTTCCGTTCGCGTTGGGAGTGCAGACGATCCCTTTAGTTTGTAGCTAGAATGCTCTGTGGAGCAGCTGGGGTTGTTTTGGTGGACTTTCGAGTTTTTAGACATGTATGTTTCCGTGCGTGCTCAGAAAAATTCAAGAACATACCTCACATTTATTCTCCTCTGACCACTTTCGTGCATTCGTTTTCGAAACACACACGTACTTGTACCTTGATTCTTGGTTGTGCGTACCGTTTCGTACCCCGAAATCGTCGGTTACCATTGTTTTGTGTCTGCAAATCTATCATTTCCTTTTCCAAAGAATGACCCCTTATCAATTCAAACGGTAGCTCATCCCCCACCACCACTAGCCCCCTTGCTCACTTCCATTGAGGACCTCCGCATAGCTCTTTCTGTTGGCCAATGACGACCCCATATCCATCTTCATTAGTGGGCCACAATTCCTCGCCCGTTTGCTCTATGCTCCCTCCTTCCTCTCTCTCTCTCTCTCTCTCTCTACGATACATTGAGATCCTTGAACTGAGCAAAGTGCAAAGGTGATGATAATTTCCTCATTTAAAGATTATTCAATCAAGATATAACGAGCTCATGTCTGAGACACATTGACAACTTATGATGAGTTTAAATATTCAATACGAAAAAATATTATAAATATACTCTCTAATCATACTTCTTATTTGTACCGATATGTAAGCTAATCTAAGTAAAAATACTAAGTAATGTCTATCTCTGTAGTTATCCGAAAACTGGATGGAGAAAAACGTGGCCCAATCAGCTTGAGTTCTGAGAACTTGAGGTCATATGCGTGAATTCTCCAACCAAGGAAGTGTACATGGAGAGACAGGGTTTTGCATAGGTCCTGCTTGGCTCCTAGGTAAGTGGCGGACCCACCATAGAGGGAGGGGCAACGGAGAAACGAGACAGCGTAGGGCCCCACAAGATGTCGGCCGTACATAACATACCACCGACGCTGCGTAGACCGTATCTCTCTTCTTCCATCTCGCTACACCTCCGCCTTTTTCTCGCCTTCTTATTCACAGCCCCACCCGTGCTTCCATGCATCCCCACATAAGCCATTCCCACTCACCTCTCTCTCTCTCTCTCTCTCTCTCTCACTTACTCCCATTATATAATCAGAAGCTTCTCCGAGGAGTGAAACGATGATCTGGGGGAGTTCTCTTCTGGAGTGATTCGGTTTCGGTCCTGCTCTTTGCATGCGCGATCTTGATCCGTCGGAGGGTTGGTCTGCTGTTGTGATTTTTCGATAAAGTGGAGTCATCAACACCGAATGGCATTCACCTCCCTGCAAGTCTGCATGGATTCATCTGACTGGCTTCAGGTCAATCCCTTTCATCATTACCTCATCATCCCCCCACCTCACTGTAACATGCGCTTGATCCGTCTGCATTGTTCAAAAGACGACCATTTCGCCATCATCTTTCGCTCGAGGAAGAGGTTTCCCATCGTCGATTTATCTTCATTCCTTCCCTTCCACGCATCAGATACCCATTTGAGATCCTAGAACGACGCTTCGTCTCTAGCGTTTCGCTAAATGCGGAAGATGTTCGCGTTACAGAAGATAAAATGCGACAATCGGTCACGTTCTCTGGTCATCATATTCGTGCGAAAGTACATCTTCGATGTGCAAACAATATAAATAGAGAGGACAGTAACAGTTAGAAGCCGTACGTACTAATAATCGCTGCATTATTGCTTCCATAAACGACAAAAGCAAGCCCTGTCTGTTTCTTGCATTATTGCGACCTCTGATGATGCATATGTATGTCACAGGCGTTTTTGCTGACACGCGCATTCCACATTCTCTTGTCCTTTGATTTTTCTCAGGGCACTCTTCACGACGACTCGGGAATGGACACGTCCTCGCCTAATTCAGGCGACATGCTCGCGTGCTCGAGGCCCTTGATGGAGAGGAGGCTCCGGCCGCAGCACGACCACCCCTTGAAGTGCCCCAGGTGCGAATCCACTCACACCAAGTTCTGCTACTACAACAACTACAGCTTGTCGCAGCCCCGGTACTTTTGCAAGACCTGCCGCCGCTACTGGACCAAAGGCGGCACCCTCCGCAACATCCCCGTCGGAGGCGGCTGCCGGAAGAACAAGAAAGCCTCTAATTCTGGCAGTAATAGCAACAACAGTGCCAGCAGCAAGAAATTGGCCAACAATGATCATCAAGGATATGGGGTCCCTAGCCACCCCGGGCAGTCGTCGGCGTCCTCATCTCGTGGCGACCACTCGACTGACCTCCACCTCTCGTTCTCGCCTGAGGTGCAGCTTTCACACCTCCACGGCTTGCTCGGCGTCCATGGGGCCGCCTACGCGGGCCCGGGCAACAATTTCTCGGGGCTCGAGAACCCAAGGCCCATCGATTTCTTGGAGGGCAAGGTAATGAGTTACGACAGCAACTTCATGCTGAGCGGCGATAGCCCTCATCCTCACATGGGCGGAATCGGAGATCTCGGCGGCTCGACTGGGTTGGCCCCGGGCTTCCATGGCTTCTGTGGTCCATACGGGATGGCCATCGACGGTGGTCATAGCGGAAATGCTAACAGTTTTATGGAGAATTGCCAGAGATTGAACATGCTCGTTCCATACGATCAGGGCCATGATCAGGAGCAGATCAACGCGATGGATGTGAAGCCGAACCCGAAGCTCTTGTCGCTGGAGTGGCAAGACCAAGGCTGCTCCGACGCGAGCAAGAACGGGTATGGCTATTTCAACGGTCTAGGACCGTCGTGGACCGGTATGATGAACGACTACAACGCCTCCGCGAGCAACCCGTTAGTCTGAAATCGAGCTGATGCATAGTAATAGGATTGCTATTTCCAGATCGGTTATTCCAAATTGACCTGGCATTGACGACAACAGAGTGTGAAAATGAGAAAGCCTGAGAGAGTTCAACAATGGCAGCCTTTGAGCATCGTCACTATTGATTGTGATAGCTTTTTTTCTTTTTTATCCTATTTTTGGTTTTTGAGTTTCTTTCTTTTTTTTTGGTCGTCTTTGTGTCGTCTGATGTCGTCTAGTGTGAAAGATCTGAATTCAAAGCCGTAGGATTTTGTGGCAACTCCGAGGAAGATGTGCCAGTGCTCTTTTCTTGTTTTAGTATTTAAAAATGTGTTAGAAATTAATGTTATCTCTATTTTTAAGAGTAGCCATCTGTCTTTTGTTTATGCTGAATGGTATGATTACTGTTTGTGCTTTTTGCTCTTAAAGGGTTTCTGATGGTTTGACTATACGAGCGAGCTCCTATCATTTCAAATTTCGATTCGTACAAAGTATTTCGACCCATATTTCTGACTTTTGATATGACGATTTATCCATAAATTAGACTAAAGTTACAAAAAAAATTTATCGGGAATTGTTTGAATTGAAGACCTCGTGCATTTTAAAACTTTTATTCATGTTTGATATTTATCAAGTACTAATTATAGCTAAAATTTGATTTGATTTAACATGATGAGGATCAACAATTTGTCGGGTTTCGAAACTTATAATAAGATAGAAACATGAGTCTTGACGTGTCCTATGATGTAATTGATGGCTGGGAAAATATCAACAGCCTTCCAACTTCAAATTGAATTGACCAAAAGCAAACCTTTCCGACTCATTAACGTTAACAAATAACAAGTCTTTGGCTTGAGCTAGTGTCTCTCAAAACAAAATAGAACTAATCGGGCCATAGCCTAAAATCAAATCTCTAAGGGAAGTCCTGTATGAACAAGGCGAAATCCACTATTCTGATCATGATGAAGGGGACCATGAGGGTCATAAACCGGTTTAGAAGTCCTTGCACATTTCGTTATAGCAATTGAAAGAACAAGCTCAACATCAAGAAGAAAGTACATGGGCAAGAGCTTTCAATTTACACATTCTCCTGACATGAAATGAAGGCTAGAAAATTGCAGAATGATGGGGAAGGGTCTAAAAAGAGTAAAAAGAGAGCGTTGAGGGGCATTCCGAGAATCGAACTCGGGACCTCTCGCACCCAAAGCGAGAATCATACCACTAGACCAAATGCCCTTCATTTGTCTTTAAGTTGAACAAACAATATGTATTTGAAGCTGCAGACGCTTCGAGCTGAAGTATAAAGGATCAGGCGAGAGGACCGTTTTTCTTTTTTGGGTCTTTTCACGATTCCAAATTTAGAATATCTGACATTTTAGAAGGGAATTGCGCATCCTTGAGATCAGGTCCGCGAGCTAGATATAAAGGATTGCAATTCGCAAATTCAAAGCACTTGTCCTATGACTGCATGCGCCTTTTATTTCACTTCAACTATAGATACCTCGGATATTCGATACCATTCATCTTTTACATGACGCCACACTAAGCTACGCCGGAGTTCCTCCATCGTCTATGCCAAGCAGGAGGGACTCCAGGAAATCAGGACTGAATCTTACTTGTATAGTATGATAAGAGCATTGGGGATTTTCCATCCCACTGGAGAAATCATTCCCAAATGCGTAATCTTATGCTACAACAGTGGCCTGCACGATGAACTGTTATGGCAGTGTTTAAAAGAAACGCTAGAAGAGGACATGTCTAGTCATCTTCCAAGATGAGTCCAACCACCACTGTTCTCCGAAGGTTGAAGGATCTATCCAGAGGGCAAACAGGGAAGCGTCCAAGTTCAACCGGCCGGTTCATATTTGCAGACGCAGTCGTATATCTTGCCTTTGACCAGCTTTTCCGCCAATCTTTGATTCTTCACCATCGCAAGCTGTAAGACAGAAGCAGTTGGTGTTTGAGACAGGGTGCTGAATAAGACGTTGAAGCCATCTGTGGAGACAACCTCACCAAAGCTTTTCATTTGCTCGACTTTTAGGCGAAAATGAGGGAATTTTCTGAATAAATTTTCTCAGACCCATAGGACATTCACACGTAAAATGTGAAATGACACTTTTTGACCTTTGCCGGAGAAATTGCAACTAGAAGCTTTACCTTAAGAGCATCGCATTTAAACCGAGCATTCAAGTTGGTGTGAAGAGCTCGACCCATGCCTTCCAGGATAACCTGCATTGCAAGAGCTCCATCACATCAACTTTAGACAGCACGACTAATGGAGTAGCATGTTGTACATTCACAAAGCATAAGACTCTTTCTACAAAATAGAAATGGGGTCCAAGAAGAAATATCAGCGTGAACATGTGACCTACCAAATCAGCATCCTTTGCAACAGCAGCTAGCTCAGAGCTGACCTGCCTCAAGTCAATGCATGGACTCCCACATCCATTCTCGACAACCATCAGAGGAACTGAAGAAGAATTTTCTTTGGAGCCATCCATAGTGTTGGTCATTGCATCTACGAGGAGGCCTCCGGCTTCAGCTGCTCTTCGTAGAATATCACAGTGCTGTAATCGATCACAGCAGTCATTACTCATTAGTCTCTCTTGTCAATTATGCATGCTTTAATATTCAGGTCAGGGTGCAGTTGGAAATAACAGAACACTACTATTTATTGTGCAAGCGGTTTCTTTTTTCTAGAAGAAACCAAACTGCAGCAAAAGCTAAGGCACATGATTAAACAAAGTGATGATTATTTCACTGGCAATCCTCTCCAAAGGATGAGAATTTCAAGTTGCTGACCTTGGCAGCCTCAGCAACGATCTCAGGAAGCTCCATAGCAGTAATATCATTCAAAGCAGGGAGTGAATTTGCAACCAAAACCACCTGCAAATGAGTATCATTACATGTCCGTTAAAGCATAGTGCTGGGTTAAGAAATAGCAGCTGAGGCTTTGAGAGAATATGAAAGCCTCAATTGATGCCAGTCATTTCAATCAACACTTATGCTTTCCTACACAAGTCAATGAGATGATGCCCATCTTCTTCGGGAGGTTTCCATTTACATCAGTTGGTCTGAATCTCATTTAGAAGGACAGATACATGAAGTTTCTTAGCCTTCGTAGGTAAAGTTAGTTGTCTTCACAAATTTCTTTGGAAGGTTTTAAAAATGTAAAATAATGCATGATGCCTTACATATCCAGATGTGAAAATCAAGCAGTCGAATTTACAAGACTAACTTGTGCGTAACTAGTTCACAGTTGACGGATTGTGCAAGAAAGACTTGCACCACTTATCGTTTAACAGTTACAGACCATTTCTTTAGTCTGCGAATGTAAAGGAAACCTTACTTCTGTTCCACGTCGCAGGAGCTCCCTTGCCAGCGGAAGCATACCGAGTACGATATCAGCACCTGAATTGTCCACAAAGAGTAGAGCTCTTCTGTGGGGGCGAGGCTTCTGGGGTCCTGATCCGAACATTCTCTTCTTAAATTCATCAAAATCATCCACCTACAACATGAAAGTAGGTTGATTATCCCTTTTCCAGAATCTGTGTCAGAGTTTAAGTTCAATCCACTTACCCGCCATGGTCTTTGCATCTTGTTCCGACTCATTCTATAAATTTCAATAATCGTTCCCTTATGATAGAGATCCACACAGGCTCGAGATCCCCAGTCAAATATATTTGCTGCTAGGACACCTTCAATTAGAGTAAGCAGCCGTGCTTCCTGAAATCAAAGCATACACTTCAGTTGATTAAATGACTAAATTGTTACAGCACATTTCATTGGTAGTATTTATTCCACAATAATCAACACAATTTTTCTTTGGTTGAAATCAAGATTACACCTAGATGAGCCAAAAATTCAAGCTGCAGATCTTTTGGAACTCTGAAGACTTCAAAATACTTTCCAGTAAGAAGGGAACAATAAAACAGTACTCATATTACGCTCACCTCCCTCATACTATCAAGCTCCATGAACAAGTCTGGCAAAACAGCAAGAGATGCCTCATTTTCCCTGTATTTTCAAGCCAAGGAAAATTAAAAACAAAAAATGGCGTTGCTTCCACACTCGCACAGTCCCGGTAAATCTTTTTTATTTTATAATTTTTTAACCTGCCCAATAGTGGGATTGAATCTGTTTCGTCTCTTCAGCCCTGGATAGACTTTTATTGGCAAATCCAGTAATCACAACAAAAGTTGTCAAGTGAGGAAACTACTCTAATGACATTCATAACCACCTGAACTACCGACAAAAACATTCATCATATCCAAAGAATACTCCTGCATAAATCATAATCATCTCATGTTATGTTGGAGGACTCAACTTGGGGCTTAGGTAACAAACATATTTAGCAAGCAGAAACAGTCAAGGTTATTGTCCATTTGGTACCAGAAGTCCAGTTTCTGTTTTCATCTGAAATTAAAATAGCGAAATGATGAACAGATGCACCCGCAACTGTGGATTTCCTTGTTTTTGGGAGAACTGGAGGACAAAAAGTCATTTTCCAAAGGAAATGTAAGGAAAATGGAATTCCACATAAGCTTTATAATGCTTTCACAATCTCCAACAATAACAATGAATATGTGAAATGTAAAGTTGAATATACCAAAAATATTATCAGATGAGTGGTAAAATGATAATAGTAACCAGCTTTCAGGAAATTGTCAATGTAATACTTTTCCAGAATCAAAATGACTTAGATCCCCTTTCACACGAATAAACTTTTCAGCTGTCAATAAAATTTTTACCTTTGCTTTATGCTTCTGTAGGCATCAACAAATTGAAACTCTCTTAAACATTCTTCCCTTAATTCCAAAAGATTGGCCAATCCCATCTTTCCATAGGCAGCAGGCTCTTCCATCAACCTGCTCGGCAAATTATAATTTGAATTTTACTGCTTCACTTATGACAAACGATAAAGAGTCAAAAACAGTCATTCAAACTTAAGGGAAAAAAAATGGCAATAACGACATTGAAGAAGAGAGTAAAATTCACTCAAGTTCATTACTTCAACAACCAAGAAAACAAGCACTGACGTATATGAATGAGATGGAGAGTTAAAGCTGTGTAAAGCAACCATAGTTATAGGAACACCGTAGTTTCATTTATTGGAGAAACAACTTAGAGGAATTAGAAGTAAATCCTTCATTTAAATAGCCCTCTCTACAATAGTCACAGTCCGAGCACCAAAAATTTGGTTGGAAGCTACTGACTTGCATGTGAAGATACTCAACTCAACAGCGGCTAACTGACACTGAAAAGAAAGAAAGAAAGAAATATAAGGCAGCTGAGCCTTATTTCACTAATTGGGTCAGCCATATAAAATTCTTTTATCTCCTTGCACTCTATATGTGCCAATCCTGTGTAACTTAATTAAAAATAAGTGCAACCTTGATGAAAAACCAGAACATTCTCACTAGTTTAGTATATTGATTGTCCCACATATATTTTGACATCTTGAGAGGTTTTTAAGATTATTAGGATTGCAACAAGATCTTAAAATAACCAGATTTATGCATCTTGAGTTGTCATAATAAATTGCAAAACACAAAAGATCTCCGAGTGAACTAAAAAGCCATTCACGTGAAAAGGACAGATAAGAGGATCAAATGGACTCTTTATTGCATCACTAAGCTGTGTCTTCATTTGCATTGTCATATCAAATTCATGAAGCAACGGCGGAGTGAACCTTCCCAGTTTTCAATCATTCAAAGACACGTAAATTAAAAAAATATTAATTTAATCCACCTCCAGAAATACGGATGCTATGAAGATGAAGTTAACTAATGGGGTCCCTCCAATTCATTAGAAGGATAAACTCAAGCCTTTTCAACACTCAAAGGAGAACTACACACAAAATCTTGAGACACTTTTTGTACACTTATCCAACCATGGTCGAAACTCAGAGTATCAATGAACCAGTTCTTCTCTTAGTCTTGCACTGATCACACAATATGACAAGCACATGGCATAAGTATACAATTACCGAGCCAAATGAGCTGAAAAAGCACGGGCAAATGCATCACCCCTCCTTTTGGCATCATCAGTTCCTCCTTCGCTTGCAACTGCCTGCAATTCACGTAAAGTGCAACTCTATAACCATTGTAGATCTGCTTATTATAAGCTTCAACCTTGAGCTTTGTTAAAACTAAAAGATGACTACGAGCAGGACAGTGTTGAAAATCTCAAAATAATTTTGTTGGTGGTTCTGCTGCAGTTACTGCATTGCAGGGTCCAAGGAGGGTCATATGTAGGCAACCCTTACCTATACATGTGATTGGTGATTCGGTATAGCACCTCAATTCAAAACCAACTTTTGGTTTCCCAATATTCCCCGCTATAGAAAATCGTACTCTCTCTCCTTACATTTTATGATTTACTTCAGAAATGGCCCAGGACTGACCATCAGTATTTGCTCGCAGGGGTGCAAGTGTATGCACTGTTCGCATGCGAGAGAGAGAGAGAGAGAGAGAGAGAGAGAGAGAGATTTTCATCGGTGACAATCAAAACATGTAGATACCTTATCAACAAGGTCTGGCAAATGCTCCAGCAGCACGGTGAACCAGTATCTTCAGTGAGATTTACACAAATCAGCTAAAGAGATGCTCATTTTCATATAAATTAAATTGACAGAGAGTAGTGTTTGCAACTTACTCTAGCTCACCAGTCTCTGATAGGTCAATAGTGTTAGGTTCATATCTGTAAAAATTGCAAGTAAACATAGTGTTACAAGGGCACGTGGAAATATGCAATCACTGGTATCTAGGAAAGTTATAAGTTCATGATGCATAACATAATGGAAGAATTTTATATAAGCAGTCAATAAGGAATTTAGCATATCAGGCACCAGTAGAGACATCGTTCAATTTATCAAAAAAGGAGTATCAATAAAAATATTACTAGCATACAATTGTATAAAGTAAAACCAAGCATCTATCCTTCCATTTTAATTTCTTAAGGAAAATGCACAGATGTTTGAAAGCCATCCATATACAAATGCATGCGATAAAGGCTCAATGTCTTTTGGTCAATTCGAAACTGTTATCGTGAAGATGCCACAAAATATTTGTATGAGCCAAGAGTGTAAAAACTCCTGCTTTTTTGGGTCTTTCTTTAACAGAATAAGCATGAGCAATATAGATGAGGCTGACTGCAAGATAAAAAAAACTAATCAAAATGGAAAAAGTGTGAGATCTTGCATACGTTTTTGCATCAGCCAATAAGGGAAACACCTCCAGAGTTGGCACAAGATGAAGAACACCAACATTTAAAGCACTTGCATCAGAGCGCAGAGTACCTCCCTTTGATGAAGGCACTTCAAAGCCCCCAAGTCCAGTGGTTCCAGGTTTAGCCATCGGTACAGGTGCAGTGATCTCATTTCCCTTCTGCACAAACTTCTCCATCCATGAAATCTGCACTTTAATTTAAAAGCATGAGGCATTCTGTGAAATTCTGGAAAGTATTGATAACTATCAAAGATGGAGGATATGGATGATTAAAAACACCCAAGGGAATTGCTCAATATCTCCACTAATATATATATCCTAAGCAAGACAAAATAGGAGAAAATCTAGAAGGGAATGGCTTGGAATCGAGAAAATAATCAGGAATATGGCATAGTGAGACATATTCACGAAATGCATTATCTTGTAAATGCTTGCAGTCGACATTGTTTTCTCTGTCTTGCAAGTACTTGCAATTGGTGTACATTTCTCTACCACCCAGCCAATACAAGCATGTTCCTTTCTTGAACTCAATATCTCATACAAAAATGATTACACATACAAAGAAGTAGACCAGTATACCATCAGGGATCTAAGACCCGAGAAAGACCTTTAGGAAATTCAACAAAACCACTGCATGAAAATCGACATTGACATCCACATGTGCTCAAAAGTAAAGAATATTTTGTCACTTAAACTTACTTTTTCCTACAAACAGTTTAAGCGACCCACTCTGGCCCTGACAACATCTCCTGAATGGTTGTAGTCCCACACTCGAGTTCATTTAAAAACAAATTCATTCATATGAGCTTTATACATAATAAGCAGTCAACTTATAACAGTAATATGAAAGACGTAACACAAAAGGCTGATCTTTATTCTCTTCTTTACCATTGGTTAACTGCATATTTCTACTTTAAAGATTCTCTTGGCCATCTACATGCTAGTGACTAACTTTTCTCTTCCAGTGGGCACATGGCTGTTGGGAATTGTGCTTTAAAGATGCCTGGACACTGTTTAGAATACCAAGGATATAAAAGGAAAAAAAGAATCTTCCTCAAAAGCCACTTTAACATGCTTTATACTCAAAACTAGTGGCAACCTGAAATTGATTAGCCACCATGTACTTTTAGCTTTTCCAGAACATTTAAATGTAAAAGCAGGAGCCTATTCTGAATATTAATTGTTCCACCTCCTAGTCAACTTGCTCGTGCAATCTATTCCCCAACTTTCTTTATTCTCAAATACTATCTGCTTGAAAGCCAACCATAAAGTCAATGGGCCCGGTATCTAAACCTTGCTGAACAGGTTCAAGATAAGTTTAAAACTACGATCCATCATAGCAGTGAAGTTTAACCATTATCTAGTAAGAAAAAATCTTTAGCAGGCCTTCAAATTTTTCATACAACGCAATGTCACTTACGTGAAATGGAAAAGATTGACAAGCAGTAACAACGATGAAAACGGTTGTTGTAGAGGAGAAAGTTTTTTCACTTGTCAATAACAAGTGATAATGATATCAACTTTCAATATATCTGTTCATGGATTATGTCAAAATTTTAGACAAGCTCTCATGCAAAAGATTGCCTAAGCAATAAAGGCCCTTGAAGACTTCTTTGTCAAACTTCTAATTCAAGTCAAAAGAAAGCCATTAGAGAGAATTCAACCAAACAGAGGAAGAATTGAAAGTTCAGATAGAAACTAAATTTTGGACAAGTTCAAAAGATTGTAAAATGGCTCTCACTGAACCAAAGCACAGACTCTGATCCCTGCTACAAATGTATAGATGAGGAAATCAAATGGCTTATTAAAGGGGTAAAGATGATTCTTTCTTCTTTAAAATGAAGAGATCCAAAGAAAGCCAAATCCTGCAAAAAGTTAAAAGCAAAGAAAACCAAATCCTCCAAAACATTAAAAGCGAGCGAAATCACACAAACAACAAACCATGAAAAGTTTAACCTCATCGTTTCACAGCTGTCAATATGTTCAGGAGAGCTTCTAGCTATTCTAGCTAAACTTGCCTTCTCGTTAAGGTCTGCCAGCGGCGGGCCATGAATCTTTCCTCCTGTATATGGCGCCCCCATTGGAAACCTTTCCACCAACTGATGGACCATTAAGTCATCAAGACCATGCTTTTCATAGCTCATAAATGCACCTAATGCTCCCAGAAATCCTTCATGCCGCAGAAACATTGCTTGCATCTCCCCTCTTGACCTACATAATGCAACATTATTTAGCTCTGAATAACTGATAATCAAGAAAGTTAAAAGAATGCACTCCACTTTCCACAATAGCTATTTTCAATAGATCATGAATAAGCTCATTAAACCAAAAATTTACCAGAAATGAACGGCAAAAGATATTGTGTCCATTGTATAAGCATGGCCCCTAATAAAAAAACCGCCAAAAAAGATTCGCTTTAACCCAAACCTTAGTGCATTCAAGTAAGATATCTGCACGGTAAATGATCAAATCAGAAGCAAAGAAACAATAGGCACAGTGAGAATATAGCCATCGCAAATTAGATTCCAATACGATGTAAAACCACATACCTTATTAAAAAAAAAAAAGAAATACTATAAGATCAGAGCAACTAAACGAAGCCCTAAGAAGTCTTTCAATATATCCATTCTCATATCCATGGAGACTCCAAGAAAAATTTCAGAGTACTCCATTTATACATAAGAACACCGTGTATTATACCATTTCGAGAAAATGAAATAATCTCTACCTTTCTAAGATAGTATATGAGTGGTTAATATTTCTAATAAATATTTGAAGTGATTCAATCAACCTAAATGCCCTCGTCACTCGTCACTTTCTTCGTTAAGATTGAATCCTGACTAGGCTAATTTGTTCAATTGCCAAATCATATCATCTTGGAGCATTATCCACCAGAATAAATGGAATAAAAAGAAGACGGCACTCATACTTGTTTGCATGACCTCTGTTTATTCGATGGTCTAAATGAAAGATTTGTGTAAGGTAACCAAGGAAGGCCAAATGGATGGAGTACAATCAAACTCATGCTGGTGGTCACAATTGTAGTGCCATTAAATTGAAGAGTTAACAAGCAAAACAGGATCCTCTCTGTTTGCAACTTACCTGCCCAATATTGTAAGATATCATTCGCAACAGAGACAAGGATATGTCTTCAGGTCTGTAGTCCTCGAGCTCCTTGTTTTCGGAAATAGCCTTACCGAAACTTGAAGCAATCGTGGATGCAGATAGACCAATCTGGGATTATTAACAACATGAGAAGCATGATTGCATAGATGAACATGTGATAACACAATACTCAGTGACATGAAAAGGAAATAATTTCGACAGACATACATGGTATATCACCTTTTGTAGAACATATGTTAGTAAAAAGCTTCAATGGAAGGAACCAAAAGCAAGTCATACCTTAGAGTAATCCATACCGCCATATATGTCTCCAACAAGCATGTCAATTGTCCTGTTGTCTCCCCGTTGACTTAGCTCTAGCAACTCATCAAAACTGAAGCACGAAAAGCAATCCAAGGTACCAGCTTAGGAAAACTTGCAGATAGATATAAGGAAACAAGGACTATCAAGATTGACCTTTTGCACTTTGTTAACAGCCTTCCCAAGCCCCAGTATGTACCTCCACCGACATTAGTACCACTGACTCGCTGAAATTTCCCATCGCCATCAACCTGTAGCGGGCAAAAACTGAAAATACTAACTAGGAAAATATAAGCTTACGCACAGCCACGAAAAAGAGGATAAATTTACCTTAATCATGCTGACACCAGATCCAATATTAACAAGAAGATAAGGAAATAATTCATTGTGGTCGATTTGCACAAATTCTTTCTGACCCTCAATGTGAGTAAAAGCTTCATGACGAATTGCCTAATTACAATAAGTAGCAATGTTAGGAGGCTCCAAGAGACTTAAGGATGACATCAAAACCAAGACATATGAAAATACTAATGCAAATGAAACTAATGTCCTTCCATGCTGGCAGAGCCGGAGTTTTCTTCTTCTTCTTCTTCTTTTTATTTTGGGTCATGCAGAGCTGGAGTTGAGAAATACATAATTCTACAATTACTAACGCTGGGCGAATGACTAAAAAATAGCAGAACTCCACCTAGAAAATTTTGCTGTAGTTGATATTCAAAATGCTGAAGATTGGAGGCAAGAAAATTGAGCAGAAAATAAAAAATGGCACTTCATAACATGTTCAGGCTCATAGGTTGATTCACGTGCTCAAACATGTCCACCTGATAAAATCTATGATGTTGAAGATAAACTTGAAACTTCAGTTCCCTGTCTCAGGAAAAGCAAAATAATGGACAAGAATGAAATCTAGCTGAAAGGGGAAGTGCAAAAGATTCACCTTGAGCAAAAAATTTGCACCAGCTACAAGACAATCCATTTCATCTTCTTTTTCAATACTAACGCCAAGCCTTTCTCTAAAGAGATCTGCAAATTTGAACGCTCCACCGCCTGTGGCCTTCTCACAAGAACAATGCCTTAATGGCTCAAATTTCTCTAGAATAGAACAGAAAGAAGGAAAATAGTCCCTCACCAATAGTCTGATTACATCAGAGATTGTCCATTTTCAAAAACATCCAAATGCCAATCAAATGAAAATCAACAAAAAGCGAACACAAACACACACGCGCAATCTTTGCCAGATAAGAACTGAAAGATGGAAAATATTCCCTGGCCAAAAGTCTGACTACGTCAATGTTTGTTGATTTTCAAAAACATCAGCATGCCTACAAAATGAAATTCAGCAAAAAGTGGGCATGCATACATATACAAACATACTTGTAACAAAGATAGATCTTGACAGAGGTACAAAGGAACATATGGTTTCCCTACTAATGATGATAGGATGAATACCGTGAGAAAAAATTAGTTGGGCCTTTTAAGGAAAAATTATTCAGCACAACATAGAAGATGATGAGAAACATAACGTCCACTAAGTGGTGTCTGAGTTTATGTTATTTTCTTTTCGCTTATAAAGGAAGAGGAAGTCAATATTACCATCCCTAATGTCCACATATTTTCTTTTTGCTTATAAAGGAAGAGGAAGTCAATATTACCATCCCTAATGTCCACAATGTGACACTGTAAGCTTCTTCTCAAAACATAGAGAGGACTGCAACCAACATGAAGAAAAAGTAGGTCCTTTTCGTTTCATGTATATACTATAAACATCGTGTTCATTCAATCAGATAAAAAAAAAATTCATCAAGTTCAAAAAGTCCACATCTTCAAGAACATCAAACAAACTTTGGTTTTTCTCCATTCATTTGGCAAGGATCACATAATACGCCACAATAGTCATATGAACAAGTGTTCACCTTTATTACAGCATCGTTAATGGGTTGTGAATTGGGAGATTCAGAACCCCAATGACGAGAATCTACACCTGTGACAACCAGAACATTAGTGTAAAGAAAGGAGAATAGATTCATTCTATTGAAGATGACAGACCGAAAATCTAGATAGGAGCAAAGATAGGTTGGAGAGATGACAGACCGAAAATCTAATACAAAGTCTTAGCAATTGATGATAAATATGTTCACCCAAAAATATGTGCCGGTGTACTGGAAAGCACTCGAGCATGCAAGAGCACATGGTGCAAGAGCATGACAGTGTAAAAGAAATATACCACTGCAATGAAGCTGCTTGGAGTCTATAAATTCTAGGCACTCGTTTATCTTGTGCGTCTCAAATTTAACAAAATGCAGCCTTCCACCTAGAATTGGGTAACTTCTCCTGTTGCCATTGGATATCCCTAGTCTCAGCTTCACAGTTTTCTTCCTCTTATCAATAGTGGATTGGTCCTCGTGTCTTGAAAAGTACACCAACTTGATGAGAGAACCTGCCAGAACACCAACACATCATCAAAATTTGATGATGAATAGGGCTGCTTTAGAAGCCAACATTTAGTACAAGCAACTGATGACGAAAAGGTTCTGACGGCAAGGACCTTGTTCGCCCTTCCAAGTGCTAGAATATATTCTATTATTTACTTTTCCTCAAAAACTCAACTTTCATCTCTTCTCAAGCGTTAGAAGAATTTATATCATCCATTTCTAATTATGCATTCCATATAATGTATCGGGTATAGCCCTCCAAATAGAAAGCACTATCAAGCACTTCTGATCCACCAGCCGCAAACAAGATCTGACGACATATTAGTAAAGATAAATTAAAGTGTTCTTCTAATCACCAGGGAAAGTAAAAGGAGCCGATATGTCCACTCCAAAAACATAAAAGATAAAGAAAAAGGAAGAAGTTTAAATTCGCTGGAGAGGGGGGGAAAAAAGAGTGGAAACCTGCGTGCATAGTATATCCTCAAAATTATGAAGTCAACATACAGACGATGAAAATATCTCCATCAAATGGAAAATTAAGAGGTAACATAGTAATATAATCACAAAAACAAGTCAACAACTATGAAAAGCTTTAACACTCGAGCAGAGTGCTGCATAGTCTCCACAAAAACTTCATGCAGTGCATATCATTTTTTATTCTTTTTGTTGTCAAACCTTACACTTCCCACAGAAAATTAAAGCAATGCAATCCATCCAATTACGGCCCCACAAATTAAAAGAGAGAAGGGCGAAAAGTTGAGGGAGCTAATGAAACACCAACCCAGTTTGAAAAAACTTGGGAACAAAAAAACCCCGGAATCTTGTTCCGTACCTCCAATGTCAAGAGCCAAGTGAGAGATATCATCAGACTGATTAGGCAAAAGAATCGTGGGATCTCTCTCTTCAAAGTTCCCTTGAATTGCTGCTTTGCTGAGGTCAAGCTGTGGCCTTGAACTAGACCTGTGGATGGAATTGCTAGCCGGATGAGCCATGGAATCGCCCTCGGTATCTTTGCCTTCGTCTACAGGATCGCTGCTCTCGTGGGCATCTTCTTGATCTTTTATATCGTCAATTCCAAGAGAGCTTTGGTAGTCTTCGCTTGGACCAGCCATCAATCCAAAGGACGAATTTTCACCAACCCAACCCCCGTTTCAAGGCAGAGCAGTCCTATCGGACACTTGTCATCTACTGCAAGAAAACATGAAAAAAGCCAAATCTTGATTATATAAAACGGGAAGATTTTCTGAGGAAGAAACGATTAATTTATTCAGAGAACGAGACCAATTAGGATTAGGAGATACAAGAAACTTACAAACAAAATTCAAAGTGCACCGTTTCACCTTGACAAAGTGGGATAGCTTCCTTTGACCTGTAGCGTGAAGCAATAAAGAAATCCTCAGTACAAATTGGAATGAGAGAGAGAGAGAGAGAGGGAGAGAGAGTGATAACGACTGCTTAAAAAGACAAATACATCGAAGCACCCACATGGAAAAATTACAAGGGCATGGATCAATGGTGGGAGTAAACAGGAAAAAGATGAGATTGGATGAAAATCAAAGAAACACAGGAGATGGGTTTTGTCACTTTCAAGAGGGGCAGCGAAGCAAGGGTACGGCGACTCTGTTGTTTGACTGGCTGGAGCTCAGACGGTGAAACCCGGGGATTCGAATCGCGCGAGGAGAAGAGAAAGGACGGACCTTTGAACTGGACGGCCGGTGTCCGAATTCAATCCGAGCAAATTCGAGCAATATGATTTCCGAGTGCTTGCCGTGTTCGCAATTTGATTTGGGACAAGCCAAGATCGGTTCTTGGACGTTATATATGTTCTTCCTTCTCCCAGGTCCGAGAATATTTCCACTCGCGTTTCCGGCGCATGACAGCGACAACTAACAACACCAACCCATCTAATAATAATTAGGAATGTCAGCTGGCGATCATAAAATAATAAATAAGAATCGAATTTTACGTAAACATAATTTTCTAAACCAATTATGTTTGATTGAAGAAAACTTCATCGTTGATAGTAACATAATGAGTTTTTATAAATCGAGATTAAAGTAATCCTTCCAAATTTCCAAAGCTTTCCAAGTGATTAAGATCGATATGATATGTAGGCTATTGTGGTAGGTGTGAGAATTGAAAGGGTTGGACATGCTATGAGATGCTCTGTGTGTGTTTAATGACATTTCTATTTTTATGAATAATTTCTCTTTAAAAATAATTTTTTCATATTTATTTTCCAAATGAGCTTTTAAGCTGAACGAGTAGGATACGACCATAAAAAGAAAAAGACCTCAATTCAGATATGATTCCTAAGAACAGAGAAGTAGATTTTCTTTATTTCTTATTTATTTTCCAAATCTATTTCCTAACCACTTTTTTATTCCCTAGGATAAAAAAATAACTTATGTTATCAAACGATTTTTTGTTCTTTTTCGATTCTATGGAATAAAAGAACTAAAAAAAATAGAAAAATAAGATGATTACCAAATAAGTCTAGAGTATTCATGAGTCTCTCATTCCCATAGTTCAAAAGTTCACATGAGTAAAGTCATTTTGCTTCTCAAAAAGACAAACTCGAGAAGAAAATCTGTTTTCGGGAAATTATTTTTCAAATTCTTGATTTTTGAACATCGAAAAATAAATTAATCTACGAAATTTTTTTTCCACAAGTTGAAAACAACAAAGCTTAAATTGGGAGAAAACAATTCCTCATTCTAAAATAAAGGAACCATCAAACAAATAGAAACTAAAACTCCATTTATTTCGCAAAAAATGAATAGTTTGAAAAATATTTTATTTAAAAAGATCTCTATCATCACTTGAAATATTAATTATTGTAAAATGTTTTCATTATCCACGACAATTTATGTCTGGCTATTTTCGTGGACAATAAAAATGTTTTTCGTTTATTCATATTTGAAAGTGATTCAAGCAATTATTTCACCAAAAATATTCTTAAAAACAATTCATTTTCCGCGAAATAAACACACCCTACCAATTTTCCCTAAAAACGATTTTTGCAAAAAGTATATTGCATTATTATGAATTTTCGGTAAAAGAAGCGTGCCCCAATCTAAATCTAAGATTGTTGTTTTCGATCTATGCAAAACATTTTTTTTCCATAAACTGATTAGTATTTTGTCATCCAAATTCTGAAAGGCCAAAATATAATTTCGTGAAAAGCAGTTTTCCTTCATACCAACTACCTTAAAACTTACTTCGATGTCTGTTAAGAGAGCTCCTCATATATATAAGGATCCAGTGACCAATATTTCCCCGAAGTGCCAGGAAGAGGACACCCTCGACACAAACAGCCTTACCATCTAAAAACTTTTTGGACATCACCACTGAGAAGCCATTGCTTTATGCAAAGCAAGAATATCAAATTATCTCCTTAAGGATCAGCAATACATTCATCACGGCGCTAGGCATAACATAAAACATACATACGATACTCACACAAGTACATACAAATACTAGGTTTTAGAACATTGCTAAAACAGGCAGTACATCCAGTGACAGTGAGCTCTGTCCTCATATTTACATCAGCATCTCTATATCTCAAGCATCAACCGCCTTTGGACTGGCATCGGGACGGCCATTTGATTTGGCACGTTTAGCTTCGTAATCTTTTACAGCCGCCTTGATGGCATCCTCAGCAAGCATGCTGCAGTGCAACTTCACTGGCGGAAGGGCGAGATGCTTCGCAATTTCCCTGCGAAGGAAGTCGCAAATCAGCCTCTAAATCAGCTGAGGGGCCATGACGGTGCACGAGATTGAGACTCGACCACAACACTTAGCTAGCTGTGGAAGATCGTGAACAGAAAGAGGCTTACGTATTCTTAATGGATAAGACGTCCTCCATGTCTCTGCCCTTCACCCATTCAGTAGCTGGGAAGACGGTAGAGAATTCCGCCATCAATAAGTGTAGAGATACCACATAGTTTGATAGGATGCAGACATTGTCAAAAAGGTTAAAAACACATCCGAGCTTGAAATAGATAGCATGCTTTTCACGCAGCAGAAACTTAACAAACGACCGACCACATGATGTCTCTCCTCCTATGTCCCCCAGTTATTCCCCCCTCCTGGTTATTATGGTTTTCAATCCTTATTTTTGTGCAGACATCTTCTTTTCCATCTTACTATCCCATCACCGTTCAATCCGTGTCCAGAATTTCAGCTAAAAAGCTCAAACCGAGTTCAAGAGAGATGTTACATGCGATGAACATGTGCCTTTACTTCCCCGGTCACCACCTCGTCGGCCAATGCCCTCTGGTAAAACGGTTAAATCTAGCATCCCGTGAATAATGAATCGATTTCATTCTTGGAATTCTAGAGAGCACGCCGTTGAAAGAACCAGAACCAGAGGAAACCCTTTCATTTGCTGCCCGCGGGAGCAATTCCGCGAAACATGAAAATAGCCAAACCACATACGCTCGAATCTACTTGCGTCGAATCTCTTCAACGCCACCAGCCGGCGCAACCTCTTAGAAAAGAGCGCTAAAGAATCTCGAGCTCAGAAACTTTACGAAGCAACGCCACATGAAACGCTCAATTATTCGTATTTACTGAACCAAAAGCGTGTCAAGATCGAAAACGTGGAAGAGAAAGAAGAGATTATGCTGATAGGCAAAAGGGTGGCTCACCAACAGAGGAAGAAGCGATGGCCGACCCGCACCCGAAAGTTTTGAAACGAGCATCCACGATCTCCCCGGACGCGTCATCGACCTTGATCTGGAGCTTCATGACGTCGCCGCACGCCGGCGCTCCGACCAGGCCTGTGCCGACCTCCGGATCGTCCTTCTCAAAGGACCCGACGTTGCGAGGGTTGTTGTAGTGGTCGACCACCCTCTCGTGGTACGCCCGCCGCAGGACCAACAGCGGACGCAGCGGAGCCGCTGCCCCGACCAGCTTCTCTCCGGCGATTCTGAGCATCGTACGATCTGAGGGAGCGATGGCGATGAGGGGAGCGAGGTCTCTCGGGATCGTGGGAAGAAGAAGAGCGAATGCGAAGTGGTGTCGTTCGGGAAGCTTGAATTTATAGGTTGGGGTTGGCGGTGTGAATGGCGGTGGAGCGGACACGTGGCGGAAGCTGAGGACTAAATAATTACGTGACGAATCGAAGTTCCCGGGATCTATTTGGAGCCGTTTGATCCCATGTAATCCGGACGGCTGTTAAGGCGCAGCATCCATGTGTTCCTCAAAAACGAATACCATGTAAATTATGAAGCCTTTTCGGTATGCTAATGCTATCGTAGGTTTTGATCCCATTGCTGCACTGCAGTTTAAAAAACACTTGAAATCAAATCTCCCACTGCTGAATTATCATAACAATGAGCCCACAAAGAAAAGAGGGTCTGCTTGTTAATCTCAGAACAGTCATGGGTTCATCATCTTTTACATTCAATTTTCAGAGGCGCGCAAGCGGGCAAGCAAGCATTTCTCCCTCGAGAGATTATCTCGACAGCTTCAAGCATCGGCCTTTGCGGCTGCGGACGCGTAGCTTACGCTGCTGTCTCTCATGCTCTTGCACTGGCTCGACTGCTCGTACCGGAGGAACTTTATCTTTATCTTGGTAGAGCAGTTCCTCGACATCTGATCATGAAAAAAGGAAGAAGAGGAGATTAGACAAACACCTTAAACACCTGCTTCTATAAGGCCATGTACCAGGAGAACTTCACAGCAAAATCTAAAATGTGTATGTGCTGCCATGGTAGCGAAACCAAAATCCACGTGCCCATTGCATTTTTGCTTGCAAGTGCTAACGTCCTTGAAGGGAGCCATTTCCAGTTCTAACGTCTTCATATTAGAACTCGACTTACTGGATTCATCTGGCCTATAGATACTTGTGATACCGGCGTGCTTCCATTGTAGTAATTACAAAGTTGCTACTAGCTAATGAAGTAAGAAAGGAGATGCATAAGCACAAAAAATGATGCTCCATGTCAAGATAGTCTGACTTGTCATTACTCGGGCACTCTTGTGATTGCATGGTTAGAACTATAAGCCCGATATTTGTGGTAGACACTGGACAGTGATATCACCAGACAAAAAAACCTGTCAGAGATGATTCATAGGCGATGCAGCATGAAATGATGCCATAAATTTATATGCAAATCTCACTCATGCCAAGCTCTATCTGAATGCAATGTCCAGATTTCTTGCAACAACTAATCAGACCTTTCCTTATGCAAACAGCTGTCAGGTCAGCTAATTCGTCAAGGCATTCAAGCAATGTCATGATGATCTGAGGTCTTACATGTAGAAAAACGCTAATCGGATGACGTCCGCAAATTGTGTTGTCGTACTCAATTAGATACCGTTTGAATGCATTTGGATCTCCAGTTTCTATTATATCCATCCCCATCTTGTCCAAGGCCTCTATGGACTTGTATATATCACCGTATTTTTTGTCGTAGTGTGTGTAGTTGAAGCTGAAATAGACCGCAGGCAGAGATATGTCAAACGGAGAATCTCAACAAGCTCCCCAAAGGGTCAAACACAACGCAATCAGATCAGATTAAGATTTAGATCATCTATGGATAACTATTTCACAGTCTCATGAGTAAAAGAAAAACGTGGCTGCGGATATTCATTAAGTCCATCCTCGATCTTCCAAACAGAAAAGATGAGCATCGGGTTAGAAAGATAGACAGCAACAACAAATCGCATCTCCATTGCCTGCCAATTCCATGAAATCCTCTGTGGAAGGCAGATTGAATCAAACGACAAATCAAGGCCAAGTTCAGGCAGAAAGGGTTAGAAAGAACCGGCTTTCCCTTTGGCAAATCAATAGCCTTAATCAGAACATCAACAACCTGCTGCAAAAATATTAAAGCAAACTGGGCTGAAGAAGGAATGAAACCACGCCACTACAGTTCTCCAGCTACTACATATTTCTATGTACTGCATCCATGCTGTAAAGCTTAAGAATTAAACTTCACAGAGTCAAAATTGTTCACGAGTCATGATCACAAAATGAACGTTCAGCATTGGTAGTGGTACTCTAGCCGATTTCCCTTATGATATTTTAGACTCCACATTACAAAATATCTTCAACATAACTGAAAAGAACTTCAAGGTCCGGCTTATAGTAATTTCCCAACAAAAATAGCAAAGTGCACCAAAGTGGATCAAATGTTCTCTTTACATGACTAGCAAATTTGAGGTGTACATACCGTGATCCCCAATGACAAAAATCTGAGGATACTGAGAAAAAGTTGCTTGGATCATCTATATATTTGGCCAGCAATCGCCCGTACATGGCCTCATTTTCGGGGTTAACCGCACCAACCAATATAGGTACTACTTTTACTGAGTGCCTGCATTATAACCACCAAACAGTAAACTTCAACAAAAAGAAGCAAGAATAGACTTAATCAGTCCCAGAGGTAGTACCCCTCAAAGACTTTGGCAAGGTATGGCAAGTGCATTTCCATGCTGTGCTCGGCCTCATCAATTCGAAGATCCATCAGCTCAAATTTCCCAGTCGCTTTTAATTCCTCGATAACTGAAGTTAAGGTATAAAAAGGGTAACTTGAGGCAAACATTTAATTTCAGAATACCAATGGAAAATATCATCAAAAATCAATCTCCCTCGAAAGTTAAAAATTTCAAACATGATAAAACTAGCTTTAAAATACCTTCCAAATCGATGGGAAGGTCGCCAATGGGAGTCTTGTAAACAGTAGCGGTTGAAAGAGCACATTTGGGCGTGTAGTAGTGATGAGATGGTCCAAGGAGGAATATCCTAGAACTGAAATTATATATCGGTGAGATGATAGAAATGAAACAAACTCTGTCAAGTGCTTTAAATTTTTCACTTTTGGTATGCATTTTCATTTTCTTGTATTTCTTCCTTTTAGCATTTCTTTTAGGGGTGCTACACAGTACTATTGCAATCAAATAGAAACGTTTGGTGGATAAAATTCCTCATAAACAGAGATAGGAAGAAGTACATGTTTGTAGGATCTATATTCCCAAACGCAAAAGCAGCAGCCCTTCCAGAATACGAATAACCGGCATGCCTGTACTCCAGGGCCATCGAGCAAAGCATCGCAAACGTTGAGTATAACCAATGATAACATAATTGGATCAAGAGAAGACCAAGATAAGACTTCCCATACTTACGGAGCAATCACGCCTCTTACATCAGGAGATTTTTCCAGGGCAGCTGCTCTAAGCCATCCCTCGAGTTCCTCGCCCAATTTCTTAGCTGATGATCATACAAAAAAAACAGATACCGTCACGACCGATGCGTTCGGACAAAGAATCAAGCGAAATTCACTGACTATCCCAGTGCTTCTACATTTCCTCGACCCATTGGAACTCTTGATTTTAGTTGAAGAAAGCTAGCTAATTTCTCAAGTTAGACCAAAGAGAAGAACTCATCACCCAAGATAGTCACTAAATGAAGCTAATTTCTCGCTTCGCAAGCCACGCCGACGACATCCCATCGCAAAATCATCGAATCACTACAATTCCAGAAAGATAAAAAAAACTCATGAGCGACCCCATTGCACCGACGTTTGATCGACGGTTGAGTTTGCTTCGGCCTCCGAGCCGTGTCATTATCAGGGAAAACGCCCGGTGCCTCTGTACAGATTCTTTCAGTTCGCGACTTCCTTACAATCGAGTAACAAAAAAAAAAAAAAAAAAAAAAAAGGAATGACCGAGGATCGCGAAGCGAGTCTTAGACGAGAAGCCGTCGCCGGTCGTCGATCGCAGGGGGGGGAAAAAGACGAGCTTTGGGGTTATCGGTGGGACTCACGGTTGTCGGTGTACCACGAGCCGGCGTGCGACGCTCTCCTGACTTTCTCCATGGTTTCCGGGGAAAAAAAACTCGAGAAGGCGAGGATCGAGGACCGGAGCTCGAGGAAACCCTAGCTCGGCGGCGGCGGCGGCGGCGACGAGGAGGAGGAGGAGTCGCCGCCTTGCTTGGAGCTCTGGGCGACGAAGTAGTGAAGAAGCGTGGGGAAAGGATGGTGGTGGTGGCGTCGAGATCGCTGCAACTATTAGATTCCCCGAAGACGGTGCGGGAAGCGGCGTCGCCGTCGACTTTAACGGTGACCGCCGTTTCGGATACAGAGAATCTTGTGAGCTTTTGTCTTTTTCCCTTCTTTTTTTTTTTATTTATAATAATGATCTCTATATTGTTACCGGGTTATTATTCTGAGTTTTGGTCTGACGGGCGATGACGTCGTTATTCATTTAATTTATGCAATGCGATCTATGAAGTTTGACCAAATATATGATCTTAGGTGTGATCACCAAATTATTAGTAAATCTTCGATTTAGTCCTTAGACTCCGCATATTATAAGGTTGAGTGATATGAAAATTGACAGAGGATGTGAACGATTATTTGTTGATTTTTTCGTAGGAAACGCGAATTGACAACAAATTTAGAGGTACGAAAATTGCCGTTATTGCCTATTTAAAAGGGTTTTGAAACATAAAGATAATGGGAAGATGAAATAAAACAATTAGTATTCGATGATCGATTGATTATACCTTGCTCGAATTACAATCCAAATATTCACAGTTACTGAAATGTTAGAAACGGTGGCAAAGAAAACAAATAATAACTCACATGACTCATGAAATTCAGCAATCTGTACTTATGAATGATTATCAAAAAATCGATTCGATCCATGCTTCGTCATGTCTTCTCTGTCTAACGGTTATGGTCATCACCGTTAGTGGCCTAAGAAATTTATGACCTCTATGAAGTGGTTATTATCACATTAGCCGAAATTGTTGACCTCGTGACCAGAACTTGTACCTTGCTCTTGATTGATTGATCTTAGCTTTAACTTTGGTCCTTCTTTTAACTAAATCTAATCTTCACATATGGACATCTCGCGCCTCAACACTCGGTGACTTATGACCAACCAAAAAGATTTATAGTCAATTTCAGCCTTGCCATGCCTTGCCCGGTCTTATTGACGGTCACAGTTTTGGGTAATTTTGAGTGTCAATAACAAGCAATTTATAAAAGCTTTTGAATACTCTCCGGAGTAGAATATGAATATTTGGTGGGAAATTACCAACATCGTATTATACTTGTGTCAATTTACTTCTAAATAATTTAATTCGATAAGTTTAGTCTCGGGTTTTTTTGATGATTTGTCAATATTGTTATTTTAATTGGAAATTATTGATATCAGCAATTCTGCATGTCATGGTCGGCGGTCTGACACTAACATAAACAAAATTTTCAACTTTTTTTCAAACCTTCGCATTTTTTTTCTCCTTTTAATATATTTTCCTCCACTGATCACACGAGGGTGTCATTGCCCTCACCAGATTTGGGCAAGGGACCCCACACCCTCATCGACCTCATTTAAAAAATAAATAGAAGAAAAAAATAATTATATCAAAAAATTATAAAAGGTGTAAATGTGAAGATCAGCCGTGTCATGTCATGTCAAGCGGTCGGCATCTTTGTTAATGATTTCAAACCAAAATTAACCAGATAAACTGAATCGGCAAATTATTAAAAAGTTTTGGACTAAAATTATTAAATTAAAAAGTTTCGGATTGAATTGGTATAATTGCAATAAGTTTAATTTTTTTTTTTTATAATTATATGAATCTTCGGAGCAATAGAGAGTGCCTAATCCTATTACCTTTTATTGTAAGTAAGAGCTTGTTTGGTAATCATTCTATTCCTAAAAATAATTTATACTTAGAAATGATTGTTTTTTTATTCTATTCCCTATATGAGTTTATAAACATTTGAAAGCGTTTGATAGGCTGTCCAAAATTTTTATTTATGGAATAAAAATACATTTGGTATGACTCATAATTTTTTTTTTGTAACTTAGAATTTCTTCTAATTTTTTAATACTTTTATTATATTTTTCTCTTCTTCTTCTCTAACCAGTCACTAGTCAAGCAAGGATTGGTGAGGCTCGGGCTCGAGCCTTGCCGATGGCCAAGCGAGCTCGCTCACCCATTGGCTCAATGGACCTCATCTAGCCGGTCATTGGCTGTCGTCATGGCCGGCAATCGGCAATGAGGAAGAAGAAGAGAAATGGAAAGAAAAGACAATAGAAAAAAAAATTAATTTGATTCTAGAGTCGTTTCCAAGAACGAAAAAAGTAATATTTTTTATTTCTTAATTCTATTCGAAATCTATTTTCGAAAATAAAAAAGTTATAAAATGGATTTTTTATTTTTTTATACCGAAAAAGAAAAGGGAGAAAAGTAGAGTAGACTCTCCAGTGGTATCCATAATCAGAATAAAACAAGGGAAGAGATGATTAGGGATAACAGGGGCAGAAAAAAGATAATTGGAATAAAACAAGGGAAAAAAAAAGGTAATTGGAATAAAACAGGGGAAGAGATGATTACGGAGAACACTGGCAGAAAGAAAAAAAGGGGAGTCCTACTCTACTTTTCGCCCTTTTTCTTCTGCCCCTTTTCGTTAAGCGGCGGTAACGGCGTTCTCCTGACGTAATAATCATTGCCCCTGCCTGCCCCTGTTTCCCGCACGTGCACACAGAATCGAGTTCCAGTTCCAGTTGCAGTCCCAGTTCCGCCCGTGCGAAGCAGAATGAGGCCGGCGATCGTGCTGTTCGGGGATTCCATAACGCAGCAGTCCTTCCGGCCGGGCGGATGGGGCGCCGCCCTCGCCGACACCTACTCTCGCAAGGTGAGGTGCCGCCTCTCTCGCTTCTTCTCGACGCGTGTGATTAGTTCTTCGGCGGCGTGATCTGTTTTTTTTTTTTTTTTTTTTTCGGTTCTCTGGGTGCTGTGCAGGCCGATGTAGTTCTTCGTGGGTACGGCGGGTACAACACCCGATGGGCTCTCTTCTTGCTGCAACACATTTTCCCTCTGGTGCGTGATCTCTTCCTTTCTGGGTGAATTCCCTATTGTGTTTCTTGAACCCATTGGTGGATTCTTGATTCTCGCTGTAATGTTTGTTCTAGTTGTTGGATTTGCAAGTGACGGACTTTACAGAATTGACGATTCCAAGTTGGGGAATTTCGGTTGGGGGTCTCTTGTAGATCGTGCTAGAGGATGTTGAGAATGAACAATCTTTAGCAGTACAATCTTTAGCAGTCCTTAGCAGTCCAGGTTGAGGATTTGAGGATTTGGTGAAATGCACCTTGTTCGAAAGGCGCTCGTTCCAAAGTGGGTGTGAAAAAGATGTTGGACATGGTGGTTAAAATGGGTTTAAGACGAGAGATGAATGGTTAGTAGATTGGGGGAGGTAAAGTTTTTGACTATGTGCCGCGGTCATTGCAGGCAGGAGGATAATTGGCTAGTTAGTGAGCCAGACGTTGGTCATAAAGTCAATGGAGAATTTGATCGTGTTGCCTAGATGTCGTGATGGTTTGCCCTTCAATATCTTCAGGGGGTATTGGTATATGTATTGGAAGTAGCAGCTTCTCCATACATTCTTATCTTACTGGCATTATCATATGAAACGGGAAAGAGGTCATAAAAGAGAGTCATGTTCTGCTGCAACGGGTAGGAATGGGGAAGTTCCGTTGTTTGCCAATAGCATTACACGTTTGGGGGTTTATAAAGTTACTTGCTAGTTAGATTGGGCCTTGCAATTTCATGGAGAAGGGCATCTTCTTTAGCTTCTCGTCCATGGATACAAACCATTAGGAGGAGAAAAACTGCATTGGATGGAGTGCTCTCTTCTATGTTTGGTGGGCTGCCTATTCTAAGCTTGGGAATTGACTTGAAGTGGGATAGGAAAATGCGAGGCCTAGAGGATTTTAACATATTTCTTACTTTGGAACCGTGTGAAATGCGACCCGTGTCAACTCTTTCAAAAGATTGATCTTGTGGGTTAAAACATAGTTCGACGTTTTGTACCTTGAGACCAAATCATGGGGCCAGCTCAAATCATAGTTTGCTAGACTGCAGCTGAAAAGCTGCAACCTTCGGAAGATGGCATGCACATCACATTAGATAATCATATCAAAAAGTTTAGATGTTTAAAAGTTGTGTTTCCATTTTCACTCATCAAACATAACCTGAAAATATATTTCTCGTGGCTGACTTTGTAGGACTCTTCAAAGCCTCCAGTAGCCACCACAATATTTTTCGGGGTTAATGATGCAGCTCTTGCGGGAAGAACGAGTGAACGTCAACATGTGCCTGTCGATGAATACAAGGAGAACCTCAAGAAGATCGTTCATCACCTCAAGGTTCAGATCACTTTGGTTTAGTTGAGCTATTAAAAGTAGAAATGTTATTTTAAGTTCTCCATGTTGCATTACTAGTGTGTATCTAGAATTTTTGCATCTTAGTTCAGATTTTCATTGGAGATACGTGATCCACACTTTGTCACCGATGGTGAACTGACGATCTTGTTGCTCGGTTTGGTGATTGCTAGTCAAACCTTGAAACAGTCATTATGCCATCTTACACGGAAAGATTTGAACTTTGTGATATACAGGCCATGCTCTGCAGATGTCTTTGCCTGTCTTAGTATTTGGAAGCTACAAGTTAACTCTTTTTCTCCTTCTCAGAAATGTTCCCCCACAATGTTAATTGTGCTTATTACCCCACCGCCAGTTGACGAGGAAGGACGTAATGAATATGCTGGGTATACACTTCTCCTTTGTTGCAGTATAATAAGTCATTCCTGCACAATATGATATGACATGACACTTTGCTTTTCCTTCTGTGTAATCTTAGTCGCTACCTTACCTTCCTTATGCTCAAATTTCATCAAACTTTCGTGAACAAGTACAACACTTCTTTTTCTTCTAAAATTTTATGAAGATCCACAACTTCTCTAACCATCGCATGCAGTCTGAGTGAAGTCACTGTCTGATTGCATGCACTTAATCTGTAGTCGTCCCTCTGAGGAAGATTTTTACCTTTGCAATTGGAAAAAAGGAATATTATGATTTTTTTTTTTTTAATCTTTAATCCAGATGTTCAAACCTTTCTAGGCCCCTAGGAATTGATTAATCATCCTCTATCCCCTCGGTTTTGATTGCCATCTATAACATTATTTTTAGACGAACCTCTTACAATGTGATGGCAGATCATTGTATGGCAAGAATGCTAGAGAGCTGCCAGAAAGGACCAACGAAGTGACTGGAACTTACGCGCAGCAGTGCGTTCAGTTATCCGACGAATTGGGGGTCCGGGCAATCGATATATGGTCCAAGATGCAGGAGACTGAGGGGTGGCAGAAAAAATTTCTGAGGTTGGTCATATCATAAAACCTCTAGAAGTGGTATAACAGAACTTTCCTAATTTTACTTACTAAAGGTTCCAACTTTTCTTATCCTGAAATCCGCATCCCCGAAACTTGTATTGTTGGATCGCTTTTTGAATCTTGAGTTTTAAATCTTTTCCCCGTACTTCAATTCGTTGACAGTGACGGGCTGCACCTGACACCAGAAGGTAACGCAGTGGTTTACCAAGAAGTCATCCGGGTGTTCAATGGAGCTTGGCTCTGTGCCGAAGAAATGCCCTACGATTTCCCCAGCCACTCAGAAATCGACGGAAGCGATCCTAAGAAAGCTTTTGAGCAAAGGTGCCTTTAGAGATTACGATGGTCCATCTTTTCCTCATTTTCTAATTAAATATGTCGTGCAATCCCTCTCACTCAGCACTATACAGCACAATAATGGATGGTTCCTTTTCTTTTCTTATTCTCCTTCGGCGTGTTATAGTGATTATGACATTGCATAGCCGGTTCCTTTTGATTTGTTGATCCGAGTATATTCGTTATTTAGGATCGTTTCCTAAAGAGAGCATTACGACGTACGTACCCATTGCTAATGCGCCAAGAAAGATAGAACTGCTAGGGCATCGGTGCTTTTTTTTCTAATTAGTTTATCACATGCCAATCAGCATTGTATGCCAATACTAATGATAATGAATAATTACTAACCAACTGAAAGAATAATCAGCTGATCAGTTCGCCAAGATACCAACTAAATTAACTTCATTGATCAACTTGTTCCTACGAATTCTTTGATATCAATAACAAAATAATCATTATGGATGTGGCGGCTTTCACGATTTTCAAACCACGACGTCATAGAAAAGATGGAGAACTCAAGGGGCCTTGCCATTGCCAATCAATCGGGATACAATTATTGAGTTTTGCAAAAGAATAAACCTCGTGCAAAGTAAAAGCAAGTAGCAAATTCTGCCAGACCTACAAGCAAATCGATTGCTGCTGTATGAGATAAAGCATATCTAAATTCCAGATCTAAGCTAACAGCGTTTCCCAAACTGATTTCATGCCATCTTTGGCTTCGGTTTAATTTTCTTCACTCTGGAGTAAAGGAAAACCCCAGCGAGGGCAATGCCGGTACCTGCATCAGCAAACAAGACAATGTCAGCCGATTTCTGGATTCGAATCGTGCAGCAAACAGAGATGCAAACAAACAGAATAATTTATGCTAAACAAAAGTCTGGGTTTCAATGAAAGCGGCAAAATCAAGGTGAGGAAATAATTCCAACATTACCTATAGAATTGATGGGGGAAACCGGTGTTCGGAAGAAAAGAACAGAACTGACAATGACCACAACCCGTTTCACACAATTACCAACAGAATGGGAGACAGGAGATACTCTCTGTAAAATCATGTAGGAGACCTGCGTAATTCCACCAAGAGAAGTCAGTGTCATCATTGTCTATAACGTCAGTGTCATCATTGTCTATAACACGAGTGTGTAGATTGGGCTCCTGGAATGATGGCTTAAATGGACTTCCATCGGTTATATTACATGTAAATATTGTCACTATACCAGATGCCATGTGTTCTGACAAGCCGAGATGCTATATCACAAGACCTAGTATCCGTTATCTGACAAAATGGCCTATCTAGAGAACATCGCATAAACATAACACTATTTTGGAAAGTTCATTTTTATTAAGAGCATCTATAACCAATGTTTATGCACAGATAGACATGTTGTCATTTACCACTAAGTCAGCAAGATTATCTGGACTTTTTCTAAAAAAACCTATCTTACTAGAGTTACAAAACCCCGAAGGAAAAGGTACATCTTTTTTAGTTCAAATGAAAGTAACCAACCAAGAGCTCATAATTAAAGTGTAGATTAAGAAATTAGCGAGACCAACAAGAGCTTCGCTTCCTAATTGCTTTAAACTAATTGAGAAATCAGTACTTAAGCATTCCATTGGAGCAGGGTTACCACTCTCAAGTCTCAACCATCTTTGCTTAGCGCTTACTCAAATCTCGAAAATCTAGCCCATCAAATTACTAAAATTTTAATTCCATTCAAGATCTAGGTTCAACAACAAGTATTTTATAAGAGTAACAAAGGAATGATAGACTCACCTGCTGATAAGCATGGAAGCAAAGGGCAGCCAGTAAAGACCTGACCAATACTTGTTTAACATTTAATCCACTCTTAGCCTGTTGCACAAGATGATAAAACACATGAACCGCGACCCACTTTAAAATAAAACATAACCGCTCGAAGTCATGAGTTTTATTATTCTTGAGGGAACACTTACGGCCAATTCAAAGTAGCCAGGAGTAAATTTGAAACCTTCCAAGTAACATGTCGCAGGGAATTGTATAATAAACGACATGATTGTTATAATTGAGAAGAGAGTGATGTTGTCCATTGATTCCTGCCAATACAAAATATATAGAACAATCAGCGAACTCACATTATTTTCTTCTTCTAAAGCAAATTTAGAAGCATTAGCACATGGATGATGATCTGACAAAGAAAAGAATGGGGACGATGGTATTACTACTTTGGTTTTTTGTCAAATGATGCTTGACTAAATCAATCAGACGCATGATGTCAATGTGCAAAACCGAGACTACAACCTGGAGATTCTCAAAAAGATAAAGAGTCAGCATGGATCACCTCTTTTTTGACCATGACCTTTTTGCTAAGAACATTTCGTGACTGATTACTCAGATTTGAAGCCATTGCACTCCAAAACCCCACCCTTCAGAATCAGGAAACCAGGTTACAAACATTGAAAAGAAAAGGGTATTATACTGCAGGAAAAATTTCATAGTATTCATTATACACAGAACCAAATTATCCTAGTTAACTCATCGTCATCTAACAAATGCATTTGCATTCAAAATTTACCAGTTAAAAGAAGCCTCAGTCAAGGATGCTAATGCAACTCCACCAACAATTGGTACCAGGGAACCAACAACCCAGAGAGTTGGTATCTGCAGAATCCAGGAGATGTCAGAGTAAAGGATCCCTGAGTACGGACCACAGAATCACAAGTCACCGAATGAACCACGTTCAAGATATTATCAGGCCTATTAGCAAAGAGCAGAAGCAAAACAGACGCTCGAGAAAGTAGGGCCCATTTACATCATTGGACATTGACACCACGAACAGAAGCAGAATGTGTCGTCACCGAAGCAGCTAGTGTTTCATCAACCAGATCTTATCATGAAAGCCCGAAAGTGAAGACCTAAATCTCAAAGAGAAACGCACCTCTGCCAGAAACATTGCAGAGAGAATAACCGAGAAGAAGGGCTCCATGGCCTTGATTGTATGAGTGAAGGAAACAGCTACTTTTCCAAGACTCATGTTAGTGAAGAGATTACCCAACGTGTGTACCACTGCCAGGGGGACAATTGCCACAAGCTGTTGATAGAACAGTCAAAGCAGGAACGAGAGCAAACAAAAAATTTGAATGTGAGGAGTAAAAACTGTAGACTTGCAATTGCATGGCCAGTACCTGTGAACGACTGACGTTTGGCCTTTTGTAGAGATTAAATGTCCACATGAACAGAACAAGGACAGACCCCACAGCAAATTGAACCATAGTGACGGTTGCTGGGTAGTGGTAAACCTTTAGAACCTGTAGCGAGTAACATTTTCAGATTTCTCTTTCTCAAACCACTCAAATACCAAGTGCTTCCAAAAGTACCATCCGTGGCCCCCATCTTATACCACTTAACGGCTGACACAGCCAAAGTGAAAAGGATGATGTTGGTCTCAAGGCATTTCGCCCTAGGAAAGCTATCGAACACATTGCCCTTTCAAAATCACATTAACCCGTCTGATCGATGCATATGCATGAGTAATCACGAAAATTTAATATATTAAATAATGGAATTGCCAACATCGAATTATTAACACAGTTGATGAATCACCATCACCTGTTAACACTACCTATAGTAAAACTACGTCATTTAGCTCGGGATTTATAGATTTTTCAACTTCTTAAAGTGTTGGGCGACGATCCTTAATGTTCATGTAACAGAACTCGAGATCGACAGCCGTTGGACAAATCTAACCAACAGGAGTCGCAGTCAGGAACTTGATGAGAAAACAACTACAGTAATCGCTCAGTACGTCCAAAAAGGTAGTCTAGAACTGTCAGCACGGAATGAAGTAAGTAAAGAATCCGAAAGGATACCGAGCAACCATCAAAACTACGAGGAACGAACGCGAAAAGCAGGGTCACGACATATTGAGCAGGACAGACTCGACGACGAAGATTCAAGAAATGAGGAGAAGCTAGCCAAATCATTGGAAAAGGGGACCTGCTTATTATAGATGTTGAAGTAGATGTTGAAGAGATACCAGAACCCAAACAGCAGCCCGAGCTCCAGCGTCCTCGCCACGCTCCCGGACTTCTCGCCGTCGCCTGCAGCTTCGGGGACCGACGTCGCCCGAACCTCGAGAGAACGACTCCTCGCCTCACGTTCGCAACCGAAGCCGCGCACGCCGCTCCACGGCCTGAGCCTCGAAGACGAGGAGGAGGAGGAGGAGGAGGAGGAAGGAGAGACGGAGGACCAGCGTCGGGGCGGGAAACAACGAGCGGCGAGGCCGGAAGGGACGTCATCGGGAGAGCCGGCGACGGGGGAGGCGCGGACGGGATCGTAACCGGCGCCGGAGCCGGAGCCGGAGCGGACGCGGCTGTGAAGCGACGGCGAGCGGAGGGAGGGGAGCGGAGGAGAGAGGCCGAACGCCGTGCTCTGCATTTCGATCGAGAGAGAGAAAGAGAGAGGTGGTGACAGAAATGGAAAATGCGGAATATTCATACTTTCCCTTTATTCGCTGGTGATTCTTTTGTCGTTTTTGGGGGATATCCGCAGGGCGTTGGGGCGCTCGTGTTTGGCAAGTCGCCATGAATGTGGAGATTTTATTATAATAATAACGCATTGAATGGTGCGGAAAGCAAATGGTCCCTCGCTGTTACTACAGTCGCGTCCACCGTCCAGGTTCATAGCTGTGGAATTAGGTTTGGATCTTGAATTGGTGAGAGATACGAGTCGGTCAGATCGGGTCGGGTCGGGTCTTGATGTGGTCCAAGCATGCGAAATCTCTCTCACTCGGTTGGGTCGTCCGCATACAGAGAATGACCAATCGAAATTAGGTATGAATGATTTGGTGTGCATTTAGTACTCCATCCAAAATAGGATCGCTCTAAATGATAGGCTGGTCCAAAATACAACTTCTTGATGAAGTTAAATTGTCGATTGAACAATATGAGGTATTTGCGAAAATAGTCATAAAACACAATTCAATCAGATCTCTTTTACATGTAACGGGTTACCGGCAAAATCGATTTCTTATCATAACTCTCCAACGTTCAAAAAATAGCTACGGACTCAAAAGTGATAAAACTTGCATTTGATTAAGAAAAGTTATGAAGAGCGATGCAAGTTACTGATTCACTGATTTATGAAGTGCAAAGAATAGTTATGACCATCTTCTAAGTTTCTCGATTGGTGCTGTTTTCATGCTATACACTGTATAGTATACAGTAGCTACCACAGCTCTTGCTTCCTCAGGAGGCACTCGCACAGCCCATTAAAAAACTCATTAGTAGATTAATAGACCACGTCAAGCTAAAGCGCCTTTTTTATTAGAGATGAAGGTGACCTCGTCCGTCAGGCCACTAATATGTGACTGTAGCACATTAGAAAATGCATTACCATAAACACGACTGTAAGAAGAGGTAATAAAAAAAAATTGGTAATTGAACATGGTCGAAGTCAATGTTGCGTAAACCTTGGAGATGAGGTTATTTCATCCACAAATTAAAGAATATATATCTTTTTGTCAATGGGGAATTACGAAACTTATTTTTAATTGGACATTTAGGTATTTTGCAGACGATTGAACAACAAACTTACTATTAACTTAGATTATGAACTTTTGCAGAAAATGAAGGAATGTCATGAACCATCTAACCTACAAAATTAACAACCACAAAAGGGAGATTGCGTCCTTCAAAGAATTGTTACGAAAGCAAATTTTACAGTGAATTACTATTGACGAAGACAATTACGTACAACAAAGAATAATTACGATTCATTGGGTAATTTACTAACAATGAGACAAAATAAATTTACTATTAACTGAGGCAGATTACTACTTTTTGTGGAGTATCAGTACAAATCATAGGATTCACAACAAAGAATAATTACGATTCATTGGGTAATTTACTAACAATGAGACAAAAGAAATTTACTATTAACTGAGGCAGATTACTACTTTCTGCGGAGTATCAGTACAAATCATAGGATTCACAGAACTCATGACGAGGAAAGCAAAATTACGCCTGCAAAAAAAAAAAGTCACCAAAGATACGTAACATGCGAATTACTACAAGTGAAGAAAATTATGAATGTCAAAAAGTTACGAACAATTATGTAGTTTCCTAGAAATACAAGATGAGAATTTACTATTATCCAAGGTAAATTATTAAATTTTTCATGGAAAGTTATAAATCATAGAATCTAATAGATTTACGACACCGAAATTATGCTTTTCAAGAAAGTCATAAACAACATATTATTAAACTCCGTTTGCTTTGTATAAAATGAATGATTTAAAAAATATTTTCCTAAAAATAATCCCGTGTTGTTTGATATAATTAGCCAATGAAAAAAAAATTTCGTCGTCGACAATAATTTTTATCGAAATATCTTTATGAACAATTGAAATATTTCTTATCAACTCATTTTTGTGAGTGATAAGGAAAACATTTTCCAAATAATTTATTTGTCACGAAATAAACGAAGTCTCATAGTAATGACAATTAAATATGCAAAACAAAAGTTATTTATGATCCAATAGTTTTGCTAACAAAACTGACGAGAAGATGAAGAAACTATCGATTTGAGTAAAATAAGCAGTACACTCATTTAAAAAATATTTTCCAAATAATTTATTTTTTTACAAAACAAACAAGCCTTATAATAATGACAATTAAATAAGCAAAATAAAAGTTATTTATGATCCGGTAGTTTTGCTAACAAAACTGACGAGAAGATGAGGAAACTATCGATTTGAGTAAAATAAGCAGTAAATAATAAGGTTTAAAAAAGTTACGTGAAAAATTACGAGCAGTGTGACCCGAAAATTCAGGATAAGATAAGGAAATTACTCATGATAGCCTTTCATTGTCGTATGTGAAAATTGTCATATGTTAGATGAATATATAAAAATTTATTGAGCTAACAAATGACTAAGGTAATTATCAAGCTAAGAAAAAATATCCTCTTATTTAACTTCTAAAACCCCACTAATTTTTCAGGATATTTCCCAAACCACAAACAATCTTCAAATTTTCCACTTTTTATGAGAGAAATTTAACAAGTGCATATTTCTAAGATTCATCGACGAATTGTCCTAGTACCAAAGGCATGATTCCAATACCCAGAGTGCCCTAGTACTCACAAAGATCTTGAACCGGAATGGTGACTGAATCACGACATTGCACCGAACCTCCACATTTGGCGTAAAAAAGTCCCAAAGCCTACAGAACCGAAACTGTCTGAACAGCCCAATCATCAACATTATCGGCTAATCTTGCCTTTCCAATTCAGTATGTAATACAAAGGAAGCCAACGCCAACACAAATTGGCAATATCTTTCCCAATATTTATTCTTAAGGATGCCATTCATCCGACTGATTAGCTATCCATCACCAACACACCATTATCGGACAACTCTTGATTATAAAGAGGGGCAATCCACTTCACATATCATAATAATTCACTCAGCAAACATCATCATTTTGACAACTGCAAGTGCTTATCTAGGCCTTGCACAGACCAAGGGAAAATCTCAACACATGTACACTTGAACTAGGCCAGTTCGTATCATATTGCAGAGGGGACACACATCAATGAACGCTGCACAATCTTTACATAGACACAAATGTTTGCAAGGCAACAACAAGATGGAGACTTCTTTAATCTTACATGATTTGCAGGTCATCTGGTTCCTCGTGACCCCTGATGTCCCGAAACCGTCCACAAAGCTGAGATGGTTCTGGTTCGTGTAAGAGGCTGCATCATCTACCTCACTGTCCCCGCAGCCTTCCTTCCCTTGCATGGTGCCTTGTGCCATGACTTGCTGTAAATTGCTCTTCAGTACATTCACAACAGACTCGTTGTATTTAGCTCGGTAGTGCCAGGATTGAACTTCTGCCGTCACCTGCTTAACTCTTTCCTCTAGTTCCTTGTTCTTGCGGTTCATGTTTTCTAGCTCAAGGTCCTTCTCATGTAACTTCTTGCCCACTCCTTTCTCTACAGCACTTAGAAAAGCAGCTGTATGTCTTTGCCTTAGTTCTCTTACACCCTTTGTTATGTTTTCTTCCTGATGTAAGCAAAGTGGTCATTAAGATGGCATTAAAGTGGCAAATCTACATAAACAAGGACAATTTAGGGGATTGAAAACATGAGGCAACCGGCTTCAAAGTGAGTGCTGTAGAAAGCTTTCGCCATACACCACGAATTGACATCTCAGTAGTTTATTAGTTTGCATATCTCTCCCAATGCATCAGAGATGTCCTCTCATCTCATTGAGTGGACAACATGCGAATAACATTCATAGAAACCAGCACACATTGGAGTTCAACATTGATAAAAACAGGGAAAAATGGATGTATTAACTATATCCTATTTATTGTTTGGAAAAAGTTAACCAATGCACATACATTCTCTGAATGTGTACCGGACATAACACAACTGAACATGAAAATGGATCTCCAAAAACTTACTATTTTTGCTTTTGTTCTAGCATTGCAAAGAAGATCATCTCTTTTAAGACATCAATTCTTTTTTTCTTTTTCTTTTTCTTTTTTTTGGGCCGGGGGGGTTTTTGGTGTTTGCCACTGAATAACAATCTTAAGAATTAAACATAGGCTTTTCTAAAACTTAAGAGAATTAAATATCAAAGTCTAAACTAAAGCTAAGATTGTTCATCCGCGGACAACGCAAAATAATATCTCTAACCGTCAATAACAAAATGACCAGAAATACAGCCACGAGTTTGAACAAACATATTCAATTCATGCTGCCAATACATGAATTTGCCAATGACACGGGCATAAATATTAGGCATCACTGAACCACACCAATTGAATGTTAAGCCACAATAGCTGTAAGTGGTTCTGCAGCCAAAAGACAACTCATTTCTTGTATTCTTTGAGCATTACTATAAAAATCCCAAAATTTCTGGACAAAAATAGAACCTTTCGCATAAAGAGATTACCTGTATTCTGATATAGTGATCAAATTCTTCTTTCTGCCGATCAAACTCCACCTTGAAATTATCACCAAGCGACAGAATCAGAGGCAGTGCAGCTGTCATGCTTTCACTTGCAGATGTTACAGAGGAGTTATGTTCATCCTCTTCATATGAAAGTTTCAAACCAGTTGACACAGGATTGGGATTGAAAATGCTCCCAGAATGACCTGCTTCATCTGGATAGATTTTATCACTGAGAGTTATCGGATGCTTTTGCTCTTTGGAAAAAGATTCAGCTTCCCTAAATCTTTTAGTTGATCGATCCATATTGGTAGCGTGATCCTTTCTGGTGTAGTTTAAGGGACTGATACTATTTCCAACTGGATCTGTGACAGAATGCATTACATTACAACAATAGAAAACATGTAATGCAAGAAAAAAAAGTTAAGCTACATCCTTGACTGATATGAATGCAAGGAAGGCAACAACAAAAAGAAGTGCTCCTTGCAATTCTGCAGAACGAAGGTAGCCTTGAAGTTCTTTCTGATACTTAATTCTTAAACAGGAAATCGCAACGGAATGAATGATATTTGGCATCATGTGCCTCCATGTATGAGAAATAAACTGCCCCTAGCTAAAGACAAACTAAGCATGCTATGCTAAAAACATCATACCAATTCAACAGGTCCAGGCTAGAAACACGCCGAGGGAATCTTGAAACATATGACTAAGTGGCAGTAAGTGCCATGCTCTCAGTAAAAGGCAAGAAGTATGACGGCATGGGCAAGAAAAGTTGAAGAGAAGAATATTAGTGTGGAAAATATGGCCAGCCAAATAATAAGCATCTAGTGGTGACTTTCAAAGCACTAGTGTTACTTTTAGTCACTAGCCCTGCTCCTGAAATTTCAATGACAAAGCAATTAGAAATTAGCAACTGACTGACATCTTGTCCAAGAACAACACAAAAGTAGCACCAAACTTTCGAATAAAATATTGATTGCCAATTCCTATAGTATGAATAATCCAGAACACAACCCAATGTGCATCCAGGAGTTACTTAGATTATTTCTCTGGCATGGCAAACCAAAAGCAAAGTTGCTCAACTTCAATTATCTTGAATCTGATCAGACAAAGCAACAAAAAAGATAGTCTCCTCTTTATAAGAATGGCAAGAATTTGCACAAGTACAGGTTTGCAGATTGCACATGTACCATGACTCCGTGAGAATAGCTGCTACTTATGTAAAGGCTATCTTCTGAACTACCAGGCTTTTTAGGATAATGCCGTACGATAACAAAATATTGGCAGCAGCTAAATACTGGCGACGACGACGACGGTGGTGGTGATGATGATGACAATGATGCAGAGGCTACCTCCGTATCTGACTTTTGATGATAATACAGCATAATAACAATATATTGGCTCCTGCAAAATTTTGTTATTGTTGATGATGATGATGGTGATGATGATGATGATGATGATGAGAACAGCAGCAGAAGCAGGAGGATAGTGTAAATGGACTAAAAACGACAGAAGACCGCTAATTTTCACAAGTGAAAAGATAGGATAGCTATGAACGATGGATTCTTGCTTGAACTTACAATCTCCAAATAACTGCAGCTGAGGCAGTGCATTGGTATCATATTGAAACCCATTATCTCCAAGGAACACAGGAAACCCACAATTGTTGGGATCACCTCCGAACATCTTTCCTGATGAAAACAAAAACATGAACATTACACGACGAGAAAGATCAAGAATGACCCAAGCACACAAACCACACATGCTCGATGATAGAACTGATGAAACTAGAAGCAAAAACGAATTAATTACACGAGACAAACAAAGAAAAACGCGGCAAAACGTCTCGAGCTCTCGAGCTTAAAGTAAGAAAAACGAAGAGGACGGTGGAAAACCCAGCATCTCAAATCAGTAGTTCAGCCGCAGCAAAACGGCATATGACCCACGAAGACAACCAAAATACACATGGCAAAACACAGTCAAGATTCCATCATTCGGCTTCATCTTCCGACGATCAAATAATGGTCAAAATTTGTCCAGATTGATCCAGAAAACCGAAAGGGGCTCGGACGATGCGGCCCAATCCCGCATCCTCGAGTTCATCGCGAACTCGAGACTCACTCACCCACCGTCCACAAACCGGTCCGAAAGAAACGAAGAAACAACGAAACTAAAGATCGGAAAATAGATTACACAGCGCTTCAGAAAGGAACAAAACCGCCGGGCACCACCCACTCCCGGTCACTGCCTAACCGCAGCGCCGAGAAACCGATCGGTCACCGACACAAACCGGCAGCCCGATCGGAGCCCCCCGGAAACGGAACCGCGTCGAGATCGGGGAAAACCGAACGATACCTTGGGATCGGGAGGCCGATCGAATCGCGGATCGATCCGAAAACCGCGGCGGGCGGGGAGCGAGGGCGATCGGGATCGGGATCGGGATCGGGATCGGGCGATCGGGGGTGGATGCTTCAAGAGGAGCGGCGGAGGAGGGAGGCGGAGATGGTGGCGGCGGCGGTGGTGGTGGGAGGAAATGAGGGGGGGAAAGTGGGTGGGAGGTGGTGGTGGTGGTGGTGGTGGTGGTGGTTTCGGTTAACGAGGAGGGGAAGGAAACGGATGATTCCATCTTTGCGGATGGTGGTGGTGGATGGTGGTGGGGTGTTGGCGCTGGTGCTGTCGTTGTTCTTTGTAAATTCTTCCTCCTCGCCTTCATCGGTTTCCCCCCCCACGCTATTTTTCTTTTTACCTTTTTTTTTTCTTTGTCTTTTATTTTTATTATTTTCGCGTTTGCTTACCGGTCATAATTATGCTCTTGCTTTCTTTATTTGACTCACCCTCCGCACCCACGTAAGCGCGATTTGAAAAATATTATGGAATAATTACATGAATTGTCTCTAGATGTCCTCACATTTCAAATTATTCGATATGATCTATGAACTCTAATCCAATATATAATGTCGTTTTTTAACTTTGAAGTTGTTCAATATCGTTATTAAACTTTCGATGCATATTCAAGTTAGTCCCTTAACTTACAAAATTTAGAAATAATATTGGACATTTTCATATAATATATGGATTAGATTGAACATGTATTAAAACTTCAAGAATTGCATTAAATATAATATTGTACATTAGACTAAACATTACACATTAACAAAAGTTCACAAATCATATGTGTCATTTTCCCAACTATTAATTATGTAGTTAACACTACAAAAAATCTCTAACTTGTGAGATAAATTTCCCAAACTAGTGCAACACATATGCCCCGGATGATAATTTAAAAAAAATGGTATATTTTGGGTTTTTTCGTGATGTAAAAAAAAAAGAGTATTTATGTAGCAATTGACAAGTTTAAAATTTTGGAAGGGTGTAGTTGGGATACCATGTTTGTAAACATTAAATTCGTCACATATTGAGCTCGATTCGAATATATGTGCAACAAACTCGTTCAAAACTGATCAAAAAAATAAAACGCTCGCACAATTTTATTAGCCTTTTGGTCATGACGGATCATCGACGAGCCGAACTGATTAAACAAGAAAAAAAGAAGTTGTTGTATGCATTTATTTGATAGAGGCGAATACAAGGAAAAAGGACTAGATTCAAATAATTAGAAAAAGAGAATTAAATTTAATAAAGGAATTGTTTTACGCGTTTCAAACTCACGATAGAATAAGAGTACGAGCGTGTTATTACCCAATCCCCACAAATCCCACCATTTTCGGACAGATTGAGAGGGACTTTAAGAACTTATTATATGTTTGATTACTTTGATTTCTCTTGATCGTTGTAAGAAATCATTTTGAAAGTCCTTTCTGTACACCGGAAATATTGAAGTGGAAAAGTCTGAGATTTTTTCGGTCCTCCTAGCGAGTTCGCTTTTCAAATTTGATTCTCCCTTTCCTTTCTCCATTCCACATACTCTTTTATTCAAAAATATCGTGTCTAATGTACTTCTGGAAAGGGAAACCATGAATCAAAATGGAAGAGTTTTTCTCAGCTCTTACCATTCGTTCTTAGTCCTCTACCTAATATCTTTTTTTTTTTCAAATATGTAGCTGTTAATATGTATAGTTAATCGAAACTCTTTGCTATGTTCGAAAACGTGAGTTATATGTCCACATGGAAAAATGCTTGGTCTAAAGCTACAAATTTGCTTGCCCGATGCAATCAAGAAATCTAAGATCAGCAATATATTCCAAATCTTAGGCCGGTCGTTCGCGCACGAATCAAAACATTTGTCAAAGAATTGAGAAATCAAACTCGCTTGCATCGACCTGCGAGAATTATAAGCGTCACACAACCCGACGATCCGTCGCCGGCCCACCACAGCAGCGAAATAAGCGCGGTAGCCTCACAATTATTGAACGGTCGAAAAGAAAAAGCGCAACTCGTTAGCCCTCGTGCCGTGATGTCTATATCATAGCGTTCGTAAATGGCAGGCGTGGGCATGCGCGGCGGCCGGGAAGAGAAGAAGGGGTCAACGGAGCAAACCGACCGACGCGGCGGCGCGCGTGGGGCCCCCGTCCGGCAGACAAGAATTCCCCACCCCCGCTGCTGACGGGGCTCTGCCGGTCGGTCGGGCGGGCCCCACTCCTCCGCGCGCCCGACAGCTCTAAGCTAAGAAGCAGAGCGGCAGGGAAAGTCCTCCGCCGCCGCAATTCGCGGACGGGACCCGCGCCATTTCCCGCCATTTTTCTGTTTCTCCCCCTCTCTTTCCCGCATGCCCTTCCGGGTCGGGTCGGGACACGTCATTCGATCCAGGTCCACGCGACATCGAACTTTGATTATGAATTTATGTTCCTTTCTTTCTCAAACGATGGCCGGCTCTGGAGGCACGGCGGACACGTGGCACCGCTGCCGGAGCGCCACGTACCGGGAGGGCTAAATTTAAACTCGACCAGGCCGACGCTTGTCGGGGTGACTTTCACGACATCCCATCCCGTGTTTTTTCGTTAAAAAAAGCAATCTTCGTTTTATCGCTGAGCACTGAGATGATGTTGCAAGGATGAGCGGTCCAGCACAGCATCCGTTTCCGGCTTCGTCCGTTCAAAAAAGATGGACATCCATTTAAAAAAAAAATAAAAGAATCTGATTGGCTTATTGGGAGGAAAAAGGAAAGTGCAATTAGGTACACCATACATGTTCGATTTCGCGAGTTGTTGCGTGCAAACAAGTTCGTATCGAGGTCTCTTCGTTCAAATCTTGGTTCACGTCTCATCCGATGCATTAAATTAGTTTTATGGGTCCGAATTTTACCCATTGAAGTGGGCTTAGTCAGTCGAATCATGATTGTTATGATTTTTCTCTCTACGCTGGTAGAGTTACCCCTCCTCCCATGGAGTCCTCCTCTATCCCCGTTGGGTGATAGCTTCCCCAAACCCTAACCCCAAGCCCCCAAGCTCTCTTCCTCCATTTGCGCTGCTTCATACGAATCCCTGCACCACGTACCCCCACAATCCTTCTAGCCCGTAAACCCCAAAAATCAAAACCTAACCAAACCCTAAACGACGAACATCACTGACGGCTTTCCTCATCTTCGGTCTGCATTTGCCACTGGACTTCGGAAGAAAACAAGTGGGTTGATTCTCACAAAGGAGGCATACCCACGTCCCTATTTTGAGCTCCCTTCAATCGCACATCACGAACATCTCCAAATCAGTGCGAAGTTCCCGTGTTCGGTTCCGCATCGATTGGTAGAAAATGGAGAGTGAGGAGGAAAATCGGCTTCGTGTTGCGGCTCTATGTAGGAGTCTAGGGCACTTATGGTCGATAACGATGTGGTAGCCGTAAGGGAGGAAGCCCCAACCGATAAAATTATAGAATGCCAACATACTCTCTTTGGGAAACTCCTATCGCGAACGATTGTAAACTTTCAAGCTTTCTGTACAACGATGAAGAAGGCTTGGAAACTAGAAGCAGTTGTAATAACCCAAAAAGAACCTGGGTTCTTCTCCTTTGTGTTTGAATCAAACGGAGACAAAGAGCGAGTGCTAAATTCTGGTCCCTGGTCCTTTGCAAGCAATTTACTGGTTCTAAAACAGTGCGTACTTGATATTCTTGAACACTGCTATGATTTCTCGTGTTACGATTTCTGGGTCCATATTATCGGCCTGCCTCCTGGGTGGATTCTGGATGAAGTATATGCTGATGTGGCTGGCAAAGTGGGCAAAGTGAAGGAAGTCCAGTTAGAATAGAGAGGAAAGACCTTCACTAAAACTGGAAAAGCAAGAGTTGAACTAGACCTATCAGCCCCCTTGAAAACTGGGACTCTAGTGCAGATGGGAGCCAAAAAGTTGTGGGTCGAGTTCAAGTATGAACGCCTTCCCCATTACTGCTATTCCTGCGGCAGGTTGGGGCACTATGCTACAAACTGCGACGAAATACCCTATGAACAAATGGAATGGGCAGCAAACAAGGTAGGAAAGTATGGATCGTGGCTTAAAGCGAGAGGCAAGAGACAAAAGCCCTCACCGGGAAGCGTTTTATGGCACATTACAAGCTAACCCGACGTCGAGGAATATGTACCGAAACTCCTCTTCGCCTCACCTCGAGATTGTGGGCTGCCCCGGACTCCGCACTGGACCAAATCGAAGCAAAAAGAGGGCAGAAAACCCATCATCATCTGACAACAGAGCAGAAGACATGACAAATAGAGCAGAAAAGTCAGCAACATGAAAGCAGCCATTATACTTATTAGACTCGACTGATTCAGGACAAACTGACACAGGAGGCTCCACTAGGAAGGGGCCAAAGCTTATTAGAGCAAAAAAACAGAAAAAGATTGAGGAATCAAGTTTGCTAATGATAGAAGATATGGAGCTACTAGACACTCCTATCCAGCAGGTGAAAGAAGGGAATGAATGGGCATTGGTGGCTTGCCCTAATAAGCCACCGGCGACATCATGAGGATCCTGAGCTGGAACTGTCAGGGGCTGGGCAACCCCCTGACGTTCCAAGAGCTTCGAGCCTTAGTGGCTCTGGAAAGGCCCACTGTGGTGTTCCTGATGGAAACTAAAAATAAAGAAACTATGGTGGAAAGGGTAAGGAGGAGACTTAACTATCAGCAGTCCTTTTTGGTTCAGCCAACGGGATTGCTTAGGGGGACTTGCTCTCCCGTGGAATGAAGAGATTCGTGAAGGTGAGTTGCAGTTCAAACTACTTCATAGATATGGAATGTGATGATCTCCAAAGTGGCAAACTAATGAGGATAACATTCCTTCATGCTCCGACAAAATACCAAGATAGACTTCAGTTATGGCAACAACTAAGATGCTTTCATGCAACTAATCACTTACCGTGGCTTTGTATGGGTGATTTTAATGATACCCTATATACCTGGGAGAAGGAAGGCAAACGGGAGACTGATTATTACCGAGTTGCAGCCTTTAGGGATATGTTAAATGACTGTTCACTTATGGAGATTGATAGCAAAGGCTGTATGTTTACATGGACTAACAACAGAGAAGGGGAAGATTTGGTAAAAAAGTGTTTAGACAGAGCAGTTTGCACTATGGAATGGCGAATTACCTTCCCAAATGCTGAAATCTTGGCATTACCAGCGGTGGGGTCGGATCACAGCCCCCTTCTCCTTTCTTTACATCCTGATCATAGCAAAAGAAAACGTGAATTCAGATTTGAAGCTTACTGGTTAGATGAAGAGGAATGCAGGGATGTCGTTAAGAATGCTTGGGCTGCAAATCATCAAGATCAAAGAAGCATGTCACAAAAGATTCAGCAAGTAAATGTGAGGCTCTTGCTTGGATGGAGCAAAAAGAAATTTTCCAATGCATCATATCAAATTAAAGAGCTCAAGCGGCGCCTAACGGATCTTACAAATCGTAACTCTCAAGAAACCAACAAAGCAGAAATTCGACGATAAAGGCGAAAATTGATCATCTATGGAGGCAAGAAGAGATGTATTGGGGACTACGGTCCCGTATCACTTGGCTCAAATGGGGCGATAAAAATACGAAGTACTTCCATGCAACTACAATTCAGAGGAGACAAAGGAACAAACTTACCATGCTGAAGATTGACGAACAACACTGGACCAGGGATCCCAAGGCGCTTAAGCAACATGTAATGGACTACTACCGATCTCTCTACGACTCGGTGTGTCCAAGGAACATCCAGCCCATCTTAAATCACTGCCCAACAAAGTAGTAACAACGGAGATGAATCAATTATTGATGGTTGATGTAACGAGGAGGAGGTAAAAGAAGCCGTTTTTCAGCTCGGATCCCTAAAGGCCCCAGGACCAGACGGTCTAAATGGGCAATTCTATCAGCAATTCTGGGATGAAATCAAAAGGGATGTCATGGATATGGTCCAGCAATTTTTTCAACGAGTCAGCTTGATCCTACTCTTAACCGACATACATTGTCCTAATACCGAAAGTTAAAAATCCGAGCACATCGCCAATTCCGACCAATTAGCCTCTGCAATTTCAACTATAAAATCATATCGAAGGTCTTGGCAAATCGATTAAAACAATGGCTTCCACAGATCATCTCACAAGAACAAAGTGCTTTTGTTCATGGACGCCAAATCCAAGACAATATAATAATAGTTCAAGAAGTGTTGCATCAAATGAGGATCAAAAAGAGGAAACGAAAATTTCAGGCCATATTGAAACTGGACATGCAAAAAGCGTATGATCGAGTGGAGTGGGACTTTCTTCGTATGAGTATGTTAAAGATGGGCTTTGCTGCTCACTGGGTTCATTTGATTATGTAATGCGTATCTACAGTTTCTTTAAATGTGAAAGTTAATGGAGAGCAAACAGAGTTTTTTTCTCCTACACGCGGTATAAAATAAGGTGATCCCCTCTCTCCCTACTTATTCATAGTGATGGCCAATGTACTCTCATGGATGATACACAATGCCCTGGCAGATGGCAGCATTAAAGGCCTCAAATTAAGCAGGTATTGTCCTACGCTAACCCACCTACTGTTTGCTGATGATGCTATCTTTTTTATGGATGGGACAGTTAGAGAATGTCAGAGTTTGGCGGCTATACTAAATCAATATTGTTATGCGATGGGGCAAGCAATTAACTTAAATAAGTCAGGCATGTTTTTCAGTAATGGTTGTCCACAGGATTTAAAAAGGAATATGTCCCAAGCAGTGCGAGTGCCAACTATTGATAAGACTGGGAAATACCTAGGACTACCATCAGACTGGGGCCAAACAAAGAAAGACATGTTTGCATGGATTTTGGCAAAAGTGAACATGAAGCTAGCGGGCTGGAAAGAAAAATACCTGTCGAAAGCTGGGAAAGAAATCTTGGTCAAAACTGTTGTGCAAGCACTGCCGCAATACGCCATGTCAATCTTCAAGATACCTGTATCAATTTGCAGGGCAATTGAGAAACGAATTGCAGCATTCCGGTGGAGGCAAAATGAAGCCAAGAACAGCATGCATTGGAAAAAATGGGAGGTTCTGAAATCCAGAAAAGATCGAGGCGGCTTAGGCTTTAAAGACTTAATCTCATTCAATAAAGCTATGTTGGGAAAGTAGGCCTGGCGACTATCCCAATCCCCTTCAGCTTTGTGGAGCCAAGTCCTAAAAGGCTTATACTTTCCTCATGGAGACTTATGGAAAGCATCTAGAGGTCCCCGTCCTTCCTGGGGATGGCAAAGTATTCTTATGGGACGTGAAGCTATAGTACCGGACTTAAAATGGATCGTGGGTGACGGGAAGTCCATTCATATCCGTCAAGATCATTGGCTCTCACAAGGAATACTAGGCGGACCCGTAAAACGAAAGCGAGACCCTCAATTAGTGGCTGATTTAATTGATGAGGAAAGGAAGGAGTGGAAAGAACCGCTGTTAAACCATTTATTCGAACGGAAAACAGTCAACGAAATCCTATCTATTCCTCTTGCACAACACCCAAAGGCAGACAAGCTGATCTGGACAAGCAACAAAAGCGGACGCTATACAGTTAAAAGCGGTTACAACAGAGTCAATGACGCCTCCTCAAAACAGGACAGAAGCAGGGCTTCATCCTCATACCAGCCCCCTCGTGGCCTATGGACAAGCATGTGGAATCTGTCAATCCCTCCCAAACTGAAAATATTTCTCTGGAGCCTATGTCAGGATGCACTACCAACCAAAGAAAAGCTCTACCAGCGAAAGGTTTTACCTAACCCGTTATGCCCTCTTTGCTCCAAATCCCCGAGAGACAGATCGAGCATATTTTCTTCCACTGCAAAAAAGCTCAGAAGATTTGGTCAGATCCACGACTAAATCTCAGCCACAGCACACTTTCGGCTACCAGAATGGACAAATGGGTGGCGGAATACCTTGTAGCAAAAACGCATAACCCAGATCGCGAACTGGTCGTTGAGGTCCTTTGGCAAGTCTGGAAAAATAGGAACAACTTCGTGTTCCGGAACAAGAAAATCCCACCCGAGGCCCTAATAGACATAGCCACAGCACAACAGAACACGTATCAGCGTTGGAACCCGAAGAACCGAATTGCGTTGACGGAAAAGAAACCCTTACCTGCAACCTGGACAGCACCGAAATCGCCAGATCTGAAGCTGAATGTTGACAGTTCGTGGATAGACACCGAAACGACCAGTTCGATTGCTGGAATTCTTCGAGATTCCAACGGTACCTTGATAGATGGGTTCGTCAAAGAGATCTATGCATCTTCACCCCTGCAGGCGGAAACCCTAGCCCTGTTTCACGGCTTGAAGATGCTGAAAGAGAAGACAACACTTCACGTGGGGGAAGTACACGAACTGAACAGGAAGGTGTTCTGTGAAAGTGATAACCGCACGCTTGTTAATTCAGTTTTGGGCCGCGAAGATGCTTCATGGGCCGTCCAAGACCAAGTACAGGAATGCAAAGTAATCTTGGCCCAATTGCAAACAGCTACTGTCTCCTTTTGTCCGAGAGAGGCTAATCTCGCCATAGATTGGGTTGCAAAGGCACTACGCCACAAATCTCTTCCTTCCAATTGGCAGCACGAACCACCCGCTACCCTTTTGTCTATATTATGTTATGACTCTAACTTACCCTCTTCTTGTAAGGCTCGTCGTTTTTTAATGAAAGTATGAAGCACCATTATCGTCCAAAAAAAAAAAAAAAGTGGGCTTCCGAAATCCTCGCCGTGAAAAAAGCAAATACTTTAGAAATGTCGCATTCTCTGAACTAATTAAGCTATCGAATCTAATGTGTAATTGGAAAAAGTCATTTTCGGTGCCACTCTTTTCAACTTTCCATGGTTACCCTCACGTAACATTAATGGCAGCTTAATAATAATGCTATGATTGAGTTGCATATTTATCATCCGTAATTCCCGCTGATTAATCACCAGCTTTTAATGTAACAACTCATTTCTACTATAATTTTCATCCACTATTTCTTATCGGGTCAAGCTATCTCCACTAAGGGTGTCTGAACCGGAATACTAAAATCAAACCTAATTGAGCTAGAGTTTTGTGTAGTTTCAGTTCAGTTCAGTTCCGATTTCAATTCGAATAATGAAAAATAATAATTTTTTTTTATTCAAGTTCAAATAGTTTCGGTTAGATTTGGTTAACCGAATAAAAAATCGCTCATTTTCTTAATATTACAGTTAATTTGTCTCTCCTTTTTCACTGAAACATCTTCTTAATTTTAGGGGAAAAAAAAGCCAAAAACCGAACTGAACATAATCAGGTCTTTGGCGTGGGTTATATATGGGTTGAATTGTGGTTCACTTCAAATATAATGCACACCAAATAGTTCGGTTCGAGTTTTTCGAAAATATGAAAAACCCGTTGACACCACTAGTTTTCACCCCTAATTTGGATGGAGCCACTACTTTATTTTTGTTTAAAATAACAAAAATAACCTCATGCCATCATGATTCATGTCTATCTTGTAGTTGTTACTTTCCTTTACTGTTTCATATTCCTTTTTTTACTAATTTACTCGTCCTGTCGATCTCTTTCCTATTAAATAATAAGAGAATTTTTTTTGCCTTCATTCAAACATTTGGTCGAGATATGTTCTTACTTTTGTTATCGTGTAAACTAGTTATAAACCGGTGCCGTCGACGCGATGCAAATAATAATGGCACACGCAGGCATTAGTTTGTTCTATCCGAATAATATAAAGGAAAAAAGAAGAAAAATAATTTTTTTATCAAAAATAAATATTTCATTCATAATTCAAGATCTCAAAATGATACATGAGAGATTTAGAATAAAACAAATTTCAACGGTTAGAATAGTATAGTACAAACCATTGCGATAAGCACCTCCTCGTCTTATAAAAATTAATCTGTTTTAGCATCAAAATGAAACGAATAACGGTCAATCACCTAATCTCTTATAATGTGAACAATAGTCAGTTATTAAATATTGTATCATCATAAGTGATGAGCACACGTCGTAATCTCCTTCTCCAATCGTTACGGCTTGTCCAAAGGGCAATGCATATTCAAGTTCAACATTCTCAACACAATCACCGCAGGGAGACATATAAAACGTAAGCTCTCAAATCTAGATCTATATCGCGAGAGGTTGAATAAGCACAAAAACACCTTTTAAGGAACTCCTAGATCTAAGTCAAGATCTAATGAGGAGAGCTCTCTAATCTAGATCTAAATCAAGAGACGAGAATATACAAAAGTTGAAAAAGCGCATAACTGCTACCATGTAGCATGAACACACCGTATTCCTCCTCATTCTTGTCAAGCTTTTTGGTTTGGAGGATTGAAGCTGCAGATTGATTCTTAACGATGAAAGGGGAAAACACACGAAGCGAATAAAGGGAAATAATAAAAACTAGATAAAAATAATAAAATACTTCCATATCATATCGGGAGAGAAAATGCCAATTTGAGCTGAGAAGATGGAGCCCCCTTCGTCCTTGTTTGTTAAAATGTTTGCATAGTGCATTCGTTAATTGCGTTGCTAAAACATGGTTGGCGCTCTTCAAGAACACTGAGGACTTTAAAAGCACTAAGATATAAGTAAGCTTTTCACGAAAAATATTACATTTCGATAATTTTTTTTTTCTAAAGAATCATTTTTTAAGAAAATAATCATATTTTCTGGTATATGACTGAAATATGAAAAAGAATAATATTTTTTTTTTGTTCGGGTTGATTTTTCTAAATACAAACACGCAATTAAGGCGTTAGCAACTTGCACATGAGCAACTAGAAAACTAGGTAGTAAGTACGATTACTAGGATCTTGGGTCTAGCCTTAATGGACTCTAACTCAGGCAAGTCTTTATGGACCAGGGCCTAGACACAGGGGGGATTCAAGCAAGGGTATCGAGGTCCTGTGCTTGGCCTTTGTGAACCCGGGCCCTAATGCTAGAGCATCGAGCATGGGCATCGGGGACATAAAGCCTAGCCTCGATGGAACTAGGCTCAAGTACTAGAGACCCAATCACCGACTTGGAACCTGCTTGGTTTGGGCATCAGGGACTCGGCATTAGCATCATGATTGTGGGCCCAGCCTTAATGGACTTAGGCTTGAGCATTGGGGACTCGAGAATGAGCTTTGAGGTTTTTGTGCCCAAGCGCAAAATGTTTTGTCCAAATGTCGATATCTAACTATATTTTAGAAAATAATTTTTGATTTTCTATAAAAGAAATCACTTTCCTGAATTTAAGTATAGGTTTTTAGTTGACTAGATAAATATTTTTCATTGTTTCACTTCTTAAACGATCCAAATGCTGGAAATAAAGAAAATGTTTTATGTGAAACACACGAAAAAGTCTCGTTATCTTTTCAAATTATTCATGGGGTAAGTTGATTTATGGTTCCACGCAAAATACATGTCAAACATTGTTCACTTTCATAACTACATGATTAGCTTACGGTTATGTCCTCGCGATCATTTAAGCACCGTGAAAATCGGGTTGATTTCGCCACTTTTTTCCTGGTGAAGCGGATAACCTCATTATAACTTCATACACGACTCTAAGTACAAATAAAAAGACCACATCACTGTCATTCAAAATATTAAGAGAAGATTACATGATTCAGACGTAAGAAGACCGGATTCAATGCATCGGCACATCTCGAACCGACTTGGCAAGCGCTCTAGCAAAGTCAACTTCATTTTTGGGTATTTTTCTTTTAAATCCTTATCGTAATAATCTCTTTTGCATATATTGGATTCGCATTATTCAGCACCATATCTTTGCTAATACATGAAAGGGACATAATTCATTAAATAAAAAAGTTCCATAAAAATGGATCAACAATCCAACGAGCGCATTATTATTACTTTTTTGTTGATCATATATTATTCATGCTTTGATTCTCGCCCTTATATTTTTATCATATCTCCTAAAATGTGGAAGTCAAATCCATATCTAAAATTAAATTGTATCCATCTCTTTACGGAACATGAAAGTCGAAATTTACATCTCAAGTTAGAATTGTATCCACCTTAATTCCCAAAGGAGGTGTAGATTTAATCCAACATGCGCTATTTCAATTAGCTATTTAAGGGACGCAAAAAACCAAGCCACGTCACGAACGGAGCTATGACACGTGGCGCGTTCCTCATCCATAAGAAGCAGCAATCGCCTGCGCCTCGTACGCACGCAGACACAAAAGAGAAGGCTCACGGAAAGCGAAGAAAAATTCCCCCATCAATTCTCAATCCCCAAAGTACCCCCGACCAATCCCCACTTCCGATCCCTCCAGCATCTCAGCAAGGGCTTCCCCGTAATTCCCTATTTCCTGCGGATAATCCTCGAATGTTGCGGCGGACAATTAACCTTAAAGAAAATTCCGCTCTGAAATCCGAGGAGACGAGGAGAAAATCAGAGCGACACGATCTCTCTCGATTCCCTAGAATGTCTTGCTCCAACCGCGATAAGCGCTTGCAACTTTCCCGGAAAATGATATCCTGAGATTCTCCATCATCATCATCTTCTCCGTTGAAATCGGAACTAGAACTCGAAGTCAGCGCGAATGCATTTGCTGAGCCCGAAGGGCTTCGGCGACGTCAATGCCGGGGCGAGGCGGTGCTTCCCGTCCGAGGCGAGCCTAAGGAGGGAGTGGCTCGATTGTAGCAGAGAGCTCCCGAGGAATTGCCGGATCGTCGCTTCATCCTTGGTGGCAGTAGTGGTGGCGGCGCGGGAGGAGGAGGGGGCGGGGAGGGCAAGAGTTCGAGTCGGAGCTCTAGCTCCAGCGCTAGTTTGTTCCTGACACAGAGTCAGACCTACGCGCTGCTGAAGCAGCAGATGGAGGTCGCCGCCAAGTCCGAGGTGATGGTTCAATCCTCAACTGTTAGAATAGTATATAGTACGAACTGTTATGATAAGCACCCCATCGTCTTATAAGAACAAATCTATTTTGGCATCGAAACAAAATGAGTAACGGCGGATCGCCTAATCTCATATAATACGAACGATAATCGATTACTAAATCTTGTATCATCATAAATGATGAGCACACGTTGTAATCTCCTTCTCCAATTGTTGCGGCTTGTCCAAGGGGTAATGCATGCTTAGGTTCAACATTCTCAACATAATCACTAGATGGAGATACACAAAATAGATTGAATAAGCTCTCATATCTAAATCTAGATCACGAGAGGTTGAACAAGCACAAAAACACCTTTAAGGAACTCTTGGATCTAAGTCAAAATCTAATCAGGAGAGCTCTCTAATCTAGATCTAAATCAAGAGATGAGAACTTCCTGCTCAATCTTGTCAAGCTTCTTGGTTTGGAGGACTAAAGTAGCGGATTGATTTCTAACGATGAAGGAAAATACACCAAGCGAATAAAGGGAAAAAAATAAAAACTAGATAAAAATAATAAAATACTTCCATATCATATTGGGAGGGAAAATTTCAATTCGAGCTAGAAGATGGAGCCTCCTTCGTCCTTGTTTGTTAAAATGTTTGCATAGTGCATTCGTTAATTGCCTTTGCTAAAACATAGTTGGCGCTCTTTAAGAATATAGAGGACTTTAAAAACACTAAGATATAAGTAAACTAGTCTCCATTTTTTTACAAAAAATATTACATTTCAATCAAATATTTTACAGAAAATCATTTTCTAAGAAAATAACCATATTTTCTGGTATACGGCTAAAATATGAAAAAAATCAAACAATATTTTTCATTGTTTGGGTTGATTTTTCTAAATACGAATACATAATTAAGGCATTAGCAACTTGCACATGGACAACTAGAAAACTAAGTACGGTCACCTAGGTCTAGACATGGGGGATTCGAGTAAGGGTATCGAGGTCCTACACTTGGCCTTTGTCGACCCGGGCCCTAATGCTAGAGCATTGAGCATGGGCATTGGGGCATAAAGCCTAGCCTCGATGGAACTAGGCTCAAGCACTAGAGAATCAATCACTGGCTTGGACCTTACTTGGTTTGGGCATTAAGGACTCAGCATTAGCATTGTGGTTGTGGGCCCAGCCTTAATGGACTTAGGCTCGAGTGTTGGAGACTCGAGAATGAGCTTTGAGGTTTTTGTGCCCAAGCGCAAGATATTTTATCGAAGTGTTGATATCTAACTATATTTTAGAAAATAATTTTTGATTTTTTACGAAGGAAATCACTTTCCTAAATTTACGTATAGATTTTTTGTTGACTAAAAACCTGTTTGGTAATCGTCCGGGGAACAACAAAATCTGTTTGGTAAAATTTTTATTCCTAGGAACAAAAATCTATTTTTTTGTTCCCGGTAATAGATTTGAAACATAATCAAGAAGTAGAAAAAAGTAATTTATTGTTCCCATAAACAATTCTTGTTATCAGTTCATATTTCTTTCTTTTCTCTTCTTCTTCCTTTTGGCTAGCGACCTCGCCAGGCTAGGGTGAGGCTGACCGCGCATTGCTTGAGTGAGGCTCCGGTGAGCTTGCCAGATCTCGCCTTAGCTTGATGAGGCTCCAGTAAAGGTGTCAAAATAGGTCTTAGACCCATAAATAAATGGGTAACTTGTTTTATGATAAAAAGTAGTTAAATGGGTTTAACAATTAAAGACTTTAAATAGATGGATCTTAAGTGGGTCTTAAATGGGTTGGATTTATAACCCATTTTTATCCAAAACCTCACAATCTCTCTCTTCTCTCTTTAACTTTACAAAAATATTTTTTTTATAAAAACCGAAATTATAATTATTTTTTATCTTAATTTTTTTTTTCTTTCTTCTTCCTCCGTGCTTGACACGGTGATGGCCGGCGATCGGCCAAGCGAGCCTCGAGCTCGCCGGCGTTAACAAGTCGGGCGAGCTCGAGGCTCGCCTGTGGCCGGCGGTGGCCGGCCAAAGAAGAAGAAGAACAAAAAAAAAAAAAAAAAAAAAGAAAAAGGAAAAAGAAAAATTATATTTTAAAAATAAAAAAATAAGTAAAATTTGATTTTTTAAAATAATTATTTTAAAAATTATAAAAATTGTCCATTAAATTTGTGTCGTATAAAACTATTTTAGCAATATCATTTTTTTAAATATATATATATATATATATATATATATATATAATAAGCTTTCTTAAGTTTAGTTAAATGAGTCGGATATGGGTCGGGTCGGGTATGGGTAAAAAATTTTGCATTGTAATAAATTGGTCATAAACGGGTTAAATGGATCGATTTGGGTCGGATCATTTATGACTCGACCCAAACTCGACCGAGACTCACCCGTTTAACGGTCTAGGCTCCGGTGAGCTCATTGGACCTCGCCCAACAGTCGTCACGGCTACAAAGAAAAAGGAGGAAGAAGAGAAAAAGAAAAAGAAAAAGAAAAAGAAAAAAGAAAAATTAAGAAAATATAATAAAAATATTAAAAAATTAAAAGAAATAAAAGAATTTAAGAATCTTACAAAACACATTTCTATCATAGTTATAGAAATTTTGAACAGTTATCAAACACGTTCTTTTGCTCATAAATTATTCCTGAGAGTAGTATAAGAAAAAACCATTTTTGATAAAAATTATTCCCGAGAATAAAATTATTACCAAACGCTCCTTAAGTAAATATTTTTCGTTGATTCACTTCTTAAACGATCCAAATGCCAGAAATGAAGAAAATGTTTTATGTGAATCAAACGAAAAGTCTCATTATCTTTTCAAATTATTCATGGGGTAAGTTGATTTATGGCTCAACGCAAAATACATGTCAAACATTGTTCACTTTCATAACTACATTATTAGCTTACAGTTATGTCACGATCATTTAAGTACCGTGAAAATCGGGTTGATTTCGCCACCTTTTTTTTCTGGTGAAGCGGATAACCCTCATATAACTTCGTACATGACTCTAAGTACAAATAAAAGGATCACATCACTGTCATTCAAAATATTCAGAGAAGATTCAAAATATTCAGAGAAGATTACACGATCAGACTTAAGAAGATCAGATTCAATGCATCGGCACATCTTGCACCGACTTGGCAAGCGCTCTAGCGAAGTCAACTTCATTTTTGGGTATTTTTCTTTTTAAATCCTTATCGTAATAATCCTTTTTGCATATTATTTTGCACCATATCTTTGCTAATACATGAAAGGGACATAATTCACCAAATAAAAAGTTTAATAAAAATGGATCAGCAATTTAGTAAGCCCATTATCATTATTTTTTTTATTGTTTTTATATTATTCATATCTTAACTATTTTTATTTTATTTTTTAAGGTATGAAAGTCGAAACTCATAAATCATATCCACCTCCTTAGAGTACGTGGAAATCAAAGTTTATGCCTCGTGTCCACCTTAATCTTCACAGAACGTTCCACCCCGGTTGAGTCTCCTCGACCGAGCCTCTTCATCAGGTGTACCTTGCCGGGATGACCCCGGGATCGGCATCGCGCCCTCTGAGGTGGCCCCCCTTAACCCGTAAGGGTGTGGAACGGGGTGACCAATGGGGCCGGAATATTTTTCAAGGCCTAATCCCTTTTTTACCCGACTTTCCTGCGGTGGTCATAGCTTTTTAAGGTCTTGCTAAGGACCGAAAACTCATAAATCATATCCACCTCCTTAGAGTACGTGGAAATCGAAGTTTATGCCTCGTGTCCACCTTAATCTTCACAGAAGGTGCGGATTCAATTGAGAACGCGCCATTTCAATTAGTTAATTAATGGACGCAAAACACCAAGCCACGTCACGAACGGAGCTACGACACGTGGCGCGTTCCTCATCCATAAGAAGCAGGAATCACCTGCGCCCAGTACGCACGCAGACAAAGTACTCCCGACCAATCCACACTTCCGATCCCTCCTCCAGCATCTCAGCAAGGGCTTCCCCGTAATTCCCCATTTCCTACGGATAATCCCCGAATGTTGTGGCGGACAATTAACCTTAAAGAAAATTCCGCTCTGAATTCCGAGGAAACGAGGAGAAAATCAGAGAAACACGCTCTCTCTCGATTCCCTAGGATGTCTCTCTCTCCAACCGTGATAGGCCCGTGCAACTTTCCCGGAAAATGATTTCCTGAGATTCTCCATCATCATCGTCATCATCATCTTCTCCGTTGAAATCGGAACCGGAACCCGAAGTCAGCGCGAATGCATTCCCTGAGCCTGAAGGCCTTCGGCGACGTCAATGCCGGGGCGAGGAGGTGCTTCCCGTCCGAGGCGGGCCCCAGGAGAGAGCTCCCGCGGAATTGCCGGATCGTCGCTTGTTCCTCGGAGGGGAACGGCGGCGGCGGCGGTGGTGCGGGAGGAGGAGGGGGCGGGGAGGGCAAGAGTTCGAGCCTGAGCTCCAGCTCCAGAGGCAGTTCGTTCCCGACGCGGAGTCAGACCTACGCGCTGCTGAAGCAGCAGATGGAGGTCGCCGCCAAGTCCGAGGTGATGGTTCGATCCTCTCTCGTCCCTTGGTTTGCTCAATGTGTGATTTGCTTGGTCACTGAATTTGCGTTTGGAAGAATGGATATGCATTCGTGCCTTGTGATGGTTAATCTGGATTCGAAGCTACGGGGGATTTTAATGACGTTGATCTCTTTGCGGATGGTTGTGTGCTTCATATCTTAAAGGAGGATTTTGAGTTATATTTCGATACGGTGATAAGTATTTGGCAGAAAGATTAACTCTGTTTATGTGTTTTTAGGATTATAAGGAAGCTGCTCGAATTCGCGATTCGTTGAAGTTGTTCGAGGAAGAGGAGCCGGTTCTGCACCTGCGAAGGTTAATTAAGGACGCGGTCACTGATGAGAGGTTCGAGGTACTCAAATTCTATTTCCCAAGCTCAGTCTTTATCTTCATTTTTGCTGTTGCATTCTGCGTCAATTGATCAGGCTTCAGTATGCATTATGTGAATTTTCAATTCCTTTTATCTAAATGTGATGACAAACTGATACCTTTCTAGTGCCTTGACCCCTTTTGGGTCAGCTGCTAGTGGTAAATGTCGCCTGTTGAGGTAGCCATATCTTTATCTGAGGAGGTTCAGTATGTTTGTTTCCATCATGGTTAGCCTAACTACTCTTGTGCTATGCTTGGGTATTAAGTACCCACATCTCCATGTTTACCTCATTTAGTTGCCCATGTATAATGTATTTTGAGGTGCAGGGTTCGAATGCTGTGCCCTTTATACTTGAATCTTCTCTCCCTTTTCCTATTCTTTTCTTTTTGATGGAGTTGGATACATTCATATTTTATAGTAGTCTACACATCCATCCTTGTCATGCATATGAAGCAAACAAGATCTGCTAGACGTGATAATGCTTAGAGGGTCGAACATGTGGTACAAGATTTAGTAAAATCTTTTTATATGACCATAGTTACTGCTTCATGCAAGTTCCATCATGATCCTCCTTGACGCAGTCATTCTTTAGTGACAACCCCAGTTTAATTGCCTACACTTCAGCTGCTTTTCTTCAGATTTAGAACTCAATACATACGTAAATGTAATACGCGAATTTTTTTTTTGGTTGGAATATATATAGAGTTGGAGCATTAATTTGTTAACTTTGTCAGATGACTGTCCCACACTTATTTTCCATTCAGTGAGAGGATCAAGCTAACTTTGTTGATGATAATTGCGTTCCTCACCTTATTTTCACTTGTTGCTGACTTTAGAAATTGATGACCTGTGCCAACTATCTCTCTTAACCTTCTGATATGTCCTTTTCAGGATGCGGCTAAATATCGCGACGAGCTGAAAGAAATTGCACCCCATTCACTCTTGAAATGTTCAAGCGATGCAACAACCTTGGTATGCAGTTTATATGTTTTTGTGGCTACAATTAGATAGGCTTTTACAAAGTCAAATGTTACTATGAATCGATTGATGATTATAGTCCAGCTAATGAATCTGTTTTTGTGTGCATAGTTTAATCTAAAACTCCATCAGTGTGCCATTCAGTCATGTGTTTGGTATGATGCTATGAACAGTTTGTCTCTCATAATTTAAATTTTCTGGGAGATCTTTTGGAAACTGGTAATTACCTACAGTTACATGATGAGCACCTGGAAATGCTTGTAGGTGTTACCAGTCAGTATCATATACAGCCCTTTTAACAACCAATTAATAGAAATTACTGAAATGTTCTGTTCAAGATCCTCAGTATCGTCACCATCGAAGTGGCAGTAATACTCGTTAGGAAGGGTTTTTGCAGCCTGTCGTTCATCATCGCCAGCATTGTCCTGCCCGTTTTTCCATGCCCAGTAGTTTATTGATCTAAAGTCAAGTCCTTAATATTTCAGGGTATCAGGGTTCAAGTCAGGAGTGTGTACATCGAGGGGCGGAGTCAGCCTTCCAAAAGGCAGTACTTTTTTGCTTATAGGATCAGAATTACCAACAATTCAGATCGACCAGTTCAACTTCTTAGAAGACACTGGATCATTACCGATGGCAATGGAAAAGTTGACAACTTATGGTGATTCCCTCTCCCCCCGCCCCCAACGTATATGTGCTTTTAGTATTTTGTCCTTTATGTTATTAAGGCGGGAAATGTGAGACTGTGAGTTGTTATTTTAATTTCTGGCAAACAAGTACTTTTGTGCCATGCAGTATCAAATGATTTGCATAATTTTTCTTGATCAAGAAAGTATGTGTTGGACTTAGTGTGTCCTTTTATTCCAGGGGAATTGGAGTTATAGGCGAACAACCCGTTATGCTTCCCCGGACTAGTTTTGAGTACTCATCTGCATGCCCACTTTGCACGCCCAGCGGAAGAATGGTAAGACTCTCTCACTTAGAACAATTGACCTTATGCTCTGATTGGAATTGAAGCATATACATAATGCGTGTATGCATGGGTATTTTCATCGTTCCCATTTGCAGTTGCACCATGTAAAAATTACCAGTGAAGTTGGATGTAGAAAATGGTCCAGAAATAAGTGATTCAACTAAGATGTTTATACAAGAGTCCACAGATTTATCAAAAAGAGTTCTCGTGTTACGCGGTCGGGTTCACTGTTATCTCCAATCTGTTGCTGTTTGCGAATGTTTATGTAATGTGGTATACAGCTGTCTGTCCTAGGCACAAACGTTAGAACCTCATTCACTTTTTCCCTTTCTGCACTGCAGGAAGGGGACTTCGAGATGAAGCATGTCGACAAGGTAAATTCACCGACGTTCAATGTGGCTATCGCACCATTCTCGCTCTCCACTTTGGGGGACGACTCCGATGCTTTCTGATATCCAGAGGTCTCTTCTCGAGGCAGATCCGACATTGAAGCGGGTCTTTTGCTCCAACCGAATCTCTTGTAAACCATTTTTACGGTGGAACTGCATAGCGAAGCAACATTTAGTTGTACATATGTCACTCCCTCTAGTGGAGTATGAACTCTCGTTTTGTCAAATTTACGTATAGTTTTCAATGAGGAAGAAGATTCGAGTCATTGACAGTGTTTATACCACTTGCATTGATGCCCCCTGGATCACTCTGTTTACATGGAAAGATAATTGGTTTAGCCTGGGGTTCCAAGTTCCAAATTGCAAATCCTTTCACAAGAACAATTATAAGCGAAGGAAAGAGTAATTAGAAGGTAATTTCATTTGGTACCAACATGTTAGAAGCTTGCGAACTCAACTTTTCACTGGGGCTGGTTGAAAGGCTTGAGCACAGCTCTGTGCCAACATAGCAGTGGGTCTTCCACTCACCCTCAACTTATGGTAGACATAGAGAGTTACTATATTCCCTAACATGGTGGTACCGTACTCATGTGGAGTTAAGTTTTCACCTAAATTTTTCTTTTCGGTTGATTGGGAATATGAACTATGATATAGAGTCAAAGAATCAAGTTTCCACTCAAACTTTTCTTTCCGGTGGAGGGTCGACGGATCTCTCGTCTATTTCTTCCTTCAAGCTTTTAAGGACCTCCATAGATCTTAATTTTGCAATTATACGTAGCCGATATTTTCATTTGACGCCGTGCTTGCGCGCAAGCATGTGGATATGACACGTCGACGACCTTTTAAGGATGACGTGGCGCAAATTCCACCTTGTCGCTCTCTCCTCCCCTTCCTCCCTCTCGCTCTTCCCTCCGCCGTTCTTAGCGATTTCTCCGACAGAAACGGAACACACAGGACGACGAGCAGAGGCAGAGTGAGAGAGAGAGAGACAGAGATGTCGAAGCTTCTTCACACGCCGCAGATAACCTGCACAGTCCAAACCCACGGCAAGAGCTTCGCCGCAATCCTCCACCTCTCCAAACCGCACGCCCCATGTCTCCCTCTCCACAATCACCTCCATCTCTCCCCCCTCCTCTCCCCTCCTCTCCACGCGAAATCCGTGTTTTCGCTCTCAAGAACCAATCTTTCCTTCACCCATTCTTGCAATTTCGTCGCCCCGGCCGCCCATCGCAGGAGCTTCTCCGTCAGGGCGTTCGATGATTCTTCCGCGCCGGCGACCGAGGCCCAGAAGCCGGAACAGGAACAGGAAGCGAAGGAGCGAGAATCGCACGCCAAGAAAGACGGGGACTACCCCAGCGGGGAGTTCGAGTTCGAGGAGTTCGGGGTGTGGAAGCAATTCGGGGTCAAGCTCAAAATGCTCGTCGCTTTCCCTTGGCAGCGGGTGAAGAAAGGCAGCGTCTTGACTATGAAATTGCGTGGCCAGGTTCGGTCGTTCGACGAGCAATGCTTTTGGTGTTTGAGAAGCGTACTTCATCTCTCTATTATGCGTTTGGGTTAGAGTACATAACCCCCGTCAGCACATAAAGGTTGCATATTGGTTGTAGGAGGATACTTAGGTGTAGTTTCCTCGTCGTTGAAAAAAGGAAAGAAAAATTGGGTGTCTGCCATGTTAGAGGTATGCTGTACAGATGTCACTTTTGAGTTTTGGGTATTATTCTCATGAATCATGAGGGCGATTTGCAATGTTCCAATATTTTTGGAATGGCATCGAAGACTCTGCTTCCTTTTCGGTCCTCTCAATGTGGTAGTTTCATCTTCAGACTGTGACAACTGCTTATAGATACAGGAAGAGGAGAGAGATGTGTTGAGGATCTGCCCCGCTTACGAGATGCATGATAGAGAACCAGTTGAGAAGTGGTTTTCTGATAATGAAACGTTCTTTCATTTGCACAAGCTAAAAATTTGTAGTCTTTAATTTTACTCTCATGTTTCAATGTAACGTCTATTGCTCGAGAGTGCGCTACTGAGTGCTGAGTGCGAGAACAAAAACCATTTACTTATATAAATGTCTTGTTTCTTATTTGTCTCACGAGAGGGTTGGTAATTCAAGTTTACAATGATATACAACTGCAGTAAAAAAGCCTATGCATTTGGTACCTGCGGCCCTGCCCAAAATGAAAAAAAATCATATTTATTATCTCTGTAAACTTGCTTAAGATCATGTTAAATGAGTCCGTTATCTGACTCATCGTGTATACCTCTCATCGGAGTTGAAACTTCTCGTGTTTTCTTTATTGTTCAGATATCTGATCAGCTAAAGAGCCGTTTCTCTTCAGGACTCTCCCTTCCTCAAATTTGTGAGAATTTCATAAAAGCAGCATACGATCCTCGTATCTCTGGTATTTACCTCCATATTGACTCATTGAGCTGTGGATGGGGTAAAGTCGAAGAAATAAGGAGACATATCCTGAATTTCAAGAAATCAGGTAAAGAATGTGCTTACTTCTGGGTAGGCAATTACATATTATAAAGCGGCTTGCTGTTGCTAGAACCCTCATGGTTGTAAGACAGATGAATATGGTATGTGCATGCACGTGATATGCCATATAAAATGAGCTGGTTACTATGTGATTTTGGAGTTTTTGCCTTAAACTCGGTAAATCAAAATGCCTTAACTTTGATTAAGCCACCATGGTTTGCTCTATGGTATCTCTCCGTGAAATTTTTTGACAAGCTTATGAAGAGTTACTTAATGATGTGAGTTTCCAACAGGTGGTGTGAACTTATAAAGAGTTACTTGATGGAATGAGTTTACTTTAATATATTGTTACACTTTGAAAATAAGGAAGTCTTTGTGACAATATTGGGTAATTCCTGCAGCCAGAATATACTTTCACAGAATATGATGGGATAGTAGGTTCCTTTAAACTGAAGCATACCACCCCTTTAATTGCCCATTTGGCTTTTGCCTTTGAGATTTCTCCTGCCGTTGTTCATATACTAAGCGTTGTTCTTTTCCTTGTTTATGATATAGCTTTATTCTGATATTATAGGTAAATTCATTGTGGGGTATGTCCCTACATGTCGAGAAAAAGAGTATTACCTCGCTTGTGCCTGTGAAGAGTTGTATGCCCCTCCAAGTGCTTATTTTTCTTTGTATGGTCTGACAGTTCAAGCTTCCTTTTTAAGAGGTAAATTGATTCTTTAAGACCTTTAAACCTTACTGTGCTTTATCTGACAGCTGACTGACATTTGTAACTTGGATGCTTATTTCTCAGACTTGTATGCTTCGATGCTATTAGAAATCCAGTACTTCTTTCTTTTCCTCCAATTGACCAAACTTTTTTTTGTTGCTTTTTTTGAAAGGGGAGGGTCATGACATGCTCAGTATTCTGCAGGTTCCTTGATACTTGTTATTGTAGTTGTTGTTCTTTCTCTTCTTTTGGTGAGGTTGGGGGAGTGGGGAGGGGGATGAGGTTATTTGTGAACGTTTGCAGTACATCCGCTGATGTTTGAAATTCTCACTCGAATCCTTTTGTCAATTCTGTCTTTTGGTTGGTTTGTCTTGGAATCTTGAGAAGATGAACTTACAACAAAAAGCATGTGGCATGCGCATTTTCTCGTTTAAATGATTGTAATCAGTGGATGACTTGCAGCTGTAATGCATAGTTTCTGTATGCCGGCAGAAAAATAAATTGGGTAGGAACTTTAACCGTAACCTTGCCTGACTCTTTCTATAAACACTCAGCTGTTGGCAATTGGCACGGATCATTTATCTTCTGGTAGCTCATTGACTCTCTCTCTCTCTCTCTCTCTCTCTCTCTCTCTCAGGTGTATTGGATAAAGTGGGAGTTGAACCACAAGTTCAAAGGATAGGTAAATATAAAAGTGCTGGGGATCAACTCCTGCGAAAATCCATGTCTGAAGAAAATTGTGAGATGTTGACGACCATACTGGATAATATATACGGCAGTTGGATAGATGAAGTTTCTTCAACAAAAGGTGTTGTAGCTTTAAAATCATACGGGCTTGATCTTCCTATTTGTAATTGCAAAACATTTCTAAGGCTCTTCTGTTTCAAACAGGGAAGAAAAGAGAAGATATTGAGAACTTCATAAATGAAGGAGTTTTTCAAGTAGAACGGCTAAAAAAAGAGGGCTTCATAACCGACATACGCTATGACGATGAGGTGCTTGACTCTACTCTTATTGTGGTGGGATGCTGAGAACAAAGCATTTAGTAAAATCTGCAAGGCATATACCATTAATGATTTTGTCATACTATTATACATGTGAGTGGTCAGAAATTCCATGCTTGCATCTGTGAATACGAGTTTCTACTATCATTCATGGCAGTCAGAGATGCCATCAAAAGAAAAGGTGTAATCATTGCTTTTAGGAAATCTCATTCTTCTTACTTGCTTCCATGTGATAGTTTTATGTAATCAAAAGCAACATGCTGGCACTTACTAGTAGGGAGCTACTTGGTGTTCTAGTGTTTGTCTTCACTGTCCATGCCTGCTCATTTCTTATTTTATTCTGTGGTAGGCTCATCTTAGGTTACTTTTGCACTAATACTTATTTTTCACTAATGTGTAGACACGTTTCAGGTGATAACAATGCTGAAAGAAAAACTTGGAGTGCAGACGGATAAGAATCTCCCACTGGTTGATTATAGGTAGTCCACAGTTGGTCCAAGGAAGTCTCTGTTCAATTTGTGGTTAGAAGCATTTTTGCCTTGTTACTGGTCAGATGTAATCTGAAGTTTTCTAGCATGTGAGGAATTTTGGTTTTAAAAGGAATGTAAAGTTTCAGAAACAAGTGTTCTTCCCTCTGCTGAACTGGGAACAGAAGAATAAGAGTTTCAGAAATTAAATGTCACCATCTCATGTTAGTGGCTCTTTTGTTGTGGTATTCCAGGAGGTACTCAAGAGTGAGCAAGTGGACCCTTGGTTTATCTGGTGGTAAAGACTTAATAGCCGTCATACGAGCCTCTGGTGCTATAAGTCGTGTGAAAAGTCCAACAAGCCTTCCTAGTTCTTCTGGTATAATAGCAGAGCAAATCATTGAAAAAATTCGGGTTGTGAGAGGTGAGATTTCTTTGCCAGCTCAGAATACAGTTATAAGCATACTGGGTGGCATTGCCAAAGCCCTGTTGTTGTCACTTTCATAGTTATGGTTATGAAGTGGCATTCTGGTTGCTTAGTTGTGAAACGTTGTTTTAGTAATAAGCTGGAGCAACTTATGAAGAAGATACAAGTGTCTAGTGGAGTCACTGCAGTTCTTGTGTGCGGAATCTCTAGTGTTGCCATCTCCTGCTACATTTGGCAGCTTTCCTGCATAGAGTGAGTAAATATGTCCTGATGCTTAAGTGCATCAAATGATGTGTAATTAAACTTTTAGCATCTCTTGATCCATTAAGTATCAGATCAAACTCTAATTCTACTGTTGAAGTGTTTTATTATTCTACAACTCCCAGAAAAAAGGTATCTTTCAAAAAGTGTACATTAATCAGCTGGTTATATGATTTTGGATTTTCGTTTTTTTCTGCTTCAATAATTTCAGTAAATTTTGGGTAAGTGGAGGTGGATGCAAGCAAATTTAGGGGCGAAGTACATTGTTCCCTTCGTTAGTCCACGTGCTGTTAGAAAGTAAGAAATGGTCAATCTTTTATATAAAAGCCAATTCAAAAGGTTCTCCCTCTAAAGCATAGGCGGATAGCTTATCTCAAAGTGTTCCCATATTGTTATTATTTCCTTTTCGTCTATGTCACATTGAAAATTATCAATCATTGCATCTTCTTTTTCATCTCATGTGTCCTTAAACATTATATTTTTCCTTTCTGTAGAGTCAAAAAAATTTAAAGCTGCTATCATCCGAATCGACAGCCCTGGTGGTGATGCTTTAGCCTCAGACTTGTAAGTGCTGCTGTATATCACTTGAACATTGTCCAACTGTCTTTTCTGGTGTGCCGCTCTTGATACTTTTGAACATAAAAGCATATACTAGTGAGAAATCAAGCAATTCGAACGTCTTAGTTTTCTTCGGATGTGGTTGTTATTAATCGTGATAATAATATTTTGCTATCACTGTGGTGTTTTCAGTTTAATAGGGGGATAAGTGTAGAACAAGACTTAAAGTTTTGGCCCCCGGTTAATTAAGTACTTAACTTTTCTTTTTGATCAATTGAGGACTTGAGATCTTATAAATGCCCTAATTTGGTCTTGAGCCTGTCATCGATTCATTTCTAATGCCAAAGTTCCAGCATGGCTCCAACATGGAGTTCTTTGGTCATTTGGCTTATATGAAATCCAACACCTGGATTTCATCAATGATGAGTTTAAGACTAATCGGAGCCTCTTTAAAAATCTCAAGTTCTCAATGACTACCAATCAAAACAAACTCTAGTCTCTGCACTTATCCCTTTTAATAGGCTATATCAAAATGTTCTTTTGCCAAGGAAGTTCTATAGTCGTGGCATGTAAAAGCTTTTCTTCTCGATCTGGAAACACAGTAATTGTCAGTGCAAAGTCATGCGCTTTTGACATGGTTGACAATGTGCCATAAGATTGAGAAACTTCTCATCTCTCTCTAGTAGCTCCACTTACGTAGTTGGAATTTGAAGCTGGTGGGATAGCTGATAAGATGCACTTGGTAGTAGTAAAGTCTTGCCCTAAGTTTAATTGCCCTGTCATATCCATGCAGCGGAAAATCTCATCTTTAACTGTCACATTGCACGTTTTAGTCTTTCTTTCTGCTTTCTTTTCTGACTGTAGCTTAATTGGGGGTTTCATGATGCTTATGATGAGCAGAATGTGGAGGGAGATTAGGCAATTGGCTGCATCAAAGCCTGTTATTGCATCAATGGTTGATGTAGCAGCTAGTGGAGGATATTACATGGCAATGGGAACACCAACCATTGTTGCAGAAAGACTTACCTTAACTGGCTCTATTGGAGTTGTTTCCGGTGAACCTAGCATCTCTTTGCGGTCTCGTACCTTGCAATAGTTGTTGTGCTACTGCTTTTCCTTTGGATTTTCAGAGCTTCATGGAGGTTTTAACGTGGTTGAGTGTGCCATTTTTCTCCTCTCAGGGAAGCTTAACCTGGGGAATCTGTATGAAAAAATAGGTTTCTCTAAGGAGATCATATCAAGGGGAAAATATGCTGAGCTCCTTGCAGCTGAGCAACGACCTTTTAGGTGAGATGCATTGTCGCACGATACTTTGAAGTGTAAATTAAGGAAGATATCTTGATATTGTACTGGGACTTTTGAATGCCATCTTCATATTTGGATTTTATGTGATGACATGTTCCAATGAAACCATTTCTCCTGCACTTTTTTTCTGGCTTGTTCTAAATGATCGCAGGCCAGATGAGGCAGAGCTATTTGCCAAGATGGCAGATAATGCATACAAAATGTTTCGCGATAAGGCGGCTTTCTCGCGATCAATGCTGGTATGGAAGTAACATTTGGGGTTCATCTATAGGACCCCCCTTGATATACACCTGCTACTTAATGGAATTGTAATTGTTATAATTTCCCACAGGTTGATAAGATGGAGGAGGTTGCACAAGGGAGAGTATGGACAGGCAACGATGCTGCTTCACGAGGTTTGGTTGATGCAATCGGTGGATTTTCTCGGGCTGTTGCGATTGCGAAACAGAAGGCCAATATACCCCAAACTAATAAGGTAGGTCGATTGTCATGATGGTTTTCCTCTTTGCGCTTAGAAAAGGTTTACTGTTGATCTCAATAGTATTTTTTTGAACATCTCTAACTAATTACGGAAATCAAAAGAGCAAATAGAAATTTGTTTTGTGACCGAGTGGCTGCTGAGTCTGATCATTTATCTTGGGGCAGGTCACGCTCATCGAGCTGTCAAGGCCATCTCCTTCGCTCCCCGAAATATTGAGTGGGATAGGAGGCTCTCTTGTTGGGGTCGACACCGCGCTGAAGGAATTGCTTCGAGAATTGACGTTTGCTGAAGGCATTCACGCCCGGATGGACGGAATATTGTACGAGAGGCTAGAGGGCGCTTCGTTTTCCAATCCTATCGTGGCCATGATAAAGGATTATCTGAGTTCTCTCTAGAGCGTAAGCTCTGACCAGTCTCGCCACTCCACGAGAGTACACAGCATCACCGAGGCTGCAGTCCTGTGTGCTGTCATATTATTATAAGCCGGAGGTACGAGAATGTTCGCTCGTGTATTAATCAGGTGACACTTTTCTTTAGCTTTCCGCTTGCCATGTGGCGTGACATGTCTAGCGGCTAAGTTGCAGGTTATTCGGTTATTAACGTTAATGAGGGGGTAACATTTAAAAAATCTTTTCACCAGAGAAAATCATGCCGAAAATTTGGCCGATGTTCATGCTGAAAGGCGAAAGATGAGCTGATATTATTTACACTGGGCAGAAAAGCCTCGCTCGCACGGACTCGCGGGAGGGGCTAGAAATTGCCCGCTCAAATATACGAATATGGTCATTTACTTTTTTTTAATATCAATATTGAAATGTTGGTATACAGATTTCTATATATTTCTGCCGTAAATTTTTGACAAATTCTTTTAAAAGTAATTTATAAGTGAATGTTGTAGCAAACTCAGTTATTTGACGTGTTTCATGAAAAAGTCAAATGAGTGTACCATCTCAAACATTTTAATTTTCAAAGATTAATCGTAGATACGAGCCTGTGCATCGATCTCAATCCTCTTCGGGAATTGGACCTGGTTGTTGGGAAGAAATTGGACCAAATCAGTTGGGAAGAAATTGGACCAAATCAGTTCGAAGAAATTGGATCAAATCAATGGAACTGATAGGGTATCTTTTTATTCAGTAAGAGCAAAAGGTTATGTGCGAGAGCAAGCTCTTCTTTTACTTCCTCGTAATTAGTAATTTCATACCATATTAAAGAAGTTTCCAATTTATTTTAGAACTTTTGGAAAGATAATAATAAATTTTTTTAAAAAAAATAACATTGCTGCTTCCTAGGACAACCCGTTCGGCCTGGTCTAGTTCATGGGCGGACAATAAACTCCTGGTTCTCACTTTGTCTAGTTCATGGGCGGACAATCAACTCCTGGTTCCCCCCAAAGTGGGAACCGACCATATTTAGCCTGATTCTTGGTTTTGAGGTGGAAATTGACTTACTTTGAGATTGGTCACTCTTACTTCATGCACTCGCTATGGGTGTGCAAGGTCATTGAATTAGTGCGATCTATTAATTTGTTTCGGCAAAAAATGCATTCTATTTCTCAATGTTAGGGAAATCTTTTATGATGTTTTGAAGATGAAAAAATAAATCAAAGGCTACTAACGTGTTTAATGGTTGAGTAATAGACTATGTAGATGATAAAACATCTAAATGATATTATCAAAGTCTATACTTGGAAGAACCAGAAGACAGACTACTTGAGACTGTGTCCAGATCTTAAGGCTAAATCTGTTCAGAAGTAGATTATGTTTAGACTTACGTTCAGATTGTAAAGTCTATTCTGAAGACTGCCAGATTTTTGTGTCAAAGTTTGTTTTACATCAAAAGTCTGTCATCTCTGACAAATTCTAGACTGAACGCAAGTGAAGAAGGAAGACTCTTACACTTTATTTTAGATAGAACACTCTTAGATTTTACATACAGAATGAGACTCAAGTCCAGAACGTGACAAGGTTTAGAATGAGACACATGTTCAGAATGTAACAGAATTAGAACGAAGCATGTCTAGAACGAAACAACTTAACAGAACATAACATAAGTCCCAAACATATAACGGCTAATGATCTGATTTGGATTCTACATCAAGATAGATTTGATTGACTCAATCTAATTGATTAACAATTGGATCTTGAAGACAAGAACTTTCCATACGAAAAAGCTTTACTTATGGAAACCAAGATTCTGTTTGTATGGACGATTAGAATCAATTTGTATGACTCAACGGTTACTAAATATTCTAGATACAGATCTGTCTAATGGGTAGATTGGAAGACGATCCTTTAGATACTGTCCAACAGCTAGTTTGGAAGTGGAGGATTATTTAAGGAGATCAAGGACCAATGAGCAAAAAAGAGAGACAGAGCATAGAATTTATAATTCCAAAATCTGAGTGAATTTCGATCATACACTTGTCTTTCGTGAGTTTTAGTGAGATAGTGTGATCTACCACTAAGTGTTTGCACTCAAAATTGTAATCTCTTATTGATTGCATAGTGGAATCCCGCCAGAAGGCTGTTAGCGTGGGAGAGTGGACATAAACTTGATCAAAGCTGAACCATTATAAATTCTATGTTCTTATTCTATTCTTGACCCGAACCAACGCCGCCACCACATGGGGTGGTAAAACTCCTTTACTTTGTTTTTTTTTTTTTTTGGTAACCCAGGGAACCCCATAAGTCGATAGCCGGCGAGCAAATCTGGGGGAGCGATTGCAGGACCCACCACCACAGTACTCTGGGTAAGAATCCCTAACGACGTCTCTGAGATTTGAACTTCTCTCTTTCGTGAGGGGGAGAGAGCCCGAGCCAGCTGCGTCGCTATGGGTGGTGGTCATTTACTTTGTTCGTAGTTCTGTTTATAGTTAAAGTATGAACTCGTTCAAAATTTTGTTGTTTCTTAGACTTAATTCAAAAGCAAAATATTTTATTACTCTTTGCGAAAATTGTCTTCACACCTATTCACCCCTCTCTAGGTGTTCATACTAACACTTACACTCAACACATATAATAAGTCATGGACGAGATAGCTCCTTCCTCCTCTTACTTTTTCTCAACCTCGATTGTCCTTTCAAATTGTAAAATTGAAGAAGTGAATAATTTTCACTCGACTTCTTCCTTAAATAGACACTAAATTGAGCATGTGTGCATTATGCTGCTAAAAAATCCATTTGTTCAAGCTCATGCATCGGTTAATTGAATTTGACGGTAAATATATTTTTTTTTTTTTTAGTTTTTGTTTGCTTGGATTTAATTATCTTGATTCCAATGGGCTCCCTAACTAAAATGCATTTACAATCCATTGTCAATGTGAAAATTTTTATCATGCACTTTCATATAAGGGATAACTAGCCCTGATACTATGTGAGAAAGTCCAACTCAAAAGCTTAAATCAATAGAGGAAAGAAAATCACATAAATATAAATAATATTTATGATTCATTGTCAAGCGATGTGAATAATATTCCAATACAATTTTTTACTCTATGCAACATGTCAAAGAGAATTAGCAAAAATCATTTGAAGTCACGACATCCCCATCACAATAGTTACTGACTTTGGCTGTCAAGCTATGCACAAGCTATGTACAGTGACTTGCCAGGGAACTCAGTTTCGGACTGGTGCAGCAGTTTCTGTACGGGTTGACAAAATTTTTTCTTACTCTATTATTTGTCTGGTCGAGGGCTTCATGGACGGGCTAGGTAGGTGTGCCAGCACAATTCTAGAGTTTGGGACTAGATTGGGCATAATATAGGATCTTCAGGACTCTTGTTTATGTCATAATACCTAACATAGCCAAGATTTCGAAGTATCAAAAACGTGAAGTCGGCACGAGGCATGTGGACGCAAGGTATTCTCATTATCATAATGGATATGTACGCGAGAAGTTTCACATTGAGCAAGTGATATGGCGTGGAATAATAAATATATTCTAAGTCGGCCTATTATTCATTGACTTAAATTTTTGAGTGATTATGAGTCCAACTGAATTTATTAATGAGCTCGGACTTAGGCTTCCTTTTAATAATCTCTTCGGGTAAATGTGTCATACTCATAGGTGTGTTAGAACCAAATTGGAACCGATTTGAACCGATTTGAATTTTCATAGATTTTCGGTTCGGTTTGATTAATCGGACCGAACTAAAAATCATCCCTCTTCTTAATATCGCAATTTAGACAATATCTCTCATTTTATACTAAAAATCTCTTTTTAATATTTCGAAAAAGAAAACTGAATTTGTGAATATGCCAAACTTCCTATCTTCCTATGTAAGCAAAAACCCATATAGAATCTCAATGCTGGTATACAGATTTCTATATCCCGTAAATTTTCGACAAATTCTTTTAAGAGTAATTTATAAGTGAATGTTGTAGCAGACTCCGTTATTTGACGTGTTTCATGAAAAAGTCAAAGTAGTGCACCATCTCAAACATTTTAATTTTCCCAGATTAATCGTATCTATTTTAATTTTCAAAGATTAATCATAGATACGAGCCTGTGCATCGATCTCAATCCTCTTCGGGAATTGGATTGGACCGAAATGATCTATTCTGAGTGAAATTTGGTTCTTGGTTGTTGGGAAGAAATTGGACCAAATCGGTGAAACTGATAGGGTATCTTTTTATTCAATAAGAGCAAAAGGTTATGTGCGAGAGCAAGCTCTTCTTTTACTTCCTCGCAATTAGTAATTTCATACTACATTAAAGAAGTTTCCAATTTATTTTAGAACTTCTGGAAAGATAATAATTTTAAAAAAATAAAAAAAATAACATTGCTAGTTCTAGGACAACTCGTTCGGCCTGGTCTAGTTCATGGGCGAACAATCAACTCTTGGTTCCCCCCAAAGTGGGAATCGACCATGTTTAGCCCGATTCTTGGTTTTGAGTTGGAAATTGACTTACTTTGAGATTGGTCACTCTTACTTCACGCACTCGTTATGGGTGTGCAAGGTCATTGAATTTCGCTATGGGTGTGCAAGGTCATTGAATTAGTGTGATCTATTAATTTGTTTCGGCAAAACATGCATTCTATTTTTCAATGTTAGGGAAATCCCTTATGATGTTTTGAAGATGACAAAATAAATCAAAGACTATTAACGTGTTTAATGATTGAGTAATAGACTATTCAGATAATAGAACATGTAAATAATATTATCAAAGTCTAGACTTGGAAGCACCAGAAGACAGACTCTATGCTGAAGCTGAACTTATTCAGACTATGTCCAGACCTTAAGGCTAAATCTGTTCAGAAGCAGATTATGTTCAAACTTACGTTCAGACTGTAAAGTCTATTATGAAGACTGCTAGCTTTTTGTGTCAAAGTCTGTTTTACATCAAAAGTCTGCCATCTCTGACAAATTCCATATTGAACACAAGTGAAGAAGGAAGACTCTTAGACTTTACTTCAGACAGAACACTCTCAGACTTTACATATAGAACGAGACTCACCAGAACGTGATAAGGTCCAGAATGAGACACGTGTTCAAAATGTAACAGAATCAGAACGAAGCATGTCCAGAATGAAACAACTTGACAGAAGGTAACATAAGCCCCAAATATATAACGATTAGTGATCTGATTTAGATTCTACATCAAGATAGATTTGATTGACTTAATCTAATGAATTAATAATTAGATCTTGAAGACAAGAACTTTCTATACGAAGTAGCTCTACTTATGGAAATCAAGATTTTGTTTGTATGGACGATCATAATCAATTTGGGATTCTACTTCTATCACTCAATGGCTACTAAATCTTTTGGATTCAATGGGTATATTGGAAGACGATCCTTTAGATACTGTCCAATGGTTAGTTTGGAAGTGGAGGAGTATTTAAGGAGATCAAGGACCAATGAGCAAAAAAGAAAGACGGAGCACAAGTGAGCTTAAACGTTTGTGATTATGAGAGAAATACCAAAATAGTGACTTAATGAGATAGTGTGATCTACCACTAAGTGTTTGCACTCAAAGTTGTAATCTCTTATTGATTGCATAGTGGAATCCAGCCCGGAAAGGCATTAGCGTGGGAGAGTGGACGTAGACTTGATCTAAGCCGAACCACTATAAATTTTGTGTTCTTATTCTATTCTCTAAACTCCTTTATTTTGTTTTTTTTTTTCGTTTTTTTTTACCCTGGAACCACTGTACAGCCGGCAGCCGGCGACGTAAACAAGGGGGAGCACTAGTGCGGGGACCCACCTCTCACGGTACTCCACTTTAGTCGCGCAATGGGGGCGTGAAGTTTCGAACCCCTCCCCTCCCGGATGAGGGGGCAAGGCGCGAACCAACGTGTCCACTACGGGGTGGGTAACTTCTTTACTTTGTTCGTAGTTCTGTTTATAGTTAAAGTATGAACTCGCTCAAAGTTTGTTGTTTCTCAGACTTAGTTTCAAAAGCAAAATATTTTTATTACTCTTTGCGAAAATTGTCTTTACATTTATTCACCCCACTCTAGGTGTTCATACTAGCACTTACACTCAACACATATAATGAGTCATGGACGAGATAGCTCCTTCTTCCTCTTACTTTTTCTCAACCTCGATTGTCCTTTCAAATTGTAAAATTGAAGAAGTGAATCATTTTCACTCGATTTCTTCCTTAAATAGACACTAAACTGAGCATGTGTGCATCACGTTGCTAAAAAATCCATTTGTTCAAGCTAATGCATCGGTTAATTGAATTTGACGGTACATAATTTTTTTTTTTTTTTTAGTTTTTGTTTGCTTGAATTTAATTATCTTGATTCCAGTGGGCTCCCTAACTAAAATGCATTTACAATCCATTGTCAATGTGAAAATTTTTATCACGCACTTTCATATAAGGGATAACTAGCCCTGATACTATGTGAGAAAGTCCAACTCAAAAGCTTAAATCAATAGAGAAAAGAAAATCACATGAATATAAATAGTATTTATGATTCATTGTCAAGCGATGTGAATAATATTTCAATACAATTTTTTACTCTATGCAACATGTCAAAGAGAATTAGCAAAAATCATTTGAAGTCACGACATCCCCATCACAATAGTTACTGACTTTGGCTGTCACAATAGTTACTGACTTTGGCACAAGCTATGTACAGTGACATGCCAGAAAACTCAGTTTCGGACTGATGCGGCAGTTTCTGTACGGGTTGACAATTTTTTCTTACTCCATTATTTGTCTGGTCGAGGGCTTCATGGACGGGCTAGGTAAGTGTGCCAGCACAATTCTAGAGTTTAGGACTAAATTGGGCATAATATAGGGATCTTTTTGGACTCTTGTTCATGTCATAATACCTAACATAGCCAAGCCGGCACCAGTAGATGCAAATGTATACTTGTAAAAAATGATGGTATCACGAGGCGTGTGGACGCATGGTATTCTCGTTATCATAACGGATATGCACGCGAGAAGTTTCACATCGAGCAAGTGATATGACGTGGAATAATAAATATATTCTAAGTTGGCCTATTATTCATTAACTTAAATTTTGAGTGATTATGAGTCCAACTGAATTTTTTAATGAGCTCGGACTTAGGCTTCCTTTTAATAATCTCTCCGGGTAAATGTGTCATACTTATAGTTGTGTTAGAACCAAATTGGAACCGATTCGAACTGATTTGAATTTTCGTACATTTTCGGTTCGGTTTGATTAATTGGACCGAACTGAAAATCGTCTCTCTTCTTAATAACGCAATTTAGACAATATCTCTCATTTTATACTACGTTAAAACCGTTAATTTTGCCCGTTAAAGCGCACGCTTCGTCCTCTACGAGAGATCATTTTATGTTCTGATCACACTACCAACGTGATGTAACCAATCAATGGCACAGCTCGAGGGACATGAATTCCATCCGCTTTGCATTCGAACTTCGAGAATCTCAATCGCCTCCTGATCAACTCTCTTCTCCACATGTCATTGTCGCACGATGATTGCCGTGGTTAAAAAAATTGGAGACGTCGTCACTGCGTTCGCATCTCTTACGCATCTAAAACTCCCGATTCGGTGCGATGGGTGCGTACGGCGAGCCCGTCGTCATTAAAGGCGTGAGGCCGAACGACTTGAATGTACGTAACCCCCGTCATGCGCTCCGCATTCCCCTCCCCCTCCCCCGAAAGACAAAAGAGCTCCTCTTCTTCGCCTTCGCTCCAGCCACTCTCTTCCAGCTTCGGAGATTTTGGCATTCGATTGACGACGCGACGCCTCTTTGTCGGTAGATGAGGTGAACTCGAAGGTGCCGCGACGGTCGACGCATCGGAGATTGAACAAACACGACCAGTGAGTCTCTCTGTCCGTGTGCATGTGCTGCTTTCGAGTCGGCTTTTCGATGCGATTAGATGTGGAGATCATGCATGAGCCGACGGTGAAGTATGCATGTCGTAAGCTTTTGCCGCTGTCCGCATTCGTTGCGAAATGCAGTTTGCATTCGCGGCGACGCTCCGAGTCGAACTTTACCTATGGAACGTGTCGTCGCCGATAAGTCTCTGCTTTTTCAGAAAACTCTTCCTTTTTCCACCTCTGTAACGATCGAGTTCTCTTCCGCGCATCTTTGCTCCGGAACATTCGTGGCCAATGCAGAGTGAAAATCATTCGCTTCTTCGTGTCTTCGCATCTTCTAGCAACAACTGTGTTCGAGAACGATGTCCCGAACACGGTGGTTTTCTGAAACTGAAAATCTGCAGAACTTCTCCGACAACATCTGTTTCAAAAATCAAGCCGTTTAGCAAACTGAATTTAACTTATCATCATCTCTCAACTGCAGCTATTTTCTATGCTAGGGTCGATTGTTTTTGTTTGGAAGTGCAGTTCGTCTACGTGTTAAGTAACTAAATAGAAAAAGTTCTTCGATGCGATGGTTTGCTCATGTTGCGTGTATAATTTTTTTTTTTTCGCTCATGTTGCGTGTATAATTAGTACTCTGAAGATTGAAGTATTCTTTATTAAGTATGGTCCACGAAAGCTCTCGAAAGTACTTTGGGTTTTCGAATCGAGATGCAATAATAGGAGGTACTGTCTCTGCCTACTCATTATCTTGAAATTTTTTGTGACCTTTTTGATCCGATGGTGCTATGTAGACAGCCGAGCTAATTTCGGTTGCCCAATTTTCCAGAAACAAACTGGTTCTCCGCTTGACTTTCGTGGGCTTGAAACATGCTTCAAGTTCACGCCGGTTTCAGCATTAAAGTGCGATCATTCCTTTCTTGAAAAGACGGATGTTTTTGGGGTCAAAAGTTTTTTTTTTTTTTTTTTTTTGATATCCAGGAATCGTTGAATAGCCGGCAGCCGGCGACGTAAACTTGGAGTGGCGGTAGCACCGGACCCACCACGGCAACGCCGCACTTAAGTCCACTAATGAATGCGCCAGTATGCTAATCATGGGGTTTGAACTCTCGCCCTACCCTACCGTGAAGAGGGTTTGAGCGCATACCAACGCAGCCATCGTTATTCTTCAAAAACTAAGGAAAACCCTTGTCCCTGTCAAGCAAAGTTTCTCCTCTCTTAAAAAAAGATATAGACATCTACTATCATGAACCCGATTCATATTAGCCAGTAATTCGTTGAATCACGTAGATCTCACAAAAGGCCCCGCCAAATGAATCCACCCCGATACATTAGGCTCATGTGATCTTGGAGCACTCAATGACATAACATCTTCTTGGTGAGTCGACCGACTCGATCTAGATGAATGGGATGTGAAAATTATGTGAACATGTTCAGATCTAAGTCATTAATGAAATTTGAACATTGCGTGGTCTCGAGCTTGGGCCGGGAGTTAAAAGACTCAAGCTTCCATGGCTCGAGCCCACGATGGAAAACGAAGGAAAGAAGAAAAGCATCCTTAAATCTTTTTTTTCTCACGAATCCGGTTGCAAGAAAACCGTCCATCCATCAGTGGGTGATGCTAGACGTTTGGGCCATGAAAACCCTTTCTGTTTCAACGCAGTTGGTGCTGCCTCAAGAGAATCTAGGAGGGGACAGAGAGACGAGTATTGCATTCGAACTGCTCTGCCCAGCCGACCTAAAGCTCATACATAGCTAGCCGTAGTAGGTGCATGATGGGCAAATTATGACACCTCGTCGAACAAGGTCCACACGATTTGTCCTAAGTAGTGTACGCCTTTTCAACAGTGGTCTCCGATTAGCCCACCTCCCTCGGACAAGAAAAGGCTGAGAAATTTCTTGCCCTGCCGCGAGCGTTCCGTCTCTGTCTGTCTGTCTGTCTCTCTGTCTCTCTGCCTCTCCCTTTCTTGAGGCTTCACTCCAGCAAAAGGAGAAGATAAAAATTGCAAAAGGAAAGCTGACGCGGAACGCATGTCTTTTCTGTTGGGACGGGAGAGTGAATTTTTATATTTGCATGGTTAAACCGCGATAGCGACTGGAGAGCAGTCCACTGTAATTTACCTTGACGGAGGGATCTTACCCGGTAAGAAAACGGAAGCTTGCGCTCAAAGTTCACGAGCCACCACCGCCCTTCCTCTCGCCTTCTCCCGCCCAACAACGCGTAGCCTCTCCCTCTCGCCCATCTCCACCTCATTGTCTTGCTTTTCCTTGCGTGTTCACCCTTTCTTTCCTTAGCTTAGAATTTAGCTTCTCCCTTTTTCACTGTACGGCACATAGGATGTTCCCATCTCTTTCCGTGCCATATAAAGCCCACTAAGCTTTAGGAATATGGAATTTCGAACTTCTCCTGCCAGCCCCCATCTCGTTTCCAGTCTTTCAATATCGATCGGTTTCGTCGACGAGCCTTGCATGAGGTTGCATTGGGATTGTTGCTACCTTTGATCCTGGAAAGCGTACAAGGAAAGGAGCTTGAAAAGTTTTGCTGCGATTGCTTCATTTGAAATCGTAGTTGGGTCATTCAGGGGCTGTTTGGTAACGTGCCAAATGGTACCCGATTCTGATTTTTTGTCCCAAGAGTAGTTTTGAAACAGAATTGCGTTTAGTAAAATTTTTGTTCCCGGAAATGGATTTGGAGTAGAATCAAGAATAAAAAAAGAAGTTGATTCTTGTTCTGGGAACAAATTTGAAAATCAAAACCTAACTCTTCTTCTTCTTCATCGACCGCCATCCCGCGACCGCCGTCTGCCGCCGTCCACCGCCGCCGGTTGCCGGCAACCGGTCTGACGAGCTCGCCGGAAAGCTTGCCAGGCCAGGGCGAGGTCCGGCGAGCTTGCCGGAGGCAACCCAGCCACCGGCGAGGCTCGCCCAGCCTCGCCGATGGCCAGGCGAGCCTCGCCCGGCCCGGCGAGGCCCACTTGGCCACCGGGGCTCGGCCTTGCCGAGGGCCGGCGACGCTCCGATGAAGTCGTCGGCCACAAGAAGAAGAAGAAGAATAATAGGAGAAAAATGAAAAAAAAAAAGAAAAGAAAAAAAAGGAAAAAAGTAAAAAAATTATTTAAAAATTAAAAGAAATTGATTTGGAACAATCAATAAGACGGATTAAACGCAATTCTATTCTAGAATCGAAATTTTGGACGATTACCAAACGGCTTAAAATGCTTAGAAATTATTCTCGGGAACGAATAAAAAAAAATCATTTTCGATCAGAATCTATTCCCGAGAACAGGATCGTTACCAAACGCGCCCTCAGATTCCAGCATTTATTAAGCTACCAACAATGCCTTTCGGTTTCTCCATGTCTTGTCATCTTTTTTGCCACTTCCATTTCCCTATCGAGATTGAGAATTTGGAGGTGAAACCTCCATTTTCGAGGTCTCTGAATCGAGCAAATAATGAAATGGGACTCGCACAGGAACCTCAGATAATTCCTGGAAGCCAGCCATGCCGGCTGGTGACACGAACACCGTGGGCTACGAGGTCGACTGGAGGGTTTTGCTCTGTGCGACCTGGGTCTTTGCATCGTCGTGCTTTGCATTGATGCCTGTGAGGAAGTATGAGGCTTTTTGCAGTCGAAGTAGTGGAAATGGCGACCGAGAAACCCACAGAGAGGCTGCGAGTGTTTTGTATAATGACGAGACCTGGACTCCATGTCTGAAAGGAATCCACCCGGCTTGGCTTCTGGCTTTCAGAGTCATTGCCTTCTTCTTGCTCATAATAATGTTATGCGTGACCACTTACGTGAACGGCGCCAGCATATACCTCTATTACACTCAGTAAGTCCTCTGTTTCCCCTCTTCTGCATAATCAGTTTCTCTCATTTATTATCATCTCAGTTGAAGTGTATGTAGATTTGGGGTACGGATAATACTTCGCTACGCAAGCTTGTCATTTAGCAGTTCATAGAATTTTGTTGCAATTGAGTATTATCAATTACATTTACGGAATTCCCTGGATCGGTCTACATTGGAAAACTGCATGCATTCCATGGGATCACAGAAATTTGTTAGAAAGTTTAATTATGGAGCTTTTGGGTTCTGTAGAATTTTATTAATTTGACACAGAGGGCTTCCTAATTGAAGTGTAGGCAACATTAACCCGATCATAACGAGAAGAAGTAGGGTTTTCTTCCTTTTAATGATGTATGCCTGAAGCACGAATCTCGTCCCTTAACAAGTTGCTCTCACCCGAAAATGAGGCTTTATTCATAATTTCACAGGAAGCACTTTCTTGTTACTAGCTACATGAAAGGTCTAGATTTCTTCCATCACTTCGTCTGAGGTTGACAGAATAAATTTCTTTCTCGACAGGTGGACTTCTATGTTAGTTACCATCTATTTCGGGGTATGTTTTCTGCAGCTCTGCTGAGCCACCATGATCAAGTCCTTCGTTTTAAATCTTTGCGTCTATGTTTCCACTAGTCTCTACCCTCTTATTTTCTCTACAACTCTGACATGACTACTTTGTGGGGCTCCACAAGCTTGGTTCGTTGCTCTCTGCATACGGATGTTACAGGTACGATAACAAAATAAGTGATTCTCACAATGTGGAGATAAATTCAGAGAAAGCAAATTTTGCGGCTCTAAAGCTGAGGGATTCTTCTGGCATGGCTAGCTCCAACAAAAGCTCTGCTCCACCTGGTGAAGCTGTTCGTGAAACTGCAGGCATTTTTGGCTATTCCTTTCAAATAATATTCCAGGTACACATTGAGCATGTGATTATTTCCTCGTAAGCTTTGAGGAGGGGTCAGGACATTGACATTTTTTTTCCCTCTCGTTAATGACAGATGAATGCTGGTGCGGTCATGCTTACAGATAGCGTCTACTGGTTCATAATTGTTCCGTTTCTCACCAAAGAAAATTATAGACTGAAATCTGTAAGTAACTGAATGCCGCTTAGTTCTTCTTTAGCACAAAAAAAAAATACAATCGAATTCTTAGATGGTGGTGATTCTGTGATAGAGGATTATACAATAGCTACTTCATACAAATGGGAGAATGTATAACTACTCTCTTCTTTGTGAACTCAGCACAGTAGCGCATTTCCTAATAATTGGCAAATTGCCCGTTGGAAATTCCATCAGTCTCTTACTTGTATCCATTTGAAACAAAATTGCTTAAACAATTTGGGTCCTTCCCAATGACTTGTCTGTTGTGTGCTGCTTATCTAACGTATTTATCTGACCTTTCACTTGCAGTTGGACATAAGCATGCATACCATCGACGTTGTTTTACTTCTTGGAGATACAGCTTTAAATAGCTTGGTAAGCAAGTAGCTCGCTGGCATTACTTTCTCTCTCTTTTAAGGTCAGATACCATGTGTTCTGATTCCTGGAGTTCTTCCCTTGCAGCGGTTTCCTCTTTTTCGGATCGCATACTTCTTCTTGTGGACGACCATTTACATTATTTTCCAATGGGTTATCCATGCTTGCTTCACCATCATGTAAACCGTCTATGATTTTTTAGCTGCATCATCGGTTCATCATGACCTATACTTATCATGACACTAATTGCATACTGCTTTGCAGGTGGCCGTATCCATTTCTTGCCTTGTCATCTCCAGATGCTCTTTTATGGTATGTAGACCTTGTGACATTTTGTTGGACAGCTCGTCCTTCAACGTTTACTATGCATGAGAAATGAACAATGCGAGTCCCCCTTAATCTTCCCCACTCAAATTACTTTTATTTAACTACACTTGCAAACTGAGACGGATTTGGACACCTGGATGGTTCAATTGGAGACCCGGCTTTGTTTTCGAATTTGCATTACTATGATATGTATCTGGTAGTTTCAAACAGCCTTGGTTGATTCTCTGCAAATGATTGTAAGGCTCAATTCACATAGAAAGCTATTATGGCCACGATCTAGTTCATTGCATGCAATCCTGTCAGAATTTGTTAGCAGTTAAGAAAGCAAAGCAGGTTTCCTAGTAGTTTGGTTAGCTTTCCTGAGCAACTAGTCTTGACTCCTCTTTGATGGGATTTGAAGGTACTTGTCCACAGCGCTAATGCACTTCCCATGCTATGGCATTTTCGCTTTGGTTGTAAAGCTGAAGCACATTCTGTTGACAAGATGGTTCCCTCAGTCGTATCAATGCTCGAGGTGACATGGATGAATGCTTGTACACGAAGCAAACCTATTTCATGCTGTTGGAGAAAGGATCATTGATTGATTCCCAATTCAGATTAGGATCTCACAATTAATACAATAAACCGTAGACGAGGAATATTTGGAGGAAGAAAATATTGTATACATATTCTTTCCCATTTATTTCCTTCAATTCTTGTACTATAAACACTGTCGAAGGGTTGTATACTTTACAGACACAGAAATACAAACATTATTCTTCCATTGCTCCACATTTCCTGTCACATGCTATCCGGAAGAGTTCCTCCGTTGAAGGAAGCAGCAGCACGGGAGACTACATTGATACTTCGTTTTGAGATAATGCATAGGTGATAGCAGAATCATTCAATACATGCAGTTTTGGAAGTAGAAAATAAGTAGGAGAAATTAGTTCAACATAGCTTCCTTTGTCTTGGGAACATGTCGCAGCCACAAGTCTAGAACTTGCAGCTGTCTGAAAGAATTCAAAAGAATGGAATTGTTTTTTTTCCTCCTTCTGGGCATACGCTCATCTCATTTGTTCTTGCAATGTTCATTATGTCTCTACTTCATTGTAACAGACACGAGCATGTGAGGTAACATGTACTGGACACCATTTTAATTCTAGCGATGTTGCCTTTGTATCCTGGTGCTCTTACCGAACAAGATTTCATTGGTCAATTATATCACAAGTTGCATTAACAAGTGCCTATGGAGCACTCCTTTTTAAAATGGAAAATGACACGGATAGTTCTTGAATTTTGACCCAATATGCAATGTAATCCTCGACCTTTCAATTTAGTCAATGTGGTTCTCGCGTTTTTGCCCAATATACAACATTGTCTCTGAATTTTTAATTTATTTAATGTGATCTTCGAACTTTTGAAACTTTTGGTGAATATTCAAACTAATCTCTGGATTATATGAAGATAATCAATGTTATCCTTCCGTTCAAGGACAACATCGAATATGGAGATGAGTTTGAACATATACCAAAAGTTTAGAGACTACATTGCACATTGAATTAAAATTTATGGATCATATTGAACAAATTAAAAATTTAGATATCACATTATATATTGTGTCATAATTCTCGTTTTCCCTTTTAAAATGAATGAACTATCCATTTTAATGAAGCCATTCAATTTCTGAAGCACATTATGTGCCCTAAGAGCAAAATAGATCCAAGGCTCACATATGATTTCTCTCTCAAATTTGGAGGGGAAGGAAAAGAAACTCAATTTGGAGTGCCTTTTCCAAACTATTCACCAGTCTTTTTTCAAGTCTTAAACAAAGGAGGATAACTTTAGGCTATGTTTGGTAAAATTTATTTTTGTTCCCTGGAACAACTATTTCTATTATTTTGTTTCGAGAACGAAAAAAGAATAAAAACCTGTTTGGTAAAACTTTTGCTCTTGGGAATAAAAAATATATTTTTTTCTTATTCCCGGAAATAATTTCAAGAATCTATTTTTCTCTCTCTTCTTTTTTCTTCTATTTTCTTCTTCTTCTTCTTCTTCTTCTTCTTCTTCTTCTTCTTCTTCTTCTTCTTCTTCTTCTTCTTCTTCTTCTTCCTTTTGGCTGGTTGTCGACCTTAGATATGGTTGGCGTCGGTGACCTTGCCGGAGCGTCGCCGGCCCTCGGAGACGCCAAACCATGGCGAGGCTCGCCTCGCCAAGCCAAGCGAGGCCAAGGCTCGCCGTGGCCAAGCTGGCCTTTGACGAGCTTGTCGGACATCTCATAGCCGGTCGCCGGCCATGGCGGTGGCCGACGACCGGACAAAGAGAAAGGGAAAAAGGAAAAAGAAAAAAAGGAAAAAATAAGAAAAAAATTAAAAGAAATAAAAAATCTAATAATCTTACCAAACGTATTTCTATCCCGAGAATAAAAATTTTGAGAAGTTATCAAACGCATTCTTTTGCTCAGAAATTATTCCCGAGAACAGAAATAGAAAAAATAATTTCTCATTAAAAATTGGGGGTAAGTATACTATCGGTGCCAAAACTTGTGTACGGCGCTCACTTTGGTGCCAAAAGTTTATTTTGGATCACTTAAGTGCCAACAAATTTGAAAAACGATCATTTCAGTGCTAACGCCGATGAATTTGGCCGGAAATCCTATGTGACACTTTTTTTATTAATTTTTGAAGCCGACGTGGCTCGTCGGAGAGTTGAGTCAACATACAAACACCAAAACGACGCCGTTTGGCATCTTTCCCCCAACTTAGAAACCCTAAATCCCCAAATTGAGAGAGAGAGAGAGAGAGAGAGAGAGAGAGAGAGAGAGAGAGAGAGAGAGAAGGCATGTCATCTTCGTCTTCTTCTTCCTCGAAGACCAACACCAGCAGCGAGAGAGAGATAGAGAAGGCATGTCATCTTCGTCTTCTTCTTCCTCGAAGACCAACACCAAGAAGCACCGCACCACCGAAGACCAAGACCGGCAGCACGAACCAAAGACAAAAGACACCAACCCACCTTCAACCCCTCTTCTTTCTCCTCCTCCTATTCTTCCTGCCACTTCTTACTTGAGCAACAATGTTAGTCTCTCCTCGCTCACTTGGTCGAGCAACTACAATGGTGGCTGAGCGACGGTGGTTGAGCGATGGCGGGCGAACGACGGTGGCCGAGCGGCGAAAACCCTAATTTCAATCCCCATATGAGCTATATGGCGTTGTTTCGTGAGGATGTCCACGTATAATGGCAAAACGACGTTGTTTCTTGAGGAGGATGGAAAACAACGTTGTTTTAAAGCCACCACAATTTTTTTTTTTAAATATAAAAGCCACGTAATTAATCTGGTCGGAATCTCTTGCCGGTGGCACCAAAGTGATCGTTTTTTCTCTGATTTGGCACTTAAGTGATCCGACGGAAACTTTTAGTATCAAAGTGAGCGTCGTACACAAGTTTTGGCATTGATAGTGTACTTATCCCTCAAAAATTGTTTCCCGGAACAGAATCGTTACTAAACGCGCCAATGTCCTTTCACATATCTAACTTAAATTACAAAGAAAAGCTCTCTTTTATATATATTTATATATTTTTGGTTGTAAGCTCTCTTATAGTTCGAATGGTAGAAACATTTTAGGATTAAAAAAAAACATAATTCTCAAATAACAATGTGAAAATTCGAAGTATATTTGATAATTTTATCAAGTTTGCTCTTTTCGTTTACTATACACAAGTGCATTTATTTCATAGAAAATGAGTAATTTGAAATTGATTATTTATATTATTTAAAATAATTAATCAATGAAAGATATTTTCATTGTTCATAATAGATTTGCCTAATTATTATCAAGAGGACAGAAATTTTCCGGAAGAATGAAGAAGAAAAGAGGGCGTGCAATTTCACACCGTGGGCCGCTTCGCTTTCCTCTGAGATTTGCCCTCTAAAACCCAAAACCCCTAAACACCCGGGAAAGGAAGAGAGTAATTGTCAGTGCAAAGTCATGCGCTTTTGACATGGTTGACATGAGCATTGGCATTTTGGAGATGCGATTTCACTATTCACCAAGTCACTATTTATCATCTTCTTCCCCGCCCATCTTCTTCATTGTTCATCTTCTTCTTCGCGGTGGGCGGCGCTCAGCCACGAGCGGCCAGATTTGGCTGCCAGGAAGCCTCACCAGGTCGCGCAATCTCGGGCGAGGTGGCGAGGTCGCGCGACCTCGAGTGTCGCCCGGGTTGCGCAAACCGGGGCGCCGCCGAGGTCGAGCGACCCAAGCGACGTCGCTTGAGGCCACGCGACCTCGGGCGCGCGCCGCCGCACTCAACCTCGGGGCGTCGCCCGAGTCCACGACCTCAAGCGACGCCCGGGTCATGCCCGAGGTCGAGCAACCCGGGCGACGCCGCGTGAGGTCGGTGGCGACGCCTAAGGTTGGCGACCTCAAGCAAGCCGCCTCCCCACCACCGCCTCCCCACCACCACTAGCGCCACCACCACTAGCCGCTCCCCCACGATCACGCAGCTGCATTTTCTTTTTTTCCTTTTTCTTTTCACCTTAAAATTGCTTTGCAAAATATACACTTCCAAACACACTTGCCTTCACAAAATGCCCATTCACCCAAAGATACTTAGGGAAATGCAAAGCCATTTCCTCAAAGTTGAACCAAATGGCCCAATGTGCCATAAGATTGAGAAACTTCTCATCTCTCTAGTACCTCCACTTACGTAGTTGGAATTTGAAGCTGGGGGGATAACTGATAAGATGCATTTGGAAGTAGTAAAATCTTGCCCTAAGTTTAATTGCCCTGTCATATCCATGCAGCGGAAAATCTCATCTTTAACTATCACATTGCACGTTTTAGTCTTTCTTTCTGCTTTCTTTTCTGACTGTAGCTTAATTGGGGGTTTCATGATGCTTATGATGAGCAGAATGTGGAGGGAGATTAGGCAATTGGCTGCATCAAAGCCTGTTATTGCATCAATGGTTGATGTAGCAGCTAGTGGAGGATATTACATGGCAATGGGAACACCAACCATTGTTGCAGAAAGACTTACCTTAACTGGCTCTATTGGAGTTGTTTCCGGTGAACCTAGCATCTCTTTGCGGTCTCGTACCTTGCAATAGTTGTTGTGCTACTGCTTTTCCTTTGGATTTTCAGAGCTTCATGGAGGTTTTAACGTGGTTGAGTGTGCCATTTTTCTCCTCTCAGGGAAGCTTAACCTTGGGAATCTGTACGAAAAAATAGGCTTCACTAAGGAGATCATATCAAGGGGAAAATATGCTGAGCTCCTCGCAGCTGAGCAACGGCCTTTTAGGTGAGATGCATTGTCGCACGATACTTTGAAGTGTAAATTAAGGAAGATATCTTGATATTGTACTGGGACTTTTGAATGCTGTTGAAGATACGCAAGAAATCATCCAAGATATTATTGCACAAGACCAGATCAATTAATATCATATTTGATTTTGTATATAATATTGTTTCCTTTTTGTTTACATACAACATGTACTATAATAGACATGTTCTGTACATTATGTGAATACACAGAAAATACAACAAGAATTTTCCCCTCTCGCCTCTCTTCCTGTCGTCTTCTTCATCTTCTTTCATGGTATCAGAGCGAGTTGCGTATCCCCAATTCGCTTCTTCTTTTTTGTTTTGTGTCCTTCTGGTCTTCTGATCTTCTGTCGAAGAGTTCAGCTAACTTGCAAAAACACGTTAGCACTCCGGCGCAAGAATCAGCACCTTGAGGAAATTACATTGAACCAGACGAAGGAAAAAACCACAAAGAGGGAGATTTTCTTACCGTCATGGCTGACAATCAAACTCAATCGGGGCACTTACCTGTGGATTCAACGACCTCAGAAGCACCAGATCAGGTGCATAACATTATAGGTCGGAGTGATCAACCCACGATGGGGCAATATTTTCCTTGGCAACCCAGTCTGGGGTATCCCCATTCGGGAACTTCCTACCAGTGGGTACCAATGCCAGTATACTATGCAGGAAATCAGAATGCATCATTCTCGGAAGTCGATTCGGAATCGTCCACCAGCCGCAAGCGGGCGGACCAATCGAAGCGATCGAGTCATCTAATGCGGACGGAAACCCTAACGGGCCGGGCGATTCGCATACAGGGACTCAGAACACTTTCAATCAGGGTCAGCAAGCAAACCCTTACTCGGGTTTTCCACCCGGTTTCATGCCGATCTCTTTGGCGGCCGCCATGGGTCGTCCAGAACTCGGCGACGCCCTGTATGTCTCCAATTCCGACGGGCCGGAGTTGCGACTTATTAGTCACCCTCTCACAGGACCCGAAAACTACTCGAGCTGGGCATGAGAGTTTCGGAGAGCACTCATCACGAAAGATAAAGAAGGCTTCATCGACGGAACTATTTCGATTCCGACCGATGAGAAGATGGGACGACAATGGAAAAAATGCAATCAATTGGTGAGAACGTGGATAGGCAACTGTATTAGCCCAGAAATCGCAGCAGGTTTACCTCCCACAGAGGATTCAAAAACAATTTGGGAGAGTATTCAAGAAATGTACGGGAAACTTGATAGGGCAAAAATTTTCTCGCTGCATCAAGCCCTCGCCGAGTTGAAGCGAGGAAACATGTCGGTGACGACATGCTTCAACAAGCTTTCCGCTCTACGGAACGAGTTAGAAGCAGCAGAGGAAAAACTCGAAGGACTAGAGGCAACACTCCAGCAATACAAATCAATAAAGGATCGGGAAAAGGCGACCCGTTTCCTATTGATTCTCAACGATACTTACCTTCATTTCAAATCGCAGATCTTAGCAATGGAACCAGCTCCTCCTCTTGGCCGAATATTTCAGCTCGCGGTGCGGGAGGAAAACCGAGGCTCACCGCAACCGAGGCCAAAACCACCGAAACCCTAGCTCTGGCGGCCAAAATCGAAAGAGGGCAGAAAACCCTAACGAGAGGAAAAGAGGCGACATCGCTAGGGTTCGGAGAATCAAAAGGGGGGCTAGGGTTTGCGGAGCCGAAAGGCTTTTTTAAAGGCCCGATGGACGGCCAAGATCGACCCGGCCGATCGACGGCGAGAAAGGAGCGCGGCACTCGGGCGATCTCGACGGTGGAGATGCGCTCGGCCTAAAAGGATCCAACGGTCCGAATTATTCGAGGAATTTTGGGCCAAATTTTAAAAATAGAGGGAAGTTGTTTTGCGATTATTGTAAAAGGCCCCATCACACAATTGACAATTGCTGGAAATTACATGGGAGACCTGACAGGAAAGGCAAGGAAATTTCAGCAGCTGCTTACTAGTCTAGTCCATCCACAGATATCAATCAACCCATTACACATGGAGAATATCAACAATTAATGCAAGCTCTGCAAAAATTGGAAGTGCCAAAAAGGGGGAGCAGTTTTACAGGTATTTCTCATTGTCTGACAAATAGTATATCAAGAAATGCCTGGATTATTGATTCTGGAGCGAGTGATCATATTGCATGCAATAAAGGGTTATTCTCGATATTCATGAAGATTCAATCAACCCTATTCTTTGTGCAACTGCCAAATGGCAATATCACTCATGTCACCCTAACTGGGACTGTCACTCTTAGCCCACAAATTACTCTTAAAAATGTTCTTTACATTCCGGGCTTCCAATTTAATCTTATCTCCGTATCCAAAGCTTGCCAAGAAAATTTGTGCCAAGTTTTCTTCAATGCGATATCTGTCTATTTCGTGCCCTTTCGACCGGAAACGATGGGTTTTGGGTAACCTTTACGAAGGATTGTTTTATTGGAGAAATTTACCCAAAAATCTTGATTTACTCTCTTGTAATAAATCATTGTGTAATCTGACTACCAATGATAGGAATTTTCTTTTACATTCCGAGTTGGGTCACAGCTCTTCTCTTCCTTACCCTCAGTGTCCTATTTGTCCACTTGCAAAACAATCACGAACGCCTTTTCCACTAAGTCAACATCGTTCCAGTGATATTCTTTCTTTGTTGCATGTCGATGTTTGGGGACCATACCATACATTAAACCATGATGGGTCTCGATTCTTTCTCACTATCGTAGATGATTACTCCAGGACCACATGGCTTTTTCTTATGCAAAGTAAAGGTCAAGTTCTATCTCACCTTAAGAACTTTCTTTCCTTATCCAAAAATCAATTTGGAAAAAATGTTCAAAAAATACGGACAGACAATGGAAGTGAATTCTTCAATCATGAATGTTCTGCACTTTTTTCGTCACATGGAATACTACATGAGAGTACATGTGTCTACACACCTCAACAAAATGGGGTGGTGGAACGGAAACATCGTCATCTGTTAGAAGTGGCACGAGCCTTGAAATTCCAAGCTTCTGTTCCAGACACTTTTTGGGGCGATTGTGTTCTAACTGCAGCTTATTTGATCAACCGTATGCCAAGTAAGCTTCTTGACGGGCGAACACCCTTTGAGCTACTTTATGGAAAAGCACCAGATCTGGGACACTTGAAGGTTTTTGGATGTCTTTGTTACGCCACCATAGTAGGTCCCAGAGATAAAATGGGACCTCGTGCTCGTCGATGTATCTTTATGGGATATCCTAGTTTACAGAAGGGATACAGGGTATTTGATCCCTCCACAGGAGAATTCATAGTTAGTTGGAATGTTTCATTTCAGGAGAATTCTTTTCCTTTCGCTACCTCTGCATCAGATACAGAACAAAATGATTATTTCCATACTATTCGACGGAGGAGACTATGGAAGATCCAAACTATGTTCTCCTTCCTCAATCGCGGCGAGATATCGGGCCATCTCGCCAGACCCCTATGAACATGACATCTTCACCTGAAGTGACAGCACAACATCAGGATGAAGTCGCTTCCCCAACTTCGAGTACTGTTGGTGATAATTCTAATTCACCATCAAGAGACAATGTGCCAAGGCAATCAGGACGTAGCACACGTCCACCCACCTGGACCAAAGACTACATATGCGGAGTCAAATCACCAGGTATTCAGTTTCCGGTTGCTTCATTTGTTTCCTTTGATAGACTTTCCCCGGAACATAGATGTTGCATTACTCGTATTTCCGATGGGCGAGAACCATCAAATTTTGAAGAGGCACGATCTGATCCGCGCTGGCAGAAGGCCATGGAAGCAGAATTATTGGCCTTGATGGATAATCAAACATGGGATCTTGTCACCCTACCTGCACACCGCAAGGCGATTGGATGCAAATGGGTTTATAAGATCAAATATCGTGCGAGATGGATCTATTGAGAGATACAAAGCTCGCTTGGTGGCAAGGGTTTCACACAACGAGAAGGTTTTGACTACCATGAAACCTTCTCTCCCGTGGCCAAAGATGTTACTGTTCGATCATTCCTTTCCATAGCGGCCTTTCGGGACTGGTCATTGCATCAGATGGACGTGCACAATGCCTTCCTGCATGGTGATTTAGATGAGGAGATTTATATGGAAGTGCCACTAGGTTTACGGAGACAGGGGGAGGATAAAGTATGTCGTCTCCGCAAATCCTTGTATGGACTCAAACAAGCCTCAAGACAGTGGTATGCGAAGTTTGCTGATTCATTGATAGCTGCCGGTTTTCAACAGTCCAAGTTTGATTATGCTGTTTTCACATGGACTAAAGGTATGTCATCTATCTACTTAATGATATATGTAGATGATATACTCATTATGGGCAATGATGAAGTGGCCATCAAAGAATTCAAAGACTATTTACATTCAACATTCCATATTAAGGATTTAGGATCACCCAAGTACTTCCTTGGAATCGAAATCGCACGCTCGGACCAAGGGATTTCTCTCAGTCGGAGGAAATTTGCACTTGGAGATTATATCGGAGCAGTGCTGTCAAGATGTAAGCCACCAGTAGTTCCAATAGAGCGGAGAACACCAAACCGACTACGCAGACTATGATGCTGTTTGTCTCAAGAGACCGATCCTGTACTCAAGGATCAATTGAGATATCAGAAGCTTGTTGGGAAGCTCATTTATTTAACCATGACCAGACCAGATATAAGTTATGCAGTCCAGACACTCATTCAGTTTATGCATCAACCGAAGGAATCTCATATGAATGCAGCTCTTAAAGTGGTGAAGTACTTGAAGAGTTGTCCAGGACTCGGATTCTCCTTTCCGGAAATGTGATATGAGGATGACCGCTTATTGTGATGCGGATTATGCGACTTGCCCGATGAGCGTAAGATCCATAACTGGTTTACGCATCAAGTTGGGAGACTCTCTACTCTCATGGAAGACAAAAAAGCAACCAACTGTTTCACTATCTTCGGCAGAGGCAGAATATCGTGCCATGGCCAAGACAACTTGTGAAATAGTATGGTTAAGGGGATTGCTTCGAGATCTTGGAGTACAAGTTAGAGGACCGACCAGGCTATTTTGTGACAATGATGCAGCCATCAAACTTGCATCGAATCCTATTGTGCATGAGAGAACCAAGCACATTGAAGTGGACTGTCATTTCACACGAGAAAAGATTCAACAAGGGATGATTGAGACACAAGGGATTAAGACAGAAGAACAACCAGCTGATGTCTTCACCAAGCCTTTATGTCAAAGACAGCATGCGTATCTTTTGAGCAAGCTAGGCGTCTTGGACATCTACAAGCCACCAGCTTGAGGGGGAGTGTTGAAGATACGCAAGAAATCATCCAAGATATTATTGCACAAGACCAGATCAATTAATATCATATTTGATTTTGTATATAATATTGTTTCCTTTTTGTTTACATACAACATGTACTATAATAGACATGTTCTGTACATTACGTGAATACACAGAAAATACAACAAGAATTTTCCCCTCTCGCCTCTCTTCCTGTCGTCTTCTTCATCTTCTTTCAAATGCCATCTTCATATTTGGATTTTATGTGATGACATGTTCCAATGAAACCATTTCTCCTGCACTTTTTTTCTGGCTTGTTCTAAATGATCGCAGGCCAGATGAGGCAGAGCTATTTGCCAAGATGGCAGATAATGCATACAAAATGTTTCGCAATAAGGCGGCTTTCTCGCGATCAATGCTGGTATGGAAGTAACATTTGGGGTTCATCTATAGGACCCCCTTGATATACACCTGCTACTTAATGGAATTGTAATTGTTATAATTTCCCACAGGTTGATAAGATGGAGGAGGTTGCACAAGGGAGAGTATGGACAGGCAACGATGCTGCTTCACGAGGTTTGGTTGATGCAATCGGTGGATTTTCTCGGGCTGTTGCGATTGCGAAAGAGAAGGCCAATATACCCCAAACTAATAAGGTAGGTCGATTGTCATGATGGTTTTCCTCTTTGCGCTTAGAAAAGGTTTACTGTTGATCTCAATAGTATTTTTTTGAGCATCTCTAACTGCTTACGGAAATCAAAACAGCAAATAGAAATTTGTTTTGTGACCGAGTAGCTGCTGAGTCTGATCATTTATCTTGGGGCAGGTCACGCTCGTCGAGAGCTGTCGAGGCCATCTCCTTCGCTCCCCAAAATATTGAGTGGGATAGGAGGCTCTCTTGTTGGGGTCGACACCGCGCTGAAGGAATTGCTTCGAGAATTGACGTTTGCTGAAGGCATTCAGGCCCGGATGGACGGAATATTGTACGAGAGGCTAGAGGGCGCTTCGTTTCCCAATCCTATCTTGGCCATGATAAAGGATTATCTGAGTTCTCTCTAGAGCGTAAGCTCTGTCCAGTCTCGCCATTCCACGAGAGTACACAGCATCACCGCGCAACGCAGCGGGGGGCGAGATGAGATGACATTCCACCAAGGCTGCAGTTCTGTGTGCTATCGTATAATTAAAAGCCGGAGGTAACGAGAATGTTCGCTCGTGCATCGGTCGGGTGACACTTTTCTTTAGCTTTCCGCTTGCCACGTGGCGTGACATGTCCCGCGGCTAAGTTGCAGGTTATTCGGTTATTAACGTTAATGATGGGGTAACATTTAAAAATCTTTTCACTAGAGAAAATCATGCCGAAAATTTGGCCGATGTTCATGCTGAAAGGCGAAAGACGAGCTGATATTATTTACACTGGTGGGCAGAAAAGCCCCGCTCGCACGGACTCGCGGGAGGGGCTAGAAATTGCCCGCTCAAATATACGAATATGGTCATTTACTTTTTTTAATATCAATATTGAAATGTTGGTATACAGATTTCTATATATTTCTCCCGTAAATTTTGTACAAATTCTTTTAAAAGTAATTTATAAGTGAATGTTGTAGCAAACTCAGTTATTTGACGTGTTTCATGAAAAAGTCAAATGAGTGCATCATCTCAAACATTTTAATTTTTGAAGATTGATCATAGATACGAGCCTATGCATCGATCTCAATCCTCTTCGGGAATCGGATTGGACTGAATTGATTCAGAGTGATTTTTGGTTCTTGGTTGTTGGGAAGAAATTGGACCAAATCAGTGGAACTGATAGGGTATCTTTTTATTTAGTAAGAGTAAAGGTTATGTGCGAGAGCAAGCTCTTCTTTTACTTCCTCGTAATTAGTAATTTCATACTACATTAAAGAAGTTTCCGATTTATTTTAGAACTTTTGGAAAGATAATAATTTTTTTTTTAAAATAATGTTGCCGGTTCCTAGGACAACCCATTCGGCCTGGTCTAGTTCATGGGCGGACAATCAACTCTTGGTTCCCCAAAGTGGGAACCGACCATGTTTAGCCCGATTCTTGGTTTTGAGGTGGAAATTGACTTTCTTTGAGATTGGTCACTCTTACTTCACGCACTCGCTATGGGTGTGCAAGGTCATTGAATTAGCGCGATCTATTAATTTCTTTCGGCAAAAAATGCATTCTATTTCTCAATACATATAATGAGTCCATGGACGAGATAGCTCCTTCCTCCTCTTACTTTTTCTCAACCTCGATTGTCCTTTCAAATCGTAAAATTGAAGAAGTGAATCATTTTCACTCGACTTCTTTCTTAAATAGACACTAAACTGAGCATGTGTGCATTACGCTGCTAACAAAAGCCATTTGTTCAAGCTCATGCATCGGTTAATTGAATTTGACGGTAAATAATTTTTTACTCTATGCAACATGTCAAAGAGAATTAGCAAAAATCATTTGAAGTCACGACATCCCCATCACAATAGTTGCTGACTTTGGCTGTCAAGCTATGCACAAGCTATGTACAGTGACTTGCCAGGGAACTCAGTTTCGGACTGGTGCAGCAGTTTTTGTCTTGGTCGAGGGCTTCATGGACGGGCTAGGTAGGTGTGCCAGCACAATTCTAGAGTTTAGGACTAAATTGGGCATAATATAGGGATCTTCAGGACTCTTGTTTATGTCACAATACCTTCCGAAGTAAAAAAAAACGTGAAGCCGGCACGAGGCGTGTGGACGCAAGGTATTCTCGTTATCATAACGGATATGCACGCGAGAAGTTTCACATTGAGCAAGTGATATGGCGTGGAATAATAAATGGCGCGGCTCGAGGGACATGAATCCCATCCGCTTTGCATTCGAACTTCGAGAATCTCAATCGCCTCTTGATCAACTCTCTTCTCCACGCAATGATTGCCCTGATTAAAAAAATTGGAGACGTCGTCACTGCGTTCGCATCTCGCACGCATCTAAAACTCCCGATTCGGTGCGATGGGTGCGTACGGCGAGCCCCTCGTTACTCGTCACCAAAGGCGTGAGGCCCGACGACTTGAATGTACGTAACACGCGTCATGCGCAGCGCATTCCCCTCCCTCCCCCGAAAGACAAAAGAGCTCCTCTTCTCCGCCTTCGCTCCAGCCACTCTCTTCCAGCTTCGGAGATTTCGGCATTCGATTGACGACGCGACGCCTCTTTGTCGGTCGATGAGGTGAACTCGAAGGTGCCGCGACGGTCGACGCATCGGAGATCGAACAAACACGACCAGTGAGTCTCTCTGTCCACGTGCATGTGCTGCTTTCGAGTCGGCTTTTCGATGCGATTAGATGCGGAGATCATGCATGAGCCTACGGTGAAGTATGCATGTCGTAAGCTTTTGCCGCTGTCCGCATTCGTTGCGATATGCAGTTTGCATTCGCGGCGACGCTCCGAGTCGAGCTTTACCTATGGAACGTGTCGTAGCCGATAAGTCTCAGCTTTTTCAGAAAACTCTTCCTTTTTCCACCTCTGTACGATCGAGTTCACTTCCGCGCATCTTCGCTGCGGAACATTCGTGGCCAATGCAGGGTGAAAATCATTCGCTTCTTCGCGTCTTCACTCCTTCTAGCAACGACGGTGTTCGAGGACGATGTCCCGAACACGGTGGTTTTCTGAAACTGAAAAATCTGCAGAACTTCTCCGACAACATCTGTTTCAAAAGTCAAGCCGTTTAGCAAACTGAATTTAACTTATCATCATCTCTCAACTGCAGCTATTTTCTATGCTAGGGTCGATTGTTTTTGTTAGGAAGTGCCGTTCGTCTACTTGTGAAGTAACTGAAAAGAACAAGTTCTTCGATGCGATGATTTGCTCGTGTTGCGTGTATAATTAGTACTCTGAAGATCGAAGTATTCCTTATTAAGTATGGTCCACGAGTGCTCTCGAAAGTATGTTGGGTTTTCGGATCGAGATGCAATAATAGGAGGTACTGTCTCTGTCTACTCATTATCTTGAAATTTTTTGTGACCTTTTTGATCCGATGGTGCTATGTAGACAGCCGAGCATTCAAGTGCGATCATTCCTTTCTTGGAAAGGCGCATTTTTTTGGGGTCAAAAGTTATTCTTCATAAACTAAGGAAGACCCTCGTCCCCGTCAAGCAAAGTTTCTCTTCTCTCTTAAAAAGAGACATCAACGTCTTCATCATATAATACTATCATGAACTAGATTCATATTAGCCAATTATACATATGTAACCCGTCGAATCACGTAAATCTCACAAAAGGCCCCATCCAATGAATCCACCCCAATACATTAGGCTCACGTAATCTCGGAGCACTCAACGACATAGCATCTTCTTGGCGAGTCGACCGACTCGATCTAGATGAATGGGAGGTGAAAAATATGTGAACATTTTCAGATCTAAGTCATTAATGAAATTTGAACATTGCGTGGTCTCGAGCTTGGGCCGGGAGTTAAAAAGACTCAAGCTTCCATGGCTCGAGCCCACGATGGAAAACGAAGGAAAGAAGAAAAGCATCCTTAAATTCTTTTTTTCTCACGAATCCGGTAGCAAGAAAACCGTCCATCCATCAGTGGGTGATGCTAGACATTCGGGCCATGAAAACCCTTTATGTTTCAACGCAGTTGGTTCTGCCTCAAGAGAATCTAGGAGGGGATAGAGAGACGACGATTGCATTCGAATTTCGAATTGCTCTGCCCAGCTGACCTAAAGCTCATACATAGCTAGCCGTAGTAGGTGCATGATGGGCAAATTATGACACCTCGTCGAACAAGGTCCACGCGATTTGTCCTAAGTAGCGTACGCCTTTTCAACAGCGGTCTCCGATTAGCCCACCTCCCTCGGACAAGAAAAGGCTGAGAAATTTCTTGCCCTGCCGCGAGCGTTCCGTCTCTCTCTCTCTGCCTCTCCCTTTCTCGAGGCTTTACTCCAGCAAAAGGAGAGGATGAAAATTGGAAAACGAAAGCTGACGCGGAACGCATCTCTTTTCTGTTGGGACGGGAGAGCAAATTTTTATATTTGCATGGTTGTACCGCGATCGCGACTGGAGAACAGTCTAATATGATTTATCTTAACGGGGGGATCTTACTTGGTAAGAAAACGGAAGCTTGCGCTCAAAGTTCACGAGCCACCACCGCCCTTCCTCTCGCCTTCTCCCGCCCAACAACGTGTAGCCTCTCCCTCTCGCCCATCACCACCTCATTGTTTCCGTGCCATATAAAGCCCACTAAGCTTTACGAATGTGGAATTTCGAACTTCTCCTGCCAGGCCCCATCTTGTTCCAGTCTTTCTATATCGATCGGTTTCGTCGACGAGCCTTGCATGAGGTTGCATTAGGATCGTTCCTACCTTTGATCCTGGAAAGCGTACAAGGAAAGGAGCTTGAAAAGTTTTGCCGTGATTGCTTCATTGAAATCGTTGTTGGGTCATTCGGATTCCAGTATTTATTAAGCTAACAATAGTGCCTTTCGGTTTCTCGCTGCCTTGTCATCTTTTTTGCCCCTTCCATTTCCCCGTCAAGATAGAGAATTTGGAGGTGAAACGTCCATTTTTGAGGTCACTGAATCGAGCAAATAATGAAATGGGACTGCGCACAGGAACCTCAGATAATTCCTGGAAGCCAATCATGCCAGCTGGTCACACGAACACCGTGGACTACTGGTTCAACTGGAGGGTTTTGCTCTGTGCGATCTGGGTCTTTGCATCGTCGTGCTTTGCATTGATGCTTGTGAGGAAGTATGAAGCTTTTTGCAGTCGAAGCAGCAGCAATGGCGGCCGACAAACCCAGCGAGGGGCTGCGGGTGTTTTATATAGTGACGAGACCTGGACTCCATGTCTGAAAGGAGTTCACCCGGCTTGGCTTCTGGCTTTTCGAGTCATTGCCTTCTCCTTGCTTATAGTAATGTTATGCGTGTATACTATCAAAAACGGCGCCAAAATATACTACTATTACACTCAGTAAGTCCTCTATTTCCCCTCTTTTGTATAATCAGTTTTTCTCGTTCCATTATCATCTCAGTTGAAGTGTATGTAGATTTGGGGTACGGATAATATTTTGCTATGCACGCTTGTCATTTAGCAGTTCACAGAATTTTGTTGCAATTGAGTATTATCAATTACATTTACAGAATTTCCTGGATTGGTCTACATTGGAAAACTGCATGCATTCCATGGGATCACAGAAATTTGTTAGAAAGTTCAATTATGGAGCATTTGGGTTCTGTAAAATTTTATTAATTTGACACAGAGGGCTTCCTAATTGAAGTGTAGGCAACGTTAACCTGATCATAACGAGAAGAAGTAGGGTTTTCTTCCATTTAATGATGTATGCCTGAAGCACGGATCTCGTCTCTTAACAAGTTGCTCTCACCCGAAAATGAGGCTTTATTCATAGTTTCACAGGAAGCACTTTCTTGTTACTAGCTACATGAAAGGTCTAGACTTCTTCCATCACTCCGTCTGAGGGTGACAGAATAATTTTCTTTCTCGACAGGTGGACTTCTACGTTAGTCACCATCTATTTCGGGGTATGTTTTCTGCAGCTCTGCTGCGCCACCATGATCAAGTCCTTCATTTTGCATCTTTGCGTCTATGTTTCCACTAGTCTCTACCCTCTTATTTTCTCTACAAATCTAACATGACTACTTTTTGGGCCTCCACAAGCTTGGTTCGTTGCTCTCTGCATACGGATGTTACAGGTACGAGAACAAAAAAGGTGAATCTGACAATGTGGAGATAGATTCAGAGAAAGCAAATTTTACGGCTCTAAAGCTGAGGGATTCTTCTGGCATGGCTAGCACCAACAAAAGCTCTGCTCCACCTGGTGAAGCTGTTCGTGAAACTGCAGGCTTTTTTGGCTATTCCTTTCAAATAATTTTCCAGGTACACATTGAGCATGTGATTATTTCCTCTTAAGCTTTGAGGAGGGGTCAGGACATTGACATTGTTTTTCCCTCTCGTTAATGACAGATGAATGCCGGTGCAGTCATGCTTACAGATAGCGTCTTCTGGTTCATAATTGTTCCGTATCTCACCAAAAAAAATAATAGACCGAAATCTGTAAGTAACTGAACGCCGCTTAGTTCTTCTTTAGCACTTAAAAACAAAAATACAATCGAATTCTTAGGTGGTGGTGATTCTGTGATAGAGGATTATACAATAGCTACTTCATACAAATGGGAGAATGTATAACTACTCTCTTCTTTGTGAACTCAGCACAGTAGCGCATTTCCTAATAATTGGCAAATTGCCCGTTGGAAATCCCATCAGTCTCTTACTTGTATCCATTTGAAACAAAATTGCTTAAACAATTTGGGTCCTTCCTAATGACTTGTCTGTTGTGTGCTGCTTATCTAACGTATTTATCTGACCTTTCACTTGCAGTTGGACATAAGCATGCATACCCTCAACGTTGTTTTACTTCTTGGAGATACAGCTTTAAATTGCTTGGTAAGCAAGTAGCTCGCTGGCATTACTTTCTCTCTCATTTAAGGTCAGATACCATGTGTTCTGATTCCTGGAGTTCTTCCCTTGCAGCCGTTTCCTCTCTTTCGGATCGCATACTTCTTCTTGTGGACGATCATTTACGTTATTTTCCAATGGGTTATCCATGCTTGCTTCACCATCCGGTAAACCGTCTATATTTTTTTAGCTGCATCATCGGTTCATCATGACCTATACTTATCATGACACTAATTGCATACTGCTTTGCAGGTGGCCGTATCTATTTCTTGACTTGTCATCTCGATATGCTCCTTTATGGTATGTAGACCTTGTGACATTTTGTTGGACAGCTCGTCCTTCAACGTTTACTATGCATGAGAAATGAACAATGCGAGTCCCCCTTAATCTTCCCTGCTCGAATTACTTTTATTAAACTACACTTGCAAACTGAGATGGATTTGGACACCTGGATGATTCAATTGGAGACCCGGCTTTGTTTTCGAATTTGCAGTACTATGATATGTATCTGGTAGTTTCAAACAGCCTTGGTTGATTCTCTGCAAATGATTGTAAGGCTCCATTCACATAGAAAGCTATTATGGCCACGATCTAGTTCATTGCATGCAATCCTGTCAGAATTTGTTAGCAGTTAAGAAAGCAAAGCAGGTTTCCTAGTAGTTTGGTTGTTCCTGAGCAACTAGTCTTGACTCCTCTTTTATGGGATTTGAAGGTACTTGTCCACGGCGCTAATGCACTTCCCATGCTATGGCATTTTCGCTTTGGTTGTAAAGCTGAAGCACATTCTGTTGGCAAGATGGTTCCCTCAGTCGTATCAATGCTCGAGGTGACATGGATGAATGCTTGTACACGAAGTAAACCTATTTCATGCTATCCAGAAGAGTTCCTCCGTTGAAGGAAGCAGCGGCAGGGGAGACTACATTGATAATTCGTTTTGAGATAATGCATAGGTGATAGCAGAATCATTCAATACAGTTCTGGAAGTAGAAAATAAGCAGGAGAAATTTGTTCAACATAGCTTTCTTTGTCCTGGGAACATGTCGCAGCCACAGGTCTAGAACTTGCAGCTGTCTGAAGGAATTCAAAAGAAGGAATTGTTTTTTTTCCTCCTTCTGGGCATACGCTCATCTCATTTATCCTTGCAATGTTCATTTTGTCTCTACTTCATTGTAACTGACACGAGCATGTGAGGTAACATGTTCCGGACACCATTTTAATTCTAGGGATGTTGCCTTTGTATTCTTGCCGAACAAGATTTCATTGGTCAATTATATCACAAGTCGCATTAATAGGTGCCTATGGAGCACTCATTTTTAAAATGGAAAATGACACGGATAGTTCTTGAATTTTGACCCAATATGCAATGTAATCCTCGACCTTTCAATTTAGTCAACGTGGTTCTTGTTTTTGCCTAATATACAATGTTGTCTCTGAATTTTTAATTTATTCGATGTGACCTTCGAACTTTTGGAACTTTTGGTGAATATTCAAACTAATCTCTGAATTTGAATATGAAGATGAGTTTGAACATGTATCAAAAGTTTAGAGATTACATTGCACATTAAATTAAAATTTATGGACTATATTGAATCATAGTTCTAGTTTTCCCTTTTAAAATGAAGGAACTATCCATTAATTCAATTGCCAAAGCACATAATGCGCCCCAAAAGCAAAATAGATCCAACGGCTTGCATATGATTTCTCTCTCAAATTTGGAGGGGAAGGAAAAGAAACTCAATTTCGAGTGCCTTTTCCAAACTATTCACCTGTCTGTTTTCAAGTCTAAATCCAAGGAGCATGACTTAGTGTCTTTTCACATATCTAACTTAAATTACAAAGAAAAGCTCTTATATATATATTACTGTATATTTTTATATATTTTTGGTCGTAAACTCTCTTAGGCTGCGTTTGGCAGTCAGGATAAAATTTGGGATATGATATGATTTATCATATCTTACGTTTGGTTCTCACTCAGGATAGGATAAAATCGGATATAAAGGGGATATAAGAATGATAAAATTATCCCATGGGGGAGGTGAGATAAAGGTAGATAGGATTTCTAATGTCCATAATAGGAAAATTATTTTTCTCGAATAGCAAACTTATTAAATTAACAAAATTGAAATTATATATCAATATAAATAATATTTGAATTATAATTTAAGAAATTAAAAATAAAAAAATAGAAATTTATTTTTAATTAATCTTATTTTAATTTATATATCCAACTTTAATTCTATCTTATAATAAACACTCAATCTATAAATTAAATATTTATATATATATTAGATATTTTACGTATTTTTGTAATTTAGGTATGTTAGTACAATTTACTACTTGATAAAATTTTATTAAAGAATGATGAATGGGGAAAAAAGAAATAATAAAGAAAATAATATAAAAAAGAGGAAAAATAAAATAAAATAAGGAATAGTGTTGCGAGAGATTTTCACTATTTCCGTTTATGAACATATAGGTTCATTTATAATGATATACCATTTATATCAAAAAAATGTAGATAATATGATGTGAATATATCCGACTTTAATATCTGCGATTCACCAAACAATTTACGAATATAAAAAAATCCTAGGATTTCATATCCTATCATATCCAGGTTCTATCCCGATTAAAATCCGACGACCAAACATAATTCTCAAATAACAATGCGAAAATTCGAAATATATTCGATAATTTTATCAAGTTTGCTCTTTTCGTTTGCTATATATAGGTGCATTTATTTCATAGAAAATGAGTAATTTGAAATTGATTATTTATATTATATAAAAAATTAATCAATAAAAGATATTATCATCGTCCATAATAGATTTGCCTAATTATTATCAAGAGGACAAAGAAATTTTCACCATGGGCCGCTTCGCTTTCCTCTGACCTTTACCCTCTAAAACGTAAAACCCAAAACCCCTAAAACACCCGTCGTCTTCATCGCCCTCTGCGCGCGCCTGCACCGAAATTTTCTCGGCTTCTTTTCCCATCACTTTCCGGGAAACCGAAGAGAGAAACAGAAGAGAGAAAAGAGAAAGTGATGGTGAACCCGGAGGAAGCCGGCCTCCAAGTCCGGCGCCGCCTGAAATCGACCGACCCTCCGACATGGCTCCGCCCCAACCCCTCCCTCCCTCGCCCAGGACGCGCGAGCTGCGGCGGTTCGAGAAGAACCCGGCCGAAATCTCGGATCTTTTCGGGGACGGCGAGGCTCCGGAGGGAAAAGGCAAGGGAGGGGGTGAGGGTGTTAAGGAGAGGGAACGTGCTGGCACTTACTAGTAGGGAGCTACTCGGTGTTCTAGTGTTCGTCTTCACTGTCCATGCCTGCTCCTTTCTTATTTTATTCTGTGGTAGGCAGAATTGCCGTCTCATCTTAGATTACTTTTGCACTAATACTTATTTTTCACTAATGTGTAGACACGTTTCAGGTGATAACGATGCTGAAAGAAAAACTTGGGGTGCAGACGGATAAGAATCTCCCATTGGTTGATTATAGGTAGTCCACAGTTGGTCCTAGGAAGTCTCTGTTCAGTTTGTGGTTAGAAGCATCTTCCCCTTGTTACTGGTCAGATGTAATCTGAAGTTTTCTAGCATGTGAGGAATTTTGGTTTTAAAAGGAATGTAAAGTTTCAGAAACAAGTGTTCTTCCCTCCGCTGAACTGGGAACAAATGTTACCATCTCATGTTAATGGCTCTCTTGTTGTGGTACTCCAGGAGGTACTCAAGAGTGAGCTTGTTGACCCTTGGTTTGTCCGGTGGTAAAGACTTAATAGCCGTCATACGAGCCTTTGGTGCTATTAGTCGCGTGAAAAGTCCAACAAGCCTTCCTAGTTCTTCCGGTATAATAGCAGAGCAAATCATTGAAAAAATTCGGGTTGTGAGAGGTGAGATTTCTTTGCCAGCTCAGAATACAGTTATAAGCATACTGGGTGGCATTTGTTTCTTTGGTGTAGCATTGCCAAAGCCCTGTTGTTGTCACTTTCATAGTTATGGTTATGAAGTGGCATTCTGTTTGCTTAGTTGTGAAGCGTTGCTTTTAGTAATAAGCTGGAGCAACTTATGAAGAAGATACAATTGTCTAGTGGAGTCACTGCATTTCTTGTGTGCGGAATCTCTAGTGTTGCCATCTCCTGCTATATTTGGCAGTTTTCCTGCATAGAGTGAGCAAATATGTCCTGATGCTTAAGTGCATCAAATGATGTATAATTAAAGTTTTAGCATCTCTTGATATATTAAGTATCAGATCAAACTCTAATTCTACTGTTGAAATGTTTTATTATTCTACAACCCCCAGAAAAAAAGATATTTTTCAAAAAGCGTACATTAATCAGCTGGTTATATGATTTTGGATTTTCATTTTTTTCTGCTTCAATAATTTTAGTAAATTTTGGGTAAGTGGAGGTGGATGCAAGCAAATTTAGGGGCGAAGTACATTGGTCCCTTCGTTAGTCCCCGTGCAGTTAGAAAATAAGAAATGGCCAATCTTTTATATAAAAGCCAATTCAAAAGGTTCTCCCTCTAAAGCATAGGCGGATAGCTCATCTCAAAGTGTTCCCATATTGTTATTATTCCCTTTTCGTCTATGTCACATTGAAAATTATCAATCATTGCATCTTCTTTTTCATCTCATGTGTCCTTAAACATTATATTTTTCCTTTCTGTAGAGTCAAAAAAATTTAAAGCTGCTATCATCCAAATCAACAGCCCTGGTGGTGATGGTTTAGCCTCAGACTTGTAAGTGCTGCTGTATATCACTTAAACATTGTTCAACAGTCTTTTCTGGTGTGCCACTCTTGATACTTTTCAACATAAAAGCATATACTAGTGAGAAATCAAGCAATTTGAACGTCTTAGTTTTCTACAGATGTGGTTGTTATTAATTGTGATAATAATATCTTGCTGTCACTGTGGTGTTTTCAGTTTAATAAGGGGATAAGTGTAGAACAAGACTCAACATTTTGGCCTCTGTTTAATTAAGTACTTAACTTTTCTTTTTGATCAATCGAGGACTTTAGATCTTATAAATGCCCCAATTTGGTCTTGAACCTGTCATCGATTCATTTCTAATGCCAAAGTTCCAGCGTGGCTCCAACGTGGAGTTCTTTGGTCATTTGGCTTGTATGAAATCCAACACCTGGATTCCATCAATGGTGAGTTTAAGACTAATCGGAGCCTCTTTAAAAATCTCAAGTTCTCAATGACCACCAGTCTAAACAAACTCTAGTTTCTGCACTTATCCTTTTAATAGGCTATATCAAAATGTTCTTTTGCCAAGGAAGTTCTATAGTCGTGGCATGTAAAAGCTTTTCTTCTCCATCTGGAATCAGAGTAATTGTAAGTGCAAAGTCATGCACTTTTGACATGGTTGACAATGTGCCATAAGATTGAGAAACATCTCATCTCTCTCTAGTACCTCCACTTACGCAGTTGGAATTTGAAGCTGGTGGGATAGCTGATAAGATGCATTTGGTAGTAGTAAAGTCTTGCCCTATGTTTAATTGCCCTGTCATATCCATGCAGCGGAAAATCTCATCTTTAACTGTCATATTGAACGTTTTCCTCTTTCTTTCCACTTGCTTTTCTGACTGTAGTTTAATTGGGGGTTTCATGATGCTTATGATGAGCAGAATGTGGAGGGAGATTAGGCAATTGGCCACATCAAAGCCTGTTATTGCATCAATGGGTGATGTAGCAGCCAGTGGAGGATATTACATGGCAATGGGAACACCAACCATTGTTTCGGAAAGACTTACCTTAACTGGCTCTATTGGAGTTGTTTCAGGTGAACCTAGTGTCTCTTTGTAGTCTCGTACCTTGCAATAGTTGTTGTGCTACTGCTTTTCCTTTGGATTTTCAGAGATTCATGTAGATTCTAACATGGTTGAGTGTGCCATTTTTCTCCTCTCAGGGAAGCTTAACCTGGGGAATCTGTACGAAAAAATAGACTTCAATAAGGAGATCATATCAAGGGGAAAATATGCTGAGCTCCTCGCAGCTGAGCAACGACCTTTTAGGTGAGATGCATTGTCGCACGATACTTTGAAGTGTAAATTAAGGAAGATATCTTGATTTTGTACTGGGACATTTGAGTGCCGTCTTCATGTTTTGATTTTATGTGATGACATGTTCCAATGAAACCATTTCCCCTGCACTTTTTTCTGGCTTGTTCTAATGATTGCAGGCCAGATGAGGCAGAGCTATTTGCCAAGATGGCAGATAATGCATACAAAATGTTTCGCGATAAGGCGGCTTTTTCGCAATCAATGCTGGTATGGAAGCAACATTTGGGGTCCATCTATAGGACCCCCCCTTGATATACACCTTCTACTTAATGGAATTGTAATTGTTATCTTTTCCCACAGGTTGATAAGATGGAGGAGGTTGCACAAGGGAGAGTCCCTTGTGCATGGACAGGCAACGATGCTGCTTCACGAGGTTTGGTTGATGCAATCGGTGGGTTTTCTCGGGCTGTTGCGATTGCGAAAGAGAAGGCCAATATACCCCAAACTAATAAGGTAGGCCGATTGTCATGATGGTTTTCCTCTTTGCGCTTAGAAAAGGTTTACTGTTGATCTCAATAGTATTTTTTTGAACATCTCTAATTTAATTACGTCAAAAGAGCAAATAGAAATTTGTTTTGTGACCGAGTAGCTGCTAAGTCTGATCATTTATCTTGGGGCAGGTCACCCTCGTCGAGCTGTCAAGGCCATCTCCTTCGCTTCCCGAAATATTGAGTGGGATAGGAGGCTCTCTTGTTGGGGTCGACACCGCGCTGAAGGAATTGCTTCGAGAATTGACGTTTGCTGAAGGCGTTCAGGCCCGGATGGACGGAATATTGTACGAGAGGCTAGAGGGCGCTTCGTTTTCCAATCCTATCTTGGCCATGATAAAGGATTATCTGAGTTCTCTCTAGAGCGTAAGCTCTGACCAGTCTCGCCATTCCACGAGAGTACACAGCATCACCGAACGGCTGCAGTGACATTCCACCAAGGCTGCAGTTCTGTCTATCGTTAATTAAAAGCCGGAGGTAACGAGAATGTTCGCTCGTGCATCGGTCGGGTGACACTTTTCTTTAGCTTTCCGCTTGCCACGTGGCGTGACATGTCCCGCGGCTAAGTTGCAGGTTATTCGGTTATTAATGTTAATGATGGGGTAACATTTAAAAAATCTTTTCACTAGAGAAAATCATGCCGAAAATTTGGCCGATGTTCATGCTGAAAGGCGAAAGATGAGCTGATATTATTTACACTGGGCAGAAAAGCCCCGCTCGCACGGACTCGCGGGAGGGGATAGAAATTGCCCGCTCAAATATACGAATATGGTCATTTACTTTTTTTTAATATCAATATTGAAATGTTGGTATACAGATTTCTATATATTTCTCCCGTAAATTTTCAACAGATTCTTTTAAAAGTAATTTATGAGTGAATGTTGTAGCAGATTCAGTTATTCGACGTGTTTCATGAAAAAGTCAAATGAGTGCATCATCTCAGACATTTTAGTTTTCAAAGATTGATCGTAAATATGAGCCCTCATGTTAGGAGTGTGCATCGATCTCAATCCTCTTTGGGAATCAAATTGGATCGAATTGATTAATTCTAAGTGATTTTTGGTTCTTGGGAAGAAGTTGGACCAAATCGGTGGAACTGATAGGGTATCTTTTTATTCAATAAGAGCAAAAGGTTATGTGCGAGAGGCGAGAGCAAGCTCTTCTTTTGCTTCCTCGTAATTAGTGATTTCATACTACATTAAAGAAGTTTTCAATTTATTTTAGAACTTTTGAAAAGATAATAATTTAAAAAAAAAAAAATAACATTGCTGGTTCAAGGACAACCCGTTCAGCCTGGTGTAGTTCATGAGCCGACAAAGTCAACTCCTAGTTCCCCAAAGTGGGAATCGATCATGTTTAGCCCAATTTTTTAAGGGGCGAATTCACTTACCTTGAGACTAAAGTGCGCATACACGCATTACACTACTAAAAAATCCGTTTGTTCAAGCTCATGCATTGGTTAATTGAATTTGATGGTAGACAATAATTTTTTTTAGTTTTTGTTTTTTGGAATTTAATTTATCTTGATTCCATTGGGCTCCTAGCAAAAAAGCATTTACGATTCATTGTTAATGTGAAATTCTTTTTCCACGCACTTTTGTATAAGGGATAACTGATTCTAATATCACGTTAGAAAGTCCAACCCAAAAATTTAAATTAATAGGTGGAGAGAGACCACATGAATATAAATAGTATTTATGATTCATTGTCAAGTGATGTGAATAATATTCCAACACAATTTTTTACTCTACGCAACATGTCAAAGAGAATTAGCAAAAATCATTTGAGGTCACGACTTCCCCATCACAGTAGATTACTGACTTTGGTTGTCACGCTATGCACAAGCTATGTACAGTGACTTGCCAGGGAACTCAGTTTCGGACTGATGCGGCAGTTTCTGTACGGGTTGACAAATTTTTCCTACTCTATTATTTGTCTGGTCGAGGGCTTCATGGACGGGCTAGGCAGGAGTGCCAGCACAATTCTAGAGTTTAGGACAGTGAGAATTCGATGGAGGCGTCGGTAGGGCACAGACCGAAAGATTTGACGGAACTTGCATGCCCTAAACTAAATTGAGCATAATATGGAGATCCTTAAAGGACTCTTGGCAAGGCCGAGTCTTGGCGGGGCTGGGCGAGTTACCTAATGTAGCTGACATTTCGAAGGGGTAAAATCGTGAAATTGACACATGTAGATGTGAAAGTATACCGGTCGAGAATGATGGTATCACGGGGTGTGTGGATGCAAGGTATTCTCATTATCATTGTGATGCGAGAAGTTTCACATCGTATAAGTGATATGGCGTGAAATGATAAATATATCTTAAGTCGGCCTATTATTCATTAACTTAAATTTTTGAATGATTATGAGTCAAACTGAATTTATTGATGACTTTGGACTTAGACTTCCTCTTAATAATCTCTTCGGATGAAGGTGTCATACTCATAGGTGTGCTAGAACCAAATTGGAACCGATTCAAACCGACTTGAATTTTTGGTTAGATTAATGTTCGGTTCAATTAAACTAACCGAGTTGAAAATCGTCAATCTTCTTAATATTATAATTTATACAATATCTCTATTTTCTACTAAAAATTTCTTTTCAATATTTTGACAAAGAAAACCGAATTTGCGAATTTGCCAAACTTCTCATCTTCCTACGTAAGCAAAAACTCACATAGAATTTCAAAGGGCACATTACTATACTACGTTAAAATCACTAATTTTGCCCGTCAAAACGCAGGTTTCATTTCGTAGAAAGATCTTTCGATCACACGATTGACATGATGTAACCAATCAATGGCACAGCTCGAGGGACATGAATCCCATCCGTTTTGCATTCGAACTTCGAGAATCTCAATCGCTTCTCTACCAACTCTCTTCTCCACGTGTCGCGGTCACATAATGATGGCGCTGATTAAAAAACATTCATCGCCCGTCGTCACCAAAGGCGTGAGGCCAACGACTTGAATAGTTGAATGTACGTAACCCCGCGTCATGCGCTCCGCATTCCCCTCCCCCTCCCCCTCCCCCGAGAGACAAAAAGAGCTTTCGTCTCCGCCTTCACTCCAGCAGCCACGCCTCTTCGTCGGTCGGTCGATGAGGTGAACTCGAAGGTGCCGCGACAGTCGACCGACGCATCGGAGATCGAACGACCATGACCGGTGAGTCTCTCTGTCTCTTGCTCCCTGTCCGCGTGCACGTGCTGTTTTCGAGTCGGCTTTTCGATGCGATTTGATGCGGAGATCATGCATGAGCCGACGGTGAAGTATGCAGGTCGTAAGCTTTTCGCCGCCGTCCGCATTCCTTGCGAAATGCAGTTTGCATTCGCGGCAACGCTCCGAGTCGAACTGTACCTATGGAACGTGTCGTAGCCGATAAGTCTCAGCTTTTTCAGAAAACTCTTCCTTTTTCCACCTCTGTACGATCGAGTTCACTTCCGCGCATCTTCGCTGCGGAACATTCGTGGCCAATGCAGGGTGAAAATCATTCGCTTCTTCGCGTCTTCACTCCTTCTAGCAACGACGGTGTTCGAGGACGATGTCCCGAACACGGTGGTTTTCTGAAACTGAAAAATCTGCAGAACTTCTCCACAACATCTGTTTCAAAAGTCAAGCCGTTTAGCAAACTGAATTTAACTTATCATCATCTCTCAACTGCAGCTATTTTCTATGCTAGGGCCGATTGTTTTTGTTTGGAAGTGCAGTTCGTCTACTTGTTAAGTAACTAAAAAGAACAAGTTCTTCGATGCGATGATTTACTCGCGTTGCGTGTATAATTAGTACTCTGAAGATCGAAGTATTCCTTATTAAGTATGGTCCACGAGTGCTCTCGAAAGTATGTTGGGTTTTCGAATCGAGATGCAATAATAGGAGGTACTGTCTCTGTCTACTCATTATCTTAAAATTTTTTGTGACCTTTTTGATCCGATGGTGCTATGTAGACAGCCGAGCTAATTTCGGTTGCCCAATTTTCCAGAAACAACCTGGTTCTCCGCTTGACTTTCGTGGGCTTGAAACATGCTTCAAGTTCACGCCAGTTTCAACATTAAAGTGCGATCATTCCTTTCTTGAAAAGGCGCATGTTTTTTGGGGTCAAAAGTTTTTTTTTTTTTTTGGTAAAGATTTTGGGGTCAAAAGTTATTCTTCATAAACTAAGGAAAAACCCTTGTCCCCGTCAAGGGAAGTTTCTCTTTTCTCTTAAAAAAAGATATAGACATCATCATCGGATAATACTATCATAAACCCGATTTATATTAGTCAATTATACATATGTAACCTATCGAATCACGTAGATCTCACAAAAGGCCCTGCTAAATGAATCCGCTCCGATACATTAGGCTCATGTAATCTTGGAGCACTCAATGACATAGCATCTTCTTGGCGAGTCGACTGACTCGATCTAGATGAATGAGACGTGAAAAATATAGGAACATTTTCAAATCTAAGTCAATAATGAAATTTGAACATTGCATGGTCTCGAGCTTGGGCCGGGAGTTAGAAGGCTCAAGCTTCCATGGCTCAAGCCCAGGATGGAAAACAAAGGAAAGAAGAAAAGCATCCTTAAATTCTTTTTTTCTCACGTATCCAGTGCAACAGAGAACACCGTCCTTTCATCACGGAGGGATGCTAGACATTTGGGCCATGGAAACCCTTTCTGTTTCAACGCAGTTGGTGCTGCCTCAAGAGAATCTAGGAGGGGACAGAGAGACGACGATTGCATTCGAACTGCTCTGCCCAGCCGACCTAAAGCCCATATATAGTCAGCCGTAGGTGCATGATTGGCAAATTATGCCACCTCGTCCAACGAGGTCCGCACGATTTGTCCATGCCCACCCTTTGCAGCACAGCATGTAGCGTCTTAGGTAGCGTACGCCTTTTCAACACTGGTCTCCCATTAGCCCACCTCCCTCAAACAAGAAAAGGTCAAGAAATTTCTTGCCCTGCCGTGAGGGTTCCGTCTCTTTCTCTCTGTCTCTCTCTCTCTGCCTCTCCCTTTCTCGAGGCTTTATTCCAGCAAGAGGAGGAGAGGATAAAAATTGCAAAACGAAAGCTGACGCGGAACGCATGTCTTTTCTGTTGGGACGGGAGAGTAAATTTTTATATTTGCATGGTTGTACCGCGATCGCGACTGGAGACCAGTCTAATCTGATTTACCTTGACGGAGGGATCTTACCCGGTAAGAAAACGGAAGCTTGCGCTCAAAGTTCACGAGCCACCACCGCCCTTCCTCTCGCGTTCTCCCGCCCAACAACGCGTAGCCTCTCCCTCTCGCCCATCACCACCCCATTGTCTTGCTTTTCCTTGCGTGTTCACCCTTTCTTTCCTTAGCTTAGAATTTAGCTTCTCCCATCTCTTTCCGTGCCATATAAAGCCCACTAAGCTTTACGAATATGGAATTTCGAACTTCTCCTGCCCGCCCTCATCTTGTTTCAGTCTTTCTATATCGATCGGTTTCGTCGACGAGCCTTGCATGAGGTTGCATTAGGATTGTTCCTACCTTTGATCCTGGAAAGCGTACTACGAAAGGAGCTTGAAAAGTTTTTCCGTGATTGCTTCATTGAAATCGTTGTTGGGTCATTCGGATTCAAGTATTTATTAATCTAACAATAGTGCCTTTCGGTTTCTCCCTGTCTTGTCATCTTTTTTGCCGCTTCCATTTCCCCGTCGAGATTGAGAATTTGGAGGTGAAACGTCCATTTTGAGGTCACTGAATCGAGCAAATAATGAAATGGGACTGCGCACAGGAACCTCAGATAATTCCTGGAAGCCAGCCATGCCGGCTGGTCACACGAACACCGTGGGCTACTGGTTCAACTGGAGGGTTTTGCTCTGTGCGATCTGGGTCTTTGCATCGTCGTGCTTTGTATTGATGCTCGTGAGGAAGTATGAGGCTTTTCGCAGTCGAAGCAGCAGCAATGGTGGCCGACAAAACCAGCGAGGGGCTGCAGGTGTTTTGTATAGTGACGAGACCTGGACTCCATGTCTGAAAGGAATCCACCCGGCTTGGCTTCTGGCTTTCCGAGTCATTGCCTTCTTCTTGCTTATAGGAATGTTATGCGTGACCGCTTTTGTGGACGGCGCCAGCATATACTACTATTACACTCAGTAAGTCCTCTGTTTCCCCTCTTTTGTATAATCAGTTTCTCACATTCCATTATCATCTCAGTTGAAGTGTATGTAGATTTGGGGCACGGATAATATTTTGCTATGCAAGCTTGTCATTTAGCAGTTCATAGAATTTTGTTGCAATTGAGTATAATCAATTACATTTACAGAATTTCCTGGATCGGTCTACATTGGAAAACTGCATGCGTTACATGGGATCACAGAAATTTGTTAGAAAGTTCAATTATGGAGCTTTTGGGTTCTGTAAAATTTTATTAATTTGACACAGAGGCTTCCTAATTGAAGTGTAGGCAACATTAACCCGATCATAATGAGAAGAAGTAGGGTTTTCTTCCTTTTAATGATGTATGCCTGAAGCACGGATCTCGTCCCCTAACAAGTTGCTCTCACCCGAAAATGAGGCTTTATTCATAGTTTCACAGGAAGCACTTTCTTGTTACTAGCTACATGAAAGGTCTAAACTTCTTCCATCACTCCGTCTGAGGTTGACAGAATAAATTTCTTTCTCGACAGGTGGACTTCTACGTTAGTCACCATCTATTTCGGGGTATGTTTTCTGCAGCTCTGCTGCGCCACCATGATCAAGTCCTTCATTTTGCATCTTTGCGTCTATGTTTCCACTAGTCTCTACTCTCTTATTTTCTCTACAACTCTAACATGACTACTTTTTGGGCCTCCACAAGCTTGGTTCGTTGCTCTCTGCATACGGATGTTACAGGTACGAGAACAAAATAAGTGAATCTCACAATGTGGAGATAGATTCAGAGAAAGCAAATTTTGCGGCTCTAAAGCTGAGGGATTCTTCTGGCATGGCTAGCACCAACAAAAGCTCTGCTCCATCTGGTGAAGCTGTTCGTGAAACTGCAGGCATTTTTGGCTATTCCTTTCAAATAATTTTCCAGGTACACATTGAGCATGTGATTATTTCCTCTTAAGCTTCGAGGAGGGGTCAGGACATTGACATTGTTTTTCCCTCTCGTTAATGACAGATGAATGCCGGTGCAGTCATGCTTACAGATAGCGTCTTCTGGTTCATAATTGTTCCGTTTCTGCCATCAAAAATTATAGACTGAGATTTGTAAGTAACTGAACGCCGCTTAGTTCTTCTTTAGCACATAAAAACAAAAATACAATCGAATTCTTAGGTGGTGGTGATTCTGTGATAGAGGATTATACAATAGCTACTTCATACAAATGGGAGAATGTATAATTACTCTCTTCTTTGTGAACTCAGCACAGTAGCACATTTCCTAATAATTGGCAAATTGCCCGTTGGAAATCCCATCAGTCTCTTACTTGTATCCATTTGAAACAAAATTGCTTAAACAATTTGGGTCCTTCCTAATGACTTGTCTGTTGTGTGCTGCTTATCTAACGTATTTATCTGACCTTTCACTTGCAGTTGGACATAAGCATGCATACCCTCAACGTTGTTTTACTTCTTGGAGATACAGCTTTAAATTGCTTGGTAAGCAAGTAGCTCGCTGGAATTACTTTCTCTCTCTTTTAAGGTCAGATACCATGTGTTCTGATTCCTGGAGTTCTTCCCTTGCAGCCGTTTCCTCTCTTTCGGATCGCATACTTCTTCTTGTGGACGACCATTTACGTTATTTTCCAATGGATTATCCATGCTTGCTTCACCATCTGGTAAACCGTCTATATTTTTTTAGCTGCATCATCGGTTCATCATGACCTATACTTATCATGACACTAATTGCATACTGCTTTGCAGGTGGCCGTATCCATTTCTTGACTTGTCATCTCCACATTCTCCTTTATGGTATGTAGACCTTGTGACATTTTGTTGGACAGCTCGTCCTTCAACGTTTACTATGCATGAGAAATGAACGATGCGAGTCCCCCTTAATCTTCCCCGCTCGAATTACTTTTATTTAACTACACTTGCAAACTGAGACGGATTTGGACACCTAAATGGTTCAATTGGAGACCCGGCTTTGTTTTCGAATTTGAAGTTCTATGATATGTATATGGTAGTTTCAAACAGCCTTGATTCTCTGCAAATGATTGTAAGGCTCGATTCATATAGAAAGCTATTATGGCCACGATCTAGTTCATTGCATGCAATCCTGTCAGAATTTGTTAGCAGTTGGCTTTCCTGAGCAACTAGTCTTGACTCCTCTTTTATGGTATTTGAAGGTACTTGTCCGTGGCGCTAATGCACTTCCCATGCTATGGCATTTTTGCTTTGGTTGTAAAGCTGAAGCACATTCTGTTGGCAAGATGGTTCCCTCAGTCGTATCTATGCTCGAGGTGACATGGATGAATGCTTGTACACGAAGCAAACGTATTTCATGCTATCCAGAAGAGTTCCTCCGTTGAAGGAAGCAGCAGCACGGGAGACTACATTGATAATTCGTTTTGAGATAATACATAGGTGGTAGCAGAATCATTCAATACATGCAGTTTTGGAAGTAGAAAATAAGTAGGAGGAATTTGTTCAACATTGCTTTCTTTGTCCTGGGAACATGTCGCAGTCACAGGTCTAGAACTTGCAGCTGTCTGAAAGAATTCAAAAGAAGGAATTGTTTTTTTTCCTCCTTCTGGGCATACGCTCATCTCATTTTTTCTTGCAATGTTCATTATGTCTCTACTTCATTGTAACAGACACGAGCATGTGAGGTAACATGTACCGGACACCATTTTAATTATAGGGATGTTGCCTTTGTATTATGGCGCTCTTGCCGAACAAGATTTCATTGGTCAATTATATCACAAGTCGCATTAACAAGTGCCTATGGAGCACTCGTTTTTAAAATGGAAAATGACATGGATAGTTTTTGAATTTTGACTCAATATGCAATGTAATCCCCGACCTTTCAATTTAGTCAATGCGGTTCTTGCATTTTTGCCCAATATACAACATTGTCTCTGAATTTTTAATTTATTCAATGTGATCTTTAAACTTTTGGAATTTTTGGTGCGTATTCAAACTAATCTCTGGATTATATGAAGATAATCAATGTTATCCTTCCGTTCAAGGACAACATCGAATATGGAGATGAGTTTGAACATGTACCAAAAGTTTAGATATTACATTACACATTAAATTAAAATTTATGGACCATATTGAACAAATTAAAAATTTAGATATCACATTATATATTGGGTCATAGTTTTCATTTTCCCTTTTAAAATGAAGGAAGTATCCATTTTAACGAAGCCATTCAATTTCCAAAGCACATTATGTGCCCCAAAAGCAAAATAGATCGAACGGCTCACATATGATTTCTCTCTCAAATTTGGAGGGGAAAGAATAGAAACTCAATTTCGAGTGCCTTTTCCAAACTATTCACCTGTCTGTTTTCAAGTCTAAATCCAAGGAGCATGACTTAGTGTCTTTTCACATATCTAACTTAAATTACATATATATATATATATATATATTTTGTCATAAGCTCTCTTATAGTTTGAATGGCAGAAACATTTTAGGATTAAAAAAAAAACATAATTCTCAATTAACTACGCAACAATTCGAAGTATATTTGATAATTTTATCATGTTTGCTCCTTTCGTTTGCTATACAGATGCATTTATTTCATAGAAAATGAGTAATTTGGATTTGATTACTTATATTATTTAAAAAAATTAATCAATAAAAAATATTTTCATCGTCAATAATAAATTATGCCTAACTATTATCAAGAGGACAAAGAAATTTTCCAAAAGAATGAAGAAGAAAAGACTAAGGGTGCGTTTGGTAACGATTCATTCCCCGAACAATTCGACAAGAAAATGATTATTTTTTATTCTCGTTCCCGAGAACCGATTTTGAGTAAAAGAATGCGTTTGGTAACTGTCCAAAATTTCTGATTCTGGAATAGAATTGTGTTTAGTATCGTGTTAATTGATTATGTTCCAAATCAATTTCTTTTCATTTTTAAATATTTTTTATATTTTTTTCCTTTTTTTTTTTTCTTTTTTTTTTTTTTTCCTTTTTTTCCTTTTTTTTTTTATTTTTTTCATTTTTTTTTTTTTTCTCCTATTCTTCTTCTCCTTCAGGCCGGCCACCGGATCGGTGACCGACCAGACGAGGGTTGGCGACCTCACCGGAGCGTCGCCGGCCCTCGTCGGCCGAGCCTTGCCGATGGCCAGACCGGCCTCGCCGGGGTTGGGCGAGGCCTGCCTGGCCACCGGCAGGGCTAGGCGAGCCTCGCCGATGGCGAAGCCTCGCCGGGCCGGGCGAGGCCCACCCGACCACCGATAGGGCTGGGCGAGATCTGGCGAGGCCGAGCCTCGCTGGTGGCTGGACGAGCCTCCGGCGAGTTCGCCGAATCAGTTGCCGGCAATCGGCGGCGGCAGATGGAGGCGACTAGCGGCGGCGGCGGTAGGAACAAAAATTTTACCAAACAAAATTCTCGTCCCAAACTGATTCTGGTAATAAAAAATCAGAGTCACCGCCGGGTTACCAAACAGTGCCTAAAGAGGGTGTGCAATTTCACACCATGGGCCGCTTCGCTTTCCTCTGACCTTTGCCCTCTAAAACCCAAAACCCCTAAAAATCCCCTCGCTGCCTTCACCGAAATTTTCTCGGCATCCTTTCCCATCACTTTCCGGGAAAGGAAGAGAGAAAGAGAAAGGGATGGTGAACCCGGAGGAAGCCGGCCTCCAAGTCCTGTGCCGCCTGAAATCGACCGACCCTCCGACGTGGCTCGCCCCCAACCCATCCCTCTCCCAAGACGCGCGGGCCGCCTCCCTCCACCTCTTCTCCTCCCTGCAGCCCTTCGCCCCCAAGTCGCCCTTCGACCGGCTCCTGATCGACGGCTTCGACGCCGAGCAAATCTGGCAGCAGATCGACCTCCAGTCGCAGCCGCTGCTGTCGGGCCTGCGCCGCGAGCTGCGGCGGTTCGAGAAGAACCCGGCCGAAATCTCGGATCTTTTCGGGGACGGCGAGGCTCCCGAGGGAAAAGGGAAGGGAGGGGGTGGGGGGGTTGATGATTTGGGTGGTGAGGGCATGGAGGTGGACGGGTTTGATGAGTTTGATGAGGATGGGGATAGCGATGAAGAGGAGGATGGAGAAGGAGGTGTGGAAGAGAGAGGGTTCGAGGATGGGGAGAGTGGGGAGAGTGAGGAGGGGGAAGAGGAGGGCAATGATGGTGGGATTGAGGATAAGTTCTTGAAGATTAAGGAATTGGAGGAGTATTTGCAGAAAGACGAGGCTAGGGAATATGGCTTGGAAGATGGCTCCAAGAAGAATAAGAAGGAGAAGAAGGTGGTGGCAAGTGATTCGGATGAGGAAGAAGAGGAGGATGAGGAGGAAGAAGAAGGTGATGATGATGATGATGATGATGAGGTGAGAATGGGTTGATAGGTGTTGATACTGCGGTTGCATGAAAATCAAATTTTGTCTGAGGGGTTGGAAAATCATGACTCTGCTTTCTTGTTTGTGGAAATTTTGCTTGCAATTTTTTTAATGTTTGGTTCTTTTTAGAAAGCCTGAAATGCGAGTTCATCCAACTCCTCGTCAGAAATTTAGATTCATTTTCTCATGATTGAATATTTATATTAGCAAACACATCTTTTGCAGCTCGGCGAATTTGATGTCGATGATGAAGGCATGGGTAAGCTGGGAAGCGCTAGGTAAAGAATTTTACGTTCCCAGTCACTTCTCTACTGTTGATAATGTTGATGGAAATTTTAACAGAAGGCAGATTTTTATCATCTTTCTTGCTTTCATAGGAGTGTGAGTCTTCTCATTTTTGTTGCAATAACAAATGCATGAGCATCATTTGAATTATGTACTACCTTATGGGCATCCCCATCCCCTCATGCTGTTCCCAAGTAGCAAAAGTGATCACAAAACACTTTCCTTCCTATCTGCTATCCAAGTTGCTTCCAGCTCTTTTGTCTCTTGAAGTCATAAATGCCATGATCGCTTAATCTGTTTAAAAACTGACTTCCACCATACTTACAAATGTAATATCTTTTTCTTGGAGTTATTTGGCCGGCAATTTATTTTTATGCAGCATTTTCTTATTGACCTTCTTTGCGTAATATGATATTATTTAGATATGAAGACTTTTTTGGAGGTAAAAAGGAGAAAGTCGCTCAAAGGAAGCATAAGTTGAGTGATGGATTAGAATCTTCTACAGATGATGAAGGAGAAGAAAATGGAGCAGATGGAAACAAGGTAATCACTGACTGAGTGCATTTGCATAGGTATTTAGATATGTGTCTTGTGTAATGGACTGTTTTCTGGATGCTCATGTGTTAGTTGAAATAACTCAATACTTAAATCCCCTTGCGTGCAGGGAAATCATAATCTTTCTACACATGAGAAGGAACTCTTGGACCTTAATGCTAAAATCGAGCAGATGGAGAAGTCCAATTTGGAGCCAAAAACATGGACAATGCAAGGGGAGGTGATGTTTTGTCTTTTATTCGTTTAACTTTTGTGAATTGGCTTTCTGTATTGGTTTGGAATAAATTACGCAACACTTGCATCTGAATTGTATAATGGTTATGATAACAGGTGACTGCTGCAAAGAGGCCTAAGAACAGTGCTCTTGAAGTGGATTTAGATTTCGAACACAACGCTAGGCCTGCACCTGTAATCACTGAAGAGGTTACAGCTTCTCTTGAAGAGTTAATCCGGAACAGGATTCTTGAGGTAAAGTCCATATTTGGCTTTGCAATTTATGCTGATGGAATACAAAACTGGAATAATTTTTACTCTCATGTTCTTACAAAGCTGGCGCCACCAACTTAAAGTGTTTTTTTTTTTTTAAATTAAAGAAATAGAAAGTAATTGCTACACATTTTTGTTGACCAAATAATGTGTCTTATGATTTGCAAAAACCCCTTTATAAGTCTGCATTAGTGGCATTATTTAAAAGCATATGTAATTCCCTCAAAGCTTGGGAATGTGCAAGAATTAGACTAAACAACATATTCTGCACTCTGGAATGGTGAATTGTATGGTATGATATTGCCTGGTGATTCATAAGATATGCTGTTCTTGTCAGATTAGTTAATAATCCACTCTCTCTCGCGTCTTACTATGACATGTAAGGATTTCATTTTCTTTCCTATTTTAACTTCTGGGGGTATATGGACTCAAATCTATACCCTATTGAAGCTCTTTGTTATACCTTAGGATTTAACGGAAGATCTCTGACTCCTCATTATTGTACATATAATGGACATAAAGTTCTACATTTGTAGCAAATTAACCCTGAGAAGCTATATATGATCTTCTGTAGGGGTATTTTGATGATGTGGAAAAGCCTCCTAGTCTACCAACAAAAGCACCAAGAGAAATTAAAGAACTGGTAAGAATTTTTTTTAGTCACTGTTTAATTGGTCCGGTGAGCATTATGCAACTTAATTTCTTGCCTTTTCAGGACGAGAACAAAAGCAAGAGAGGGCTCGCTGAAATTTATGAGGTTAGCATGTGGTTCATTATATTTTTACCCATCTGTATCCTGTCTCATGTCATTCTAGACTGTGGGGACTCTGACCGCTTGATGCAATGGATTGATTCTTACCTGAGAATTTTCTCTCTTGCAGGAAGAGTATGCACAGAGAACAAATTTGGCTTCTGCCCCACTGTCTTTTTCTGATGAGCTAAAAAAAGAGGTATGTTTCAAAAATTTCACATATATGTCCTACCTTTTCATTCTATTCCTGTTCCTTACACGGAATATTAGATGCCTCTGCTTTCATGATCACCTCTGTTCTTTATGTTCCCCATTTGAAACTTCATGCAATTTAATTGACCCATGGCTCCAAAGATATAATTCACTCAGTCTTACACCTCTGTTTTGATCAGGCCAGTTTGCTATTCAAGAAGGTGTGTTTGAAGTTGGATGCTCTTTCTCACTTTCATTTTGCGCCTAAACCTGTAAGTGCAGGAACACCATCAAACAGTTTATTGGCGATGACTGAGCTTTTGGTTATTAATTATTTTCTGGTGACTTGGCAGATAATTGAAGACATGTCCATACAAGCAAATGTCCCTGCTCTTGCCATGGAAGAGGTAACTAATTTATTTTTGGGTAATATGAATGTATATTGATTGCATTTGGTTTACCATCATTGACTTTATTTCTTTATGTTTCTGGGAGTAGATTGCACCATTGGCAGTCTCTGATGCAGCCATGTTGGCACCTGAGGAGGTATTTGCTGGCAAAGGTGACATAAAGGATGAAACAGAGCTAACACAGGCAGATAGGAAGAGGAGGAGAGCTAAGAAGAAAAGGATAAATAAAGGTATATACAGTTTTTTCGTGCAAAATTATTCTTGTTCTTCCAATGCTCTGTATTGTGTTCTATTTCTGCTCCATTTTGCTTTTGCTCTGAGATTTATCGTTTGTTTGGTGTCAACTTGATTACAGCTGAGGCAACAAAGAGGATGGCAAAGAAGGGTAGAGAGACGGCACTGAATCGCAGTGAAGGTACCCTTTATCATTTTTGCATTGACCTATGTTGCGGTGGTATTAGAATTTCGCATTGAAATTTTCTGTAAATGCAGGCAAAGAGGAATAGATATTGCGGAGGTTCTGTTTTCTGTGAAGGGTTTCCGGTTTCCTCTCAAACAAGGATTGGGTATAATTGTCATATACTGAGTGTCAAAAGAATGAGAGGGGAAGAAGAGAATGGGCGGGCTCTTTTAGCGCCTCATTGATCCAGCTCGATGTCAAAGGTCCACAAAGTCTTGATTATTTTGGCCTGAAGTAGAGAGAGACATTGAAAATAGATGGAAGATATTGGGGGGAAAGCTAGATAATGTGAGTATGTAAGCCACTTCACTTCATGTTAGTTTTTTGATTGAAAGGAGAAAATTTTGAAGGAATATCTTAACTCAAGGATTTTGATACGTAATCGACTAACTTATTAACTTTGTTTGTATGAGCTATTAGAATGCTTTATCACTATTTTATGAGCAGCTGCTATGGTGCTATTGAATCTCGAACTCAGTCTACTGAATCAAACATCAGCATTTATCTATCCAGGAAGTAACCATTATCTTGCAGCCCATGATGAGATCATAGTTGCAAGTGTTTTCGGGAATTGCCTTGGGCTCTCCATTACGTTGTATATTCTTTTTCGCGAATGAGTAGACGAGCGGTCGCTGCTGATGTTTTAATTCTGAACTTCTGAGGCCGAGATAATTATAAAATAGGCCGAGCAAAGTGTGCATGGGGATGTGATACGTGGTTGATCAGGGCATGTTTGTGTTCAACTATAAGGTTTTGGGGCTAATTTCAGAAAAAAAAAAAAAAAACCAATTTTAGGTCGAGAAATAAATCAAGTTTGATTTTTTTTTTGTCTCGTAAAAAAGCAAAAAATTTAAGTCGAGTGACAATTTTGGTCCTAATTTTTTTTTATTTCGTAAAAAATCAAAAACTTTCACTTTTATCCCAAATATGATCCATACCATTAACTCTCTATTTGAAATTAATCTTATTTCGGGAAAAAAAAAAAAAAGGTTTTAGTTGTGAGCTTAGTAGATTTCGTTCATTATATCTCTTGATGGATAATGGTCTATAGCTTCATATTATGACAAAACAACAAAGTCCAGTAAAAAAAATTCAATTCGGAGATTTTTTGACTTGCTAGTGAAGTGTAGGAGACAATAAACAATTTCACAGTTATTCTTCAAGCTGTGGCTATGGCTCAAACAAGAAGACAATGAGTAGTGTTTTAAATCCAGCCAGCAAGTGCATATGGATTTATTGAATGGATCTAAGTTAATGGGGTCATATTTAGGATTTAAGTGAAAGTTGGTGATTTTTTTTAGACAAAAGAAAGTTGGGATCAAAATTGTTTTTTGACTCAAATTAGTGCTTTTCCACGTGATAAAAAAAAAAGTTTGGGCTAGATTTGTCACTCAGTCTAAAGCTAATGCTTTTTTATGAGACCAAAAAAAGGTTTGGCCAAATTAGTCCCCCATCTAAAGTTGGTGTTTTTCTTGGGAATTAGCCCTACAGTTCTGTCACCTTTGTTGCAGATTCTCAGTGCTTGTGTAGTTTGTTAGGCAGGAAACTTCTCCCGGCCAAAGTCAAGTCGCCGTTTCTTAACACAAATTTTGGTAACGAACCATAGAACTTGTTAAGTAATCAACAAAGAAAAGTTTTCTATTCTCAACACATCGACTTTTTTTTGTTATGTATGATGAACCACACAAATAACACTAGATTATTGCCGTGGTCTATAAGAAGTGTGGATGCATTATCTTGGCCATTGATGCACCAACAAAGCATTGAACAAACAAACTCGAGTATTTGAATTAAGGGTCATTACTTAAACCTTGCTGCAAACTCGAAAAAGTAAAGAGGCAAAGCAAAAAAGCAAGAAGCAGCAGCTGGAAAAAGCAAAGCAAAGTGATTTGAAGATGCACTCATTTCCTGCTACCATAAAGCAAAAAGGCAAACCGACAAACTCTCAATATTACCAAAAACCTCCAGCCCTGCTTAACTTCACTCTTCCTCTTTCAAAGTGAATTCCAACTGCACAAGCAAAGTATCACCATCGCCAATCTTCTTCACCCACTTCCTGCTGCAACCTTCACACTAACATCAACATGGCTGAGCTCAAAAAAATGGTGGTCACCGCCACCATCTTCATCGTCACGGTCCTAATAATGCCACTGAACTCGGCCACCCTCCACGTCCCCACGTGCCGATCCTACTGCGGCAACATCACCGTCGACTACCCCTTCGCGCTCCAGCACGGCTGCGGCCACCCGGGATTCCGCGACCTCCTCTTCTGCATCAACGACGTCCTCATGTTCCACATCTCCTCAGGGTCCTACCGTGTCCTCGACATCGACTACGCCTACCGTTCCCTCACCCTCCACGACCCCCACCTCTCCACCTGCAACTCCATCGTCCTCGGCCGCCGCGGCAACGGCTTCTCCGTCGAGCCCTGGCGCAGCCCCTACATCTCCGCCTCCCCCGACAACGTGTTCATGCTCCTGGGCTGCTCTGCTGTCTCCCCACTCTTCCAGGTAATATAGTCTCCATTTGGTATGGCTGCAATCCTACTGCAATTGCATCGCGTTGTATAATGCATGGTTTGAAACAACATTAACACGCGCTTGAGAGGCTCGATTCGCTGTGAAGTCTGAAAAGTGACTGATCGCCAATTTAGGAGTCGATTGCACTTTTGAAATTCATGGTATACAATTGTATTTCCTTCACAAAATTGGACTTCCTCTCAACCCCTGTTTGTATGACTAATGATCCGGTTTTCGTTCAACCTATCCCCGACATCCATCAACTCCCTACTAATCCATGACCCAGTTAATCTGGGAGCTTCGTGCAGGCAGTGGCCCGCAAGGAATTGGTATTCCTCTTAACTATATATATATATATATTTTTTTTATCTAAAATGTGATGTGATTAAAGATTTGAAACTTCTAATAGGATATGATTATAATTTGATTTGTTGTCACATTAGCAAAGATTATCAATTGATAGTAAATTGGATGTCGGGTAAAGCTTTAACCATAATTCACTTAACTACCTATGCATTACAACTTTGAAAGCTCGCTTCTTTAATTGACTCGTTTCTTCGTATGTTGTTAGTACGCTTTATTCTATCGTTAATGCACAAAATAGCTTCTCTTCTTTCAGGGCTTTGCTGACCGCCACTTGCCATGCCGGAACGTCTCGGGGATGGGCTGCGAGGAGTACTACGACTGCCCAGCATGGGACTGGATCGGCCGGAGCAAGATCGGGTCGAAGTTCGGGTCGGGCCCTCCGGAGTGCTGCGCGGTGTCGTTTGAAGCAATCAAGACCATCAACCTGACCAAGCTGCAGTGTGAAGGCTATAGCAGCGCATACACTCTCGCCCCGTTGAGGGTTGACGGCCCGCACGAGTGGTCGTATGGCATACGCGTGACGTACTCGGTGCAAGGGGGCGACGAGTTCTGCAGAGCGTGCGAGGCCACCGGCGGCACGTGCGGGTACAGCGACGTTGATGATCATAAGGATGACGGGGTCAAGCAATTGTGCATGTGTGGGGGCTCCAATTCCACCTCCAATTGCGAGTCAGGTGATCAAATTTTGTTCAAAGTCTTTGGTTAATGAATTTAGAAACCGAAAAACTATCCTTGTCCAGTGCAAACTCCTTTACCAGAATCCCTCAAAAGAGTTGCAGTTTGATTCTGTTATACGTCTCTATAAGTTTAGCAAATTTATGACGATAAAGGGTCTTTGTTGTTTGACAGTCCAAGATGATGATCATGCAGGTGGGTCGCCATTAAGTAAAGGAGCATGGTCTCCATTGAACGTCTTAGCAGGTACTTTCTTAGTAGCTGACCTTTACCCTCGAAGTCGAATTTTGTCAGTTCAGTGACATTTAGCATTTCATCGGAGATTCTCTGAACACTTGAAGACGTAGATCAAAACCCAGAATTGAGTTTTTTCTTTTTTATTCTTGAGGATGGCTTATTTCTGATTCACATCTCATTATGTTTGTAGGTTTCATGGTATGTGCATTAGCCTGGATGACATCCCACAAGAACTAAAGATCGATACTCACCCGCAGAATGTAAAGGATACATGAGGATTCTTGGCAATCCTGCTTGCTTGGAAGAGAGAATTTTGTTTGCCTTTTTTGTTTTGTTTTGGCTTAAAAGAGAGTTCTTTACGTGTGTATAAGCATTTATTACATCATCATGGAACTTCACGACATACGAATCAAACGCGACCATTCTCCATCAACTATTACATTATGCAGAAACAAGAAGAAGAGCAAGAGTCTCTTCTCTGTGTATCGTGTGACAGCAGGGACGGTGTGGTAATAGTGAGAGACATGACTAGATGATATTAAGCTGTGCTGAGTTGTTAGCAATTGCTCCAGCATCCATGAGCAGGGGCGTCAGTGTTCCCGCTCGGTGCATCTCAAGAACCTCTGCAGCAATTTCAAGTGAAAGCAAAGAAGAAAAACACAAATCCTGATCAATAGACTTGATGCCACGAGACATATTTAATTAATATGGTTGTCTGTAATGCATTCACTGAACCGATCTGGGTATGTTCAAGAGCGTTTAAGATCAAAGAAAGGAGGAAGAGACTTAACTGTCGCAGCCGCCGATGTGTTTGCCGCCGATGAAAACGTTAGGGACGGTCCTTTGCCCCGTCCACTCTGCTAGAGCCATCTGAATCTCAGACCCGTCTCCTGCGAAGGCCCAAGCGTCGAAATGTTTCTCAAAACCTCAGTATTTATATCAAGAACTCTTCAGAAAAATGAGCAAAAGACCATATGAAGACAATCTCTCTCTCTCTCTCTCTCTCTCTCTCTCTACCAACAGCCGACGTGACGAGGAAAGAGAAAAACGTACTCTCCTCATCGAGTTCGAGGACTTTGTACGCAGCACCAAGCTGCGTGAACAGCTGCTTCACCCTGTTGCAGTAGCCACAGTACGTTTTGCTGCACCCGAAAGATGAATAAACAAAATAAGTAGTTGGATCAAGAAAACATGGGTAGAACAAGCACATCTTGCATTTGCAGGAGGAAAAGAGAAGGAAAATTTCTACCTAAAGACGACCACCGGGGTGGAAGATACGATCTCCTTAGCCTTGTTCAACGCCATCTGGGTCTCTCTGTCTATCGATGCCAACCCTGGCTTTTATGGATTTAGCACGATGCACAATTTGATAAGATCGATGAGGCTCGACGACATTCGCGAGAAAGTGAGAGACCGAGAGAGAGAATGGAGCCAAAAGCAAAACGACCAGGTGTCCCTTGTTAAAACATGGCAATTTGCATGGACCTGCCCTGGTGTCGACGTTACATCACGTTAAGCGCACAAACGGAAAAGGAAATCAAGCAAACACTAGCGTGATCAACCGATCACGCCACGTCATGTGAATGCATAAAATCTTGCACTCGGTGGAACTCTTGGGCGCGTTCTTTCCTCTGGTCTCCAATTATTATTAGACTGAGCTTAAAGAACTTCTGGTTTGGTACAGTTGAGATATATTTGGATCTTATGATTAATTTCATCAATGCATGGTTTTAATCTGGTTGATACAATATCGTGAAATGATTTATATTGGTTAAAGGCTTCGTCCTTTTTTAATGAAAAGATGACCGATCATCTCCTAAATTTCAGATACAGATTCAGAATGTCACGCGTAAAAATAGATCCGTCAAGATATTATACTCAATCTAGAGAAATCCGATAGCTTGTTGTCCAAAAAACCGAGTTCCCTAATTTATTTGTGTTCCGCATATCGGATGCCACACAACTTGGGTTGAGTATGGCAAGTCTTGGTTTTCACGTTAATGCGGAATTACTCGAGTAGTTAGCGGTTGCATAGCCCTAAACCACTTTACATAATACTGCAATAAAACAAGCCCAATTATCTAATCCATGATTAATCACTAATTTTCATAATTTAATCCTGCGATACCCAAATAGGGCTTACAAACCCACCCCCCTAATCCACCAACTTGAAGGTCACACAAAGTTAACTGTGTAGCAGATAGCTTCAGCTCCAAGCAACTGCTGGAGGATAAATGAACTGATCATGATGATCTTTTCAAGTGTCAAGCTTTTTCATCGGTTGTTGTCTACTTAGATGCAAAAATGGCTTCCAACTCTTTGTGCAAACCTCTCGGCTTTGAGTTGAAGTCCGCAGACGAACTCCCAGACGTGCCCCCGCTCTTTTTTGTTCCCCAGAAACCACTCCATGTTGGACGACTGCTCGATGGGTCAGTTGGCACTGCACCACTTCCTTCTCTACTAAAGCTTGCCTTGGCCAAATCCCTCAGTTGCCTCAGCCATGGTTTATCTGTTGTACCTGAACTCCGGCTTCCGGAGGTCCTATTCCTATCGGCAGATGATCCTGTGTCTCCAGTTTCTCCGCCACTTGGTTGAGTCCTAGGGAACTTGCTTTCTATGCCTTGACGCCATTTCCTAGGGACACAAATAATTAGAATTCCAAGTAAAGCTACTTTCAAACCCGACCAGAAGGATTTATCATCAGGGTCAAGCCGCTTGGTTTGTTTATACAGTGCATACCACTCATTGACTATTTGAGCCACAAATCCAATCAAAAAGAGCGCAACCATGAAAATCCCCACACAAGTTTCATCTAGCTCCGAAAAATCCTTTCTCAAGAGAACCGCGCATGATGTGAATATGCCTAATTCGGTTGAAACTGAGATGATCTCGACCAGTTGAACTTTCTTCTTTATGAAAGGCTTCTTCAGCACAAGGAAGAAGAGCTGGAAAGAGGTCAGACACAATAGGGTGATCACCGGGGTTCTAGAAGACCAGTCGTTCATATAAGCGCCGGCCAAGATTCCTAGAGCGACCCTTTTGATACACTCGAGCAATGTATAGAATATCCTGAGGATTCCAAATATCTTTTGTATAAAGGGCGCTTCGGCATCTTCCGTTTCATCATCTGATGCAATTATGCGGTCACCTTTCCTTGGGTGGCCTCCAGATATCTGCGAGAGCATGTATTTTGGGGGACCTCTCAGGTCCTCAAACAGCGGACCAAATTTTGTCAGGTAAATGGAATTTGACTGTTTTTTCCACGTCCATTGGCCTCTTTTACCTGGACCGAGGGTCACTCTAATAAGCTCTTGATACCAGTGAAATCGTTGGCCTACTTGATGGACTTCCTTGTATTGAAGCAGTTTCCCAAATGTAATACCAATTGAGAGGAATAGGAACAAGGATAGAAGTTTAAAAGACACGAAACCCAACAGCAGAATGCCAACTACAACCCCTGATGGAGTTCCACCTACCATAGAGAATAAACAATAAGCCAGTGAAGCTAAAGAGGCAAGATAAACAGCTATTTCGTTACTTTAGAAAAAATATTCTGGTCATTATCTGGATATAAAAGCGTGTCACATACCTTGGATCAGAGCAGAAGAGGCCTGACATATACAAGGTAAAGCAAGAACTAAAAGAAATATCTCCAATCTGGGGAATATGAGAGCTCCATAACAGTTTTGCTTTTCAGTTGTTTTTTTCTTGAACTTAAGAATCAATAGAAACAAAGCTTGCAATAATATCAAACCGCCACTGATTACTGCCAGCCAGAACATATTTCTACTGAAATCCCTCCACCTACAAAAGACCAAATTGTCTTCATCAACAAAAATTAGCAGGCATTAAGAATTTGATTGAACTTCATTTTAAAATTACCCCAAATATCAAATAGGATTTAGAGCTGTCAAAGGCAAATTTGTAATCAACAAATTAGTGGCCTGAACTCATCTCGAACTAGCAAGATAGCGTGTGCAGCAGATACAGTAACTTGATGTAATATGTTCAAATGAGGTACATGATTCTGCTTTTCCTATGGAAGCAACTACTATAGACGAATTAGTAGCATTTTCTCCTCATTGTGAATTGATTTCTTTAACAACTACCCACAATTCATTTCTGCAGCTCGTCGGATTAATTTATTTAGCAATTCATATCTCATAGAAAACACTGAGAGGCTTACCCACTTATATGTTGAGAATCCAAAATGAATTCAGCTTCTGGTTTACTATTTTCCATCTGCAATTAATTTACAATCCATGATTATTATGGTTAACAGAGCCGATGATGGAGGTACAACTCTGGAGAATAGTACTATAGACCAGAAATTTCCCTAACCTCGAAAAGGGATTTGTACTCCATTGGAGAAAGCGGCAATCCATAAACTGCAGCAGCACGTTCCAGCTTCTCTTCTTTAGGTGTTCCGACTATTTCCAAGTCAAGAACTTCGCTAAAGTAGGATGTTGAATTCACAGGAGGACTTGAGCCCACCATGACAGGATGGATGTGGCCGACTTCCCAAGGGAGACTGAAGTAAGGAATACTCCACTGCAGGTCCCTTGCAAGTTCAAAATACTCGACTGGCAGTATAACTGCCAACCATCTAGATAGTGCAAATACCTGGATGTGACATGCGATTCTCTGCATGGAACCATAAAAAATTCTGTTAGTCTCTTGCAGCAACGTCAGCAGTCATATATGAATGTCGCTAATAGGAAATAATCAGAAAAAACAGGACCTGAAACAATCCCCCTCTCTACTATAGTGCACTTTTTGTATCGTCAAGTTGTTCGCTTTTCTATGGCATCTTACTGTTTCGCCGATGCAAAAGAGCAATAAAACAGTGTTCTCCAATCTATGAAATTCCAAGCGTTCAAAGGCAACAGTTGTAGAAAACAATATGCATTGGAGAATGCCCTTATTCATGTCAATATATATAAAGTGCTATTTGGTGTTTAAACAGCATTTTTACCCCAGATGATGACGAATCTTTTTTTCCCTGACATTGACATTGTTCAGATTTCTCACTTGGAAAAGTCTAAGTTGTGGGGTTGGTATTTGTTGTTCAGATTTCTCGTAACAAGTTCCCTAATAGAACTGAAATTACAGAATCTTTTTTCTCTGATGAAAGACAAAAAAGTCACAAAACACTCGTGTAAACAATACAGAGAATAGTGTCTGGCCAACAAAAAGAATGATGCAGAGAACCGTGGTTAAATAAAAATTACTCCATGACTATAGTAATTTAAGTAAGACGCATGGCATTGCAAAGGCTACATCATTGGGAGATTTATAACATACAAAAAGATTCCTTGAAGGACTGGATATCAAAGTGGCAGATGTCTTCGGGAAAGCACCAGTAGCAAGAAGGCTTGCTGTGGAAACAGAGAGCAGTCCGGCAGCCAAAGATGTGATACAAAAAGCAGCAGTTGCAGTGACAGAAGCAACAGAAGACACTACAGGCATGGAATCTGTAAAATTTAGCCCATAACTTAGAGCAATCAAGCAAACACAGAAATGCTCTCAACAACTTAAATAACGCCTAACTGAGCTTATAAAGGCATGAGCAATTCCTTACAATGTCTCACTTGAAGAATATTGGAAGGTAAGTTTTTGTTTCCAGCAACATCCCCAGTTGCATTTTCAGGAATACTCACAGATACTACATCATCTTCTGCTTTAATCTCAATGGAGTATTTGCTTCTGCTCATTTCATAAAAGCTGGAGAGCATATTGATAGGAACAAATTCAATATGTCATATATCTTGTATATTAACTGCTGTAGAAGTGAAATCTTACAACAACAATGCATCAATTTAAATGCGGATCTTTGCCAGCATGACCATATTCTTAGGTATGAATAGTGTGTACTTGTGCATGGATTAATTACAATTTATGTGCGCACAATGCTGGGATGGTAAAACAGAACTTACCTCTGCAAATGACCTCCTGATATTGCTATATTAGATGAATTGAAGCCAAATACTGGTTTAGCAAACTTTATTGATATAGGGACATTGTGCTCTCTTGTCCTAGAAGTAGAGGTTGTGCTCAACCTGACAGTTGGCCTCTGAGAGTCTGAGAGACACTTGCAACCATGTAAGGATAGATAATTCACACTAAAAATAATTATAAACAGTTGAGACTTTACGAATTTAGACGTACCATAAAGGAAAGTAACTGGTGCAATAGGAGAAACGGCAGTCCCCGATCTGCTAATTATTGACTCGGACTCGAGGCTTATGGTGATTATAGCAACTCCAGATGTATGGGCTACCTGAAAATTAGAAAATTTAGCTTAGGTAAATAAAGAAAATTGCGACACGCCATATGTGTAAGTTCCGGAACATGTATGCAGCGGCAAAACATTAAAAGCAAATGATATAACTGACCATGAAACCAAATTTCCGATTTCCGAGTGTTTTCCCATTGGTTGGGAGAAGGATGCCCTGACTTATGTTGAGTGATTCTAGGATTTCTGCCGATGAATTCATGACTGGTTCCGAGAAATAGAGGTACACCCTTAAGTTGTTTTGGTCATTTGTAGCTTGCACCGTTCTGATTTGATTATTGACTTGAAGCATCTTCTCAGGAATGCGAGTCCTCAAGTCAACGGACACATTCCTTCTGTCTATAAATGCACCACAAGGAGGGGCAAAATCAGATCGCATTCACATTTGAACTAAGAATAAATCATATTCACTTTGTGCAGGTCAATTTCTCAGAAGAAGTATTTCTGAAGTGTTGCAAATAAACTGAGATGAAATCCCCCTGTCTGAGTGTAACTAAGACCTCTATTATCAAGTGCAACTAACTTCTATGTGTCTGCTCAATCATCAGCATAGGAAGATGTCCAAAATCAGAGACACAATTATCCTAATTACCATAGTAATGAAAATGCCATACCAGTCACACGTAAGAAAAGCTGCAACAAGAAAAAAATGATGGTTTTAGGATCCTAACCTTATAACTATTACAAATGCTTGTAAATCTAAGAGAAGCCCATTTGAGGATGGTACTTCATAAAAGGTTGGGTGGAAGTACCACTGAAACGTAGACTCACCAAAATGCACATAAAATATTGAATTAGTCGTCCTCGTGAATGCATTTCCAGCATTATCAGTGCAGAAGTCCTTATCCATAACCAGGATCACTCGTCCATACTGGACAGTAGAATTCAAACTTACTAAAAGTGTGTATTCGAGTTTTGGCTGCAAAATGTTAAGTGTAGATGGAATGACTTGACCAGCACCATAGACCAGTAGCTGCAAAGAGATATCAAGTACTTATTTCAGTGAGTACATCTGATTATCCAAACATACAGCAAAAACCACTAATAGAAGCAGTTACATCAACTGATGATGAATTTGCCAGTAATACAAGCTCACTGGGCAATTTGAACTGATTTGCTTGAGAGATCAGAAAGTCTTATTCAGTCAATAAGAGGTATATCTTTTTAAGTTCATGTTGCCATTGGCTCGTTGTCTTAAGATTTCGAGTCGAAGATTTAACTTTAGAACATGTTTAAAAACTGCAGCTCCTTGCCCTGATAGTCATTCATATCTTCTCCAGCACCCCGTGACCTGCCTCAAACTATTACATCCATTTTTTACTAGAGTTGCATTTGTGAACATGAGATATTACAAGGTAAGTGGTTTCCAGAGGATGTAGAATTCCGCAGTAAACATGATAAGAGAGGACTATTGAATCTTAAAATGTTAAAGATAGCCACCTACTCACGTTGCAGGCATCCACAGAAGAGCATCCAAAACCTCCTCCACCAATACATGGCTCACTAAATAATATAGTCACAGAGACATTAAGGGCACTCGTCAAAGATGCTGGAGATGTTATGTATGCTGTTGGCGGAATTGTATCTGCAGAAATGGAACAATCAAATGGGTAGGTTGCGGGGTCTCTCTTTTTGCTATCTGAAGCTTGTTATAAAGCAAAATCTACACTCTGAGCAAGGGTATACTCAATTGTGATCTTGCATTTTTTCTAAGTTTCAAAATCCTATTATTTCCCACACAACATAATTAGTACAGTCGAATAACAAGATTAACCATCAGTCTAGTACCTAACCTCAGTGCCAGCTACTGCCATCATGACAACAAGTTCAGTAATTCAGCATTGCCAAATGTTGACCACCTACACCTACTTCATTGTGGGTCTAGCTATGACAACTGCTTACCAAGTCGCTACGAATAGATGCACCTCAACGTAAACTTTCCTGCTGGATAGTGCTTCTATTACTATTGGCCATTGCCCTGAGCACCTCAACATAATTTCAGATGAAAAACCTAGGTGCCCAGGGTATGTTTTTCCGAGTAAGGACCAAGAAAATTAATAATTCTAGCAGCAAAAGTTTCAATTTCTCTGTTTGCTGTGAAGAAGCAGATTTTACTAATTTAAGGACACTCATGGAAAATAAGAAGGTAAATTCACGAGCCATTACCTTGTCCTTGTTGATTGGGTGCGCAGTAAGGTTTATCTAAAATACTCATACTTTACAAATCATCTCCTGCAGTTTTTTGTAACTATGATATTCTTCCTAAAAAAACTAGTTGGAACAAGAAATCAATCTAAAACTTGAATGCATTTTTTGGTTGTCCTATGTTATAGAAAGATTAAACAATCCGAAAAAGATGAAAGGGATCGATTCTTGACCAATTGTCCAGTTATAGGAAGCACAGCCAATTCCTTGGGATCCCTTTGCGCACACCTCAAATGAATGATTTCCATCTAGTAAGCCACCATATGAAACTTTCCTGCCTCGACAGTCCGAGAAGGCACCACTATCCAGCTGCAACAGTTTTGCATACAGAGAAACCAAACAGTTGCTAAATCGAGTAGCATGAAAAAAAACACTCGTAATTTGACATGACTCTCGTGTAACAAAAACAAAATTTGCTGCTGAATAATATAATGAGGTGGTTTCTCCGAAGTAGTTGCCCATCAGAAATTGGAAAAAAAGTTAACTGTGATTTAGCATAGAACTATGAAGCAAGGGGAAAAGGAGGGGAAAAAACAAAGTGAGGAACACTATTAAAAATGTAAATATTTCCCACTTCCTATTTTGTTCCTCGCAGGAGAACACAAACCGAGAGAGAAGAATCGTCACCAGCACAAAAGCAAAGGTGAAAATCACGGTAGAACAAGAGCCGAGACAAACCTTGCAACTGAAGCTACAGTCAGAGCAAGCTTCAACATTGCCATTCACCAAAGGTTCGAAAGAAAATGCAGTCGCATTTCTATGCGAAAATGCACTAGGAAACTCAGTGAGTCTCACAGATAGCCCAGAGCCATCACAACTTGTTTCCCAACACAAAAGCAGAAGAACCCAGAAAAGCAAACCCATCACCCACTGAACCTCAAGAGCCAAGAACGTCATCTCCAACGTTAACAGGGATCAGTACTCTACATGGAAAAAGGAGACATTTTCATGTTTTGTCTGATGAAATTTTCAGCAGGGGATGATAAAAATGTAAGCTTGCGAAGGGCTGGAAGTGAGGGAGAGTAAGATGGTGTTCTTAATGAGATGGGGCTTAATGGCTGATGCAAGATTTCAGTTTTAGGATAGTGCACGTGAGATCGACAATTCCAGACAGGTAACTTCGTGTCGATAAATGAGAGAGAGAGAGAGAGAGAGAGAGAGAGAGAGAGAGAGAGAGAGAGACGTTTGAATTCAGTGCAGAATAGTAAGACAGAGAGGAAGCATAGCCCATGACGTGATCCACCATCACAATTCATCATCATTTCATAAGAGAAGCTCATGCATTGGACAAATCTCTCTATAACAGGTTAGTTGGGACTCTCTGGTTCAGACATTACTAAGATGCAATGCAGCATCCAATATAGCTGCGCAGTTATCGCCCTCTACTATTTTTTCGTTGGCATTTATTACCCTTGCATTTAAATTCACCTTGCTGGCTCCCACTTCCTAAGCTACCCCTGACCCTTTTTCAATATCAACATTAGTGATCCAACATGATATTAGAGAGTTCCTCGTTTGCATTTTTCATTTCGAAAAGTAAGATTTGATCACGAGTCATGTGGCTTGTTGGGATGATCATGCTTGCCAAGTTCAAAGCACAAATTTTGATTGATTTGAGAAATGGTTTTTGCTTTTAACTCTTATCTTCAGGTCAAGTCTTTTTTTAGAAGATAACGTATGTGCTTTTGCAAATAATATGCGGGTCTAAATAAGAATTTCTAGACTCCAAATACTTAAACCGGTTCATTGGGGCTCGCCCATTGCCAAGGTGTACTTGGAAGTGGAAAGAGCAGCAACTTACCATGGGACTTAATTCCATCTTTTAATGTGGAGATTATTGATACCAAGAATGAGATTCATATAGTTTGGTGTATCTCTAAACAATGTTTCGATTGTCAAGCTACTCCATCTGCATTGTCGTTTAGATGGATTGATAGGAAAACTTAGATAAAGTCAAGACAATTCCCACAATTACCGGTTTTTGGGCAAGAATTTTGTGTTCGATTATATAAGAGGTAGCCTCGACTCTAGTGTTGCTGTTTTTTTTTTTACGAAACGAGAGTAATTTTGAATGCTGTACCAATGATCTTGTCCAAAACCGAGTGTCTTTGCTAGACAGGTCTTTACTCCATCCAAGTAAACCCGAAAGCCTTAACTTCTTAAGATTCATATACAGGACATTTCTCAAAAATGTTTCTTACTGTAATAGACCCACCGACGAAAGGAAAGCAGCAGTAGCAGAATCGGCACGTGCATGGACAGCTTCCTGGAAGACAGCACACAGACCAATGTTTCTCCAAATCAAATCCCAATGACTCCCCAAATGCGTTGGCTCCAATTCAAGCTGCATCAATGAGTTGGTATCCAGCTAATAGATTTCGGCCCACAATTGGTAAAAGTAGTTTTCTTTGTCCTGAAGGGACAGTTTTGATGCATCTCTCTTATCACTGACCAACTACATATGATTTAACATGGTTCGTCGATAACAGTACAAATCCACGAGTGCACAGACCATTCTTTTTTGCGTGCAATTAGTCGAAGTTGATCGGCTTCCTTAATTGTCCAATAAAAGCAAATACATCTGGTGCATCTATTGATGATAGATGATTTGAATGTATCCTGGGAAACATAGGATTCAATATTGATGTCAGCATATACAGAAACCATCAATTTTTCGTTTGATGGGTGAATTGAATAGAGCAGAAGGGACTTAAATGAACTCTCGAGTGTTGTCTCCCTCTCCTCTCGTGGTCCAGAAGAAAGAAACAGAGAGAGAGAGAGAGAGGATGACAAGGACATGATCGTCGATGCCTAGTTGCTGGTCGTGTGGCGGTCCTTGAAAGGTAATCCCATCTTGGTAGCTTGAATGGAATAAGTGGTTTTAATACGAAAGGACTCTATACTTCCATCTTCGAAGCTAGACCTCACACGCATCATCTCTTCGGATGACTCTCAAAAAGCACAAAGAAACAAAAAGAAAGAGACAACTTCACTGATAACAAGAATGAAAAGATTAGATTTTTTTTATTTTTTTTTTCTAGGACGGTGAAGTGCATTTCTCAGCCGTCGGGCAGTTCCTGTCTAGACCTTCGTACAATGACAGGGCTTGGGCGGGCCCGATTCTAAAAAATAAAATTGCTTCCCCAGCCTGCGCGGTTTGTACTTCAAGCCTGTTGGCTCGAACGGGCCCAAGTGAGTCCATCGAGTCACCATGTCCATGTTCCAGTTCATGGCCACTTGAGCGTGAACTCACGAAATTTACCAACTTGTATCGATCGGGCAAGATGCAAACATAAATCCATTGAGTGAATTCTTACCAGTTAGCCGCGCCTGTTACGGTAGCACGTGATTAGTTATGACTAGACCTGTTATGATGGGTCATAGACTCATTTCTTAACCCATATTAAAATATTTAAAACTGAATTCACATTCATACAATAGATTGATTATTTTTTCGGTAATTTCCTCTATATCTAACTGGTAGATTTTTGCCCACAATTAGTTGAAATATATTTTAGTCTAGAGAGACGATTTATACACCTATATTCCATAAACAGTAACATATGATTAACTTGGCTTGTTGATAATTGTACAAATCCAATAGTGTACAATCAATTCCTTCGCATGCGCGATTAAGTACACGCATGAAGCTTTCCTTAATGGTCCAATAAAAGCAAACGCCATCTAGTGCATTCCCTTCAGTAGGTTAGCATGTATTCCTTGCTACATAATTATCGCCGGCGAATGTTTCGAACGTGTCCCGTGAAACATAGGATTCATAATTGATGTTATCATATGCAGGAACTATCAATATTTTTTAATGGGCGAATAGCCAGATACTAGGACCATGGTCCCTATCTAGGCCTTCGTACAATGATAGGGCCTGGGTGGGCCTGGTTCTGCAAAGGAAATTGCTTGCCTGGCCCGCCCGTTTCGTACCTCGAGCCATGTTGGCTCGAATGGGCCTAAGCGAGTCCATCGAGCCGCCAGGTCCATGATCAAATCCATCCCAAACTAAGTGTCGGCTCCAAGAAATGCACTAGCTTATATCGGTCGGGCAAGATGCAACTAGAAACCCGATGAATAAATTTAACGTGGGATAGAGACAAGCGTTTGTAATGGTGTCCTGCCAGTCAGCCCATGTGTGTTGCACTAGCAACGTGAGTAGTTCCGGCATTTATGATCAAATACATCAGCGGTCGCCGGCCGGGATGCGCATGGGTTTCCAGTTATCTATAGCATGCAGCTACCTTCATGTCTTACACTGCCAGGAGCAAAAGTGGGTCCGACATAGTCCCGTTTTCTCCCATTTCGGTAGAAGGAGTGAAACTAAAGTGGGCCACATGAGACGGTAACAAAGGAAGAAGACCGCGAAGGCTTGATGATCTGATTTATGTACATTTCTCTGATGCAAAAACATTATATATATATGCCCCTGGCTTAGTAGAAAAATAAGTGAACGGTTGCCCTGTTTCTCAAGAGTCTTTGCGAGTTTAATTTTGGAATGCGTGTCTACATTTTGAAGATTCAGTGCTACCGATGCATCTAGCAATTTTTAAGTATTTAACTTTAAGGAATCAGTTCTGACACCCCCCCCCCAAAAAATTACTTTTTTTCTAAATCTAACCTAACATGTTATTATATCTCACATGAAAATTGAAGCAGACACCTTAAACTTTTTAGAGGATTTACTAGCGCTGATTCCTTAAAGTTAAATATTTAAACATTCCTTAAAAGTCAAATACTTAAATACTCAATTTTTAGACGAAATAAGAATATGATTCTTGTGTAATGCACCAAGATGATTTTAGATGTCAACTGATCGAATGAAAAATGAAAGGGCAAGCAACATCTACATTATATATTTTAGTGTTCGAGTCTAACCCCAATTGGGTGGAGGTGAATATGAACATATGCTTCTCAATGTATGCTGTAGGAAACACTTTACTATCGGAAGTCTACCTTCCGTTCTCACTCTGTGTATGTGAGTGTTTGTGAGAGAGAGAGGTACAAATGAAAATTTAATAATTGTACTCCGGTCACCATGGCAGGCCGATGCCTAGAGGAGGACATGTTGACAAGAGCGAGGGCATTGCTCATCACTCGAGTAAAATCCACCATCCCTTGCCTCAATCCACCCCCCTCATGCCCCATTCATAACCTGACCCCCCAATCTGTCCACGCAGGTGTTCTTGTCTATTTGCATGACGCTCACCCGAGTCTCCATGTTGCTTATGTGCCACACGAAGTCCATGACTTAACTCGACCTGAGCTCCCATACTGACTCGACAAGATGGTCCATGGAGTCGCTCATTTTCTGAGGCAACAATAAAAAGAGAAAAATTACTAAACATTAGAGCTCAATTTGAGTTAGATTAGTATAGATCACTAAAATTATATTACATAAAAATATGTCAATTTGGGTAAGATTATTTTCGACCAGACCCAACTCACCCGTTTGACGAGTCTAATGGAGATATAAGAGCTGAAAGTGAGGAGTTGGCTCCTTAGGTGAGGAAAAATTTCATGTAACATTAATTAGGGACTAGCATCACATCCATCCTCTCCTCACAGAATATCGACAAATACTAATTTTTCAAGCATTATGCTAGAACAATTAGAAAGAGAGAGAGAGAGAGCATATGTCAACTCTATACATCCCATGTAAAGCAAGCGAATTTCAAGAATGTCTTTATCAAAACGAAACCGGGAGAGTTTCTGATTGGATTCGGATCACGTTCCTGGACTTCGATTCGGCCGTCCGTCCAGATCCTCCTAAACATTTTTCATCATTCAGCTCATTTTTATATTATTTTCCGAACTCATCATTTTAAGTAATCCCGATTATACTAAAACAAAGAAAGCAGACTTTCACTTTAAAAAGATATTCTTTGCCCCCCCCCAAAATCCACCAGCAGAACAAAAAAGTTACTATGTATTTGGCCCCCACCGCCTAAGTTCGGTCCTGCGGGTCCACTATCAGACATCTAACCCGGTGTTTTCTTTGTCTATTCCCTTTAGAATCATCTGATTGCAGGGTTGCTTTAGGCCACACGGGTCACGCCCATGCAACTGATAGATGACTGTAAAGAATGAACCTAGTCTTATCATCAAAACGAAGGGCATGAGGCTCAGGACAAAGATCGTCACCAAAAGAAGTCTCAGGAAGACAAAAAAGCGAGCTAGGTATATATATTCCGGCTCTAAGCAATGATTCTTGGCAGAATCTTAGTGCGTGTTATTGGGCGGTTGGGGTCCACTAAATACCCAACTTTTCTTTTTATTTTTTTTATCGATCTTATTTTAATTCTCAGCCCTGCCTCCTTCTAATACGTGGGAATCGAAATCCATACCTAAAACTGAATCGTCTCCACCTCAACTTCAAATTATCATAATCTTGTAATTAGGATTAAAAGAGAAAATTAACGGACACTCTTCTTGGACTCCCTTTTGTATTCTAGAGATCTCGTGGCTCTTAATCAATCTGCCCGTCGTCATTCCTCGTATATTCATCTTTATCAACTCCACGAGATCAAAGTTGGTCTCTACCTCGTTCAGGCAGTCAGACAATTTTTCGGTTCGCGCAATCCGGTCGAAAAATATTGGGAACAACGCGCCGGCCAAGAATAAGAAAAGAAAAGGGACGAGGTGCCGCAAAAGAAATTAAAATTCTGCATGCATGTGATCGATGGTGGTCAACTTGTCATGATACTACCACAAACTTGTGTCTCCTAGAGCACTCAGATTAATGACTCGTTTTACTCGTGTAACCCTTATTTTACTATAATTAAAGGAAGGAAACGGGCCACTTTCGGGGGCACGAAGCGGCCATGGAAAGTTGAATCCCGGCCTAAAAACCTTGATTCTTTTTTTTTTTTTTTTCCAAGAGGAAAAGGTCATCTCCACTACTAGTCCGATAATGCACGAATAATGACGAAAATAAGGTATGATTTGTGCAAATCTCGAAGTGGAGGGAGAGAATAACTGCATTGGATGTTTGATTAAAGAAGCAATGAATGGGGGTGTCGTGGGTTCCGAGAATCCGAGAATGTTTTCGTCACGAAGAAGAAAAGTGATCGATTGGTCAGAATGGCACGTCATGTCGCTTGAGTTGCATTTCACCTGCAGCCATCGAGGTAGCTCAGTGGCTCTGCATTCTACTGGCAATTCCTCATATGTACCCGGAAAAGGGCAAAGTCAAGAGTAACCCCCCATCGAGCACTCCCGTTTCTTGGAGGGTGTGCGTCAATAATTTTTTTTCTCTCTTGTAAATATTTTCCAATGGTTATCCGTAAGTGAAATTATTACCTTTGGTAATCACAAAACATGGATTATGATTAGGGGTGTACAATTAAGACGGTTCTACTTGAGAGTTGGACTGGACCGCTTGAAAAACAAATCTAGGAATTGGTCCGTTGGAATTGGTCTGGAAACAAGTTTGAAATTCCACCTAAGAATTGGATCCAACCACCTTGTTTTAGAATCAATTTTATAAGCTAAAAAGTCAAAATCCTAATTTATTTTTCTCCTGTATTCTAATGTCAACACTCCTTCGTTCTTTATTCTTCCTCGGAACTCCTTGACAATCTTTCCTATTTTCCTAAATTTTCATGGATGAATGGGGAATCAAGTTTAATAATTTATGTTTCGTGTTATATGTTTGAATTTTTTATCATTTATAATTGTACGTTACTATGTATTCATATTATAAATTGTTGTTTTTGGCAAACGAGGATTTTAATTGTTCATAATTTATTTTGAATCGTTTTGTTACTCATAGTCTCATATGATTTTGCTAAAAAAAATGAACCATAAAATGAATAAAAAAAGAAAACAAGTTCTCAGGTAAACCTTGGAACTGGATCGGAAAAATAGGGTAGATTCAAAAACCGATTCCAGACAAACAAACTAGGTTTCAGGCTCCATTAGGAACCGCTTATAATATGGTAAGTTCTAGATCCAGTCACCACTAGTTATGATATGGCGCAAACTCTTAAAATCTCAACCCATGTTGGCACAATTGCTTGTAACAGTGAGGTATTTCTAATTTAGAAATTGAACATTGTCTATTCAAATCTGACCACTCGTGTATATTTCTCGGACTTAGAGCTATTTGTATAAATTAAAGCTTTAATTGGTTTTTGAGATTTGCAAGGTATTTTATAAGTCTCCACATTATCGGCTTTTCATTGAATTGTTCGGATTTTAAGTAATTTTTTTTTATAAGTACTAAAAATATGAGTTTCTAGGTGTTTGAAACTAATCTACGGCAGCATTACGATATTTATTCATTTCTTCCTTCATCATCTGCAATACGATCATCCATCGCTTTCAACCAAATGATCAAGAACAGTCAACGAGAATTTAGTTTGACCTGTCAAGTGAAATTCAAAGTGATGCCATGATATTCAAATAATTTTTAGTACTTTATTAGGAGTATACATACTTCCTTGAAGGACATGAAAGAGCACATGTCGGAAAAGTAGTATGAGGAAGAAATTAGGGTCGAATGGATGAAACAGAAAGTGGAATAGAATAAGGGTACATTTAGCAACCATTCTATTTCCGATAACAATTTTTATTTATAAATAATTTTTTTTTATTCTGTTCCCGAAAATAATTTTCTAGTTTTTGAAGACATTTAGGGTCTGTTTAGTAACGCTTCTGTTCCGGGGAATAATTTCTCTTCGAAAATAGTTTTTTTTCTATTTATATTCCCGGTAACAATTTCTCAATAAAAGAACGCGTTTGGTAACTACATAAAATTTATATTCTTGGAATGAAAAAAGAATATAAATGCATTTAATATGATTCACAATGTATAGTTTCTTTTAAATTTTTTATTATTCTTCTTTATCGCCGCCTGCTGCCGACCGCCACTATCGCTGACTATCGCCGCCAGCCATTGATGACTGCTAACGACGGACCGCTGCCCGCTACCACCAACCGCTGCTACAAGTGCCGTCGGCACCGGCAACGGCGAGCGGTGGTTCATCATCAGTAGTCATCACTGGTTGGTGGCGGCAAGAGGTAGGCGGTGGCGGCCAACGAGCGGTGGTGGCTGGACAATAGGGGCAACGGCGAAGGGAAGGGGCAATAAGGAAGAAGAAAAGAAAAGAAAAAAAACTTATTTATAGAAATTGTTCCCGGGAACAATAAGCTACTTTTTTTTACTTATTGTTTCTGTTTCAAATCTATTCCCCAGCCACTTTTCTATTTCGGAGAATAGAAAAATCAATTGACATTATCAAACGGATTTTTGTTCTTTTTTTGTTCCGGAGAACAAAAGAACAGAAATTTGGGAGGAATAGAAACGTTACCAAATATGGCCTTAGTAATTGTCCAAAATTTCTATTCCTAGAATAGAAATGCATTTGTAGGATTCTTAATTTTTTTTTTGTTTCTTTTAATTTTCTATTTCTTTTTCCTTTTCTTTTCTTCTTCCTCCTTCTTTATGGCCAGTCATCGGCCAAGGCGGTGGCTAGCGACTAGCTGGGCGAACTCCAATGAGCTCGTCGTAGCCTTACCTAGCCACTCGAGACTCCACCTCACGCCGGTTGGCAAGGCTTGGCCTCACCTTGATTGGATGAGATCGATCTCACCTAGATGTGGTGAGGCTCTGCCTCACCACGCCACCGTCGGGCTTGTCCTGCAGCAACGAGGCTTGGGTCGACAAGGCTCATATTGGCTTGGCATTGCTAGGGGCTAGCGACGATTTGATAAGGTCGCTAGCCCTCATCTGGTCAGTCGTCAGCTCTGGTTGAGGTCGGCGACCGACCAAAAGGAATAAGAAAAAGAAAAGGGAAGAGAAGAAAAGAGAAGAGAAAAGGAAAAAAAAAATTAGAATTGATTTTCAGAATTGTTCTCGGGAATAAGAAGTAACTTTTCACTTCTTCGACTCTGGGACTAGATCCGGTCCTTGGAGGTTGCCGTTGTGTTGCTGTTGGTGTTGCTGCAAGGGCTGCCTCTGATTTGGTGTCTGGCCTCACCAACCCCTTTCCTTTCCTGGGTGTGCCGATTTTTGGCTACTGTTTTTGAGGGGTAGCTTATTAGTGGCTGTTGTTTGCCCGTTTTTGGTTCATTTTTTCCGACACCCTTCCACTCGTTTTGACATGTTGGTCAGTATAAGTGAAAGTTCTTGGTGCCGGATCGCTTTTTTTGTATAATTTGTGCTTCAAAGTCAATATATTACTTACCTTACAATTTTTTTTTTCGATTTCTTGATTATATTCTAAATCAATTCCCAAGAATAAAAGCAGATTTTTGTTCCTAGGAACAAAAAATTTACAAAACAAATTTCTGTTCTTTTTTTGTTCCTGGAAACAAAAAAAAAAAAAAAAAAAAAACAGAATCATTTGTTCCCAATAATGTTACCAAATAGGTCCGAAGATGTGTTATTATGTTAATTTTTTGTGGTCGCGAAATCATGTAGAAGAAATAAAAGGTCATTTATTTTCTTTTGCTTGAATTTTTATTAAAATAATTTATTTTATATATATATGTAACATGAAGAATTGGTCGTGGAACCCATTCTATTAAATATGGCGTTAGCGGAGGGTATACATATTCTAAAAGAGTATTAGGCTCTATTTCTTTTTACGGAAAAATAAATTGAAAATGTTTTAGAAAATAATTTCTTGTATCATTTAAAATATGGTTAATATTACGAAAAATCTCAAATTAATACACTTATGACAAATTGATCATAAATTAATTTTTAATCACAAAAAATTCGAAATGGTGCGCTTATGACAAATTTACTAAAAACTATTTTTTTACCATAAAAAATAAAAAAAAATTGGTACATCTGTTACAATTTACGTTCTATTAGTTTATATTAAATTGTATTAATATCATGAAAAACTCGAAACCAAAGATACTTGTGACAAATGGAGAGTAAAGCCTAATCTAATATACTCGTTAGCTATCACGTGTCATCAAACTCAACGAAAATTAATGAAGGGTAAATTTGTCGTAGGCAAGCTAGTTTTGGATTTTTTCTGGTTAAAAAATTAATTTATGGTAAATTTGTTATATATGTACTGATTTGAGGTTTTTCGTTATATTAACCCTTTAAAATAATTAGTTGATATATATATTTTTCATTTTTAACAAAAATTTATCTCTAAACTCTTTCATAAATAATGAAAATACTTTTTTTTTCATTTATTTTTGGTAAGCGACTTATGTGATCAATTTAGAAAAATAATTTTCAAATTATTTATTTTCCACGAAATAAACGCATCTAAAAGAAATGTTTTCCTAAATTTTTTGTATTAGCCATTCAGTAGATCTAATGGAAACAAAAGCTAAAGGAAATAATATAAGAAGAAGCTCCATTTTGTGCGTTTGTATGAATTGTATTTCAACATATTTCTTGTGATTTTGTGTTCTAAATTTGCAATGGCATGTTGGCAAGTACCACTAACGCACAATAAAATTTCACAGGAGGTTACCAAATTATTGTCACCGAATTTTGATTCTAATCGCTCAATTCATTGAACTCGTGGTTACTTGCCATCGATGCACTTTGGTCGATTTTTCAGTTGAACACTAACATGGCGTTCAGTATGACACCTTGTCACGGCCAATAAAAAAGGAAAAGAAAGGATGGTGGGCCTCCCTGATGTAGAGGAATGCCGGCCCTCTCCCCGCGTCGATACAAAAAGATTGCCAACCCTCTATCATCGTCATGAATGACCGTTATCAACCTTCATGATACAAAAGAATTGATCGCTTTATATTATCAATGATGATGGATCTCTACCCCATTTTATTTAGCTATTTTATTGTACAACTTGATTTTTTTTCAGTCCTTTCTAGTCAACTTGCCTACGATTGCAAGATTATCCGGACGATGATCGAAATTATCAAAGGATTTTATCAGCACATTAATTTTTGGTGTTAACAACCATCATACAATTTTTTTCGGACTTTGCTAGCATAAGTATAACAGTTTTTGAAGTACCGTGAGGATAATAATTTATCTCGAGTTATAAATTTTTAAAGAAGTGAATTGGATAATAATTTGTAATTTAATTTTTATATTCTAAAATAAATCGATATTCTCACCGTAGTAATCATTTCTCTTTCACAATCAATTACGGAAGGATGGAGGAGAGACCAAAGGGGATTTTGATAAAAGTGGAGCTACCTCATTGCGAATGCGACGGTAAATTTTCCCGCGGACGCGCGGCATAAGGGCGCGTGGAGGAGAAGACGGACAGCCTGCGGGAGCTTCACAATCTCCATGAAACGAAAGCACCTGCTTTTTTTTTTTTTTTTTTTTTTTCCGAGCTTTCTCTTCTCCTCCTTTGTACGCTAAAATCGCGCTTCTCGATGCCTCTCTCTCTTTCTCTCTCTCTCTCTGCTTCTTCTTCCGTTTCTTGTTTCTCACACAAAACAAAACCCTACTCCCTCCGTAGTCCATAGTAGTCGACTCAGACATGAATGATTGAACACTGTTTTCGCTGTTTTTTCATCTCTCTCTCTCTCTCACTCAGACATCCACCTCGTCCTCGCTCTCGCTGTATTTTCTATATATACAGAACAACCGACACGGGCGCACCACGAACTGTTTGCTCCTCCTGATATACGCATATATAATGGAGGGGCTGTACGGACTGCACATTTCCATGGAGGATCTACCGGAGGACCTGCAGGTTTCTCCGGAAGAAAGTAACCGTAGCCATCATGATCATCATCACCCTTTTGGTTTCATTCATCCGCAAAGCGCGACGTCTTTTCACCTGAGCGGGTCGGACCACCACCTGGTGCCGGGTTCCTCTGCCATATCCGATGCCGGGTCGAGCATGGTTGTTGTCGCAGACGGAGAAGGAGAAGAAGATGACGGCGATGTTTCAACGACGCTCCGAGCTAAAATCGCTACGCACCCTCTTTACCCTAAACTGCTCGAGGCATATGTTGATTGCCACAAGGTATGATTATTACGAGTCTTTATCCTCCTTACAGAAAGTGGTTTTTACAGTTTCGGAAGATCAGACTTTCGAAGCGGCACTTACAGAAAGCACATAGATGTCGTGTATTGAATTAATTCCCGGTTCTTTCTTCTTTGCTCCGCCCGCAGGTTGGGGCTCCGCCGGAAGTAGCCGGTTTACTGGACGAAATCCGGCGACAAAGTGACGACATTTCTATGGTCACAGGATCAGTTACCAATTGTTGCGGTTCGGATCCCGAACTTGATGAGTTCATGGTCTCTCTCTCTCTCCCTCTCTCAAGTTTCTGCTTGTTTTGAGCGAAACCCTAGTCGATTTCACTCAATTTCTTTCAGTTTTCTTGCTTTCGGACCTGGACGTTTGACTTGGTAGCGCCAGTTTGGTTTTGTTTAGGTCTTTTTCCCTTCTTTTTGATCTTCTTCTTCTTCTTTTATTTTCTGGAGGGTGAAACATGATAATTTTCATTTAATTTTGTCATGGGCAACTTAAAACTGAATGTCATCACTCATTCTTCTTAATTACGTAGGGAACTTACTACAGCATGTTGGTGAAGTACAAATCGGATCTGTCAAAGCCGTTCGACGAGGCAGCCTCGTTCTTGAACACTATGCGTGACCAGCTCAACACTCTTTGCCACGGCTCGTCTTCGTCGACCAACTATCTTCACGGTCTCTCTCTCTCTCTCTCTCTCTGGGCGCTGTTCCCTAGAAGATTGATGCCTTTTTTGTCGGGTAATATACATTATAAACCACACGAAGAAGAAAAATTTCTCCTCGTTGTAGAAATTGACTAAGGAAAGCCTCCCAACGAAACCCTAACAAGGGAAAGGCCTTTTTTTATCCTCTCTTGTGGGGAATGAGCATTCAAGTCCGATCTTGACATTAAATAAGAGTATATGGTTGCTGGTGTCTTGACTCTCTTACTTATGAGTCGGGTTTAGCTTAGAGTCGGAAATAACTGGCTGGCTTGCCTTGAGCCGCTCATAAGTAGACCAATATTGTGCTAAGAATGCTAAAAATGATTTAAAAGGTTATGCGAGTAGTTTTTGTTAGCTGCGTTGAGTATGACATATGCCTCGTTATATATCATTTTTGCAGACTACTTTTATATATACTTTATTTTATTATGTACACGAGTGGGAAGAGATTAGACGTATTTTTGAAGTATCAAAAAATTTAAATTGACTTTAAGAAAACATTTGCTATTTGTTAGCATAGTTCGTGAAATTTAGTTTTACATTACTTGTGTATTAAGGAATAGAACCTCCTTTTTAATCGGCCTCTTGAGCTTGTTTGCAATTGAAGAAGTTAATGTTGATAGCCTATAATGGACGGTAAATTGTTGTGCATATGATTATGATCTAACAGCCAGTCGATCTAGAATGCTTCTTTTTATTTTTTTGAAAAGTAAAGTAGTTTGTCACAGATGAAATAAATGATTGCATTTGCTGCGTTTACATTCTCTGTCCATGTTAGTGTTATGTTCAGATAGAATTCTCAAGATTGGCATTTGCTTGTAAGTTGCTGAGTTCCTTTAGTTTTCAGTCTTTTAAGCATCTAGAATGTCAAGACATGCTGTCCAAATCTTGTCTGGTAACTCCAATCTAGTTTTTCCAGGCTCTTTCCTTTTTTAAGGACGAGGAAGCCTGTCTAACATGAGAAAATTCCTAAAAATAGAAGCGAATGCTACAGTGGTTTCATGAAACTGAAAAGGAACTTGGGAATGTCCACTGAATTAATTGGACTAAAATCGCCTGAAAGAAACCGGCTGCTGGTCCTGGCCAGGGCTTTCATACTCTATTTCTAATCACTAAAACAACTTTTGGACTCCCGTCCCTGCAAAGACACATGAAGTGCATCTCAGTATATATAATTCCACTACATGGACTGCGGAACAGATCTCTTTTCTCAGAAACCTTATTGGTTTAGACAAAGACAATGTTGATGCTGTCTGAAAATCTGTTGAGTGGCTAGTGGGTGTGTGTGAGAATACTGTTCATTGCTTTTGCATGTTTTGATCACCACTCTGTTCATTTTATATCCCTGCCACTATCATTACAGTTTTTGTGGGTCAATCCATGCTTTAAAAGACTGGAGCCCTTTATTTACTCTCGACTTTATTTGTTTAGAACGAGGATTAGTACAAGTTTCAAGGTCCTGAGGATAATGACCCTTGCAACCGGCCATGGATAGAAATATTATTAACTTCTTGAAAGTTTGTTTTAAAGGTGGGCTTGTACTTGCATGTCGGGAGTTGAAGATCTAGAATTGTTCTCTTGCACGTGAAATAACATTAAGAATTCTTATAGAATGTTGAGAATATAAAGGATAGTACATGAACTCATGGCCAATTGCCAATCATATCAACCATCAATGGTATGAGATTTTTTGTCGAACTCACATGGAGCCCTAATATGTTGCCTAATAGGCAAAGTGAAAAAGTGTTATGAGTAACAAAATATGGCAATACTTGCTATTGTAAGATTGGTCTTCATAATTGGTATCATAAGTAACTAAATAGATAGGTAATGACGTTTAAATAAATGGATCTTATTCAACATTTGGTAAAAATTTTCCACTAAAGTCAATAAACCATTTCCATAAACCCCATTTTAAAATACCTAGCAATACTTTACAAAATATAATGTCGGCTAGTGTGCCCGTCTTTCCTTTTCTAACTTCACTCCTTACTTTGATTAAATCAATTCGCCATCCATCTCCTGCTTTTGAGGCTGCAATCTTAATAGAATAAGGATTCAATCCATAGAAATCCACTGGGGACAGATGAACCTTGTCCCCCACTTGATGCTTTATTCTTCTTCTTTTTTAGTGCACTTAAGGAAAGATTGTGCATGACCCCATTGCCTCAGTCTATTTTTAGCATCTTTATGTAATAAAGCTTCCTCAGAAGCCTTTCTAGTGATGCGGTCCTCAGTTTCTGCAGTTATATGTTTCGAGATTATCAGCTTGGAATATGTTAAGGGCATAGTCATTGACTCAGTAAAGATACCGTGCATATGTGAGAGTTTACTCGGCTGCTCGAGTTTAATTAGTTTATTCGAACAATGTTCCAGGCCAGCCGTTTGAGTTTCTTTGTGAGCCTGCCATCATCTCATTGAATTGCATGACATATTCCTCAAACTTGGTCATATAAATGTTTCCTAATCTTGTGTTATAGATACCTCTGTTGGGACATGTTTATGTGATTAGCTATAGTCTTATTGTTGGTGCTCTGATTCATCAATCCTTTCCAAATCAGTATTAGCTGGATGTTCCTTTTCTGCTGCTGACAACGAGCAATTCCTTAATGATAAGATACATGATCATTGGCGCTCGGATATTCTCTATTTGGAGCTTTTTTTCCTTCACATCACAATGGTGATTGTAGACGAGTTTCATTATTTATAGAAGAACTGCATGAGTCGATGCTATGATTTTGGAGGCTTTATCAGTGCATTGCAAACCAAAATTGGACATAAGTATTGCCTCAGTCTTTGTTGTTCTGTGAACATTTGATCACTTGAATTGGGGCATAAATCTCATTTTGGTGCCTTTTCTTCCCTTGAGCTTTCTTTCTTCAAACCGAAAGAACCATAGTTTTTTTATCGTCATATGTGAGTAAGGGATGATGCAAGAATTGCTTGTGACCTAACATATTGATGTCAAGGGCATATTATAGGTTGACCTATGTCATACTGCATGGCTCTTCTCCTTTGGATAACATGACCTGCTGTGCTTCTTGTTGTTTGGTGAAAAGTGTTGCGTAGAACCCTTCAACTGATGGTGTTGTAGGTAAAGAACGTCAATGCATGGGAATCGTGTTAAGCAGTATTTGTTTTCACGGAGCAGACATTATCACTTCAAGTGAAAATGCACAAAGTGACCAATCTACCTGCAACTCTTTCTAATTTTTGCATCATATAATTATGACTCAGAATATGTAGGAGAAATACAGAAGTTTTTTCATGTCGAGGAGAAATGGGAGAGGCAATAGCAAGCTAAGTTCTTACTACTTAGCACAAAAAAAAAAGGAGAAAAAAAAAAGGAAAGGGACAAATCAAAGTGAGGAAGAAGTTTGTCCCGGGTTTGACGCTGCGCTGGTACCATTTGTCGAAAGAACAGAACAGGGAGAAATGACAACGTCTTCAGCCTTCTCGTCTTCTGCGAATTTCAGGGTTTCCAGATTTTTAAGGATTTTGAGGAGTACTTCCTTAGTTCGCATCTGACCAGGTCGGAGGGGTAAATGTACGTTGGGTTTCAATTCTCTGGTTAGAGATGAAGGCTATCCCAGGGCTTTCGATGGTGACGTCCGTACGTCCCGTGGACGCAACCCACTGAGACTTGGACTCAGACATCATCCGCCTCCTCCATCCTTTCTGTCTCTGACCCACTCTCTCTCTCTCTCTTTCTCTCTCTCTCTCTCTAGAGAGAGAGAGAGAGAGAGAGAGAGAGAGAAGGTACAGACGTGGGTCTTGTTGCATACATAAATCGCATCGGGTTCTGTTTACCATCGCCTGCACGGGACTTTTTCCCATTCTGAGCCCATTTACTCAGTCCATGTCGAACTCTTTCGGACAAACTTGTTTGCGTAGGACCAGTACTTGCCTTCCTGCCCGAAAATAATAACAGAAATTTGAAAAAAATTAAAAGCGAAAATGTTGCCGAAGTGGGTCGAGTCTAATCGAGTGGAGGAGATGCTGTATGTTTAGTATGGTCGCGCCTTTTGTCTCTTTCTTGGATGTGCTGCTCCTAGGTTTTGTGAGGGTATGTGCACCTGGTTATCTCTTGAAGATTATGCATTGTGACGTGAAAGTGACATTTGCCTTTGTATTTGAGGGTTTCGCACTAATGTATCATCCAGGATTCTTGTTATGTATCTTATGATTTGTAATGAGCAAATTCGAGAAATTAATCTTGACGAGCCTGGCGTTTTCCTGTTTTGTTACTAGTGACCGAAGATTGTGCCGGGTCATCCGAGGAAGATCTTAGTGGGGGCGAGATCGATGTATTGGAGGGCAGCCAGTCCAGCGAAGACCGGGAGCTTAAGGACAAACTCCTGCGCAAATACAGCGCATACATCGGGGCTCTCAAGCACGAGTTCTCCAAGAAGAAGAAGAAAGGGAAGCTGCCACGGGAGGCCCGGCAATTGCTGCTCGATTGGTGGAGCGTTCATTACAACTGGCCATACCCCACTGTAAAACATCTGCACTCCATACATACTGGACTAGTTGATGTGGGGGGTGAACTAATTGCGCTTGGTGTTCCTCAATGCATACAGGAAGCGGACAAGCTTGCGTTGGCAGAGGCGACGGGGCTGGACCAGAAACAGATCAACAACTGGTTCATAAATCAGAGGAAGCGCCATTGGAAGCAGGACGAGAACATGCAGCCCGGCATCATGGAGAGTCTGTACGGACCGTTCTTCGCGAACTAGTGATGTCGGGTGTCGGGTGCAAGGTTTCTCACGTAGGATCACTGCATAAATTAGGGGAACCTTGCCTCTTAGTTATCCATGCAATTGAAGATATTCTCCTTTTTCTTAAGTCGGAGGGCCTCGGCCATGTGTCCTAGCGTCGCCTTGGTCCAGGAATGTGACACGATCACGCCTGACGATTCCTCTCCTATTGATGTTCGTAAGTGATTGAACATAACCCTGAGAACATCGAGGCGTGGTCATGATAATTGTAAACCGCTATGCGATTCAACTCGGACAATGGGCCTTGCAGGGAAGGCCCATGTATACAAGTAGGCCCTCCTTTATGTATGATGATGACCGAAGGAGGCCCTTAATGGATTCTCGAGTCATATAATGAGGTGCGCCCAGTTTCAATATTCAAAACTTCAATGTGGACCCCTTCTTATGTTACAAAGAGTAAGTCGTGAATAATCTTCAGGTCGATGACATACTCAAAGAAGTCAAAATGAATGGCGCTAATATTTATTCTTAAAAGCAAAAGAATTGTGAAACCTGGGATGAGTATGAAGTCGACGATCAAGACTACACATGACGAGTGTTGGCTAAGTGGTGGTTGTGTACCGAATGTATCTTGAGAATTTTTCTGCTTCTGTGCATAGTCTTGGTGCGCTGTCCTATCGAGGAAATCCTTGCCTGTTGGATAACTCCGGCTTCTTTTGATGAGTTGGCTGAAGAATCAGAGAATCATTCATTGAATCGGACATGAGTTGGCGATTCATGGTGGTGGAGTCGACAGCGACAAGAGTGCATTCCTACGTTGGAATATTAGGAAAGTGACGAGCCATCATTTCTGATATAACCATCGCACACTCCATGCTCAGCTCTCCTTTTCACATTATTTCCAACAAGAGCCTTCATTTTTGAATGTACATCTTCGGTTATTGCGCCGACGAATTGAACGGCGTCTGAGTTATTACCATCGTCTAGTTATATTCAGAAGAGAAGGGTTATCGTAGAAAAGTCGTGGCTCTGAATGTGCAAGAAGGTCAGTTTTCTGAGCTGCACAGATTAAGGTTAAAAATATTATTATTAGTTAACTTTAATACATTCACAAAAAGGAAACACGAAAACTTAGCAGTAGCAATGAGTCTATACACGTTGAACTGACATAATCTTTGCACAATAGTGATATACGAAGACAGCGAGGAACATGAACTCTCAGCCCTGCGGTCTGAGCTTGCAAAACGATCTTAACTTATTCATTTTGCAAAAGAAAAAGACTAGGAAAGAGTAAAAGAAAGAACAAAGGAATACTGGGAAATCAACTGAAAACTCAATCAAAGCATGGAAGAACACAAAAATAGTCAATATCTCCTCATGCCGATGTTCTGCCTGGACTTTCTGCATCCATTTTGAGATGGAAAATGCATGTGCTCGATGGGTGCTTATCGTGCGAGGGCGCCAACCAGGAGTTCATTTTCCAGTAGTCGCTGTTGTTTCTTCTCTTTTCATTTCCATGGATCCACATCTCTTCTCTCTTGAGCTCGGCCCCGCTTCCCTCGGAGCTCGATATCAGGACTCTCCTCCAGTTGCACCAGATTCTGAGCATGATGTAAAGCATCGCCAAGCATATCAGTGCTGAGATAAAGACGATGGCTGCCACGATCCCTGCTACCTCACCTTTGGACAGTGACTTCTCCATTGCTTGTGAGGAGCATGATGCTAACGGTGGGCCGCAAAGGTCCTTGTTTCCTAGGAAAGAGCTGAGTCGAAATTTTGAAAAAGTTGGAGGGAGTCGGCCCTGGAGATGATTATTCGACAGGTTCAGCATGTGAAGACTTGTCAGTTCTCCTAGTGAAGTTGGAACTTCTCCTTGAAGCTGATTGGAAGACAAATTCAACCTCTCTAGCTTCACCATATTCCCGAGCGAAGAAGGGATCTCGCCCGAGAATGAGTTCCAGCTGAGATCCAGGATCACCTGCAATTCAGTTAGCCGTCCTAGTTCGGACGGTATCGGACCTGTCAAGAAGTTCTCTGAGAGTCTCAGTTCAAAAAGCTTTGTGCATTGCTTGATTGTGGAAGGAATGGTGCCCGAAAGATTGTTCTTTTGCAAATCGAGGACGTTTAGAGCGATTAGATTTCCAATCTCCGGTGGAATCAACCCTGAGAGATTGTTGCTATGGAGGGAAAGCTTGAGGAGCTTTGAACAATTTCCCAGCTCGCCCGGTATTGATCCTTGTAATGCATTAAATGAGAGATCGAGCTCCCCAAGTTCTTCTAGTCCCCCGAGCCAGGACGGTATGGCGCCTGTGAAATTGTTGTTGCTTAGTAGGAGGTGTTCGAGTTTTCCACAATTCGATAGCTGAGACGGCACATTTCCATCTAAATTATTGAAAGAAAGGTCGAGAAATATGAGCTCGGTGAGCTGGCCAAGCTGAGGAGGAATGTTGCCAGTGAGATGATTGTGGGCAAGGCGGATACGGGATAAATTCATTGACATGCCCAGTGTGGAAGGGATGGGGCCTGAGAAGCTGTTGTTTGTGAGATCGATCGCGGTCAACAGACGTAATCCGCAGAGGGCAGTTATCGTCCCTTCGAATCGATTGTGGGAAAAGTTGATCTTCCTCAAGCTCTTCAGGAGGGAGAAAGATTCAGGCAGTGGACCCTCCAAGGAGTTATTGTAGAGCGTGAGCGTGCTGAGTTCTGATAGAAACTGGAAAGTGGGCGGTAAAAATCCGGAGAGTTTATTATCGGCCAAGGCCAGTAGCTGAAGCTTCGTGCAGTATCCCAAGCTCGGTGGGACCGGACCTGAAAGTTCATTCTGCCTCAGGTGAAGCACCACCAGATTCTTTAGCTTCCCGATCGTAGCGGGAATAGAGCCGCTAAAGTGGTTCCCGAAAAAATCGATTTCAGTCAAGCTCGTGCAGTCGGTCAGCTCTCTAGGAATGCTTCCGTTCATCTGGTTTTCAAACAGGTGGAGGATGCTCAGCTTGTCTAACTTGCCGAGTTGCTCCGGAATACTGCCCGTGAACATGTTATGAGAGAGATAAAGAGTCTCCAGGGTGCTAATGTTCCCGATCTCAGGAGGTAGGACTCCGGTGAAGCTATTGTTGTTGAGGAGAAGATCGGTGAGCTCCTGTAGCCTGTCGAGGCTCGATGGTAGGGACCCCTCAAATTTGTTATCTGATAAATCCAGCTGTTGGAGTGAGGAACAGTTTATTAACTCCATGGGGAATTCGCCGGAGAGTTCATTACGAGCGAGAACGAGCTGTATCAAGCTGGAGGTGCTCGAGCAGAAGTTGTTTGGTACTCCACCCGTCAGCGTATTACCGGATAAGAACAGAGCGCTTAAGTTCTTCAATTGGGTAGCGGAAAGGCTAATCGACCCGGAGAGGTTATTTTTCGATAAGTCGAGCGTTTCGAGCTGAACCAGCCCATTGAGCCCTCGAGGGATCTCCCCAGTCAGTTTGTTGCCGAGCAAATTTAAGTACCTCAAATTAGAGAGACCACCTATTTCAGCTGGAATTGGTCCAGCGAGGCTGTTGTTCGCCAAGTTCAGAGTCTGCAGTTCCTTTAGCGATCCCACCCAAGAAGGAATTTCCCCTTCCAACTTGTTGTTGGACGCTGCAAAGATTTCGAGCACTTCGCAGCTGCTGATCTCTTGAGGAATCCGGCCGCTGAGGCCGTTCGTCTCCAAGTCCAGATACATCAGATTCTTCAGACTTCCAATCTCCGGAGGAATACTCCCATTGAATTGGCAGTAGGCAAGACCTAATACTCTTAACTCCGACAAGTTACCGATGTCTGGGGTGATCTTGCCGCTTAAGAGGTTGTTTCCTATTCTTAGGACTTGCAACTTCTTCAGCAGGCCTAATTCCACGGGTATCTCACCCGAGAGAGAGTTGGAATGAAGGAGAAGCGACTTCAAATTTTGAAGCTTTGAAAGCTCGGGAGGGATCGAGCCGGTGAGGGAATTCAATGACAAATCAAGCATCTCTAGTGAAGTGAGAAAACCATAGTCGGGTGATATCGGACCTGACAGCCCAGAATTCGTCAAGTTTAATCCCACCACCTTTGATTGATCATCTGAACATGTGACCCCATACCATTTACATACGTGAGCTTCTGGAGACCAGTTGTTTAGAGCTCCAGAAAAATCATTCAGTTGCGCCTTGACTTTTAGAAGCCGGAAGGCATCCGACAGATCATCCCCAAGAGAAACATCAAGAACAGCACCAAGTATACTGAAGAACAGCAGGAGATGAATCATTTGACTGCTTTTCATTTCGGAATGATGTGCGACCAGTTCAACGGGAGTCCTAACTTTAAGTGTTGTATGCTGATTGCCAAGATTCCGAATCTAGACTCAAGAAATTTGATTCCATATAGAGTTTAGAATTTTAGCAGGCGAGAACCACCTAAAGTAGTTGAAGCTCAAGAGACAGAAACAGCAGAACGAGGGGTGACACAAGAAAGAGAGAATTTGCAGAGGGAAATTGGAAGAGAGATGGAAAAAAGTTTGAAGGGTTGAGGTAATGTGTCTTGGACTTTATATAGCTCTATTACAGAGTTGTTTATTGAGCTGTTAGCCACTTAAGTCCTTGAGAAAAGCGGTGTGCCTTTTTCCTCTTCATACTTGGCTAAAAGGTATGTGAGTTCCTTCTTCCTCCTCCTTTTCTCAAGGCAATGATGGAAAATTATAGCATGCTATTCAGCTTCTGAGATGAGATAGTATGTGGGGGATAAGTTATTGTGATGGGCATGGCCAAAAAGACCAAAAGAGTTGGGAAAGAATGACCCCACTTTTACCTACTAGACAATCCAAGAAGTGGACCTTCCCCTAGGCCTATGTTTGATAGTGAAGTCTATGTCAACTTAAGATTCGATCCGTGATCAATATGAAATATAGGATGATAAGGAAAAGATGAACAGATCCTGCGTTGACAGTGATACAATACATACGCTTCAGAAAATCAGATCGGTCTTGTGGCAGAACATAGTATGATAAGATGATAAATTCCATTTTTTTTTTTAAAAAATTCTGTGAAGAACTTAGATTTTGCATCCAATAGCTCAGAAAGGACACCATACATCTCTCTTTTTTCTCTCAGTGCACATAATTGAGAGATTTGATCAGGTGATTTTCAATTATTTGCCTAATTAAACAGGTACAAACCCATTAACTCATGGATATTTTGTGCTGCTCTGCAAGAACATATTATCAAATAGACATTTCACACTCTTACCACTAGGTGTTTCTTGGTCAAGTAAGTTACTTGCAGACACTAATGTGAAAGAAATTGAAACCGTACAAAGCTTACTCTAATCACGGTCAACAAATTATTTATCCTTTGTTTTAGTGCTTCACATTCCCACTTTTTTCCGCATACTATTCTTCCTGGTCTTATTCGGTTTTGAATCTTGTGATCTGCAAATTCGGACACCAGATATTCTCTTACAACCTAAACTACCTAATATCCAATTAAATACAGGAAAAGAACAGAAGACCAGAACAACCACACTTGAATCCGGTTCACCACAAAAGGATCACCCTTCAATAATGTTCAGACCCAAAGATCATGTGAATACTTGCCTTTTCACATTGAGAAAAAGAGAAAAAAAAATCCAGTGTTGGCCATTTGCATTATATAGTTATACTAAGATTAGAGAGAAGGAGAGAATATTGCCTCAACATAGAGCCAAACAGATGAGGACAAACAAGTTCATATCAAAATTGGATGTTCTTGGACAGAGATAAATTGTCTTCCTTATTTTTTCAGTCTAGCTCTCTATAACTCCATCGACTTTGCTTAGTTTCTCAGGATTTAGGCAGAGGCAACCTATATGGATTGAAGATCACCACAGGTTTTTTGGTCCCAGCAATATCTCCAGACAAGGAAACAGAAAAGTGCTCGAATTCACCAGGACCATTTGTTACACTAAGGCTTAAAGTTTCACTTTTTTGCTTTTCAATGAAGAGAATGTCACCCAAAATGCTTACAGATACATTCACCTTCTCCTCCACTCTCTCTCTCTCTCTCTCTCTCTCTCTCTCTCTCTCTCTCTCTCTCTTTTCTTCTTTAATACTTCCACTCACTCTTCAAGTGCTGTAACATTCATGCATGCTTACAAGTCAGAAACACCAGCTTGCGTGCTCAGCAGATTTCAAAATCCTCTTTTGCCTTGTACCAATAAAATGAAAGAACGTAAGAAAAATTCCATAAATATTCTTCCCAATAGAAACAGATAAATTCTTGTGAATCCATCAGAGTTGACTTGACAAATCCTCCTCCTCCTCTATTCTAGATTTCTCGTTTAAAGAAAAGAGACTCCAAGCACTTACTGTACAAATTAAACAAAGAATGAGGGGACTTCTTGGGTATGAAACTTTAGCGCGTTTTGATGACAGATGCAAAGACAAAAAACATAGAGCCAAACGAGAAGGTAACATTATTGAGCACAAGTAACATTAAACAAAAGCAGTGCAATAACACTTGGTTGATGGTCATGTCTGAAAAAAAGAATGAACCTAATATTCTTGCCTTTCAGGTTCAGCAATTGTGATTGCGATGGTTGAGATTCACTTGATATAATATGTTCAACAACAGGGTAATGAAAAGAAGGAAAATGCTATGAATAAGCCGATTAAGAGCAAAATTTCTAGCAGAATTTGACAGGATTGAGGGCGTGGAGGCTTAGAGTTTTTTTCATTGTAATATTTTTGTTCTTATTTCCTTCTCTACCTCTTTGTCTCAAGTTTAATTTGAAAGGGATCAGTCAAACAACCAGCTTTTGATCATTTATGACAACTTAACGGCCCAAAATTATATGTCACAAGAAAAATTAACTATTGGTGCCTACCACCAATCATTTAGGCAGTCCATGTGATCTCCATGTGAAGTAGCATTTGACTTGTGTCAGTAATCTGCTTCAGGTTGGTTGGAGATTGCTTAGCTGATTAGCTCACAAAGTATTGACTTTTTGTTCACTTGACATTTTGTTTCTACTTCTGTAGCGAACCCCAACCAAGACGTCCTTTAAAAGTCTCTTTGACCATTGAAAGCCTAACATCATTTTTTTAGTTCATCGCACAAAGAAAGAATCTCAACGTAAAGGTTATCCGGTTGTGTGCCGATCTAAGATTGGTTGGTCAATTCTCATCATGACTCCCAATTCTAAATACTCGAACACTAACTGCACTTAAGGACGAAAAGGATCAAAAGTCAATACTTTTATTAACATGCGCAAAACCTGGGCATTTTCGTTTAATCACACTTTGTCACGTTGAGAAAATTTCTTCCTGTCAATCATTTTCCCCCTTTTCGGGGGGTGCAAAGTGGATAAATCAACGTTGGCATGCCAAGGTTTGAACTCAACAAAAGGGGCAAAGTGCAATTGGGTGATAATGGACCAGGGCAATTTCAGTTTGGGGATTCATCTGAGGTTTCCTTGGACCAAAAGGCATTACGCTAGGATCATAGTGCTCTTGTGGGCCGAACATACATCCACATAATGGTCCTCCCACAATCGTTTGAAGAAAAATCAAAATTCTAGGTAGAGAGATGTCTTACGGATACCTCTGGAATGACATGATGAACAAGAGAATGGAATGTACAGACAATCTAAAGTGATGATAAAAGTAAAAATATGGCATTGTAAATAAAACCTTGTTGAGAATGCTTCTCGTGTTTACAAAAACTAATAGCTCTTCTTTTTCTATTATGCTTAAACATAGGCCACTGACAAAATTCTTCCCATGGCTGAACATGCAGATGCAACTTCTTATACAAGTTTTGTTACTTCTGTTTACTTCAAGTGAAAGTCAATAATCAACATAGGAAATTTTCAATAATCAACATAGTAAATTTAAGGAGAGTGTTATTTTATTTGTAGAAAACTAGGCATGTGCTAGGGACGTGATTGGAATCCAGAGAAAAAAATACAGACCAGTCAAAGCTGGTTAGCATACTCCAGATACAAGAACAGGGCTAGATGAATACTCTGAATTTGCCAAAAATGAAACCTGAGAAGAACACTCCAGCAAAAGGAAAGTGACAGACGATAATGCTAGGCATATTACAGTTGAATTGGAGGCCTCTTTATCTGCAGTGCACAAGAAACTTGTGAAATAATGCAATGAACTGTGAGAAAGAGTTCTTGTACCTTTTTTTTTTTTACATGTTCAATCGTTGTCGGTTGTGAACTGTTTTCTTTATGGCACATGTCTCAGCAGAGAGATGCTAACTCTATCTCCAGTGTCTAAACTACCCATAGGATCCTTCAATAACCTTCTATTCTGATGTGAAGAATCTCCACTTCAACTGTTCATTCACCTTTTTGGCCTACAAATTCGCTTGGTTAATCCTATCTACCCTTACGTCCACCCTATCTGAAAGATAGTATATGCATGGAAGTACAACAATGAAGTGATTGTCTCATTTCAACTAAATTGTTCACCATTCATTCTGCGGTGATGGGGTTCGAAGTAAAAATTCTCATGAGGATGCTTGAAAGTGACCAGATGCAAATGACACCAAGAAACTGAAGGACATTCAAAAGAGTACTCAAGGAGCTATTTATTGCCAGGTTGTTTGGAGTCACTTCAGCTCCTCTCACAGTAAAGGACAGGGCCGTCACCAGCTGTGCTGCTCGGTTTAGTTGGTGCAACCTATAAACCTGTTAAACCACAAGAAACAACATATGGGTAAAAAATTCAGTCCTTTCTCTTTCCTCCATAGGTTTTAAGAGCCAATTAAAATCACAAATAGTGGCCTCATAAACATTTAGAATTCCATGCTGGCTATTCAATGGAAAAACAAAGATACAGATCTTCAATAATACTACTTGATCAAACAGGCTAATTTTAAACTGATCTACAAATGAGCAATCTAAAGCACTGCATTGGCCAATTCAAAGACCCTCCAACGAAATCACCTGATGAGACATCATGGTATGGTATCACTCACCTGAAATAAAATGGGTATCACAGGCATGGAAGGGGATTTGCAGTATCTTGCGTATTGCTGGAATGCAAATTGGACAGTAATACCGACCAGATATGGAGCAAGTGCAGCAGAAGCTGCAGGGCCGGTCCATGGCCATACTAAGCCCATGGTTACCATAGGAACTGTAAGACTAAGCACCAGGGCAGCAACTGAAGAGATCCGGTGCACCAATTGTGGAGCCAACCCCTTCTTTTCATCTGCAGAGGCAGATGCCAAAGGCCTTCGCATACGGTCTATAAGTAGAAGAAATATTGCGACACCGCAGTAGAACAGAGCTTCCGTGAAGAACAATATGAGGAAATCTGCAATCATAAAGCCACATCTGAAGTGAGAAGGAAATGAACTAATATGTGGACAGAAAACAGAGGGACAACTGATGTCTGCTATTCTCAGGGGGAATAATGAAACATGTGTCAACTTAAGAAGTTTCACTTACCTGTCAGCAGAGAGTCCTCAAATATAGTACATAGTATTCTCCGAAGGTAGAGTGAAGGGAAAATAAAGGACGTCACAAGCACAGCTGGCCCAAGGATCCATTGTAGGTTGTTCTGATTCCCCTGTGGGTAAACCGTAAGAAGTTTGTCCTCCCTTCCATATGGGCGATTGTAAAATGATAATAGGCCTGGTTTTCCATCAGTTCCCTCAAAAGGGACATACAAGCCGCTCGAAGAAGAGGATTCTTCAGAGGGAATGAGAAGATTTGTCTCCTCTAAAGCATCTGAATCAACCTCGCTGTCTTGTGCATGCCCCACTGAAGTAGCGCAGAAAGTATTTTTCCCATTTTGGAACTTTCTATTCGAGATGACTGCTCTATCGATGAAACCATGAGCCTTGACAGCTTAAAAAAGGATAGAGGAAGAAATCAAAACCATCATTTAATCCAGTATTAATAGATAATTGATGATGACCAGCAAGATCATGACAGAAATAATATATAGTACAATGGGAATAGCCAAGATTTTTGAAGTTTGAAGTTGAAAACTAAAGTAGCTAATTATCAGAATCCAGCTGCTTGGATTATTGCAAAGATCCTTTGATCAGATGTGCCTACGCATCATACAGATAAAACTTTTATAGTTCCAGAAATTACCTGTAGAATTACTCAGCCAGTGAGTATCAGATGGGCGGCTTCCACATGGCACTCTTAATAGGCCGAGCTGGCAATGAAAGTATCAGAGTTTAAAATAAAATTAGAACCAAATTCTTTAAAAGAAGAGATATCATTTCAAAAACATAGGATCGCTGAACTATGAGAAAATTGTTTTCTATAAAGTAGTTTACAGTAAAATTAGTAGAACACCAAATAATAACCAATTGAAGCGCCCTCAAGATAACCAAAAAAGGTAACTTGTTTTTTTTTTTTTTTTGATGACCCAGGGAAACCCGTAAGCCGACAGCTGGCGGGCAAACCCTGGGGCCCACGGAGGAACCCACCACCCCCGTGAAGCGGGTAAGTCCACCTGCGACATGCTGGGGATTCAAACTTCTCCCCTTCGTGAGGGGGAGAAAGCCCGAAGCCAACAGCTTGTTGAACACTAGAAAGGAGAATGAAAACACGAGGACAGTTGCCAAAATCCCAGTCTGGATCTATGAATTAAGAAAAAGATCCATATTTCCTTTTCTTCCATTCAAATGTTAGAATTTTGACAGAATATATGATCCTCATCCACAAAATCTTATGATTGCTAGCACCTTCCTCATCCAGCAATTCAATACTCATAAAAACTTAAGATACTGAGATCGAAAGCCCAACAGAAAAAAATAGGAAGTGATTAACATTATTAGCATGTGCAGAAAATAAAATTATCAACTTAGTATGTTGCAGTAATTCCCAAAAGGGACTATAAATAATCAGTTCACTGAATATGAGCAAATGGGGGAAAAATGCATCCTTCACTAAACAAGCTTCTTTTTGGAAAATTGGTAAGTCATGTTGTAAGGACACTGGAAAGCTTTAAAGCAACTTAGCAACATTCATGAGGCAATCAGAATCCTTAAGAGGAGCAGTCTAAAGCATTCTATACTTCTCAATCCATCTCTTACAGCAAAGAAATTTTGTAATTGTAACAAATTTCTCACCTCTGCCACTGTATTGAATATCCATTGTAGTCCAAACACTTAAAAAAGAATGTAGTAATAAATGTTGGTCATTATATGCAGGTTCATTATATTCTCTAGAAGTTGATACCCTCTCAAGGTCTTAGCCTCTCATGAGAGTCTGTCTTCATACATTTAAGCATTTAGATGATAGAAACTTATAGTAAAGCCCAAAGCTAATTTTATCTCTGAGATAGATATTTTAGGTTTGCAGTTCTGCTCTAACAAAAGGCATTCTCTATCAATACCATTGCATCTTTCCACGTACCTTTCATAACACACTTTTGCGTACTTCAAGGATCTAACGCCTGACACATCCATAGATGTTTTAGTACTAACTTTGGAGCTCTAATCTAACTAAACCTTAATTTCTTCAATATGAAACATCTATCCACAATTATTGTCATCTTTTCACTCATAGAATCTCACGATCCTAATGGTGAATTTCACCATCATAAAACCTAATCCACTGTCCTCAGCAGGATCCAAATCGTAGTAACCTTGAATATGATCTAACTAACTCTCCTGCAGTTCATTTACTCAGAATTCTTTCTTGAGGTGACTCTATCCACAGATAATTAATTGTCTAGGAGTCAAGTCCAAGTTTCCAACAGCATTCATTGAGTAATTACCTATCTAACACTGGCATTCTGATCATTCGACCAACCAAGAAAATAAACATTTGCACCATCCTCTTGAAACTAATCCAACATTATCTGTAGTTGTCCTCCCATTAGCAAGATGCATTAGAAAGCCGATATACTGCCGACATAAGGTCGAACAAAATGATAGCACCCGGAAATAATTCTGGGTTCACCATATAAATAACAGACGTCAACAACGATGAGAGCATCCAACAGAAAGCCTCCATAGGAGCAGCATAAAAGCAAACGATGTGAAAATCCGAGACTGTCTTTGAGATTCACTGACCAAGCCCATCCTGACGCCCAGTCTTGCAATATCATCAATATTAATGACATGGTACACATCCATCCACAGAGGAAAAGGAACTGAAAGATTGCGCTAGTCGGATATACATTAACCTCCTGTTGGGGTGGTGAAAAGAGAATTCTCCAGTATAATAGGAACTTATCCCAACATGGAGCCAAAAGGACAAATTGCATACCACACCTCACCCACCCACCCACCCACTGGTTCTTAATTTTCCGGACGATAAACTTAAGTCGCAGCCTCCTTACTAAAAACTATTTATGGATTCTCGATACGTTTCCATCCTATGCCTTCACTGGAACCCTTATCTTAATTCTTCAGAAAATCATACTTTTTGCATGAGAATTCTACTCACACCCCCCGATAACAAGCACGGATGGCCAAATCTTGATGACGAAAATAATCCAAGAAATTGTAGCCATCATCTACTCACCACCACCAAGTATCAGATTGACAACCCACAAACAAAAAAGCACGCTGAATGATGCACATAAATTCAGCGAAAAAAAAAAATCAAATCTTTAAGCGTTAAGCGTAACCTCGACCAGACCAGGTACAATCTTTTCTCAATTCACCTGGAAAATCTTGGGCTTGAAGGGAGAAGAAACAGAAGTAGCAACACAGGACACCGGAGAGGAACCAGCTCTGACCACCATCTTTCTCATAAGGACGACAGCAACATGGCCAGTTCCAGTTCAGACAGAGTCGCCACCGCATGCCGAAAGGAATCGGCGCGACCCCATTTCGTCTTCGAGGAATCCTGGAATCGCCCGTCCTGGGATTTTTACAAGGGAAGGAGGAGGAGGAGGGAGGGGAAGGAATAAAAATCTATTCTTTGTTCTTTGGAAGGTTTCGGAGAATCTGAGGAACAGGGTTTGTGAGGTGAAGAGGAAGAGACTGCCGCCAGACCCGACAGCTTAGAAACGGCTCGTTCCATCATGGGTTTTATACCATGGACGAGCAAGATTTTCTGGTAACCATTTTCGGGAAAAATTCAGGCTACCCTTTGCTAAATTTCCTTTTTAGCCGGATATCCTATTAAGAAACGTGACCAAGGTGTATTTTATGCTCAATAAAGATTTTTCACGTGGTTTGATATATTAATGTTATATATCGGTCTTCACGTTTGTTCAATTTAATCATGTGCATGTTCGGGAGAGAAAAGAAAAGAGGCAAAAGAAAGAGGATTTTCTCTATATTTATGATATGTTTTTCTAAGTCTTGAATTTGTGCATCTGGAATGAAAATTCATTTCCACAAATTGTCGTAATCAAATTACCCATTAATATAGCCGCGCGATACACAATCAAGAAAATTGAAATATATTTCTATATTCTTTTGTTTTGAAAAACAAACGCACGCAATGTTATTAGAAGATTAGTTAAAAGGATGAGAGGGACAAAATAACTTCTTGAGTGAGTTTTGAAATTAAGGTAATCAAGGGGAAAAACCGACGACATTTATAAGTTGTTTCTGAGAATTACATAGATGAGTACCTTGCATATCTTCATTTGCCTCTTATCAAAAGAAACATTATCATTCGTCGATAATTTAGGCCATGTTTGGTAAAAAAAATTTCCGTTCTCGGAAACAATTATTTATGTTCTTTTGTTTCAAGAAATGAAAAAAGAATAGAAACTCATTTAGCAAAATTTTTGTTTTCGGGAATAGATTTGAAATAGTAGAAAAAAATAGTTTCTTATTCCCAAAAACAATTCCTAAAATCAATTCCTATTTTTTTCTTTTCTTTTCTCTTCTTCTCTTCCCTTTTCTTCTTTTTCCCTTTGGCCGGTCGCTAGAGCATTGCCGGCCCCCGGTGAGGCCAAGCTTGGCGTGGCTATGCGAGGCTTAGCTTTGCCCAAATCTAGCGAGGCCAAGGCTCGCCTTGGCACAAGGCAAGCCTTCGGCAAGCTCGCTAGAACTCGCCTAGTTGGTCAACGGCCATCGTCATGGCTGGCGACTGGCTACAAGGAGAAGAAGGAGGAAGAAGAGAAAAAAAAAAAAAAAAAAGATTAAAAAACAAAAAAAAAACAAAGAATTTAAGAATTTTACCAAACGCATTTTTATCCCCGAATAAAAATTTTGGACGATTACTAAACGTGTTCTTTTGCTTAAAAATTATTTCCAGGAATAGAATAAAAAAAATCATCTCTAATAAAAAATTGTTTCTCAAAACAGAATAGTACCGGACGAAAATACCCAAGCCCTTTGGGCCTTTAAAACTAGACAATAATGTTATTGACAGGGAAATGCTAATGCGATCCACGGGCCACAAATGCGAACAAGAACGATGTCGAGTCCAACATCATTGCAGTGGGCTCTTTGTAGCTGCTTTTACGAGCTAGCTCGTTCTCGGAAGGTGGCAGATTCATTACAAATGAAGGCCCCATCCACCTCAGCGTAAAGCAGGAAATTGTGACATGAATTAAGTGGAACTGCACTGGGGTTAATCAGACTACTTATTTTGGTGATTAAGGAAATCAAACTGGAGTAAAGGGGGGAAGATGGGATGAAGAACTTAGGTGGACTTGCATTATTACAATCCAGTAAGCTATGGCTTATGCAACAGGGAAGTATCCAACCGACTCATGCCTGTTGTTACTGCCGAAATGTCACTTTTCTTGTTGACATTGCTAAATAGCAGCCGTCTTATGGGTTCATGTGTTTGGCAGCGGGAGCATTCCGTGTCTCTTGTGCGGTATCCCATGATGTCTCCGTGATCGTCAGCAAGAGGAGTTATTCTGGGAATGTCACTCTGAGGAGACTGAGAACGCTGCAAACAAAGTTTGAATCTTTGTTGATATATCTACAAAACTCTCCAGGCGTTAACTCCTCAGATTTGGAATTCCGTAATTCTGTTCAACATGAGTTTCACTTTACACATCTCACTGACCATTCGTTTCTTTACTTTCACCAAGTTGGCAAGTTCATTGTGTCACTACATTTGTGAGAAAAAAGAGAGCACAAACAACTGCACAAACTTGATCGTCATATGGATCTATATAGAGTGCTACATTCCCTGCTGAACTTGTGAGTATGCACGAACACAAGGCAGAATGAAACATAAAGTATGTATTTGAAAGACTCTTTGCACATTATGTCTATAACCAACGTTATAATAAGAGCACACTTTCTGGTCTTTTATCTACTTAACCCTCAGGCACATTATCAGCACTGACGGACGTGATTCTAGTACCCACTCAAATAAGCATAAGTTCAGGACGAAGCTACACCACCTAACTTGTTTCCATTCACTCCAGCTGCCTCAACATCCACCCAGACTTCATTCACTCGGCCAATGATCTGGAATGGGAGGCTATACTGTGCAATCGAGTATGCATAGCTGCTGTTGGAAGTAACATTTGCCCAGGCCGATCTGCTTAGGCTGAAAGCGAGTTTTTCTGCTTCTTTGATGACGATGTCATCCAGAGCAAATCCAAGGAACTTCCTGACGGCAACATAGTGGCTGCTCCAATTATACAGTTCTAGCTTCAGCTCGGGGAGTGGGGTTGGCGGGGTCGATTGGAATTTCGTGGGCAAGTAGAAACGCACGACATAGGCTGACGAGTGGAGGGGTCCTGCCCCTGGAATGATGCTCGTTAAGACAGGTAATGTCATTGCCAACCTAGAGCTATTCAAATTGGCACCTTGGGTGTACTCAAACAACCTGTAAGAAGAAATAAGCGGATTTAAAGATTGACAACAGGAAAGAACTCATCCTTGAGGTCAAGCATAATACGCAGTCTTCGGCCAAAGGTAAAATCTGTTCTAGTTCATTAGGGGAACAAAGAACCCGATGATATTTGCTGAAAGAAGCTGTATTACCAGGTTGGTCAAAATGAGAAACTGAAAATTGCGTGGGAAAATAAGCAGTAATTATAATTTTATGCAGACGTCCCTAGACAGGGCAAAGTACACTGATTTATGCAGTAGCAGTAGAGTTGATTTGAATCATTTAGAAATAATCGAGTGGGAGAATTGCACTCCGCCAGACCAGTATTGGCCAATAACTGAACACTCAGCACACTTCCAGGATGGGAGATCCACATGCTCAATGAATGTATACATATGTGCGTACATATCCAGGCTCAGTAATCAAACATTAGAGTTGAGAACCTATCAGGAAGCAACAGATCATTACACCACAATCTGCAGATTAGTCACATCCTGTGAAGGCTATTTTGTTCTAGAACTAAAGATACAATTGCTTCACTCCTGAAAAAGAGGGCCCAGTGAACTTAAACTGAAGCCAAATCATTGTATCACTAGAGACGCTCCATCGAAGTTCATTCAACGCAATTCAACCACCGTCAAGAATCAATGGCCAATTCCCTTAAGCTACAATGAAAGTTTCCAGATTCTCAATCCCTATAATTTTCCACAATTAAGCAAAAAAATAGAACTTTTCTAATAAGAGGAGAAAAGGGAACCTATGGTAGCCATTGAGAGTGGCCTTCTCGAAGGAGAGGTCGCTCGCCGGAGCAGACATCCATGAGGAATTCCCATACAGCCTCACCTCGAAGTCCGACTCCGCATGGACGATCGTGTACTGTGGCGACTCAATCGCATCGCAGGCGGTGGCGAAGAGGGAGAGTAGGCAGAGCAGTGACGCGATCGCAGCGAGTCCTTGTCTCTCCATGTTTGCGATTGCGGGTTCTGGTGCAGGAGAGTTTGAAGAATGTGCGTCGTCTTTGTGGAGTTTATGAAGGAAGATGATAACGAATCAGACAAAACAATAGTCTGAGATAACGAAGATCAGAGTCCAGAAAAATGTTCCTGGAATATACTGTTGTCTTTTGTGAATCCAGACTCGAAGAATGTTCTAGGATAGAGTTAATGACAAATCAAATAGCCCGTCTCAATTTGTCAACTATCAAGGTGACGGACAACGTAGTTTTATTAGACAATTGACATTTTGTCGAATTTGTATTTGTATTGATAATACTTCCATTATTCAGACTCTTGTCCATGTACGGCAGCTGTGAAATACAACGATTTATTGGTCTGATTGGGCTGGCTCACTTGTCATTGCAGGCCCAAAGATGTATAGCATGCGACTGTGGAGATCAAGAAAACGAGTGGAGGAATGTATGTTATGCATATCGATCACGATCAGTTGAAATCATTCAGCGACAGTATATACGAACAATAAGTCCATGGTGTTTGTGCACCGCATAAGTCAGTAGAATAAGCCTGGACCATGTTACTGAGATTGAACTTTAAAGGGGCTCAAGGAAGAGGCTTGCTCTAGGATAGAGACCAGCATCTTTCAGGGTCATTCCCAACTGATCCACGCCGTACGTCTTTCTCGGAAAGCTCGACACCAGTCTGTAATTCGTGATGCCCGGGAGGCCCAAGGAGTCGAGGTATCTGTAGATTGATTGGATCTTGTCTGTGCACAAGAAGCTGTGTTCTCTTCTATCGCCGTTGGGGAAGCGAATTAGTATCTGGAAAAAATGGAAACGAGGGGCCAGGAGTCATTTTTCGACTCGTGTATCTTTAGTTCAAGCTTGGAAGTACCGATTTTCCTTTTGCAACATCAGTGTGTTATTCCATACCTGAGTCACCTGTTGATCTACTCCTTGACTAGCTTTTCCCTTGTTTTGCAACTGTCTGCTCGCGACTGAAGCCTCTTTTGGTTTATCGTACTGCTTATTGGAAGGAATCTTCTGTAATTTCTCGTAATCTTCTTTACGCGGAACGTCCTTCAACTTATGAACCTTGGGTCCTGCTCCTCCTGAAGACTTCCCTCTTTCCTTCTCCTAGAAAGCAGAAAGGGAAAAAAAAAAGTGCATTTCATGGTCACTTCTTATCGCAAGCTACTCAGTAAATTAAATCAGACCTTGTCCATCTCTAGAGCAGCAAAATACGCAGCATTTTGTTCTTCTCTTAGCCGTCGATCGGCTTTTATCTTTGCTTCTTGCTTCACCCTCGCACCACCAAAGGCCGACCCTTGCTCTTCCACCGTCCTCTGGAGAATGTCAACCAGCTCCGATGGGGAAATCGGACCTTCTATCTAGCCATTGTTAATCAAGCACAAAAGCAACTTTCAATTACCACTTAAAAGAAGAAAAACAGAGAGGATCAACTTTCAGTCAGGAGTCCAATATGTTGGGTCTGTGTAATAGTTTTGTAATATTAGATATCGTGCCCCTCTATATGGCAAATCATTGGATGAAGGTACTGTAAATACTCGAGGACTAATGACCATTTTACGTTCCTTTCTTCCCATGTTTGCGTATTCTCAGATTATTTTGGCAGAGTTTGGTGATCACTAGCAGCAGGAGTAAAAGTACCTAAATCTTTGGAAGTCAAAAACACAAATAGGTTCTCAGAGACCTGTTGTAGTACTGCAATGCTATCGCCGGGAGCTGGAGCGATAACTGCGCAGAACGGGAAGCTCTGGGGATGCAACACCATGGCCGTTTGCAACCCCTCTCCACTGTCGGCAAGTCCTCCCCAGCTAACGAAATTCGAGTCGAGGAACTGCACGACCATCTCCGAGCACAGAGTCTCTCTACAGAAGGAGGGTGTGAAGGGGTGATCTGGTGCGTGCAAGTATAGGAACAAGAATTTCCGATCGGCTTCCGCAATTTTGAGCGCTTCCGCGAGCCGGCATGCATAGAAGGGGTGCATGGAGCTGTATTGCTGTTCGAAGACTGTCAAGAATGCCCACTCGTGATCTTGGGGAACCATGAGCTCTTGTGGATGTTGCGGTGGGTAGTTGATGGGGATATGATGGTGCCTTCTGTTGCCGATTCGCATTAAATCCATGCTGTGATTCATTGCCCTCGAGAACTCGCCAACAATGGCCCGAGGTAGATTGACCATCCGGCGGACTATTCCGCGGCAAGAGGCCTCTCCTGTTGCTCTTGCATTCTCCTCGCCGAAGACGACATAAATTCTTGGATGATCGCACGGTTTCTGAAAGTAGATATCGGGATAATCCGATGGTACTGGTCCAGAGATCTCAGCAACAAGTTAAACTCTCAGGGAAGCTTTTGAAGGGAGGAGATGAATACAGACAGCGACAAGGGACAGAAAAGAACCCATTCCTGGTTTGCGCGCTTTAAAAAGAAGTAGCGAGAAGAGTGGAAAAGCTGAAGATGCTCCTTCTTGCTTTTGTATTCACTTCGACAAAACTCCAAAAGATGATGCCTATCTTGTGAGGGAATCAAGAGCAGAATTGCTAGGGAATGACCTTACTTCTTTCCTTCCACTTGAAAACGTTGCACTAGAGAATGCCACATTAGTCATGTCATGTCGCGATTTGACTTGCGAATCCGCTTTCTCCAATCTAAATTCTCCAGACTGGAGTCCAGAATGAGATTCAAAGCCCAGCTATATTCTTTTCTGGTCATTCCAGATTTCAGGAATGCCCTTTTTTACCCTTCCTCAATTCTGAAGATGAACAAGAGATGCTCCAAATTCATTATCTGCCAGCGTTTGTGGCAAGACCAGTTTAAGCGCAAAAATGATGTCTTGCCAAGATCGGAGGGACGCAAGTCTCATTTGGGCAACACGAATGTTAGCTTCGGAATCCATTATCAGGTATCATCATTACCTTTAGAAAAGCAAAAGCAACAGCACTCGAAGGGTTCCTCCAAAAAGACCATAAAGAACAAAATTCTGCATTGTCACATCAAGGATGCCGCTAGATCATGGCATTCCTGTTATTCATCACTCGCCCTAACAAATTTTTCTTTTCCTATTTCTTCTTCCTCTTTCATTTCTTGGGGCCGAAATTAGAGATTTAAAATATGGACAGTTAATTTAGCTAGGAGAAATCAAACAGAATATATACCACCAAAAGGAACATCGAAAGCTTGGTAAATCAGATTATAGAAGGTAATAGATAACCACAAATCGCGATTGCCCATTCTTATCTTGAATCCTTGGATTATGAGAAGATTACTAGCTCTATATTTACTCTACGATAAAGTATGCGAAATCTTGTAATTAGTGAGACAACCACAAACACGGAAACATGGAGCGCCCTGACTTTTGTATGGAAGATTTCGATATTCTTGAGGAGAAAAAAGATTTCCATCTTCTTTAACCCATTTGTTATGAACATTCTTAAGGCACAAACTAGCAAGAGGTTCACTCATGACATGCAATATATAGATTTTGAAGTGATAAAAAAATGTAAAAAGAACTCCAAACAACGGAAAAATCACTTTCGGTTCCGTATGCAGGAACGAACCACACGGCAAACAGCCAAACAGGTCAAGTAGCTCACAAGAGCTTGCTTTATAGTTTGAATTTTGTATTAACAAAGATAAAGGCAAAATGAAAATAAAAAGAGAAAGAAAGTCCTGCTTAAGTAATAAGTACATAACGTGGGAGTGCCCTTGATTTGTTTTATTTATTTCCATTTTTGAATAAATGACAATTCTAAAGTTGGCAGTAGCATAATCTATCTTTATTATGGACATTCTGCTCGGCTGGAAAAGAGCGTTCGACTGAAAAAGTTTCACAAGAATATTATACTCGGCTAAAAAGTGACTACAGCTTATGCATTAATGAAAAACAAAATATAAATTCAAAATACGGTATAACTATTGAGCGGATTAATTGTATTTACTTAAATAATTTAAATCGCATATCCTTTGTTATAGATTCTTTTTTCATATTTGGTATACACAAGTCATATGTTGAAATGTAATATAATATCACTCTTGGAACATCTTATTTATTTGACAATCTCTCCTAATTCAACCAAAAAAAAAAAAATCTCTCATAATATGCAGATATGCCGAATGTAGGTCCGTGAGTAATGGTGGTACCATGCATGTAATCAAATTACATATTTATAGGTGTTAACTGCAACAGAATATTTAATTTACTACCGACGGCATAATACGAGATGAAAAATCTGCTCATTTCTTCCGTTTTCCAATATGATCAATGTGTTTTTCTAAAATCGGAGATATCATTGCTGTGTTGTAACAATAATTTCTAATGCATACATAGCCGCTACCCAGTAGAATTTTGGCCTTTTTTGTGATTTGTTTACATTTCGTCGCAACGTAGCAAACTAATTTTACAAAAAATTTATACTTAATTACGATGGTTAAATTTTACAATTCCACCATAGAAGTGCGCGAGACCATTTGGTTTGGACTTTCATCAAGAGCAATATGTTCATTTGCACGGACTATCTGGTGATCCAAAAACGAGATTGGCATGAAAGCTGCGACCGTCCGACCATTATTTCCTATTGTGGAGACAATGCAACCTTCAGTATCGTATTTCCGGATTGGTTTTTCTGGGGTTTATAATGTCTTCGACTGTATTGAGCTCCTGTTAGAGATACAAGTGTAAGGAAAGGAATAATTTGGTAATCTGTATCAGGCACGCATTTTAGTTGCATATTCATATGCAAAATTCAATTCGCTACTCGCTATGCAATAAAAAGCCTATCTATTTCTTTCCGTTTATAAAATCAGAAATGTAATTGTTGTATTGTAACTATTTTTAAACTTGGGTGATCCATCGAAAATTTCTAATATCAACGGAAGTATTCGTACAAAAATTATCTCACCAATGTGCACTGATATTTAGTATTAAGTATATTCACACTTGATTGCGATGGTAATCTAATTTTACGGCTTTTTTTTCACCTACTGCTCCACATGAATTTTTAGATTTTTCAATACGAAGTAAAGTATAAATTAGGATTCAAAATCCCAACAATTTCATCCATTAAACAATAGTGACCTTGTATGTCGCTGCTGGCCGGTTGGTAATGATTCACATGCGGATGTCCTGTAAATATTTACGCGCCTACTCCTGGACATCGTGTCTTGGAAAACTGTGATACAAAAATAATAAAGATTTTTTTTTATATATATAAACCGTATACTAGTGAGGCGACAACAAAGTTAATTGCCATGTACTTGGCGCCTCCAAAAAACTAGACTCCAGTTGCAGCGAGTTTTATTCACAATGATGAATCATGCAGGGATTGTTGTCCTCGCACGGTATACTCAGTGCCCATGAATTGCAGATGAAAGAAAGCTGAGACGAATGATAGAAAAAGAGGTAGAGCAAACCATTTTCCTGAGCAGACAGAGACTCGTTTAATCAATCACCGGTCACCATAAACCCCTTTGACGTTCACTGGTAGGAATTTGAATCAGCATTTACAGTTGAAGTATTTTGATTAGTCGTCAAATAGCTTCCAGGAGTGGAACACCAGCTTCCTCGGCAAAGGTTTGATAAAAGAAATAAAGAAACGGCAGGTGTCTAAGTCCATTTACAAACCAAACAACCTTTCTTGCACTTGAGATTTCCATGTCGTCCAATGAAAAAGTGCATCAACTCCAAGCATCCCGATCTGATCTATATACTTGCATCGAGAGAATGCAAAGATTCCACGTGGGAAGGAATGATGCAATCGGACGTGCCTAATAGCCCCGCTTGATTAAGTCATCACCCACCCTCTCAACAATCACGTTGCACAATCTAGAAGTCCAAGGGTTGCCATAGATGCCAATGACCAAGGCCGCACCTGTCTTCTTGATGGTCACGTTTTGAGGCCGCTGAAATCAAATAAGAACAACTAGGTGACGGGAGTGAAGCTATCGATTACTAAAAGTACGCGTCCTACGAGCAACTGCAAAGTGCAGAATTATTTACGCCTCGTGCCGCAAGCTGTTAGAGACAAAATAGTTGAGGAAACTAGCTTTCCGGAGCAAGCAAAGAAAAGTCAAAGCCCGCACTGATTTCATCATACTTTTAAAAGGTAAAACCTATAATCACGAGCATAGTCACTTATGTCCAATGCAAATTGCTGCCTAACCTATCAAAAGAATGCACCCAAAGGAACAACCGCAGTGTCATTTAGACAATTTCCCTTTTCTTTTGCTCGACTAGTCATAGAGCTGTTGCATATTTAAGCTGAAACAATCATCGTTAGGATGGTTATTCAACAAAGAGTGTGTCGAGAATATTGAGAAGATTCCCAAGAAGAATTAGGAGATAGGGTGAGGTTATAGGAGTACTGTATGCGGCATTGGTTAGAGCACCGAAAAGGAAACTTAAACGGGATGTGCAGGGGGAGAGGAAGAGCTAGCTTCAGCACAGTGACAAATGCAGCAAAAAGATTACTACTGAGACAGCAATACAGCCACCTTGAGGCTCATCCTCAAAGAATGGGGTATGACTCTGTTTTTCCTGTTATGTTGTCGGAGACTCTGAATGGAGATGACCATGTGCTGGGGTGGCGTGCTAGAAGCAGCATGTGGAGTTATCCATCATCCTAACGATGCGCTGCCAGGCCAACTTGAATTGACCGCCTGACCATTAATAGGATCGGTAGGTGGTATTTTGGTCTGAGATATCCGAGTTTGTTTCACATCGTGTACACTACGAACCAGATCTCATTTGTTCTCTAAATGGGACATTTCTCCTATCAGAGGTATGTTCAAGTATCGAGCGAGTAGTTGCTGCTATCCGTTGGATGGGTGTGGCCGTGGATATTGCGTCCAGCAAAAATGACAAAAAGGCGTGAGGGAACAAGCTGATTCACCTTATATGCCCGAATAACATCACCAGGTTTGACTCCGGTCACCACGAACTTGGTGCCGCCAAGGTAGAGTCCAAAGGTAGTGAGCGTCCCAGGTTCATCGAATTCGCGCATGATGGCGATAGTCTCTTCGGTCGTAAGCTGCAGAACAGAGAAATCCGGGGCCATGATTCTGAATACCGTCCACTTTGTATTTACTCCTTATTAATCAAATCGCTTACATGCACCCGACCAATAACAAAGAAGTTTTATCAAATGGAAGAAGAGCAATCATGATTTCGCAAGTGATCAAACGTTGCATTTCCCCTGTTTGATCAAAACCAGAACTGGGAACCGAGATCGCACAGGCGGCACAACAATTGAAATTGAAAAGAGGAAGATGGAAGAAGATGATGATGAGGAGAGGACTGAACCTTGGGGAAATTGGTGGTCTGGGCCCAAACATTCCCGTCTTGGCCGATGATGGCAGCAGCTTGATACGAGGTGGTGGCCCAGGCGGGGTCTTCATCCCACGTGCACATCTTCTTGAACATCAAGTAATCTTCATAGTAAGCTTCCCCATCTTCATCTTCTTCTTCTTCTTTTGGATCCTGGCAGAGGAGAAGGAGAACGAAGGAGAAGGAATGAAAGATGCGTTAATAGTTTTGAATATTATGCTCAGTCTTTATTTTTATGAAATTCCCACTCGAAATTATCTCTCCATATCTCTTCGTATTATTCATAATCCACATTTGAACGACCGATAAAACGGAAACAAAAAATTTCCTTCCACCTAAAAAAAGATTTCACGGACATATCAATAGCGGCTTAAATTAGACGTTACTCTTCAAATGTATCACGTGATCCATAATCTCTCGTAATATGCGGAAACACTCAATTTGTGTTTGAAGTTTCTTGACCCACATTGAATTCGGTAACCTATACCAAGCACGCATTTAAATTGCATATTCATATGCAAAATTTAATTCGCTACTCGGTATGCCATGAAAAGTCTATCTATTTCTTTCCGGTTATAAAATCGGAAATGTGATTGTTGTGTTGTAACCATTTTTAAGCTTAGGTAATCTATCGAAAATTTATGATATTAAATGAAGCGTTCGTACGAAAATTATCTCGTCAAAGTGAGTGTCGTTTATATGTGCACTGATATATAGTATCAAGTACATCACACTCGGTTGCGACAGTAATATAATTTTACGACAGTTTTTTTACCTATTGCTCCACATGAAATTTTAGATTTTTCAATACCAAGTAAAGTATGAATTAGGAAATCCCCCAAATTTCATCCATTGGACGATAGTGATCTTGTACGTCGCTGGCCGGTTGACAATGATTCACATGCGGATGTCCTGTAAAAATTTACGGGCCAATTCCTGCGATACAAAAATAATAAAGATTCTTTTCTTTTTTTATATATAAACCTAGCAGTGGCTAAAATAATAGTATGCTAGTGCTGGGACAAAAAGAAAAGGAGGCGACAACAAAGTTAATTGCCATGTACTCGGCGCCTCCAAGAAGCCAAACTCCGTAGTGAGTTTTATTCACGATGATTAATCACGTAGGGATTATCGTCCCTTGATTGTATAATTTGTTAAAATGTTTGATCTAGTAAAATGTTCCATCTAGATGATACGATAATACTTTATGTATGACGTTACGTGTGAATTACCTAAATAAGATATTTAATTTGGATCGGGATATAACAACTCACGTAGTCAAGCAACATGGATGATAATTTTATTCCCAAAACCGAGCAAATTAAACAATTCGAAAAGGCTATTATATATTTAATTTGAGTTGAATTAATAATCTTCGAGAATTCAAGGGCCAAATATATATATATATATTAATTTATTGAATTCTGGCCCAAAACTCATAAATAGAGCAATCATCCTTTTTTTTCTTTTTCTTTTTTTGAAATTGCGAAGCAGGTCTAATAAGGAGCAATGACCCCTAAGCTCGATCTCGTGCATGTCATGTACGTAAAATCGGACAAGAAGATCCTTGAACTCCTCAATAAATAAACGAGTTCGATCTAATGCAGTCTAATTATATTCTAGGCAAAGTAATTTCGGATTTACGGTTATGTCGATTGCGTTAATTGTGTAAAATAAGTGAATTGACTTCATAAAATCTTAAATTTTTTTACTTTTGTACATCGTGTTGACCACGACGTAATTAACGACGGTTGATTTTTCTGTTTTCATTTATTTTTTTATATGGGCGTGGTTGCTAACATAACCATTCCCTTAATTTTTTTATTTTTTATTTTTTAAATTTGGAGACTGTGCAAGAGGAACCCATGTTTAAGAAATCCTAATTTTTTTTACTTTTACACATCGTTCCAACCGTGACATGATTAATGAGGATCGATATTTTCATATCTTTTTTTTATGGCCGTGGTTGTTAACATAATCCTTCTTTTAATTTTCTTTTTCCATCTCCAGGTGCAAGAAGAAGCCGATTTGCACGAATGAAAATAGGATAAGAAAGCCCATGGCAAGGCCCGGCCCTCCTCGCCTCCCCCTCTCTCTCCCCCCCCTATTTCGTAGCCTGTAGACAGCGACGGGAGGGGAGCGAAGGCCTCCTCTGCAGCGAGCAGCGTCGGGAGAGCGAGCGAGCGAGATGATCATCCTGTCGCATGATCCTGTTTTTCCCTTTTATATCTAAAGGATGTCGACTTCTGGATGTCCACTTCTGTTGCAAAGAAACCCATTTCCAGGGAAAATATTTTGCAGGGATAACACACAGCGCAGGTCCAACTCTCTCATTTTCTTCATTTTTGTTCAATTGTATGGTCAGAACTTGTAAAGATAATTTGCAAGATTAGTTCCGTTTTCACGGAGGAACTTTCCTGCATCCTTCGCTATGATGTTTAAGGAAAGCGTCGTATTCATACGTAACTCTTGTCTAATCTGTATCAAGTGCCCCACTGTCTCCCCCTTTCTGGTTTTTTCTACATAAGTTGAAATAATTTGCGCATGTTAAAACGCTTTTGACTTGTGGCTATGAAATTTGAATGAATTACACGACATACAAATAATGAACACATAAAATCTTGCTCATTGCTATTGCGATTGGCGTCGAGCCACACATGAATAACGAACACATGTATAATCTTGCTCGTTGCTATTGGGATTGGCGGCAAGCAACGGGGGAGGGATTCAAAGACTCGAATCTAGAAGATCAGTGCACCCGCTGGTAATGCGGAAGGATTTCCAATTCTCTATCATAGAAATCCAATTGTCGTACCACACTTTTTTGGGACATTTTAGCTTGCACGATGTGGACTTATACGGAAAACGCTGAATGCGCTTGCATGAACTGAACTAATTACACATGGAAAGGTACGTAGAAGGAAATGCTTGGTCTGTAAGCAAGCGACGCCGTGTCTGGAGTTTGAGCCCGATGAAATCCGTCGAGCCAAACAAACGGATTAAAAGAAAGTCCGAAATTAAATATATGAGGATCTTCGCCGTGGAAATATGGCTTTCCCGTTCGGTGTTGGAAAAAGAAAAAATAAAAAGCTATCCTATTTCGTTCTGATATAAAAGGAAACATAGCTTGATTAAAGGAAGTTGGACTTTACTTCCTAATTTGACTCGGGTTGGGACTTTCTTCTTTGACCGGTCAACCTGGGACTTTTCCAGGCGGTGCACGTACAAGCATATACATTCGTGGGTTACTTCGTTGGTTAAGATTAGAACAATCGAAGCGCTAATTTTGGTGTGCCGTAATTGCTATATCTTGAGGAACGTCAATAGGTGCTGACGTGCTTGGCAGCGGGTTCGTGCGGCGAAGCTTGTTCGTGAATTATTATAGTGTTGAAGTCGATTAAATCTTATGGTAAAATTTGTGGGGTTTAAATAGTGCGTTTTTTCGTTAGATTGAGATATTCTTTTCTTTTGTAAGGAATTGCAGGGCTTAAACATTGATTGCGTTATTAGGTACAATTGGGACTTGACAAACACTAATAATTTTTTAGTGACTCAAGTGTATGATCTTCATTAAGTGTATAATCTTCATTATATCGCTTGATCTATAGTAGAATTTATCGTCGTTGCTCTTCCGTGGACATAGATCTCTACGGCCAAATCACATAAATCTAGTATTCAATTTATTTTTTCTTGTTCTATCTATTTATTGTTCGATCGCTCGTTTTCGTAACATCGATAATTAGTGCACGGATATCAAGGCTTGCCATCGAACGGGGGAGACATTCACACTAAGAGGCCTGTCTTGAATATTCATACCCGTTCTAATTTAATTGACCCTCTCTCGATATCATTTATCTTCTATCTAGCGAACGTACGTCTTTCTGATTTTCATCGAAATATTCCGACGACTTGACAAATAAGCAGGCACAGAGATCCGAGCGAGCAGAGCAGATTTATCTTCGAAATACTAGAACTGAAGTACGTGTTCTTCAAAAAAGCAGTCGAGTCATGATGAGGATCGATGGCGTGTCCAACCGTCGGGTTGATCCGAAAGTTCATGAACGAATCAACAGTAAAGTCCCCGAGCAATGCACTCCCGTGCTCATTGCACCTCCTTATGATGCTCTCGTGCTCAAAGCTTTGCATGGAGGGAAAAGCCTGGTCTTCTTGTAGCGATTGTCTTCAGGCATCATCCTGAATTTGCTTCTGTCTGCTCAGAATGTCAAACTCGTGTGGTTTATGAAGATCGAGTTCGAGACTGTTAGAAAACATGCTTGCTCCCATTTGCCCCATGATGTATAGCCTCACATAACAATTTAGGGGAATAACAGACTTAACTTAGGCTCTGTATTTGTAAGCCTACCTCCTCATCCGTTCTCTTCGAGATCTTGGACATAATCAATCACGGAATCTGGAACATATTTGACAGCAATATCTAGTGGAGGTAATTGTTTCGATTTGGAAAACCAAACGACTGCTTTCACATGTAACAATATTAGTCAAGGCAGAGCTTTTCTAAGCAACCGAGCCAAAAAAAAAAAAGAAGATAAAAAGGATAAGGTGGCTCGCTTGTCGCACTTCAACGTCTCGCTGTAACATGCACAATTCATAGCGGCCGGGCCTTTCAGAGAATCAAAAAAGGTAAGCACGAGAACAATATAAAGGGGTCGAAATATGATAATATAACGTACAGCAAGCCAACCATCCATGCATGCACTCGCAATGGAACACGCACGGATTGTGAAGTTCATACAATACAGAGACCATATGGTAAGCAACAGTTCGGAAGTAGGACACAAACACCTTATCTCAAGAGCATTTCCATCAACCAAGCGCAAGAAAAAGTACTTCGGCAAAATAAAATTCTTTTTCGGCTTCCCGTACTTGCTTAAACGATGTTCTTGATGAGCTGATGATGCCATGCTAACTCATAAGCCTTATCCTAGATAAGTCTACATGGATCGAAGAAAAACACCTAAAACCCAGTTACAAAAAACTCTCATGTTTATTCTCCCTCCCTTCAGCGGGAAAGCATATGCATAAACAACGTAAAATACTTCCCAACAAGCGCCAGTCCTTGATGGATTTGCTCATTCATAAGCTTTCCAAATTCAAATATTAGCATGCAGAATGCCATATAAGTTTTTCACGATGTTCTAAAACTAATGATACCTTTTCTGCACATGGAGGATTCCCGCAAAAAGATCGCGCATCATCAAGGATGCCTCTCTAGATCACGACACTACAATTATTTGTTACACATCCTAACATTGTTTTCAATTCCTCTTTCTTTCTTTGGGCAAAATTAGAGGTTTAAAACGTGGATAGGTAATATAGTTAGGGGAAATAGAACAGAGTGCAGTTCGGATCAAGATTGTACCGGGACGAGATGGTTATGCTTGGAATATAACTTAGAGAAATATTGCATTTGATAATGTGCGGGTTGGGAACTTATCAGGACAGACTGCAAGGAGCACCATGATGAAGGCCGTCATCGGAAGGCCTTCCCCCGCTCCGTGCCACTTTGCATCCACGAAAGCCAGATTTTATCTTTGATCCGTGCATTATGAGAAGAGTGCTTTCTCTAGGATAAAGTATGCGGAGATCTCGTAATTAGTGGATCAACCACAAACGCATAAAGACAGAGCACCTCAACTTTTGTGTTGAAGCTTTCCGTGCTCTATAAGAAGCCGAAAAGACTTCCATCTTTCTCACCACATTCGCCATGAACAATCCCAGGGCACAATCATCCTCGCCACAGGGAATGTATTGATTTTGAAGTGATAAAAAGACATCTAAATAGAACTCAAACCACAGAAAATCACTTTCAGTCCGTGTGCAGCAACAACAACACAGTAAACAAGGAAAACAGGTCAAGAGGCTGAAGAGCAGGGACCGCAGAGCGCACAACATTATGAGAGAAGGATTCTGTTTCTCCTCGCACGGAATACTCAGTGCCCATGAATTGCAGATGATCGGATACTGAAAGAAAGCTGAGACGAATGATAGAAAAAGAGGTAGAGCAAAGCATTTTCATGAGCAGACAAGACTCGTCCAATCAATCACCGGTCACCATAAACCCCTTTGACGTTCACTGGTAGGAATTTGAATCAGCATTTACATTTGAAGTATTTTGATTAGTCGTCAAATAGCTTCCGGGAGTGGAACACCAGCTTCCTGTGCAAAGGTTTAATAAAAGAAATAAAGAAACGGCAGGTGTCTAAGTCCATTTACAAACCAAACAACCTTTCTTGCACTTGAGATTTCCATGTCGTCCAATGAAAAAGTGCATCAACTCCAAGCATCCCGATCTGATCTATATACTTGCATCGAGAGAATGCAAAGATTCCACATGGGAAGGAATGATGCAATCGGACGTGCCTAATAGCCCCGCTTGATTAAGTCATCACCCACCCTCTCAACAATCACGTTGCACATATTAGAAGTTGCATGGTTGCCATAGATGCCAATGACCAAGGCCGCACCTGTCTTCTTGATGGTCACACCTTGAGGCCGCTGAAATCAAATAAGAACAACTAGGTGACGGGAGTGAAGCTATCGATTACTAGAAGTATGCATCCTACAAGCAACTGCAAAGTGCAGAATTATTTACACCTCGTGCCGCAAGCTGTTAGAGACAAAATAGTTGAGGAAACTAGCTTTTCAGAGCAAGCAAAGAAAAGTCGAAGCCGGCACTGATTTTATCATACTTTTAAAAGGTAAAAGCTATAATCACGAGCATAGCCACTTATGTCCAATGCCAATTGCTGCCTAACCTATCAAAAGAATGCATCCAAAGCAGCAACCGCAGTGTCATTTAGACAATTTCCCTTTTCTTTTGCTTGACTAATCATAGAGCTGTTGCATATTCAAGCTGAAACGATCATTGTTAGGATGGTTTAAGAATTTCCTCACAGAAGTTGGTTATTGAACAAAGAGTGTGTCGAGAAGATTGACAAGATTCTCAAGAAGAATTAGAAGATAGGGTGAGGTTATAGGAGTAGTGTATGCGGCATTGGTTAGAGCACCGAAAAGGAAACTTAAACGGGATGTGCAGAGGGAGAGGAAGAGCTAGCTTCAGCACAGTGACAAATGCAGCAAAAAGATTACTACTGAGACAGCAATACGGCCAATTAAATAAAAGCCCTTGAGGCTCATCCTCAAAGAATGGGGTATGACTCTGCAGTTCCTGTCTGAGGCAGAGTATCTTATGTTGTCGGAGACTCTGAATGGAGATGACCGTGTGCTGGGGTGGCGTGCTGGAAGCAGCATGTGGAGTTATCCATCATCCTAATGATGCGCTGCCAGACCATCTTGAATTGACCTCCCGACCATTAATAGGATCTGTAGGTGGTCTTTTGGTATGAGATATCCGTGTTTGTTTCGCATAGTGGACACTAAAAACCAGATCTCATTTGTTCTCAAATGGGACAATTCTCCTCTCAGAGGCATGTTCAAGTATCGAGCGAGTAGTTGCTGCTATCCGTTGGATGGGTGTGGCAGTGGGTACTGCGTCCATCAAATATGACAAAAAGGCGGGAGGGAAAAAGCCGATTCACCTTATGTGCCCGAATAACATCACCAGGTTCGACTCCGATGACCACGAACTTGGTGCCGCCAAGGTAGAGTCCAAAGGTAGTGAGCGTCCCAGGTTCATCGAATTCGCGCATGATGGCGATTCTCTCTTCGGTCGTAAGCTGCAGACCAGAGAAATCCGGGGCCATGATTCTGAATACCGTCCAATTTGTATTTACTCCTTATTAATCAAATCGCTTACGTGCACCCAACCAACAACAAAGAAGTTTTATCATATGAAAGAAGAGCAATCATGATTTCGCGAGTGATCAAATGTTGCATTTCCCCTGTTTGATCAAATGGCTCACAGGAGTGGGCTCTGTAAGTTAGAGCGATGTTCACGATAAAACAAAACCAGAACTGGGAACCGAGATTATCCTGGGGAGTGACTAATTACTCTTCCACAGCATCAAGAGAATTGCATGACTCGATCGCACAGGCGGCACAATAATTGAAATTGAAAAGAGGAAGATGGAAGAAGATGATGATGAGGAGAGGAATGAACCTTGGGGAAATTGGTGGTCTCGGCCCAAACATTGCCGTCTTGGCCGATGATAGCAGCAGCTTGATACGAGGTGGTGGTCCTGGCGGGGTGGTCATCCCTCGTGGCCATCTTCTTGAACATCAAGTAATCTTCATAGTAAGCTTCCCACTCCATCTTCTTCTTCTTCTTCTTCTTTTGGATCCTGGCAGAGGAGAAAGATGAAGAACGAGAACGAGAACGAGAACGAAGGAGAAGGAATGAAAGATGCGTTAATAGTTTTGAATATTATGCTCAGTCTTTATTTTTATGGAAATTCCCACTCGAAATTATCTCTCCATATCTCTTCGTATTATTCATAATCCACATTTGAACCACCCATAAAATGGAAACAAAAAATTTCCTTCCACCTAAAAAAAGATTTCACAAACATATCAATATCGGCTTAAATTAGAAACGCTCAATTGGTGTTTGGAGTTTCTTGACCGGCATTGAATTCGGTAACCTATACCAAGCACGCATTTAAATTGCATATTCATATGCAAAATTTAATTCGCTACTCGGTATGCCATAAAAAGTCTATCTATTTATTTCCGGTTATAAAATCGGAAATGTGATTGTTGTGTTGTAACCATTTTTAAGTTTAGGTAATCTATCGAAAATTTATGATATCAAATGAAGCTTTCGTACGAAAATTATCTCATCAAAGTGAGCGTCGTTTATATGTGCACTGATATATAGTATTAAGTACATTCACACTCGGTTGTGACAGTAATATAATTTTACGACGTTTTTTTACCTACCGCTCCACGTGAAATTTTAGCTTTTTCAATACCAAGGAAAGTACGAATTAGGATTCGAAATCCCCCAATTTCATCTGTTAGACGATAGTGACCTTGTACGTGGCTGGCCGGTTGGCAATGATTCACAAGCAAATGTCCTGTAAAAATTTACGGGCCAACTCCTGGACAAGGTGCCCTGGAGAACTGCGATACAAAGATAATAAAGATTTTTTTCCTTTTTTTATATATAAACCTAGCAGCGGCTAAAATAATAGTATGCTAGTGCTGGGACAAAAAGAGATGGAAGCGACAACAAAGTTAATTGCCATGTACTTTGCGCCTCCAAGAAGCCAGACTCCAGTCGCAGCGAGTTTTATTCACAATGATTAATCACGCAGGGATTATCGTCCCTTGATTGTACAATTTGTTAAAATGTTCCATCCAGTACCCTAGATGATACAATAATATTTTATATATGACCTTACGCGTGAATTACCTAAATAAGATATTTAATTCATATAGGGATATAACAACTCACGTCGTCAAGCAACATGGATGATAATTTTATTCCCAAAACCGAGCAAATTAAACAATTCGAAAAGGCTATTATATATTTAATTTGAGTTGAATTTCTAATCGTGGAGAATTCAAGGGCCACTATGTGTATATATATATATCGTTATTAATTTATTGAATTCTGGCCCAAAACTCCTAAATAGATCAATCATTTTTCTTTTTTTTTTTTGAAATTGCGAAGCAGTTCTAATAAGGAGCAATGACCCCTAAGCTCGATCTCGTGCATGTCATGTACGTAAAATCGGACAAGAAGATCCTTGAACTCCTCAATAAATAAACGAGTTCGATCTAATGCAGTCTAATTATATTCTAGGCAAAGTAATTTCGGATTTACGGTTATGTCGATTGCGTTAATTGTGTAAAATAAATTAATTGACTTCATAAATTCTTAATTTTTTTACTTTTGTACATCGTGCTGACCACGACATAATTAACGAGGGTTGATTTTTCTGTTTTCATTTATTTTTTTATATGGGCGTGGTTGTTAACATAACCATTCCCTTAATTTTTTTATTTTTTATTTTTTTAAATTTGGAGACTGTGCAAGAGGAACCCATTTTTAAGAAATCCTAATTTTTTTTTTTTTAATTTTACACGTCGTTCCAACAGCGACATAATTAATGAGGATCGATATTTTCATTTTTTTTTTATGGCCGTGATTGTTAACATAATCCTTCTTTTAATTTTCTTTTTCCATCTCCGGGTGCAAGAGGAAGCCCATTTACACGAATGAAAATGGGATAAGAAAGCCCATGGCAAGGCCCGGCCCTCCTCGCCTCCCCCTCTCTCTCCCCCCCTATTTCGTAGCCTGTAGACAGCGACGGGAGGTGAGAGAAGGCTTCCTCTGCAGCGAGCAGCGTCGGGAGAGCGAGCGAGCGAGCGAGCGAGATGATCATCCTGTCGCATGATCCTGTTGCAGAGTATCGCCGGAGAGGAGCGGAGGACCAACCTGCTGCAGAGCTGCCTCCCTTTCCTTCTATAAAAGGAGGAGAAATGAGAGGAAGAGAAATGAGAGCAACCAGAAGCATTATCTGTTTTTTCATTCGAGAATGGCGAGAGACGATAGAGCTACAGTGAGAATGGAGATTCTTAATCAGTATATTGCTGAGTATCTCCGCTTTCTCGGCATCGATCCTGCTCAGTTCTTGGAGAGGGCGGCTCGGGAGCCCATAGATGCCGTCCCTCTTACCACCGCCTGGGTGGCTCTTCTCCACCAGCGCCTCTTCGAGGCCAGGGTCGAGGAGGTAACTCAGCTAATGCCTCGTCCTCAGCTTAGGAGGCATGGCGGTTCCGGAAGACTCCAAGGAGAGGAGTCCGGGAGTAGCAGCGGCTAGTCGCAGTAGTTTTCTAGTTTATCCTCGTTTGCTAAATATGAAGTAGTGAAGTAGTTTTTTAGGATTGTCCGTTTCTGGTTCATCCTCGTTTCGTTTGCTAAATATGAAGTGTTTTTTAGGGTCGTCTACTTTTCTGATCTTCTAAATCCTATTCTATCGCATGGACGCGCTGTCTAGATTCAGCCGTATGCACCTTTCGCGGCAAAAACTAATATTTTGACCATCAAGGTCTCTGGGATTGCTGCTTTAATTAAATTTACTGGTTCCTGTATTCCGAACAGTTCATCTTTCCCTTGCAGGAATCTGTTTTAAGCATTGTGATATGCTGATCAATCTAACTGAATATCCACGTAGATTCACATTTTTGCGCACTTGGATGATATTATGAAACTGAATGAGAAATTTGACTGAATGGTAATCATAACCGTGGCTGAAAGTTCTTGACGTTGTTTGAATATCCAAGTCCTCAAATCTTATATCATTCGTCGCAAAGAGAGTCATCCTCTCGATCAGTTCTTTTGTACCCATTTCCACTTTAAGGCTTGAAGGGTGGTAGTAAGGGAAGCAATAATGCATATATAGCGCACAATGTGGGCTTCGGCGGTCAAGAAACTATTAAAAGCACAAGTAGATATGCGGTGAGACAGGATGATGAATCAGGAAGTTAGTTACTACCCCTAAACAAGTTAAGTCTATCGTTGCCGATCTGTTAATATCCCTACTTCAGGAAATCATTAGACTTCACCTAGTCACCTTATTAAGCCACTAGAGGATTCCGAGAGAAACTTGACGAGTGGGAGTCCAACATGTGGACCTTACGTGTGAACTGGGGGATAGAAATCAAATTCTGAAGCTTGTTTTTGCAAGAAGAGAAGGATGTCAAATATGTTGAGTTGGCTGCATTGGTTGTTCCATAGGTGTCTTAAGTCCGTTTACAAACCAAACAACCTTTCTTGCACTTAATATTTCCATGGCATCCAATGAAAAACTGCATCAACTCCAGCAATTCAAATCTGATCAAGAGAATGCAAAGATCCCGTATGGGACAGAATGATGCGATCGTGATGTGCCTAATAATCCTGCTTGATTAAGTCATCGCCCACCCTTTCGACAACCACATTGCACAAATTATATGCCGCAGTTTTGTAATATATGCCAATCACCAAGACCGCACGTGTCTTCTTGATGGTCACAACTTCACGCCACTGAAATCAAATAAGAAAAACAAAGTGAAGGGAGAGAAGCTATCGATTAATAGAAGTACGCATCCTACAAGCAATTACAAAATGCAAGATTATTTACACCTCTTGCTGGAAGCTCTTCAAGACAAATTAGTTGAGGAGACTAGCTTTTCAGAGCAAGCAAAGAAAAGTTGAAGCCGACATTGATTCTATTGTACTTTATGAAGTAAAACCTATAATCACATGCATAGCCCCTTATGTCTGCCATTGCTGCCTAACCGTTCAAAATAATGCATCAGTGTCATAAAGACAATTTCCCTTATCTCTTGATTGACTAGTCATAGAGCCATTGCATAATCAAGATGAAACAATCATCGCTGAGTATGGCTTAAGAATTCCATTTCAAAAGTTGGTTATTCAACAGTGTGTCGAGCATATTGAGAAGATTCTCAAGAAGTAATAGGAAAAAGGGTTGAGGTTATCAGAGAACCGTATACAGCAATGGTTAGAGCACCAAAAAGGAAACGTAAAAGAGATGTGCAGGGAGAGAGTAAGAGCAAGCTTCAGCAAGGTGACAAATGCAGCAAGACAATTACTCAGACAGCAATACAGCCAATTAAACAAAAGCCCTTGAGGCTCATCCTCAAAGAATAGTCTATAACTCTGCAGATCCTGTTTAGCCAAAGCATCTTATGTTGTCTAGGACTCTAAATGGAGATAACCAGTTGATAGGATAACGTGCTACGTCGGAGAAAAGAAACAGCATGTGGAGTTATCCATGCTAATGATGCACTGCCAGCCCATCTCGAATTGACCACCGACCATTAATAGAATCGGTAGATGGTCTAATAGGATCGGCTATCCATGTTTGTTTCCCATCATGTACACTAAAACCAGATCTCATAAATGACATTTCTCCTCTCGGGTATGTTCAAGTGGAATGTTCCTTTTGAAGTTGGGTACCGGCTATTGTATCAACAAGTATCTGTTGTTAGCCATTTGATGGATGGGGCAGTGGTATTGTGTCCAGGAATGGATGCATTTGAAATGAGAGGAATAAACCCAGCAGCCAAATAAAGATGGCTGCATATGATAAAAAAGGCGGGAGGCAACAAGCTGATTCACCTTATGTGCCCGAATAGCATCACCGGGTTCGACTCCGATCACCACATACTTGGTGCCACCAATGTAGTGTCCGATGGTAGTGAGCGTACCAAGTTCATCGAATTCACGCATGATGGCGATTCTCTCTTCAGTTGTAAGCTGCAGAACAGGAAAATCCTGGCCTGGAATCATAATTCTGAATACCGTCCAATTTGAATTTACCCCTTATTATCAAATCGCTTACATGCATCCAACAAATAACAAAGATGTTCTATCAAGTGAAAGAAGAGCAATCATGGTTTCGCAAGTGATCAAATGTTGCATTTCCCCTGTTTGATCAAATCGCTCACAGGAATGGGCCTGTAAGTCACACCATGTTCATGATAAAACAAAACCAGAACTGGGAACCGAGATTAACGTGGGGAGTGACTAATTACTCGTCCACCGCAATAAGAAACTTCTTGAACATCAAGTAATCTTCATAGTAAACTTCCCACTCCATCTTCTTCTTGGATCCTGGCAGAGGAGAAAGATGAAGATGAAGATGAAGAAGGAGAAATAAGGAGAAGGAATGAAAGAATGGAGGGAGAAACAGGGCACGAGCTTGCGTTAATGGTTTGAAATTTCGAAGGTTTCTTCATTATGGAAATTCCATTCGGATTTATCTCTCCATATCTCTTTGTATTATTTATAATCCACATTCTAGAAAAGAAAAACCTTTGACCTAAAAAAAAAAATTCACAAACACATCAATGTTGGCTAAAAAGTGACTAAGGCTTCTTCATCATTAAATAATGGACAAAATGATAATTTATGATATGAATAAAATTTTTATGCCGGCGTAGGTAGATCTATTTGTATTTCCTGAAATAAGTTATATCGCATTTTCACTTCCGATATCATATTCTCTTTTTATATTTTGTACGCACATAATTATGTGGCAAAATGTATTATATGTCACTCTTCGAACATGTCACGTGATTGATAATATTTCATAACATGCAATAATGCTTAATTAGCGCTTACAGTTTCTTGACCCATTGAACTTGGTAATCGACCGATTGTGGATCAATGAGTAATTGTGGTATCACGTATGTATTTAATTTTCATATACATATGTGTTTAACACAAAATTTAATTCACTGCTCATGATTTGATGCACAATTAAAAATCTACTTATTTCCTTTCACTTTTGATTAGATCAATATCTCGTTCTAAAACCAAAGATGTAATTGTTATAGTGTAACAATTTTCACGCTAAAAATGCCATAACACTCCCTTTGATGCCATAACTATTCATCGACTCACTTGAATGCCTTAAAAAAACGATCATTTAAAATGTCAATTCTAATTTCAGGTATCGAATTCCGATGTGGCAATATTTAATTAATTTCCCCAATCGACATGGCTAGCTAGCGTATCCAACCATCATCAATAACCCTAAACTATGTTGTCTACGTGTTTTGCCCAAATAAATCAAACTATTTCTCCAAATTCTTCAAATCCTAATTCGGAAACCCCAAAATTAAGAGCTGAATAGTGAGAGCGAGAGGTGGACAAGCGGCTCGAATTTGTTTTAACAAGCAATGAGATATGTTTCAATGTGGACAAATTACTTACCTTTTCCCTGTTGCAAGATTCCTCCCTCTAACGCCGAGCCCCAATTTCTTTTCTCCAACCATCAAATCCTAATTATTTTTTTTCCCTCCAAGTGCCGAGCTCTAATTATTTTCAGCGCCGATTGAGCAAGTGAGCGAGCGAGAGAGGATGACGTTGGTCGAGTGAGTGACTAGTGAGAGGGGCCGAGCGAGCGAGGGCGACCGATGCCCTTGAACAATGGACAAGATTTGACGCGAAAATCAAGTGAAAGACGAAGATAGACTTTAAGAGAAGGATTCGCTGTGGCGTCGATTCAAGGTCCACGTTGGACTTTTTTTTTTTTTTTTTTAGCAAAAAGCACGTATAAATCAACTTTTTTTATTAAAAAAAGCCACGAAGTACTTTTGGTCAGAATTTATCACCGAAGACATTTAAGTGATTGTTTTTTTTTTTTAAATTTTGCATTTAATAATTCGGTGAAAAGTTTTGGCTCCAAAGTAAATATCATATAAAAGTTATAGTACTTTTAATGTTCTTTTTCTCCACTTGAAACTTCCCAAGATACATACATCAATACATAGCATCACTGTCTTTTTAATGGTTCATTTACAATTGGTTGCAGCGATAATGTAATTTTACGATATTTTTGTCCTTAATTACGAAATGTAATGCACCACTCATTCTTCGTCGCTGGGCCGTTCGTAATGCCGAAATGACTCACATGTCCTGGACAACTGTGATTATAGATGCACTTCAAATAAGAGAAAGACATAAGTTACCTATCCAAAGACCCAAAAAAAAAAAAAAAAGAACATTTTCTACATAAGCCTGGCAGCTAAAATAATACTGCTATGAATAAAAGGAGGGAGGCAACAAAGTTATTGCCTTCTTTGCCCGAGTAACCCCGGTTCACCCGAATAACAGCACCTATTTCACCTCCAATCACCGCGTGGTTGGTGCCACCGAGGTAGACCCCGATCGCAGCGAGCGTCCCAGGTTCATTAAATTCGCACATGGTCACGTCTCTCTCGTCCGTGTCGCAAGCTGCAGGACAGTAGATCCGGGCCTCTGAATAAGAGCAAGAAGTAAAGAGTAATCATGATTCACGGCGATGAGTGCCGCCCAATTCGATCAATTCGCTTGCCTTAAGTTAGGATTTTCATTATATGAAACTTGATTTCGAGAAAGAGCGCCATTCGCGATCTTTGTATCGCGTCATAAATATGTGCTGTAATATAAACCCAAATCCATGGTAAAACCAATGGCTCCAAGCTGGTTCGAGTGGTAAAAGCCCATGGGCCAATGCGTGATCTCCATTGGCGATGCAGCAAAGCAGCTAACACTTTCAGAATTCCTTCAAGAAAGATAGTAAAGAAGAAAGAGATGAACGAAATTTTGCCCAGTACTCAAAGTAGGAACAAGCTTGCTTGCACTTATTCTTTACTTGCAAGAGGACTGTATGCACCCATGGTCTCACGACACGTCCGAATAAAAAAAAAAAAAAAAAATTGTGCGCTGAAGGAAAATTTGTTGATACTTCACATGCGAATTAAACTATTGAATTTTGTGTACATCTCCATGTTGTCTTTCTTCCGAAATTGATAGTTATGATTGTTCGTGGAGAACTAAAAGGTTCACGCCACAAGAGTACCCAATGTTCGCTCCGTCGTAAGTCGAATAACATTAAGCGATCGCCTAATAATTTTACCCTTTTACTATCAGATGAAAATTCGAAGCATGAAATTGATAGTAAATGTCCCAAACGTGATCGCTGCATAATTTGTTCTGTAGCCACATTTCACATTATCAATTGTTGTTCTCTCCTAATTTTGAATTCTTCCTTTTTCCAACCTCAATGAAGCTAGTGTATATAACGAGTATCTTTGAGTATTTGTTAACTATATTTAACGAAGAATGTTTTAATTTACCATTGACTAGTTATGCATGAAACGAGAAAGGTAGTACATTAAATAAAGGGAAATTTCTAAATAAGGATCCGAATTATCTTTATTTTCCTAAATAAAAGTGTGAAGTGACCATATTAGTCTTAAAGAGGAGCTTAAAGTAGTTATAATTGTTTCAAATAAGAGTCTAACTTCGTTGGCTGATTGGGAATATTGTCATCCAAACACAATCTAAATTTTAATTATAATTATATTAGATTAAAAATTTATAAGGAAATTAAAAAATATATAAAGCAAAAAGTAAAAATGCAGTCACCCCATCGTCGATGGGGTGGCGAAAATGGTCAACGAGGTCACCAGCATTTGGGCGAGCTGACGACCCTCATCAACTAGAGGCAACCCTCACCAAAAACGAGAGAGGGTCTTCGTCCTTTTTCAAATTTGGGCGAGGGTCAATGGCTCTCACATAGGCCTAACAGCCCTCACCCAACACAATCAAATTTATGTGACGAGGATCATAAAGTTAAATTTTTATTTGAAATAGTCATAATTACTTCAAACTTTTATTTGAGATTAATATGGCTAGGTCATTATTTAAAATAATGTCCACTTTAGGTATTCATTAAAGAAAATGATAACATTTCAAGCTCTTATTTGAAATAATATTCATTTTAAATTATTATTTGAGAAAATAAGAATATTTCAAATATTTATTTGAAATTTTATTCTAAATAAATGATCAACTTAATTTTCTCTTTTCTCGGATACTTGATCAGTAATATTTAAAGAGTAAAAAACCCCTTAAACAGGGAGGAGTGATGATTTCCATGCATGTGTTTGTCGTACTTTAAGAAAGATCAGGCGTGGCAGCCCATGATTATTCCCACTGCAGGGTTCAAAAAAGGAAAAACACATTGGAAAGAGCAACATCGTTGCAGTCCCCATATGAACCATAGAGACAAGTAGTGGGCATGCAAAGAGATACTTGTACTCCGCGCCTGTAAATGACAGACGGAGGTCCAAGCACAACCTTGCCGACAGCAACTCCTGTAGTTATTACATTGGCCTCTCTTGTAGGTGTAGGTTACTGCTTGAGCCATGGCACAACACATTTTTGCAGGATTGTCCTCTTGGCTCATTTATAAATTTTTGTTCTCTCCTCCTGTCTTTATTTATCTTCACGCACTCACCTTCTCTTTCTTCCATGGATAAATATAATCCTTCAACTTTAATCTATGTAATTCTTAAGTTTTTAATTTTTTAATGTAATCCATAAATTTTTGCCAAATATACCATGTAGTCCCTAAATTTTTTTTATATATATTAAAGTTAATCGTTGGACTATGAGAAGATGCTCAATGTCATTCTTTTATTAATTTTAATTTAAGGACAACATTTTACATTTGAATACGTATTAAAATTTATGAATTACATTATATAAATTGAAAGATGAGGAACGATATTGCATATTAAGTTAGAATCTAAATATCACATTAAATAAATTAAAAGTTTATGAATTATGTTGTACATTTGACCAATGTTTATGAACCATTTGTATCATTTTCTTCTCTTTTAATATTTGGAAAATGCTCAATGATATCTTTCTGCTAAAAAAATTATCATTAATTGAAAAAAAAAACAGGAAATGTTGCATTTTAAAATGATTTATACGAGTTCTTATTTTCATCTCATGGTCGTGTGTAAAATTCATACGACTTATTCGAACTAGAGGAGAGACGTTCCGACTTTCACTTGCACTAATTAATCTCCACAGATGTATGGAAAAACTCAGTCCATGTGTATTGAGTTAGTCTCCATCACATGATGATGAGCACGGCCTTACAAATTAGTCTTAGTGGAGGATAGAGTGAATTTTACACGTGCTTTGTCATACCCAAACCAACATACAAATTGGACGATTAATCACTTAGCTAATCATTATCTGATTTTAAATTTGTGTTTATGCCCGTTTTACACATTTGTTAAAAAAAAATTCTTCGAGACCACATTGCTGGTTGGACTTGGGTCTAAAAATAAATAATTCTGGGCAAAAAAATTATTTCTTATTTCCCTTTTCTTTTTTTCTTTTTTTTTTTTTTTGGTTTTTTATCGTCTTGTGAATAAGTTTTGTAATTTAATACTAAGTGTGAACTTAAGTAAATAAACTGAAAAGAGCTAAAAAGTACCATTCCAATTCAAATATTGCTTTATGCTGCGCCATCTGAAAATCTTGTGAAAGCTGAAGAGAAATTGCTTCAGTAAGACTCTTTATTTTCCAGTTTTGTTTTCCTTTTTACCAACAAAGCAAACACAAGTGAAACGGGAAGATTATGAACGCCAAAAGAAAATATTATTATTAGAGATATATGTTTATGGAATTCTCTGCATTTCCCTTCATTCTTCATATCTCCATTGATTGTGCATATCCCTAATTAATTATATTTGCTATTATAATATCATATAATCTTATATAGTCATATTGAAAAGCTATAAATATTTTATATGCCCTTCATTATGTAAAGCATATATAAATCATGCAATTCTATCTTCCTCATATTCTTTAGCGTTAGTACTTCAAATTAATTTTTTGAGCATAAAAAACTCCGAATCAATACACCTACGATAAATTTATTCAAAATCAATTTTTGATCATCAAAAACCTTAATCAAAAACCTTAAGCTAACCGTGACAAATTTACCTTTCGTTAATTTTAATTAGATTTTACTGTCAAATTACTAAGTTGGATAAGAAGTAATAGTTAACAAGTGTACAAATTTAAGGATTCATACTTTGTTGATCATAAATGTATTAGTTTATGATTTTTCGTGGTATTAATCCAATTTAATGAAACTAACAGAGAGCAAATATATCATAAATGTATTGGTCTGAAGTTTTTAGTAATTTTTTTTTGTAAAGGTCTGAAGTTTTTAATAGTTAATAAATTAGTTTTAGATAAATTTATCACAAATATATCATTTAGAATTTTTTCATGATAAAAAATTAAATTCAGATAAATTTATTACAAATATATTAATTTAATAATTTTCATTATATTAATTTTATTCTTCATATATTATGACCTCACAATTCGAATTTTCCCCAATACCTGGCATCGGAAGTTGGGCGAGCATCGAAAACGATGGAACTGAATATATCTCGAGAAGTTCGATTGAAAAAAAAAAAAGGTTAAAAAAAAAGAAGAAGAGAAAAGAATATATCTTGAGAAGATAAGAAGAAGAAGAAGAAGAAGAAGAAAATGGAAATTGGGAAAATATTCGTATTCTAGGGTGAGTGGGGAGGGAATATAATCAATTCCGACTTTATAAAAAGGTAGTGGGGGTGCGGGTGGTTCCACCGGGGGAGATCATCATCATCATGTAATCTAGCGGCATCATGACGGCCTGTAGCTGTTCCTGTGGGTTGCCCCCCAAAGTGGGGCCCGTATCTCATCATCTCCATTATTCCACCAAGACATCGTATGTCCTTTCACTTCCACGTACCAGCACGAACGAATGACGGTGCACACGGTAACCGGTTTTTTTTTTTTCTCAAAATATATAAGCCATAAAAACATGGCGACTCAAATATTTGATTTTTTCTTTCCAATTCCTGAATTTTCATTGCCATTTATATTAAGTTTATTCCCTTCAATTCGATCAAAGTTCATGGTAGCCAAAGCACTGAAAGTATGGAAAATATTCGATTTTTTGACGCATCATTTTTCATTGCAAACATGTAAATTGATATCTGGAAAAATTAAATAGAATTGACCCGAAGTGGACGTTTTTTTGAAAAAAAAAAAATTAATTGAAACAAACCTTTATTTCAAGTAATGATTTGAAGTAGTCAACTTATTTTGGCAATTTTTCAAATAGTTAGCAGAAATGTTAACTTCAAATTAGGTAAAATCAAAAGAATTTGGACAAAATTACCTTTGTTCTAACTGTCGGAACAAGCCAGCCAATGAGTCCAAGCCCTTATTTGATATTAATTTAGCTATTTCGGTGACCCTTATTTGGAATAAAATTAATTTTTAATCTTTTAAAAAAGAGTTCCCCTCTAGATCTTTATATTGAAATTTTCCCTTATAGTCTTGATACCAGTAGTTAATTAAAGAGTATTAATTTTCTTTGAATAATGTCTTTTCTTGTAATGGAGAAATTGGGAATTAAAAGATGACGAGTCTTTGGGAAGTGGCAAGCATCATCACTCGGGACCTGAGAAAGAAAGGTAAGTCAGCATTCAGGCAAGGGACCTCTCCTTTCCCACCATAGGCATGCGCATGTTTCTTTACAAGGATTTTTGTCTATTTATTTATTTATGTTATTTGTTGAACTTTTCGCACCGATTGGTCTAAGAACCAATCGGGTCCTCGTTCCACCGAAAAAATTATGAGTTTGTCAAACTCATAATTTCAAATTACTGATCCTAACTTTACAAAGTGGGACATAGAAGTGAAATTCGACACTAACATAGACTGTAATGTCCTTGAATGAGCGGTAATTGCAGCTAATTTAGATTAAAATTTATTTAAAGAAAAAACTAATTTAGAATCTGTTGATGGGTTGATTCAAGTCTCATGTTAGAGAACCCATGTGGGAGGGACCGGCTTCTAGCTTTTAGAATTGGGCACAAATCGAATTGACTGGATCTATTCATCAGTTTATTATTCCACCCAAGACTATCGGCTCAGCTTTTTTAGTTTCTAATTTTGAGCTATCCGAAGAATTCAAATCTGAAAAGAGTTTAAAATTTTAGGGGAAATTTAAGAAATCCCATAAACTAGCACACCCTATGCATGAGGTCCATTAATTTCATCTTTCATGCAATTGTCCATGAAAGATCTCCAAGATGCCCAGAAAGTCATGAGGAAAATATTAATTGGGCATGCTAGACTGCTAATATGAGAAATTAGGGAACCCACCATATTGTTGCAGCTCCAGCTAATCTCATTAATTAGGCAGGCTTGCTATCTGCAGAGAGTTTTTAAGGCGTAATAAATGGCCCCTGTACGGGCCCCCCCATTGCTTAGGTGGACCATGACATCAGAGTGTTGTCAGGTCGGGGCGTTGGGGACCGGGGGCTGTTCAATTAGGGAGGGGCCCGCCGGGCCCCACCTCGTCATTCCCGCCAGTAAAACTTCACAGAACTTTGACTTTGAATTTCCAAGGTTCTGACCAGAAACTTTTGAACTATAACACGGTTTATGAACCGGAAGAGAAGGAGAAATTGTGTCCCATAACAGGAGCACAGCTCTAGTTTTATTGACTGCAGAATTCCGTGACCTTACAATCAATGCACGAAAACATCGGCGAGTCTCCATGAGAATTTGCTAATTGTCAAGATAGTTCGCCACAACACCTCTAAAAGCTGTAATATTCTACTGAAGAAGGCATACCAAATGACCTCTTAGGTGACGGAAAACCGATGGTTATGCTTTTGATACGGGTATAAGACGGTTTATTTTTTTTAATCCGTTATGCTTTGATTCATGATGGATGCAATCGGCATACTTTTAGAGTTGAAGGAACATAGTTCCGAGTCAGACTCACATTTATATTTTGACGGTTTTTAACTGCGCTGGGATTATTGGTGCGTATCAATGCGAGATAGAATTGTCGGCTATCCTAGTCCTTTCCAAATCTTTCCCTTTCGCAAAACGTACCAAAACGACAGCGTGCTCCTCTGTTTCTGCCATCCTGTAATTTTCCTCAACTTTGTGGTCACATAACAGAACAGAGATGGGTCTGTCTTTAAGCTGCCAGTTCTGGGTAAAACTAACGATGAAAGTTCAGCTCCCCCCATTCTTCCATTTTTAATACGGCTCGTGCCTCAAGTTCCTCCGGTGTCAGGAGCATAAAACCAAAACACCAGATTCTCCACAGAGAGAGAGAGAGAGAGAGAGAGAGGAGAGAGAAGGAGAGGGGTTTTAATATTGTGAAAACGATGAGGCAGACGATTATTCTTCTCTGCACTCTTCCAATGTTCCTCTGTTTCGCATGGACATGAACGCTAATCATTCTCTCTGTTTTGAATTCTTCCTGTCTCGTGCTTACCATCGCACAACAGGACAACACCCCGAAGTCATGCGAACCCAACAGCACTCCTTTTCTCAGTCAAAACATTCCTCAAAATTGGCACTTTCTCCTCCTCCTCCTCCTCCTCCTCGGATCATGCCCATGTTGGTTTCTTCCCTCTTTGCTCTTTGTTTACTAAGCCCTGTTCTTTCACTGCCTGCTACAGCAGCAGAATCCATTAACAAACCACCAGTCAACCAAACTTTCCATCCATATAACGAGCTGCACAAGCTGAAGAAAGTCCAGGCTTATCTCAAGAAAATCAACAAACCTGCAGTGAAGACCATTCAGGTATATATTTCTTTCTTTTTTGTTTTGCTTTTTATTTATTTATTTAGTTTCTACTAATCCTCTGGTCTTTCTTGATAAAGCATTTGGCTCAGCAATGCCGCTTCATTTCTTCTATTTTCTTTTAAGATGAATGATCCTCTTGCTTTTCCTTTTGGCAGAGCCCAGATGGCGATTTGATAGACTGTGTGCTTACTCATCTTCAACCTGCTTTTGACCACCCTCAGCTCAAAGGGCAGAAAGCACTGGTACTACTTCACCTTTTATCAAAACACCAAAGAAATTAAAGGTGGACGATTTGAGTCTGAATATTTGGGATTCTGCAGGATCCACCAGAGAGGCCAAAGGGCAATGACTCAACCACAGATGAAGTCACAGATGCTTTTCAGCTATGGGCCGAGGCAGGTGGGTCATGCCCAGAAGGAACAATCCCAATCAGAAGAACCACAGAGAGAGACGTGCTCAGGGCAAGTTCCATTGGAAGGTTTGGAAGGAAGTGGAGGAGGAATGTTAGAAGGGACTCAACGGGCAGTGGTCATGAGGTGAGCGAGTCTCTGCTTACGCAGCGTTTTGTTGTCTGTGTCAAACTGTCAATGATGAACTCAGATATGATAAACAAGAAAGATTGCAAAATTCTCTGTTTTTCCTACTGTCAGAAACATTGCTTAACAAAAAGAAGTTTCTGGCATTGCTACTGTTGGAAACATTTCTTCATAATCAGCAAAGGAGAAAACACAGTGTTTGCTTTCTTTTTTTGACTTTTTATCCTTCATACAGCTGAATATACCTATTTAGGCGTTTGTTGCTTACTACTAATCCTAGTTTTACATGAATGGAAGCTGTTGTTTGGCACCAATCATCAGATTATTGAACTGTCTATATTGAGCTGTTTGAAAAATTAAAATCCCATAATTGAAAAGAGGACCATGCATTAATTGACGTGAGTTACGGCCTAACAACCTTTGATCCAAAACAATCAATAACTTCAATAGTCGTTCTTTGGATAAGTAGCATTTTATAAAGCAGGAATCTGAAAAAACATCGCTTTCCTTATTACTACAGCATGCAGTTGTGTACGTGAATGGGGACCAATTCTACGGAGCTAAAGCGAGCATCAACGTGTGGGCACCCCGGGTCACTGACGAGTACGAGTTTAGCTTATCACAAATATGGGTTATTTCAGGTTCCTTTGGCAATGACCTTAACACAATCGAAGCTGGATGGCAGGCAAGTGTATTTGATCGTTCACAGCTATTTTTCTCTGCATTCTGTAAACCAGACCACAAACACTAGAGAAAAACTCTGATTTTATATGAGGGCCTAGAAAAATGAAAATGTTAATGTTTGACACAGATTTAAAAGAACAGGTTAACCCGGAATTATTGTTTGTTACTGATGAATGATCTTAACATTCTCTATAATCAGGTTAGCCCGGAATTATATGGAGATACCTACCCAAGGTTCTTCACTTACTGGACTGTAAGTATCATCTGGCTGGGTCGATCTGACATGAGAAATCAGTCGAACTATATCTTTCCGTAAATTATGTATATAAGAAATTTGAAAAGGAACTGAGAGGCGAACAATTTGCAGACAGATGCATACCAAGCAACTGGCTGCTACAACCTATTGTGCTCAGGCTTTGTTCAGACAAACAGAAGGATCGCTATTGGAGCTGCTATCTCACCGAGGTCTTCTTACAATGGCAGACAATTTGACATTAGCGTAATGGTTTGGAAGGTAAACTGAATGCCATTATTTTGATGTATACATGGAGCTTTTTTGCTTTTTAACTTGAGATTGTCTATAATCTTGAAATGACTTGTGAAGTAGATAGTCTGCTTACCTACACTTAAAAATTAGAGACTTGATCAATATGGCCAATCTCTGCGCAGTCAGTAGCAATTATCTAACAAGAGTTGCACTGTTGCCAAATGTGCTGATGAGATCCATAATGAGTCCCACTTTTAAATAAATGAAGTTGACCACACTAGTCAATCAGCTTTCTGGCATAGCTGTTCCACCTTTCATTAGCATATTAATCATTTGTAAGATTCTGTTTGTTTTTTCTAGTCACCACTGCAGAACACTTCATGTGGCCTCTTGATTCTTTCCCCCTCTGCATATGAGCAAAGATACTGAATGAGGTCCATCGAGAAGAGATAAATTATGCTATTACAATAAAGTAGCAAATCATATGATTAGACTCCACTAATGTCAATTAACTATTAATCATCCAAACGAGTCACTCTCGAGACCAATGATGCCAATGCACTATTTGCAGGATCCAAAGCACGGACACTGGTGGCTCCAATTTGGTTCAGGCCTACTTGTAGGATACTGGCCAGCATACTTGTTCAGTCACTTGAGAAGCCATGCGAACATGGTGCAATTCGGAGGCGAAATCGTCAACACCAGATCGAGAGGCTACCACACCTCCACGCAGATGGGCAGTGGCCATTTCGCCGGCGAAGGGTTCACGAGGTCATCGTATTTTCGGAACTTACAAGTTGTGGATTGGGACAACAGCCTGGTCCCTCCGTCAAACCTACGCGTTTTGGCCGATCACCCGAACTGCTACGACGTGAGGCAAGGGAGGAACAGAGTCTGGGGCATCTACTTTTACTATGGAGGTCCTGGAAGAAATGTGAGATGTCCATGATCAGATCATAATGACTCAGATTGTAGAGAGTTTTTCTTTTTTTCCCTTTTCTTTCTTGCTTAAGCTGTTAGCCATTTCGTTTTGAGATCAATTTATATATTTTTTCTTCGCTAGGCATTACATGGTTTGAGTTGGTATTGCTACAAAATTCAAATGTTTCTTTTGTTTTCCCTGACAGCTTGCTGATTGTATCATCCTAGTTTTGGCAAAATTATGTATATCTTGGAGCTATTGAGTGATAATAATACTAGCTGATTTATCTTGGAGCTTTTGGAAATCTCTCTCTCTCTCTCTCTCTCTCTCTCTCTCTCTCTCACCAGACATGGTCAGGGGACCTTCTCTGCAAAATTCAAATTCATCCCACTTGCAGAACAGGCCTCAGTAGACATGACAAAAATGCATCTGAGTGGACATATCTCCGTGGACATACTTGCAACACAAAAATAAATTAGAGTTTGCAGTCGACCCCAGAACAAAAGGCAATAAGCAAAAGCAAGGAGGGTCCTAGCCAACCCAGCTTTTGTCTTGCCAAAACGAAGTCCTGTCCTTATCCTTCACTTGGGAAGAGAGAAGGATCTCAAAACGAAGTGTACATGAAGGGAAGCCCTTGCCCATTCTTCTTGGCCAAGGGAAAAGCAGGCTCGCATTCTCTCAATTGACTGGAAAAAGTAAAGTTGGTGCTCCTCTTTACTTCCATTTGAAGTGCAGTAACTTGCGTTCTGTTATGTGGTGTGGTGGGGCTTCTGTGGATGTTATTGGGGACTGCCGGTGAAAAAGATGGGAGGGGAGGATAATGCTCTTTTTTGACATGGAAAAAGCAAAGCAAAAGGCCCCCATTATCTTTCTTTTTCTTTCTCGATTGTTCTTGTTGTCTTGCTAATTAATTAATTACGGTGGGGGCGGTGCAAATTGCTTTTGGAAACTGTTTAAGGTTGGTTGCTTTGTTTGTTATGCCTTATGAAGCACCGGCACTCTCCGACACTAAATTAATAGGTATCAGAAAATGGTTAACTCTTCCGACACTTTCCTACACATGAGTCCACAATTTTGACACTCAATTTTGACATGCAAGTTTGGAATTTCGATATGTGATTTAGACACGCAATCAATTTTAAAAATTTTCAATAAATGATGGGTTAAAATATAATTAAATATAAAAATAATAAATAATAAAAATAATTTTAGTGTTATATTCTTTTCTAACTCTCACTTCTCGTGACATACATTTTATACCCAAGTTTGTTTTTTCTCTTTTCTTTCAACATGCTTTGACCCGCGAGTTCAGAATATGAATTGCTTGTTTCTTTCCTGGATTATTAGAATTGAGTTGAATTTGTCAAATTGAAATAATAAATGATATTAACAAATAGTGGATTAATTCTTTTAGCGTAAATTCATTATAGGCTCCTTTTTGATTATTTATTTGTTTGTGAATTTGAATCAAATTAATTTGATTAAAATAATCATAAAAAAGCATAAAAAAATGCACATTTAATATACAACGTGTCGGAATTCTCTATTTTTTAAAGAACGGCGTATCGACATGACATGTATCGATGCTATTTTGGTTGTGCCTAATTAAGCCAATCTAGCAAACGTGAAAAGGCCAGAGTAGGCCCAAAAATCCCAAAATCTCGTGGCCAGGCCCAAATCAACGTATCTCATTAGACCCACTTCCTCTCGGCCCATCTAGTACCACTCAAAAGGTGTGAATTTCACTAATAGCCCTATGCACTTTGAACAAAAATTTACGTTTATTTGCATCGGATGCATTATGACCGGAATCCGCCTTATCATCCAGTGGACTTGATCAATGGAGAAGCCTGAGAATCCCGTGCATAGCATTGGGCCCAATTTTTTTTTTTTTTGGTAGCCCAAATTTAGTTCGACCGAAATTAAATACTAAAGTTTTCTATATAAAGGAGATCGGATATAAATATACAAGAGCAAATCCGAAAAGAAGTCATTTACTTATATCCGACCATTTCATCATTCCAATCCGGCATGACCGAGCTTGGGCGGGGCTAGGGCCTAGCAAGAACCCCGGCCCTACAATAATCTCAATTGTTTTCATGCCCATCTTGAGTCTTGACAACATTCCGTCCAAAATTCAGCTTAAGTTCCAGTTAGTAGCAAGAACACATGAATTGCATAACAAAAGAGAGAGAATGAACGAATCAGATGGCTGTTGACAAAATCCAGGGGGATGTAAATTGCAGATTCAATCGAGCTGAGCGACTGCTGCCGAAGTTTTAACCGAACTCGGCGACTCACTGAGTCACACGCTCGCGAGTCGCTGTTTCTCCCGTCAACCGTCGCTTTTTTTGTGCCTTTTTTTCCCGTTGCCTCTTTTAATCATTTCTCAGGCATCAGGCTTCTCGCGTTTGAACTCGAAAGCAGAAATGGCGGGCTGAAGAGTCGTTAGCGCATTCAAATCTCTCATCTCTCTCTCTCTCTCGCTCTCTCTCTAGCGCGCTCCGTGGGGACGACGATGCAGGGGGAGTCGGTGCGGGCGAAGATGGAGTCCCTGCGGCTGGCGTGCGCGGCGGAGATCGCCGGCGAGCAGCGCGAGATCGACGCGCTCGCGTCGTCGTTCCTGGAGTCGCTGCAGTCCGCGAAGGCCAAGGCGCGGGAGACCGTCCAAAATCAAGGTCTGTTCTGCGTCCTCGGTTCCTGAGGACGGCGCCCGTACGGTCGTTCGCGCCCCATTCTAGGCTAGGGTTTCGGGGCTGCTTCCGTCGCGATTCGATGTGATTTTGGATTGATTGGAGAATTTGAGATGAAGTTGGACTGTTTTTGTCCCCTTGTCGCAGGAAGGCTGTCGAAGTTGAAGAGCAGCTTGAACGAAGCGGAGGACGAGCTTGTCAAGGCGCTCGCAGGTTTGCTCTTAGACTGCCGTGGTCTTTCTCGCTCTCGGTCGAACTTAAAGTCTTCTCTCCATTGCCCTGTTGAACGATTGGGTATTCCGTGGGAGTACTGTTTTTGCTGCTCGCTGAATGTTAGTATCTGATCTTGTGTAGTTAAGACTCGTACTGAGGCCAAGCGAATGGCGATTATGGACTCTATCTGTGCCGTAAAGTTGAGGCAAGAGAATCTCAGAAGATCCTTGCAGGACCAGAAGGCCAGGAGGGATAAGTGCGCTGCAATTGTATCCCAAGAACTGATTGGTGTGCTCTCTATCTTTGTTTTTATCTACTTCAAGTGCGGTCAGCAGAATTCTAAAGTGCAGTGCTTTAGAGGTTTGGTCACTACTTAGTTTTCTGATTTTGGACCTTGTGTCAGAATTGTGTGTGTACCGTGTTGAGGATACTACTTGGAAACAGTTGTGTTGCCAGGCCTGCTTATCCCTGGAAAGATGCAACGGAAGGTTGATACAGGGACATTGTTATTGTTATGATTTCATCAGGACAACTTCTCCTGGAAATGCAAGAATGTGCATTTACGTCTCATAAGCATTAGGTGCAACCGATATCACATAGAATTCCCCCATTTTCCTTTGCCTGCATTGACGTATTGCATTTGTATAAACGTTGGCTTTGGCATTAAGCCATCGGCTCGAATATTCAAATTCATAACGCTTGGGTCTTGTTCTTCTCGTCCTTTGGGCCTTGAAGGACCTGATGTGAATCCCCGGTTAGATTAAACATGTTATTGTATTTTGACGGGTCTTAAATAACTCACATGTATTTTGTATTGTAGAATGTAACTTTGAACCTGAAGAGCAAATGCAGCATAGCCAGACAAAAAAATGTTCATGATGTGTTGCAACATTCTGGTTATTGTGTTGTCTAACTGATTTTCTTTGTTTCTTTCTGGTTATTTTGGTATAATAATGATTTATTGCTACTGTTAAGTGTCTCTCATTTCCTTTAAAACATTGATCCTTTCTCCATCTAATTGCATGTTACTCTGTTCATTGAAAGCTTTGACAGCATGTGAAGAAAAGAATGAACAGAAAATTGGACAAAAGGTGGATATACAAGAGGCAATTTCTTGGTACAATAAGGTTCTTGGTTTCCAAATTGAAGGTGGAAATGGTAAATGCAAGCATGTGGGTGGCACCGTTATTTATTTAGCTTGCGTGATTGGTCTCCTGACTTCTGTTGTTATTGTAGGGGTGAAGTTCATGTTCAATAATATCGATATAAAAAATCCACACAACGTGTACTTTTTCACCATCCGTCATGCAAATGACACGTATTCTTGTAAGGCTTGGTTGTTGGTGTTGGATGTTTTGCTTGGACATTTAAACCATAGGCGAAGTTGCTGACCCACTTTTTTTCTTTTGCTGGATTGTCTTAGTATTGGAATGTGATCCCCCATTGGATGGCACGAAAGAACTGATCCATGAGTTGAACAAAAGCAATGATCTATACAAGTTTGTGAGGATTATGAGAAGGAAGTTTCAAGAATTTGCAACACAGGGTACATATTTCTCTCTTGTTTCCTTTACATTTTATGCATCTGAGGTTGACTTTTACGACTGTCAACAAATGTCAGACCTTTTGCCTATAGATCTGAGCAGCCAACACCAGCATGTATCCTGACTTCATCTATGCGTTCATATAATGTCGTGGTTTTCCTTCTGTGACATTTGACTACTCTTCCATTTGTTTCTTTCAAAGTGGCTTTTGCACTAACGCAAATATACTATTATCTTATGATGTACAGGAACCTCACCATCAAAAACCACAGTTCATCAAGAGTACTCAATAAATTCTCTGTCTGCTCCAGTTACCTCAGTTTCAACTGAAATTAGTGAGTCTCCAGCAAGGAAGAAATATTATGAAATTGAATATGGGGAAGTTGAGAGAGACATTAAGAAAGTGAACCGTGGTACAAGCACTAGAATAGCAACATCTTCGGGATCCCCATCATCTGTTCGCCGGTCATCTCGAAGGTATTCTTGGATAGAATTTTCGATGTTATGTCTATTTGAGTTGCTAGGAGTTACTTTTGGGGCATTCGTGGTTCAGTTTGGTTCAATTTAAACTACATTTCAATAACTTATATATCTGGACAAACCTCATATAAAAATTTCAAACAAACTAATAACTAAACTAAAAACCAAAATTCTGACCCCAAGAAACAGAAATCTCAAAAGCCAAATTCATAACTTCTACTTGTTATCGGTTCGAAATTTTTAACATCAAGGTGAGCTTAAACGTTCATACTGAGTAATTAGGGATTATTTGAGGCGTATCTTTTCGAATTGCATGAAACACTCCCATATAAAGGAGTCCACCCGCAAATTAATGAGATGTGTTATCAAGATTTTTATATTATTATTGTAAATGATTAAGCGGGAGCAATGCCCAACTGCTAGCCACCATGTGGAAGTCAGTGGTAATACATGAGACTGGTGATGGCTATTGGTTTGGTCATTTGGTTGTTTCCTTAGGGGTGCCTGGTTCAGTACTTTTGGAGCTTTCATTTACCAGTCAACAAATAGGATGGGAATCACTTGTCATTTTAAAAAGTGCAAGGGAAAGTGAGATGATATGTGATTATCAATTTGGTGGTGGATAAAAACTGGGAATAGTGGTTGGGGGCCATTTTTCAATGAGATGGCTGCTTGTGCAGGATGTTTTGCATTTAATAGGATTGATTGTTCATATTTGTACTTTCTGATAAAGGTGGTGGTACCTCAGTTGGCTTTGTTACATGTAAGCTTTTCAAGTTTCTCTATTTCAGTTGGTATTTTATGTTTAAGGGGTAGTAATACTAGATATCCCTGAACTTTTCCCTGCCGAACTTTTCAAACTTGGTTCAATGTCGTGTTTTGTTAAAAAATTCCATGTCACAAACATTCCCCCACCACGTTGCATCCACCACCCTTACTGCCACCCATGGACTCAAACACCACCACCGAACTTGACCATTGGTGACCACCCTCACGAATCTCTGATGATTTACCTATAGAGATGGTGACGATGCATGATTGATTGAAGAAATTAGATGGCGCAGATCTCCTGGATGTCCTAAAATTTTGACCTTGTTCTTACAACGGAATGAGACACTTGGTAACATTATTCATTCTTTAAGCACAGGAAGGCTCTCCAGATTTTGAATGTCTTGAATGAGTATTGACGAACTACTCAGTTCGAGCTCTGGCTTGGAGAATAGGCCCAATTATCTCTGTCTTTTCTTAGAGACCTGTGACATCAATCAGGGTTGTGTGACATTGAATCTTGGCCTTGTGACTTCAATTTGTGGTCACGTGACCTAGAATCTTGGTCATGCGTCCTTGATTTGCGGTCACATGACTTTTGGTGCATTTGAACAGAGAGTTGGGGGGGATCACAGGTCTGTCAACCGAGGGTTCCGTCAATGGTGGTATTTTACCATCTATAGAGAACAAGCTGTGCTGCAGGTCCTCAGTGATGGTTAGATGGCTCTCTGGTAGCCACTTTCTGTAATGGCAGCGATCTTGGCAGGGGCAGATTAATAAGGACAGCAGCAGCAGCAGCAACAGAAGAAGAAGAGAATAAAAATATGATAATATGAGAGGTTGAAAAAAGAAATGAGGTGGCATCCATGTTACTATTCTTGTTAACTCAATGTTGAGGCAGCATGCTATGCAGCCAAAAGCACGTGACTAGGATAATGGAAGGATGACATTGAATCGATTTTGAAAAGTTCAGGAACTAAATGTAATAGAAAAAGTCCCAGGGCCACATTGAATAACTGGAAAAAGTTTATGGACTTCCTATGTCATTACCCTTTTGTCATGGTCGCAATGGTCCTTGTTAAACCAAAATAGTAACCCTGCTGAAGGCTAACATTATGTGAATGAAATATCTCAAGTCTCTGTTAGTGCCTGTTGACTCCATTTCCTCCTCCCCACCTTAAAATTTGGACTTTCTCATGAGATTTTGTTCAGGTTTTATGACACTCCATGATTGTCTGTCTGTTTCAGGTTAAGAAATAAGGATTGAGACATTTTCCCAGTAATTGTTGATCCTTTCTTTGTCACATCTTGTGACAGGGTCAAGTTATTATCAGTGAGAGGTTGCCTGACAGTTGACGTGTAAGAGAAGATTTTACAGTTTTTATCTCATAATGGAGCATCTTATGAGGCGTATCGGGCTGTATGAGGTCCCCATTTTTTGGTTTGAGGCACTCATGAGGTTGGTCTAACCCAAAAGAACATGTTGAGGCGATGCATAATCACGGAAAGTTGTGGGCCAGAGTGTTACAATTACCTTGTATTCTCTTGGTTACTTACTGCAGCTTCCTGGAATCTAGGAGGGTAGGCTTGTTTACCTTGTTGGGAATGTGCTCTTTTTGACTAATGTCAAGACATGATTGTAAGCTGTTCATTGCCAATCAACATGAATTGTTCTCTGTAGTTCTTGTCTTCATTCACCTTGGCTTCCTTGCTATCTCACTTTGTATACCAAACCCCTTTGTTCATGTTCTTTGCATTGACATATTCATTTCAATATTTTCACTTTTCATTGGATAACGATTTGGCTATTGCAAACAATATCTGACGGTAATGTATCAAATTAGGTACGCTGTTGATCTTGGTGAGAAATTCTCAGAAAGTGAGTGCGTTCATGCAGCTTATTAAGTGGCTAAAACTAGGTTCTTTGTGGTTACAAATCCATGCGTATACTCTATTACTGACAATATGAAAGGCTTCCTGGAAGTTGGTTAGTAAGCTCATAGGGCTCGTAATGAGATTTTGATGTTTTTCTGTGACATGAAAAGCTAGCGACAGGGACAAAAAAAGCAAAGCTTGTTTTGGAACAAAAGTTGAAACCATGGGGTGTTGGTTGAGTAGTGGCATGTATGGTCAAGTCATTTATCATAGTTTACAGGACGATCCTGTCTCTTTAGCTTTCCTATATTTCTTAATGAAAATGACATGCCGAGCTTGCCTATGCCACAAAAGTCAGCCTAGGCAAGCCTGACTTAGTTTCATTTGAACTCTCTAGTGTGTGTGTGTGTGTATGTGTGTTTTTTTTTTTTTTTTTTAAACCATTGACTACATGTGAGTGCTGCCAAAACCCTACATGTTTAACGAGTTGCATCCCATGAATATGAATCTTTCATCTATGGAATTTTCTGTAATTCCACCGATGTTGATGTAGATAGTGAATATACACAATTCAATTAAATAACCAGTTCTTACATCTCCTTTGGACTTGATATGTGGGAAAATTCCGTGAAAATGCTCTCATTGTACGATTGGATGGTGGAGATTGAGAGAATTATGCTATATCCACAGTAAGTTTCAGGTGAAGAATTGCGTTTAGGGAAGTCTGAAATGAACGGAAATGGAGTTTTATCTTTATCATCTGTAATATAGTAGCTTTTTATTTTCGTTCGCTTATGCTTTCCCCGCCAATAAGTCTACTGTTGTGTGTGCCCTCTGTAGTCTTGAATACATAACCTTATATACATGGCTCCTAACCGCTGTAACTTTACAAAAGGTGCATAGAATATCTATCTATCGTCGAAGTCGTTTCTGGATCAATGTACTTGTCTGCTTCCATAGCTTCTTTGCTTCATGTTCATCGTTTGCTAGGCTCGAGCAGTTGCTTTCATTGCAATCTGCAAAGTATTTACCACTGATCCCTTCTGTCTTGGGGCTCAGAGCAACATAACAAGTTGTTGATGCGCCCTGCAATCACAAAGACAGCTCTCGTCACAATCAAACCTGAATTACTCTCTGTGGGTGCGCACGCACGATATGTGAATTGCGAACACAAACCTGCGATATAGTCTTCAGTAGCTTGGATGCAATGAAGTACAGGGAATCTGCACCGAGAAATTTTTATCGGTTAGGTTTATTTCGTATTCTTGAGTTGTAATGGTCAAATTATTAGATAAATTATGTGGCGACTAGAAATTTGTTGGGCTCGTGAATAGAAATTTCTTTTTAGTCAGTTGAATTTACAAGCGCATTGCCTGTAATAAAACTTTTATGTGCTCGGACGATTCCAGTCTTCACTATGCCTGGATGGACCGCATTGATGGTAACCCTGGCATTCCTTGCCTGTCATGTGAGTTCTGGTGTGAGACGTGTTTTCACAATCGAAGGAGATTAACACGAAATGACTCTCGACTCTTGAGTGAGGTTTTGTACCTTGAGCTGTCTTGCCATTTCCTTGACGTGCATAACATTGGCTAACTTCGACTGAGCATACGCACGCGTGCCGTTGTAACTGCACGAACAAAGTAAAGTTGATCGACGAGTTTGCTTTTTCCTATGTTACTGAGAAGTTGAATGAATCGGGTTTTGTTTACATTTTGGGTCTGACAATCTGGCTGAAGCGGAAAGAATCTTTCTTCACCCAGCTGTGAATGACTGAGGAAACGTTGATGATCCTTCCTTCTACGCCTGATTGTGACGCCGTTTCTATCATATTCTCTAGTAGCATTTCCGTCAGTAGATAATGTCCTGCCAAAATGATTTCCCCCAATTAGAACTCGATTAAGATATGTAAATCAACTAGGAAAAGGTTCTTAGCATGTAATCAACTCAACTTAGATACTGTGCTGCTTCGATAGGAGATTGATTCATTACCTAAGTAATTCGTTGCGAATGTCATCTCGATCTTCTCCTCCGAAAACTCCAACTTTTGGGAGAATACTCCTGCGTTGTTTCTGGAAAAAACATTTCGCATCTTCCATTACCATTTATGAAAACGTAAAATGCCAGTGTGGAAATATTAATTATAGGCAAAAGTAGGAAGCATACATTAGTATATTCAGTGGCAGCCCAAGAGACAAGAATTCGGCACAGAATCTTCTAATGGAAGTGAAGGAGCTAAGATCGATCTCCAACAATATGATTTTGGCGTTTGGAGATTCCTGCAAAATCTTGTCTTTCACTTCAGCTGCTTTTCTCAAGTTCCTTGCTGGTAGTACTATTCTGACCCCTCTCTTGGCTAACACTCTCGCCGTTTCTGCTCCAATTCCTGATGTAGCCCCTTCACGACCCAAATTACAAAGGCAAAATCAGTTTCTGATCTTGTCTATATAAAAGCAAGCGATTTGGGTTGAAGGAAAACATACATGTCAGTCTAATAACATCTGTAATATGAAGGAGTTTTCAAATGGAGAAAAAAGAGGAAGGCACATGCTAGGAGGCTTAGCAGATTTGGTACAAAAAGCAAGTGATCTGGTGAAGAAAATGAAGGAAAAGTATCCTCAAAGAGAAAAAAACCATATCCTTCTACAATTCCACCCAAAGAAAGAGAACCACCATCAATCCATTACTATGCATGTCTTTTATATTTTTGATAATCCATCTCAGCTTCTCCATCACTGGATTATTGTCTGAACACAGCGTAATATTGTCTAATGTAATTATGGTTGATAGAGCTGTTTGTGCCACTGATTTGGCCGAACACAATATATCCATCTAGAGGCCAAATAGATTTGCTCTCGAATGTAGCTAGGAATGTTCGAAATTCGCAGAGAAAAAGGTCATGACAGTGAAGAAACAATACAATATTCTTCCCTGAACATGTGGGGAGAGAGAGAGAGAGAGAGAGAGAGAGAGAGAGAGAGCTAAAAAACCCTCGGAAGAAGAAGAAAAAATGTCAAGCATGAAGAGAATTATCTCTCAAACAGAAGCAGACTCCAACCCATAACAATGAATATACCATAAGAAACAATACAATATTCTTCCCTGAATATGGAGAGAGAGAGAGAGAGAGAGAGAGAGAGAGAGAGAGAGAGAAGAGAGAAGCGCTCTCTAAAACTCTTGGAAGAAGAAGAAAAACATGTCAAGCAAGTAGAGAATTATCTCTCGAAGCAGTAGACTCCAACCCATAAAAGTGAAAATATCTTAAGAAACTATACAATATTCTTCCCTGAATAAGAGAGAGAGAGAGAGAGAGAGAGAGAGAGAGAGAGAGATGTCAAGCAAGAAGAGAATTATCTTTCAAAGCAGAAGCAGACTCCAACCCATGGTGAGCAAAAGAGTGCCATGAACAGCCTCCCCACCCCAACAAAGAATAGAAAAGAAACCAGAAGATAACTCCTGTTTTTTCCTACGAAGATGAGCAAGAGTGTGATCAGAGACGAACCAACCTGTGATGATGGCAGTGAGGTGAGAAGGAAGCAAGCAAGAGCAATCTACAGTGACTTGCTCAGCGGTGGCATTAGAGCCATACCCGCTCGGGCCTGCGATTCCTGCCAAGTACCTCAAAGTCTCCTTCATGAAGACGCAGCTCAAAAGCTCCACAAACCGAGACACCAGTTTTTGCAGAGAGAAGCCAGGCACATATAGTGGATTTATAATGTTCTGAATATAGTCCATCGTTTGTTTGACCAGGCTCCCCTATGTGTAGTGTGGCGTAAGCCTCAAACCAATGAACACACAACCCTAAGTAAGTCAGAGTGCCTAACGCACTTTTTGTTAGTGACCCTTTTTCTTCCGCTGCACCATTGTAGTATAGTCTTTTGACCCTGCTGAGAGACAAACGATACGTTGTGGTCCATAGACACACTTATTTGCTTTTAGACACACGTATATGAAGGTGTTGCTAATGTGAAAGTGCTTCCATTTCTATCCATAGTCTTTTCGTTTTACTCGTCACAATAATTACTGTCTGCCCTTATTTGCGGCCCTTGCCATTCTCCTGGTGAACTATTTAGTGATTTCTTGTCCTCTTTCTTCATGTCTTGTTTCCATGTATTGAAATGCGTAACTATTACGTGAAGAGACTGTCATTACTCCATTTCTGAACACATTCATTTTTACTGTAGATGTAATATTTAGTTGGATGTGACATGAGCGCGGTTTGTCTCCCAAATGACTTGACTTTATTGCTCCGATCTCGTGGAAAAAAATGGAGCCACATTCACACGCTCGAGGAAAATCATACGCAATGATAACACTGAGATCATGATATGAAAATTATGCTAAAATTTTGGGTTTGAATGGTAAAAATATGATCATTGTGAACGCATCGAGTAACTGGACTTTTAAGCCTTCTCTCAACTTTTCCAAGATATATCTTGTTGATGAAGTTTTAAAACTTCATAATTCATACAAACAAGATGATTTAGGGTTGGATTATTCCTCTCTGTTTTGTAGGTACAACACACTGATTGGCCCATAAATTCATGATGCGCCTTTTGAAACAAATAAAATTAGGTTACCCCACAAATGAAATTTAAAGGACGAGTTAAAAGTTTAGACAATTAACTTGTCACATCACACCTAGCAAAGCAAAGTTTCAAGTAAAAGTTCTGAATGCATCTTTTTTTCTATCAAAGCCATTAAATTGGCTCACGGTCATCCAACAAATGCAGTGTGAAAACTCCATACCATTTCTCACTATTTCTATAGACATAATGCGAGCATCAAACATTCTTATTTCGTCCAATGAGATCAAGATGTAATTTATTTGTGAAAGAGACACAGATAAGATCTCAAGAATGTTTTGGTCCTTAAGTTTGTAACTAGCTGAAACAATTGAAGCATCCAAAAGAATGGTTATAATTTCCCACTCCATTACACGTGCATATCTAGAGAACCCATAATTATATGGAACAAACACACACATACATACATATGTTGAGAGTTCGGGCCATATGAGCATGAGAAAAGGAAAAAGGAAAGTGTGTGCCATCAATTCTTAGAGACAAAATTGCTTTTGGTGCGTGCCAAAGCTTGTCCCTCCACGTCTCCTTTTGTCTCAAATTGGCCAAGGGTTTTTGTCCAAATTCTTGCACCTTTGGAGAAATGATGGCCATTGTTGGAGGTTTGACAGACTAAAAGAGAGCACTGAGGTTGACCCGTCACCAATTGGAGTACTGTAAGTGGACCCGTTTTGCTTCCCAACTTGAATACACCTTTTTATTTCGTTTGCCACAGCTTCTTGAAGCACCAATCCTCCAAAGCTTCACGTGATCTTTGGCCTTTTGATTTTGTTTGCTTTCATCTCCTGTTGCAAGACCATTCAATGGGTGGAGGTGCAGACTGATTACAAGGGCACTGGTGCTTCCATTTTTCACTTGTTGAGCACGAAAGAGCAGCTCACCAAGATTTAAAAGCGAAGAGTGCTTTTACTTGCCTGTAAGGAAGTAGTGTATATGATTATGACTATGGTTTCAAGAGAAAGAATCATAATAGTTTTGAGACCTTGAACAGTCTTGTCTCCAGAAAAGTTCTGAGGCAAAAAAACCAATATACTTCATTCTTCTGTCTCGTTTTGTTTCGTTTCTTAATGTTTGACACATAAAGGGATTGTTCATCCAGGCAAGCTTTGCCATCAATAAACCTTTCTTCCTCCCATTCTGTTCTTGGTCTACTGCAAATAAAGACATGCATAGCCAGCTGAAATTCACAGAATGCAGTTACATGATTAGCGAGGGGAAAAATCTTGTGGATAAATTTTCTAACCAAAACCAATGGCCAAAAGGAAATGGTGAAGTCAAATCGTTCTTCAGTTTGGTCCAAAAGAAACAAAATTAAAAGAGAACCATTTTTAGTTTTTGTCCCGACAACTAAAGTTACATCTCATCTCCTAATTGATTCTCCTCCTAAATGAAAGATGTCTTTAAGAAGGGAATTACTACCTATTGCAAGATCATGAGCACCTAACTAAGCGAAGAAAGAAATGGGATTATCATCCACTTTATCAACATACACATTAAAGACAAATGAAGTACATAAAGCAAAAGCTTTTATTCATCAAAAACCCTCAAGGACCTTATGGTCCCAATGTTAAATCATGTCCCCCTTAAAACTAAAATGTTCAACCTGAATTAATTCAGTTCAATAAAGCCGAATATGAGACCTGCCGACAAGCCCTACAATTTCTCCGAGAGATCAATCATGTCAACCGAGCATTTTCCATCATGGAAGATAAATAAAGTCCACTACAAGGAAATCTGTATCATTCTGAAATATACAAGTCACACGTGCCATGTACAAAATCATAGTATGGGAGGGGGCGCCAAAAAAAAAAGGTGGGGCTCACGTAGCACGAGCCAATCACGGAGAAAAAGGGGACCTAATAAAGAATCTTCTATGTCTTTCACCAAATATTGGCTCTAGCAGCAGACTAATTAGCTCTGAGTTATTAACAATTTAATAGGATAATATTAATCTATGCTAAGCAGCAGACAGCATGAAAAGATTTGTCTTATTTTTCCTTTGATTGGCCCTTGTATGGCAAGATTCTTCACAAAAGGTTGCTTGTCTTCACCTCCAAGAGCATATCAATCCAAAAGGAAGTCTGATTTTGGGAGCATCTTAAGCCAAGCATTAAACTTAAAGAATTACTAGGTTTATAGCCTCTGGGACATCTTTCGAAGCATGCAATTTGAATTTAAGAATGGACATACCACCTCCACACCGACATTACTTTTGAACCTCAATGAATTCCTGTAAATTGTCATTACGTGAATACTACGAATAAAAAAATCCTGGGTGCGACGAAAAAGTTGAAATTGGAAATTTTTAGTTCGAGAATTATAGCAAGACAGAATCATGTGTTCGCCAAATGTTTCCCGAGTGGATTCACTGTAGAGAGTGGACAGAACCACTTTGTTCGGATGAAAGAGCTTGAAACTCTTGTTTAGTAGTTAACTAATGAACCAATACGAAAAATTGATGTATATGTTCCCAGCTTGCACTCTCAAGAAATCTTGATCCATGCCCCATGTATATAAAGCGTAGCAATCTTGATACACTTAGTCCCCTGCGATTCATCGATCACACTTTTCCCTTTGTGACTTACTAGTATTCCACAAGGTAAGTAAAAGGAAAAAACGACTAGATAAAATAGTAACAATTTTATTATTAGTCAAATACAAAGATCGCAAATATTGCTCAACTGTTAAAAACCCTATGGAGTCACTACACTCCGGTTGAATGGCGATTGGATGGATCAAGGCCGAACACACTACCTAAAACGCGACAATGGTTCAAGGCCTATTAGGATTTGGTCGGATCCACCCAATGCCATATACAACAACTCTGCTGTAATTATCCTAAGGGATCTTCCGAAGAAAACCCCAAGATACCAGATTTAATCAAGTCCTGTAACTCTGAGAATCAAGAAAATCATCACATGAAATTTAGGAATTATCAATGTGTATTCCCTTGCAATTAAACGATAAGGTTAGACGGAAATGTGTAGACCTACCAAACTATTCTCATGGCCAGTGACCATACTGTATGTATTAGAAATTACGCATTCCCCTAGTCTAGATATGTCCACCATCCATCACGGGAAACGAAAAATCATTGTGAGAAGTCATTTCCTTCAAATACAGATAGAAGTGGTATTCACAAAAGATGTGAGGGGCAAAACTGTTGTTGATTCTGCACAAGAGCCATTTCGATTCAATCAGCATCAACTTACATGTTAGATAAAAATGGCAAACTTCGTCAATATGCACATATTATGCCCACTAATCTCAACTACGCAATATGCACCTGCCTTCATAAGACCATCTCCGCATTTGTAAGCAGATGTGCATCAACATTATCTGCAGTATAATTCCACAGACAAGTCAAGGTTAAAAGTTAAAAGCAGGCTACACGATCAACTTTGTGTGCATTTTAATCTTTCATAATGATGTACGAGAAATCTAACTACCAAACTCAGCTCGAAGCAAGTTTAAATGGAAAATGGGGTTTACCATAATAGAATGATATCATCAAGGTGGTAATTGATCGACAAAAGGATGTTTATCGGCAAAGGTTAGAGAAAGTAGAGAAACAAAACTAAGTTGGTGTGATGAAGTTCCTCGACAATGCTAGCTAGCAGTAACACTCATGTCTTAAGGAAAAACATGACTGTTGTTTAATTAAAAAGGGGCTTTAACATTCACAAACTTCTGGAGAAGTTTCTATTGCCCTTTGAAGTAAAGTAGCTGGATAGGTATGGTTCATCCTGGGTTCACCCAAGATTCTCCACTTGTCTGACCGTCAAATGGACTTTTCCACTATTCCCTCGTGGTGCTGCATCTGACCCCACCCAACATTAAGTGCAAGATCTAAAAGATATAAAGCTCGAAGTTACCTGTTCAAAGGGTATTTGCTAGTTGTCTCACTGGCGCTTTGTTCTACTACTTTGAGGCCAGCCCAAGCCAGCACTGCCAACATTCCCAACTGCCTGAACTGGTTCAACCGAACCCTTCACAGTCCTCCCTAGACCCCCACCCTGCAGTTACACATAGGACTTGTTATCAGATAAACAGGGAAGTATATGCAATTGAATTAAGAAGATCTTGTGACTTGAGAGTTAATTTTTATTGATTAATCAGTTTTAGACGAAGATTGAGGAAAGAAGTGAAAGTGCCCAGAATTGTTGGGTTCAGATGGTACACGCATATGTCAAGCCTAACTAAACTAGACTATTCACCAGTTAAAATTGTCCAACCAGAAGCAGGCTTGCGCCCAGTCAGGGCTGAAGTTGAGTTGAATGAGAAAACCCTAATCACTAGTTCAAATTTTTGGCCCTGTATATACTAAATTTGAGAGCCTGCTGCCACGTTTACATGGGTTCAGGCTCACCCAAGGAGCCAAGGATAGAGATGTTTGAAGACCTTCAGCTCCCCTTGCGTGTACAATGAGCACCAGCACAGGCCCATGAATGCCGGAAACCATCCATTGTCAATCATATTGTCCTGGCACTGGCTGTGAATTAACTTGGTTGAACCATGCAGCAGTTAGATGAACATGTCTTCCTCCTCCATTTGGTTTCAAAATATTGAAGCACACAGAGTAAATCGATCCTATGCAGAGAGGCTATTTTGTCAAAGCGAAATGGACTTATATCTAAGCAACCTTACAGCTGCACCAAGGCTTCCTTCACATCAGGAACTTGTGAAAAAAGAAAAAGAAAAAGCGAAAAGATATAAGCAGATGCAACAAACATTTCTTAATGATGGAAGGAATCTTATAGGTTGATATCAACAACCAGATTGCGACACTCAGGGCTAAAACACTGGAACCCAGTGGCCCAGCCATCAGGCCCAATGAAAGCCAGAGACCTTGACCTATCCAAGAAGATTTTCTTTTGAATCCCAGTCAACTGTGACATAGTTGTTCTCTATAAAATATTTAAATTAATGAAGATGTTTGCCATTGAAGAGAATGTGTTAATCTGCATTGTAGTATTACCTCCTTCCAGCCCATACTTTCGAGGACTTTTCTGACAAAACTACCAGCTCCAAAAGACATGTTCAGGGCTTCAGCTGCGGCTTCTTCTGTAGAGACAGAAGTTCCAGAAGATCCTACATCATCACCACGAGACGGCAAATTCTTTTGTCCAGGCCCCACACCATAGCCATGATACAACATTCTTCTTGCAGCAGCTCTATCCTTGTATCCAGGTCCTATATGCTGGCAACAAAGCAAGAAGTATTTCATAATACTGACCATCTCTATCATGAGGTCCATACAATCACCATTATAGTCCAATAAAAGGGAAGAACACGAACAAGTAGTCTACATTTTTCATCTATCGAGCAAAAACTTTTTGGTAGTCAAAGTTGCTTCAGACAAGGTTATAGACCAGTCTGTTGCACTGTCTTGCAAGTTGCACCTAGATGTGGCAGATTAAATTCTGGGCTATGTTGTTTCCGTAGGTTCATATAGGTCTTCTGCATTCTCCAGAGTTACACCTAAGTTACATGTAAGTTACATATAATATCATGTGGATTTTCTCATGCAAGAGGAAGAACATATCTTTAATCACTGCTGCTCAATCCACCCACCCAAAAAAAAAAAAAAACCTCTGACAATTATGGACCAGTTCTTATTTTCTAGAAAACGAGAGAAATTATTTAATGTATTTTGTCAAGCAACTTGAATGAAGGCCAACACTGCAAAAGCTAAGACCATATCTGCTTTGTCACGGTTCCAATAAAATAATTCTAATAATCCATGAAGACATGAAGATCTGGCAGCTGATGGATGCCCATAGTGCACAGGATCTATAGGCTACCCAGACACGATAACTGTGTCATTGCTAGTCAGTAATCTATGATGTGATGCATACTTTGGGGCAAGAGGTGTGAAGCAAGAAATATTGCGCATTGGCAAGGCTAAGCCATGAAAGTATTGAGCGTCCTTCATCTGACACTTGGAAGGGCCCTCCAGCCTTTCCATTTGCACATAAACTTAAGTTCTATTTACAGTATATTGACTATCAAGGGACACCCTTGGTCTAAAGCAACTGAGCAAGAACAAATTCTTTCATTACTCAGATCCATGGCAACCTTCTATATTGCTCATGATGATGTTACCTTCTGCGATGCCAAAAGTTCATCGGGTTCCATATCTGCTACTCTTTTTGATTCACTATTCTTAGTGGATTTCGAAATGCTGACAGATTCTCCTCCAGCTACTAACTCGGGAAATCCCCAATCTTTCGTTGGATTTGAAGAATCATAAGAAGTCAATGAAGCTAAGTAGCTGGCACTGGGACTCCGCAGCTTATATATTTTTCCTGAAAGAAAGAAATTCCAAGAGATCATCAACTAAAACTCACATGAATGTAAACATCCTAAAAAACCAAATGGAGGTTGCATGAATATAACCATATTAGAATATATATTTATGCCTCCATGTTGAGCTGTAAAGAGAAAGGAGCTAGCCCCGCTAGAAAAGCACTACAACTGTATAAACTGTCACAATCATAAGGCAAAACCAAACCTGTTCTAACTCGTACCAGATCAAAGCGCCCTTGACATATTGGAGCAGTTTTTAGAAAACCACCACCGGCAGGCATAGATGGGTGGAGTTTAGCAGATCGTTTGACGAGCCGGCCGACTAGCCTAACCACTTGACTTTTGCCATCCTTTCCTGATCCTCTTACCACTGTCCAGTCCCACAAATCCACAACTGGGAACTCCAGCACAGGCTCTTCTTTTGATTGAATGACTTGACCATATTGAGCTAGCCATTTTTCCTCATCTTGCAAGAGATCTGGGTTGACATTATAGTGCAGTCAATCAGTATCACGAGAAAAAGATAATTACCTTTTGTAAATTCTGATGATAAACTGGGTTAGAGCAAGTGACACATCATATCGTCACACACAGGGGAACGCAGTTCTTAGAAGGCAATGCCCCAGCTCTTCACCAAATGACAGATTACAGTACAGATGCTTTTAGTTGGGAGCACTGGAGTTGAGGAGTTAAGAAGAGGTCGATTGCCTCCAGAATGGTCAAGATTAATTCAAAAATTGCATGCTGCTTTCTTTATATGACCATAGAATTATTCTTTTCCTCTAATTACCTCCAAGAAATATTTTATCTCCAACAGAGAGAGAGAGAGAGAGAGAGAGAGAGAGAGAGAGAGGAAAAGAATAAAGATTGTATACAAAAGTGCATATTCCAAGTGGTATCAAACTAAATGAAATAGAAATATGGGCCATTCTGGGTAATAAGGCAACCTTGATTTAAAGCGTCTTCAGTTGAAACAGATGGAATAGGGAAATCTTCCGGTATCCACTCTCCTTCTTCTAGCTCATAAGCATCGTTAGTATCTGATTCAAAAGAAAAGGGTAAGTCATTCTTTAGGAGTATTACATTATTCCAATTGTGAAGCAAAGCACTAGAACAAACCAGGTGATGACAATGTAAAATCATTCCCATCACAAGCTTCAGGTGGTGTCATTGCATAACCAGATTCACCACCAGCATCAGTTGCCTGGTTGGAATAGCCAGCCAAATAAAGTTCAATCAGTGTGTCCTCCAACCTAACAGCAGCAAAATACCCACTTCAGCATATCAGGAAGAAAAACTCTACAACAAGAGGCATGCTGCAGAAATATGGTACCATTCTGATGGTGGCTGTGGATCTTCAGAGGCATGATGGACAGCACCCTCATTGTCTGTGCAATAATGAAACACAATTAATTTTAGTGAACAAACCTGGAAAACCAAGCTTTAACTTGTACAATCCAGTTGCTTCCAAGATAAGTCCATCAAAGGGATGGACCAGGAACAAAATCAATGGATAGAAAAATTCTTTTGCACTTTGGCCAGACAAAATGTCAAAGCAAGTTTTGTGTGAAAGCACCACAGCAACGGCAAAAAATCATGATATTCAGCCACCAGAATGGTGTGCTTGGGAAAATTATAACAAAGGCAGTGGCCAATCAGACCCTGCAAAACAGGCCACCATGAACTTACTGATCTAGATAATTTAGAACATAACACACACACACACACACACACACACACACACAAAAACTGATATTAAATAGCCATATCATATCTTCAGCTGAATGTAATCAGGGCAATGCAGATATAGGAAGTTGCTATACTTTAAAAAGACAATCGTTCAATGAAAGGTCATGCACATTGTGGATTCTATCACATAAGGCAGAATCAAACAATTTCTGCTCTAGCTTATGGATATAAATGAAACAATAGTAGGTCAGACCGATGGGTGGTTGGAGTAACAAAATTCTAAAAAAAGCACCAGTTAGTGGTTGTTGATGATCTCAGATTCTCAATGTTGAGAGTATATTCATGCCTTATATACTCATAGACCTCATATTAAAAGATCACATGGATTGATACACTCGAATCCACCAGCACTAACTAAGAGATTGTGAAGATATCAAAGAAAAACTATGGTGCTCTATTAAGCCAAATACTAGACACAATTTGAGTTCCTGACAAAATCACATTCAAAAGTGATAAAGGTGTAAATTCCACCGTTTTCACTCAATTTTAGTGGATTTTGCAATCAGACCATTGAGTTTTGATTACCCAAAGCATTACACTTTCTTTTGCTTGCAATTATCTGCCAATCTGGGGCAAAATGCTGATGTGGCTGACGTGTGTCTGTATTTCCAGAAGCCTCGCCACTGCCACATGGTTGTCATGTCAACATTCCGCCGTAAATTGGCCAAATACTAGTCAAAGCGCATTAATTGTAAAAGAAGTGAATATTCAGTGCTTTAGATAATTTAAATCAAAGTTGAACGACTTAGTTGCAAAATCCACTAAAATTTAGTCACCACTAGTGAGATTTACCAATAACAGTTATAAACCAACTGGCCTTCAGAAATGGTTCACCTGAACTGGCCTCATCAGCTATTGTTTCCTCTTGTTGGCAAGCTTCAGATTCATGTCTCAAGATAGAGGAGCGATTGTTGTTTCTCCCATGATGTGAATGTGAATGAGATTTATCTTGAAGGGAACTTACGGAAGAACCACCCACATCACCTTTATCAACCTAAAGTAACATGATGGAGGAGCATATCAAAATTGCACCTCATATAGAAGATCACGTAAGATAGAAGGTAAAGGAAAAAATTAAAGTAGTTTTCTTAATAATCAGGTCAAGAATAAAATGTCTACCAGGTCGGACTTCAGAGGCACATAATTTCCATTTTCAAAGTTGTAATATATACCATCTCTACTGCTGTAGTACCAGCCAGCATTGGGGTCATGATAAAACCCACTTCTGCAGAAGTACAGAGAACAATAATTAGAAAACAAAGGTCAACAGCAAAGACCTCTCCAACTAGACTAAGTTGGCAAAAACAATCAGCTTAATAGCATGATCCCAGCTCTTGAAAACAAGAAACTTCACATCCTTCCTAACAACATGAGGAAAAACTCTCCTAAGTTATAACATCCTGTAGATCAACCAGGATTTCTTGAGCTTAACTTTTAAAATGAGAAGATTCCAGTAATATCTCCTAGAGAATCAAGGCTCTACATCACTCCGGTGTCATGTCGACCTGGTTCTACGTCATTTGATGGGGATCAAGGTGCCAAAAAGTAATTATATTAAAACAAGTTTAAATTGTATTATTTTGATGACGTGTGCAACTGTGCAGAACTATTCAACAATGACAATAGTAATTCAACATAAAATGGTAATTAATATTCTATCATGAAGATTTGTCAGCTAAGTGGCCCCTGTAATGACGATGACAATCTAACACAAGCAACACTGTGGCATTTTTCCCATATTCATTTTCTATTCTTTTTGCTTTCTGACCAATGCAATACAAAAGGGAGTCAAGGAAAAAAGTGCAGATCTTTATCTTGACTTTTGGCATCAATAAAACAAATTATCTTCACATCAAGAAGCCACATGCTTATAATTGAAACATGAATTTTTAAAATTTTATATCAAGTGTTAAGTGAGCAACCTGGCATCAAAGTACAGCTGCGATGTCTCATCCCAAATAAAGGAGCACTCCTCCTGCAAATCTGCAGACTTCCCCACCTTGGGATCCACTTCTCTCTTTGCAGAGGCTAGACAACAATGACCAAGAGAGTTTTCAGGCTTCCGAACAATACGACATGTTGGATTAGCTGAACAATATGGGATTTTGGACCCTCACAAAGTTCCAGGTGCCAACAGTCTTTTGGTATGAAAAGGTATATATGTTCTAACCACTAGGGTCCTCTCAACTTGAAATTATTGTTCTTTCAATAATGATACTTAGTTCCCAACCAAAAATAATTTAAAAAAAAATTATGATACTTAGTGAAATTATTGTTAGCAACAGTATCACCTTATGAGTTAATTCATTGGCATTGGTTATCACTGAGTCATGAATCAATATTACACAGACGTGGATAACTACTACATGACTCCATAATCCCAGCAACTTCTAAAACACACAGAGAAGCCGTGCACAAGCTATGACACATATGGTTTCCATTGAGACCATAGTGAAGAGCTTCAGTAAAGTCAAATGCCCAATTATACCGACATCAAGCAGAAAACAGCTCACAACAGATCCCAAAACAAAATCACTCAGCTTCAATAAAGACCTAATACATACCTAAACTCAAAAAGTGCTACAAAAAATTGGCAACACTAAGCAGCTCAAAGCACTCAAGGATGTCAAAGTAAAACCACGGGGCTTCATATAGGCCAATATTACAGCCTAATAAGTATTGATGATAATCAGTCTATATAATCAGTGAAAATGTGAACAAGACTGGCACAAAGAAATGGTTCACCTGGAGTGGCCTCATTGACTATAGTTTGCTCTTGGTGGCAACCCTCAACTTTAACTCCCTCGATCAAGGAGCAATTACCCTCTCCATCACAACCTTTGTGTGAGTGTGATTCATCTTGCAGGAAAATTTCATGGGTACCTCCTCCATCACGTTCATCAACCTGGATGAACAGGATAGTGAAGCTTATCAATATTGCACCTTGTAGGGTGAAATGCCAAAGAGGCAACAAAAGAAAGGAACCAAAGGAGCCCCCTGGAAAATAAGGTCAGGAAGATTACATCTACTGCCTCATGCTTTAAAGGTACGTAATTTCCATCCTCAAATTTGTAATAAAGCCCGTCTTTACTGCTATAGTACCAACCCGCAAGAGGGTCATGATAAAATCCGGTTCTGCGAAAGGTACAAGAACAAAAACTGTGACGGAGAAACGAAAAGTTTGAACGATTCAATTCGGATATAGACAAAAGGAAATCTCGGATACATGATAATCGTACCAGTACCTCAATCAAAACAACGCAAATGGGAATTTCTTGACATCACATTACTTTGTGTGGGACGTGGATGATCTAATAGGTGTAATGGAAGTAATCACTCTACTGAACAAGAAGCTCATGCTTACACTTTCATATAAGCACAATTCTACGCCAAGCGCGGCGCTATGAAACTCTATGAACGTTTCTTTGGTTGCACATGTCGGCGCAATGTCGACTCTTTACACCAATTACTCTCTCTCCCTCTCCAAACGAGAGCTCCAGTTCAACAGTCAAATCAGTTCGTCTCGGAAGATCATTAGATCAATCAATCTCCAAGAGACGGAAACAACGAAATCGACGGCGAGTTCTCCACATGGAACCGGAAACGCTTGAGAATCTCGGCATCCGGTCGAGCGATCGCGCGCTGCTCGCCGAGTCCTCCTCGCGCGGACGGGAATCGATACGCGAAGGAAGTGTTGAATTGCTAAAGAGCGGGAGATACCTGGCGTGAAAGTACAACCGCGACGCCTCGTCCCAGACGAAAGAGCAATCCTCGTTCGGTTCTTGAGAATTCTCCTTCTTCTCCTCCGCCATGGGAGTCCTCCGTCTGCCGCTCTCCAGCCTCGCTCCGCCATGAAAGAAAACATCGATTTGGGCTGAAAAGAAAGCCCATACGAAAGAGAGAGTGAGCCCAAGAAGGATGAAAATTCAGTTGGGCCACGGTTATAGAGGACTTTGTTTTTGTTTGCGTGTAGGAGGATTAATTATCGTATTAATAAAAAGTGAAAAATATTGAAATTTTGTTTTGCTAAAATTGTCGAATCACCAAAAAATAAAATTTTGATGGTAATTCGATCGGTTAATTCAATTTGGCGCTCAATTTCATTGACACCATTCAATCGAATCCAATTCCACTTTGTTTACTTATTCAATTTCAAGAGCAAATTCTTAGGAATCTTTGAATGTGGATATTAGTTGACATGGGTATATACATCATGTTACGTAGTGGAATAACAAGCCTTCAATTATCTATTTTCATTTTATTTATAAATAATTAGTGTGCTTAGGAGTAATTGATGATTATATAAATTGAGATTTTACCATGACCGCAATTTTAGAGAAACCCGAAAGCAAAACCCTGTGGGGTTTGGATGATATGGTGTGTTCATGATCCCTACCTTATTGACAATAACTTATGTATTAATTATTGCTTTGACAGTTGCAATTAGCTCTAACTCTACTTTTTTTTTTTTTATTTGTCTTACTCTATTTTTACGTTAATTCTCACTTTCAGACTTTTGTCCTGTCTCTTTGCAGGGCGTGGGAATCGAAACCCACTCCTAAAATTAAATCGTCATCACCCCAACTCTCCCGAGAATGTGGGGATTTGAATCCCTTAACTCCCCCTTCCATGTTGGAAGGGTGACCACTGAGGCAAACTCCAGTGGTTCTCTAACTTTACTTTAAAATAATGGGGAATGGTTGATTGTTGTGAGGCATGACGTAAATGTCATTATCTTTCTTTTTGCAAATCGAGTCGACATCGGCTACCACCTTCATGGACATGGTATTGGCTTGACAAAATTTTGGATTCAAGTTCTTCTCTCGATCATTGAGGAGTTGGTGGCAGAGAGGAAGGATGGAGACCCAGTTGCCAAAGTCGCTGGAGGCATTGAGAATGTTGCTGACTTGCTAGGGATAGATCAAAGCCGAGCCGAGCGACAAATTGATCAGATGGAGGTCAGTCGTGTACAAATGGCAATTGATAAGTGAGTTCAAAAGAGTCAGCTTGGTTTTTAAGTACTTAATATTTTTTTATCACTCGGTTACTCATCCTTTACAAAATATTCATGCGGTGCGGCTTGCTCCGTTATAACTTGCTCGCGGTAGTGTCGTTATGCAAGCCAAGTCCAAAATGCATTGATCTATTTTTATAAGTGGAATGATAAGGAGAGCGGGCAGTGGGGAGAATTAGCATCTATTTGGTAACGTTTTTGTTCCAAGTAATAAATTCATTTTAGAATTAGTCTTTTTCTATTTCTATTCCCGAAATAATTTCTCAAAAGAATGTGTTTGGTAACTATATAAAATTTCTATTGTCGGAAATAAAAAGGAATAGGAATGCATTTGCTATGATTCACAAAATTTTTTATAATGTAAAATTTCTTTTAATTTTTTTTATTCTTTCTCACCGTTGTCGACCGTCGTCGCTACCGACTATTGCCGCCCTTCGCCGACCCCAGCCACTGATGAATGCCAACGATGCTGATCGCTGCCCGCCGCCATCAACCACCATAGTCGACTGTTGATTAGGGCCGATTGGTGGCGGCTGCTAGTCATCAGTGGTTGGGGTTGGCAGTGGTCATCGGCGAGTGGTAGCGATCATCGGCGGGCAGCGGTGATGACGGTCGGTTGGCGGTGGCGATCGTGTCCCAGCGGGAGGCAAAGCGGCGTAGTAGGCCAACGAGCGGCGGGTGGCAAAGGCAGTTGGTCAGCGACAACTAACGACGGGCGGTAAGCAGTGATAATTGACGGCAGTCAGTGGCAACGGCTGGCAAGCAGCAAAATGGCAGTTGGTGGGTGGTGGTCTGTTGGGCGGCGGGCGGAGCTGACGGCCATCAGCAGATGGTCGACGAGGGCAAGCGAGCGGCAACAGCAGTGGCCGGACAATAGGGCCAATGGCAAGGGGCGAGGGGTAGAAAGGAAGAAGAAAAGAAGAAAAGAAAAAGAAATTATTTCTAGAAATTATTCCGAGAACAAAAAATTAATTTTTTTTTAATTTTTTGTTTACGTTCCAAATTTATTCTCCTACTTTTTCATTTTGGAGAATAGAAAAATTAATTGACGTTACCATACGAATTTCTATTTTTTTTTTAATTTTAGGGAACGAAATAATAAAAATTAAAAGGAAAAGACGTTACTAAACAGAGCCTTAAAAACTTTTTCCGGATCACTTCGGTCTGCTCACGGTCCTTCATGTTCTAGGCACCGTCCACCATCCAACACCTGTCTAGGGGTAGCATGGGAAATTTGGACGTTCCTATTTGGTCAACGGGTAGCGTGGGCTGCAACAGTCAACAAGCAGCGCTACGTGGCATCTTTTGAGAAGCCGTCGTGGCACTCCCTTAGGCTTACCTGGCGTCCTGTCGATCTTCTAGGCTTAAGTGTCCATGCACCCATCTTTTTCTTTTCCCCTCTTTTTTTTTTTTTTTTTCGATTTGCGTTGAAAATTATAAACAAATATGTAAGGAACTCCTAATCTAAAGGAGCAGTCAGCTTATATTAACAGTTGCAGTGATGCAGAATTAAATCGTGCCACGGATTTATAAATTTACAAAAGGGATAATGATACAAAAGGCTTGAAATTTTGGCTTAATATGCAGTTTAATCCCAAATTTTTTAATTTATTCAATATAATTTATGTATTTTAATTCAATATGCAATGAGATTCCTAAATATTTAATTTGTTCCGTATGGTATCTAGACTTTTTGTATTTATTCAATTTAGTCTCTGAATTATATAAAACTATTTGATGTTATTCTTGTATCAATTCAAATTCAATGACAACAATGAATACCCATATACTAATAGTTTATGAATTATATTAAATAAATTAAAAATTTAAAAGAGACATTACACGTTAGATTAAAAAGTTAGAGATTATATTAAATAAATTAAAAATTGAGATCTTTCTGCCAAAGTTCAGTTTGTGTTTGTATCATTTTTCATTTGCAAAACGAGCGGCTGGGAAGCTGATGGCGTCCGCCAACGTTGGCGGCTGCGATTGCCATGTTCGATATGTTTCTACGTTTTTCGTGGAAGCTGTGAAATGAGATAAGGACTTTAATCTCAAAATTAGAAAAAATAAAATAAATTAAAAACGTGGTGCCGACTGCTATTTAGTATGGGCAGTGGGTAATGAGACGATTCTGGGTCTGAGGCCACAGAGGCTTCTAGCGGCTTCCAGCATGGGACGACGGGGTCCACACTAATCTCATGGACTCACAGAAACCAAATCAAATCACAATGTCGGACATTAGAAGCCAATTAACAAGTCAGCTACTTCTTTAATTAATGAACAATCCAGTTCACCTATTAATCGAATTGTACATATAGTTTACCGTCTATTTTTATTACGATGAATTATGACGAAAGTGAGCAACTAGACCGGTTCGACTAATAATTAATCCAGATTGAAACGGTCTCATCAGATCGGATTTAGGCTAGTTAGCACAAGAACTGGATAAGTCTTTGAGTAAAAAATTGAAGTTAATCGATTCAGATTTAATTACATACCATATTCAAAAATATTAATACCGGTAAAACTAGTTTTTGTTTTGTTTTGTTTTGTTTTTAACTTTGTTTAAAGATAAGATAACTATGTTGGAGATGGATTTCATATCTAGAAAGAAATTTTATCCATGCCGTAACTCTTATATCACAAATTATTCATATGATATGTTTTCATACAATAATTAGTTATGTAACTTAAAAGTCATGTCTTAAATCAATCTTGGACCCAGTTGGTTTGATTCCAAACCATTTCGAAAAACTGTCTCATGATAGATTTTAAATTCCTAATTGGAAACTTACCCGTACCAATTTCTAAGGGGTCTTCATTGTTACATCAAAGCAATGCTTTATTCAATCGAGTGCAGTGGAAGGTGCTTGAATTTCGGGGCATCCGAACGAACTATTAAAAGGTCAAGAAATTGGAGGTGAGGCAATGCGGAAACATCTAGTAAAGAGAGGAAAGGTCGAGAAACTTGTACATCACAGGATCGCCCGAATAAAGTTCAAAAGGAAATTGCCAGCTCTTTATTTAGCATTCCTTCCAGGAAATTAGCAGTTTTGTGGATCCCCCCTGGGTTGCAAGTATGCGATTATGTGGTTTATGTTCCTAGACAAGACTATTGCTTAGAACATAAAGAGCACTATCAAGATTTACTTTCTTACGTATCCAATTAGCAGTTTTGTGGACCTTAATTTCTAAACAACTTCTGAGAAATTGGCGACTCGACTTTTTAGTACATAAAAAATACCGAGTTACTACACCATATTAATTATTCAATAGGCCACCAAATCGAAACAAATTGATGACATATCAAGAATTGATCGGATCCACGTCCAACTTGACAAGGGACAAGTTTCCATCCGGTGCGTGTTGGTCCAAGGTTCGCCGCTTGGCATGTTTCAGTTCCATCTGCCATTATGGAAAGCACCGTGCTGCAGCCCCACGAGGACTAAAATACAGCCTCTACTTCCGGATACACGCAAAATAGGAGCCTCCGTTCCCCCAACTCGTGCACTGTTCTCGTCCCCTCGACCATCCCCATCAATCCCAAAACCAGAACTGCTGCACAGTGATCAAATTCATTAATAAACGAAGGAAAAAAAAAAAAAGACAGTTCGGAGTCCTCCCACTCCACTCGGAGATCGGAGTCCGTACACACCCATACACATCTCACCGCGCCTAACCCTCCCTCGCTCTATATAAACTCCGTTCTCGATCCTTCCCTCATCCCACACTCCAAGCACATAGCTAACTGTTTCACGCTCGCACTAACTTACAAACAGCACCGCACGACAACACTCGGCTCGTAGAGCTACTTCCAATGGCTCCTCCAAGCTTGACCAAGAACGCGGCGGACGCCGTGACCCTCCTCGCCGACGGCGGCCGAGTCTTGTCCTCGATAGCCCTCGAAAGAGCCACCTTCGTCGCCAACGGCCACCCAGTCCTCACCCACGTCCCTCCCAACATCATCGCCACCCCTTCCCCCACCATCTCCTCCTCCGGCAAGGCCAAGAACGACGGCAACCCCGTCACGGTCGGCTGCTTCGTGGGGTTCAAGTCCGGCGGCCCCCCGAAGTGCCGCCACGTGGTCAGCCTCGGCAGGCTCCGGGGCGTCCGGTTCATGAGCTTATTCCGGTTCAAGGTCTGGTGGACCACCCACTGGGCCGGGTCCAACGGCCGGGACGTGGAGCACGAGACCCAGCTCATGATCCTCGACCGGAACGACTCGGGGCGCCCTTACGTCTTGCTGCTGCCGCTCCTGGAAGGTCCGTTCAGGGCGTCCCTGCAGCCCGGGGCGGACGACTACGTGGATTTCTGCGTGGAAAGCGGGTCGACCCGCGTGGCCCGTTCCGTGTTCCGGAGCTGCCTCTACATGCACGTCGGCGACGACCCCTACGCGCTCGTGAGGAACGCGATCAGGAAGATCCGGTTCCACTTGGGGACGTTCAAGCTTCTCGAAGAGAAGACTCCTCCCGCCCTCGTGGACAAGTTCGGCTGGTGCACGTGGGACGCCTTTTACCTGACGGTGCATCCGCAGGTGACGATTCATGTCGTTGTTAAGGTGTTATATTTGACAAAGCCGATGTTTACGCTGATCGGGTCTGACATTACACGTCTCATCTGTTTTGTAGGGAGTGTGGGAAGGCGTGAAGGGATTGGCGGAGGGTGGGTGCCCGCCAGGCATGGTATTGATCGACGACGGGTGGCAGTCCATCTGTCACGACGACGACCCCATCACCGATCAAGAAGGCATGAACCGGACTGCTGCCGGGGAGCAAATGCCGTGCCGGCTCATCAAGTTCGAAGAGAACTACAAATTCAGGGACTACCAGAGCAAGAGAGGCGACTCCGCCACCGGCATGGGAGCCTTCGTCAGGGACCTTAAGGAAGAGTTTAGGAGCGTGGAGCACGTGTACGTGTGGCACGCCCTGTGCGGGTACTGGGGCGGGCTGAGACCCGGAGTCCCGGGCATGCCCGAATCGAAGGTGGTGAGGCCGAGGCTGTCGGAAGGGCTGGAGACGACGATGGAGGATCTGGCAGTGGACAAGATAGTGAACAACGGGGTGGGGCTGGTCCCGTCGGAGAAGGTGCACGACATGTACGAGGGGCTTCACTCCCACCTCGAGTCGGTGGGGATTGATGGCGTCAAAGTTGATGTGATCCACGTGAGTCATCCTGCTTTCTCTCCATGCTTGTTTCTTTCTCTTGTCACCACTTTCGTGGTGAATATAGGTGGTGCCATGAACAAAACAAAACTAAGGCGAGCTGATATGCCTTGGGATCTTCCGGTTATTTCGACATACATAAGAGAGACGTAATTTAATCTGCAAAACGAGTGCTTAATCATCGATAGAATTTAGACTAGCTTAGCTCACGAATGCACTGTATATGTGCAGAACAACAGTTCGGACGGTGACTAAGTCCCGACTGTGTTATACCCGTATGAGTTCTGCATTGCTAGTTGCACAACTTTGGTTTGCAATTCTTGAGCCATTCGATTGAACATGAGAGCAAAAAACCGAGTGTACCATCGAGATTTTAATTGCTACTGCAGGGTTGTTTAGTCCAAGGCGATGAGTCCACAGGGCGGTGGCTCTGGTTTCTTTTTAAGCATACCTCCTGCTGGTGTTAGGTAACTGGCATTTGCAACTCAACATATCGCAGCATGTCGCATCTTATTATCTGACCACGCATAGGTCGGGTTGTGAATTTGGATTCATCATCTGAATTTTGGTATGACTGACTATGCTTTACCCCACAGATTTCACAAACTCACTCCGCAGAGATAATTGTCTGATCTTTGATGGTTTGCGTAGCTTCCAGACATTCTATACTTGGCAGTGACCTAATTACACAATTGGCCATCAGAATCTCCATGGATCAATCTTTCTTTAGCTCGTCTCTTGATATTTTATCTATGTATTAATTAATTTAGCCAATGCGGTTTCAGTTACTGGAGATGCTCTCCGAAGAGTTTGGAGGCCGGGTTGAGCTAGCTAAAGCTTACTACAAAGCACTCACTGCTTCGGTAAGGAAGCATTTCAAAGGAAACGGGGTCATTGCGAGCATGGAGCACTGCAACGACTTCATGTTCCTTGGTACAGAGGCCATATCTCTAGGACGAGTTGGTACGTCTATCAAGTTCGATGCGATCACGAGGCAAACTCGATTGTTCTTGTGTGTTTACTAGCTGAGTTGGTTTCTTAATTCATTCAGGCGACGATTTCTGGTGCACCGACCCGTTGGGCGACCCCAATGGGACATTCTGGCTCCAAGGGTGCCACATGGTCCATTGTGCCTACAACAGCTTATGGATGGGCAACTTCATACAGCCAGACTGGGACATGTTCCAATCAACCCATCCGTGTGCAGAGTTCCATGCCGCTTCTCGAGCCATCTCCGGAGGGCCGATCTACGTGAGTGACTCGGTCGGCCAGCACAACTTCGACTTGCTGAAGCGCCTGGTTTTGCCAGACGGGTCCATCTTGAGATGCCGGTACTATGCGCTCCCCACAAGAGATTGCTTATTTGAAGACCCTTTACACGATGGGAAGACCATGCTCAAGATTTGGAACGTCAACAAGGTAAGAACAACGAATGTTGCCTCTAGTCCATTTACTGAGTTCTCGAAAAGATGTCTTGGAAAATTAGCACTGAAATACCATTTTCTTGCGCGTGCTAAATCAGTACACGGGAGTCCTAGGAGTGTTCAACTGCCAAGGAGGAGGATGGTGTCCCAAGTCGAGAAAAAACAAGAGCGCGTCCGAGTTTTCGCGCATCGTGTCGTGCAACGCAAGTCCTGAGGACATCGAATGGAACAATCCCAAGAATCCTATCCCCGTGCAAGGAACAGATGTGTTCGCGGTGTACATGTTCCGGGAAAAGAAGCTTAAGCTCTTGAAGTCCTCAGAGAGCCTAGAGATTTTTCTGGAGCCATTCAACTATGAGCTCCTGACGGCTTCGCCCGTGACCGTATTGCCAAGGAAGTCGGTCCAGTTCGCACCCATTGGGCTGGTGAACATGCTCAACTCTGGCGGAGCAATTCAATCGCTGGGCTTCGACGAGGACACGGTGAGGATTGGAGTGAGAGGAGCTGGAGAGATGAGGGTGTACTCGTCGGAAGAGCCGAGGCGCTGTAGAATCGATGGGGCGGAAGTGAAATTTAGGTACGAGGAGAAGATGGTGGGGATTGAAGTTCCATGGCTCGACTCCTCATCTTCAGAGCCATCTGTTGTTGAATATGTGTTTTGACTCAAAAGGGTTTCTGAATCTTCAACTTGTAATTCTCTTTTTTTCAATGAAAATGACAAAGCTCATAGCATTTCACTTCATGTTTTGGGGCCCGAAGTCCTCATGGCAATCTATCATTAGCCAATTAGGCTAAGCGCTGATGTGTGGCAGGTGTATGTTCATTTTTAATTTATTGAAGGAACGTCTATTGGAAAACCTATTCCAGATCGAAATATTCATATTTATATTTCCCATCAAATATTTTACTGAGGAAAGTATATAAATATCCATGTTACGAGTCATTTATTGTGGACAATTAGTCTAATTCGCTTAATTACAAGTGATATGACACTTTATGCCAAGACTTTCCAAAGAGCTCGTAAATGATGCATAATTATCCCAAGGATTGACTAAGATTCTTACAATAATAATCTTTTACATCAATCTTTCAAGGGATTCACGGGTCTTGTAGCCGTAAGGCACATTGGCCAAAGTAATTGACTTTGTCACAAATAAAGGCGCGTGGTCCGATGACGCGAGATATCTCAGTGAGCTCTCACATGACAAAAAAGTAATACATATTGAATAAAAATTCATCAATTTTCTTTTTTGTTTTTTAGTAACGACAAAACATCGATCATCCAACCACATCCAACCACCTAGGTGGCGCTGCTGGCGGCGAGCTTCTTCCCCTAACGCAAGGGGAGGAGTTCGATTTCCAAGCCGTCGCAGGGACTTACTTACTCGATAAGACGTATGTGGTGGGCTAGCGCGTGTCCTCTCAAATGATTTACCCTGGTCGTGCACGGGTTCCTGGGTCACCAAAAAAAAAAAATCCATCAAATTAATTCTATCATTTTCTCGATACGTCAAAGAAAAGCCATCAAGGTCGAAATAAGGAAACTCTTGAAGAACTGATCAAATGCCACCCGCCCCTCGAACGACAGATCGCCTAAGCGCACGGAGCAGTGGCGGGAAGCAAAGAACGCTAGCTAGAGCTACCAGTAAAACCCCGGGCCGCCATCATCATCATCGCGAAGCCGAAACCTTACGGCGCGACGCGTGACATCGCTCGATTGGCTTCTTCGTACCAACCGGCACCAGCTCCCCTCGATCCGCGAATCAGCGGCAAATTTCGCTCGCGTCGGAACCCTAAACGTCGGGTCAAAATCAAGCGCAGGTAGCTGACGCAGGGGCCACCGTTGTTGTCTCCATCCTCCCCATCATCCGCCTCTTCTTCTTCTTCTTCTTCTTCTTCTCGCGCTATATAGATCGGCTGGCGCGACGATCCCCATCGATGAGGACGTCGGAGTACGGGGACGGCCGCCGCCCCATCATGGACTTCCCCGCCTCCCGGCCCGGCGGGTTCTCCGACGACGACAGCGACGCCGACGCCTACGACTTCCGCCTGCGCGGCTCCTGCAGCTTCAACTTCCACCCGGAGCAGTCGCAGTCTGCTTCCTGCAGAGTATGTTCTCGCCCTTTTTCGTCCCTCCTGCCCCTCTCTCTCTGCTTCGCCTCTCTGTTGGTCGGGTGGTGTGACTTCGCGAGTGGCCCCAAATCGCGATGCGGACCGCGATTGGTTAGAGAGGAGAGAGAAAGGGAGGGTATGGAGAGAAGAGATCAGAGGAAGTGGAGATTCGCAGCGAAGAATTGATCGGAAGATGAAGGGATCGGGGGAGAGAGAAAGAGAGTAGAGAGGAATATAGAACAACTAGCGAGACGTTCCCTGTTGCTGCAGCATACGAACTCTTGCGTGATGCTCGCCAAACAAGCACTAGTTAATCTAAGTGAAATTGCCTGGAATGGCTGTTGCATGCGATTCGCTTAGGTCTATAACAGAAGGTTCTTTCAATTTTTGATAGTTGCTTTGGTATTTGGCCATAAAAATCTTCAAAGTTCGCCACTTGCACACGATGTACCCTCGAGCAAAATCCTCTGTAATTCTACTTCTTATAAAGGGATGATCTTGAAACATACGCTTAGATGATGAGATCGAGTTCATTGAGTTGAGTCTTCCGGTTACTTCGGAGAAACTGTGCCAGAATTTCCGTTCCTGTACGATATCTTCACCTCGGATGGCATCATAGAGACTCTTTGGCTATTTTCTTGTCATGTGCTTGCTCTGTTATGAAGATACTTGCTTACTTATGTGGCCGAAAATATTATCGACTGTGAGTTTTCTGAATATGAACTTGACTATTTCGTTAAATGTCTGCGGAAGTTGATCCTCTATTTCATCTATTTCTGCTGTTATAAAATCTATCTCACTAGAGAGAGAAACGGATTTAGTTATGCCTTCCTTACAGCACTCGGGACTGCAAACTTGATGGATTGACTTTTGTATTTGCAAACCTGGACAGAGGAAGGAGAGAGTTTCCTTCAATGAAACATTGATTTCTTTGATTGAGCGCAAGATGAAGGAGCACAATGATACAGTACTTCATGCTGTGGAGGGCGTTAGTGCAAGACTGTCTCAACTGGAGACCAGGACGCGGCGACTAGAGAATGCTGTGGAGGATATGAAGGAATCTCTCGAGTATAATCATGGGAAAACTGATGGAAAGCTCAGAGAGCTGGAAAACCTGCTGAGAGAGGTATTTCAACTTCAGCTGTCTCAGATTTGTGAATGATATTCTTGTGGTGCCTGGGAATGCTAATTAAAATTTGATTTTGGAGTTGGCTTTCTTCTAAAAGCACATAAAATATGGACAATGGGACTATGAAATTTTTTCTGTCATTTTAACTTGATAATGGAGCTTTTTGGCAATCGTTCCTGCACCTGGATGTATATTCATGTTGCTTGAAATTGATGACAGTAGGTGGTTGGTGTGTAGCATGCTAATAATTCTCGCCTTAAGATGTATGAAGTGTCAATAGTAGAGGTAGTACCGATCCCTTTCTTGTAAACATATTGAAATTCTCTGTTTTCGCAGTTACTTTTACTTCCGATACTAAATTGCTAATATTTGTACTGAAATCTAGTTCTTTTCACATTTCCCTTATAGTACATAGTGAGTATTCTGGTGTTTCTTGACTGAGTACGTTCTTGATGAGCTTTTGATATCTTCACATGGTAGGTTCAAAGCTGCACTCAGGATTTGAGAGATAAAGAAGACATAGCTCAGGCTCAGCTGCAAATTTTGAAGCTTCAGATCCAAAAAAGCGAAGCACGAGAGGAAAAGAAGGGAAATTCTACTCGGACAAACTCGGGCCAGCAGAAAGCAGCTCCCAAGACTCAACAATCCGCAGAGTCACTTCCAGTACCTGTTGTCTGTTCCCAACAATTTGCATCTTCGCTTCCATATTTGTCTACTAACCTACCTCATTCCAATGCTTCTACAATACCAATGGGAACACCACCGCAGCATCCATCCCAATTGGCTCAGAATACCAGCCACTTCATTTCACTGCCAGAACTGAATAGCCAACCACCCAATCTACCTCCACAGGGCAGCCATCAGCAATACCACACGCCGCTAGTTTCTCATTCACAGTCGACGCCTCGAGTGCCTTATTTTCCGTCTTCGCCAGCAGTACCGTATCCCTCAAAACCAGTGCCAACACCTCAAGATTTCAGACTGCCCCTACCATATAGTGCAGGGGCTTCCCAAACCAATTTTCACGAAAATTACCATGAGCCACTAATTTCTCATTCACACCCAGAGCCTCAAGGACATCCTCTTCCGTCTTCACCAGCACTACAGTTTCCCTCAAATCCAGTGCCGACAGCTCCAGATTTTGGTTTACCGTACGGTGTATCTTCTGCCCAGCCACATCATGAACCTACCCATGACCTCAATGAACTTACTTACATCCCATCTCAGAACTATCCCCAAAGTAGTCATGCACTTCCAGGGATGCCCTTCATTTCTTCCCATCAGTTGCAGTCTCCGTTTGCTGAGACATATGATCAGCCCACAAGTAGGCCTTATACAGAACTTCTGGGTGGACATTGGTCAGCAGCAGGGAGCTCCAATTTCAACAGTATTGATCCTCGAGGAAAGTATAACTCAGGACATGGCAACTCATCCACAGGAACTTTATCTCTTCCAGCCCCTGGCATGGGAAATGACTACTCGCAATTGCCGGTTGCTCGGATTTTGCCGCATGCTTTACCAACTGCCTCTCCTATCGGTTCTGACTCAAGTTCCGGGGAGAGCAGAGGGAATAGGGGACCAATGGATGATGTCATCGACAAGGCTGTTGCAATGGGGTTCAGGAGGGATTTGGTGAGAGCTACTGCAAATAGGCTTGAAGCACAAGGGCAGCATCCGGACCTCAATCTGCTGTTAGACACTCTGATGAGCACTGGGGAGTCTCGGGGATGAGTTGTAGGCTAAAGCAGCGACATGCTCCGTTCACCATCCTTTGCCTTCGCATGTGGATGACTGTTAAATGCTGTGGAGCTTCTTGCTTTTGCTGGTGAAAAACGCAATGCACATGATGTACATATTATATGGTTGGTGTGGTTAACTCTCAGTTTCTGATCGTATGAAAACCTATCAAGCTTGCTACATCTCTCTCTGAGTGTCATATAAACATGTTCTGTGAATAGATGTGTTTGGCCGAGTGTATGGAACGATATATTGTCTGCGGCTGTTTCTTTTTCTGAATGGAAGGTTGAAATCGAACCGTGCGTTCTGATTTGTGGACTATCCGAGTTAGTTCACTGATCAACTCCGTGAATTCGGGTTTCAACAGAGAACATGAGAGTTGAAAGCAAGCATATGTTCATGTCACCTTGACGTAGCAGCACTCGGTCGTAGTAAAGTCATGTTATTCGATTACATGCTCGCGTAGACAAATCCCAAAACAAAGCATCATCATCATCTCTATGGCTCGTTTCTCACGTCTTGATACATGTCATCTCCCTGTCTTTTGGCCCTTCTGTAAAGACTAGTCACGATCTTTTATTACTACGCTACGCATTCCCGCGATTCATATACACACGCACACAAAAGACGACCGTGAAAAGCGACGACCTCTGCAAGCTCCCGTCACACGTCCTCACAGCTTCACGGGCCGTGGGCCTTGTCCTGGATGGCCTGGCCCAAGTCCTTGGTCCTCTGGCCCAAATGGCCCGCCGCGTCCTGCATTTTCCGCTGGGCTTGCCCCACGGGCTCCGGCAGGAGCTCCCTCATCATCCTCAGCGTCCACGTGAAGAAAGCTAGCCCTATGATCCCAAAAGCCCCCGCCGTCAAGAACCCGGCGACGGCGAGGCCAATGGTCAGGGCTGCAGGGATGAGGACCGGGCTGAAGAGGATGAAGAGCGGGGCCGTGACGGCGAGCCCAATGAGAGTGCCTGCGAAAGTGAGGCCCGCCAGGAGGAGGAGGAGAATGCCGACCGGGACGAGCGTGGCGACCGTAAGGACCTGGGCAGTCGAGGGGCCCTTCTCGGAGAAGAGGTCCCGGAGCTTCTGGATCGAGGTGGCCGCGGGTTGCTGGCGATGGGGGCGGATCTGGAGCTGCCGTGGCTGGTGGTGCTCCGCCATCTGGTTGCGGTGGTTCTAGGGAGCTCTTTTGGAGAGAGTTGATCCAGAAGATTAGTACGTAGAAGAGGCGTCGAGAGGGGTTGAACATTTAAGGAGGGTGGAGAAGTGGACACGTGGAAGTGGTGGACACGTGGATTGGCGCGAGAGCGCGAGGGGATGCATGAGAAACCGGTCCATGTTGTCGTCGTAAAAGCCTAGCGAGGATAATCTTCCTATTAAATACAAATTGTTTCTTTTCTTTATGAGAGGATGGACCCTATCTTGATGGGGGCTTCAAGCCTGTTGTTTTTTCTGTGTGGCAATTTCATATTTACTCATAATCACGAAAAATCATCTCATGTACGTCTAAACAATGTACAGCCAATCAAAGCTCGGAGAATTTCGCATCAAGAGAAAATTCATTTATTTTACGTGATATACAGACTTCACTTTATTGAAAAACGATACATCAAGATTTCGCCCCAATTAAATTTGGCAACAAAATATCACATGTCAACAATAACTAAAGTTGGTCTTGCTTAAAAGCAAATTTATTTATTTAACATAATGCACAATTATTCAATCGAAAAGGTTCGCTTGATTTTCCACATCAACAATACAACTATCCTCTTAGCGTTATCATATGCCACCGTGCATTCTAATCCCATGAGTTGTTTTATTCAATCTTTCAGTTGTACTTACCATAGCTGTAGAAGTAGATTTATTAAATATAGTTGTGAAAAGTGTATAAATATGTACATTTAGAATACAAGAAAAATTGAATCGGTTCTCATTGGATCTTCCATTTTGTGTCCTTTCTCATGGTATTAGAGCAAATATCAATCCCGATGTAGTTTTTTCTTCATGGCCAATCAAGACACTTACACTATCTCTACAAAGATTGATGTAACTTCTCCATATTTGCTTCACTCAAATGACAATCCGAATGCCCCTCTAGTCTCTTCTTCAGATGGAGACAATTATCCAATATGGCATCGTGCCATGCTCATGGCCTTGATGCAAAAAATACACCATGCTTTGTTGATGGGTCCTTGTTATGTCCTGTTTCAACCTCTTCGAATTATCCCCTATGGATACGTTGCAATAGCATGGTGAGGTCTTGGTTGTATCATTTTACTATACCAATGATCTCATATTGCATTCTTCGACATGACTCGTCAAATATGTCTGGAATGATTTTCGCGAACACTCCTCCCCTCGTAACGCTCCTTGAACTATTTAGATCTATAGGGCTTTAACTACATATTAACAAGTTATAGCTTCGATATCTGCCCATTATACTATAATCAATGTGACGTCTCAGCATGTCACGGCTAATGTAGAACCACTAACGCAGTTTTTTTTCATTTCACTTTTTTTTAAGCATGCGGAAGCGTTTTTAGACCAATAATAACCTAGGACATAGGATACTCAAAGAACGCACGCGGAATTATAAATCAGGCTGACGTATTTCATTTATTTATTTAAGTTAGGTGACATGGTCAGATACCAGGGATTCCAAAAACCCTCATCAAGAACTACAAAATCTTGACCCCGAGACATCTTATACATGTCTAGTCACCTATCCTCCAATGCTAACATGCCCAAAAGCCGTCGCTTAGATCCAAAAATGTCACTGCAACTCCCTATCCCTACTTTAGTCGACCGTACAACTATCATCGTTGTTCCCATCATCACCTAGGTATGGGATCAGCAACACGAGTTGTTCGCCTACTCGTGCGAAGATTGCAAGGAAGCCCAGGAGTATAGGGCTCGTCGAGACCCCTATGTCTCTGGATAGAATGGCGATGCATCAGATGAAGGTAATATCCGGAAAATCCAGATCCACAAAGTTGGAAAAGTGTCAGGGTGAGGTCCACGGTTACCCCATAACTAATCGAGGTAGAAGCAAGGAGGATCAGCATAATTTCTATTGATATGAAAAGATAAAGTCAATAATCAATGAGTCTAAACCCAGCAAGTAAAAGGTCCACCGGTCTATATTACATAAATCGATCACCGTACTGACAAAGAAAGCCTCAATATAAGGTTTAGTAGATCACTTTCACATTAACTTACCGGAGAACCTTTTTGAATACACGACAAATTAACAAAGGTAATGATTGTTCCCAACAAATAATCAATAGCTTAGTTCAAAAGTACTAAAGTTATGTTCAATATAAATTCATTCTGTCGTCATAATCTGGGAACCCCATTAGCCCACGGGCATCTCGCACCCGTTCGGCATCACGAGGATATCTTGGGGAATCGCGTTACACCTCTCAGGCATCTAGAGGAACCTAGTTACCCCTCCAAGCATCCTTAATATAATCCGAGGCATTGTCGTCTGAAAGATCAACGACATTCTCAGTCACTCATCTATATCATGATGCAGCAATTCCATAATTCAATTTAAAAAAACATTAACATTACTACTATCCAGGGACTCAAGCATGAATCTAATGAACCATCTGTCTTTTTATCTCCTAGACTACTACAAACTCAAGCGGGTCAATATTAGATGAGCCGTAAGAAGAATCCCCTATCCTATGCATAAACTAGCCTTATAAGGCGTTCTGCGCGCCTTTAGAAATGATGGCTGTTGTCTAGATAAACGGGTTTAAAAAATTATGAAACTTTAACATCAGGTCGACAAGACCTAGAGGGAAATTTTTCGTGCAAGATCGAAAGTCTAATTTAGCTCATACAGTTCTAAATAATTTTTGTAAACTGGGTCCAAAATAGTAAAAATTTCCAGAACAAGATAGAGCAGAAAAATACATATTCTGCAAGCTAAATGAGACCGAAAATCATGGAAATTTATTATGTGGTAGCCTATGATGTACTCTACAACTTTCATGAAGGATGCATGTTAGAATTCTTGACCGAAAAATTTATGGAAATTGGAAAGTAGGAAGGGGCGGTTTAATGAACCCAAAAACAGATTTCGAGTCCTGTAGTTTTTCAAATATATTTTTGCATACGAAATCAAAAATCATGAAATTAAGGTATGTAGTAGAAAAGTCAATAAGGGACGAGTTTTGTGAAGGATGCCCCATAAAATTTGTATTACATAAGTCGGTACAAAAATAGCAAAATCCGAGGTCGGGCTAGAACCGAATTTGCCCTCGACCTCGTCACTACTTTACTCAAAGTTTCAGCCATTCCAGTCCTCACACGTGCTAAATATCGACCGTCCACGCTCCAACGACCCAACCACAAGCTTGACCTACTTTGAACTTGACAATGGTAGCTAGATACGTAATCAAAACTGCTGATTAAACGAGGATTTAAACCACATTCATGAATTCCTAGGAAACTATCTTCGTCAAACAGTAATCGATTGATATGGGATAGAACAGAGGATATCTACTTGTCTCAGATCCTTGTGGACAGTGGTCGTGACTTGGTGGGACGAAGGCGAGCTCCCAGATCATTGATCTTCGAGTCGAGATGATGGCATCGTGTCGCGAGCGGATGGGCTAAAGGAATGGCAAGTGAGTTGCGGCCTGTTTTTCGAGTTGGTCGCCGTGCTTGATTTGAGCAGGCACCGCTGCTGCTGGCTTTCGTTGCTTTTGGCTTGTTGGTTGCAACCGGAAATGAAGAGAAGACCTGAAGATGGACTTGAGGACAGTGGGCCAACGGCGCTTCGACACTGGCGGGAGGAGGAGAGGCCAACTGGCCACTGCGTGTCATGCCCAGAGAGGATGTGATGCTGACCTGTTGACGACACTCGCACAAGAGGGAGGGAAGCTGGCCCTTGCCGTCTGCCGCTTGACCATTTGTTTCTCTCCCTTAGGCGCAAGAGTGACATCGTCAATTTGGGGACGTTGGCTGGTGCAACGACGGGTAGAAATGTTCGGTCGATGAAGTCAAGTGGCGGCGGCGGTGGGGGCATGTCATCAAGGTGGCATCGATCGCAAAACAATGATGTTGTCATTGGGGATTAGGAGACTTGGTATCGACGGGAATGAACAGGGTTGCAAGTCTTTATGGTGGTGCTATTGATATGGTCCGATGACAAGCTTGATCACGTGGCGTGGTTTGCTGAGCATTCGGGCTAGCTATTTTGTTGTGCGAAAAATCTAGATGTCACAATTAAATCCTATCAAGATGAATTATTGTCATACCGAACCTTGTTGACTTGCAGTTGTGGGGCAATATCGACCCAGCTATAGTTTCTTAAAACAAATTCATTATTAGATTTTCTTCAAGACCTTAATGAATCTTATGCTGTAGTTTGGAGTTAGATCCTCCTTATGGATCCGTTCCCTACCATTAACAGAGCATATGCCTTACTCTTACAGGACGAACAATAGCGCATTGTTCCGCATAGTCGTACTGTTATTCCTAATCCTACTGCCTTGGCCACACTTCGTTTGATTGATGTTTGCATTTTTCTGTCTACGAGTTCTTTTGCACCTATTTTACATTCTACTCACTATGGAAGAGACAAACATCTTGAAAGCAGGTGTTTTAAGAAGTACAAATATCCGAAATAATGGGATTAACAAGCGCCCCATCAATGATTCTGGCCACCAACGACGTTCGTGCTTAATTGGTTCTCCAACTATTGTTGTAGTTGCCACTGTAGATTCCTCCTTACCACCGACTCTTATTGCAACACAGAGAACAACTCCTTTATGTTATTCTGGCTGGTAAATATCGCATCTTCTTCTCAACCTTTGGTAATTTTAGCAAGTACTTATTTGTTTAAATTCCATTTCATCCTGGATTCTTGACTTTTGTGCGATGGATCATATATCCTGTGCCTTGTTTTCTAAATTTTATGATATTACAACTTCCAACCCTGTGTCCCTTTTGGATGGGACTATGGCTCTTGTTTAACAAATTGAGCGGATTTCTTCACTACTAGATCTAACTCTTGATCTTGTTTTATTCATTCCCCAATTTTGATATAACCTTATTTTAATTAGTAAATGTACTTCTGCCACTTCTCCCAATATTGCATTTACTTCTAATACTTGCCTTTTTAAGGACTCAATCTTGACAATGACTTTACCGACGAGTAAGCAACACGGTGATTTATACTCCTAGCAGTACGACGCTTGTATTGCTCTCCCACAACCTCAAAGTGGCTCTATTTCATTATATTCCATTCATATCACAATTCCTACCTTTCCATACCATCAAACCACTTATTTAATATCTACTGCCACATCTAGCAGCACTCTGGCACTGATGGTTGGGACATCTGGGTTCACCTTCTTTTCATCATTTGCAAGCTTTATTAGGCAATGACATATCATTTTCTAATAGTCTTTGTACTGTGTGCCCACTTGTGAAACAATCTTGCATGCCATTTTTTTTTTTGTACAATTTCTACTATTTCATACTTTGATTTTATTCGTTTGGATGTTGAGGGCCCATATCGAGCCACCTCTTTATTTGTGGCACTTTTTTTCTAGTTGTGATTGATGATTATTCCAGTAACACATGGCTTTCCTCAGTATCTTCTAAAATTAATGTAAATCGTTTTATCATTATGTTCTTCTTTACGGTCAACACCCAATTCGTTAGATAAATTCGTTGCATCCACTCTAACAATGAGAAAGAATTTTCAATTAGCTTTCTATTTCTATTCTAGACTCGATGGTGTTGTTCATCAATTGAGTCGCGTGTCTACCCCTTAACAAAATGGGGTGGCAAAGCACAAGCATCGACACCTTCTAATTATTTCCCATGCCTTACACTCCAATCCAACCTTCCCATTGAGTTATTGGGTGAATGCGTCCTCATTGCGGCCTACATCATTAATAGACTTCCCATTGCCATTTCGAAAGGAAAAACTCTATATGAGGTTTTACATGGTTAGTCACCAAATTTTACTTTCGACTTTTCGACTGTTTGTGTTTTGGGCATGACACCTCCATTCAAAATTTTTTATCCTTGTGCTATTCCAAGGGTTTTTTTGGGATATCCCAATGGTCAAAACAAGTATCGTATTTTTAATCTCCTTACTCAAAAGCTATATGCAAGTCGAGATGTTGTGTTTCACGAAACAATATTTCCTTACTCGATGCTCCCCAGTCCTATCTTGTCAGGGTCGCATGCATTATCGTTACCTATTACACAATACGACAAGATGACCTAACTTCCACCTATCAACCCCACACCATCACACCCAATCCCCACACCACCACAAAGACCCTTACCTCCACTGCTTAAACAATCTAGCAAACCCTAACGGATACGTAGACCTTCCTATTACCTCTAGGACTATTGTTGTTCGCTTATTCAAATGCCAAATTTCCGCTGGAAATAATGGTCTAGGTATCTCTTACCCCATGTTTAATTTTCTCTAATATACTCATTGTAAACAACCCCATTTGGCGTGTGTTACTTCATGTCTACTACCATTGAGCCATCCACTTTCATTGAGGCAATGCAGCATCAGGAATGGAGTGACACCATGCAGATGGAAAAGTGCCAAAAAAGTCCTAAACATTTTGTCTTTGTGCCAATTTAGTCCTAAACCTTTTTTTGGTGCCGATTTAGTCCTAAACCTTTTTAGGTTGTGCCAATTCAGTCCTTTTGGGTCAATTTTGGCCGGATTTTGCTGACTGGACACACGCCGGCTGACGTGGCCTGATCGGCGCTGACGTTGACAACTTTTAATAATATGTTAATATTTTTGAATTTTTATTTTATTTTGTTCTTCTTCTCTTCTTCCTCCCGCCGGTCGCCGGACCTCGGCGACCGGCCAGAGGCGACCTCGACCTCGCCGGCCACCTCGCCAGTGGCCGCGAGGGCGAGCCTCGCCCGCCCGGCTCGAGGCCTGGGTGGCGAGGGCGAGCCCCGCCAGCTCGCCGGATATGGCGGTGGGTTGGCAAAGCCGCGAGCAGCGGTGGACAGCATCGGGTGGCAGCATTGCGGCGACGGTGTCGCGTGGCTAGGGTTTCCTCGACTTGGCCGGGAGAGGACTCTCTCTCTCTCTCTCTCTCTCTCTCTCTCTCTCTCTCTCTCTCTCTCTCTCTCTCTCTCTCGGTCCCGCCCAAATCGAACGCCCTCAGATCTCGAACCGAATTTTTTGAAGAACAATCCAGGACGTGCACATCAAACAAAGGAAGGTCGGGAACAGAGCTTGTGCGGCGGACAACCGCGAGCTCCGGCTTGGTCCGACCAACGCAAGGCACAAAAAAGGATCGAGGCCTACCGGAGCTTCGGCGCTTGAAACCAGGCGCGGCCGTAGGCCGACGACCGCGGCTCAGGTGCGGTGGCCAGTGGTCTACCCCTCCGACTCTCTCCCCTTGCTCGAACCCCCTCACTCGCCAGATCCGGCGAGTTGGCAGGGCTCGCCCTCGCCGGCCATGGGCGAGGCTCGAGCCTCGCTAGATCCGACGAGGGCGAACCTCGTCGCCCAAGCCTCGAGGGCAAGCGAGCCTCGCCGCCCCGTGCGAGGTCACCCTCGCGGCCATTGGCGAGGTGGCGGGCGAGGTCAACCTCGACCTCGTCGGCCGTCACCTCTGGCCGATCACCGAGGTCCGGTGATTGGCTGGAGGAAGAAGAGAAGAAGAAAAAAAAAATCAAAAATATTAAAATATTATTAAAATTTGTCTACGTCGGCGCCGATCAAGCCACGCGCCGCCGACCGACGTCCGATCAGCAAAATCCGGCCAAAATTGGCCGAAAATGATTGAATTGGCACAACCTAAAAATGTTTAGGACTAAATCGGCACCAAAAAAAGGTTTAGGACTAAATCGACACAAAGACAAAATGTTTAAGACTTTTTTGGCACTTTTCCCCCATGTAGATCAAAGCTCCTTCTTAGAATTTTACATAGTCCTTCATACCATTTCCACCGGACAAGAAGGCGATAAACTCCGTATAGGTCTATAAAATTAAGCAAAGATCTAATGGCAATTGAACAATATAAGGCCCGCCTAGTCTCTAAAGGTTAGATTGAAGGGAAAGACTATCATGATACCGTTGCACCTAATGTGAAATCGGTTACAATTCATGTACTCTTAGTCTTTGCCACGGGTAAGGATGACCTCTTGAACAAATGGATATTAATAATGCCTTCTTACATGGCAACTTGGATGAAGAAGTCTATGTGAAACCTTCCTTTGGTTTTTGGTGTTAAAGGAAAAATCTTGTGTGCTGAATTCCCAAATCTCTATATGAAAAAAACATCTCATCAATGGTATTCTAAGTTTTGTACTGCCTTATGTGACTTCAGTTTCACACATTCTCAGGCCAATGATTTCCTCTTTGTCTTACACAATGATAGTGGCTCTATTTTTATGGTAGTATATGTCGATGATATAGTCATTACTGATACTAATGCTTCTTTGATCGATTTTATGAAGACCATGTTACATAATTAGTTTCACATTAACGACTTAGGGCCTCTAAAATATTTTTTCAGGTATTGAGGTGGCTCAATCCTGCTTTGGTCTTTATTTATGCCAACAAACTATCTTGGATATTCTAGAAGATTGTGGTTTTAATGGAGCCCGGCCAGCTAATACTCCCATGGAACAAATAATAACATTACGCATTGAGACAGGCAATCTAGTGAAGGATCCGTCTCACTATGGATGCTTGATTGGCCGGTTCTTTCATTGATTGTTGCTAGGCTAGACATTGCTCATGTGTCAATATCCTGAGTCAATTTATGCATGCGCCGCACCAACCGCGTTTGGATGCAGCCCATAGTCTTCTATGGTATTTGAAGGCTACTATAGGCCAAGGGTTCTTTTACTTAGCTAAAAATGAATTCCAACACACAGCTTATTGTGACTCAGATTGGGCTAGGTACTCCATCACTCACCAGTCAACAATTGTGTATCGCATTTTATTAGTGATAGCCTCATTCCTTGAAAAACCAAGAAACAAAGCATGGTCTCACACTCTTTTGCTGTAGCAGAATATCATGCAATGGCAATAACTAGATGGGAAATTACCTAGTTATCATACCTCTTATGACACGGTAGCATGCCTCTCCAAGCCCCAGCTTTCTTACACTATAATAACTAGGTTGTCATCTATATTGCTGCCGATTTCACAAGCAAACGTAACACACTAAGGGTGCGTTTGGTTGGACTTTTGGGAAAAGCCATTGGAGAAATGTAAAGAACTTTAGGTTGAAGAGACTTTTCATAATGCAAATTGTGTTTGTTAAATTACAATTTAAAAGTCCATTGTGAAATACCTTTGAGCAAAATGGTGTTTGGAGAAATTATATTTACAAATGACTTTTGTGATAAAAAAAATTATCAAAAAAAAAAATTGATCGGCAAGGGCAAGCGGCCACCGGCGATCGAAATCTGTCGCCGGCAGCCGCATCTGACTCAGGCAGCCTCGGAGACAACTAGGGAGGGCCACCTAGGGTTGAGTGACCCCGAAGACCACCACGAGGGCTACCCGGGTCGAGCAACCACCGGTGAGGGCCGCCGGACGTCACCGGACGTTGGGCGACCCGCCGCGACCCGGATCCGGGGTGGCGAGGTCGCCGGAGGACCTCACCGCCCCCGGATCTGGGTCGTGGCGGGGTAGCGCGACCTCGCCGCCCTCGGATCCGGGTTGCGGTGAGGTCGCGCGACCTTTGGTGACTTGCACAACCTTGCCGCAACCCGGATCCGGGGCGGCGCGGGGTCGCGCAACCCCGCCGCGACTCGGATCCGGGGCGGCGAGGTCCTCCCACGACCTCGCCACCCCAGATCTAGGTCGCGGCGGGGTCGGCAACCCAAACCTCACCGCGACCCGGACAAGGCGGCGGTCGCACCACTCCCTGATGACAGTCACCTGGGCCACCGCGACCATGCCGAGTCGTCGGCGGCTGCTCATAGCTTCGAGCTGTCGGTCAACCTGGAGAAGAAGATGAACAGTACAATGACAAGGGCAAAATCGGAAAAATCGAGAGTAAGTGAGGATAATTTTGGAAGAAAATAAAAAAGTGAACAGTGCCTCTTGTATGCCGAGAAAGTTGAAAGCCCAAGGCACTCTTGGCCTAATGGGAATTTCAAAGTTGTTCCCAAACACCCCAACTTTAGTCTAAGTATCCTTAGAAGCCTAAAGATCCTTTGCAAAGCCAATTCCAAACGCACCCTAAAATTGATTGCCATCTCGTTCGTGAAAAAATACAAGACGGCCTTATTGCTACATTGAAGATTGGTACAAAGTCACATCGAGCTGATGCCTTTACCTTACCATTAGGCCGAGATAATATAGTTGTGAATGATGTATAAATATGTACATTTCAAATACAAGGAAAATTGAACCGGTGGATCTTCCGTTTTGTGTCCTTTCTCACGTACGTCACATAAAAATGCTTTCTTGTCCCTTATAATAAGTTCAGCAAATTAAGTGAACCGAAACTAACATAATACTTGAGTAAATCTATGGTTTACGAATGTTTAATTACTAATTGATACGGCAAACGTTCATTTATGAAAATTACTCGTACGGACCAACTATTATGATCACATGTTGGATCGAAAATTACCTGTATAACATCTCTATCGGGAAGTTCATGTTTGAGGAAATTCTCTCTCTCTCGGCGAGTTGAAACTTGAATCCACCGTTTTTAGCTTCAACATTGCTTGTTTCATTCAGGTTCATATCATATGTTCAGTGCGCATGATGCCGGTGGATGGTCTTGGCTGGTGCACGTTGAAATATAGCACATGGATTTCCGCAACCACGCTTTCCATGCCCAGCCCACGGATTAGACCATTGGGCCTTGCTTTATTTAGGTTTTTGTCGGCCAGCAGACCTCATTACTAGTAATAATTATAAAAATAATAATTTCACCCCATCCGACAAACTAAGAAAATTATCCAATCAGTTCTAAATATATTGTATGAATGCCAACTTAATCGTAAACTTTTCAAATTTTTCATTTTAGTAATGAACATTTGCCAAAAATTCCAATGTAATTATTCTGGTAAATTTTTGCTCGAAACTGCTGACGTGGTGGTCCAATCATTGGCACCTATCCCATAAGAAACACTGCCGTATGGGCAAATTTCCATTGAAAATTGACAGGAAGAACAATATTAGAATTTCGGATAAAAGTTTCGATTTAAATTAGTAAAATTGGAAGGTTTAGAACTTATTTAACAAGTTTCACTTAAAAGAGCAACTATAATTGCATGTTCAAGAGAAGGGACTATTGAAATGGAGGCATCGTAGTACACTAATTGAAATTCATTGTAGCGACCTTATTTATCTAGTCTCGTCGTGGATTGTACATGAGTTAACTTTGGCGCATCAGACATCCTTTGTTCATTTAGAAGCAAGCGATGGACAACATGGATAAGAGTTGTAGACATGGCTTGATCGTTAAAAAAAAAAAAAAAAATTATACCATGCTGGAAATCAACAGAAAGATGGACTATCTCTGACGGGCAAATGGCCATCTAGGGTTTAACCTTTCCTATAACTGATCACAGAAAAAAGAAAAACAGGAACGTTTTGCTTAGCAATAAGCAAAAAAATATAAAGGTATTCAATCATTTTAACCAAAGAAAGCCAAATTATATATAATTTGTTCATGAATGGATGTGTTTTCGTCACGTAGCTGACTTGAGATGCTGGTGCAATCTAATTGAATCCGATCGCATTACGAGGTTTCTCTTTAGGGTTTGGTCAACCAGCCTCGCATATATAGCCGCCTTCAAGAAAGGGTTTTATTCTCTGACCTAATTAAATGACCGTTGGAACATTCGCATTTATATAAATCCTAAAATTCCCCACTCACGGAAAAAGTTAGAGGACGACCAAATATTTCTGCCCATCGAATACCTTATCCTTCATATTCTCAAATCCCCAAGATCTGTACGTATCGCAGCTTTTCAATTAACAACTCGTACGCCTAAAGACAGAATATTTATCGCCAAAAGACCAAATTGATCAAATCTGATGATGTCTGGTTAATTTATGGATCACGCTGATGGGAACCATGATAGCCATCATCATTGGCAATCTCAGAAAAAGAGCTTGCTTTCAGCGTTAAAAGAGGAGGCGTCCATTTGGAGAAAAATGAACAAATTTTCTTTATTAGATTTGAGAAAATAATTTAGACCAAAAGAAATTGAATCGACACGTATGTGTTGTTTAATGTGGTGTGGCGTGATCTAAAGCTGAAATGGTAGGTGAAGGAGATCTAATTTAAGTATGTGATCATGATCTGGACCCTCCTTTATACTCACTGAATTTGTACTGCTTAAGCTAATTTAAAGTTGGTTCGGCAGGAAGATCTTATGTCCAAGGACGGTCCCTTTGGATTTAGGTCGCGTTGCATATGCGTTTGTCGCACCGGGCACTGCATTGTCAATGATTGGTAGCATGAACCTTGACAATGCCAGTGCTTGGTGCGGCAAAATTTACGTAATTTTCTTTATCATGATTGAGATACTCTCCCCTCTTTTTCCCTTCTTTATTCGGGTTATAAAAATATGTCTAATTCTGACTTGAATAAGGGCCATCTTCGTTCTTATCCTTTGCGTGATGCGACGGGTTTTCATTGGTCCATTCAATCTCTTGCATGAACCCCTAATTTATTTATGTGCAACTTTGGCTATTACAACAATTAATATTGATGTTTCACATTAGAGGAATCAGCTTGCTAGTTCCTACCTGATTTGGAGCAGATCTCTCTCTCTCTCAATAAATAAATAAATAAAATACAATTTATAAGTAAAGATATAAGTTGGAACACATGCGTTGAGAAATTAGCGTTATCTCAGTTTCATCTAGATAAGGGGGCTACGTCCATATTTGATGGGCAGCTAAGTTCCTGATGAGAGTGGTAATTAATGGGACAAAGAGATATGTTCAATTTGTTTCTCTAGCTAAGACTCCATTTATTTGATTTATTTTGTAAAAATGAATGATTTAAAAAATATTAAATATTTTAAAAATAATCGTTTGTATTATTTGAAATAATTAATCGATAAGGATTTTTTCATTGTCAACAACAATTTATGCTAAAGATATAATAACTAATTAATTAAATAATACAAGCAACAACTTTTAGGAAAATATTTTCTAAATCATTCATTTTTCACGAAATAAATAGAACCTAATTTTGAAAAATCAGCTAAACTATTTGCAGTACATATGCATCAATGGGGCAGTTGTTTATTACCTGATAACCAAAAGAAGTTCTAATATAGTTCATTTGAGGGCAAGTTAATTCCGGTTCTAGCTCAGGGAAAGTAAGAGAATAAGGAGAAAAGAAGACATATATTATATGGGATTTTTGTTAAGGTATTTAGTAGTTTGATATTGATTACGAGGCATCACTATTAATGCCGGGAGGAAATTAAGACATAATTAGAATAGAGGGTCCTATTTGGAGGTTGGCCCATTGGAATTTCTTCCTTTGCTAATAGCCCACATTTCGGAGAAATAATTTGGTAATTTTAAGAAGTTTAGACTGCGCTTTCCAACAAACTTACATTAATCCTATGCACATGCCTTTTTATATCATGTACACACAGAAGTACATGCATGAATGTAAGGCCAAGAAAAAAACGGCGTATATGTACTTCAATGGAGAGAGAGAGAGAGAGAGAGAGAGAGAGAGAGAGATTTGGAGGGGATTGGATTAGACAGAAATTCCTTGCACATCAAGAACATCCAAACATAAGGGATGCGAAAACACTCATCCAAATTGTTTTAAAAGAAGCTACTTCGTGGGTACATTTATTGGACTGGAAGCAAGAACTGTTGAAAGATGTGTGACACAGTCTGTTTTTACTTCTTCTCCACGTCTTTCCTCAGAAAGATTTGATGGATTCTGGAACAACAGAAAACTGTCGCTTTTCCTCAGGGAACGACATGACCATTACTTTTGAATATTTATCTAAATATAATTGCTAGTTCTTTTGTTGAATGTAGCTTATAACTTTAGGGGAAAAAAACAGACTTTTTAATTTCTCGAAGCTCGAGGCAAAGCGAAATCCGAAGAGTGGGATTTTCGTGGGGGCAAGAGTTTTTGAAACAGGGTGTTCAGGCTTTTCTTGATAATGTCTGAGAAGTTGATGAATTGGAGAGGGACAGCGTTGGACGTGACTCTCACTGAACCTTGCAGAGATCAGAGACCCCGACAGATCCAGAGGAGCAGTCTACAGGCAAAGATGAGAAAGGACCATGGTGCTCATTTCCCATTCCTCTTTTCCCTCTTTCAAAAAATCTTAATTGTATATTAAAATCAAGATATAAAAGACGCCGTTAAATAGGGTTAAATAGGGTTCTCTTATCATGCAAGCATCTACTTGCAAATTACCATATCATATAATATTTTAACTTTCTATTAATTTCAGTATAGTTTTGTTAATTGATATTGTTTGTAGTAAGAGAGAGAAATTTCATGCGTGTATCCCTAATAAGATTGAAAAAGAAACAAAAAATGATTAATAAACATGTGGATTTGTGTTGAAGAAGGAAAATGATGTAGAAAAGAAACACCATGTTAATCAACTTTATGCGGATCAATAGCATTTCAAACCTCAAATAAGTAAAAGGAAAAGGCTACCTAGGTAAGATCTTCTTTTTCTCTTGGAGGAAGACAAAACCCTAGTTCTGTTCTTGCTGGAAATAACATGTCCTTTTTTGTTGTTGGCTTCTCAGTTGGCCAATACTTGCATGCTTACTAATAGTGTAAGATAGAGCATAGCATGCGAATTGGCGAATAAAATGTGTAAGAGAAGCATGCACGTAATAAAGCTGCACCTTTTACGCGCACTGGGGAGAGAGAGAGAGAGAGAGAGAGATTAAATTCGGTTTGTAAAGACTGAAAACTCTTGCATGGAATTATGAGGTAAAGTGAGGCAAAGAACCGTGACGACTGTGCAGATTTGGATTTTCATGAACCTTTCTTTTATTTTTGCCTCTACAATTTCAGAACTTGGAAGTCAATGTTCTTTTTTCCCTCCACAAAGCCTCCCAGAGTCATTGAGAAAATATATCAAATAAAAAACCGAAGCAACCCTTTTCAATTTATAAAGCAGATAAAATTTCTAGCAAAGTTATCAGAGGACACAGAGAAAATGGGTGAGCGAAATGCACTTGCGTTCCCCCTCACAAAACTTCACACAATCTTTTTGAAAGGGTCTTCTCTACAATAACAATTATTCACACTTTGGAAACCAGCTTTTTTCCCCTTTCATGAGAAAGACGCATAGCCGAATGAAAAGCCATAAGAATATCATGCCAGGAATATGCTGAAGTTATAAGAGTTGAAATTGAGGACTTGTGCTTTATGACTGCTCAAAGATCTGATCAAAAAGTGATTATAACCACAGTGGTCCTCAAGAACATAGCGCAGAAAGAGAGATGAGAATACTGGCATATATGATTAAAAGAGGCTTGTAAGTGTATAAATAAGCTTAAAGAATATATAAACAATGATACAGATAACAGCAACTCTGCAGGCACATGCTGTGGAACAGCTAGAAATTATAATATAAGCAATTAAAACATATATAGCTACACAACAATACTCTCTCTTGAGCTAGTTTTTGTAGCTAGGTTTAAAAGGGATCGACACATCAATAGGAGTTACCCCCATAAAACTTATTGCTTGTATGATGAGCAGTATGTCAAAATGGTCTAGAAGCTATAGCTACTACAAGACTCCACATATATTTAATAAAAATTGAACAGAAACCTCAATTTATAAAATCCATAACCAAGTAGGTATGCACATGGTTGCTGGATATCACCTTCCTCATTAGGGCTGGTCCTATTGAGTTCTCACATGCTGCCTCCTCCTCCTCCCCCATTGAAGTCCCCTCCAAAGCTATCATTCCATGGAAGAGGAGGATAAGGATATGGATAGGGAGGAAGAGGAGCTTGGTAAAATGCCCCTCCTCCTTCATTGCCTATTGGCCTCCCGACACCACCAAAATCAAGTGGAGCCGCCCTTTGGCGTAGCGTAACGGGTTGCACTGGATTATTGCTCCCGGGAATGGCTGCTGAGGATGGAATCCCGTTGCAGGCGTATCGGATGAGATCGGCATTGGCCGCTTCAAGCTCCTTCTGGAGCCTTTGGACCTGCCTCTGAAGGAAGGAGATGGCACCAACACAGCCGTAGACCGGGTCACGGACCCTTGCCTCAGCCTCATAAGCTAGCGAGTTCACAGCATCCTCTCTCTGGTGTGGGGGGAGCTCGTTTAGCAGCTTGGTCACATTGCTCGCACCAAAGATCTTGTGGACATTGGTGAACTTCTGAGGCTCCTCCGGGGGGAAGTAGGGCGCGAATATGCATCCCGGCATGCACTTCCTCCTCAGGAATTTGCAGGCAGCACAGGGGGAGTTGTAGGAGCTGGATGAAGACATGTCTCTACAATCCAATGATTCTTGTGAGCACATATTTTTCCTCAATTTTAAAAACCATCGCGTGTGGTTTGAATGCAGCATATACGGTTTAGCTTCCAATTAGTTAGCGTGTCCTTTTCTTTAAGTCCATTCGCCTGGCTTGACTCCATCGTTTTGTTTACTTTAATAGTGAGAGATGACATGAGAAAGCCATTGCTCTAGGGTTACAGAGGATGGCTGATGAGTGAAACATATAAGTGCAAGTAATTAAAAGAGAAAAACCCTTAATATTTTTAGTCCATCCTGGATCCTTGAGAGTGGAAGTGTATCAACCTCAAGCTTCATTTCCAAATGTACCCTTTTCAAGAAAAATAGTAAGTTCATTCCAACCCAGAATTTCTCGAGTCTGAACATTCTTTAACTGGCTTTCCTCTACTGCTCTTGACAAGAACTAGGATCTCTTCGTTTCTTATCTTGTTTTTTTTTTTTTTTTTTTTGGCTTTTGTTGTTTCCACTTTACTATTCAGCAGGTCTCTCTCTCTCTCTCTCTCTCTCTCTCTCTCTCTCTCTCTCTCTCTCTCTGGTGCTCAAGTGTCTTTCAGATCAGAAGAACTATTTGTGTGCACATGCTGCTTATCACTCAGCTAAAGAAATCAATCTTGCTCAAGTTAGTTAAAACATCTGACCAAAAAAAGTTAGTTAAAATAAACAGTTGTTTCAACATCTCCCCACAACATAAAAGTTCAGCAAAATGTTTTAGCACCTAAACATGGTAAACCCCTAATTAAGAAACTCCAAGCATGTGTCTGAATACCTAGCTATTTTTAGTCTTTTTTTATGCTTCAGAGTTTCCCAGAAACTTCAACCTTAGCTGGTGAAGAATAGCTATAATTCTTGATCTTTACCTGCGTCATAGCTAGTTCAAGGTCTATTTGATCAAAAGAAATTAGGAAAAAGGAACTGTACCTTTTGCCTTGTAGGATCTCTCTCAGGAGATTTTTCCTTGTTCCAAGATAAAAAGGTGACCTTAGAAAACGATGGGAGAGAGGATGAAATTTGTTGCAGAGAGATTCTAATGCCGAGGGAGCAAAATTTTATGATGAAACCCTAATTGGCAGTAGTGTAGAGGAAGGCAAATAGTCATGCCAATTCATCAATCACACACCAAAAAAGCACAGAGAGAGAGAAGAGAGAGAGAGAGTGAGAGAGAGGTTGAGGCAAAGAGCATTTTAGTGGATGGGGAAGGAATTGGAAGCCAAAAAAGACAAAGGGTAATAATAAATGAGAGGGTACAGACCTAGAGCAAAAAAGAGTGACTATAACCCTCCCCCTCTCATAATAATATCAGCAATGCGTGTGTGGGGAGGTGCCTTCCATTTCTTGATTCGCCCCCCACCCCCTCTCGTCCTCGTGCGTTTGGACAGTATATGCATCCCCCACATGCAAGGGCTGAAGAGAATATAACTAGGGAGATGTTAAATCTCAAAAAATCGATTATAGGACCGTGACTTGTCAACATAGTATTCCCTTGACCAATGCTTGTTCTTCTGAAAATCCTGGCTATCAAGCTAGTCAAATCAAATTCACGTAGCATATCACTATAGTTAATCGTTTTCAACCAGTTAGGTGAAACCCATTACAAAACTTCTTCTTCTCGAATGAAATATGCAAAGAGGCCAAACCAAAAAGGATATTGTGCACATGGAGTATAACGCTTGTCTAAATACCATTGCAGGAGTTAGGTACTGGGAAATTACCCAAAGGATAATTTGAACCTATCAATGTTAGTGGGACTCAATTTCACTAAAAGAAAATCTTAAATTATTGATGACGATTCAATTTCATATATCAATTGTAATACACTTTGTTTCACTAATGGTCACACATACAAATTAATGGTTTGAAGGTGCAACCAAGATTGCAGCCCAAAGAGAAGAACGAATTCTGCAGAAATCGGTATGTTGATAAGATGCCCAGTAGTTCATAAATTATTGACTATGAATTCATCTTCTTTTTTTTCATGGTGATGTTTTTTTTAATTGTCGATGAAATACTTCTGGGATAAATAGATTCCGCAGTCTAAATTCTTTTAAACAGAGGAAAAATTCATATATTTGATATTCTTATAATATGGTAGGGGGTCAATATTTTCCAATTTCATCACTCTTCTAGTGGCAGTAAAAATCTGATTTACTCTCAACTTTTCTTTCTAATGGAATGTAATTTTAACGGGCCGTTCATAATATGATGGAAATGTTAAGACTACATTCAGCAGGAAACACATTTGAAGGCCCTTTTAGTTTGACATATTCTATTGGTTTTCTCGTTCAAACGGAAAAAAAAAATTCAAATGTTTATGAAAAAAATTTCAATATCTTCATACGATCTAAAATATTCAATTTTTGTTTAATACTGTATGCTAATACTTTATTAAGGATCTTCTGAGTAAGCGTCCCTAAGGTACTAGTTAAATTACTTAAAAATGGAAATAAAATTTTCGGAGACGCTCTAAAAATGGAAGAATTATCCACTTTAATGAAGTCGCCTACTTCAAAAATAAATTTTAAATCTCCAAAACACGGTAAATAAGGCTTCACAGGTGCCCGGGGGCAAGTCCTTGACATCTTCTTTTTAATAAATTATTCAAACAAGAGACTCAGGACAAATTGGTTGGTTTTTCACTTTTCCCAATTTACCAACAAATACTCATCCTTGCCCTTATCAGTTACATTATTCCAGATACATAGTAAGGTGATCCATCAATCTGCCACTCATTTTTTGAACTAGGAGCAGCTTTCTAGCTTCTTTTTTTCTTCTGTTTTCTTCCTCATCTTTTCAACACTTTAAGCAGTGTTCTTGAAATACAACAACCCATTCATATAGTCAAAAAGGGTGCACGACGAACATGAACAATAATAGAAAAATCATTGAGGACTTCGAATCGATATCCCCTGTAAATGCAAGTGGCACGCCCTCAGAACTGCAAGATCGTGAGCCTACATCACTATGCTTTCCATGTCCCCTTTTCTACGGTCTCTTGGGATGAAACACGCAATTTTTTTCCTTCATCTGTCAACTCGCTAGGGCTTCTACAAATCCACTGCTAGACCCTCTCTATACATGCGCATATTCTAGTAAGCTAGGATGTGCTGAAGGGGCAAGAAAGAGAGAAGCGAAGCGATTAAATTCTTGCTACTTGTTGCTTGAATCATTGACTTTTTGGATCGTGCATTTATGTCTGCGACAAAGGGTCATTATCCTAGGGTGGAAGTTGGAGAAACCACAGTATACTTAACAGACCTATAAATACTTATAACTTGATAAGCAAGTTTTTTGCCTTATAGCTTATTCTTCTTATCATGATTTATCTAAGAAGAAATATTACAGCAAGGGATAATAGGGAGAAAAATCCTCAATATGCACACACTAACCATTATATATATTTCCTATCATCACAATACTGATAACATTGGGGGTGATGTTTAATCATTTTGTTATATTCGAGATGGACGATAAGATGACCATTTTAATCAATTATATGTGAAAACAAAACATATTAATCAACAAGCATAATCCTTCATGTTTTGAGCAACAACATGATTTGTTGCGAACCCCAACCAAAATAAAGGACTGTGCTTACTTCTTAAATCAATTTACTATGTTTGCTATATCATTAACAAAATGTCCACATATGTAATGCCGTCCTACAAATTGATAGGTACTTAAGACCGGAAAAAATGAATACGTTACATGTATGTATGTATGTGTGAATAGGTATAATGTATTGAGAACCAAATCTTTGAATCCTCTGACCATGCGATTGATGAATGCTTCGCTTTGTCCGGTGAATTCCATGCCCTCTTCCCCTACTATTCTCAGGTGTGAATCAATGTATGGTGAATCAGAAGATGGACTGTTGCAAAATCATGTAATGTTAAGGTACCATCACGGGTTCATCCAAAGTATTGTTCGATAATGGATGATGGAGGCAACAACAGGATTCTACTGACATGTGTACAAGTGACAGAGAATTTTTTATAGAATACTAAAAGGACCCCCCTATGCTATGGTTGTGTATATGTAGGCAATGATGGGTTTTAACCAGGAAGGGGGTATATTGGTAAAGTTGTGCCTACATATAGCAGCTCTCACACCTTAACCTAGCTCTTCATTAAGTTCAATTTATTAAAGTATATTGCACAGGTAGGAAAAAAAATGTTTGTGCTTCTTATACGCATGATTAGTGAATCTCATTCTCATTCCAAAATGGGAAATGTTATTGCGGGCTGACTTAATCGCTTCAATTGATTGCATGCTGAACAGAGAAACCCACACTGGACATTGGTGCTGCACCTACTTATTATTCTCCTCAGCTTATTCTTCTCAGCTAAGATTCTTGAATTTAAGTGATGGGGATAGTCCAAAGTTTCTCATTTTCATAACAAAACTTTCCAGGCATTTTCTTTCTCACAACGAGAAGATCATGAAAACTACTACTCGAATCATGAACTTTAATGATTGAAGTCAATATATGTGAAACTAATATCGAGCCACGTTTCTCAATAGTAATAGTGACATGAATTTTAGGAATACCATCTTACCATCATACTAAATGCAAGTTCAACCCTTTGGTCAAAATTACACGGAAGTATAAAATCAAAAGTAACTAATCTAAATAATCGTTAATTACAGCTGAATATGATGATCTTGAATGATGATGTGCATGCAGCAACAAGAAATCACAAAATGTAAAAGGGCATCCTAAGAAGAAAGCGGTCTATATATATATAACATATGGTGATGGTGAGTGGGGCCTTTGGAGGAGAAATGTAGTTGTCAAGAGAACTATTTGGTAAATGGTAATGTGAGTCCCTTTCAATTGCCCCGACCATCTCTAGTTGGCCCTGTCCTTTGCCCTTTAGCCTAGCTATATGCCTACACACCCACCTCCCCTCCCCTCCCTCTCTCTTTCTCTCCTATTCCCTATCTCTTCTTCCTCCCCATGAATTAGGGTTTCCTCCAATCCCCATGTGGAGGGCATTCGAGAAAAGGACACTCTCGTCAGTATATGTCTCTTTTGTCTAGTCCACAATTTCTTTTGTCCAACTATATGTAACATGTGCGCCTTATCATTAGAGATATAAAGATCAGAATTAGTTTACTAGAATAATTTTCGTCAATCGATCTTTGTTCTCTTATCTATAATAACTAGGAGAAGATCGAATTACATTATAGATACTTTCTAATCGATCAAGTACCTCCAACTCAAAACTAATTAGTTATAGAGTCGATGTATTTGCTGAAGTCGGTATAAGAGTCTAATGAAAAATTAGTTTTTATAACCGTTAACCATTGGCTTATGAGTGGAACTAAAAACTCTAATGATGAAGATCCTGACCCAACCTTGAGCAATGAGATTCCTCAACATGAAAACACTTCACTTGAGCTTTTCACGTCAGACTCTTACCAACTCTAATGGATAATCAGATCTAGTTAATTAGAAAAGTTATGCAAGTTTGACATTTTGATTAGATAAATTTAAAAATTCAAGAACCTAATGAAAACAGGTACAAACAAGTTTATAGATTTAAAGTAGAATTTTGTCTTCAATATTTATATGATAGAAGTGATAGAATTCTTAAATATGATTCACTTATTTAAAAGCCACCACTTTACAGTGTAAATACAGAATTCAACGAAATTGATCCTAGTACTTACGTCATTATTCATTAGAAGAGCAAGCTCAAGCATTCATTGTGTAGTTTGGTACGAACATGAGATTTTCAACTAGAAGGGTAAGAGTTTCATGAAAAAGACCATATCATCCAGACTCTCTCTGTGGACTTAGCAATTGCGTACTATATCCATGTCTAATATCTATCTGAAGTAGTACTACTTGAACTTCAGCCCTAGAAAAAGTTGCTGTGGCCCCCTTCAGCCCATGGCCTAAGGTCTATATGCATCAAATCACCGTGCAACAACCTATGGAAAACACGCAATAGATACAATAATAAGTGTTCCTTTACCTCCTCCGCGTCCATTTCTCTTGCTTTCTTACCTCTATCAACTGCCAACGAAGCACGCCTGCCGGATTTCTAGCGAACATTCCATGTGGGTCATCTGAACCAAAGCAGTCGTAGATCATTCATAGCTCGCCCTCTCTCTCTCTCTCTCTCTCTCTCTCCCTCCCTGTAGGAATGTGATCTTGTAGCTTATATGCAGTCGTGAACATATATTTGGTCGTTACGTTGCATCGCTCACCATCACATAAAATTGAGGACCACCCAATGACATTAATTTTCTTACCAAGTCATCATCTCCTCGGGGGTGATTAACGTTTTCTTAATCTGGTAAATGTGTCAGGAGCGCCTAAAGCAATGCCCAGGAAAAAAGCTGCCCCTAGGTTGATAAAGTCCAACCTTAATCCTCCATTCCTTTCCCTCTCTCTTTAATCTTGCACCCAAGATTCTGATTCTTTGTGGAAAAAGGAACCTCATGTTTATATCAGCCCTAGGTTTAAGACTTTACAAGAGAGTAATTAGGCTTTTGCAGCATCTCATCTGTCCATGGGTATGAAAAGCAGATCACTAGCATTCTTTTGATATGGAAACTTAAAAAAGGAACTAGCAGTGCAAGTTAAATTTAGAGACCTCGTGCACCATCTTGTCCATCATGGAAGCCTCGAGAGACTGAATGCTTTTGTGATCACTTCGACATGTGGGCTTGTTACTCGGAAGTTTTATAATGAATGCAGCACTTGATATATTGAGGATTGGTCCTTGCGTATTGGGCCATGAGTTTGGTTAGTGCAACTCCTGTATGAGCCCAACAGTTGAGAAATGTTCAGGAAAATGCACCCATGAATGTATCAATCTCCATTGTTTATCTTAGTCTCGCCAAAAAGATGACACTAATTTGTCCAAATTCAAGTAATGGGTGTTGCATTTCATCACTGATTTGTCCAAATTCAAGTACACGCTCAGTCGCACTCCAGCTTCCTCACACAGGAATAAACACAAACACATGGCGTGCACCTCATCCTGAACAGCTCCACCTTCTGTACTCATTTCCTCTAACCGCTGATCGGCCTCCATAGATCGACATAACGCCTCAAGGGCTTGGGGAGCCCCGCCTTCCACGCATCGAGATCCGGCATTCGACCCGTGAGAGCGAGCGAGCTGTCGTCCTGCCTATTCCCGAGCCCCAACACCTGAACCTGCTCCCCGAACACCTGACGCATCGCCTCCAATGTCTCCTCCATGATCACCCTCCCGTCTCTGCTCTTATCCTCCGCCTCCACGCAGCTCCCTCCCACGTTCACCATCAGCCTCCCTCCCCTCCTCAGCTCCTTCCTCAGCCGCTCCCACGTCCTCGGATCCTGGAGCTCCGGCACCAACCGTCCTCTGCTGAACAAGTCCACCAGAAGGCCCGCGAAACCGTCCCTCGCGCTCGCCTTCAGCGCGTCCCCGATGTGGACGAAGATCCGATCTCGGTGATCCTTCTCGAGCCGCGAGAGGCCGAAGTACTCCCTCGCGACGTCGATGACGGCCGGGTCGAGCTCCCACCCATGCACCACCCCGCGGGGGTAGAGCTCGAGGAGCAGCCTGGCGGCGGAGCCCGCGCCGAAGCCAAGGACGCCGATGGGGCCGGGGGGGAGGATTGGGGGCAGGGTGGCGAAGACGTCGAGGTAGGTGGAGGTGAGGGGCTTGAGGAGGAAGGAGATGCTGTGGATGTTGCCCGGGGAGTCGAGGAGGAGGAGGCGGGAACCGGCGAAGGGGTGGTCGCACCGCCGGGAGACCTCCAGCACGCGGATGTAGTTGTGGCGGGACTTGAACCGGGCCAGGGTCTTGACGTCGTCGGCGGGGATTCCGTCGTCCTGGGTGGCGGCGGCGGAGGCGGAGACGGAATGGCGGCGGCGGAGGATCGGTGGGATGAGGCGGAGGGCGGAGGCGGTGGTGGTGGGGGTGGGTCGGACGGGGAAGGAGATAGGAGGAGGGATTGGGACGGGAAGGAGGTACGACATTGTTCGTCCGATTGGCGTTGAGCGCGGCACAAGGGAGCGAAGATGATTTCAATTTACAGCTCGCTGGCGCAACTAGAAACTATAAAATTCGTAGCCAAAAGCATAAATTTTCAAATTAGTGGTACTCATAATCTGCAAATGTGTTATTATTTGAAAAAAATACGATCCATTGTACTTTTAATTTATTTAATATAATCTCTAAAATTTTTATACATATTCATTTAAACTCCGAATTAAACGAAAATGAATAATATTGCCTCCAAACTTGAATTAATAAAGAGATATTATTAAACATTTTCCTACCGTTCAAGAACTAAATTGAACAGGAGACCATATTGGATAAATAAAAAATAAAATTCAAAGACTACACTGCACATTTGGTTAAAATTCAGAAATCACCATATTTAGCCTAAGTTCATGGACCATTTGTATTGTTATCCCTTATAAACTCATTTCCAATTTCACTTCAGAATGATTAGGTCGAGAGCATTAGAAGGGGGAAAAAAACCTAAATGCTAGTTGCCAAAAGTGATGCAGTCGCGCAGCTGCATCACTTGCATAAACCTTGATAATCTTACCAAAGATGATCGAAATGGGAACCAAACCGATGCGACAACAGTATGACAATATAATGACACATCTAAGTAACTAAGTAAATCCATCTCACATGAGCCAATGAAACAAACCACATCAGCTGGAGACATAATAAAACATCCCATTTACACTCAGCAATTCAGTCTTCCTATTCCAACATGCACTGTGACACCTAATAAACAAAACCCGCCTCGTCTATCAGCTCACCAATCATCCAGTGTGGCCAACCATTAGACTCTATTGGCTTGATAAGGTTATCTCCGAGCCTAGAAAGAATTACATGCATCGCATATCAGAAAGACCCAAGAGTACACAAGAGTTAGAGCTGATCGTTGTCAAGATGGAGAACGATCTTCCCTTGTTTTGTCCCCACTGTTTTCACCAACACTGTCCCTGCATTGACCAAAAAACTCAAATAACTATGGAATCATGGATCGCCCACAACCAGCATTAAAAAGGGGGGAAGAAGAGAAGCAAAGAGGGGGGGGGGGGGAGAGAGAGAGAGAGAGAGAGCGGACATATCAAGGAAAAAGAAGCAAAAAGCATCCAAAGAAGAGATCGATAAAATAGGTCTCGATGAATTGATCGATTTCCCTTCAGCTCATACAGTGTGTGCCCTATCATGTTTTAAAAGTAGATGATTTATCTATTCTTGCTTTTCTTTTCTTCCCACTCTCTAGGTTTTCGTCATTAAGGAACCAAGATTATCCCAATTACAATTGATCTTATAGTTACTTTAGCGTCAAGTTACTTGGTGAACTGCTCAGTGGCCCTTTGAGGATGGAAACTTAGCGATACAAGCACTGGATTTTGCCAAAAGTCCAAGTCACTTAATGCTACTGGAAGGTAAATCACCAATGCCTCCAAATAAGCTCCGAAAAGGTTTTTTTCAAAACAACCACCCTGGGAAGAAAAAACACTTGGAAGTAGAGATGCTTCTACATGGATTAGAGAAAGGTTGCAACACAGATAGGAAATGTCTGACCTCATTTCAACATTTTCATCATGCAAAGCATCAGCATTTGATGATCTGTGCTGACTCTTGTCTTCTTCAGCATCCGATTCATAATCCTCACCATTCCAAATGCGTTGCTTTGGCCTTTCATCCATATCTTCCTCTGCCTGCAGATTTGTCAAATCTAATACTGAACAACACAAAAGGACAAATAATATCTGGGAAGAGTCCAACAGTCCAACAACCTACCTCTTCTGGCTCTTGTGTAATGGGCGGTGTCATTTCAAAAGGTACACTTGGTGCATGTGGGATTCTCGATAGCTGCTCTAATAACATATTCCTGAGATACAATACTTGTAAAAAACTAATTCGAGTAGGGAGGAACATTATTAAGATTAAACTCCAAACAGTAGTTAAAATGCAGGTCCATGCCTAGGCTGGTTATTAGAGGTACGGAGGAATTGAAACCAACAAATTAAAGAAATCTTGAGCAGAAAAATTTTCCAAAAAAAAATACGAATGAATAGAGCAATTTTATTCACTATCAGAAATATAACGACAAGAACCACATGTTTGTGTTGTATCAATCTAAAAATCCCGGAGTGGAAACAGAGAATTGCCTCCCAACACACTTTGAATCTTAGGGTGCGTTTGTTTCACTGAAAACTTCACGTTAAAGGAAAATATTTTCCATGGAAACTCATTATCAAAGAAAATGGTTAGTTTTCAATTTTTGAGCTGATTTAGGTAAAGTGTTTTCCTTCTTACCAAAAGAGTATGTCATTTTCCCCTAATCTAAGCTTGTTGTTTTCAGTCCATGAAAAACACTTTTCGCAGATCAATTAGTTTTCCGTCATCTAAACACCACAGAGACGGAAAACAATTTCTCAGAAACAGTTTTCCTTTGAACAACCGGACCCTTATTGTTGATTCAATTTCAACAGCACTCTTATGAGTCCGTGGAAGAATTATCTCCATAGACTCCTAAAACAAAAGAACTGGTCTAATACACGATTACCAGAAGCATACTACTTCCCTGAGGACAGCGCAGATTGCCCGTATTAGTTACTCTAGTTCTCTTTGCAACACGTAATTATAGAGAGTAAAATCTCTCGTTGCAAGTAGAAAATATCAAACAAGCTAAAAAACTTAACTAAAAAAGAAAGCAGTGTGCCGAAAAGAGAATAAATAAATAATGAAGCCAAGACAATAATGAAGCCAGATCTTCATATTACAAGAGAATTTTCAAGCAACCTTTTGCGACTTCTTAAGCAAAAGCATGGACAACCCTTATAAAGCCAATACTCTCAAAAAAGACTCTGACAATTGTGCAACACTGCATCTAGTAAATAGTCCTAGAACCTACTGGAGGAAAAAAATCAACTGATGGATAACTAATCACCTATTTATGAGTACAAGACTTACAAATATAATAGGATAAGCAGCATGTGTGTGATGGAAACAGGACCATTATATTTTTGAGACCAATTCACCATATCACTTCTCCCGACATGATCAACAACATCATCTCAACCAGAAGACACATATAAGTCTCTAAATATTATGAATGGAAAATAAATTGCAAATGCCACTAATCAGGAGTTTGTTGTCTTATTTTCGTTTCTGAACAAGCTGTTGAGTGGATGTAGAATATCCAGAAAAAGTACACAAAAACTAGAAAAAAGACATAACATTTATTTATGTAAACTCTATCTATAATCAGAAAGAATGGACAAGCAAACCTGATTCTCTCCAAATCTTTTGGTGCATTAAGATTCTCCATGCTACATGGCTCGACATGAAGAGTATAATCTGGGCCAAAGTACTCGTAATACTCATTGTAAGGCAAGTCATTTTCAGGTTCCACTCCCACCGCAACAGCTGTCTGTGTGACAAAAGCAAAATACAAGCATTTAAGAAAACACCGTAATGCTATGCAAAGGTAATATAATCAACAGAGACAGACAGACAGACAGACAGAGCCACTGACCTCGTAACACCAGCAACGAGCGACATTTCTCATTGTATAACCTCCCCCACCCAAAACCATTAAAGGAACGTTAAAAGATCTTAGAAAACGGAGGCAATCTGCATGACCTTTCACAGACAAATTGAAGCATCCCAATCGGTCTCCAGACAGTGAATCTGCCCCACACTGAAGAACAACGGCATCCGGTTGATATACTTCCATAACCTTTTGGATAATGGGGCGAAACATACCACGGAAACTTTCATCATCTATGCCATCATTCAGTGGCACATTGAGGGCGTAGTTCTTCCCAGGCCCTGCCCCGGTGTCCTTAATGTGCCCACTTCCAGGGAAGAAGTCCCCAAACTTATGGAAGGACACGGTCATGACTCTATCTGTCGAGTAAAATGCCTCCTCCACCCCATCCCCATGATGGACATCGATATCCACATAGAGAACACGCTGAAAATTCATAGGAATTAAATCAAAGGGATCCAGCGAAACAATTGGTTTGGTTGTGATTAGTCATACCAAGGACATAGCAAACTCAAGATCATGCTAATAGCCTCCAGAGACGGCAGAAAAAACTATCCGACATCGAGGTGCTCTAATTGGATATTCCCTAATTTCTTCAAGCAGCAAGACCCTCAAACTGAGAAATGCACATGCACATTGCCTATATCTAAACAATCCCGGAACACTAATAAGCGATAGGAATGAAGATATAAAATTCCATGAAAACCAGATAATATCTGAGGAAGACATATCTAATTCCAACATCTCCCGACTAGGTTAGAATTAATTAAGACTGTTCATCTCTAAACATTACCTGTAAATCTCAGGATGCATTGTGCAAAGAGAGAGACATTCCAAAAAAAAAAACAAAAAAACAAAAAAAGAGAAACTTTATACCCTGTGGACCTTGAGGAGCTCGAGAATCCCAAGCACGATATCGTTGACATAGCAAAACCCAGAAGCCTCGGACTTCTTGGCGTGATGCAGGCCGCCGGCCCAATTGAGGGCGATGTCGGAGTCGCCGCGGTTGAGCTTGACGGCGGCGCCCATGGAGCCGCCGGCGGAGGCCTGGCAGAACCCGAAGAGGCCGTCGAAGACGGGGCAGTCCTCGCCGACGTTGAAGCGCTTGAGTTGGCGGGAGAAGGCCGGGTCGGACACGGTCTCGGGGGTGACGGAGGAGATGAAGGTGACGTAGTCGTCGGAGTGGAAGCGGCGGATGTCGGTGGTGGCGGCGGGGAAGGGGCGGCTGATCTCCATGCGGCGGTGGAGGTAGTAGTGGACGATGAGGTTGTGCGCCATCCGGATCCTGTGGGGCTTCATCGGGTGCCCCTGCCCGTAGTAGTAGTCGCCGATCGTCGGCTCGTAGAAGTAGCTCACGCGCCGCTTCCGCGCGTCCTGCCCCACCGACGGCAGCGACGCGCCGCCGCTGCTCTCGACCATCTCCGCCGCGCGCCTCTCTCTCTCTCTCTCGCTCTCTCGCTCGGAAACCAGAAATTGCAGAAGAAGAGGGGTCGAACTGGAACTAATATTTTGAACTTCGAACCGAGAGAAACGGATTCCACCCGAGTGCTATTTTCGGTTTTCGGATTTTTCTCTTTTACTATTACAATTAGCCTCCCGGAAGTGGCTCCCTTTTTGCAAAGCAACCCCCCTAAATTCGATTTTGACACAAACCACCTTTTAAGCCTGGCAACTCTTGGGTCACCTCGAGAGAAACTTATTTGACATAGCCTTATCCAATACGTGTGAATTGAAGATAATCAACCCTGAGATGGGTCAATTTCTAACAAAAAAAAATTCGAAATTTAGTTTCACGATCCTAAAAACGAAATCGAATCGAGATTCTTTAGATAAACATGAAAAACATAACTTTATATTTGAAAACTGGATTATTAATTTTTTTTTCATTTATAAGATACAGTATTCAGATCGAATTTTCTTCTTTGCAACTTTTTTATTTTTTATTTCCTCAAATGAAATCAATTCTAACCAATAACCACTTTTCTTAGGTAATTGCTCCACTCGGCGGTTTAGAACATTGATTTTGGAACCAAACGGCTTTTGCTGGCTCGATGGGCTTTTACCTAACCAGCCTACTTGATTCAATCGAGAATCGGCCGATCAATCTGGTTCAAGTTAGGGGTTTATCTGAACAAAGCGATGTGATATATGTGCAATTTATGAGATTAGTTGAGTCGAAGATTCTGATGGCACATATTGTCAAAGAAGGAAACGTCGTTGGGCTGAGTTGGGGCAAGAAAAGACTCAAGAGGACAAAAACCAACCCATGTCATTTAGAGAACGAGTCCAAAGACAAAGTCACAGCATAGTAAAAATGTCTCTTAGTACGTGGCCTGAGCATAAACGTCGGGGCCTTTTTTGCCAATTTGCAACCGCAAGCCCAAGCCGCTTTGATTACGAGATTCATTTCAAGGGTTGCTTTGCTTGGCCACGGCTATTCTACTTGTAAAAATATGACAATATAATTCAATTGCTCGTTGCAGACGATTCTTTACAAACTTCTTCGATCGATGTGGTCTAATTCCACATGCAAATTTTTCCCAAGTATAGGAAAAACGCTCGGAACAAACTCACGACAACTTCATTCATGGGTCTCGTTAAAATTATATCTATACCATCCCCGTACGGCCATAAGACTCAATGATCAATATCCATTTATAATTTAGCTTACCCGGTATTATCACATTCCTATACAACCGTCATCGAAAAAAAGAACTTTACCAGAATGGTTCTCTCGAATCAAGACGAGGGTTTCTTCCATAGATCTGTCAAAATCATGTGAGTTTCTTCATTATACTTGTAAGACAGATGATATAGATCCATTGTCGTCAAATGATTTCATGCCATCTTATCACCTTTCCCTATATGTCATTCAAAGCGAAGCTAGAATTTAAGGGCCAAATTGCCAAATTCAATGAGGACATCTCTCTTGAATTAGGGCAGCACAGTGCTGGTGTCAAATCATATTGTTAACGTCAATTTGGAGACATGAGATAATCGACAACCTTGCTTTATTATCTTTTAGCTTTGAGGGTTCTTCTTCTCAAGGCACTCTTAATTGCCACTTTTGACTTTAGAAAAGAGCTGATGATAGGGTTGATTTGGTGTCGGGACATGAGTTCACGGGGGACCAAGGAATCTCGAAGCACATCTCCAATCAATTCACTTTGAGACGGATTGAAACAAATTAGATCAATCATCGTCACTACAATTTAAATAATAACTAGGAAAAGCAATAGCATTTTATGAGAGAATAAGGGGTATAGACAAGTGTGAGCGTTTGATGTTGATCATGAGTATAGGTTGAACATGTACAAAAATATGAGAGAACAACCTCATATCTTATATTCGGATCACCTTCTCGGATTTCAACTCATATCTTATTTAAAATAAGATTAACAAAATATTTCATAAGCTTCGAATTTACTTATCAAAATATGTTACTCTCTCTATCACAAAAAGAAAATGTATGCTTCGAAACATCCATTTTCCTTACTACATATGTAGATGACTGTGAAACAAGCAATGCTCCTGAATGTCCAATAATATATATAACCCTATTTTATCCACACCCCCCTTTATCAATGCCCTCAATGGATGCATGTCTTGTTGGGCATATAGAATACATCACATAGAAGTCTATTGTTTTGTGTACTTGGGCATAAAATGATAAGATTCAATGTGCGGAAATTTATTGCACGATGCATAAATTTATTCCAGCACTATCATCAATTCGATCGAAACTTAAAAAGCACGTAAATGCATGAGAATCACATCATGCTACGCTAGGTGAAGGCAATGCCATCGTCATCATATGTCGGAATTTAATCATTTCACTTGCCATTCTTTTCTTTCCTTTTCTTTTCCTCCTTTTTATTTGGTCCATAAAGAAAAAGATACAAGACACAACCTTGCATTATCATTTTCCTTCAATTTTGTGCTCCTGATAAACGTGACCAATTACATGTTTTTGACAAAAGGCGAGCCGACTTAGCACAATATCATGACATCTACGACTAGCCTAGACATCATAGGCCCATCGACGTCTCCATCAACAATCGACAATTAAAATTGACATTACCAAAACGTCCCGTCCATCAACTTTGGACCGCTAAGCTCACGTTAGAGAGACATTACTCTTATTATTTTCCAAAGAAGGCACCCACTTGTGATTCACGAAGTCAAAACGGACTTGTGTGTGTTTCTTTTTTGGCATAATATTTTTTTATTATACACATGAAATTCATGAAAAAAGTTAATACTGCTGAAAAAACTTAATTTTGGATATTCTTGTCACATTTATACAACACTAATTTTTATTCATAGAAACTCCCAAATTGATATATCAATATTGCATTTATCTCATACTGATATACTCATGTCATATTTACTATAAATTATGGTAAACATTGGATTTTTTGCAAGTAAATATGGCACAAACGTATCAATTTGAATTTTTTTTTTTTTTTTGTGACAAAATCTTAGTTTAGAGTAAATGTGGTGTGAATGCACCAATTTGGGATAAATGCGACATTGATGTATCGGTTTGGAAGTTTGTGGTACATAGGTACTAATTTTAGGTTTTTAATGGTATTAAACCCCGCAAGAAAAAGTCAGCCTCACCTTTGGAGAACTCTCTGGAAAATGGTTCTAAAGGACGAAATGAGTTTCATCCTCTAGCATTATGATGCCCGAGAGAGTATAAAGAAGTAAGAGGTAACACAATGAGAACTTAAATTGATAGGTTACTCGCCACCGGTAGGTATTCTGTCTAAGGGATAAGAACAAAACAAGAAAATTTTCGTGTTCTCAAACCAAAAGCTTAAAAAAGTTATGAATCAACCAAGTATGATTTTTATTCATCATAGCATGCTTATGTAGATGCACATGAAACCATACTCCAAGTATGAGTAATTCCAAGACTTGTTGGAAAGACAAAACTGGTTTTTCTAGAAAACACTTACAACTAAATGAGAACTTTGAAAACTTGAATGACATTTATAAGACCTTGAAAATATGAGAAATACAGTCGGTTCTAGGTCTTCAAGTTTTATTATTTCCGCAGTGCTGGATTGTTGGCCTTCAAGGAATGCTCTGGCATCACATTATGAGAAATTTATGCAATCACCTGAATGAGCAACACGCGTAAGAATTCGATTACAACCGAAGCACACCTTCCAACTATTAGCAATTGTATAAGGGACATTAGTAGATACCCCATTTCGAATTCGTATGTCTAACTTTCTACCCAATAATCAAGGGACAGAAGCTTTAGTTAGGACCACCAGTGATGGAGACCATTTACTTACCTTTTGATAAGCTACTCAAGAACTGATGCGACATCTCCCTCTGTCATGCAAGTGCGAGGAAGCCTTCTGAGGAAGAACGGATGCAACATCTACCCAATAATCAAGGGACAAAAGCCCAACAATCTAATCATCTGTCTTCTGAGGAAGATGTCCTGGATCTCGCTCCCTGTGAAGAAGAATTGTCGCGCATCTTCAGACGGTTGCTCTGATTGGTAGATTCCTCTCGCAGAAAATGATGAATAAGCGGGCTGTCCTCAATCTGCTGCTCGAGGCTGGACATCTGCTATGGTCCCAAACTTATCGAATATGCACCAAAATATTAGTACTTATGTAGAAACCAAACTATTAGACACGTGATATACACATTAATACAAAGATCAGGGATAGAGAAATTCTTTGCCAAGTCATAGTGAATCAGCTCCAATTTGTTGCCTACTCCACCATCCGAGACTATTCGGAAGTCATACCCAATCCAATATACTTAAATCCTTGTACAAGGGTTAGTCTACAATTGAGCCCACTCTCCTTTCAATGGCTATTTTGGATTGAACTCTAATGGAATGCATTTTTATGTCAACGTTGCAAATTTGGGGTATTGATGAGATAAAAATAAAAATAAAAATATTGATGTACCATTGATAATTTCTTAAATAAATTGGTGTCAAAGTTCATGCATTACGTAGAGTTTTTGCTGTAAGGCAAAGATTTGGAAGATGATGCTACTTTATTGGAAAGCTGTCAGAAAAGGAAAGAGGGGAGTGACCCGAGGAGCTGTGGCTTTCGTGAAGAGCATTTTGCAGAATAGGTAAGGTTCCAAATGATTACGCTGGTGAGTTGCTTCCACATGCGGTATGCACCCCAAATTAAGGGAAATCAAAGCAATGTACAAGGACAGAAAAATAATATAACGAAGAAAAAAAAAACATTATTATCATATTTTATTCGATATATTTAATTGGCATCTTGGATCAAATTATTCAATTATAATCACCTTCCCGATCAAGTTAAAGGTGAATTATCCAAAATAATTATCATTAATTACCCCTCTAAAAAAGCTATCGATTTAATCTAATATAAGTAAACACCTTTGTCTGGCTTGTGTTGTCGAACACGATTGGTTGGCTTGGCTTTCATGATGTGAATATCCCTACTTAAAAATTAGTGAAGATTGATATCTGTGCAATGTTTTATGTACAAGAACAGCATAAACAAGGGCTATAATGAAGGATAAGGTAGATGTTAACTCTTCTGAGCGGTAGTTGTTGAGTAGTTTGTGATCATAAGTGGAGCAAAACGTGCTTTAAAAGAGCCCACCATGCTTTATGATAAGGAATCGATCTTAGCAGCAGAAGGCAATCCCCTCATCCCTGTTGTTTCCCTCCAGTATTCATGGGACAAAATCTGCATTCGTACTCATTTTCAAGTACTAAGAACACACTCCTATGTAGTTACCTCACATCTCTCTCTCTCTCTCTCACAGAGGAGCAGAGATGTCTTCAAAACTAATCCACTCTCAATGCAAAAGAAGCATCAGATTTGCGTAAACCCCACTTGATTGCCTTCACCAAATTGCTTAGCTCTCTCTCTCTCTCTCTCTCTCTCTCTCTCTCTCTCTCTCTTCCCCACACAAACACCAACTTGAGGTATAAGTATGGTTAGTGACTGTTCACTTTAAATCCTCATGAAAACTCCATTTGCCACCCACTAGCCACCCCATTTTCCCGTTTCTCCCATATTCCTCAAGCACTCTCATTTAGGGAATGACTGCTTAGAAGCCATCTCAAGTTTCATTTTTTTTTTCCTGCACAGTTCTCAATTCAAATGGCACGTAGCTCATGTAATCAGAAACTGAGGAAAGGTTTATGGTCGCCTGAAGAAGACGAGAAATTGTTCAATTATATAAGTAGACATGGGTTGGGATGCTGGAGTTCGGTTCCGAAGCTAGCCGGTGACACTCCGCATTCTTGGGCATTTGTAATCTTCCATGTTCATCAGAAACACTTGAATTCTCATGATGCAACTGTTTTATCATCTTGCAGGCTTGCAGAGATGTGGAAAGAGTTGCAGATTAAGGTGGATCAACTATTTAAGGCCTGACCTCAAGAGAGGCATGTTTTCACAGCAAGAGGAGGATCTCATCATCACACTTCATGCAGCACTAGGAAACAGGTAGCGACACTGACAAGTTACAATTCTTCAGCACAAGAAAAAGACAATGTACAATTGCCACTTTCATGTTTGACCCCTTCATCATAAACAGGTGGGCACAAATTGCCACGCAATTGCCCGGACGAACTGATAATGAGATAAAGAACTTCTGGAACTCGTATGTGAGGAAGAAGCTGACGAAACAAGGTATTGACCCCGTTACCCACAAGCCACTTAGACAATTAAAAGGCATGTCTGAGAATTGCGTAGAGATTGAGGCAGCACAAGCGCTGCAGGAGTTCAAGGGAAGTCAAGATATATCGAGCCTAAGAGCGAAAGAGCCAGCATTTCCTATAGATGGTATGCATGGTGGACCTTTGGAATCACCAGTTGGAGAGGTCTTCCTGAACAGGGCACTGTTTGATCCTTCATCCTCCTTAGAATTCCATAATGCTATCAACCCTGTTCTCCATGGTGCCAAATCGAGACTGGTCGATCCAGGATATTTTGGGATGAATGCTGCTCCATTCTCATCAGTGCCGAGCTCAATGGAAATTGATCATGAGAACAAGAATACAGCTGGCAACCTGGTCTCTAGAATGAGCTGCTTATTCTTTCACGAAGCGAAGAAATATTGCAGCAACAGCTCAAACAACATCAGCAACAACACCGAGTTTCAGCTGAACACTGCAGCGGAAAACAAAGATTTACCCTGGGCCGATGATGAGGAGCTGGACCCTCTGCATCAGTTTCAGGTGAACGTGACAGGGTCTGAAGACCTCAAGTCAATTTCATGGCAAGAGGAACACCTTCTTGCTCATGCCGCAGTAGATTTCCATAGCAATCACCCCTCAATGTCACTGTCAGATGATCAAATTCTACAGGCACATTTCAACATCTTCTGAGAGCAGGCATGAACATGTTAATTCATCGTCTGTTACAGGGTATTCTTCCTATATTGTAAGATACGAGATGATGTGTTATTTTTCCAGGCATTGTGAGATGATAGGTTTTGCCCCTAGATCGCGATGGAGTGGCAATAGTAGTTTTTTGTTCCCTTCCTCTCTAGTCTTTTCATGATTGTAACTTTCAGGGTCTTCTTCGCCGTTCTGCTTTTTACGTGAGTCATCTCACGGTTAGAGTGCTATTGTCATGGTGGTTGCTTTCGAACTCGTCCGCTGTCAACTTTCATCATGCCATGGTAACAACCATGATGATATTCTGAAGCATGATTGTTCGCGACAGTTTCACTCTTCAGAACCTTCCCCAAGAACAATGTTTGCCGACACACACCCCTGAACCAATGAAAGCTTGAAAAATGGTAATCCAAAATCCCACGCTTTACGCATTAAATGCATTCGAATCCTAAGCCTTCCAATTTGTAAAATAGTTTTCAATGAGTGTGATAGCGTCCTTTGGGCATTGGACCTCGTCTTTAGCGTGTAAATCGCATACTCAGCGGTCCTCACATGTTACATGTCGATGAAGTTTGAAACTTCCATTGTGCGATTGGAAGGCTTCTGCCCTTTGGACAAGGGTTGAAATTTATTGCATCGATCAAAAGAATTAAGACAAGTTCGAAACTTCATTGCACTGATTGGATGGCTACTGCCATTTTGACAAGGGTTGAGATTTATTGCATCGATTGAAGAATTAAGACTCGATAAGACTCTACGCAAATATTAAGACCCTGATGTACTTTTATTCTCCAAAATTGCTATAACCTCTCAGTTATCTCAAAGAAAACCTTACCATTTATACTAAAGTAATGACACAGAACTAGAGCAGGTCATTTTCGTTCCAAATCACCCTCCTTTGAATGAAACTGTCCCATCGCAGTGACTCAATAATGCATGCCCCAAATAGAGAGAATAGTCATTGTCCTTCCATAGTGCATAGATTTTGTAGTAAAAAAGTTCTCAAGTGACATCGCCGGTGAATACAACATTCAATGATGGTCGCAAAGGAATTATGGAAAGATGATGGTGAGTTTGAAAAGAAAAACCAAAGGAACTCTAGGAGCCAGGAGGGGTTGATTAACACAGGAGGACCTGTAGAGGTTCATCCAGTTGATTCGCAGTTGGTCAAAGCCATTATCTATTGTTGGATGATAAACAAACAGTGGGTACATAGAGAACTTAGAAATAGCGTGTGTCAGTCAAATGATAACTATTCTATATTGGGTAACTCTAGATTAAATACCTAAAGAAGTTGGTGGTGGAGTTCAGTTGGAAAGTGACTGCATGTAACTGTTGATGATCAACATGGAAGCACATGATACCGGAACACACAACGTATAGCTCCAGAGTTCTCAGTAGATTGGTCTATTATGTATAGACTTGGCCTTAGCACTCAACTCTGTCGCGATCCAGGCAGTATCATTCTAACTAAGCTTCACCAAACAGTTCAAGTCATAGGAGAAGCATGTGCCATAGAAAGTGCGTTGCACTTTGCAACTTGACAATGTTGTGATGAAGTAACTCTAGACGACAATACCTAAAGAAGTTGGTTATGGAGTTCAGTTTGAAAGTAAAGGCATGTAGCTGTTGATGATCAACATGGAAGCAGACAATACCAGAACACATAAGATATAGCCCCAGATTTCTCAGTTGATTGGTCTCTTATGCATAGACTTGGCCTAACACTCAACTCCTTCACGATCCAGGTGGAACCATTCCAACTGAGCTTCACCTTATTGCTTAAGTCATAGGGGAAGCATGTGCCACAGTGACTGTGGCCCACTTTGCAAACAATGCCGTGATGAGAACGTGAGGATTGGCATTTCTAAGTACTCTCCAACAATTACATATCATAGTATGAAATCCTTTACTACAAATAACTTTACTCGTGTTCCAAGATACTAAGCTATTTCATCCTGTCTATGTCCTCCTCTTTTAGGTTAATTTTAACAACACAAGGGTGAATGCCTTGACAATTGTCATCCCAAAAGGGAAGGTAAATTCTGGTTCAAACTTCCACTGCACTGAGAATACATCCAAAGCAGATGTATTCCTTCACTTGAGTTTTTCCTAGGTAACTTCACACAAAATTTACCGCATATTTCACAGCAAGTAGAACACGGGATTCGTGCCACACAGGAAAATATATCCAAAGAGCATCCTTTGACCAAATTTGTCTGATCGCCCTGATTTTGCTAACGAGGGCAACTCGCTAGCTAGTGACTAGCAGTTCCAATTCATCCAATGCAACAACAATTACGGATTTCCAAACTTTCATCCACAATTTTCATAAAATGCCAAATTACTTCAATCATCCACAATAGGCATTAAGCACCGGCTTTTCCCTCATATAATGGCGGATTTCACATAAGTGAAGTTCACACACCAGGCGAGATGGCGGCCCGGATTTTCCTAATAATTCCTCAAAAGACAGACAATAACAACGAAGTAAAACTTGAAACACCCACGAATCGGAAAAAAGTTCACTATTTGCCTCCATAAAACAGATCAAACCATTGACCAAGAAAGACACCATGCTCAACATTTATCAGCATTCGACGAGCAATGCGACAATAACGCCCCATTCCCATCCGATAAAACTATTCCCCCCAAAAAAAATAAATTCAGTAAACGAAACCGACAAAATTAGCACTAAAAAGAAGAAAAAGGAACGAACTTTGATTCACCTAAGCAGTGAGCACGACGGCACCTCCCGCCTCCTTGATCTTCTTCTCCGCGATCTTCGAGATCAGCTTCGCCTTCACCACGACCGGCTGCTTTTCGGGCAACACCCCCTTGCCCAGGACCTTGAAGAAGCCGTACTGGGTCACGTCGATCACGGGCACGCTGTCCTTCGAGGCCTTGTCCTTGGCGTCCTGGGGGACGAGGGACCAGAGCTTCTCGACGTTGACGATGGGGCAGTAGAACTTGTTGCGGAGCTTGTGGAAGTACCGCATGCCGACTTTCCCGAAGTAGCCCGGGTGGTACTTGTCGAAGAGGATGCGGTGGTGGTGCATCCCGCCGGCGTTCCCGCGGCCGCCGGGGTGCTTCCTGTGCTTCCCGATGCGGCCGTGCCCGGCGCTCACGTGGCCGCGCTTCTTCCGGTTCTTCTTGAATCGGGTCGTCATCTCGCCGGAGAAGGGAGGAGGTCGACGGCCGAGAGGGGCGGTGGTGCGGGTGGGCGCGGCGGTGTGGCGAGGATAGAGGAATGAGAGAAAGGGGAGCTAGGGTTTTTTAGGAGGTTAAGGACTGGAGTGAGTCTAAATTTACTGTTTTGCCCTTGAGAGAGTAATGGGCCTTGCATTATGAGATTGGGCTTGTGGAATCTCTCCAATAGATTGATTTATCTTGCGTTGGGCCCATATCTCATGCCCATTTTTTATTTCACATAACCAAGTCACACCGATAACGACACAGTACAATTTATCAAAAGGCTGTTTGATTATCAAACCGAAAGGGAAAGAAGGGTTTGCCAATTAGATTTTATTATCTTCCGTGGGAACAAGAAAAAAAAAATTGGGTGCATTTGTTTAAGAGATGATGAATGTTGGGGAAAATATTTTTCTAAAAATGATTATTTGTATGTTTGTAAAAATGAATAAAAAATTATTTTTCATGAACATAAATATAAATTGTTGTCAATAATAGAATCATTTTTCATTGATTAATTAATTCAAACAATATGAGTGATTATTTTTAGAAAAATATTTTTCAAATCATTCAATATCCGCAAAATAAACGGAGCCTAACAATCTCCGTCAATTTTCATTGACTAATTAATTCAAGTAATACGGATGATAATTTTTAGAAAAAAGATTTCAAATTATTTATTCTCTGCAAAATAAACAGAGCCTAAGTTGCATTATGAAACTAATTGAGCTCCATATTCATTGGGTTTTCAAAAGATCTCTTTTTGGGTCGATCTATATGCTGTAGTACAGAGGAAGGCCTAACTCGTGCCTAAAACATTCGGCTTGAAAGTTGAAACCAAACTCTCTTTTGCTGAGAGAAGAAAGGGCATGCGGACTCCTCCACTTCGGACCAAACTATAGCCATTCGCGACCACACAGGAAAGTTAGCACGTGAAGACAGAGCACGTAACGATCTGTCCCATCAAAGGACAAATAAGGAATAAGGAAGGAAAGGAAAAATTCTCTCAGCGATGAGGAAGACAAAGGGAAATCGAAGACTAGTCCTCCGCCGCATCCGCTACCACGTTAGGTTGTACATGTCACTGATCTACATGTTTTTTACCATGCGAATCTCTTGCGGAAGTTTGGGATAAACCCACATAAAAAGAAAGGTCTTGAGAAATGACGAAAGTGGTGCTTGAGAGAGAGAGAGAGAGAGAGAGAGAGAGAACAAGATTCATGAAAAAGTTGGAAATGAGGTTCTTTCATGTAGCTTTCAGAATCAGCTTTTGAAGATGAGAGGGAAAGGCAATTTCAAGGGCTGGAAACCGTTCCTCTCCATCTGGCTCTCATCCAAAACCTTGTGGTCTTGTAGAACCCCTCCCTCTCTCTCTCTCTCTCTCTCTCTCTCTCTCCCTTTCGAAAAAAGAAAATGGCAAAAACAGGGCTCGTCCTACCTTGTGTATTTGTTGTCTTCAGCCTGATGCTGAACATTACATCTAATGAACTTTTTCTTCAGATAGAATAGTGGACTCTTAGACAGCCTCTTCGGTTCAAAACTAGAGGCTGTGCTGTTACAACTTTTCCTCTGGTATCTCATTGTATTACACTTGTGCCTGAGTTTTGTTTTTGCTTTCTGTCGCAAGAAGGCGACTATGTCTGCGACACCGTATTATTGTTGTTCATCTGCATTCCCCGTCTCATGCGCTGAGCCGATCAGTTATTTAGTGAAACATGTGCGTAGATGTGTCCTTCCCTCGGCTTGCAGACCACTTTCTTGATGGCTTTACTTGGATTGGTGATCTTCGTCATGCTATTTGTGTTTCGCTCTGTTCTTACGGCGATCCTTTCTAGGTCTAATATCCGCTTGAATTTTCGGCCTACATGCCACGTGCAAATCTGGGTAAACTTCTAGTCCAATGGACAACTTTTCAAGATTTTCAAAACAAATAAAGCGACAACGTGTTCATGACTACTTGCGTGTCTGCCTAATTTCATTGGACAGCTTTCTTATTATTACAAATCCAGATCACCCTCACATATTTCCTACCCCGGATAGTGAAGTTTTTGAATGAAACTATCTGGTTTAACATCTGACGAGAAGACTGATAAACCAAGGCACTGGGACATGGTCAAGTTTTTCCGCAGTTTAGTTTAGATCTGGTCAAGTTTTTTGGTTGTTTGAAGAAACACTGTAGTTCAAAACTCCTAAACTTACTCCACCGAAGTGTGTATACGCAGTTGCATACAAGCTGAAAAGCTCCAAATATGTGTTTCTAATCATGAAATAGGTTACAACAAAAGCGTCCTTCTGGGATTTGGCAAGTAGATCAAATATACATGTCAATTTCTATCGTTAACGCAACTATGCTGATCAGTCGAACTTGCCTGAAAAGCACACGCACTCAAAGAAGTTCCTTTCAGAGTGGCGAGCAACTGCTTCTCCTGATGAGCTCGACACCTCGTGCAGACGGTTCAGCTCTCTCACCCTCTCGTTGTCTGAGACCTTCTGGCCATTGTAAACAACGGTGACCTCACAATAATCTGGGGCATGCTTCTTCAGAAATTTTCCTTTTGCCTTGGTCAATCGCCTTGAGATGGAAAATGTCAACGCAATTAACTAATTGTTTGTAGTGAACTAAAATGAACCGAAAATCAAAATCCTTCTCAGATTCTCGGAAAATCAGCAATAATCCCACCTTGAGGAAGGCGCACGTTTGGTTCCAATAACTAGCTTGGTAATATTAACAACAGGGATTAGATCGAGAATAGCTTTTGCAATGTTTCCGTGCTCAATAAGCATCGTGTCCACAGTCACCTGCAATGTGCAATCTAAATTCAGTAGTCAGGACTTTGCAATGTGATAGCGCTGGTGGGATGAGATGACAATAAGAGTTCGGAGATATACCTTGGCATCAGTGCACAGGCGAATGTACTTCTGCAGAAGGTTCCTTCTCCTGTTACTCTCTTCATTGATGTAAACTCTCACCTGGTCTTGGCTCAGTTGGCTCTTCGATAACCTTCCAACTGAAATTCGGTTCAGATAATTCAAAGGAAAAAACTTGAGGAGGGGAAGCAAATTGATGTGATTCCAAAAAGAAAAAACAAGCAAATTTCTGCCTAGCGTCGAATTGAACTGTATATCCAAAAGCAGCAAGCATTTACAATAGACAGACACAAGTAGCTTCGCATCAACGCTTTAATGAGTACAGAAACAGTTCCAACTGTCTAATTGTCTGTCGATTTAACTGTTTGTTGGTCCAATTGGAATATGCTTTTGTTTCACCTGATGCCCCAAATTCCACAATGCCAGTCTTGGTTGCCCTTAAATCAGACCGACTTGGAATAAACATATGATAAAACCTATGTCATAAATTTGAAGGGGCTAAGAGAAGCAACTCGTCTCTTTTTGAGAACTTTCCCTTCTTTAAAAATGATTGCTTTTCCTAAAGGACCCATAAACGAGAAGATCAAACGAACTTTTATGTAGAGAAGCGACCAGAATTATCAATGACTTATCGTTTCTTCAAGTGCCTAAATTTTTCAGTTGATGAGATCATCAAGACCTTGGAACTTTGAGCGATTATCATCCGCTTCGAAGGATGCCCACGAGGAAAAGATTCAACTTTTCTGGATGGTACCAAAAAAAGATTCAACTTCGAGAAAGAAAAACGACGACCCATCAGTGCTTAGAACAGAACACGACGCGGGTAAGACTCAAAATCCCAAAACCAGCGGAATGTTCATCGGACGTTCACCTGGTGTGGGAATGTAAGCGACGGGGGGGAAGACATGAACGAGGAAGACGCGGGCGTGATGGGGAGCGACGTGGTGATCGAGGGCCCACTTGACGACGTCCATGTCGTCTTTCCCGACGGCCACATACACATCGTTGCTGCCCACGTCCACGCTCCTGCTGTCCTCCCCGATCTCCACTATTTCCGGGGACACCATTGTTGTCGCGGCGGTGCAGTACTGCACCGTCTCGCCCTGCAAGTGATTATCATCTTCCACCTCCATCCCCTCTCCCTCCCTCCCTCCCTCCCTCTCGTTCTCTCTCTCGCTCTCTCCGTCTCTTTCTCTCTCTCAATGGACACTAAAGGAAAGGGGTAAAGAAGAAGAAGAAGGTTGAAAATAATGAAATGAGACAGGCGTGGATGACAATTAAAGAGGATGGACTTTAGCGGGTTGGCGTCACACAAGGCAGGAGTCGTTGCTCTCAATGCGCACGAAAGGGGAAGAGAGAGAGAGAGAGAGGATGGTCAGAATCTCTTTTTGTCTTGGTTTTTGCAGGCTTGGTTGGTGCTGAATGGTAAAAACGAAAAGGCATAGACCCTTTCAGCTGGTGACTAGAATAGGCGTGGCCACAGTCCAAATAATTTTTTCTTTTTTCTTTTGTCTTCTCTTTACTATTTTTTTCTTTGTCCAAAGTCTCTTCTACTAATTGAAAATTTTATATAGTTTGGGTCTAGTTTCTTTGGTTTTATTTTTTGTCAGGCCAAGTGCACTAACATGCAACTCTCTTGTCCCTTTAGAAGCTTGACTTCTTATTTTTCCCCTTCTTTTAGTGCTTCTTTGATTTTTTCTGATCACCAAAACGCCTACCTAATAATTTGTCTTGTAAGTTTCTATTAGATTCGTTCGCCTGGGATAAAGTTCAGAAAACCCGCGAGACAATAGCGAATAAAAAAAAGGTCATATGTGTTGCGCATGGTCAAACGAGTCATTCGAGATACAGAGACGACCGGCCTCTCATATTGAAATATATGAAATGCACAAGGACATGTGGAGTTTGATCCTACACCTGTTCGATCCCGAACCATCAATTGAGAAAAGCCGGATAGCATCTATCGAAAAGGTATGGTATTGACTGGTGCTATAGTTAGGCACATGCACATGTATTTTCTGTTCTGATGGGAATAAAGATGGCACCTCATACTCCACCCTACCTCAATGAACGATGTTGAGCTGCTTGCACTCCTGCGTTTCCCCATCCTCATCAAAAAAACCATTTTTATGCAAAGGACTCCCAAAGTCAAAAAAGGCAACACATTAATTGGATGGGCGCCCAATACCAGAACAGAGAAAAGGGGTTCGGTCCAATTTGTGAAAATCAGAAAGCATCCTTTGACTTTCTCAATGAAAATCAAAAAATTGTTACGTCTACACACAAGGCTGTAGGAAAAAGGCATAATGAAATAAATGTGGAAGTCACCAAAAGATTCAAAAACCTGCTTTAACCTTTCACAAAAGTTGCATGTCTAACTCGATGGATGCAATCCTAACGAAGTTACTCTTTTGGAATTGTTGAGATTTCGCAATTTGCCCCTCAACTCTCTGAAATCGGTGGCAATTTGCCCTTTGCTGTTGACTCCGACCAATTTTTTGTCACTTATCTCACCACGAGACCACGTGGAGTTAGTTGTGGAAGGTAAATTGGTCATAAGATCTATATATACATGAAAAAATATAAAAGGACTACTCAAGAATATATTTTAGACCTATATATCCATATGCATTTGATGTTGACTCTGGTCATACTCTAACCGAAACTTTAGTCACATGCTCTCACATGCATTATATTTCTAAAAGCCTCTTCTATGCTTTTATATGTATATTCTTATATGATGAATTTACCTTGTGTGGTTGGAGCTCCAAGCAAAATTTACCTTGAGTCAATGCCACGGAACACATCACAACTGACTTCCCAAGTCTAGGGGGGTAAATTGCAAAAATCGAAACTTCAGGGGGCGATGTGCAACGACCCTAAAACCCTGGGGGCGTTAGGCAATTTTCCCTAACTACTCGGTTGCAACTTAATGAATAAGGAACTGAAACTCAGCAGATCTTTCGTGAACACCTTACCTTGTAAAATTCCGGGCCGAAGTGATTGCATGGCCATAGAATGTCTGGGACTTTTTGTGCAGGGGCTAGAGGACGTGGCTGGACCAATTTAGAATCGGGCCATATGATGGGCCTTTTTTCCTTTGTCCGTGGTAAACGGTGTCGCCCAATTCGGTTCGGGCCTTTGTTTTTGCTCGTCCCTTTTAGGCCTTGGTTCCATGTGAAGTAGGATGAAACTGGAACGACAAGTGCATGACAAATCATTGGTATGGACTTCTAGTTCTAGCTATGCAACTTATTACATCACCGCCGGTGATTCGCCGGTGAAGGACTTTTCTTTCCTCACATGGGTTTGCAGTCATGACTTGGGGCCGCCTGAGGAGCATAGTACACGTGGGACGGAAGACTGTCGTGTTTAGTGGTGATTAGTTGATTGTTCACAGTTTCGGTGATCCAATTATTCGTAACAAAGATATCTAAATTGTAATCTCAGTAATTTGTATTCTAGAATCTGAGGTACACATCAAAGTTGAAGGATAATGTCTCGAATCCATTGGATGGATTCTGGGTGTTTTGAATTCAATAGGAGTTGGAGACATTACTTTTTGTGAGTTTCCTGTTTGTGGATTCCAATTTCCATCAATCTCAGTTGATTCTGAATGCTTTTCCAGCAGGAATGCACTGAACTCCTTTTTCTCTATACAAAAACAAAAAAAATAATTCTCTGCTTTCTGCTTTCTGGTCAAAGCTTAACCTTAAGGATTTGGTTCTTAGAACCTACTGGTTGCATCAGTGGGACATGGTCACTCATCCAGTTTGTCTCCCAAAGTGCTAACTCCTAAGAATCCACACGGTTGCATTTTTTTGCCAGAAAAAATGAGTTTTCCTCTGATGAGAGAACAGAGAGTATACTCCAAAGTAAAAGGATGCAACTTGATCCAGTGCCATCATCAGGTTCATAGGACAGCAATCTATTTGTTATCTTCTCTCTCTCTCTCTCTCTCTCTCTCTCTCTCTCTGTAGAAATCAGTTCTTGCCTTCCGATAAATGAACTGAAGCCCTTTTCTTCTGCTGTGGCCAAACAAATGTTGTCAATGTATGTATTTTGACAAATGTAGAAGTTTCTCAATATGATCTGGGTATGCAGGAAGCCATCTTGATATCAACAGCAAAAGCTAATACCTTTCAATCCAATCATGTATTCATTTGAAATCTGTGTGCCAATTATACCTAACTTCTTGGGTTCCCACAATCCCAATCCAAAGAGGAGTGAAAAATCACGAGGAGAAAAAAGAAGATATGGGGAGGAGTAGTGGATGGTGGACCATTTAGTCCACTAAATAAGCATTGGACCACACTAAGACAAAGAGCAAGAGGCGTGAGCAATGTCACTGGACTGATCTCTCAATAGACAGGAATTGACGCAGATCCGACGCCTGTATCTAGGAAAACAGGAAACTTTTCTCCATCATCGTCCTCCACCAAAGTCGATCTCACGAGAGAACTGTCCCACCTACTTTTTCTCCTCATTGGATCAATTTGGAACATGATGAAGGGTGAGAATATTTTGATGCAAGCGTTACCGTATAATACATATCTCAGCACTTTAGGATCACGGCACATTCTTCCAACTATGTCCGGAAGTGATAGGTCGCTCTCGAGTCGTGGTGGGGCTAAGCCACAAATCGTTATACCTGTATCATCCCATGGAGGATGTCTCTATTTAGATTTTCGCTATAAATAGACAGCCACGCACCATGCCTCGAGCGAACAGAGTGAGCCACTCAGAAGATGGGCATGATGGCAAGAGCAACAGTTCTCGCTCTCCTAAAGGCATTGATGATCTCGTTGTTCGCCGGTTGGGTCGCTCTCTGGATCCTCAAGCCCACGGAAATGTGGACGAAGAAATGGAAGGGAGCCGAAGATAGTGCTCGCGGCATGGTTTTTGGCTATTACGGTATTACCCTACTGGCTTTTCAATCTAACCTAGAGGCTAGAGTCATAGCTGAAAGCAGCCTCTTCCATTGTACTACTGTAGTCCATAGGTTTCGATTTAGGGCACTTGGTTTGAAAATGGAAGCTGCATCAATCGTTTCTTACCAACAGAAAAACAAACAAAGAGCGAGCCGTATTGATGACGCATGCGAATCATTGTAGGAAGGGTAATTTTGTGTTCCCTCTATTTTCAGGTCTCAATTTTGCTGTCTACACCTTTCCTATCATTGCTCTTGCCATCATTGGATTCCTGTACCTGAATGTTACAGCGAGCGGTGCAATAAGCAGGTGGTAAAAAGCTTAAGTTGGATGGTTAATTAATATCTGTTCACTGTATGGAGTGTCAAGCCTCTCTTTTCCTATTGATATTTGGCAGTAGGGAAAGGAAGACTTCGCTATCGGCTCTCTCCTATCCAATCATAGTGAACAGCCTCGTGGGAATCATATCAGTAGTAGAGATCCTGGCCATTCTCGTGTTCGTTATTTTCCTGGCATGGACTTTCTACTGCCGCATCTCTAATGACTTTGAGAAGCTGACACCAGTTAAATCACTTAAACTGAGCATGTGAGTGCAAGCGATCGCTACTTAAACCAAGCGGTTATGTGCTTAAATATGCGCTAACTAATAATACCTTTATTTCAGATGGCAACTGAAGTACCTGAAAGTAGCAACTCGGTTTGGGCTACTGGCAGAAGCCTGCTTGGCTCTGCTTCTCTTGCCCATTTTGCGGGTCATGCCTATGCTTCGGTTGCTAGGCATCCAGTTCGAAGCTTCTGTGAGATATCATACATGGCTCGGCACTGGGATGATACTCTTTGCTACTTTTCACGGTGCAAGCACCTTGTTCATCTGGGGGGTCAGCCATGTAATCCAGGATGAGGTGATCTCTAATTTTCTTTCGACTCAGTTGAAATAACAGCACTATGCGCAACAAAAACAATTGAATTTCAACCGCACCCGCTCTTTTCTAATAAGCAGGTGTGGAGATGGCAAAAGATGGGCCGAATATACCTCGCCGGAGAGATCGCTCTTGTGTTGGGACTTGTTATTTGGATCACATCTCTTCCTTTTATCAGGAGAAAGCAATTCGAAATCTTCTATTACACGCACCATTTGTACACACTGTTCATATTGTTTTACTTGTTTCATGCTGGGGATAGACATTTCTACATGGTATTTCCTGGAATCTTTTTGTTTGGCCTGGACAAGCTGCTCAGGATCATACAATCAAGACCACACACTTACCTTCTTTCAGCGAAAGTCTTGCCTTGTGAAGCTCTCGAGCTTACCCTGCCAAAAGACCCGAGTAAATCCAACTTTGCTCTTGCTTAGCACTCCGAATATTTGCACACCATCACAGTTAAAGTTTCTTTAAAGCAGGTTGTTAATTTATTACTACTTGCAGAACTGAAATACTCTCCGACAAGCGTGGTTTTTATGAACGTTCCGAGAATATCCAAACTCCAGTGGCATGCCTTCAGCATAACTTCCAGCTCCAACGTTCAGGAGGACACGATGTCATTGATGATCAAATGCGAAGGATGGTGGACAAATACCCTCTGTCGTATGATAACCGAGGAGCTAAGTTCAGATACTCATCAGATGAAGTGCATACCGGTAGCAATTGAAGGTCCATATGGGCCTTCCACTGTTGATTTCCTCAGGTTGGCTCAAAAGCCTTGGCAGTGATCTTCTCTATGTGCTAACTGCCAGCTACATGCTTACGAATTTCCCAAGTTCTCAAAGCGAAACATACTTTCTGCAGATATGACAGTATGCTCCTGATAGCCGGGGGAAGCGGGATAACGCCGTTTCTGAGCATTTTGCAGGAGATTGTGTCAGCCAAAGGAAGCAGCCGATACAAATTCCCTGAAAAGATACAACTCATTCACGCGATAAAGAGATCTCGAGACATGTCTTTGTTGAGCTCGATTTCGCTTATACTTCGCAAACAGGCCTCGGGGAAATTGCATCTGAAACTGAAGGTTTACGTGACCCAGGAGGAGCAGCCAGATGCAGCCGCAAGAATCCTTCAAGATGCGCTATCTCAGGGGCAAATTGTACATTTCGATGTGAAAGCCACAAGTTATGCGATCCACGGGGTCGATAAGCCGACCGTAACAGCTGCAATACTTGGAATCGCATCGATTCTGTTCTTTGTTCTTCTCCTATGTTTCAACCACATTTTCATACCGTCGGAAAAGAAAGCCGGCACCCTCAAGACTAAGGGTGCGGACAGCAAAACCAAAACCCCATCTTCGGTGGTTGATCTTATTCTCCTTTCTTGTTTCGTCATATCTGTTATAGTCAGCATGACCGTGGCACTTATGCTGAGATGGAGAAGAATTAAGAAAGCAGTTCCTTCGACGTCTCCGAAAAAAGCAGGTGGTTTCACAGAGCCAAGTTCGGCGGAGCCACACGACCCTCTTCAAGAACATGAAGTTCATTATGGAGGCAGGCCTAATTTCCAAGGTAACCTTTTCAGTTTCATGCACTGGTATCTCCTTACTTCTCGATGACGGACCTATTTTCATTTGATTTAAGGACCTTAAAACTCGGAACGACTGTGTGCCTTAACCTTGGACATCATTAACTTCGACAGATATCTTTGCCAAGTTTCCAAACGAAGCCGGAGGATCCGATATCGGAGTCCTGGTGTGCGGTCCCGAATTGATGAAAGAGTCGGTAGCCAAGTCATTGCAGCAGACCAGTCAAGGCAGCAGCGCTAAGGGGAGATCCAAATTCACTTTCCATTCCCTCAACTTCACACTCTAATCAAAAGCTTGAAAAAAATGAGACCTGCAGTTCATAAGAGAACTGTAATGCAAGTGTAGGGAATAGCTTAGTGTTCCAGCTTGTACAGATGTGTTGATTATAATCTTAACTTGTATGAGTGCATAAAGAGAAGAGCCAACTTCTCAAGTTCATTTCCATCTATCGGCCTCTCGAGTCTTAAATTCGACAACACAACCAAGAACCAATCGACTCCGGCTCGTTCTGCACTTCGTGGCCTCATCAGGAATCCCCGGTCAGGATCAGATCTCGTCTCGTGACTAAACACATCTCTTGTTATACGGGTTTGATTAACGTTGGTCATAAAAAAACTGTCGAGAATCCTATCATCTCATCTTCTCACCCAGAAAGTGGGAGCCGAGGGAGGATCCACCAGGACCAGAAATGCCTCGGGAGCGACCGGGGACCACGCAGTTCTCATTCCATTTGAATCCACTAGCGTGAACCACCGAGAAGTCGAATCGGAATATCAAGGGATTCACGTCATGTCGATCCGATATATGACAGGCGCCATTTCCCGTTCCCTTTTCGTCATCCTTAACCTGGGCCATACGTGAGGAATCTGCCCATTTATCGTCCGTTTCTCGGGCAAAAGGAAAGAGACGTCAGTTTTGAGTTCTGCAGCAAGCCAGTGGCCCCGGATGAGGCTCGTCGGTCCTATGCATTTAGGCACTAGCCTCGATGCACACCGTCACCAAGGAAGCAGAATCTCAGGTACGGTCCGACTGACGCCCCGGACAGGCCTCCACGTGTCCCCCATACCTCGTTCATTCGTCCACGTACGCGCCCCGAAAATGTCGACCCGACCAGTCCATTCGATCGCCCGAAGTCGGACGTTTCGGCGAAGCGTGTGGGCTTCGCGGCTTCTTCGTCGACGAGATATTTTTTATTTTTCCAAAAAGGAAGACTAAGACCTCAGAAAAAGTAAGCAGTCTTTCGCAAAAGGCCGGCCTTTGCTCCTACGGCAAAGCGAGCCGTCAATTCTCTTGACGAAGTGCTTTTCGCACCTCCGTGGGAAACTACAACGTCGACTAAGTCGCCGAAACCGACTGAACTTTACTACGCGATAAAAAAAACTACGTCGAAAAGCACCCTCGTCATGTTGTCGGGCCATCCAATTACGCGATTCCTACGATTTCACAACGCGTGACCTCCTATCATGATATGTACTATCGGTATCTCGAAAGTTATACGTTAGTGTATTTGACATATGTGCGGCGGGATACGTATATATATGACACGACAGAAAAGAATTTTCCGTCCGTTTGCTTTTCCAATACGAGAATTTCAAACCCCAAACAGCACGCGGATTACTTTTCCAGAAAATTTCATTCTCATTCGACGCATGTGTTTCCTTTTGTCTTCGGGAGCATTGGCCCAAATTTTCGGGGAAATAGAATACGTCAAGGTGGGGGACCCATGATTCCTTCCGCCACTGCGGGCACCTAAAATCCCGCAACTACGTCCTTAGGTAATGGTCGTTCGCCAATCTAGAATATGCTTTATATATGTTTAATTTTTCTTTTTTTATGGATTTCGTCACGATCGAGGCATGAAATTTCCACACTAAGAATCGGGAACCTCCTCAAAGAATGCGAACTCCATTGACGAACGTGTTCAGCGGGATTTTCAGACCTATATATTTTTATGTTTTGTGCGCACCTTCCTTGTTTTAATGCGATAATAAGAAATTACGGAGAGAGAGAAAGAAAAAAACACGTCACCAAGCTTTTTTTTTTTTAAAATAATTCCGAAAATGTACGTATATATATATATATTATCGGGCAAAGGAGTCGGCCGCCACTGAACCGATGCTTCGGCTTCGGCTTCGGCTTCAAGGGTTCCCGTGCCACTTGGCCACGTCAGTGTGGGGGCCGGGAGTGGGGCCCGCCCACTGGCCTCCCATCCCTAACATTCGACCAAAACCTCCGAATATCCGAATATGGCCGAAACAAAAACGTAAAAAGTCCGTTCCGTTTCTTCGGTTGAACCCGCGTGGAGTCCCACCCGAGTCCGAACCTATCCCCGAAGCAAAAAAAAGAAGCCAATCCCAAACCTCAACGCGCAACTCGCCGACTATAAATACCCTCGTCGACTCGTCCCTCTGGTTTGAAGCCCTAAGCCAGCTCCCTCCCTCCTCCTCGGACTCCTCGAGTTCGAATCTCCGCCGCCCTCCGCGATCCGATTCCACATCGTCGTCTTCCTCCTCCTCCTCCTCCACCACCACCTTGAATTTACAGTACTACACAACGATGGTGACGGAACCTTCAGATTCCAGCAAGACGTCGAGCACTCTGAAGTTCCTCTGCAGCTACGGCGGCAAGATCGCGCTCCGCAAGTCCGACGGCGAGCTCCGCTACGTCGGCGGCTTCACCCGGATCCTCTCCGTCGACCGCTCCATATCCTACGCAGGTTCGTTCGCCTGTCGTGGAGAGACTCCGGTCGGTTTTTTTTTATTTATGGAGGAATTGGTGTTGACGTGTTGGTTGCGGTTTTGTTTTTGTCTGGCTGCAGAGCTGATGGTGAAGCTGATGGAGTTCTGCGGGTTCTCCGTCGCGTTGAGGTGCGCGCTGCCGGACGGCGACCTGGAGACGCTGATCTCCGTGAAGTCCGACGAGGACCTGGCCAACTTGATCGCGGAGTACGACAGGGCTTCTTCCCTCGCCTCGCCTTCGCCCAAGAAGATCAGAGCCGTCCTGTCCCCGCCGGAGTCGCTCAAGGTCGTGTCCCCGCCCGCGTCCTTCACGTCCAGTGTCGACCACTCCGATCGCAGCTCCCCGACGCACGCGGCCGCCGGCGGCCGCTGGCGCACCGGGAGCCGGTCGCCGCCGCTCCGTCATCGTCCCCAGGTCAGGGCGGGGGAGCTGCGCCGCTACCCCTGCTACGTCGAGCCGAGGAAGGTCTGGGCGGGCGGCCATTGCTGCAAGTACTGCCACTGAAACGGGAATGGGAAAGATCGAGAAGGATATATACAAGGCCCAAAAGCAACAAAAAAGGGAAAAAAAAAAAAAAAAACGACGACGATAGAATTAGAGAGGATTGCACCGTTTTTACAAAAACGAATTTAGAATTTACAATCGGGAATGATAAAAGTGTGATTGGATGAGTCTGTACAGTATTCGTTCCCAAATTCTTCCTATTTTTTTTTTTTTTTGGCTCAACCCCCAATTTTCTCACGCGCCATGGATGAAAAAAAAAACCAAGTTCTCTGTTCTCTCTGCATACGCAGACCAAATTCTCTGTGTCCAGCCACTTCGAACGTTGCGTTGCGTGACGCGTGAATCCTTCCTTGATTTGGCAGTTCATGCGTACTTTTATTCCCGTCATTAATTTCGTGATTGCGATTTTTATTTACTTCGATTCGACTGCGTGTGATTAGCAGCTTGCTTGTTTATTTTTTGTCTATTTAAGTGATTTCTGTATCGTAATTGATTAGCTTCCTTGTTTATTTGGTCCAATTTTGAGTGATTTTTCTGTATCGTAATTGATTTGGGTTGCCCTGTTTTTGATGTTTGTGTTGCAGGTCCTTGAAGGAAGAGAAGAATAATGCTGGAGGTGGGAATTGAAGAAGGTGGTGGGGGCCGGCGGTGGCACTTGTCCCGAAATTTCTGGGGCCGAGGAGTTGCTTTTTTTTATCGTTCGAAAGGACTGTCGTGGGGGGCGACGCGTGGTCAAAACGGCAACAAAAAAAAAATAAAAAAAATAAATCAATCAATCAATCTGATTAAGCCAAGAATGGGAATATGCCTTAATGGACTCGAATTTGGCCCTAATAATGTATGATTTGACGCCACCCGGGCCAGGCGGAAGGAAAGAGTCGTGAAGGCAGCGCGAGCTGCGAGCGATGCGGGGGAGGTCTTAATCGCATACCTAAAGCAAAAAAGAAACGTTTAATGGGGAGGACACGACAGTTGGCAAGTGGACCATTGCCTTGGCGCGGTCTCCTTGATTAAGGTAGGGGAAAAGGTCTTGAGTATTTTATAATTAACGCCCGTTCGGCGTGGAGGGAACCTGCAGGTCGGAATTTCAATGGCGCTAGCTTCGACCCAACTTTTAAGCGGAGGTTGTTAGGAAATATACATTTTTTTTTATTTCGAACCCGATAACTCGATTTGAGATTAAGTTTGAATGGAGTTGGCCGAGACAAGGAAGAAATGGGTTCTTGAAGATCGCACGAAAGATGGACTGGTAGAAGTGTCCAAAAATTCTGACTTGGGTATCACTCGACCGTTATACAGAGAAAAGCATAAAATATAATGAGATACTTATCAATGGTTATTGAATTTGCATGTTTACTCTACCAAACAGAATACGAGGAAACACGGGCATCTTGGTTTGGACTGTTTAAGACTTTTGTTGCGTCTGTTAAGCCAAAAACAATAAAGAAAGGATAACTCATACACATGATTGCACTATGAACGTGGGACGTAAAAACGTTTTTGTCCTGCTAACTCATGTGCTAAACTCGTAAATGGTATCGCAACCGAAGCGTGAAAAGTGTTGGTGGGCGAATATGAACTCAGGAATTCTGCTTAGGAACACATTCAAGAGCAGGATTGGTCTAACTTGGACTTCGGTCCAAAATGGTTTGTCGAGAAACCTTCCTGCAATTTTAAGAAAGGGAATATTCTAACTCGAACTTCGGTCCACATTGGTTTTATGTAGAAAAATAGGTGTTGCGGTGGCGATATAATTTGACTAAATGCCATCTCGTGTAGGCACGACTCTATTGATAAGACATAAAGTCTCCAGAAAAGGAGCGCCAGCCGCAGATACAGGGTCTCCAGAAAAATGATCCGACCTCCATCTCTTTGTTCACATTCTTCGTAAGATGAATCTTGTAAAGAAGAAATTGTTTCCACGATCTTTGTGCTAAGATTGCAAGAAACAGACGTATGCTTGTTCAACAGTAGAAAGGCATACCACGATCCACGGCAACCGATATATCATCCTCATCTCATGAGTTTATTCTATGCAACTGAATAGTCTGAACCAGTGAATAACCGAAATTCAACCATATGATACTACCAAGTGCGATATAAGGTAATTCCACCCCAAGTCTCACGCAACAAGAATAACCAAGTTCGTATTCATACAAGAGGGGATACAAACCATCAATCATCCGGATGAAAGAATATGCAGCAGCTATATGTGGAATTGTAAGTCTATCGGTGAGGACTGGCAATTTGAACTTGCAAGACGAGAGCAGCACATGGTTTTCATCCATTCAATCACGAGGAGTGATTGAGTCGTCCGACTAGTTACAAATCAAGCTGGTTACTATGTGAGCTTTCACTTTGCGAACCAACAAGAGAATATGTAGACTTCACCTCCCTCCAGAACTAATAGTAGAATGACATGGACATTAGAAAAGGCATAGGTTTCTCCATCGAGCTAAGAGAAGAAGATACAACTTGGTTTAGCGCGGAAGAGAGAGGAGAAATGACAACAAGAAAAGGCCGATAGATGCCGCCACAGCTAATATTTCTAGTCCCTCCAGTTCAGACAGGAGAAGATAACAATCTCAACTGATATCCAGGATACAACTTCCCACTATCTTTCCTTCAAAAAAACATCGGTCTCTCTTTGGGTGAACAACTTAATTTTACAGAGTAAAAGTATGGACATTGTAAACTCACAGCTGACATTAGTTCTCAAATTCTTTTTGATGTAGTGAGGAAGGGAAACACACACGCACACACAAAAGAAGAAATCTCACACAGTTTCCTGTTCAAATTCGTCACCTTCAGACTCATCAGCATTGTCTGGGTCATCATCATCGGCATCTTCCTCCTCTGCATCTTTGTCGATGTCAGCAGCACTTTTCCCGATCACAACAAGGTTGCTATTCAATTTTCTGATTTCATTACACTGTTCACAACATTCATACAAGTGAAATTATGAGTAAGAAAAAATCCAAGATGTTAATCGTGTCCTTGTTAAGCAGTCAGCAGCAAGAACTACGAACAAGCATGTTTGGGACAAAAATATCCAATCATGGTGAATTGCCACATCGCATGTCCTTATAGGCCAGCAATGTAACCTTAGTTGCCCCGACCCTAATGGCAAGAACTACAAACAAGCATGCATAGCCTAGAGAGGAAATGCAACGCCTTTTCAACACCTCCTAATCCTTCACTATGAGAGGGATTCTCGCCTGCGAAGGAGGAGAGAACAAAGTGTAGCATCAAGATGGGACTTTACCTAGACCAGGAATGGACCGATTATTAATCTCACAAGCTGTAACTATACGTTCTTCTTCATTTTTCATCATCTAAACTAGCACACTCCAATTTGAAAATTATACATTCCACGAAATACTTTTCTCAACTCTATTTTTCCCCAGAAGATGCAGATAGCCTAACACAGATAAAGAAATCATTAAGCATTCTTAAAAGTTCTTAAACTATTAATCCTTCCATACTCAACATTCAATTTGGAAAACAAGCAACAAAATAATTAAAAGCAGCTGCCAGAAAACCATCAGAAATTTGTCACTTAACAATCAAAAAAGGAAGTTCCTAGAACAAAGAAGCTAAGAAGACCATATCCATGTCTCTCCTCACATAATGCAGATACTTATATCTGAGTATTCCCACCACGCATACGGTTCTCTTGAACAATGCCTCTGTTCATAATTTCATATACCTTTCATCTGTCAATATATCGTATAAGTATGACAAAGGGATATTGTGAACATTTCAATATTTACACAATCCTACGACAGAGGCACACGAAAGACAGAACCATCCATCCGACATGGCACGGCACAAAGAGATGTGAAAGATTTCATCAAATGGTTCAAACTCTCCCAAATCGCCGTGATCACAATCACTTTCCATATGTCTCCCCATAACCAATTATTATGTCACTAGTTCTGCATCAAGCATTAGTTTATCCACCCAAGTAGAACAGACTGAAAGCACAATTCTCATTACAAGTCCTTGTTGCAGCGACTACCGAGATGCATTTCCGATCCCTGACCACGTGAGAACATGCGGGCGAAAACGATTGAGAAGCAAATTAGATCAGCCCACAGAGCAGCTCGGTTCCGGGCACAGCTCAAGCTATTCAGTCACCGAACATAGAAAAATAACGTGCTGCCGATACAAGACCTCAACACTGGTAACATCGCAAACAGAACAACTAGAGCTACGCCCCTGCCTCGAGCTTCTCTTCTCTGCCAACAATACTAATTTGCTTCTCAATCGATAACACCAAACCAAAACGGCATTTCCTATCAGAACGACGAGCAAAATCACCGCCGAACCAAAATGGGTCTTGCAGAACTCTCGAGCACTTTCCCTTTATTAACGAGGCAAGAACGGAAAAAAGGAAAAAAAAGAAAAGGACCCGCGTCGAGACAGAAGAAAAGAGAAGAAAAAGGCGTCACCTTGTCTTCGAAATCGGACTCCTCCAGGGCGAGCAGGAGCTCCTCGTTCTGGGGCTGAGGCCACTGCGACGGCAGCAGAAACGACGACGGAATCATCCTCGTCGATTCCGGGAACTGCGTCATGAACCCCGGGAACTGCAACATCGTCCGGACGGACACACCAGCGGAGCGCCTCCTCGATTGTCCCCGCGAACGCTCGATTGGAAGGCCAAAAAAAGAAGACGGAAAATTCGAATTTTTGGCTTCTATTACTGAGAAAAAAAAGAGAGAAGCGCAACGCGAATCCTGGCGTCGCTCGAGATTACGGGCCGGTACAGAGGAGGAACAATTCTGATGGGCCGCGCTCCATGTTTCCATTTATTGACGGGCCAAGGCCCAAATTAAGGAGGAAGATATCTGTACGGCACCTTTGCTCTTGCTTTGACATTCGGTCTCGGCCTCAAAACTTGGTGCCTAAGCATAAGATGAAGTTGGATATAATAAAGATATAGCCCTGATAAAATCTATTTCTCTTGAATAAAACAATTCTTAAATTCAAATAATCACAATAGTAATCAAATGTAAAGCTATTTTTGGATTCTAATATAAGAAAGGAAATTCAAAATAAAAAAAATAAAAAAAATTCTAATTTTTTTTTATTCTTATCTTTATTTATATATCAGAATATCCATCTATTCTATAATATATATAGTCTGCATATACATTAATTTAGTGTCTATATTTCTTGAATATTTTATATATACTATATTATTTAATAAAATTATTATTAAGGAATCATGGAATGGACTAACAAAGAAATAAAAAGAGAGAGAGAGAGAAAAAAAATAATTAAAAGATAGGAAAATAAAACGAGGTAGAAGAGCCCTGACTTTAGATAAGCAAATTCAAACTTGAAAGAGATCTTTCTAAGTGATAATTACACAAATTGACATGAAGTGGTTTAGTTTAATTTTCCTTTTCATCTAAGACATTATTACATAGATTGTCATTGAATTTGGACAAAATATTCAATGTGAACCTTAAATATTCAATGTGAACCTTAAAACTTTGATTTTTTCAATATGACATTTGAACTTTATCAAGTTCTTAAACGATTATATAAAATATAAAATATTTCCTTTAATTAATTCAAATTAGGAGACATATGTTAAATATTTTCATATAATTTGGGGACTAAATGAATATGAATGAAAATTTCAAGAATCAGATTGAATGATTAAAAGTTCATGTATTATATTAAAGGGTTAATACCCTAAAAACCCCAAATTGGTACACATGTGATAATTTTATCCCAAACTATTTTAAATCCCAAATTGGTATACTTTTGACAAATTTACCCCAAATTGATACACTCGTGACAAATTCACTCACTGTTAGTTTTCGTTAAATTTTACCGTCAATTTATTAAGTTAAATAACACGTGACAGTTGACTGGTATATCAATTTGGGATTTTACACTCTGTTTATCATAGTTTAAAATTTTTGTGATTTTTTTGTGGTATTAATCTAATTTAGCGGATGGTATATTTGTCATAAATTTACTAGTTTGAAATTTTCTGTGGTCAAATAAATTAGTTTGAGGTAAATTTGTCATAAATGTATAAATTTAGGGTTTTTTTATGATTAATCGGGATAAATTTGTTATAAATGTACCAGTTTGGGGTTTTTCAGAATATTAACTCTATATTAAATAAATTAAAATCAGATGTACCATGTTTTCCTTTCTTTTTTAAAGTGCGTGGAGATATTGGCCACTTGTCCTTACAGAATTCTGTAATGCCACGAGGAAAGAAAGAAGCGCGGGAGGACACGTGACGTGTCGCCGCTTCATCTCCATCTCCATCTTCCATCTCGGGAAATCGCGACCCTCCGATCATCATCCTCATCCGACGGCCCGGCTCCTTAAGGAGCAAGTCAGTCGGTCCTCTCTCCGCCGTCCGATGTTTCCCCCCCACGCCCGTCCGCTTCTCGCTCCACGGGAACGGCGATCCCGCGGCTCCCCCCCGCGACGTGGCGTAACGGACGCCGCAGGATCCTCCATGGCCCCCGGTGGGCCCCGCTCCCGGAGCAAATATTTCTTTTTAAAATTCCCCCCCTCATCCTCTTTTTTGTTAAATCCCCGTTTTTTTCTTAGCGAAGAAGATAGGCGCCCGAACGCCAAAAAGAAAAAAAAAAAGGAAGTCAAAATGGCCATCTTTTCCCCCAAGCAAAGCCAGATAAAGAAAAAGAAAAAAAATAAAGGGGCGAGAATATTATATAATGCACGCTGATTGTGCGTAATGGAGAGGCAGCATCATCATCGTCGTACTTTTAGAGAGAGAGAGAGAGTAGGGGGGAGAGGGAAAGGGAGAAGCGGATTACTGGTACGCTTGGGAGTGCGGTTGTGCACCGATCGCCGCTGAACGATCTCCCCTGGTTCCCGATCGCCGCCGATTTCGCCGGTGTTTTTCTTTTTGTGGGTTTTCTGGGAAGATTTCGAGGAGGGTTTCTTCGTTCTTCTCGGTTTGTCGGCTGTTTTTTTTTCTTTCCCTGGGCTTGCTCTTGCGGATCACTGGGACGCTCGAGTTCGCCTCGCAACTGTGAATTATGGAGTCTACGCTCGTGATCAAGGTCCGTCGAATTCCCCCTTCTCTCGCTTGTAATGATTGCCTGTTTGCTCCCGTTTGTTCTCGATTTCTTCCTGTTTGGTCGATGTGACGGTGGAAGTTGCTGCTTTCTGTGGCTCTGCGTGGGTCACTTTGTGAAATTTCCTTCTTTATTTCTTTTTTTGTTGGGTTTCTGGTGAAGATTTCGTCGGGTTCGAGGAGGGTTTCTTTTTTCTCCTCGGTTTGTCGGCTGTTTTTTTTTTTTTTTTTGGGTGGGGCTTGCTCTTGCGGATCATTGGGACGCTCGAGTTCGCCTCGCGACTGTGAATTATGGAGTCTACTCTCGTGATCAAGGTCCATCGAATTCTCCCCCTCGCTCGCTTGTGTTGATTGACTGCATGCTGCTCTCGATTTCTTCCTGTTTTTTGGTCGATGTGACGATGGAAAGTCAGCCGCTTTCCGCCACTCCGCGCGGGACGCTTAGCGAAATTCCCTGTTTTTATGGTGAGGTCGGGGCGGGGGATGATGATTTGGGCTCGCCGTGTGGGAAGCTGCGCGGAGGGTTTCGAAAGGCGGAAACTTTCGCTCGGTTCGCGGCTAGAGCTCTTGATCGTCACGCGGAACTGTAGTTTTTGACTGACTGTGGTGGGATTGGAAGGGCTTTTTTAATCGATCCGAATTGGGAAGAGGAAACCCTCCTTCTTTTTTCGTGTACTGTGCGCTTTGGGGCTCGCGTGAGTTTCGTGATCTGTCTGCATGTTGCTTCGCGGATTGGGTTTTGTGCCGTGCTCAGTTCTGATATCCGGTGGCGCCGCCGGTGGTTTCCGAGCTACAAGATGCTTGATCGTCTTTGATCGATAGAAATTGGGCCAAGGCAGAGACTTTCGGCTTTTCCGAGGAACCCAGCTTCTATCTTTTCGCTCTCTGTCATGATTCGGTGTTACATGTTCTCATGCACGTGCTGAGTCATTCAGGAACTTGGGATCTTACACTGGAGCTGTTGGTTATAGCGTGGAAGACTTATTTGCGTTGTTCATGTGTGCCTTAGAACCTAGCAGTAATCATGTGGCTATATTTTCTTTTTGCCGTCATGCATTTTTTAATTTTAGGAGTAGTCAAGTTAATTTGAACATGGGCTTCTTAAGAGAAAATTGCTTTTTTTATGGTGCCTGGTATGATTTTCAAGGAGGCATTGTCTCATTTAACTGTGGTACATGGTTGTAGGTCAATTATGAACATTCTCTGAGGCGCTTCAATGCACGCGTGGATGAAAATGAGAACTTGGATCTCGACATGGTTGGCCTGAAGGCCAAGATCCTCAGTCTGTTCAGTTTCCCTCCCGATGCTGATCTGACTCTGACCTATGTCGACGAGGATGGTGATGTAGTGACTCTCGTCGATGATAATGATCTGCGCGATGTAATGAGGCAACATCTGAAATTCCTTAGGATTAATGTATCTGTGAATGGTGAGAAAAGTGGCAGATCATATGCTAGGTCGAGTGGAAGTTCTACCCCACTAAGATCCCCTCTGGGCCAGCAACCGTTGCCTGACATCAATGCTGTTGTTGCCGAAGCTCTAAAAACTGTGCCACACCCAATTCGTGAAGCAGTTTCGAAACTATCTTTGGAGCTGGCTTCTAGAGCTGCCTCCTCTAGTCTGACAATTTCGGACTTCATTGACAGTTTTACGAAGTTGGGTCAATCTTATCTGAATACAGGCCTTCAGCCTCAGGTTGGTGGCAACGTGGGTGGTGTTAATGGTGCCTCTGCAAGTACTGGGGCCACATCAATGGCAGCTGATACTGATATTGTGAAGGAGGAAGGCATGCGCGATGTGATGCCAAACTCTAATTTTGGACACTCATCATCCAAGGATTCCAAGGATGTGGATGATGGAGGTGTTAATGAAGGCGGGGCTGTGTCTGCTGCTCCAGCACATGTACCTGTTGATCTTAATGCCGATCTCTCTGGGGAGTCGAACATTTCAGGTGGAGAGATTAAGCTCGAAGGCCATAAAATTTTAGTTGGAAGGACAAAAGATGAATTCTCAAAGGAAATCGAGAGACTGGATGATCAAATCAACAATCAGATTATCTACCCATTCGTTGGAAAGCCAAAGGTGTTATGGGAGAGAAGTTCAGTTGGAAAGACAGAAGATGAAATGCGGAAGGACTTGGAGAGAGTGAAGGATAAATTAAAGGATCAGGTTAGCTGCCTATCCAGTGGGAAAACAAAGGTGGTATGGGAGAACAGTTCAGGTCAGAAGACGCCTGCACAACTTTTGAAGGCAATTGAAAAAATGAATAACCATATCAAAGATCAAGCGAGCCCCCAATCTGCTGCCTTTGGAGCATCCACAAGCATGGTACAGAATCCAGGATTTCCTAATCTCATCCCTGGGTTTACAGTCAGCTCCTATCCACCACTATTGCCTTTTGTAAGTTTAAATGGCGTGCCTGTTACACCGCATGTAAATACAAAGGTGGAAGTCCAGAACGTCTCGGGTGGGAAGACACAGGCTGAAGTTCAGACGGAACTTCAGAAAAATGTCAATGATTCCATTAGCAGTGTTGACCAGGGAGCATCCCCAGCTGTGGCAAACTCTACAGCAATGCCAAAGCCTGCTGCTGTTGGTCATTCATTTGTTGACCCGTTTAGTGGATTGCCTCTTGCTGATGACTGGTCTCTTGGGCATGGTGCTTTCCGACGTCCGCATCCATTTAAGAGAACCTCCAACTATGCTGATGCCATGGGCGGTATATTCCACAAGGGCATTCGCTGTGACGGCTGTGGTGTTCATCCAATTACTGGACCTCGGTTCAAATCAAAAGTGTAAGCCGGCTCTTATTTTTGCTCTGTAACCGTAGAAATGGGATTTTTTAATTGAAGGTTATTCGGTCTTTTTTCAGGAAGGAAGATTATGACCTTTGCAGCATCTGCTTCTCTGAAATGGGTAATGTTGCTGACTATATCCGGATAGACCGGCCAGCCATGTATGGATCCTATAGACTACCAAGGCCTTTCAAAGGATTTTATGATCTGGTATGTATTTTTAGGAGTTCTCTCTGCTACTCTTCTCAACAACTATATGACGTGAAACAAATTTAACTAACATTGACTATTTGGATGCAGCATCCTTGGGAGGCGGCTCCTCCAACATTCCCCCATCCGGTGAGAGGCTGTGGAGGAAAGTCTGGTAAGCCTAAGCTGGATAGTCGCTTCGTCTCGGATGTCACTGTGATGGATGGCACTGTGATGGCACCATCGACGCCCTTCACTAAGATATGGCGTATGCGCAATAGTGGAAATTTTGTTTGGCATCGGGGAACACAACTGTTCCGGATTGGAGGAGACAATTTCAGTGACACTAATGCAGTGGAAATCGAGGTAGGCATGTTTCCTTTATTGTAGGGATTTGAAAATTTCTAACTCGTGTTTTTGCACGATTTGTTAAAGCGTTAAGCCATGTACCTTGATAGTGCTACACGGCGAACTTTTCATATCTCTCTTGTTTTTGTGGCCCCCCCCCCAAAAAAAAAAAAAAAAAAATTGCAGGTCCCTGCTCAAGGTGTGCCAGTAGATGGGGAGCTGGACATTGCTGTTGATTTTACGGCACCAGTTGCTGCTGGTAGGTACATTTCCTACTGGAGGATGGCATCTTCTTCAGGACATAAGTTTGGCCAGCGTGTTTGGGTTCTGATTCAGGTAAAGCAGCTTCCTGTTGCATTTTCTTCTTTGCTATGAGTTTTCCTGGTCGTACTTAATTCATTTTATTTCTTTGTGCAGGTTGATGATTCCCAGAAGGATGCATTCTGTGATAGCCTCCAGGGTTTGAACCTGAATTTGCCTGCAGAAAGTGATGAGTCTAAACTCTCTGGAATCTTAGACATGAATGTCCCACCTGCTGTAGTTTCTGACTTCTTTGGAAATGACAACTCCAACACGGTCATTGAACCAGTTCAGCCGATGGTTGAGCAGCACAAGGAGGAGCAGGAGCTCAATTTTCCCATAAATGACAATTTGCTGGTTGGCCAACGTGTATCAGCCTCTGCTCCTCCCGAGGACTCTGGGCCCGTTTCGTACCCTGTAGTGGAAGTCGAGCCACCTGAAGCAGTTCCTGCCGCAACTGCTGCGGCGGTGCCTCCTCCTGTCATTGCTTCTTCATCTGCACCGTCTCAAGCCATCGGCAGCGACACAGAGGTGGTGGAACAGTCACTCCTGAAGGAGCTGGAGGAGATGGGCTTTAAGCAGGTGGACTTGAACAAGGAGGTACTGAGAATGAACGCCTACAACTTGGAGCAGTCAGTGGATGATCTCTGTGATGTTGCTGAATGGGATCCTATACTTGGAGAGTTGCAGGAGATGGTACGCGGAACGAACTCTTATTTTACTCGTTCGGTCCCTTACATACCTTAATTTCATTCAAGTTCATGTAGTCGGTTTGTCTGTCTGACGTATGAAAATGCAGGGCTTCTGTGACGAGGAGATGAACAAGAAGCTGCTGAAGAAGAACAATGGGAGCATCAAGCGCGTGGTCATGGATCTTCTTACTGGGGATAAGGCGTGATAAGTTAGTGGTCTGAGCTGGAGAGTGTCATCATTCCCATATGTTATTAAATAAATAAAGGTGATGATGAATCTATGATGTTTGGTTCTAGGATGTTATTTAGTTTCTAGTCCTTAGTATGTTGGAAATCTGGAGTCGTCATGGTATGACGAATGTATTAACTGTGAACCATCTTTAATGTCTATATGGAATGCTATGGTAGTTATGCTTTATTGTTGGTTGTTCTGAATCTCTCTCTGATACTTGGGAGTCCTCATTTGGGAAGCGAGGCTATTGATCCGGTCCGAAAGGATTCTGATTTCCCGAGTTCTAATATTTGGGGTGGTATACGATGGGAGGGTCAAGCAAGATCTTCCGATAATTGATGAATGACATCCAATCTACTTTTAAATATTATTAAAGAATTCAACCGCTCGCGCGATCATATCATGTCCATGACATCGATGTTTAGCAAGGATGAAAAGATCAGTTGAAGTCAAAACTTTTCTTTTATCATGTGTTGTAAAGTTACTCGTTGAGAAGTTCCGTTCAAGATTATCTAAATGAATCCATAGCAAACGAATCTTTATGGAGAGTATTATCTGCAGAACAAATGCCAAAGTTCTCATGCCCTCGGAAAAGATTGCATCTTCATCGCGTGTCGATTGGCACTACGCCTTGCTGATCATCACCAAGTCGTCCAACATCCCTGTCCCTCTTAACCCTTCTTTTTCTATCTTTTCCATTGCCTGTTTCTTAAAATTAAAAAAAAAAAGAAACATTACTTTATTCTGTACCTAGAATTATCTAAGCTTATTAGTTTCTAATAACGAAATCTGTCATGTAGGACCGCCATTATCATATTAAGAATGTTATTCACGAAATATCTTTGCTGATGCAACAAGCCACGCTATTTAAAGAATTAAATTGTGTAAATTATGTAAGTCAGAAAATCAATAGCGCACTCAATTATTTTCCAGTAAAAATAAGAATCATAATTTTGGAGTGCCAACTACCAAGTACCAATTAACGATCTCCCAGGGCCATCTTTCAAATCACACAGCCATTTTCTCCCTACTCTAAGTACTCTTCGCGTCCCCCCGTCACTCTCATCTCCTCCCCAAAAACTCCACTCTCACCATCTTCCGTCTTCTCGGTCTTTCTCTGATAATCATCGCGAATCAAGACCCCTGCCTGCAAGTCTTGTCTCCCGTATCCAAGTTTGGAGTTGGAATTCTCAACGCTTTTAACCTTCTCCTTATTCTCTTCGGCTCCGGTAATGTTTAGATCCCTAGAGATTGCTCATTTTTCTTTTCTGGGTACCAATCGTCAATTCAACGGGTGTCGATGACTGGGGCCAAAAGAATCAAGTCCCGGTTCGTTTTTATCATCTCCATTCGGCCATGAGTACGAGATCATGACGGGGGCCATGCTTTATGTGATCATCCGTTTCCTTTTGTATTATATTTTCAGTCTAGTTCAATAAACTCTAAAATATCGTGTGAACATGGTATTTTACCCTGAATATCTCTTGTTCATATTTTTTTTTTTTCAGTCCAGCCGTCGTTCAAGAAAATGCCCTTTATGAGAGATTCTTTGGCAATGCCACTTTCTTGAAGCTGGTGAGGAAACATCGTGATGCTTTTCTTTTCCTTCGTCTGCCCAGATTGTCATCTCTTTTCCCCTTAAGAAAGCTGTCGCATGTTGATCTGATTCTTATGGGTAGAATTGAAAGGTTTGTCAAAGCCGGCCACATTTATTTGTTGACGACTTTATCAAGACAGCCTTATTGTATGCTCCTACTGCTGGGCATGCACTGGAGAATATGTTAAAAACGTGTTTGGTGACATTATAGATGTAATGTTAAAAACTTGTTCTTAGTAATTCTCGTTCTATCCTACGATCCAACAGCAGCAACAATAGCAGGAAGATCGCCAGTTATCCATCATATAAAATTTTTTCCATCTCCTCAGGCCCTTTTGAGTCCTGCAATTTTCACTTGGCAAATACCTCAAGATCACGTACGATGCTCTGCCGGTAGAATCTTCTTTTCACGTCTCATTCTTTATGGACGGCTATTGTTATGTCTTGCATATAGCACCAAAACTTAGTTTTTTAAGGACTTGCTCCCAATAGTGATTTAATTTGTCACAAGCTGCTTGCATTTGCATCTAAATGAATGTCTGGAGTGAACGCTAGTATTGTGATTCTCGAAAAGTTGTTATTTGATCACGTGTTTCATATAGTTGTGGCATCCCAAAAATTCAAGACGACCCCTATGATGTATTAAAGCCCATGATTAGGTAATGAAATTACCTATGGTTTATGTTTTAGCCATTAGTTTTCTCTTAAGACTAAGAGTTATATGCTTGTGTTCATGAGTTTTTAAAATTAGTATTATAGGATAAATTAATAAGAAGAATTTATTCTTGGCTATGCACCTCATAGATTTAATCTCTATAGATTAAATGTTACAAGATTATGGCCATATGAAATTGAAAATTTGAAATCTATAAAAGAAAGATTAAAAGTGAATTATTAAAAGTAAAAATTGGGATTTAATTAGACTTGGGTCTTAGGCCCAAGAGCATGGACCTTTGATGGGCCAAAAGGCCGGCCCATTGAAGCCCAAGGAAGAGCTGTCGTCGGCCACAAGGGAGATGCCGGCCCAAATCCTTCCAAGCCCACTCCCAAGCCCATCTTGCATGTCTTGCCAAATGGCAAAAAGAAGACCCCATGCATTGGCCATTGGGGGAGGCTACTAATCATGACTAATGATGGGGTTTAGGGGAAACAAAAGAGGGAGAGTGACCGGTTATGGGGGGCTGTCGCCCAAGCCAAGAGAGAGAGAGAGAGAGAGGTTGCGAGAGAGTGAGGAACCGAGAGAGAAAGGGGAAAGCCGCGCGAAGGGGAGGTCCGCTCGTCCGTTGCCGTCCGTGTGCCGTTGTTTGCTTGATTTGAAGGCAAGTTGGGATCTATATTCTGCTCTTGCATGTTGTTTCTTGCTTGTGTGTTTGAATGGTGGTAAATCTCGGACGTTTAGGGTGTGAGAAACCGAAGCTTGAGTGTGTTGTTCTTGAAAATGTGTTCTGTTTTCGAGTGTGCCGCCTGACCCAGAATGTTGTAGAGGCTTTCATGTGGGTTTTGAGTCGGATTTTGGCTTTGACTTCTTCATGAAAGTTGTAGAAAACATCTCAAAGTATAACATACTAAAATTTGAGACAAAATGGCTTAGTTTTAAGGGGTGAAACCCTTCTTCTACGAAGACGCTAGATCTGGAACTGTTTTATCGACCTCTTGGTGGTTTTGTGTGTTGCATGTTGCTTTTTGCCGAGAATATTACTTCGACTTCTTCATGAAAGATGTAGAGAACATCCTAAAGACTAACATATTCAAATTTGAGGTAAAATGAGCAAGTGTAGCCTAGTGAAACGATTTTCTTTTGAAGACGGTAAATCTGGAAATACGGTACTGAACTCCCGAGACTTCTTAGACCTATATGGTTACTATTATTTGAGAATCTCACTTATATCCCTTAATGAAAGTTGTAGGGGACCTCTTGAGACAAAACATATCAAAATTTCAGAGGAAATGAAGAAATATAAGTAGGCGAAACCTCGATTTTTCGGAGACAGCTAAACTGGACTGTTCGGTACTAGGAACAGGAGCTTCGACCGTCTATAGTTAATTACCTAGAGCGAATCTGGCCTACATATCTTCAAGAAAAATATACCTTAGGGTATTGAATATAACCTGGTAAAATTTCATAATTTTTGGAGGTCATTTGGGTATTTTAATCGAAATATTTCAAGAACTGCGCAATCTGACTTTACCCGAATTTTGCATGCGGTATTGTGTGAGCCATATCTTATTGTGTGAAGCTCTTTTGGGCACGTGTTCTTCATGAAATTGCTACCTTTATGTCTTGTCTATTACATACTCTGATTTTATGATTTTTTAAGATCATATGGATATTTAATTTATATGTTTTCCGAAATTGTGTAAGCTGGAATTTGATAAATTTCAAAAAGACATGATGTATGGATTATTCTAAGTTGTATGGACCCCATGGATTGTATTGTCATAAGTGGTTGTATCTTGCTGCATGTATGATGATGATTGGAAATGCATATAAGAATCAAATGATGAAAATGATCTTGTTTGCCATCACCTCATATGCCATGTTGAAATTGAGCTATAGTTGAAAATGTGAACTAAGATAAGTGAGAAGGCCGTCGGAGGTGTGAGCCGACGATGCCCTGGGAGTGTCGGGATGCCTGGCTAGAATGGTAAAGGCCGGATGCCCGGTGGGCTTAAATGGCTGAATGCCGGAGGGTCCTCGGGAGTTTCGAGATGCGCGGAGCGTGGGGAGCCGGAAGCCCGGGGGTTTGTGCCGGGGGATACCTCGTGATGCCAGTTGGGGTACGAGATGCCTGGCAGGTATTGTGCCGGATGCTCGGAGGTTTGTGCCGGAGGATTCCTCGCGATGCCAGGTGGGGTGGGAGCGATAAATGTGGGATGCAAACATTGGTCCCGGGAAAGAGAAATGTGGCGACCCAAAATGAAAGAATAAAATTGGGAAATTGAAATTGAAATATGCATGATATGGTACATGTGACATGATGATGATGAGTGCATGGATGTACGTGCACCTATGGCATGATGGTACATGTGACATGATGATGAGTGCATGGATGTACGTGCACCTATGGCATGATGGTACATGTGACATGATGATGATAAGTGCATGGATGTACGTGCACCTATGGCATGATGGTACGTGTGACATGATGATGGTAAGTGCATGGATGTATGTGCATCTTTGACATGATGGTATATGTGACATGATAAAGGTAAGTGTATGACATGATGGTGATGATTATATGAGGATGTATGTACATGCGGTATGATGATATATGCATGGTATTAAGGTAAATTATGCATGGATGCTTGAATGACATGTGTTATGCTATGATTGTATTGTGTGATGCATTGATTGGTTTATTGGTCCTTTACCTGCTGAGTGGCTGTACTCACTCTTTCGGGGACCAACATTTCAGATTAGAAAGATGCCGCTCCCTGCTGTCACGCGGGGCGTCTTTTACGACATTCCTTCGGATGTGGAGGTTGAGTGTGTGGAGATCGACTGTCCCACCATCCTTGGTCTGACATTCATTCGGGTTCGCGCCTTAGTGATGTATGACGTGGGCCTAGCTGAGGGCCCCGTCATTCGGGAGTTCATATCTGTTCACGTTTGTCGAGACGGAGTGATGCGGGGATGTTGCCGCCGCCACCGCCCGATGCACCGGGATGGGTGTGAGGGCCCGTGCGTGAGAAGTAGGAGCTGCAACTTTTTGGTCGACATAGAGGGTCGAGTTGTCTCTTTTTGGGGATTATGGTCGAGTGTAGCTAAAAGTCTTGGCCTTTCTTTTGTTGTACCGACCCGAGAAAATCCATCCTGAAAATATGTAAATAAAAGTGTCATGGCTTTATCTTTTCTAATGGTGTTTAGTGGTGTGCAATTGTATCATGATTGTTGGGAGGGAGAGTTAGTAGAACTTGATTATGCTTCCGCAAATAAGATGCGCTGGGACCGATAAAGGAAAAAAAAACAAATATATATATATATATATGCCTAGGAACTAAGGTTCTTCTTTGGTAAGTCTGTGGTGACCTTGGCGCTTTGGGGTGCCACAGCCCCTTTTTTTCATCATTTGATTCTTATATGCATTTCCAATCATCATCATACATGCAGCAAGATACAACCACTTATGACAATACAATCCATGGGGTCCATACAACTTAGAATAATCCATACATCATGTCCTTTTTGAAATTTATCAAATTCCAGCTTACACAATTTCAGAAAACATATAAATTAAATATCCATATGATCTTAAAAAATCATAAAATCAGAGTATGTAATAGACAAGACATAAAGGTAGCAATTTCATGAAGAACACGTGCCCAAAAAGAGGCTGTGGCACCCCGAAACGCCAAGGTCACCACAAACTTACCAAAGAAGAACCTTAGTTCCTAGGTATATATATATATATTTGTTTTTTTTTTCCCCTTTATCGGTCCCAGCGCATCTTATTTGCGGAAGCATAATCAAGTTCTACTAACTCTCCCTCCCAACAATCATGATACAATTGCACACCACTAAACACCATTAGAAAAGATAAAGCCATGACACTTTTATTTACATATTTTCAAGATGGATTTTCTCGGGTCGGTACAACAAAAGAAAGGCCAAGACTTTTAGCTACACTCGACCATAATCCCCAAAAAGAGACAACTCGACCCTCTATGTCGATCATGCAAAATCCTCCATCTACTAGTGTCGGCTATTGACCAAAAAGTTGCAGCTCCTACTTCTCACGCACGGGCCCTCACACCCATCCCGGTGCATCGGGCGGTGGCGGCGGCAACATCCCCCGCATCACTCCGTCTCGACGAACGTGAACAGATATGAACTCCTGAATGACAAGGCCCTCAGCCAGGCCCACGTCATACATCACTAAGGCGCGAACCCGAATGAATGTCAGACCAGGGATGGTGGGACAGTCGATCTCCACACACTCAACCTCCACATCCGAAGGAAGGCCGTAAAAAGACGCCCGCGTGACAAAGCAGGAGCAAAGATCTTTCTAATCTGAAATGTTGGTCCCCGAAGGGGTGAGTACAACCACTCAGCAGGTAAAGGACCAATAAACCACTCAATGCATCACACAATACAATCATAGCATAACACATGTCATTCAAGCATCCATGCATAATTTACCTTAATACCATGCTGGTATGATGTACATACATCCTCATATAATCATCACCATCATGTCATACACTTACCTTTATCATGTCACATATACCATCATGTCAAAGATGCACATACATCCATGCACTTACCATCATCATGTCACACATACCATCATGCCATAGGTGCACATACATCCATGCGCTTACCATCATCATGTCACATGTACCATCATGCCATAGGTGCACGTACATCCATGCACTCATCATCATGTCACATGTACCATCATGCCATAGGTGCACATACATCCATGCACTCATCATCATGTCACATGTACCATCATGCCATAGGTGCACGTACATCCATGCACTCATCATCATCATGTCACATGTACCATATCATGCATATTTCAATTTCAATTTCCCAATTTTATTCTTTCATTTTGGCCCGCCACATTTCTCTTTCCCGGGACCAATGTTTGCATCCCACATTTATCGCTTGCACCCCACCTGGCATCGCGAGGAACCCTCCGGCACAAACCTCCAGGCATCCGGCACAATACTTGCCAGGCATCTCGTACCCCAACTGGCATCACGAGGTATCCCCCGGCACAAACCTCCGGGCTTCCGGTTCCCCACGCTCCGGCATCTCGAAACTCCCGAGGACCCTCCGGCATTCAGCCATTTAAGGCCACCGAGCATCCGGCCTTTACCCTTCTAGCCAGGCATCTCGACACTCCCAGGGCATCGTCGGCTCACACCTCCGACGGCCTTCTCACTTATCTTAGTTCACATTTTCAATTATAGCTCAATTTCAACATGGCATATAAGGTGATGGCAAACAAGATCATTTTCATCATTTGATTCTTATATGCATTTCCAATCATCATCATACATGCAGCAAGATACAACCACTTATGACAATACAATCCATGGGGTCCATACAACTTAGAATAATCCATACATCATGTCCTTTTTGAAATTTATCAAATTCCAGCTTACACAATTTCGGAAAACATATAAATTAAATATCCATATGATCTTAAAAAATCATAAAATCAGAGTATGTAATAGACAAGACATAAAGGTAGCAATTTCATGAAGAACACGTGCCCAAAAGAGCTTCACACAATAAGATATGGCTCACACAATACCGCATGCAAAATTCGGGTAAAGTCAGATTGCGCAGTTCTTGAAATATTTCGATTAAAATACCCAAATGACCTCCAAAAATTATGAAATTTTACCAGGTTATATTCAAGACCCTAAGGTAGATTTTTATTGAAGATATCTAGACCAGATTCGCTCTAGGTAATTAACTATAGACGGTCGAAGCTCCTGTTCCTAGTACCGAACAGTCCAGTTTAGCTGTCTCCGAAAAATCGAGGTTTCGCCTACTTATCTTTCTTCATTTCCTCTGAAATTTTTATATGTTTTGTCTCAAGAGGTCCCCTACAACTTTCATTAAGGGATATAAGTGAGATTCTCAAATAATAGTAACCATATAGGTCTAAGAAGTCTCGGGAGTCCAGTACCGTATTTCCAGATTTACCGTCTTCAAAAGAAAATCGTTTCACTAGGCTAAACTTGCTAATTTTACCTCAAATTTGAGTATGTTAGTCTTTAGGATGTTCTCTACAACTTTCATGAAGAAGTCGAAGTAAGATTCTCGTCAAAAAGCAACATTCAACACACAAAACCACCAAGAGGTCGATAAAACAGTTCCAGATCTAGCGTCTTCGTAGAAGAAGGGTTTCACCCCTTAAAACTCAGCCACTTTGTCTCAAATTTTAGTATGTTATACTTTGAGATGTTGTCTACAACTTTCATGAAGAAGTAAAAGCCAAAATCTGACTCAAAACCCACATGAAAGCCTCTACAACATTCTGGGTCAGGCGGCACACTCGAAAACAGAACACATTTTCAAGAACAACACACTCAAGCTTCGGTTTCTCACACCCTAAACGTCCGAGATTTACCACCATTCAAACACACAAGCAAGACACAACATGCAAGAGCAGAATATAGATCCCAACTTGCCTTCAAATCAAGCAAACAACGGCACACGGACGGCAACGGACGAGCGGACCTCCCCTTCTCGCGGCTTCCCCCTTTCTCTCTCGGTTCCTCACTCTCTCGCAACCCTCTCTCTCTCTCTCTCTCTCTCTCTCTTGGCTTGGGCGACAGCCCCCATAACCGGTCACTCTCCCTCTTTTGTTTCCCCTAAACCCCATCATTAGTCATGATTAGTAGCCTCCCCAATGGCCAATGCATGGGGTCTTCTTTTTGCCATTTGGCAAGACATGCAAGATGGGCTTGGGAGTGGGCTTGGAAGGATTTGGGCCGGCCTCTCCCTTGTGGCCGACGACAGCTCTTCCTTGGGCTTCAATGGGCCGGCCTTTTGGCCCATCAAAGGTCCATGCTCTTGGGCCTAAGACCCAAGTCTAATTAAATCCCAATTTTTACTTTTAATAATTCACTTTTAATCTTTCTTTTATAGATTTCAAATTTTCAATTTCATATGGCCATAATCTTGTAACATTTAATCTATAGAGATTAAATCTATGAGGTGCATAGCCAAGAATAAATTCTTCTTATTAATTTATCCTATAATACTAATTTTAAAAACTCATGAACACAAGCATATAACTCTTAGTCTTAAGAGAAAACTAATGGCTAAAACATAAACCATAGGTAATTTCATTACCTAATCATGGGCTTTAATACATCATAGGGGTCGTCTTGAATTTTTGGGATGCCACAATTCTCCCCTCCTTAGAGAATTTCGTCCACGAAATTAAACGTTACTCATATCCTTTTGAAACAAGTAGGGGTACTTTTCCTTCATCTGATCTTCACTTTCCCATGTAGCTTCTTCCATATCATGATGTCGCCATAATACCTTAATCAAAGGAATCGTCTTAGTCCTAAGAATTTGTTCCTTTCGATCTAATATCTGTACAGGCTCTTCAATGTACCTCACTTTCTCATCCACTTCAATGGCTTCATGATCGAGTATGTGACTAAGATCCGGCTGGTACTTTCTCAACGTCGATACATGAAACACATCGTGCAAATTTTTTAACTTAGGAGGCAGCGCTAAATGATAAGCTACATCCCCTACGCTTTCAAGTATCTCAAAAGGTCCGACAAATCTAGGGCTTAACTTACCCTTCATTCCAAATCGAGATATTCCTTTCATTGGAGATATCTTAAGGAATACATGGTCTCTTACACTAAACTCCAAAGGCCTTCTACGCCTATCTGCGTAGTCTTTCTGCCTACTTTGAGCTGTTTTAAGCCTTTTTCTGATAATTTCAACAGCTTCAGTGGTAATTTGTACCAGTTCAGGTCCTGTCAATTTCCTTTCACCTACTTCATTCCAACAGACAGGAGTCCTACATCTCCTCCCATATAATGCTTCATAGGGAGCCATGCCTATACTTTTCTGAAAACTATTATTATAGGCAAACTCCACCAAATGCAATCTTTCATCCCAATTTCCTTTGAAATCAATTACACAAGCCCTCAACATATCCTCTAATGTCTGGATTACTCTTTCTGTTTGTCCATCTGTTTGGGGATGGAAAGCAGTACTAAACTGAAGTTTAGTTCCTAATGCAATTTGAAGACTCCGCCAAAAGTTCGAAGTAAATCTCGACTCCCGATCTGAGGTAATAGTTACTGGAACACCATGTAAGCGTACCACTTGACTTACATATATGTCCGCGTATTTATCCATTGGGTAGTCCATGCGAACTGCTAGGAAATGAGCAGACTTAGTTAAACGGTCCACTATAACCCAGATAGAGTCATGACTGCTTGTCGTCCTTGGTAATCCTTGTATAAAGTCCATTGTTATATGCTCCCATTTCCATTCTGGGATGTCTAATGGTCTCAAGAGTCCTGCAGGTTTACGATGTTCCGCTTTTGCCTGTTGGCACGTCAAACATTGAGAAACGTGCTTAGCCGTATCTGCTTTCATACCATTCCACCAAAACTGCTGATGTAAGTTCTTGTACATCTTTGTACTACCTGGATGAATACTATAATTACTTTTATGTGCCTCCGACAGAATTTCCTTCTTTAAATCTTCGTTGTCGGGAACACAAAGTCGTCCTTGGCATTTTTCAAAGTTAATATCTAAGTTCTACCATAAGTCAAGGTGGCTTAAACTATTTTTCACATGTTTCTTTTCAAGGTGTTTCAATCCCAGAGGCACAGTGAACCAGTGAACCAGTAGAGCGCTAGCAAGGTACCCCGGTACTCGACTCATTCAATGTATACGGCAGCTACGTAGGCAGCCAAGAGGTGTGGTTCAGGATTGCAACACTGTTTTGAAGAACTGATACAGAAGAACTGGAACAACTCGAATTTAAGTCAATCTTGGATTTACTAAGATCAAGTCATGACCGAATGCCTGGTCATATTGCAGGGGTAATCCGAACTAAAAAGGCTGTTGAAAGGATTTTTCCGGTCACTAGGCCCTTCACGCCAGACGACTGACTTTGTTTTCGTGAACTGTTTTTGAAGCTTCAATGGCTACCCTTGGGTTAGATTATTCAACACAGTGAGGTCTCTCTTGAGCTTCTTTAAGTGGGCCAAACACATGTATTTTGTTGGAGAATGCTGAAATAGTTGTGCAAAGGGCTTTTTATTGTCTATTAAGTGATGCTTGGTTGTACAAGTTATGGATTCGAGTTGTGTTGGAGTATTTGACTCCTCATTCACCAAATTGTAATTTCTCTTTTGAAATCCCAGTGAGGCTTGGGGAGTGGACGTAGGAACCGAATTTGGGCCGAACCACTATAAACTGATTGAACATATTCTCTTTTCATGCTCTTATATTTGATTTACTTGACTTGTTTATATGATTGTGCTTATGCTCGGGGGTATAATTTGCTATATCTGTCCCACTCAGGATTCGAATTTAAGTAATATTCATACGCCAGTTCCGAAGTTTTCTTCTAAGCCTTTTGTTGTAAATTCTTGTATAAACATCGACAAATTTGGGTGAAGACAGATGTGTACTTTTTGAATTGGAAACCTTATTCTCCTAAGATCCAAAAGTAAAAAGACTTATAGAAATTTTAGGGTTATTCTTGGAAATGGTTGTTATGATCGACCATAGACAAAATTCTTTCTTCAGTCCCCTATTTGTCTATTAGTCACAGCTACTTGCTAAGTTATATGCAAACATTTTAGGTATCTATCGCTTGTGTTTGAGGGTTTTCGGTGAATCCCATGTTGCCCTGCCTCGCAAATGGACTTTGCATTAGGTGCACTTCTTGTAAGTGCTATGGCTAGACACAACAACGTGCCCTAAGTAGCCGATCTCCCGCTAGAAAAGATAGTGTAGGCAGGCAACACTTCTATTTTCTGAATGGCCATCCTAGAGGTTGACTCGACCTGATGAAGTGTCAATGTTCGAGACTTGCCTGGGTTAAAAAAGTTGATGCGAGGCCACCTCGACCTCTGGTTACTTTGCCTCTCTTGCAGTAGTTCTAATTATGATGTGTTAATGGTGAACATGCTTTTCGATTGCACCTTGTACTTGTGACATTATTAATTTTTTTGGTAAGGTAAGTAATATATTGACTTTAAACTACAAACTAGACAACAGAGGAATCTCGGCACCAAAAAACTTACACTCATAAAGACAAACATGTCAAAACGAGTGGAAGGGTGTCGAGAGAAAAAAAAGAACAACAAAAGCCAACTTACGGCAACTAAACAGCCACCCAGCGTTAACTAGCAGCCAAACAGTGGCATCAAACAGGAAGGAACAAGGACAGGGAGTCCAGATAGCAAACTGCAGCAACCCACAAAGCGGCACAACAGCAAAGCAGCAGCAGCGTTCTGGGAACCAGATCTAGTCCCCGAACTCAATGAGCCTTCCAACCCGCAGCAGTAACACCTCGGAAGAGAAAAAGATGGATCCAGGCCCCAGCTTCGGTGAATGCTCCCACCCGCAACTGAAGACACAAGCAACCCTCCAGCAAGCTCTAGGGAAGCCCTGATGCCTTAGCCAAGGAGGAGAACACTAGGGGGAACATAGCTCAAGTTGAAAAGATAGAAGGACTAAGAATCTAGCATTGTTGCATCCTCCTATTGGTGGGGTTATCCGGGACCTGTAGGAAGGTCATAGCTTTGTCCCTGACAACCTTGTCTAGGCACTTCTTTATAGTCGGCAAAGAAGGTTTGCAATCATGGAAGAGGATGTTATTCCTTTCCTTCCAGATAATATTGCATAATGCTCCAAAAGCATACTAAGCAAGAGATTGGTGGAAGGAATCTCCTGATAGGTACTTTATGGCCCATCAGAGGTTATCCAACCAGGAATTGTTCTGCCAAGGTAGGTTGCATCTTGTAGCCTAGTAGATAGCACAAGCACCCATGATGTGACAACCAAAGAAGAGGTGATCAATAGAAACTGGCCGACATTCACAAAAAACACATCAAGCATTCGAAATTCTGCCATAGTTTAGAAGCAAGATCTAGGTGGGCAGTCTATTTCTAGTAATTAACCAAAGGTGAAATTGGAATCGGGGAATCGACGTGCGGTTCCATATAAAGGATGCCTAAGGTACCAAGCGGCCTCTTGGCCGAATATTATCCCAAGCAGAGGTGGCTGTAAAAACTCCCAACGGGTGTCCGATCCACCGAAAGCAATCATCATCTTGGCTTAACATAGGATGCGGCACATGCCAAGAAGCTAGCGTGTCATGGACCCTAGATGCCGAGGATGAGTGAGTAAAGAAGTCAGCAATTGTGGCATTCTTAGGGATACCTAAGCGATATATGTCAAGGCCAGAGAAACCAAGCTCAAAGGGCCTCTGGGGTGCCAATTATCAATCTAGAATGAGGCAGCACAACCATTTCCCACTCGCCACCCAAACAAGTGGCGAAAGTCCTGCCGGAGGTCTAGTATCTTCTTCCACAACCACAAACAACAAGTCGGTTTACCCGATATCCAAAAATTCTTTTTCTTCAAGAAATTCGAGTGGATCCATATACATCACAAAGACTCCTTATCTATGAATGGGAGAAGTACGCTATCAGTGCCATAAGTTGTGTACGGAGCTCACTTTGGTGCCAAAAGTTTCCGTCGGATCACTTAAGTGCAAAAAATTTTGAAAAACCATCATTTCAGTGCCAACGCCGATCCGGTTGGCCGGAAATCCGACGTGACAGTTTTTTATTAATTTTTGACGCTGATGTGGCTGGCCGGAGAGTACAGTCAGCATGTAAACCACCAAACGACGTTGTTTGGCATCTTAACCCCTGAGTCGAAACCCCAAATCCCTAAATCAAGAGAGAGAGAGAGAGAGAGAGAGAGAGAGAGAGAGAGAGCCATGGCGGCGTCATCTTCTTCCCCGAAGAACAACACCAGCCCCAGCCACTCTCTGAGCAGAGCCCAATCCACCATCTCCATCTGCGCTCCCTTTGTTTCCCTCGCACTCCTCGTCTTCTCTCTCTCTTTGCACCTTCGACCGCCCTTCTTCCTCCTCCTCCTCCGCCCTCGCCTCTTATTTTCCCATCACTTCTTGGCCGAGCGATGGTGGCCGAGCAAGCTAGGTCGGCGAGGATGAACAAAAAAAAAACCCTAATTTCAATCCCAAATGAGCTGTGCGGCATCGTTTTTCCTAAGCCATCCACGTATGACGGCAAAACGACGTCGTTTTATTAAGTAGGACGGAAAATGACGTCGTTTAAAGGGTTTATCGATTTTTTTTTTTAAAATATAAAAGCCACGTAATAATTTTGGCCGGAATTTCTCGCTGGTGGTACCAAAGTGATCGTTTTTCCTCCGATTTGGCACTTAAGTGATCCGATAGAAAATTTTGGCACCAAAGTGAGCGCCGTACACAACTTATGGCAATGATAGTGTACTTCTCCCTCCGTGAATAGGTTCCATATGTGTTTGAGCATAGCTGCTTTGTTGCACTCCCACAATCTACGAATGCCTAGGCCACCTTCATCCTTTGGGAGGCACACATTGGTCCAAGCAACTTTCGCACCTCCTGGTCCAAGCTCAGGACCCTTCTAAAGGAATTGCCTAAGGACCTGTTCTATAGTATCAAGAACAAACCTAGGTAAAATGAAAACGTTCGCCCAGTAAAACCTGGATCGAGTGAAGAACTAACATGATCAACTGGAGGCGGCCCACAAATGAGAGGAAGCGTTGGATCCACGATTGCACTCTCGACGTGATTGCATTAATCAACGCTGGTCAGTCAGTCTTAGATAACCTAGATGCAATAATAGGCACTCCCAAGTACCGAAATGGTAGGGAACCTTCCTAGAAACCAAGGAAGTTCTCGAAGCTGGACCAAGAAAGAGATGGGACACTAGAGAAGAAAATCTCGCTCTTGTCCAGGTTCAAGGCTAGGCCACTCCACTGAGAGAACCAAGTAATACCATCCTTGAGCAAGGATAAGGGCATGTTCGCCTCCGAGAAGAGTAGAACATCATCTGTAAAAAATAGGTGGGACAGCCGAGGGTGCTTGCATCTCTAGAAGAATTTAAACTCAGGCCGCTGGATATGGAGATTAAGGATCCTTGTGAATACCTCCATTACCAACGTGAACAGGTATGGGGACATGGGATCCCCTTGTCGGAGTCCCCTGCCACTCGGGAAAAAACCATGAAGCTCTCCATTTAGAGAGACAAAAAATTTAGGCGTTCAAACACACACCATCATGAGTTTAATCAAGTGCTCAGGTATTCCAAAGGCTTGCAATGTTAGTTCTAGGAAGTCCTAGTTAACTGTATCATACGCCTTGTAGAAATCTACCTTGATAACACACTTGGGTAGGTAGGGTTGTTGAAGCTCCTGAATTAGCAAAATATTATCACTAATGCGTCTTCCCTTAACAAAAGCATTTTGGGGAGGATTGATAATAGAAGGCAGAACGGAAGCCAACTTATTAGCCAATATCTTTGTGATGCATTTATACACAGTATTACAACAAGCAATTGGTCTATAATCGTTTGCGAAAGTTGCGTTGTGATGTTTAGGTACAATGACTAAGATAGTATTGTTGATCTCATTGAGGATTTTACCTAAACTAAAGAAGTCCCTAACCGCCAGGATCACCGACGGGCCGACTACATCCTAGCTTTGTTTGAAAAACTCGGCGCCAAAACTGTTCGGGCCTAGAGCCTTTCCTACTGGTAGTGAGAACGTGGAGTCGTGTATTTCCTCATCCGTAATAGGCTTGACCACTGATCGCATCTGATCCTCAGAAAGAACGCGGTCCAACACCGCTTTAATGTCCTATACCGAGGGTAAGGGATCCAGGGCGGAAGGCGCCAATAGGTCTTCAAAATGAGAAACAAATTTCTGTCTCACACTAGTAGGGTCTAAAATCAGGGTCCCTTCGTCATCCATCACCGATAGGATTCTGTTTTGGAGGTGCTTCTTATCAACGGAATGATGGAAAAACTTAGTATTAAGGTCTCCCTCTTTGAGCCACTGGATTCTGGATTTCTGCTTATAGAACAATTTCTCCTGGAGGCAGAGATCCGAGAAAGCATGGACTTGGTCCCTCTCCCTATCAGCCAAGGCCAGGTTGAAAGGGTCCATAAGAAGAGCATTTGGGATGGAATCTAGAGTAGTCCTAGCTTCCGCTGTCCTGGAGGAGATGTCAGAAAAAGAGTCCCTATTGAGGTGTTTAAGCCTCAATTTCAGCAGTTTGAGTTTGCTGTATAATATATACATAGGCGATCCCTTCACCGGGGAATCCCAAGCTTGTCGGACTATCAACTTGAAAGACGGGTGAGTCATCCAAAAGTTGAAAAATTTAAACGGCTTTCTTGAGTTTGGAGCGTGAAGGATTCTTATAACCATGGGAGAATGGTCAGAAACACCGAATGGTAGGAAAAAAGCCTCAGAAAAGGAGTAAACTCTACTCCACTGGGTGTTCACAAGAACTCTGTCAATTTTCATTTGTTTTCGGTTATCCCCCGAGAATGTGGCCCAAGTGAATCTACAGCCAACATACCTCAAGTCATCTAGTTCCGCTTGACGAATGCAGTTCCCAAATTCATCAAAGGAAGACAACCAAGTAGAGGAGCCACCGACATGATCAGACGGATCCCTAATGGTGTTGAAGTCACCTGCAATTACCCAAGGGATATCAACATCAAGGAGCTATTGTGGATAATAACTTGCCATAGGGATCGTCTAAGAACAAAAGTGTGTTCAGCGTATACCACGGAACGATGAAAAGTTGTACTCGACTCGAGGCACTTTAAGCTACCATGGATGGCCTGAGAGGATGCCGAGTGAGTATCAAACTCCATTAGCCTGGGGTTCCACCCAATCCATATTCTTCTTCTAGGAGAAATATCATAGTTAGCCTTCCAACTCCAGCCAGGAGCTATCCCAGCCGAAATAACAGGAAACATCACAGCAGAGGACTTGGTTTCCAAAATGTCAACACAACAAAGGTTATTGACTTTGATGAGATTCCTAATCTCAACTTGCTTTATGGGATCACCTATACCCCTTATATTCCACACAACTATATACATATGTACATGAAGGGTAAGGCCTACCACTTTTTACCTCTTTTCTTTTTCTTTGAGATAGCTTTGGGAAAAGGGCTTTCGGAAGAGCGAGATGTCAAAGCCCGCAACTTGCATAACACTCATCTATTTTTTGGGGGGGGGGGGAGGGCATCATCTCCAAGGCGGGGGAATATGCGCACCAGCCTCCTCGGATTCGAGCCGGATCACTAGCCTCCTTGTCAGGTTCATCCTCCGAGATTGAGGAGGTCTCTGATCGCAGTCTAAGAGCCATCGAATTAGGGGTAGGTAGGGAGCTCTCTGGGGGTGTGACATCCAGATTTTTCAATCCTGTCTTCTATTGAATAAATCGGGCATTTTATTGACGCGCCTATAGGGCTATTCTCAGAACTGATCATTCTTGAGATAACTAGACTATCTGGGGAAATTATTAAGGAGTTTTAAGGCAATAAACTTGAGAACTCGATCAGGAATCGGCTTCTCGACCGTGTCCATCTTTAGAGGCCATTACGGCACAGTTAAAAATCAATTTAAAATCAGAGATAAACTGGATCGACAGAGAAGTGTGGCTAATCGTGGGTGACACCACTAAATTGGAAAATTCTCGTTGATCGGCACTAGACTGATTTTCTTATTGTTTTGGTACCCTATGTCCGTATTTGGATCATTGAGATTTTCACGACAACCGAGAGTCGCCAATGAGTCCAGTGGGTTCATAGTGGCTGGAAGAAAATCGACCACGGGTCATTTGTACTTAAAAATTTCTAAAAGTTACCCGGTATTCTAGGTCACGCTAAAAACACACCAAATTGAAATTAACTGTGAATTCAAGTCCGATTTCAGAAATTGAAGTTTCTATCGTGTCACAATAAATTCTAGGAGTGTCGACTGAGTCTCAGAAGATTTTTTTGACGCTCGACACTTTTCAGAAAAAAGTCATCGCATGGTCGTTTTTGTGCAGAACAAGCTGAGGATTAGTTTTGGATGCAAAATTGAGATGCAAGATGGGTTCTTGGACGAGGAAAATTATCAATTGAGGTATTGAGTTACCAATTGAAATTATGGGAATCAATTGGATGTGAATCAAGAGAGAATTGATGTACAATTGAGTCCATCCTCCCCCAAATTCGTGTACCCCCACCAAGCCACAACCTTTGGACCATTCTTCTAGAAGAGGTGCATGTGTGGTTGATTGTGGGCTAAGGATGATACTTGGCTAAGATTGAGTCTAAAGGGATAGACTTGTGGAAAATATCAAGCCAAGGGCCCCCACCTCTCCCTCATCCTCTCCCTCAAGCTGTTGTGGACTGCCTCTCCTCCATCCTCCTTGTTGTGCGACGCCTATAGCTGAAGAAGACCGAGCAACCCAGCAGCTGCAACCGCTCTGCTCCACCACCGTTTGCTCCCCCACTTTCCTTTATCTTGCGCTACCAGCAGACCAAGGAGAAGACCGAGCAGCCCACTGAAGACCCCACGCGGCCGATTGCATCATCCCATCTCCACCAGCATCTTCGGTGGAAGCGAAGCCACGCATCCAGTCAATCACTGCTTTGCTCCTCTGCGCCGATCTCTCCTCCACGCTGCCACCTGGCCGCGTCTGCCCCTTGTTCGGTCAACAAAGTAGCGTTGAAGACCACCGAGCGGGCTTCAATCTGCGTGTCCTTCTCCCATTTCACTGCTTTAGCCATCACCGAAGACACTTGCTGCTTTCCTCTGAATCCCCACCAACCTGTGTCTCCATTGAGCAAATTCCAGCATCCGCGTGGTCTTCGATAGCATCGATGTTCACGTTTGTCCTCTTGCGCGTGTCTTCGGCTAGTTGAAGCCCTCGAGTCCAGCAGCCAACACCCACAGCTGCTTTCGTCCGTTCCTCTCCACGATCTTCGATTTCTGCTGCAGCCCATTCATCGAAGACAGGCCCACATTTTCTTGAAGCAACCCAGCAATATCAACCCAGAAAAGTCTAGTGAAGCCCCGCGAATTCAGCCCAGCGTCTTGGGCCTGGTTCGTCAGCCCACGAAATCTTTTGTTTTCAACCCATAAGACCAAGAGGCCCAGCAACGCGAAGCCCAGTCGTGAAGCCCAACTTCGGTGAGCCCAATTCAACAAGCCCAAGCCCAAGAGTGAGCCCAGTCCAGCGCAAGAACAAATTTCAATTGGACTGAAATTTGTTGGGCCAAGTTTAAGGCCCGGTCCAAGCCCGCCGGTGTCGTCGCGAACCCAAGTTCGGTCGCTGTCGCGGTGTTCCAGTCTCCGCTTTTAATCAAGTGAGTTTAGCTCACTAATCCTTACTTAGTTTGCTAATGATGCTTAAGGTTGATTAGTGTTAATTAAGTAGAATTAGGTGGTTAGATTAGAGTAGATTAGTGATTATTAATTAATTGTGATGATGTTAGGATTATGGTTAATGCATTTAGCTAGATGATAGCTTATAGTATTTATTAAATGCATTTCGGGATCTTTTCTGACCCGTCTCGGGCTCCAATTAGGTATTACGGGCATAAATTGGATTTTTAGTAATTATTTATTAATTTTCGAAATTAATTTAATTAGTTATTTATTTTCCGGAAATTCAACCGGGATGATCGGTGACCCGAATTTTATGCTGATTATCGTGGTGCAGACTGTTTATTTATTTGAGCTCTACGTTGTGCTGAATTGAATTGTTTGTGATATTTCAAGATTTTATTTTAAATTGTTTGAAATTGAGCGATCGATTGGTAGATGGCCGAGTATGGGTATATAGTGCCAATAATGCTTTGATGGGCTATATAGTTGAGAGAATTGTGCGAGTGAACTAGAAATACTCTTGGCTGAGACCAATCAGGTACGATGTTATTGGACATACGTGGTTCGATGATCAAGGATATCATTGGCGAAAACAACGCCTTAAAGAACGCATGTAAATGACTTATGGACATACGTGATTCGGTGATTAAGGATATCACTGGTGAAAATGGCGCCTTAAATAACACACGTTGCTGTCTATTATCTACATCACCTTGGCGAAAACGACGCCCTAGAAAAGGCACGTGGTTCGGTGATTGGGAACATCACTAGTGAAAACGGCGCCTTAAAGAACGCACGGTGTCGGTGATCGGTATGTCAGTTGGCGAAAACAACGCCCGAGAAAATATGTGTGGTCTGATGACCAGGTATACCATTTGGAAATCATGGTATGAGTGAAAATGACTCTGAGACGGTTTAACTGACCTATAATCGACTAGGTTGATAGACCAATGATTTGGTCTAACGTCGTAAATTGATTGAATATTTGATGTGATATATGAGGCATCTGTGTATAACCTTAAATTGCAGGTTGGGACTGAGGCCAAGGTAAATCTTCTGACTCGTGCTGTGCTTAGGCAACCATGTAGCGTATTGGTTTACTAATCGAGTCTTAGGGGGTAGAACTCGCTGAGACGTTGTCTCACTGGTTATTATGGCAGCGCATGGTAACGTTTCTATTTCTCAAAATTTCTGTTCTTTTGTTGCTTGGAACAAAAAAAGAATAGAAATCCGTTTGGTAACGCCAAGTTGTTTTTCTATTCCCCGGAATAGAAAGTTAGCCCGGGAATAGATTTGGAGCAGAAACGAGAAACAAAAAAAAAAATTACTTCTTGTTCCCGGAAACAATTTTTAGAAATAAGTCAATTTTTTTTTTCTTTTATTCTTCTCTCTTGCTTTGCGGTCGCCTTCAACCGCTTGGAGCCACCGTCGACCGTCGGCCACCACCGCCCACCGCCGCGGTTGCCGCCGGTTGCCGGCCGCCGCCCGACGTCGATCACCGCCCGTCACCGGCCGCTTGCCACCGCTGCACGACTGCCGGCCGCCGACCGTCATCGTTGACCGCCGCTGCACAGCCCATCGGCCGCCAACGACCGCCGACCGCCGGAGGCGGACGGGCGGCCACGGGAGGTGGCAGTCGATGGGCTGTGCGGTGGCGGTCGGTGGTGACAGCCGGTGGCCGGCGGTCGTGCAGCGGCGGCGGGTGGAGTTAGTGGTCGGTGATCCGTGAGCAAGAATAAAAAACGAATAAATACAAAAAAGAAACTGTTGCGTTACCAAACGCATTTCTATTTTTTTTCTATTCCAAGAGTAGAAATTTTGTGTAGTTACCAAACATGTTATTTTACTCAGAAATTGTTCCCTGGAATAGAAATAGAAAAAACTATTTATGAAAAAAAAACTATTTCCCAACCAAGAAGCGTTGTCATGCGTAGCCTATATAATCATTTCAAGCCCCTAAATGGTAGCACCTCCACCTCCTCATTCTGCTATGCATTTCGGTATTCCCCATGAGATGACCGAGTTAGAGATCCACTTCCATTTTCACCCTCACTCTGAAGGATTAGAGTATGTCCTGGTTAAGTCGATCGTTTGGGTTGACGTGGGACAGACTGATCTGAGGCCCCATAATTATCGGTCGTGGTACCGTGAGTACTTTGACGGGCGAAGAGAGGGACCCATTCCAGAGAGTGACGTGCCTGTGTACATTCTGGAAGAGGCATTTAGGGAGGGTACAACAGACCATAAGAATGGGTCGGTTGTGGATGTTAAGGACCCGACGCTTGAGGATGAAGCTTGTACTCCCGTGTACTCGGTCGATGATGACAACTGGAATGGAGATGACGGCGAAATCGTGGAGCAGGAGGAGGAGTGGCAGGAGAATGAGCCCATGGAGGAGGTACCTGAGGACGAGCCGGCAGCTGAAGCCGAGGATGATCATGAAGAAGAAGAAGATGATGAAGAGCTAGAAGAAAACGAGCTGAGTGAAGAGGAGTCAGAGGAGGATCAGGATGACCCTGAGTATGACTCAGATGAGGATTGAGATCCCATCCTGTTTTGCAAACTATGAGTTTTAATCGGTGTACAGTAGATAAGACTCGTGAATAGTATTGTAAAATATACTATCTAGTTTGCTTGTATAAAAGTGTGGTTGTGAATTTCAGTATGAAAAATATAGCCTGCTTTTCTATCCCATTGTTTTATTATCCGGGGATTTATAACTGCTTCTGCATGCATAATTAAAATGAAAGGGTCGGCGATGCGTCCTAGGACGTCGCTATTAATCGACCAGGTGAGGGATGGGCACGTATTCGAGGATCAGGGCATGACAGGGGGAGCATCCGGCAAGGATCTCTCAAGAGTCCCACAACTATTTAATGTAGTACCCTTTATAGCAAGAGGGGCTTGGGCTTAGACTTATCTAGAGGAGGGGGGCATGAGTAGAAGAAGAGGAAGCTCGATGCCTGTTCAGCTTTCCTCGGACTTCCTGCCATTCATCCTCTGTCTGAGCTACTGCAGGCTGTCCAACAACCATAGGAGCTTTCCCAGCAGCAGAAGAAGACTTTAGATCAGTAGAGGGAGCAATTTCAGACGGTGGGTCAGCATTGGAAGGAGCACACTTATGTCCGAAAGAACCACAAGAGGGACATACAATTGGTTTCCATTCGTACTCAACCGAGACCAGCTTGGTTTCTCCATTTAGCTAAATCGGAATGGATTCATAAGCAACATGCTTCGCATTGATTTCCACACAAACACAGGCGTAGGAAATCATCCTCATGAGCTTCGTTTGTTGATCGACATACAACGGCTTGCCGATAGCGCTAGCTACAACACTAATAAACACCAGAGAGAGTATGGGATGTTTCTCAATCGCACCCAAACAGGAACAATCTTGTGGAGGCCTCTCTTGAGTTTCATTAGTGGGTGCCACTGTTGGAGGATAAGAGGGACTTTTGACACTATGATAGGCCCTCATTCTAGTATCTTCCTCTGGAACTCAAGATCCGGTATATGGAAGAAGGAAAAGCCATTGTCGTTTGCCATGACTTCCAGCAAGTGAGGTCCCCGGATATGCCTTAGGGCTATCTCTGTTAACTTGAAAGGCAATTTCTTCCCAACAAAGTAGCCCACTAAGCATTCTCGCCACTTGGGGTTACTGGCTTGAAGGATCTCATTCGAAATTTGCACAACCGGGCTGTTGTTAACGAGGTCAAGTGGCATGTAGGTGAGGTCGTATCCCTTAGTGGCTGATTTTGCCACATTAGCCTAGGAACGGACTATTGGCCGGCTTGCATCAAGGCCAGACTTCTTCAGAGATTGTGCTGGGTTTGCCTCCCCATGGATTGGGCTTCTTCGAGGACCATTTAGAGGTTGAAACGAATGACCGGGTTCAAGAGGGGCTACAGGTGGTTGGGCAAGGACGCCAGGTTGTCCAGCTTTTGGGGTACCCGACTTACCCCTTTTATGAGGAGGCCGAGAGTTCCTTCTCCTGCTTCGGCCCCTTCGTCCTGTCGCAAGATTGAGGGGTGGACCATTTGGATCAACAGGTATAGTCGGTGTTACCAGCGCTCCTATGTTGTGCTGGGCCCCCACCAAATTCGCATTCTCAAAGCCAGGAATGTCCATTGTCCAGGAGAGAACAAACCCAACCAGACCAGGAAACAACAGAGATCCACGAGACCTAATCCGAGATAGCCATATTTACCTGAGTAATGCGTCCCAATGGAAAAGCTTATGTGGAAATGGAGATGGAGGCAGGACAAGACAAGCCTCCAAGAACTAGCTCCAACGAACGGTCGGAGCTTCGGGGAACAACAAAAGTGCAGACCGGGTGAACAGGGACCTTCGCGCCCAGCTTGAGAGAGATGGGTGAACAGTAACCCAAGACTTTTGTGGTTCTTTTATTATTAATTTATTCTTTACTGGCCTAGCGAAAAATAAATAAATAAGGATGTTAGACATATATACATCGGAATTAAACCTAAGTTGAAAAGAGTATTTTACAAATCCATGATGTGCCAATAAGTTTTAGGAAGTTAATATCGTTATAATAGAAGTCACCGACACTGAACTATTGACGACTTCCAAAAGGGCAAAAGTCAAAGTGCATCGCCACTTGGAATAAAAAATGAATTCCGCCAGGTTCTTTGTAACACACCACGCGAATACTGAGAGCCCCACCTTGGCTGGAAAGTCCACATCTTGACATCCCTCCCTCGCCCCTCTCTCTCTCTCTCTCTCTCTCCAGAGTCCATATTTTCAGCCGTGCGAAGCGCGAGGAATAGGACAAGGGGAAGAGACCATGTGGCGTCAATTGCAGAGACGAGGGGGCGCGGCCGAATTCGCTTAAAGAATTCGACCAGCGATCGCTGCCAAGGCAGAAGCTACACCGAGAACAGTCCAAGATGGCCGAGAAATATCAGGAAGCATAGTTTATTTTGATGGTACAGGACGCGGAAGGAGCTCTTGTGTCAGAGACAGATGGCGGAGATAATCTCCAGCCGGCCCCGTCAATAGATTGCTTTTGTTATATGCACTGAAATCGTTGTCCCTCTAAGTGGGTTCTTATAAATGTGGCTGCTTTCTGCTTGCATTTCCGTGTCGGAGCACTTGTGGGAGGTAAAGCTTCAAACTTTTCATTCTTTGTTTAGTTCTACATCTTGTGCTTCGTTTTTTCTTGCATCTTCGATTGATTCCTGTGTTCTTGATTGGTACTTGGCATATCAGTTATCACTGATGCTGGTGTGATTTCTTGTCTCTTTGATTGTACATATCTTGATTGATATGTTATGTTAGATTGTCATCTAATTAATCCTGTAAATAGTCTGATTTACTCTCCATTATTGTATAGATTAAATATACAGAAAATACTCCAATTCACTTTTCTGCATTATTCTTAAAGTTATTCTGAATATACGGTGATCATTCGATTCATATTCTGAATTTCTTCCTTTATGTTCTTTAATTTGGAAATGGACAGTTCCTTCACCTATCTTAGCAACCTTAACATTACGCTACCTTTAGTAGTTAAACTCGTGGCTTTCTTGCAGGTCCCGTCATTTGGTACTGCTAGATGATTTGGTTTGACCCAGAGACTAATATGGATGAACAGAGTGATGGCCCTGCTCCTAAGTGGAGTAAGGGCTCTCCAATTTTGATCACTTTCATCACCATGTTTTTAGTATGCTCTCCCATCTTATCTGTCGAGTGTACTGCAATCAGTGTATGGCCAAAACCAAGAGAATTTTCGTGGCCAACTCAACAGGCGGCCTTATTGTCTCCTTCTTTTACCATTGAATCTCCCCATCACCAATGCCTCTCAACTTCTGTTAAGCGCTATCTTCATCTCATTCTCTGCGAGAATTTCCATCCTCTCTCCGATACGCATGCCAACCTGACGGATGGCCCCACTTTGCAAACTCTGGTTGTACTGGTCAATGATCTAGTTGCTCCTCTCAGCCATGGCGTGAATGAATCCTACAGCCTTAGCATCCCCACCTCAGGTGATAAAGCTAGCCTGTGTGCCGAGACAGTATGGGGTGCTATGAGGGGTCTTGAGACATTCTCCCAGCTTGTGTGGGGTAAGCCCTCAATGGTGGCTGTTGGAGTGGAGGTGCGGGATTGGCCAATCTTTTCTTATAGAGGGATATTGCTGGATACCTCGAGAAACTACTATGAAGTTGAAGACATCCTAAGGACTATTGGAGCAATGAGTGCCAACAAGCTCAATGTTTTTCATTGGCACATCACTGACTCGCAGTCATTCCCTTTGTTGTTGCCTTCAGAACCCGATCTAGCAGCTAAGGGAGCCTATGGGTCTGACATGCAATACTCGCCAGCTGATGTCAGGCGGATCGTTGAATTTGGCCTGGAACATGGGGTTCGTGTATTGCCAGAATTAGACATGCCTGGTGGGTGGATTTATAATACTTACTTCATTGACTATTTCTCTTTCTTCTTTTGGCTAAAATTAGCATCTGCCAAACATAAATTAGTGTACTCAGTTCATCTGGTTTTCCTGATTCTCTGTTTTTCAGGTCCTGTCCTATTATTGACTATCTTGCAAATGAATTGGAGGCTAAAATGAGTTTAAAAATCAATGCACTATCAGCAGTATTCACGTTTTGCAGTAGAAACTATTATTTTGACTTTCAGGGTTCTCTAGGATTGCAACTTTAAGCATTGTGGTATGCTGATCAATCTGATTGAATATACATGTAGATTCACATTTCATGCAGTTGTCGATATTATGAATCTAAATTAAAAATTTGACTGATGGGATCCATATCTGTGACTAAACATTTCTGGATGATGTCTGAAAACTGAAGTCATAAACTTATATAATTAGTCACGCAGAGACCTCATGACTAGATCATTTCTTGTGTACCCATTTCCACTTTAAGGCTCAAAGGGGGGAAGTAAGGAAAACAATGATGCAGATGTATAGCACAATGAAGGTGTCAGGAGTCAAGAAATTATTAAAAACGCACGTAGATATGCGTTGAGACAGGATGACGAATCAGAAAGTTACTACCCTTTACTAACTTTAGTTTAATTCCGATCTGATAATATTCTTACTTCAAGGAATCAAAGACTTCACCCAATCGCCTATTAAACTACTGAAGGATTCTGAGAGAAACTTGTTAAGTGGGAGTTTGACCGAATGAGAAATGTGGACCTTAAGACTGAACTAGTGGCTAGAAATCAAATTTTGATGCTTGTCTATGCAAGAAGAGAAGGATGTCAAATTTGTAGAATTAGTTGTACCAATTATTGCATGAGAAACTTAGGGCTAAAGACATGCATTAGATCAATTTTGTCTGAAAGATAAAAATAAAAATTATACAGTGAGTGAGAGTTTTGATACTATGAGTGCCCTCACTGCAGGAACAAGAAAATTCAGCATATTGCTGAAAAAGAAAGAGAAACAGGGGGAAAAGGTGGGATTGTCATATTACATGCTTTTATCTAAAGAATCACTAGCAATTAGATTAAATGGGAAGCATTTCGATTCATCTGATCATTGTTATTGTTTGAGGAATTATCAATAGTCAATATGAGCATCAACTTCTTGGTGAAATTCATAATTTCAAGATAAGATTAGTATCATTTCCAAATGTAGCACAGTATCTGTCTGATTCTGTTCTGGGCATTTTTCTACTGGTCATCAGGTCATACAGCATCTTGGGCTGAAGCTTATCCAGAAATTGTATCCTGCACAAACATGTTTTGGTGGCCAGCAGGAAGTGAATGGGCAGATCGGCTAGCATCAGAACCGGGAACGGGTCAGCTTAACCCATTGAACCCAAAGACCTATCAAGTTCTCAAGAACGTCATTCGCGATGTGGCGACATTATTCCCAGATCAATTCTACCATGCTGGAGCTGATGAGATCATACCTGGCTGTTGGAAAGCCGATCCAACAATTCAAGCATTCCTGTCGAGTGGTGGCACTCTGAGTCAGCTACTTGAGACGTTTGTGAACTCCACCTTACCTTATATTCTATCTCTTAATAGGACTGCTGTCTACTGGGAAGATGTCTTGTTAGATCCGATTATCAAGGTGGATAAATCACTCCTTCCCCCAGAGCACACCATCTTGCAGACATGGAATAATGGTCCCAATAACACAAAAAAGATTGTCTCTTCTGGATATCGAGCCATCGTGTCATCATCAGATTTCTACTACTTGGATTGTGGGCATGGCGGATTTGTTGGAAATGATAGTCAATATGACCAGCCGCCAGGAAGTAATCAGGGGAATGGTGGTTCATGGTGTGCACCTTTCAAAACATGGCAAACTATATACAATTATGATATAACATATAATTTAACCGAGGAGGAAGCAACACTGGTGCTTGGTGGAGAGGTTGCTCTCTGGTCAGAGCAGGCGGACCCAACCGTTCTAGATGCACGTATCTGGCCTAGAGCTTCAGCAATGGCCGAGAGCATGTGGTCAGGGAATCGGGACAAGAACGGCATGAAGAGATATGCTGAAGCAACTGATCGTTTGAATGAATGGAGGAGTAGAATGGTCAGCAGAGGGATTGGCGCTGAGCCCATTCAGCCCCTTTGGTGCATAAGGAACCCCGGGATGTGCAATACGGTTCATCCATCTGTTTAGTTGCTACTGTGACCACATTAAAATGAAAATGTGAGCTGTTTCGTGTAATCTTACTGCATTTCTTTTCCAATTGTAAAAGCTGAGAAAATGTCCATTTGTTCATCCTTCTATCGGTCTTCTCTTAAATGTGGTCCGTTCAGTTGATCCCTGTCCCTGGTTCAACCAATCATTGATCAGGTTTTTCATGATATATATTAAATTTGCCAATATTAGGTATAAAACTCGACCTCGATTAGGATGGTTGATGTGAGCCCTAGGTATTAATTTTCTTACTTGCAATTTAATCTTTCGCAAGCTGAACTTAGATATTAAAAGAAAAAAAAAAATTGAAACCTGTCATATACAACTTTACAAAATCAAAAGGATGATTCACTTGTTGAGTGGTGTGGAGCTTTTGCTCTCTTTCTATAGAGGGCATGGGTTCAAAACCCACTGCCAGCAATCAGGTCACTTTTTCAGAAATTAACCAGAAGTTGAACTGGGTCACCACTTCGCTCCTCAACCTGGGTCTAATCTGGGTTTTGAGGAGACTCGCTGTTGAAGAAAATCCCTCAACCCGATTCATCCTATTAAGCAGCTCAGTTCAATTCTGTCTGGGTGTCAACAAAACACAAAAGTGGATTTTATTATTGATGAATGAACAAAGCAACGATTTTTTCCACCTGCATATCGAGTTCTACATGATGTCATTTTCTTCAGTTAATTGAGTGAAGGCTGGGTTCATTGTCCTTTGTTTCTTAATAGTTACATTGGTGCTGGAGTAATTGCACCGGATGTAATGAGCCCAATTTTCTCAGATGATTGTATGGTCTATCTCCTCGATGTTAGCCAGATGATAATAGTTAACAGTGCGTCTGGGACTTGCGTACATATGTTTTCTGAACTTGATAGGCGTGCACTGCTATGTTGGAGAATGATTCTATGTGATTCTATCTGAATTACTGTTCGGGATATCTCTATTTTTGTCAATAGCATGTCAAACCAAAGCTCAAATAAGGACACTTTGTGCTTCCGGCATGTGAAGGCTTACGGCTACTGTACAGCTTTTCTGCCTATTTCAGCAGCTTTCATCCTTTCTGTGCTGTCTCCTGTCATGCGTATTGGATTGGAAATAGAGAAAACGAATTATTGTTTAGTCTATCACTGATGTTTCATGTTCTCTTTGAATCCATACGACAATATATCTGAGCATACAGATACATGTCTGTAGGTTTGGATTGAGATCCATCTTTTTAGTAATGAGCATACATTGAGATCTTTATATATTATAACAGCTTGACTCAAGGTTGAACACATAGAGATTTGACACTTATGGGAGCGAAATATTCATAAAACTTCTCTAATCTCTTGCAAAATTAGACTTGTATGCCAACAAAACTCAAGAGAAGCAAAACCTCAAAATTATACACGCAAAAAGCCATAAATCTGGACTTGGTTAGGATAAAAATCTCCCCGAAAAGGGAGAAAGAAACTTCTAAATTTAAGCTAGATCAAAAGAGAAAAGCTTCAAAACGGAAGAAAAGCAAGAAAAATAAAATAGAGAACAATATCAGCCAAAGAAGAAGGGAGAGGAGGGGCAGATCTTGATCAAACCCTCCCCTCCAATTCAAGTTTCTCCTTGGATTCTGTTCTAGAGTATTTGAATGGTGCACAAATTCGCTCCACAACCACTATTATTAGCACTAATCAGAGAAAATCCCTAATTAGCCCCCTAATATTCGACTTTACTGTGTATCTTAATGTGAATTTCTCTCATTTCGTGCCCGTTTCTCTTTATATCAATTATAAAAAACCTTGATAGTGCCACTAACATCAACATCGACATACTTTGACATTAATTTCTTTAGTTCCATGGTCTATGTCTACTCTTATGTATTATGTTGAAACTAAATTGGCTCATTTCAAGTTTATTCATTGATTTGATAATAGAGTGGGCAGAGCGGTTTGCCAAGTTTCCTAGCATTATATTCTTTACATTAATAACAAAAAAAAAAAAAAAAAAATCTTAATATTAACTCACCATCATTTACTATGATGTGTTTTAGTATTCTCTTCAGTTAAATGATTTATGTTTACTCTTTATATACATTTAACAGGTGAATCTAAATTGTCCCGTTCCATAATATCTAATTGGAAAGTATGCATTTTGCTTAAACAAATGCCATATGGATGCACCCTCTCTCTCTTTAAACTTTTTGGTGATTTTACAATGCAATTTATTCAGTCTACTGTTAATAGAATGATTAGTAGCGGAGAATTTATTATCTAAAGGACATATTTATATTGTTTCATGGTACTTGGTATTTGTATTACTTTCTCTAAGTAACTATATGATACGCTATAAACATTGCTTTGAATATAATTAGAGAATCGTATAAATTAGAATTAGAGGATAAGACTGTGAAGGTCTTTTGTCAAAGAGGCAAGTTAGGTAGGGCCTTTTTTCTTCTAAGGGTCCGCTCAACCCTTCAAAGGCTTCTCATTAGATTCGGATCGTCCAGGAGAATAGTGACCATGTTCTTCCAACGTTTCACTCAGCAATTTCCTGGTCTTGTCCTGTTTTATTCCAATTGGCTGTTTGAGCCAGTCTCGACAAAAGGCATTCTAGATATAATGAAGTCCGCATACAATATTTGATATATTGAATGTCGAAATACTCGTTATTAGTACCTTTATCTCCAAAAAAATATGACCCACTTGAGACATTATTCAAAACAACAATTTTGTAGATGGGCCTTGATATGTTTGGCATGACTTGAAATGTCATGTCCATTTTTCATGCACATTACAGCAGTTACTCTAGTCTCTAATGCTTGTAGTTATGTGAAATAGACACTTTGAATGATAATTTCATTTCCAAATTATCAGATAGTCGGCTCTTAAATTTTTTCTATGGCAAGCACAGAAATATCACGAACAAGTCTCTTCTATTGCGTCTCAAAGTTATGAAGCTACATTGGCATTGTTTGTCCCAAATGACTATAAAGACAAATAGCTCAACTTAACGTCTAAAAGTAAAAGTCAAAATAAGATATCTTGGCGTTTCCATGAAGTTTTCTAAACAGTAGACCATACCTTGTAGCGGGTCGACCCCTCTCTCTCACTCTCTCTTTTCTCACGACCTTGTTATGACAGTACAATGCCAAGAACTTTCTTATGATTTCACTACTGAAAAAAAGCCTATAAATAGAGTCTCGCAAGTGATGGCAAACACACGCACAATTCCATCCAAAACCAAAGTGCAATCTCCATAAAAGTTTCCGCAATGGCATATCCTAAGTTCTTAACTACAATCTCATGCCTGCTTCTTGTTTCTCCCTTCTTCCAATCGGTCTTAGCCCACTCTGATGACCAAAAGAAAAACCCATTTGAGTTCAAGCATCTACAAGGATGTCACAAAGGGGACAAGGTCAAGGGTCTCTAAGAGCTCAAGCAATACTTCCAAAAATTTGGATACCTAAACTATAACCGATCCAACCTCCCAGCCAACGCCGATGACGAGGGCTTTCACGAGCCTTTAGAGTCCGCCATCAAGAAAACTAACTCAACTATTACTTGAAGGTTACTGAAAACTTAAATTCCCAAACAGTGACTATGATGACTATGCCTCGGTGTGGTGTTATAGACATTGTCAACGGCACCTCTCGAAGGCGGTTCGGCAAGAGAGGGACTCGCCACGGCTTGAGTAATTTCCACACTATTGGCCACTTTACTTTCTTCGATGGGAATACCAAATGGCCATCCTCAAAGTACCACCTCACCTATGCCTTCTATCCCGAGACCCGGGCCGACGTGGTAGGCCCCGTCTCACGGACTTTCAAGTCGTGGACCTCGCCAACGCACTTCACATTCTCCCAATCCCAAAACTATGAGTCTGTGGACATTAAGATCACATTCGTGAGGAGGGACCATGAGGACGGCGCCCCGTTCGATGGCCCCAATGGAGTCATAGCCCACGTATTTCAACCGACCATTGGTATGTTCCACTACAACGCGGACGAGCCGTGGTCCGTGGGTCCAGTCCATGGTTCGTACGACATGGAGACCGTGGCTTTGCATGAGATCGGCCATCCTCTTGGGTTAGGACATAGCTCAGTCGCGGGGCTATAATGTATCCAACCATGAGTTCCAGATTCAGCAAGGGCTTGCATGGCGATGATGTTCCGGGAATCAAAACCTTGTACGGCGTTTGATTAGGTTAGAGTATCCATGCAGCCTTTCGCTTGAGCAGATTAAGTGAAGGATGTTAGGCTGAACGTTACCAAAATAAATGACTTAGCTAAGTCACGCGTGTTGTTTAGGCCATTTCGAGGCTATAAACTCGAGAATTAATCACAATTTCGTGAAATAGAAGACTGAAATAAACGTTTAATTTTGAATAATGCCTTTTGCTATCAACGTGACACACGCTTCTTCACGATAAATTTACATCAAACCCATTTTCTGCTTTTGGTTCATTCAAAATAGACTCAAAGGGAAGTTCTTTTTTGGAAAACTCATTACCTCGGGAACCAACATAAATCTTTTAACGATCATCTGAAATTAATTAATTTGGTGTGTATACTCTATTGATACAAAGTACACATACACACGCGATATAGGGTAATGTGTTAGTTAATGTATTAAAAGGAAACGTAATTTTATCTCAAAATTCATCTTGTTTCGTCGAATTTCATGTGGAGCTAATGGAAAGTAATAGGGAGATAATTACAAAGCACAATGAATAAAACATTGTTGCTGTCATTTCAAACTCAATAGAGTTTTTCCATTATTATTCGAGATTTAGGAAACATATGGAGTTCATAAACAGCATTTTTTTTCCCAAAGTGGTGGAAAGCCTTTTGTAATTTTACTTTGAGAAGTTTTCATGCCTATTACATGCTAAGGGGTGGTGACTGTTGCTCCATATGATAGTAGACCGATGTTAAATTAGTGAGCTCAACGTTGCCTTATCCTAAATTAAGTTAAGGAAAAATTACAAATAATAATCTGAAATAGTTATGACTGTTTCAAATAAGGGCTTAACCTCGTGAGCTCCCTAGTCGGCAAAATATTTTGGCTGATCGAGGGTATTTCCATACAAAGACAATTAAATTAAAATTAAAATTAAATTAGAGCTTTTGTTAAAAAAAAGCAAAAATACAGCCATGGGCGCAGGTATTGGTGGCCCTCGCTCAGATCGGGGCGATAAATCTGGAACCTCTCCTGATTCTGGCGACAGTCGTCGACCATTGCCCAAGCGCCAATGACCCCATCGACTATTGCCACCACCCCACCGGCGATGGGGCAATGGCCACTAGAGGGCCTCTCTCTCTCTCTCTCTCTCTCTCTCTCTCTCTCTTATGGAGAGAATGAAACAGGAAAAAGAAAGGAAAAAGGAAAAATAGTTTACAAAATTAAAGACAAAAATCCCCTTCACCGGCCATTGAGTTCAGGTTATTCTTTGAGACTAATATGGCTACTTCAAACCCCTATTTGAAACAAGATTCATCTCATACATTTATTTAAGAAAATGAGGGCATTTCAAGCCCTTAGTTAAAACAAAATCCACTTCGAGTCATTATTTAAGAAAATGAAAGTACTTCAAACCTTTATTTGGAATTTGCCCCTTAGTTAATCGCATAAGAAGATATAGAATTCAAAGTAGGTCTCACCACATTGGTTGTATACTGCATGTTTAATGAGAGGGAAAATAACACAATGTTCCTTAGCGTTTATCTAATGTGCAATATTATCACTAAACTTGTGATTTGGTCAACACGATTCTTAAACTTTGGCTTAGAGTGTAATGTTGTTATTGAACTTTTAATTTGTTCAATGTGGTCCATGAACTGTTAGTAAATGTTAAATTTTATCCCTAAATTATGTAAAATTAAAGGATTACATTGAACAATTACTAATAGTTCATGGACTATGTTGAATAAATTAAAAATTTAGGGACGACATTACACGTTGTGCCAAAGTTCATAGACTATTTCTATTATTGTCTCTTAATGAAAGTAGAATGTACCTACATGGCATTTGTGACTTCTCACATGCGATATAAGAATACCATGTGTTGATACTTTTGAATTATACAATGCTTGAACGATAAGTGGGGATCAAAGATCAGGTCAATGTCTGCGAGGCTTTTCCTATGAAATACAGAGGATTAACAATTGAGTTTGTTGCTTCTTCTGTTCCCAGTCGCATACTTCTTCTTTTCAAAGACCTAGTAAAGGTCGTTGTCTTGTAGTACCGTACTCTCAGGGTTTCTTTCCTCGAATTTCCCAGTCTTATACGCGCCCTTCGCGAAGAGATGTGGTCGTTGTCTATCAGTACCGTAAGTGCCGTTTCTTCCATGCATGAACATTTCAATTTCAGCAAGACCTTATGACCTAGCTCCTTCTCATCACCTCAAAAGGGGCATGTATCCATAAGTAGACCTCCTATCCGTGCGACAGCGCAAATGACATTCATTCATTACTCATTCTCTGCTAAAAGAGTACGCGTTCATCAGTTCAGCCATGGATGGCAAGTTCTTTTCCACCTTCTTATTCTTGCCCCTCACGGCAGTCGACTGACTTTGTTTCTGTAAACTGTTTTTGAAGCTTCAATGGCTACCTTTGGGTTAGAATATTCCACACAGTGAGGTCTCTCGAGTTTGTTTAAGTGGGAAAAACACATGTATTCTGTTGGAGATTGCTGAAACAGTTGTGCAAAGGGCTTGCTATTGTCTATTGAGAAACACTCCCGTGTACCAGTTATGAAATTGAGTTGTGCTGGAGTATTTGGATAGGCTCCTCCTTAACCAAATTGTAATTTCTTTTTTGAGATAGTGGATTTTAACTCCCGGTAAGGCTTAGGGAGTAGATGTGGGCACTGAGTTTTTGCTGAACCACTATAAATCGATTGAGCATTTTCTCTTTTCTTGCTCCTATATTTGATTTACTTAAATTGTTTATATGATTGTGCTTAGGCTCAAGGTTATACTTTACTATATATGTCCCATTTAGGATTTGAATTTGAGTAAATATTCATCGGCTAGTTCAAGGATTTCTTCTAAACCTTTTGTTGTTAGTTCTTGTATAGACATTGACAGAATTGGGTGCTGGCAGATGCATACTTCTTGAATTGGAAAGTGTTAGAAGTTTGTTCGTAAAACAAATTAAGTGTGTTTTTTCTTGTCCCACATAAGAAAGTTGGGAGGAGGTGGGCCAATTAAAAAGTTTAAGGCTTCTTTAGTGTGTTTAAAGAAAAAGTTGGGTGTGAGCTAGACCCCACCATACCCATGTGTAGGTGCGCGAGTAATTGCGTGATTATTAGGCGCACTTAGTATTTGGGCGCCCATGATTTAATTAGCTCTAACCCCTTTATTTTTATTTAACGAATGTATCATTTTGGAAAAAAGTTGCAAAATAAACGAAAATGTCCCTTCAAAAAGGTTGCAAATTGAATGAGTATCATTTTCAAAGGTTGTCTTGAAAAAATACAATATAAAAAATCGGAATAATAAAAAATAATAGAAAATAATAATATTTTTTAGTAAAGTAAATTTCGAATTTTCATAATTTCCAAAAAAAATACCTAATAAACAAAAACAACCTTTGAACTAATAGAAATTAATAAGATAACCGTACGGAATAAAATAAAAATAAAAATAAAGGGGTTAGTGGGTGTCCCTTAGAAGAGATTGAAAAATGAACAAATGCAACTCTTTGTGAAATGAAACACAAATATAAAAATTCGGAATAATAGAAAATAATAAAAAATAATAATCTTTTTTAATAAATAAAATTGCGAATTTTCGTGATTGCCAGAAATACTTAGTAAATAAAAACAACTTTTGAACTAATAAAAGTGAATAAGATAATCGTATGGAATAAAATAAAAATTAAAATAAAGGGGTTAGTGGGCGTCCCTTTGGAAGAAGTTGAAAAATGAACAAATGCAATCCTTCGTGAAATGTTGCAAACTAAACGAGTATCATTTCCAAAGATTATCTTGAAAAAACATAAATATAAAAATTTGGGATAATAAAAAATAATAATATTTTTTAATAAATAAAATTTTGAGTTTCCATAATTTCCAAAAATACTTAATAAACAAAAACAACTTTTGAATTTATTAAAGTTAATAAGATAATCGTACGGAATAACATAAAAATAGAAATAAAATGGTTAGTGTTAAATAAACCACGGGTGTGCTTGTGCTAAGTGCACCTAATAATAGCACACTCACACACATGTATGATGAGGTTTAGCTCATATCCAATATTTTCTTTAAAACACTAAAGAAATCTCACACTTATTAATTAACCTACCTCTTTCCAACTTTCCTACGGGGATAAGGAAAGACAAATTTCCAACGGAAAGCTTATTCCATTAAGATCCAGAAGTAAAAAGACATACAAAACCTTCATGGTTTTCCTTTGCTAATGGTTGTTATGATCACCATAGACAAAATTCTTTCTTCATTCTCCCGTTCGTTTGTTAGTCACATTAACTTGCTAAGTTAAATGCAAAACTTTCAAGTAACTATCTCTTATGTTTTAGGGTTTTCCGTGAATCCCATGTTGCCCCGTATCGCATGGACTTTGCACTAGGTGCACTTCTTGTAAGCGCTATGGCCAAAGACACAACAACGTGCCCAAAGCAGCCGATGCTCCACGCTCTTCGATTGCTCCTTTTGGAAAAGATAATGTAGACCGACAACAGTTCTATTTTTCGAATGGCAGTCCGTAAGGCTAACCCAACGAGCGATGATTTCAACCCGATGAATTGTCGATGTTCGAGACATGCTTCAATTAAAAAAGTCGACAGGAGGCCACCTCCATCTCCAATCACTTCGTCTCTACTCATAATGGGTCAATGATAAACATGCCTCTTGATTGTACTTTGTACTTGCGAGATTATTAATTTAATCTTTATTGGCCTGGCAAAAAATAAATAAATAAATAAGGATGTCAGAAATGAGTCGATTTATTTCAGAATTACACAGTTGTTTAGTTAAAGAAAACCCGAGTACAAAAGAGTATTTTACAAATCCAAGATGTGCCAATACGTTGTAGGAAGTCCATATCGTTATAATTCAAGTCACTAACACTGAACTATTGACGACTTCGAAAGGGGTAGAAATCGAAGTGCATCGCTATTTAGATTAAAGATGAATTCCCGACAGGTTCTTTGCGACAGACCGCGCGAGTACTGAGAGCCCACTTTTGCCGGAAAGTCCAGGTCTTCTCATCCGCCGTGCGGGCAACGTATTTTTTCAGCGTGAGTCGTCATCAGTCTCTCTCTCTCTCTCTCTTCAGAGTCCAAATTTTTCAGCAGAGCGAAGCGCGAGGAATAGGACAAGGGGAAGAGACCATATGGCGTCAATTCCAGAGAGGAGGGGGCGAATGGGCTTAAAGAATTCGACCGGCGATCGCTGCGGAGGCAGAAGCGACACGGAGAAAAGTCCAAGAGGGCCGAGAAATATGAGGAAGCATAGTTTATTTTGATGGTGAAGGACGCGGAAAGAGCTCTTGCGTCAGAGACAGATGGCGGAGACAATCTCTAGCCGGTCCGTCGATGGATTCCTTTTGTTATATGCACTGAAATCGTTGTCCCTCTAACTGGGTTCTTATAAATGTGGCTGTTTTCTGCTTGCATTTGCGTGTCTGAGCACTTGTGGAAGGTAAAGCTTCAACTTTTTCGTTCTTTATGTACTTCTAAATCTTGTGATTCGCTTTCTGTTGCATCTTAAATTGATTTCTGTGTTCTTGATTCGTACTTGCCGTATCCGTTCTCGTTGATGCTGGTGTGATTTCTTCTTTCCTCCTTTTCCCCAGTAATTAGAAGGGGGAGTTCTGTTTTAAATGCTATGTTTTACATCTCTGGCTAGCGGTCCATTGTTCTTCACATGGGTCGTCTATTTTGGCTCTTGAGATTTGCAGAAGTGAATTTGGTCACGTAAGATGAAGTAAATGCTTTCAGTTTACTGTCTCTTTTGCTCCTTGTAAGAGATAATTAGGTATTTCTCCAGGATAATTTCGTTGGAGAAATTCTGATAATTTTGTTGATTCTCCGAATCTCTCAAGATTGCGCTTATATGTCCTTTTGATTGTGCATATTTTGATTGATATGTTATGTTAGATAATCATCTAATTAAACCTTTAAATGGTCTGATTTACTCTCCATTATAGTATAGATCGAAATATACAGAAAATTCTCCAATTCACTTTTCCACATTATTCTTAAAGTTATTTTGAATATATGGTGATCGTTCGATTCATATTCTGAATTAATGCCTTTTTGTATTTTAATTTGAAAATGGACAGTTCCTTCACTTATCTTGGCAACCTTAACAGTACGCTACCTTGAGTAGTTAAAATCGTGTCTTTCTTGCAGCTGCTGTCATTTGCTGCTGCTAGATGATTCGTTTTGACCCAGAGAATAATATGGATGAGCAGAGTGATGGCCCTGCTCCTAAGTGGAGTAAAGGCACTCGAATTTTGATCACTTTCATCACCATGTTTTTAGTATGCTCTCCCATCTTATATATCGAGTGTACTGCAATCAGTGTATGGCCAAAACCAAGAGAATTTTCATGGCCAACTCAACAAGCGACCTTACTTTCTCCTTCTTTTACCATCGAATCTCCCCATCACCAATACCTCTCAACTTCTGTTAAGCGCTACCTTAATCTCATTCTCTCCGAGCATTTCTTTCCGCTTTCCAATCAGCATGTCAACCTGACAAATGGCCCCACTTTGCAAACTCTGGTTGTATTGGTCAATGATCTAGCTGCTCCTCTCAGCCATGGCGTGAATGAATCCTACAGCCTTAGCATCCCCACCTCAGGTGACAAAGCTAGCCTGATTGCCGAGACGGTATGGGGTGCTATGAGGGGTCTTGAGACATTCTCCCAGCTTGTGTGGGGTAAGCCCTCGTGGGTGGCTGTTGGACTGGAGGTGCGGGATTGGCCAATCTTTTCTTATAGAGGGATAATGCTGGATACCTCGAGAAACTACTATAAAGTTGAAGACATCCTAAGGACTATTGCAGCAATGAGTGCCAACAAGCTCAATGTTTTTCACTGGCACATCACTGACTCGCATTCATTCCCTTTGTTGTTGCCTTCAGAACCCGATCTAGCAGCTAAGGGAGCCTATGGATCTGACATGCAATACTCACCAGCTGATGTCAGGCGAATCGTTGAATTTGGCCTGGAACATGGGGTTCGTGTATTGCCAGAATTAGACATGCCTGGTGAGTGGATTTGTAGTACTTCATTGATTATTTCTCTTTCTTCTTTTGGCTAAAATTAGCATCTGCTGAACATAAATTAGTGTAGTCAGTTCATTTGGTTTTCCTGATTCTCTGTTTTTCAGGTCCTGTCCTATTATTGACTTTCTTGCAAATGAATTCAAGGCTAAAATGTGTTTGAAAATCAATGCACTATCTAGATTCAGCAGTGTTCATGTTTTGCAGTAAAAACTATTATTTTGACTTTCAGGGTCTCTAGGATTGCAATTTTAAGCATTGTGATGTGCTGATCAATCTGATTAAATATACACGTAAATTCACTTTCCGTGCAGTTGTTGATATTATGAATCTAAATTAAAAATTTGACTGATAGGATCCGTATCTGTGACTAAACAGTTCTAGATGATGTCTCAATATTGAAGTCATAAACCTTATATAATTCATCACACGGAGACCTCATGACTCAGATCATTTCTTGTGTACCCATTTCCACTTTAAAGCTCGAAGGGGGGAAGTGAGGAAAACAATAATGCAGATGTATAGCACAATGGAGGTGTCAGGAGTCCAGAATTATTAAAAACGCAAGTAGATATGCATTGAGACAGGATGATGGATCAGAAAGTTGGTTATTAACCTTTATCTACTTATGTCTAATGCTGATCTGATAATATTCTTACTTCAGTGAACCAAAGACTTCACCTAATAGCCTTATTTAACTACTAAAGGATTCTGAGAGAAACTTGTTAAGTGGGAGTTTGACCGAATGAGAAATGTGGACCTTAAAACTGAACTAGTGGCTAGAAATCAAATTTTGACACTTGTGTATGCAAGAAGAGAAGGATGTCAAATATGTAGAATTGGTTGTACTAATTACTGCACTAGAAACTTAGGGCTAAAGACATGCATTAGATCAGTTTTGTCTGAAAAAAAAAAAAATTTAAACATTGAGTAAGAATTCTTGTGTTTTGATACTAACAGTGCCCTCACTGGAGGAACAAGAAAATTCAGCATATTGCTGAAAAAGAAAGCGAAACAGGGGGAAAAGGTGGGATCGTCATATTACATGCTTTTATGTAAACAATCACTAGCAATTAGCTTAAATGGGGAGCATTTCGATTGTAGTCATCTGATCATTGTTATTGTTTGAGGAATAATTAATAGTCAATATGAGCATCAACTTCTTGGTGAAATTCGTTTTTTTCAAGATTTATGAAAGCTTTGTACCATTTCCAAATGTAGCACAGTATCTGTCTGATTCTGTTCCGGGCATGTTTCTACTGGTCATCAGGTCATACAGGATCGTGGGCTGAAGCTTATCCAGAAATTGTATCCTGCGCAAACATGTTTTGGTGGCCAGAAGGAAGTGAATGGGCAGATCGGCTAGCATCAGAACCGGGAACGGGTCATCTTAACCCATTGAACCCAAAGACCTATCAAGTTCTCAAGAATGTCATTCGTGATGTGGTGACATTATTCCCAGATCAATTCTACCATGCTGGAGCTGATGAGATCATACCTGGCTGTTGGAAAGCCGATCCAACAATTCAAGCATTCCTGTCGAGCGGTGGCACTCTGAGTCAGCTACTTGAGACATTTGTGAACTCCACCTTACCTTATATTTTGTCTCTTAATAGGACTGCTGTCTACTGGGAAGATGTCTTGTTAGATCCGATTATCAAGGTGGATAAATCACTTCTTCCCCCAGAGCACACCATCTTGCAGACATGGAATAATGGTCCCAATAACACAAAAAAGATTGTCTCATCTGGATACCGAGCGATCGTGTCATCATCAGATTTCTACTACTTGGACTGTGGGCATGGTGACTTTCTTGGAAATGATAGTCAATATGACCAGCCGCCAGGAAGTAATCAGGGGAATGGTGGTTCATGGTGTGGACCTTTCAAAACATGGCAAACTATATACAATTATGATATAACATACGGTTTAACTGAGGAGGAAGCAACACTGGTGCTTGGTGGAGAGGTTGCACTCTGGTCAGAGCAGGCGGACCCAACTGTTCTAGATGCACGTGTCTGGCCTAGAGCTTCAGCAGTGGCAGAAAGCATGTGGTCAGGGAACCGGGACAAGAATGGCATGAAGAGATACGCCGAAGCAACTGACCGTTTGAATGAATGGAGGAGTAGAATGGTGAGCAGAGGGATTGGCGCTGAGCCCATTCAGCCACTGTGGTGCATAAGGAACCCAGGGATGTGCGATACGGTTCATCCATTTGTTTAGTTGCTGTTGTGACCACCGTAAAATGAAAATGTGAGTTGTTTCGTGTAATCTTACTGCTTTTTTTTTTTTTTTTTCCAATTGTCAAAGATGAGAAAATGTCCATTTATTCATCCTTCTATGGGTCTTCTGTTAGATGTGGTCCATTGAGTTGATCCCTGTCCCTGGTTCGACCAATCACTAATCAAGCTTTTCATGAATTTTGTATTAATTTGCCAATATTAGGTGTAGAACTCGACCTCAATTAGGATGGTTGACGTGAGCCCTAGGTTTGTATTTTCGTACTTGCATTTTACTCTTTCGGAAGCTGAATTTAGATAAATAAAAAAAATGAAACCTGACGAATACAATTTTATAAAAATCAAAAGGATAATTCACTTGTTGAGTGGTGTGGAGCTTTTGCTCTCTTTCCTTGGAGGGCATGGATTTAAAACGCGCTGCCTGCAATCAGGTCGCTTTTTCTGAAATTAACAAGATGTTGAACTGGTTCACCAGTTTGCTCCTCAACCAGGATCTAATCCTGGTTTTGGGGAAACTCGCTGTTGAAGAAACCCCTCAACCCGATTCATCCCGTTGAACAGCTCAGTCCACCTGTATATCGAGTGCTACATGATGCTATTTCTTCGGTTAAAGGAGTAAAGGCTGGGGTCAATGCCCTTTGTTTCCCAACAGTTACATTGGTGCTGGAGGAGTTGCAACGGATGTAATGAGCCTGATTTTGTCAGATAATTGCATGGTCTATCACCTCGATGTTAACCAGATAACAATAGTTTGAAAATGCGTCTGGGACTTGCACACATTTGTTTTCTGAAGGCGTGCATTGCTATGTTGGAGAATGACTACGTGATTCTATCTGAATTATTGTTCGGGATATCTCCATTTTTGGCAATAGCATGTCAAACCAAAGCTAAAATAAGGACACTTTGTGCTTTCTCCATGTGAAGGCCTACGGCTACCGTACATCTTTTCTGCCTATTTCAGTAGCTTTCATCCTTTTTGTGCTTTCTCCTCTCATGCATATTGGATTGGAATTAGAGAAACGGAATTGTTGTTGATGTTTCGTGTTCTCTTTGAATCCATAGGACAACATATCTGAGGATACAGATGCATGACTGTGGGTTTGGATTGAGATCCATCTTTTTAGTTCATACGGAGCCGAATTTGTCTGCGTTAACAGTTGCAAGGTCAGACTTGTACAAGGGGGGAATTGGATTGGATTGATAATTAGTCATGTTTCGAGGAGTGAACTCGACTTTCCATTGGCCCTAATCTCGGGCTACAGCCGCCACAGAGGCAATGCATGCTGCTTGGTTATCACTTTGCTTTGCACAAGAGGATGCTGATTTTGGTGTTTCTTCAATAATGGATAGTCGGGCTCCGCTGAGATCTGATGCTGCCAAATCTTAGCTCGATGTCTGTGACGTATGTTTATCGTCTGCTTTCTTGTGTTGAGTGAAGAGTTTTTGGTATTGGTTCTTCTTTCCCATTTCTCAGGAGTTGGTTTGTTTTGCTGAGGCAGAAGAACAGCCCAAGTGTCAAAACTTGACACGGGAGGACATTTAAGTGCCAAAACTTTGGAAATGTATACTTAAGTGCCAGTTTCGGAGTAAAGTGGAACACATAAGTGCCACTCCGGCCAAAATCCGGCCAAATTGATGACGTGGCAATTTTCCGACGAGTTAGGTGCAAAACGGCGTCGTTTTGCTCATTGACGTGGCGAGAAAATGCAAAAACGACGTCGTTTTGTGTCTGATGTGTAAATAATTAATATAAAAACTAATTACATTAAATTTAAACTTAATTTTATTTAAAATATTCTAAAAAATAAAAAACTTAAAATTAAAAAACCTAAAAATTTAAAAAACCTAAAATTTAAATTAAAAAAGGGGGGGAGTTGAAAGGGGCGGGCCGAGGGCCGAGCCCTCGCCGTCGCCGCCGCCTCCCCGCCGTCACCGGAAGGGCCGGCAACGGAGGGGGAGGCCAAGGTCGCCGACCTCCGGCCGACCGGCCGGCGGCGAGGGCCGCGATCCTCGCCCCCGCATCGGACGAGGGCTCGCGGGCCCTCGCACCGGCCGGCCGGCATCGCCGGCCCCGGCTAGGGCCCAACGACCTCGGCCAATGCTCCCCCACCGTCGCCGACCCTTCCCGGCGACGGCGGGGAGGCGCGAGGGCTAGCAAGCCCTCGCCTAGATCCGGGCGAGGGTCGCGGCCCGCCCCGATCCGGCGAGGGCTCGCGGGCCCTCGCCGCTAGTCCGCGGCGTCGCCGGCCCATGGCTAGGGCTCGACAACCCCGGCCGATGCTCCCCCCCGTCGTTGTCGGCCCTTCCGGCGACGACGGGAGGCGGCGAGGGCCCGCGAGCCCTCGCCCGGATCCGGGCGAGGGTCGCGGCCCTCGCCGCCGGCGGTCGGGGTCGGTGACCTCGGCCGACCCTCCCCTCTCCGTCGGCCGGGGTTCCCGGCGGCAAGGGGCTCGGCCCTCGCCGCCCCCTTCGACTCCCCCTCCCTTTTTTTTTTTTAGGTTTTTTAATTTTAAGTTTTTTATTTTTTAGAATATTTTAAATAAAATTAAAATTAAATTAATTTTTATATTAATTATTTACACATCAGACACAAAACGATGTCGTTTTTGCATTTTCTCGCCACGTCAGCGAGCAAAACGACGCCGTTTTGCACCCAACTTGCCGGAAAATTGCCACGTCAGCAATTTGGCCGGATTTTGGCTAGAGTGGCACTTAAGTGTTCCATTTTACTCCGAAACTTAAGTGTACATTTTCGAAATTTTGGCACTTAAGTGTTCCTCCGTGCCAAGTTTTGACACTCCAGGTGTCCCAAACTCGTTTTGTTGGTGATGTGCATAGCTAGTTCTTCAATGCATGATACAGCTTTGTCACTGCATTTATCAAAGGTTATTGTGGATGAAATTCTTCCTCCTCTTATTGTTCTTGATCTGCTGAAGCAAGGTTGTTGGCATTTTATAATTGTCACTGCATCAATTTTTGAGCAATTCCTTTGATTTCACAGTAGCGTGGGTAGATCGGTGCAGTTAGCTCTAGAGTCGCAATTATCTACATTACCTAGAAACTTTCTTAGTTACCCCGCTAACATTAACCTTAACGCACTTATATCTGTTAATTTCAGTACTTAATAAAAAAAAGAAATTGTCAAAGAAACATTTCATTCATTTTCCAAGAGTATACAATAAAAAAATGCAATCCAACAACAAATCAAGACAAATCCCAAACAAATCCAAGACAAATCAAGCTCTATATAAGAAGAATCATCATTAGAACAAAGTTATGGATTATATACTTAAAGAGCAGTTACGTGATTTCTTCAAACCAGAATCAGTAGCCGATCTTTGAATTTGTCTTCAGTAATGAGCATACATTGAGATCTTCATCTATTACTACAGCTTGCCTCAAGGTTGAAGTGCACAAATTCGACACTTGTGAGAGCAAAACATTTGCGAAACTCCTCTAATCTCTTTCAAAATTGGACTCTACGCCAATGAAACTTGATGAAAGCAAAATCCCGAAATTATATATGCAAAAAAACTCTAAATTTAGACTTGATTAGGATAGAAACCTTCTTTAAATGGGAGAGAGAAGCTTCTAAAACGGAAGAAAAGCAAGACAAAGAAAATAGAGAATAAAATCAGCCAAAGGAGAAGGAAAAAGGCAGAGAAGGGAGAGTCTAGTTCAAAACCACCCCCTCCAATTCGAGTTTCTCCTTGGAGTCTGTTCTAGAGTGATTGAATGGTGCACAAATTAGCTGCACAACCACTGTTATCTGCACTAATTAGAGAAAAACCCTAATATTCTTTACATTAATTAAAAAAATCTTTACATTAACTCACCATCATTTTCTATAATGTGCTTCAGTATTCTCTTCAATTCAATGATTTATGTCTACTGTTCCCGTTCCATATTATCTAATTGAAAACTAAGCATTTGCTTAAACAAATGCCATATGGAATCATGGATGCACCCACTTTCTTCTTTTTAACTTTTTGGTGATTTTACATTGCAATTTATTCCGTCTACTGTTAATAGAATAATTAGCTGCGGAGAATTTATTATCTAAATGACACATTTATATTGGTTCATGGTATTTGGTATTTGTATTACTTTCTCTAAGTAACTATATGACACGCTCTAGACATTGCTTTGAATATAATTTGAGAATCGTATGAATAAAAATTAGAGGACAAGACTGTGAAGGTCTTCGGTCAAAGAGGCAAGTTAGGCAGGCCCTTTTTCTTCTAAGGGTCCGCTCAACCATTCAAAGACTTCTCATTAGCCTCCGGACCGTCCAGAAGATCAGTGACCATGTTTTTCCAACGTTTTTGCTCAGCAATTTCCTGGTCTTGTCCTCCTGTTTTCTTTTTCCAATTGGGCATTTGAGCCAGTCATCTACAAGAGACATTCTAGATATAATGAAGTCCATGCACAGTATATGATGTATCGAATGTCAAAATACTCGTCATTAGTGCCTTTATTTTTAGATTCAAGACATTATTCAAAACGTCGATTTTATGGATGGGCCTTGATATGTTTGGCATGATTTGAAATGTTATGCCCATTTTTCATGTGCATTACAGTAGTTACATTTGTCTCTAATACTTGTCATGTCATGTAAGTCAGACACTTTAAATGGTAACTTTATTTTCTAATTATCATATAGTTGGCCCTTAAATTTCTTCCGTGACAAGCGCAAAAATACCATGAACAAGTCTCTTCTATTACGTCTCAAAGTTATCAACTTGCCTTCGCATTGTTTGTCCAAAATGACTGTACAAACCCATACCCCAACTTAATGTCAAAAAGAACAAGTCAAAACCAGAAATCCTGGCGTTTCCACGAAGTTTTCTAAACAATAGACCGTACACTGTAGCGGTTCTCTCTCTCTTCTCACGACCTTGTTATGGCCGTAGACTGCCGGGAACTTTCTTATGATTCCACTACTGAAAAAAGCCTATAAATAGAGTCTCGCAAGTGATGGAAAATACACACACAATACCATTCAAAATCAAGTGCAATCTCTCAAGCATTTGCGCAATGGCATATCCAAAGTTTTTGTCCACAATCTCATGCCTGCTTCTTGTTTCTTCTCTCTTCTTTCAATCGGTCTTGGCCCACTCTGATAACCAAAAGCAAAACCCCTTTGAGTTCATCAAGCATCTCCAAGGATGTCACAAAGGGGACAAGGTCAAGGGTCTCCAAGAGCTCAAGCAATACCTCGAAAAATTCGGGTACTTGAACTATAACCAATCCAACCTCCCAGCCAACGCCAATGACGAGGACTTTGACGAGCTTTTAGAGTCTGCCATCAAGATGTACCAGCTCAACTACCATCTGAAGGTCACTGGAAATTTAGATTCTCAAACAGTGGCTATGATGACGATGCCTCGATGTGGCGCTGCAGACATTGTCAACGGCACCTCTCGGATGCGGTCAGGCAAGAGAGGGACTCGCCACGGCTCGAGTAATTTCCACACTGTCGGCCACTTCACTTTCTTTGATGGGAATCCCAAATGGCCATCCTCAAAGTACCACCTCACCTATGCCTTCGATCCCGGGTCCCGGGACGACGTGGTGGGCCCCGTCTCGCAGGCTTTCAAGACGTGGGCCTCGGCAACGCAGTTCACATTCTCTCAATCCCAAAGCTATGAGTCTGCGGACATCAAGATCGCATTCGCGAGCAGGGACCATGGCGATGGTGCCCCGTTCGATGGTCCCAATGGAGTCATAGCCCACGCATTTCAACCGACTGTTGGTATGTTCCACTACGATGCGGACGAGCCATGGTCTGTGGGTCCAGTCGGCGGTTCATACGACATGGAGACCGTGGCATTGCATGAGATCGGCCACCTTCTTGGGTTAGGGCATAGCTCTGTCGCGGGGGCCATTATGTATCCCACCATAAGTCCCGGAGTCAGCAAGGGCTTGCATGGGGATGATGTTCAGGGAATCAAAACCTTATACGGCGTTTGATTGGGTTGGAGTATATATGCAGTCTTTCACTTGAGCAGATTAAGTGAAGGATGTTAGGCTGAACGTTACCAAAATAGATGACTTAGCTAAGTCACGCCTGTTGTTTACGCCATTACGAGGTTGTAAACTCGAGAATTAATTCACAATTTTGTGAAATAGAAGACTGAAATAAATGTTTAATGTCGAATGATGCCTTTTGCTATCAACGTGACATACGCTTCTTCATGACAAATTTACATCAACACATTTTCTGCTTTCGGGTCATTAAAATAGACTCAAAGGAAAGTTCTTTTTGGAACACTCATTACTTCGGGAACCAACATAAAGATTTTCACGATTATCTGAAATTAATTAATTTGGTGTCTATACTCTATTGATACAAAGTTCACATACACACGCGATGTAGGGTAATGTGTTAATGTATTAGAAGGAGACGTGATTTTATCTCAAAATTCATATTGTTTCATCGTATTCCATGTGGAGCTAACGGAAAGTAATAGGGAGATAATTACAAAGCATAGTGAATAAAACATCGTTGCTGTCATTTCAAACTCAATAGAGTTTTTCCATTATTATTTGCGATTTATGAAACATATGGAGTTCATAACAGTAAAATTTTTTTCTTTCAAAGTGGTGGAGCGCCTTTTGTAATTTTACTTTACTTTGAGAAGTTTTCATGCCTAATACATGCTAAGGGGTGGTGGCTGTTTCTCCATATGATAGTAGACTCATGATTAATTAGTGATCTCAACACTGCCTTATCCCAAACTAAGTTAAGGAAAAATTGCAAATAAGGACTTGAAGTAGTTATGACTATTTCAAATAAGGGCTTAACCTCGCGAGCTTGTTGACTAGCAAAATATTTTGGCCGATCAGGAGAATTTCCATGCAAAGACAATTTAAATTAAAGTTTTTTAAAATCAAAAAAGCAAAAATACAACCATGGGTGTAGGTATTGGTGGCTCTCGCCCAGATCAGGGCGACAGATTTAGGACCTCTTCTAGTTCTGGCGAGGGTGGCCAACCCTTGCCCAAGCACTAGCAACCTTGTCAACTATCACCGCCACCCCATCGATAATGGGGCGGCCACTAGAGGGCTTGTGTGTGTGTGTGTGTGTCTCTCTCTCATGAAGAGAATAAACTGGAAAAAGAAAGAAAAAAGGAAAAAAATTTGAAAAAATTTAAAGACAAAAATGGCCTTCACAGCTAGTGAGTTCAAGCTCATCTTTGAGACTAATATGACCACTTCAAACATTTATTTAAAATGAGGTTAACTTCACGCCCTTATTTAAGAAAACGAGGGCACTTCGGGACCTTAGTCGAAACAAAATCCATTTTGAGCCATTATTTGAGAAAATGAAAGTACTTCAAGCATTTATTTGGAATTTCTTCTTAAGCTAATCGCATAAGAAGATATAGAATTCATAGTAGGTCTCACTAAAAACACATGTTTCCTTGTACCTTGATTTGCACTATCATTGATTGTACACCGCATCTTTAATGAGAGGGAAATTGATACAAATGGTCCTTAATGTTTGTCTAATATGCAATGTTATCCCTAAACTTGTAAATTGGTCATTACGGTTCTTGAACTTTGTTTCAATGTGTAATATCGTTCTTGAATTTTTAATTTGTTCAATGCAGTCCTTGAATTATTGGTAAATATTCAATTTAATCCCTAAATTATGTTAAAATGACCCAAGCAGAAGGATTACATTGAACAATTATCAATAGTTTATAGAGTATATTGAACAAATTAAAAGTTCAGGAACGATAATGCATGATGTGCCAAAGTTTAGTGGCTCTTTGCATTATTATCTCTTAATGAAAGTAGAATGTACCTACACAGCGTTTGTGACTTTTCACATGTGATATAAGAATACCATGTGTTGATACTTTTGAATTATACAATGCTTGAAGGGCAAGTGGGGATTAAAGATGAGGTCAATCTCTGCGAGGCTTTACCTATGAAATACACAGAATTAACAATTGAGTTTTTTGCTTCTTCTGTTCCCAGTCGCATGCGTCTTCTTCTCAAGACCTAGTAATGGTCGTTGTCTTGGAGTATCGTACTCTCAGGGTTTCTTTCCCCGAATTTCCCAGTCTTATACGCGTTCTTCGCGAAGGCCTGGATGTGGTCGTTGTCTTTTAGTACCATACTTAGAGTTTCTTCCATGCATGAACTTTTCAATTCCAACAAGACCTTATGACCTAGCTACTGCTCATCACCTTAAAAGGGGCATGTATCCATATATGAACCTCCTACGATACGTGCAACGACGCAAATAACATTCATTCATTCATTACTCATTCTCTGCTATAAGAGCGCGCGTTCATCAGTTCAGCCATGGATGCTAAGTTCTTTTCTACCTTCTCATTCTTGCTCGTCCTTACTTCCCTCTTAAACGCCGCTCAGCACATTCAGATGACCAAATGAAATCGCCCTTTGAGTTCCTCAGGCACCTTCACGGTTGCCACAAGGGTGATCATACAGGAGGCATTCGCAAGCTCAAGAGATACTTCGAGAAATAATTATTTTAATTATAACCAATCTGGTAGATCCATGCCGACAACGACGACTTTGACGACCTATTAGAATTTGTTGTTAAGACGTATCAACTCAACTATCATCCAAATATCATCAGAACCTCGGATCTCCTGACCTTGTCCAAAATGATGAGGCCACGATGTGGCGTGGCTGACATCATTAACAGAACCACCCCCATGGGGTTTGGAAAGAAAGGATGGAACCTCCATGCGATCGGATCTTTCCATGCTGTGTCCCACTATACGTTCTTTGACGGAAGCCCTAGTACGGCGATGATGTTCAGGGAATTTAAACCTTGTACGGCGTTTGATTAGGTTACCGTATAGATGAATCTTTCACTAGAGCATATTAAAGTGAAGGATGTTTAGGCTGAACGTTACTCAGATAATTGACTTGGCTAAGTCACGCGTGTTGTTTAGGCCATTCGAGGCTGTAAACTTGATAATTAATCATAATTTCGTCAGTCATTACATCTGGACTTTTGTCTTCAAGTTCACTAGTAAAAGCTTAATGTCAAATGTTCACATCTCGCTTTCATGACAAATTTACATCGACACTTTTTCTGCTCACGGGTTGTTCGAATTGGACTAAAAGAAAAGTTCACTGTTGGACATTCATTCGGTGTCTATACTCTATTTATACTAGTGTACGAACATTCATTTTGTGTCTATACCCAAATCTGGCCATAACAATACAACCAGACTTTGTCCCTCTCATGTTTCTATCTTATTTCAAAAGGTGTATTTTGAGTGAAAATAACCGACTACGAGTTAAATAAGCATATATACGTTAAGCATTCACAAAGAACGGAGGGCATGTGTGTCGTATGCAATAATATAAATTCGCTTTTTTTTTCCGTACAAACAAAAAAATCACGTCCACTTATCTTTTGTTCTCGAATTCTTTATCGTAAATTTACTCTCTTCCGGGTCATCTCAAAGAATAAGCTTTTCAGTCTATTGAATGTGGCTCAAAATTTGGACCTAGCTTAGCTTGGAACCGACACGAATTGGAGTTCAAGGGCACCCGGAGTGAGCAAAAGATGTTACGTGTGTGCGAGGATGTAAGTCGCACGTTCTAAATAAAGGGACGGACTTTTGGAATAAGTGGAGGATTTTGGATCGACTACCCTAGGTCTGAAATTGCTTTTCGGACGTCCGACCACCAGGACGAGCCTCGAAGCATCATTGGACTTCAGATGTCCAGCCATATCTCTTTACAGACGTGCAATAGGGGCCCCAACTTTATCGAAATTCAACGTCCGTGCCTGTTTAGGTCGACGCCCGAAGGCGCAAGGGATTGATTTTAAATAAGTGTTTTCAACCAAATTTATTAATCAGTACGACAAGCCTAACTCGAGAGAAAGATCTAGGAAGTGCCGAGGAGTGAGAGTGTTTGAAAAACACTTGTGGATTTCTTATCTAAAGTTGATCGTTGTTGAGATATTGAGATGTAATTTGGGTCGGGACAACTTTCAATTAAAGGTATAATTCTAGGAATTGCATTGTCTCAATCTTGATTATAGTCGAACATTCTCAACCTTAGTCTCTTCCTGTGAGAGTAGGCACGCCCGGTCAAATCACGTAGCTCCTTCATGCTAGGTTTAATTTCATCATTTATTTTTCGACTAGATTGTTTGAGGTCCACGCTTCTGCCATTTTGCTTAACGTGGTCCATAACACTTTTAAACTAATGATGATAACAACGCATTTTCTTTTTCCGCCATTTATATCCCACTGATGTCCTATCATGTAGGTCTTAAGAAATCTTTTAAGAGCGCGTTACCCACGTCTTCTGGAACTACCCACAACTTCTCCTTCACACATCACTTGCTTTCAACTCATAATTAGGTCAATTTTTCTAAGTCTTACGAAGATATACACACCACAACTACGAACGAGCCTAATAAAAAAAAAAAAATTCTCCACTTCCCGGTCCTTGTGGTCTGAAGAACGTGTTACCCACGTCTGCTTTGATGACCTATTTATTGTGGTCGTTGTCGCGTTGTATTTTTTCATCTTTTCGACCCTCTCACGTATTAAGTGGACGCACTTGAGAAATATGCAACTACAGAAACAACATTCATCAAATTACTTTCTCTAGCTGAGAATAGTGTGTTCGTCAATTGACCACGGCCACTAACAAACCCTATTCCACCGTCTCATACTTGCTCTTCCTTATTTTCACCATCCATGCCGTTTTAGCACGTTCACGTGTCCAAGCCAAATCAGCCTTTGATTTCCTCAAGCACGTTAAGGCATGCTATAAGGGGGAAAATTATCAAAACAGTTCTAAAATTATTACAATTTTTCCAATTCAATCCTAAACGTTTTTTTTTTTTTTATCAATTCAATCCTAAAACTTTTGCATTTATATCAATTCAGTCCGTCCGATCAAATTTAGCCAGCCAACGCTAACATGGACAATGGCCGATGCCAGCCTTCTAGCCAACGCTAACATGACAATTTTTTTTATTATATTTTATATTTTTTTCCTTAACTTGGCCGAAAGGCTAGGCCTCATCGGTCATTGATTAGGCTCCCCTTGCCGGCCATTAGCAAGGGTGAGCCTTGGCCACCCCTGGCAAGGCATCGCCCTCACCATTGCTGAGCAAGGTTGAGCTCACCCTCGCCCAGCAATGGCAAGGGCAACACCTCCCCAGTGAAGTCAAGGCTCACCCTTGCCAGTGCCGGCAAGGGTGAGTCTCACCAGTGGCCGACAAGGTCGACCTCACCACCAGAGGAAGAAGGAAAGTTAAAAAAAGAAAGAAAAAGATAAAAAAAAAAATTGAAAATTAAAAAAATGAAAAAAAAAATCACGTTAATGTTAGCCAAATGACCTGTTAAATATGACTGGATGAACTGAATTAGCACAAATGCAAAAGGTTTAGGACTAAATTGACAAAAAAAAAGATTTATGACTAAATTGGAAAAATTGCAGTAGATTTAGGATTGTTTTAGTAATTTTCTCGCCACAAGGACAACCACCCCCAAGTCATCCGTGAGCTCAAGTGAGATACCTCGAGAAATTTGGCTACTTGAACCACAACCAATCTGACCATCCGATCCACATTGGTGATGACGACTTCGACGATTTGCTAGAGCATGCCGTCAAGATGTATTATCTCAATCATCATCTAAATGCCGCTTGAACTACGACCAACCTAACCAGCCGGTCCATACTAGTGATGACGACTTCAACGATTTGCTAGAGCATGCCATCAAGGTTTATCACCTCAATTATTATCTAAACGCCATTGGAACCTTAGATCCCCAAATGATTTCGGAAATGATGACGCTGCGGTGCGGCGTGCCGGATATCGTCAACGGGAGCACTCGGGTGCAGCCCGACAAGAAAGGCTGGAACCTCCGTGGTCTCGGCTCCTTCCATGCGGTGTCCCACTACAAGTTCTTTGAGGGAAACACTAAATGGCCAATCTCACAGCACCAAATCTTAAGTTTTAGTGTAGTCAAGATACCAAATCATTAACTCATCATAATTATTCTTATATATAGGAATTATTTTGCAATTTTCAGAAATGTGGCGTACATATATAAGGATTGTTTCCTTTTTTAAATTTCCAATTAAGAAGTCAAGAACATAGTAAGTTGAAAACGATAGGATAGGCTAATGCTTGGGCTGATGTCACCTCAACCTCTGGAATCAGTCCCTTGTTTTTCGGATGGCATGGTGTCTTAATTAGTCTTTCAAGACATCATTAATCCTCCAAACGATCGGATTTGCAATGGTGAGAAACTTTCTAACACGACATGAAGAAGTCCCAACCCCCTCCAGGCTCTTGCTTGAATAAGGAAAAAGACAAATTTGAAAAATTACTAAGAATTCGTATGGAACAGTTTAGGAAATAAAGTTAAGGCGTTCCGTGAATTTTTAATGTACCACTTTAGGAAAATGCTAGTATTGGCAATGCTAAAGCCCGGGGCATGTGGGCCTTTATCATTTTCGATATGCTATTGTGAGATTTAATGATCTACTTGTTATTCTAATCATGCCCTCATTGATAATTGTAGGGAATCGCCAGGTGGCCGACTTCTAATTACAATCTCACCTTTGGCATGGAGAACAGATTCAAAGGGCCCGGAGGAACTATTGTCCATGATTTCCCGCCAACTAGCAGGCCATTCCGCTACGACGCAGGCGAGATGCTTGATGGGATCTGATTCCCTTATCTGAATTACTACTACATGCCATTCCGCTACGACACCACGATTAGTGGATTAAATTGAAACTCTTGTGGGTTTTGAGCAGGGGGAATATTTACTGTTTGGTCATAATTTCTTTCGATTATCAATATTATTTTTCTTGACTTTTTATTACAATCGATATAATCTATCACATACGATATTGAAATTGAGAATTGTGAGGACAGAAAAATGTAATATTCTGTTTATTATCAAATGAAGAGTACATAGATCTATCTATAAGCTTTACAAAATCAATAAGGAAATATGTTGAATCTCCTATAATCTCTTAACTATATTTCTGATACTATTAAAAGGATATCAAAACCAAGTGATGCATTTTCTAGCGACAAAAGAAAAAAAGAAGGGATAAGTGCTGCGGAAGTCCTAAAACTTGTCATGAAAATGCATTTGAGTTCGGGAGAATTACCAAAAAAGTCCTAAACCTATTGCAATCGTTCTAATTCAGTCATAAACTTTTTTTTTAGGCCAATTTAGTCCTAAACATTTTACAATTGTGCCAATTCAGTCCATCCGGCCAAAATTTGCCTGCCGTGATGTGGATGCCGGCCGGGAACAGCTGGCCTGCGAACCAATTTTTTAATTTTTAATTTTTTTTTGAATTTTTAAATTTTTTTTTTGAATTTTTTTTTCTAACCTTCTTCTTCCTCTGGCCAGCAAGGTTCGCCCCCGCCGGCCACTGGCGAAGGCGAGCCTCGCCCAGCGACGGCGGCCTCGCCGGCCACTGGGCCGAGGATCGTCGCCGATCTGGCGACTTCTCGCGCTTCGGTTGTCGGCGACCCGGCCCTCCCGCCCCCTTCGGACTCGTCCGCCGTCCGCACCCTCTCCGGGGATGCCCTCGAGATCTGGCGACGGTCCTCGCTGGTGGCCGGCGAGGCCGCCGTCGCCAGATCTGGTGAGGCTCGACCTCGCTACCCCTCGCCCATCCATGGCAAGGTCGAGCCTTGTCGTCCAGATTTGGCGGCTGGCAAGGCCGCCGTCGGCCGGGCGAGGCTCGCCTCGCCGGTGGCCGACGGGGACGAGCCTCGCCGGTGGCGAGGCCGACCTCGTCGGCCCTCGCCTCGCAGCGCGCCGGCCGGCTAGAGGAAGAAGAAGGTGAGAAAAAAAAATCAAAAAAAATTCGAAAAAAAATTCGAAAAAAATTAAAAAATTGGTTCGCCGGCCGGCTGTCCTTGGCCGGCGTCCACGTCAGCGCTGGCCGGCCAATTTTGGCCGGATGGACTGAATTGGCACAATTGTAAAAGGTTTAGGACTAAATTGGCAAAAAAAAAAAAATTAGGACTAAATTGGCACAATTGCAATAGGTTTAAGACTTTTTTGGTAATTTTCCCATTTGAGTCCTAAAACTTGCAAAAAGTGCAAATAAGTCCTAAAATTTGTCAAAATGTTTCATTTGAGTTCTAAAATTGACGCCGTTAGTTTTATCGACGGAAAATGCAGACGTGGCGCTGATGTAGTATTTTAAATGATTTTTTATTTTCCAGCTGGCTTTTTAAAATAATTTGTTATTCAATTTAAAAAAATATATTTAAAAACTAAAATTCAACTTTTAAAAAACTGTTAGAAAAAAAAAGGGTTGGAGTCGCTAGCCACCCATCGCCGGAGGAGCCGGTGACGGTCGCCGGCCGCCGCCTGACCAGGGTGAGGGCTCGCCGGCCCCGGAGAGGGCCGGCAACCCTTGTCCGGGCGTGGGCGAGGCCTCCTCGGCCCTTGCACGGGCCCGCGATCATCACCAGCCCTAGGCGAGGCCTCGGCAGCCCTCTCTTGGGGCTGGCGGGGCTCGCCCAGATTGGGCAACGCGCAACCCAGATCTGAGCGAGCCCCGTCGGCCCCGGTGAGGGCCGCCGAGGCCTCGCCTAGGGCCGGCGACGATCGCTGGCGTGCCCAAATCTGGGCACCCTCGCTCTGGTCGAGCGGCGGCCGGCGACCGTCGCCGGCCCCTCTGGCGATGGTCGGGCGGCGGCCGGCGACCGCCGCCGACCCCTTCGGCGATGGGCGGGCACGGCCAGCGACTCTTGCCCTTTTTTTTTAACAGTTTTTTAAAAATTGAATTTTAGTTTTTAAATATAATTATTTTTTAAAATTGAATAAAACATATTTTTAAAAGCCAGCTGGAAAATAAAAATAATTTAAAATGCCACTTCAGCATTTTCCGTTAATAAAACTAACGACGTCTATTTTAGGACTCAAATGAAACATTTTGACAAGTTTTAGGACTTATTTGCACTTTTTGTAAGTTTTAGGACTCAAATGCATTTTCGTGACAAGTTTTAGGACTTCCGTAGCACTTATCAAAAAAAAAGAAAAAAAGAAAGAGAGAGAAAAGAAAATATCTAGCGTGTTACGACACGATTAAGCATCAAGTCTACGACGCTTTGATGCTGCCCTATATCTGGGTAAGATCCGCACATGTTCTTGGTCTGTGGTTCTAATAGAGATAAGGGAATCAGGTGCCATCAATGTCGCTTCAAGAACATAGCACAAGCATCTCACCCCTTCATGTATAAATGGAACTTCCTTCGCTATACCACTGCAAAGGCGAAAACATGCGTCGAAGCTCAGGAAATACTCCCAGTTCCATCCCTGGCTGGAATACCACCTCCGATGATTACCTCGAACACGTCTCGAGAATGTCAAGGACGCTTAGTGTCAATCCCGATGTCCCTCAATACCCGAACGTGTACAGAGCCTTCAAGAATGAGCCGGCCTCCAACGAAGTCCAAAACGGGGCTCTGCTCGGCCAGTACCAGAATGATCTTCCTCTGCAGAAGGTCGAGGCAGTGTCGGAGCGGGACCATAAAAAGAATGAAGGCCGTGGAGGATCTGCTGAGTTAGAAGCTACTGCTGATGGCTCTGCTGGGCAAAAGCCGGCGAAGCTTAAGCTGAGCAAATGGAAGACCTTCAGACAGTTCTAACCAGCATCCAAATGCACTAGTGTTGTTCATGCATGAATAAATTTGGTCATGGCATGTAGTAGTACTTTACAGTGTTAAAGTGAGTGTTATACTTTCTTACATAGTAGTTTACAGTTGCACTGTAACAAGGCTTTGGGCACCGTCCCTCTGCTTGATAGCAAAAAGAGATTTTCATGTCTCGAGATACACACTATATAAATGAATTTATGTTCCAAGGAAAGACGAACATCTGATTTATCGAGAAAAGTACCAAAAAAGTCATAAACCTATTGCATTGGTTTTCAATTTGACCAATTTAGTCATAAACCTTTTAATATTGGTACCAATTTAGTCCATCAGGCCAATTTTGGACGGCCGGCGCTGATGTGGACGTCGACCGGTGGCCGAACTCTGATGTGGCAATTTTATAATTTTTTTTATGATTTTTTCGATTTTTTTATTATTTTTTATTAATTTTTTTCCCTTTTTCCTTTTCTTTTCCGGCGGTGGTTGGCAAGCCTTCGGTGAGGCTCGCCGGCCACCGGGCGAGGGCCGCGAAGCCCTCGCCTGCCACCAGCGAGGGTTGCAGCCCTCGCCCGGCCTCTCGTAGGGCCGCCATGGCCTCGCCAGCCGTGGGCGAGGCCACCTTTACCCGCGGCAAGGCCAGGGCAAGGCCAGCCTCGCCCAGATTCAGGCAAAGCCGCCTCGCCGGCGGCCCTAGGAGAGGCCGGGTGAGGGCCGCGACCCTTGCCGGCGACAGGTGAGGACTTTGCGGCCCTCGCCGGCCACTATCGGAAAAGAAACGGAAAAAGGGGAAAAAAAAAGAGAAAAAAATAATAAAAATTCGAAAAAATCATAAAAATTGTCATGTCATTGTCCAGCCACCGACCGACGTCCACGTCAGCGCCGACCGGCCAAAATTTGCCAGATGGACTAAATTGGTACCAATATTAAAAGGTTTAGGACTAAATTGGTCCAATTGAAAAGTTTATGACTGAATTGGTACCAATGCAACAGGTTTAGAACTTTTTTGGTACTTTTCCCCTGATTAAACTTCCTACAAACTGGGGGGAAGTTATGGATTGGAGCTTAAACGGATCGACCTGCAAAGGAATAGCAAATATAGTAAACTAAAGAATTGACGTAGACACTGGATGAAGTATCTAAGTACAAGAACCAGGTGGTCTTTCACAATCAAAGGGATCAAACTTAACAAGTATTGTCCTGTTCTTTCATACCTCTTATTTGCTAACGACTCGATTTTCTTCTTAGATGGAAAGGTGAAAAAGTGCCAGAACTTAGCTTGGATTCTGAATTAATATTGCTATGCTTCTGTGCAAGCAATTAACTTAAACAAGTTTAGTATTTCTTTTAGTGTGGGCTGTCCACAGAATTTGAGAAGATTTATGGGCAATGAGTTGAGAGTGCCTGAAGTAGAAAAGAAAGGAAGTACTTGGGGATCCCGTCTGATTGGGGAGTTTCTAAAATGCATATATTTGCTTGGATTCTAGTCAGAGTTAATACAAAGCTCGAGGGGTGGAAGGAGAATTTGTTGTCAAAAGCGGGGAAGGAAATATTAATTAAGGCCGTGGTACAAGCTTGTCACAGTATGCTATATCTATTTTTAAAATTCCTATTTGATCGTGCCAAACCATTGAGGAAAAATTTGCTGCTTTTTGGTGGAGGAATAGTGAATCAGAAGATGGACAACACTGGAAGAAGTGGGATGTGTTAAAAATGAGGAAAGATTTAGGAGGAATGGGATACCGAGATTTGATCTCCTTTAACAAAGCCTTACTAGGGAAACAAGCTTGAAGGTTAGCTCAAAATTCATCATCTTTATGATGCCAGATCTTGAAAGAAATTTATTTCCCTCAATGTTCCTTTTGGAACGCAAGGAAAGGCTCACGAACCTCATGGGATTGGCAGAACATTTGAATGGGTATTGAAACTATTTCGCATTCATCAGTGATGTGGTCAGTAAGAACAGGTGAAAATATGAGTATTCAAGAAGATAGATGGCTCAAAAGAGGAATCATTGGGGGCCAGCAAATTGTGGAGAACCAGCAAAAGTTGCGGATTTGATTTTGAAAGAAGAGATTCGATGGGACGAACAGACCCTTCACTGTCTGTTTGATGTCCAAATTGTTAACGAAATATTAACAATCCTACTGAGAAGCCAGAGCACACAAGACGAGTTAGTATGGATTGGTACAGAAACAGGCCGGTTCATAGTGAAGAGCGTGTATAATATGGATAGAACAGCCACCATTCAGAGCACAAAAAAGCAAGCATCAACATCTACTCAGCCACCTCGTGAGCGTTGGAACAAAATTTGGCACATGAAAAGCCCTCCCAAAGTCAGAATATTCACACGGAGTATTTGTCAGAACGCTATACCTACTAGAGAAAACTAATTCAGAAGACCCACATGTCCATTCTGTAAACAAGAAGCCGAGACTGGTAGAGCACCTATTCTTGCTGAGAAAATATTGGGTACCCTAAAGGGACCACGTCATCGGTGCTCTGAACGATTCATCGTTCGACACCTGTCCGCTGGCAGGTCCACGTCGGCTCTGTCTTCTCTCCCACGTCGTTCCAAATTAAACGAACGCGCGGGCATTTAAAAAAGTGGAAAGTGCATTCTCTCTCCTCTGTCTTCTCTCTCCTCTTTGCTCTCTCTTCCTCTTCCGACGCTCCTTCCGGTCTAGCGATTCCTCCGACGACCGTCGCTCGCTCCCGACGACGGCCTTTCTCTCTCCACTCGACGGCCTCATCTCAGGACTCCATTCTCTCGGCGCACTTCTTCCTAAATCGCGCTCTCTCCCGACGGCCGAGTTCACTCGCTTCTCTCCGTCCCCCGACTCGCGACCGAGAAGCAATCGCTCCGCCCTGCTCGAAGCAGTCCCTGGAGAAGCCCTATATCTGCGACCGCATGTCAGGTTCGATTTTATTTTCCGGGTTCTTACGTTCGCATCTTTGTTTTGGGGGAGAAAGCTTGGCCTAAATCTGCGACCAGAAGTTCGCTGGTTTATTGCTTCTGATTCTAAGCACAGCAACGCGAGAAAGCTTAGGCGAACCATTGATGACAAAACGACAGTGATTTAATTTGCTTGCTGTCCGACCATTGTTTCGTGCAGATACTTGAACACTTGGCAGATCTCAAGTCTCCTTGGAACTGCCCCGATGGAAGGCCGGTCATGCATCGTTTGGTCGACTTGATGGCAATAAGCTAAAGGTAAGACAAGGACTTTGCTTAGTTCTGGTGATTCATGACTTGATGCTGCCGTCAAGTGCATCGTTTGCTGCAATTTACATAAGCGAACATTTTACAGATGCTGTTCTCACCAGTCTAAGGATGGCAGCATATATCTGAGATGTCGCTCAATTATTTGCCTCTACATTTAGCATTGCCTTGACTCTTTCGATTATTTACTTGAATTTTAACAGTACTAAGGTTTTGTCTGATTTCCCGCTCTTGTCATCCCGATCTTTGGGTTGTTATATGCAATGTCTTCACAATCTTCACTATCTATAGCTAGTTATCTAAAGAATGACTGTTAACATATCTTGGTTCTTTCGTTGTTTATTGTAATCTATGGTTGAATATTGGCTCTATTGCCTTTTGAAGTAATCTGAGATTTTGGGGCATGTTGGGTGATTACGGAAGGGTTTCTTCCTCAAGAACTAATGTGTTAGAGCTGTTTTGTATGAACTTCTTTAATCATTTAATAGATTTTTCCGTTGCTATCCAAAATGATGTTATCTGTTCTTTCCATCTAGGTCTTTGAGAATATAATCATCAATTTAAGATGGTGCATACATGTTCATAGTAAGTCTCTAACCAGCAGGCCTCAGCTAATGTTAATTTTGTTTATTCGGATGTGTATGTTTGCAAGGTGACAGCTAGACTTTGTTTGATTATCCCTTGGTCATATCTTTCGAGGGTTGCTTCTTGGAAAAGCTGCGGCCTGCAGGGGCTTAGAGTTCCTGTAGACTGTAGAGCAGAATGAAAATGTGTGAAATGTGAGAGTAGGACTCGGAAAAGGCAATAGCACTCTGTAGCTGATGTTGGAGATTTGCTTCTTGGCTATTGTATTTTGAAGCAGTCCTAGCTCTATCATTTTGTTGAAAAGAAGTACCCCCAACAAAAAGATGTGTGACTATTACCAAACATCATCTCTGTGTGTTTGTCTTCAGCTGATAGATATGACTCTCTTGGAAGTATTTCTTTGGATTAACTGTGCACCTTAGAAATTTACATGCTTTACTCCTGCGTCTTTGCTGTCATTTAATGAATGCGAGCATTGTGATAGGTTACATAAGCACATCAATAAACGATGGTCCTGGATGTTTAACATTGAGATGTCCTGATCCATCTTGTGGTGCTGCCGTCGGTCAAGACATGATAAATCTATTAGGGCCTAAAGAAGATAAGAAAAAGTATTCTCAATATCTTCTTCGCTCGTACATTGAAGACAATAGAAAGGTATATGTGCAACCGTATTCTTTTTCTTTGTTTGAAGTTTTTTTATTTTTTATTTTTAAAGTGTGATAATGACTTTGCACTCTTTTGGGTGCCCGTTAAATGAAATATAACTTCCTTTACCTCATTTTCCTACCGCGACCAAGTGGTGTCCCGCCCCGGTTGTGAATACGCTGTAGAATATATTGCTTTGGCGATGAAGGTTACGATGTTTCCGCCAATGCTCTTTCAACTTTTGCTGGAATGTAAGCTTCTTTTTGGAAATTTCTTGTATCAATATGTAGCAAGTAGTGTGTTGACATCCTTTTGATTTGATCTCGCTGCGATGTACGAGAGAGGAAGCTCACCGTCCGAGATTGTGGCACCGTGGCACGTTGATCATGAAGAACGGTGCTGAATCTGAAAACATGAATTGGTACGAGATAACTTTAAGCATGTAGAATTTGTCATCATTTGGGTTCTATGACAATGGTGTACAACGGATTGTGCGGTCTTTCCTCTTTCAAGAAACAAGAATGTTTTATGTGACTTACTTACTAGGTTGGACATAGATAGTCCTATCTTCATGATATCCTCTTTCATTCAGGTTTAAATTGGTTTTTTTCTTGTTTTTTGGCAGCTGAAAGATACAATACTTGCAGGTACCCATCGACATGCTGATTTAAAAAAAAAGAGGGTAGATTGGCAGATGTTTGTCATTTGAATAGGACCGTCATTCATAATGGTGGACATACTGGACTTACATGTGCGCCTGATGTGGGAGACACATATGCTCCTAAAACAGTTGATGAACCAAACTTGGTTTCTCGATCCACCAATCATGTGGAGCCCTTGGTAGGAGATGACGGTATTAGGAAGTGTCTTCCCACGAAGAGGAACCATACTTGATGTTCACGCTGAAAATATTGAAAGGAATTGTAATAAGGATCAACATCATGATGCTCATTCGGATGCTAAAAGGGCCAAACAGCAAGATTCGATGAAATAAAGGACAGAGAAGAATCACCAGTTGTTCTAACTGGAAGATTAGGTTTCGAGAGAAATGATGGATGTTCTGATAGAGAGGTGGCTAACCTTGTCAAGGATCATATGGGGGCTGTGGATGACGACCAGTCGTTAGAGGGAGATGGGAGGCATTATGTTCAGCCAAGGACTTGTGATGTACTTTCCGATGGAATGGAGTGGGGGTTTTCCGTTGATGATCCCAAACGCGTCCATGACTCCATAGAGAAAATAAAGAACAGTGAATCAGCTCGAGCATCGGAATGGGGGCAGACTTTTACCAGTCACGCAGAAGATTACGTGGTCCACATTGTTGGGGAGGATATGTCCAAAGTGATGGTGATGAATATAGAAAAGAGCGGACAGCATCCTATAACATTAATGTTTTCAAAAACACATTTTGTTGATTTATATGATCCGATTTATATGATTCGATGTCCGGGATTTGAGGATTCATGATGTTTTCTTTACGAAAAAACAATAACTTGTTAGTACTGTCTCATCAATAATCATTCATGTTGTCTATTAAAGAATGTAACCTAGTCTTCTCGAAAGATTGCCAACTATTGAATCAGGGAAATTTCAGGACGACTTTTTGATGGCAAGTATTCTGTTTAGTTTAACATGCCCTGAAGTTGAGGTTTCGTTTTTTCCTTTTTAGATTTCATTTTTATACATTAGTTGCTGAATAATTTTGATGTTCACTTTCTCGCCTAAATTCTTCTCCAATTTGCTGTTCTTCGAGGAGTGCAATGATACGTTGTTGATTACTTACCTGGCCATGCTTGCCAATTGCTCAAGGTATGAACAAACTCTTGAATTATTTACTTTTGACATATTTTGAGTATGTCCAGGAGTCAATGATTTAGGATGAAAATATTGCTCTGGACCATCTTCTGGGTGATAATGCTTGAGGATTGTGTATATAAATCAAACCACACCAGTCATGTGCCTGAAAGCTTATCCAATGATGTGAGTTATTAGCTGAATCTAGAAGAATATATACTATAAGTTGAAATTTTCATCGGGAACAATTCGACTGAGATGACATCTCCCTAGTATTTGACTTTTTGTGCAATCTACTTGTTAGGAATTGCTCCTAGCAGATATGGTGTTGGGAAAACCTTCTCCAATATTTGGCTTGAGCAACACAATGCATCTGTTCTTTCACAAGGTTTCAAGTTAGTTTGTCCATAAGAAGCCTTGGAATATGATAAACCTTTGGTACGGGTCAGCTAAGCTTTGGGGAAAGTAGCAAAGTCGAGAGCTTTCTTTTGTGAAATATGCTTAATTTTGGTTTGTTCGCTTTATAACTTAGAAGTTTCTATGGTGCACAAACAAATTGATAATGACTGGATTGATATTAACTTGTCAATGCGTGGGTTTGCTCTCGACATTGCGAGGCTTCATTTCAGAAACTCAGATAATTCTTCTCCTTTCTACAGCAAAATGAACGAGCTAATTGACAAATTGAACACTGCTTATGACAGACACAGTAGGAGGGGAGGAAGGACCCCCTTTGTTTGAAAGATTCCTTATTTCTATCAGACCACCTTCAACTGATTATGTTTCTGCATCTCTCCCGGCATTGTGCTTGTGCATGACGCAAGATCATGGCCGACACATATCAAGCAAGTTTCTTTACCGAGGCCTATACCACATAGAAGATGGGATCAGGGAGATGAAATCAAAATCTAATAGAAATTCTTATACATCCCCATTTTACTGGGGTTCTCTCACTATTTGCTTGAGATGTTCCACCCTTCTGGGCATTTCGTAGTTCCTGGGGCTAACCATAGTGAACTAGGGAACCTTGCTGCAAGATTTTCATATTTTATAGGCATGTTTTGACCTTTTGGTGTTGCTATGAGATGATTGTCCTGGTATAACTTTTACTATCTTGTAGTGATTCTATATATTAACTTTATGGATTTTGAGCATTGTCACCGAACTTGTATACGTGGATCCTGTAAAAGGCTCCTGCGTTCACTTCTATTTTCCATCTCTTTTATCCAATGACTTTGGCAACTTGCTAGGAGAAAGGGGCATTCTTTTAAGCCTTCAAGGATGTCATGTGGCTGGTGTTTGTATTTAAAACATAAACGATGTGATTTGTATAAATGAACAAATGTGTACAAACTTCATTTTCGTTTTATTCCAACTCTCATTGGGAGTATTTTACGACATTCAGCATATAACAACAAGCTTGGAATTTCTTGCCCATTGGCTTTGACCACTACCAAATGCGAAATCAATGAGAGAAGGAAACAAATTGCAAATTGGCAAAGTACAATTTCTTGTTGAGTCGCTCCGAAAAAAGCTCTCATAAAGATTCATACAGACGATTCAGTGGAGACAACAATCCCATCGCCATCTGCGTACAACCATTTTTCTAAAGTAGAATTGCAGTTCTCATATGAATGTGCACAATCAACACGAACGCATGGGTTCAGTCATTCATTACATGAAAAAGCAATGTACTTTTAATGGGAACATGACACGTTTGTGGACAATAGCAATAGCTGCTTTGAAGCTTCGATGGGTCTCTTATGAGCTTTATTTGAATGTTGTGTAGCAGGTTTGTCTTTGAACATCTTCTGGCTAAGCGCGTTCAACATCGCTCTCGACTACTGGCGTGAAGCCATTTTCCAGTCCATGCCTGTTTTCATCATGGCCTTGAATTCATCATAACTAATTTGACCGTCCTGAAATACATCCACCACAGAATGAGCACTCTATTTCGTATATGAACAAGATATACACAGATTCCAAATTGCAGGTTGTTCTGGTTATGTATTACCATTTGTGGATCAACATCGAAAATGATGTCTTCAATAATTTTTTCATTGTTCGGACCAAGATTGTCATCTATCAGAGCTTCTTTCAACTCATCGTATTCAATATATCCGCTTCAATTCTTGTCAAAGAATTCAAAAGCTCGAGTAAGGTGGTCATCGTTGCCAATCCTTCTCAAGTGGACTGACATAGTCACAAACTCCTTTAAGTTCAGCGTTCCGCTTCCATTTTGCAAGAAGTTCTATCAATTATGTGAAATGTTGATACAACCTCATGATCAAATCTTTGACTAACTGATGAAAAACATATTTCCGTATTATGTAATCCGTCCTTAATCTTCCAAATGCCTTGCAATTTAAGCAAAATCATGCACTTCACAAAGCACACAATGCGTCGACATGGAAGAAGAAAACATAAACCATGTCCAAAACAAAATGTGCTAAGCTGTTGAATAGGTGATCTTACTCGCATCCATCGCATCTGCACATCGGGATCAGCAACTTGCCATCCATATTTGTGCAGGCCATGTTTCAACTCTTCAAATGTCGATCTCCATTTTTATTGGTGTCCATCACGTCGAACAGCTCTTTGATATGATCCACTTGCTCATCGTGCAAATTGTCTCGCTACTACCTACATTAACAATGCGGGAAACACAATTCGAGTTTAACTTTGCACTAAGAACAGCAATGAAATCCAACAAGGCAATGTTCAAGGACTCACTCTGAGAACTTTCTTCTTGAACTTATTCATCAAAGAGAATTGCTTTATCCTCGTCCGGACAGTTTGTCCTAGTGAAACGTTGGGAGCCCTGTCCACATTCTGTATCCACTTATGCTCTGCACGAATCAATTAAAAATACAACCTTAAAACTATTTGTCGCAAGGACCACCTTACCAGCACCTTCTGGCATGGGTTCAAATATCTTTGCCCGAAGATCTGTAGGCAAATTAGCATATATCGGGCATATAATGAGTTCGGCAATTTTGGAGCCAAAACCCCTTACCTATGCTTCAAAAGCTCTTCCGCTGCTTCAATTTCCTCTTGAGCGACACTTGCTGTTTAGTGATGCAAGAGCAGACATCTTAAGTCAAAAACACTAACCCTTTCCAGTACATCAAAAGCTTTCTTCCTTAGCACATCCGATGTGCACATGATGACGTTCTCAATCCCCTAGATTTTGCACTTTAATGATAAGAAGAATATAGAAAATGAAATGGCATAAAATCAACATCTTTCACTATAATAGCTGCAAGGCAGCAAAATGGCTAGGAACAAATGATGAGAAATCTAGAGTTTCACTCACTCTCCTGTGAGATATTTCCTTCTGTGGTGCAAAGCAAGAACTCAATGGCATGTTTCTCAAATCTCCAAGGTAGAGAAGCTGAACAGAACATGCCTTAGCATGCCAATTGCTTGCCACCTTCTGGTTTGACTACCCCGAATTTCATTCTTTACAGCGGTTAAATCCTCCTCAGCATTATGAGCAACAGTTTGTTTGACTACCAACAGTTATGGTCCTGGTCATCATGTCAATAGCAGACCCTGTTATCAAGCCACTGTAACATAAACAACAACATCTCAAGAAGTGTGAAAGTTCAATCTCAAGGCGGCAGCTAAACTAGAATCTTAAAATCGAAACAAGGTAAGATCAGCGAAACTAGAATCTTGCAAACCCTTCAAGTGATGAGCAATGCGATCTGCTTACCTCCTCTAGAGCAGTTTTTGGCACAGAGGTTCTCTTGTGCGTTAAAAATGAGTGAAGGTCCCATTTCAACAACTCATTTGCAGTCACTTCAAGATCGATGCGAGCCCTAAGATATAACAAATTCATAAACGGGGGAATAGACACTGAACTTCAGCAATCATTAGAACAGAACCAGTGGAAAGATGTCATGAAGAAAATCAAACACATTTTCACTGCATCATTTATTAGAACTCACATTATGGAACATTTACTGTAGGACATTTTTGCAGCTCTTTGATGAATCAATTTTCGCCTTTGATCCCAATGAGGACCAAGTACTGTTCATGCTTCCATTTCTAGGGCCACATAACTCCTCCAAGCATCTCAAAGAAACAACTTCCTCCATATTTTTTCCCAAGTGAGCAGGTAACTCTGGAGCCGCTTTAATGATACCTGAAAAGCATAAACCATATGAATGCCCAACAAAAATGATGAGAAAGTGGACCAAAACTTGCAAAATGCTACTGTCGAAGGTGAATACCATGCAAGAGGGATGGCTTAACTTGCTCGAATTTTGCCAAATACTCAATAATCCAGAACCGGGGAAGGCTCAACTCAGATGAGCTTTTGCCATCCATGGAAGCACTGTTGAGCAGTTGGGACAACAAGGATTTCTTCAACTCATGCCTTCATCAATCCATATGGATTGCTTTCTACAGAGAGAAAAAATAACGATGATTTAAAACTGATCATGCATTTTGCAAAATTATGCACCTGGCATATGATGGGCAAAGAACTCTCAGTATCGGCCTAAAAGCTATGAATCCAATATAACTACAGCATGAACGAAATTTTTTTTATCATGCACCATATGAAAGATTCATTTGGCAAGGGCACTCTAGAGTAGTGATCCTCTTTGTCAAAAGAAGCAAATATGCCATGACATCCTAAATGGAGTACTTCCACAGTGGAATCAAATGAAAGCCAATTATTGCCATGCTCACTAAATTCTCACATAAGTGACCCAAGTAACAATTGAATGCAAGCAATATTAAGAAGTAAACACGTTAGTTTTAATACTTTGCTTATACTGAGAAAGTTATAATAGGTAAACTGAACCAAAGTCAAAAAGCTTTTCGTGCAGCACATGGAAAGGAGTAACGAAAAGTGCTGAATCATAAAGGTGCAGTCAGGTGACAAATCTGTACAAATAAACCATTTAACCATTCTGGCATCGCCTTCTCAGATAATATTGCACAACGCACGAACCCATATGAACAATCAAAATTGACAAAATCATAAGATTAAAATCTTTGAACCACCAAGTCCCATGAACTCAGTAAGACTGACAGAATTAAAAAGATAAACTAACTCAAGACAGAGTGTGAGCATAAACAAGGTCAAAAGGTTAACCGCAATCATTGATGACAAGCAATTCGACTAATTCCCTTTACGGCAAAACCAAAAAAGAGAATGAGAAAACAAGAAAAATGGACACTAAAGTCAGATACAAAGCATGAGCAGTTGAGCAGAAAATGCTTATCAATAGAAGAAATGCAACCATTTAATTCAATTCCGGGTGTTCATGAATCTAGATACACCCACCAACTATTCCAAGAGATCTCAAGTAATATCAGCTTCCTCATGTGTTCGTTCATCGAAAGAGTCACATTAGTTCGGTGTCTACTCTTCCTATAATTTTTCTTGACAAACAAAGCATCTAGGATTAACTAGCTTTCAACAAACGAAATGCCGTGACTCCCAACTTGTCAATAATCGAGACAGATAGATACCCGTGCATGATTTTGTTACGGCAGCTGATCTAAAAATCCACTTCGTGCGGCAAAATTGGGTCCACAGTTCAGCTTGCGGAGGGACATATAATCGAAAGTCCAGTCACAATTTCCAAAGGGAAAATACACAATCAAAGTCCCACTGAAAGAAAAGAACGGATCAACACAAGTATTTCCACGCATAAGATCGTGCTCGCCCGCCCAAGAAAGAGAGAGAGAGCCCAAAATCCAAGAAAATCCCTACCCTTAAATCCAACTTCAACAAGATCAAAATTTTCAGCAAAACCCACTTTCTTGCTCGTTCCCACCAACGCTCATAGCTCATGCGAACCCGCTTTCATTCAAAAATCATACCGTTCGCCATATACGGGACGTGGGGTCGACCACTCCCGCGTTAATCTCTCACAATTCAGGCGAAACCTCACGGCCCGATTCCTTTCTTTGACTTATAACATCCCCACCACTTCCTGAAACCAAACGACGAGGGAAAAAACGAAAGCAGAGAAGGGATGACGACATACCGAGAGAGGACAAAGGAGGCGGTTCGGTGTTGGGGTGATCATTGTGGGCACATTTCTTCTCGCCTGAAAGTCTGCAATGACGGAACAGGCGATTGCCCCCCAGGAAAATCTTGAAACCCCCCGGACACAAGCGATTCAACAGCTCGGTGGAGCGAAGCAGCGAGATTACGTCGGGCTTCGACTTGACCGGTCGGCCTAAGATCATGCATCCGAGAAGTGGGTTCATCTTCGAATTTGCCAAGAACGGAAAAACCGGACAAGGGTAGAGAGAGAGACAGTCGCGCTTTCACTTCTCGCGTTGCTGCGCTTAGAATCAGAAGCAATAAACCGGTGAACTTCTGGTCGCAGATTTAGGCCAAGCTTTCTCCCCCAAAACAAAGATGCGAACATAAAAACTCGGGAAATAAAAATCGAACCTGACTTGCGGTCGCAGATTTAGGGCTTCTCGAGGGACTGCTTCGAGCAGGGCGGAGCGATTGCTTCTCGGTCGCGAGTCGGGGGACGGAGAGAGGCGATCGAAATCGGCCGAGAGAGCGCGATTTAGGAAGAAGTGCGCCGAGAGAATGCAGCCCTGAAATGAGGCCGTCGAGTGGAGAGAGAAAGGCCGTCGTCGGAGGGAGCGACGGTCGTCGAAGGAACCGCTGGACCGTCGTCGGGAGATGGCGTCGGAGGAGGAGGAAGAGGAAGAGAGAGAAGGTAAAGAGGAGAGACAAGACAGAGGAGAGAGAATGCCAAGCTTTTCCGCCCGCGCGTTGGTTTGAACTGGAACGACGTGGGAGAGAAGAGAGAGAGCGCAGACGTGGACCTGCCAGCGGACAGGTGTCGAAGCCTGACTCGTTCAGAGCACCGATGACGTGGTCCCTTTAGGGTACCCAATATTTTCTCATTCTTGCTATGTTCCTGGACTTCACGGATATGGAGTTACCCTACATTACAAATTATAATCTTAAGGCAAGTGCTGTCAAGAATTGATGTTTGGATACAGCAATTTAGAGTGAGAACTGAGCATTCACCTTCCTTTAAGATGGTTGCAAGTGTCCTGTGATTTATCTGGAAGGCAAGATGTGATTTTGTTTTTCGCAACCAGCATCCAAATCCAATTTTTCTAGTGGAGTCAACACACAATATGCTAAACAACTGGAGACGATGGAACCTTGAGCAATCGACAAGTCAAGTAGAGAAGACGAACTTATCTCTGAGTTGGATTCCACCAAAGGGGCGAACTTTAAAGGTGAATTGTGATGGATTGTATGAGGATGGAGAGACCACTAGAGCCATAGCTTACGTTGTTCGTGATGAGTCGGGGAATCTCTTGGACGGAGCAGCCAAAATAGTATCCGTGTCATCTACTCTACAGGCGAAAACCGTTGCTTTGCCAGAAGCCCTCTCTCTCCTTGTGTCTAGAAGTGAAGAACAGCTGCAACTGGAATCAGATTGCTTGGCTTCAGTTGATCTAGTGAAGAGCGCAGCAGATCACTTGCCTTGGGAAGTCAATGTGCTTATCTCGGAAGCCGTTAATGGGCCCTTTTTTTTAATCCGACGATTGTCTATTGTAGTAGAGAGTAACCGAGTAAAGGATTGGGTTGCTAAACTTAAAAACTCAACCTTTTACTTCCTAATTGGGTAGCACATCCCCTCAGCCACTGGGGGACTTGCTTTGTCTTGATGCTCCTATTGTGAGCCTGAATGTTTAAGACCGTTTTGGTTCAATAAAACTTCCTTTGACCCAAAAAAAAAAAAAAAAAAACAAACAAACAATGCTAAGGGGCGGTTGCTGTTGCTCCATATGATAGTAGACTGATGATTAATTAGTTATCGCAACATTGCCTTATCCTCAATCAAGTTATTCGCATAAGGAGATATAGAATTCATAGAGGGTTCCATTAAAAACACAAATTTTCTTATAGATTGATTTGTACTATCATCAGCAGTACACCGCATCTTTAATGGAAGGGATGATTACATACATGATTCTTGAAAATTGATTAAATGTCCAATGTCATCTTTGAACTTTTAATTTGTTCGATGTAATCCTTGAATTTTAGTCCAATGGGTAATATCATCCTTAAGCTTTTAGTTAGTTCAATGTGGTCCTTAAACTATTATAAATATTCAATTCAATCCCTAAATTCTATGAAAATCATGCAAACAAAATGATTATGTTGAACATTTACTAATAGTTTAAGAACTATATTGTACAAATTAAAAGTTTAAAGATGACATTATACATTATGCTAAAGTTTGGTAACTATATTACATATTAGAAAGTTCAGGTACTACTTGCATTTAATGAAAATAGAATGCACCTATGCAGCATTTGTGGCTTTTCACACGCAATATAGGAATCCCATGTGTCGATTCTTTTGAATTATATAACACAATGCTTTAGCATTTTGTTTGGCTCGCGATACTTAAGTGGGGATCAAAGACTAGGTCAATGTTTGCGAGGCTTTCTCTATGAAATACATAAAATTAACAATTGAGTTCTAACAATAGTACTTCTTCGGTTCCCAGTCTTACACGTCTTCTTCTCAAAGACCTAGTAAAGGTCGTTTTTAGTACCGTACTCAGGGTTTCTTTCCTCGACTACATTAACAGTTGTGTCATCCCCACTACTTCGATAGTTATGTCTCCTCCACTTCTCTACAATTGTCACAATTGTTTTCTCACAAACTTCTTGACTCCCCTACTCGATGGTTGCATTAAGTTCCCCCTTTTGCAGTTATCTTCATGACAAGTTACATCCAAAACTGTTGGCTCCAACACTTAAATGGTTACTCCATCACCACTCTGTCAACAGCTACATCACTCGTTTGTCACAGAGTCAACCTTGCTTGTCACCATTATACTCCTAAACTTAATTATTTTAAATCGTATTTTCTGTCAGTTAAAACTAGTTTTCTCGTCCACTAACTAAATTTGCCAACTAAAAGCTTTCAGCACTCAGCCAACTTTTCTTCTGTCGAATTGTGTTCATTCTCTTCTAGTCCGAGTCAATGGTCAAAGACTTGGCATTTTTTCGTGTCAACACGTTCATACATGAAAGGAGCCGAATTTTTCTACGTTAGCAGTTGTGAGGGAGGAATTGTACAAGGAGAATTGAACAGGATTGTTAATTAGTATTCTCACGATTATCATCCTCATTTTCTATCTTTTTTTTTTCTTAAAATCAAGGTTAATTATTAATTAAATGGAACAAGATTGCAAGCCACGAATCACTTCGAACGTTCACGGGCTCCTGGGAAGCTTTTAGTTGGCAAATTTAGTTAGTGGACGAGAAGCAAAGTCAAAGTCAAAGTCAAAGTCACCAAGACCAGCTTGCTTTGACTGTATATCTTTTAGCACAAAAATGGGGTGAAAAACAAAAGCAATTCTATTCTGTCCACTGTGAATAGAATAATCAACGCCAGCGAATGTATAATCTAAACGACGCGTTTATGTCGGTTCATGAAATTTGCTGTTGGTGCCCATTTTTCTAATTAACAATATGACAATACTATAAACTTTGCTAGGAATATAATGAAAGGATTAAATAGATAATAGCTATAGAGGAGAAGACTGTGAAGATCTTTTGTTAGGCAGGGGTCTGCTCGACCCCTCAGAAGCTTCTCATTAGCATCCAGACCATCCAGAAGATAGGTAATCACGTTTTATAGATTTTCATTTTGCGAAGACCTGAAAAGTGGTGAATAACCGTGAACATTTCACAAAGTTGACTCGTTCCCTCTCTCTTCTTACGAGTCACGACCCTGTTATGGCCGTGAGCGACACGATGCCAAGAACTCTCTTATGTTTCCGCAACTGGAAAAAGCCTATAAATAGAATCTCGCAAGGGATGGCAAATGCACACACAGTACCATCCAAAGCAAAGTGCAATCTCTCGAGAATTTCCGCAATGGCATATCCTAATTTCTTGTCCACAATCTCATGCCTGCTTCTTGTTTCTTCTCTCTTCTTTCAATCGGTCTTAGCCCACTCCGATGACCAAAAGCAAAACGCCTTTGAGTTCATCAAGCATCTCCAAGGATGTCACAAAGGGGACAAGGTCAAAGGCCTCCACGAGCTCAAGCAATACCTCGAAAAATTCGGGTACTTGAACTATAACCAATCCAATCTACAAGGCCATGCCGACGACGAGGACTTTGATGAGCTTTTGGAGTTCGCTGTCAAGACGTACCAGCTCAACTACCATCTGAAGGTCACCGGAAACTTAGATTCCCAAACGGTGGCTATGATGACGACGCCTCGGTGTGGCGTGGCGGATATCATCAACGGCACCTCCCGGATGCGATCTGGCAAGAGAGGAACCCACCACAACTCGAATAAATTCCACACCGTTGGCCACTTCACTTTCTTCGATGGGAGTCCCAAATGGCCATCCTCAAAGTACCAGCTCACCTATGCCTTCTATCCCAGGACTCGGGACGACGTGGTGGGCCCTGTCTCGCGGGCTTTCAAGACGTGGGCTTCTGCAACGCACTTCACATTCTCCCAATCCCAAAACTATGGGTCTGCGGACATCAAGATCGCGTTCGCGAGGGGGGACCATGGCGACGGCGCCCCATTCGACGGCCCCAGTGGAGTCATAGCCCACGCGTTTCAACCGACCATCGGTATGTTCCACTACGATGCGGATGAGCCGTGGTCCGTGGGTCCGGTCAGTGGTTTCCACGACATGGAGACCGTGGCTTTGCATGAGATCGGCCATCTTCTTGGGTTAGGGCATAGTTCAGTCACGGGGGCCATAATGTATCCCACCATAAGTCGCGGAGTCAGCAAGGGCTTGCATGGCGATGATGTTCAGGGAATCAAAACCTTGTACGGCGTTTGACTATGTTACAGTATATATTCAATCTTTCACTTGAGCATATTAAGTGAAGGATGTTTAGGCTGAAGTTACTAAAATAATTGACTTGGCTAAGTCACGCGTGTTTTTTAGGCCATTACGAGACTGTAAACTCGACAATTAATCATAATGTCGTCAGTCGTTACATCCGGACATTTGTCTTCAAGTTCACTAGTAAAAGACTAATGTCAAATGTTCACATCTTGCTTTCATGACAAATTTACATCAACACATTTTCTGTTTTCAGGTCGTTCGAATTGGACTAAAAGAAAAGTTCACCGTTAAACATTCATTCGGTGTCTATAATCTATTTATACTAGTGTATGAACATTCATTTTGTGTCTATACCCAAATCTGGTCATAACAATACAGTCGGACTTTGTCCCTCTTGTGCTTCTATCTTATTTCAAAAGGTGTATTTTGAGTGAAAATAACCAACTACGAGTTATATAAGCACATATACGTTAAGCATTCACAAAGAACGGAGTGCCATGTCTGTCGTATGCAATAATATACATTCGCTTTTATTCTGTACAGACAGAAAACTCACGTCCACCTATCTTTTTTTCTTGAATTCTCTATCGTAAATTTACTCTCTTCTGGGTCTTCTCAAAGAATAATCTTTTCAGTCAATTGAATGGGGCTCAAAAATTGGACCTAGTTTAGATTGGAACCGACTCGAATTGGAGTTCAAGGGCACCCGGAGTGAGCAAAAGATGTTACGTGTGTGCGAGGATGTAAGTCGCACTTTCCAAGTAAAGGGATGGACTTTTGGAATAAGAGGAGGATTTTGGATCGACTACCCTAGGTCTGAAATTGCTTTTCGGACGTCCGACCACCAGGACGAGCCTCGAAGATTCATTGGACTTCAGATGTCCAGCCATATCTCTTTCCAGACGTCCGATAGGGGCCGCAACTTTATTGAAATTCGACGTCTGTGCCTCTATAGGTCGACGCCCGAAGGCGCAAGGGATTGATTTTTAAATAAGTGTTTTTGACCAAATTTATTAATCAGTACGACAAGCCTCACTCGAGAGAAAGATCTGGGAAGTTCCAAGGACCGAGTGTTTGAGCAAACACTTGTGAATCTCTTATCTGATGTTGATAGTTGTTAAAATATTGAGGTGTAATTTGGGTCGGGAAACACTTTATTAAGGGTATAATTCTAGCAATTGCATTGTCTTAATCTTGATTATAGTCGAACATTCTCTTCCTTATCCTCTTCCTGTGAGAGTAGGCACGCCGGTCAAATCATGTAGCTCCTTCGTGGTTGTTTTAATTTCATCATTTATTTTTCTTGCTCGATTGTTTGAGTTTGTTCCACGCTTCCCCCATTTTGCCTAACGCAATCCATAATACTTTTGAATCAATGATGATAACAACGCATTTTCTTTTTCCACCATTTATATCCTACTCATGTCCTATCATGAAGGTCATAAGAAATCTTTTAAGAATGCCTTACACACGTCTTCTGGAACTACCCACTACTTCTCCTTCACACATTGCTTGCTTTCAACTGATAATTAGGTCAATTTTTCTAAGTCTTACGAAGATGTACACACGACGATTACGAACGAGTTTACTGTAATAAAATTTTCCACTTCCCGGTCCTTACACGTCTGCTTTGATGACCTATTTATAATCGTTGTCACGTTGCACCTTTTTCTTGCCCCATGAACCTTTCAACTTTTCGACCCTCTCATGTATTAGGTGGACGCACTTGAGAGATATGCAACTACAGAAACAACATTCATCGAATTAATTTGTCTAGCTGAGAATAGTGTGTTAATCAATTAGCCATGGCCACTAAGAGTGCATTTAATAATATTTCTATTTTCGGAAACAATTTCTTATCAGAAATAACTTTTTTTTATTTTTATTTTTATTTCCTAGAATAGTTTTTGAGTAAAATAATATATTTGATAACTGCAAAAAAATTTTAAAAGAAAGAATAGGAATGCATTTTAAATGACCCACAAATTTTTCTGTGACGTAAAAATTCTTTTAATTTTTTGAGATTTTTCTTTTTTCCTCTCTTCTTCCGATGGCGACCGGTGATGTATGGCCGGTGAGCGGCGACGGGCAACAGACGATTGATAGCCGGCGGCAATGGTGACGACCAATTAGAAGGGGAAGAAGAAGAAAAGAAAGAAAGTGACTTATTTTGGAAATTGTTTTCAAGAATAAGAACCAACTTTTTTATACTTCTTTTTACAGTTCTAAATATATTCCCTAGTGACTTTTTTTTATTTCAGAAAATAGAAAAATTAACTAATTTTACCAAATGGATTTTTTTTTCTTTTTCTATTCCAAGGAACAAAACAACCAAAAAAATACAAATAAAAAATGAAACTTTATCAAATGGAGCCTAAGAATGCATTTGGCAACATTTATATTTTTTTGGAAATAATTTTTATTCAGAAATAGTTTTTTTTATGTCTATTCCTTGGATGAGTTTATGAGTAGAAGAACGCATTTGGTAACTACATAAAATTTCTACTCCTAATAAAAAAAAAAAACAGAAATACGTCGATGCAACCCTAAAAATTTCTATTTCCAATTTTTTTTTCATTTAATTATAAAAACATCAATGGAGACTTGGCATTTCATTTTTGAATAAAACGGGACTTTTGTAATGATTTAATTGATCAAGATATTCTAAGATGGCCTAAGAAAATCCAATGTAGTAGTTAATCAAAGATGGATGGGCCAAAATGGTAGCAGAGAGTCCCACTAATTTATAACTCATAATATAAAAGAAGTTGATAATAAATTTTTGGACATTACAATAAACAGGTACACAAACCTTTTGAGCTTTTTTAGCTACAAGCAAGTGTTGCTTGGAGTTGCCAAACTTTCACAACATAGTCTTGTTTCTAAAAGAAAACGGCATTCAAAAATTCATATATTAAAACCCTAAAAGCTTATTTAATTTTGAATCCAATTTTCATTTTCATCAAAATATTTTCACTTTTTTATGCTAAACTAGAATTAACACTAAAATCTAGTAAAACCACTCAAAATCTAATTTCTAAAATTCTCGCTAAATTTCTGATTTTGTCTTATTTTATTATGAAAAATGGAGACTTGGATCGGGTTAGGAGATTGAACTTTGTGTCAATTTTGTAAGGACAAGCATTGGGTTACGTCGAGTTTGTTTTTTGGAAATGAACTTATTTCCTCTTTTTTATTCCTAGGAAGAAAGAAGTAAGTTTTTTCTATTTTTTATTTCTGTTCTAAATTTATTCATTAACCACTGATTTGTTTTGGGAAATAGAAAAATTAATTGACTTTCCCAAATGAATTTCTATTTTTTTTATTGTTTCAAAAAACAAAACAAAATATAGAAAAATAGGGGAATAGAAACGTCACTAAACATGGCCTAACAAACCCCATTCCACCTTCTCCCACTTGCTCCTCCTCCTTCTCACCATTCATGCCGTTTTAGCACATTCCCATGTCCAAACCAAATCAGCCTTTGATTTCCTCAAGCACCTTGAGGGATGCCACGAGGGCGACCACACCCTAGGTATTTGCGAACTCAAGCAATAACTTGAGAAATTCGATTACTTGAACGACAACCAATCTGACCATTTGATCCACACTAGCGATGACGGCTTTGACGATTTGCTAGAGCACGTAGTCAAGATGTATCAACTCAATCATCATCTAAACACTGCTTGAACAACGACCAATCTAAACATTCGGTCCACACCGGTGATGACAACTTCAATGATTTGCTAGAGCATGCCATCAAGGTATATCAGCTCAATCATCATCTAAACGCTACTAGAACCTTGGATCCTCAGACGGTTTTGAAAATGATGATGCTGCGGTGTGGCGTGTCGGATATTGTCAATGGGACCACTCGGATGGAGCCCAGCAAGAAAGGCCGGAACCCCCGTGGTCTCGGCTCCTTCCATGCGGTGTCCCACTACAAATTCGTTGAGGGAAACCCTAAACGGCCAATCTCACAGTACCAAATCTTAAGTGTTAGTGTAGTCAAGATACCGAAACATTAACTCGTCATAATTATTCTTACAAATGGGAATTATTTTGCAATTTTCAGAAATGTGGCGTATATGTATAAGGATTGTCTTCTTCTTTTTTAATTATTATTTCTAATTAAGAAGTCAAGAACATAGTAAGTTGAAAACGTTAGGAAAGGCTAATGCTCGGGCTGATGTTGCTTCAGCCTCTGGAATCAGTCCCTTGTTTTTCGGATGGCATGGGGTCGTAATTAGTCTTTCAGGACATTATTAATCCTCTAAATGATCGGATTTACAATGGTGAGAAACATTCTAAGACAACATGGAAAACTCCTAACCCCCTCCCTGCCCTTACTTGAATAAGGAAAAAAGCACATTTAAGAAGTTACTAGGAACTTATATGGAACAGCTTTCTCAAAGGACTTCAGAGAAAAAGTTAAGTCGTTTGGTGAATTTTTTATGGACCACTTTAGGAAAATGCCAGCACTAGCATTTTCGATATGCTATTGTGGGATTTAATGATATATTTTTAATCATGCCCTCATTGATAATTGTAGGGAATCGCTAGGTGGCCGGCTTCTAATTACCATCTCCCCTGTGGCATGGAGAACAGATTCATGCCTCATTGATAATTGTAGGGAATCGCTACGTGGCCTGCTTCTAATTACCATCTCACCTGGGGCATGGAGAACAGATTCAGAGGGCCAGGAGGAACTATTGCCCATGATTTCCCACCAACTAGCAGGCCATTCCGCTACGACGCGGACGAGAGGCGGGCTGTGAATCCACCCCTCCGGTTCGCCCGCTTTGGACTTGGAGGCCGTGGCTTTCCGCGGGATCGGTCACCTCGTTGGGCAAGGGCACAGCGGTGTTGGAGGGTCCATCACGTACTCTTTCAGAGCTCCTACATATCAAGGGGTCAAGCTTTATACGACTTTTGACTAGTAGATTAGATTGAATCTCTTGTGGGTTTTGAGCAAGGGGAATATTTACTATTTGGTCAAAATTGTCTTCGATTATCCATATTGTTTATCTTTACTTTTTGTTGCAATGGATAAAATCTATCCATATCGTTTATCTTTACTTTTTGTTGCAATGGATAAAATCTATCCGATATCGAAGTTGAGGATTGTGATGATAGAAAAATATAATATTCTGTTCATTATCAAATGAAGAGTACATGGGTCTATCTATAAGCTTTACAGGATAATAGGGAAATATGCAGAATCTCCTACCATTTCTTAAATATATATCCGGTACTTTTAAAAGGATAGTGATGCATGTTCTAGAGAGAAAAAAGGAAAAAGAAAAATATCTGGCTCATTATGACACGATTAAGTGTTTAGTTTATGACGTATCGGTCAAGGAATAAATCTCCAAGAAGCCTTGGACGCTGCCCTATATCTGGGTACGTTCCGCACATGTTCTTGTTCTGTGGTTCAAATATAGATATAAGGGAATCGGATGCCGTCAATGTCACTTCAAGAATAGAGCACAAGCATCTCACCCCTTCACGTATAAATGGAACTTCCTTCGGTATACCACTGCAAAGGCGAAAACATGCGTCGAAGCTTAGAAAATAGTTCCAGGTCTATCCCTGGCTGGAACACCACCTCCGATGATTACCTCGAACACATCTCGAGAATGGTAAAGACGCTCAGCGTCAATCCCGACGTCCCTCAATACCCAAACGTGTACGGAGCCTTCAAGAATGAGCCGGCCTCCAACGAAGTCCGAAACAGGGCTCCGCTTGGCCAGTACCAGAATAATCTTCCTCGGCAGCAGGTCGAGCCAGTGTCGGAGCGGGAGCGTAAAAAGAATGAAGGCCGTGGAGGATCTGCTGAGTTAGAAGCTGATGCTGATGGCTCTATTTGGCAAAAGCCGACGAGGCTTCAGCTGAGGAAATGGAGGACCTCCAGACAGTTCTAACGGGCATCCAAATGGCCCAGCGTTGTTCATGCAGGAATAAATTTGGTCATGGCATGTAGTAGTAATTTACAGTGTTAAGGTGAGTGTCATAGTTTCTTACACAGTAGTTTATAGTTGCTCTGTAACAAGGCTTTGGGTACTGTCCCTCTGCTTGATAGCAAAAGGAGACTTTCATGTCTCGGTACACACACTACATAAATGAATTTATGTTCTGAGGAAAGACGAACATCTGATTCATCACAAATTAAACTTCCTACAAACTGGGGGGAAGTTATATATTGGAGCTTAAACGGATCGACCTGCGAGGGCATAGCAAATATAGTAAACTAAAGAATTGAAGTAGAGATACTGGATGAAGCATCTCAGTACAGGAACCGGGTGGTCTTACCAAACCATAAATTTACAGGTTCAACTGACAGAAGAACAAATGACTTTAAGAGTCCATCCTTTCCGAAGAGATATAAATCAAGTTACATGTACCAAAACCACCAGACAAGTTGCTTCTATATGGTTCACATGGCCGTATCGACCAGATGGTAACAAAGCCTTATGAGTTGAGAGTCATTTTGAGGACATGGTATGATAAACTATGACAGCATTTTTAATGATACCATGACCAAATTCATCAATCCAAAGCTGCCAAAATGGATTTGTCGAATATGAATACAAATTAGTTTTTCATGATATGACCACAAACCTCTGCTCAACCGAAAAGAACACTGACTTTAGGATGTTGACGAATATGATGAGGGCACTTGTAAAGCAAGTCTTTCGCTTCAGAGTGTCTGCCTTCCTTAAAGAAAGACTCCAAAACGTAAACATAAGCCGATATCGACGGATAGTCCTTGACACTCAAAGCTTTCAAGAACTCAGAAGCATCATGCACAGTTCCAAACCTTGAAATATGTTGAACAAAAGGCTCTGGATATGCTGGGTAATTCTGTTTCTTCATCAGCCGAAGAAGCTCCATTGCTTCATCAAGCTTTCTTACTCCCAAAAGCTTGTCAATTAAATTCTTGTACGCAGCCTGCCATGGTCTTATATGAGCCTTCTTGATCAATTCAACGAACAATTGGTAGGCGCCATAAATCCTGCTCTTACTGATGAAACCATTGATCAAAATGTCAAGTAGATCAGCATCGGCATTAATCCCTCTCTCCATCATTTTAGCAAACAAGAATAGCGCTTTATCGACTTCGTTAGCCGCACAGTGACCTTGAATCAAGATGGTCCATGTTTTGATATCCGGAATACATCCATGTTCTTCCATTTTATCGAGCACCTCACATGCTTCGTCCAATCTCTTCGCCTTGCAGAGTCCAAAAACTAATTGACTATGTGTGATATTGTCAGGCTCGTACCCCACATTTCTCATGACTTGAACAATCTTTTCTGCCTCATCAAATCTCCCAACGCTCGTCAAAGACCGATGAATCCCATCGTAGGCAGCTTTGGAGAGGCAATTCCCCGTGGATTCATATTTTCTCGCAACTCTAAACACCAAGTCTAAATCCGGCTTCTCAGTTGCAGAGATGCTTCTCAATAGCGTGCTGCAGTCCTGAGCCGAGGGCCTGTAAGGACCATCCATCATGAACTCGTACAGCTTAACCGCGGCGTGCATCATCTTACTCTTCTGAAATTGCCGCGAAACTTTTATGTATGTGTCGAGGTCCATTTCATGACCTAGACTCTTCATCTCCTCGACAACGCTCCAAAACTCCTCAATGGAATCCTCCCGTCCGAGGACTCTTGCGATCGCATTATACGTGACGGCATTGTGCTTATAATCGGGGCATCTCCCGACCCAATCGAAAAAATTCCGAGCTTTCGCCGGGCTATTCCTCAACTGCTTCAAGACCCTTATGACCATGGTATCCGAGAAAGCCACGTTCATATCTGCCAACGCTTTCTCAGCTTCACTACTCCACTCCTTCCCCAGAACAAGCTCGACCACTTTCTTGACGACGCTGTCCCTACCGTTCTCTTCGATCATCCTCTTATAGAAATGGGTCAAACCCATCGCATCGCTGGCCATCTTCTCTTTCTTGAACGCCCCCAAAATGGTCACGTACGTTTCCTCATCGAGGTAAAACCCCTGCTCCTTCATTTTCTTCAGGGTGAACCAAAACTGCTTCATCGACTCCTTCTTGCCCAGGATCCTCAGCAACATGCTATAAAGAGAAGAGCTCGGACAGAATCCATCTCGCCCACTAGCCCAGTGGAAGAAACCGGAAGCCTTCGCCGGGTCTCTGTCCAGCTTCTTTAGAACGTACACGACCGCCTCGTGGTTCAACGCCGGGTTGATGTCTCCGAGCTGGCTCTCCAGCTCAGCAGACCACCGGTTGGCCGCGACCAGATCCAAGACTGAGTCGGGTTTGGTCGAGAAACGAAGTCTTTGGTAGACATTTGAGAGGAGAGCGTGCGGATGGGCGGACAAGAGAGATGGGGACCGAGACGACCGACCGGGCGGAGCCAGGTGCGGCCGCGCCGCGCCCCCTCGAGACGACGTCAGCGAATTAGCGAGCCGGATGGATGCGAGCACCGCCCTGCCTCGAGAGGTCGCCATCGCCGCCTTCGCCTGCTCGCTCGCCGCTCTGCAACGGAAGCTCGCGACGGTGGTGAGGGTTTAAGCATCGGGCCTGCGGCGAAGGGCGACGGGGCTAACTTTCGTTGGGCCGGATCCGCCCAAGGATGTGGGCCGACCAGTGAGGTGAGCCCGAAATGATGATGATGGCCCGAGGTGAGCAGCGTAGGCATGGGCTCGTGGCAACCATAAGGCCGTGATGGGTAACGCCCGCGAGGGCAAGGCCAGAACGGCCCGGCCCAATCGTTCCGCGGGCGACCCATCTGGCCCTTTTCTCTTGTATTGGGGACTTGGGAGAATTTCATATTCATGTATAAACCAATCAATAGAGATGTCGCAAATGACGTACGATGAATTTCCATCGGTAGGCGAATCCTGCGTGAGCAAGACGGTGGCACATAGGCGTGTGCTATCAAACGGTTCTCGTTGAAACTTGAAATTAGTTTGGGAACAGATATAGGTTTCAAGTAAATGACCACATAAGAACTAGACTAGTTTTATAAGCTAAGAAGTCAAAATTTTAATTTTTTTTTTCCTTAAATTCTAACCTCAACACTCATTCGTTCTTTATTTATCTTGGGAACTCCTCGCCAGCCTTTTCTTTTCTTTTAAATTTTTATGGATAAATGCGAAATGGAGTTTTATAATTTATGTTTTATGTTATATATTTGAATTTTTTATCGTTTTATAATTGTATGTAATTACGCATTCATCTTATAGATTTTTGTTTTTGGCAAATAGGGACTTCTATATTGTTCATCTTTTACTTTGAATAGTTTTGTTGTTCATAATCTCATATGATTTTGCTATAAAAATGAACCAAAAAAAGGAACAAAAAAAGAAAACATGTTCTCATGTAGACTCTGGAACCGTATCCGGAAAACAATATAGGTTTTAAAAATGGTTCAATGCAAATAGGATAGGTTTTGGGTTCTAGCTTTGAAACCTAATCATTTTGGAATCGATCACCTCTAATGGCACAAATTGAGAGCATCGATGCGCAACGCGGTCCAATCCATCAATGGGCTCGACCAATGCAAAGCACGGCCTGAACCGGGTTTGGCAGGACGAAAAGCATGGTCTAGCGATTAATGGCATCCGGATAGGTCTTTGACTTAGAGACAATTCTGATTGCACGCATCAGGAGATGAGAGCGGGCTCACTTCTGGCGAGTGGTGTTGCAGTGAGATTTCGATATCCCGAGCAACAAGCGGAAAAAGCGAGGGCATCATCACTCGTACTGGTCCTCCCTGTGCTTTCAGCCTTCACTGCCGGTCGAAAAAGAGAGAGCACTGAGCCACCCCCCACTCACGATCACCAGTCGCCACCAACGCAAGTTATTGCTGCATGCACCGAGCCCATGCGCACCCAAATCCATCCCCGTCCCTTTCAATCTTGACACGATATTCTAAACCCTAATGGCGTCCCAAGAAGTGACGCATGCATCCCTATTCCCTATCCATACTTCCTCATCTTAGTTAGAATTATAGATAGCCTCGTGCTGTACAACTTATTTTAAACAAGAATAAAAGAAGATCCCGCGTGTGCACACAGCAAAAGGGTACTGTTAAAGCATTCATTACTACTCAGCGCTTATGTTACAAGTTTGGATTTATGTGTTGGATTAGTAAATTATTATTTGCGGCGAGGGGTTATCATGATGGTCGACGGAGCTTGATCGAGAGTTTGAGAAAACAACATGGGACGAGGTTCCTCTGTTTGTGAAAAAGGAAAGAGTCACGAGGTAAAAGTACTAGGATTTTTTACATGAAATCGAAATCATTGGACTCACCAAGGCGAGTCACGTCCAATCCATATCCTAATCCGATGTATTTTCCGGTTTCGCGATCCTTGTCGACATTTCAAAAGGAAGATGTGGGCCCCAGTCCTTAGTTGATTGTCGTCCACGCGAAGTCTCAGTTTTCCACCGTTAAAAAAGGAGGGTGGGGGGACAGCCGATTCGAGGGGTGTCCCACGCGAACGAACGCCCTGCCCCCTCGACCGGCGTGGTCGACAGCGTCTGCATTCTCTTAATATCCCACGTGTCACTTAGAGACGCGGTGCGTCGGTCCCCTGTCCCCATCATCCAACGGTCCATATGCTTCCGGTGGGGCCCCCAACACCCTTCTCCGAAAAAACCGTGGCGGTAAAGGACAAAAGATGTCGATGTTTTTCTCGCTGTCTGGCCGGGCCCACCCGTAGGTCCCACCGCTGGCCGAAGGGTGTCGCCCATTTCTTTTGACACAAAAGGCGCCATCATTTGACAATTATATAAACTCCAACCCATCGTTCAATGAAAAAACTTAGCATGATTACGATGATAAGGACTCCTTATATACATGCATATAAGCGTAAAGTACTAGTGAACTTTTCGGATATATAACAACGCCTAAACTAGTAAGTTGTCCTAGGTTAGACCCTATATATATTCATTGGAGTTTCTATGCAAGCTCATTTCGTATAATTAAATATGATTTGTGATGAGATAATATGAAATAATGACAGGCATGGCATCATTACTCAAACATCTTAGGTATTAAAAATTAGTTATGTTAGAATAATATCGAGTGGAGAACCATATTTCATATAAAAAATACTATTGTTTGTACTTAGGTTCAAAAATCCTATGGACAGTGTTAGGATGACATCCACTTTATTTCATATTGTTCACATCTCTCTGGTGCACATGCTTACAAGCACATGGAGATATAAATAGATGGTTGATAATAAATGTTTAAGATATTGTTTGATCTTGAAAAGTTTATTTATGATAATGATTATGACCGGTATCTATTTTGAAATGATAGGACCTCAATAATGGAAGTCACCGACACTTAATAGTTGTTGCATACATTATGATAATTTCCACCGAATTGAGAATATATTACTGTCGTCACGAGACACTAGAAAAACATACCTTTTTTTGAATGAACAAAAAAACAGTCCCTAAAAGAAAGGAAGAAACTAATCAGCAAAAGAAACCCTATTATATTGAGATCAAAGTTACTTTGGCAAGAAAAACCGACCAAAAGATAAATCGAATCAGGAAAGCGAGACACATTCAAACAAACGCACACCATATGAACATATGTCAAAGGACCCTTTTGAAAGAAATTGGAGTAACCTTTGAAAAGGGAAGGCTCAGCTTTAGAGCAAACGTGCTTTTGCCTTCAAAGAAACAAACACACCCCCACCACTTTTCTCCTTCCAAACTTCTTTTCCTCCTTTGGAAACGCGCCCTCTCCGTTAAAAGAGGTAAAAATTTTGCATGCGGGAATCAAGATCCGGTCTCTCTCTCTCTCTCTCTCTCCCACACATAAGTCTCTTTACTTGTACAGTATGCGTGCACTACAATGCAACAGTTAACTCCTTCCCCACATCGGAACTTTCTGCACTAACTCCACATATACATGTCTACCTTCCTCTATAAATATGCTTACTTGCATCTTCTGTTGTTGCCCCAGTGGAAACGACTTCACATATGGAGATTAAGATGGACGACAATCATGACATTGACGTTCCTTCTGTTGCTGTTACCGGTGCAGCTTTGGCCACCAGGGGTCGCCTGCTTGAGGCAAACGGAGGTTGGAGCTATCGTTCGATGATCTCACAGACGGTAGTTATCCCGACGCTCCGAGAATTGTGGTGAAGTGTGCTTGGAGATGATAATCAATCCATGCAAAGGGGAATTGAGCTTTCCTGGTCCGAACCTCTAGTACTACAATGTGTTCGTTCTTGTAGTTTGCACTTTGTTTCCTTTTTGTCCCCTTTTGTTTTCTGTTTTCTTTTACTTTTTTACCTTATGTTGGTAGGATTAGCTTGCAGAGGGATGAAGAATGACTTCTGAGTAGGGCAGTTACTCCAGCACCATAGTGATTTGATATAGGATAGTGAGCATGCAAGATATTATGGAAATTCTGGAGCTGCGTGAGGATTGAAAGTTAAGTTATGCAAATAATGCTTTGCACTTGCAACCGCTGAATTCTCGATAAATAGTGATATGTAGAGGGTGAAGCGGAATTTTATGAGCTTTTAGTTTGTGCCAATCAATGATCAGCAGATTTTAAACTATCAATCTTTATCAGATGAGAAGCTAAACCATATCCATAATAAACTTCTGTTTTTGCTTGTGTGATGTTGCCGATCTCCTTTAGGTCGTCGCATTTCTCTCCTTTATCAGATAGAAAGATTTGATATTGTATGCATCTTGCTATACAATTCCAGAGAGCGGAATACAAGTTTATCTCTCTCTGGACACCGCATTAGTTAAAAAGCAAATTGGACAATAATTTCAAGAAAAGCTGCTGTTTTATTTATTCTATACATCAAAGAACCTCGTGGAAAATCTTCGTTCTTTGCTTTATATCAAGGAAAGAGTTGTCATACTTAAACTGACGCTGTTTCCTCTATCCTGGACACAAATTTGAGCTGGCTCCTAACTATACACGCAACTTTTACTGATAGCGAGAACTGTAAATTCCTTGGCAGAGGCCACTATTTTAATAGGTATTATGAGATTTTAAAAGATCGACTCGAACAGCTTTCGACAGAGAGAAGTTAACGCAACTAACGTTAACAATATCAGCCGGCCCGCCAATCTCTTCACAGACAAACACTTGCATCATAATATTGTTTCATTAAGTATGTTACGTCACTGAAGACCTTTTTCCGGCCACCGAGTTCTTGACTATGTAACATCGTTTCGTCCATATGATGCTGTGTCATGATTGGCCAAAGAACTCTCTGACGTGCTTTGCAATATCTTTGAAATAGCAAACTCTACTCCTTCACATCATTGAATGCCATGAAAACATCAATGCAATTGTAACCTTTGATCGAAACTCCGAGGAGGTTGAATTTTGGTCGATCCCTGGTAAAAAATTAGGTGCCACGGAGCTCTTTATGTCTCTTGATGCTGTGTGATTCTTGCTCTTAGTGTGTTTCTGTTTTGAATGTGCTGAGTGACCTGTTTTGGATGTCCCTTGCTTCAATTCCTTTTGTAACTTTAATGGATCGTTCCATTATGCATCCCGATCTTCCTCTACAAGAATCTCTAATCGTGTCTTGAATCATGCACTACTCTAGGGATGATTCTTAACAACTGTTGACCTTTTGCTGCAGGTATGCTTTGTTCGGTGGATCCTTCTTGACTCAAACTTGTTGAATATTGCTACGTGTCATGAACTTTACCTAAGCTCTGCCCATTGAAAACTCATAATCGATGTGCTTTTCAGACAATCCATTGATGGGTTTCGTGGACCAATTATACTATTATAATTTTTATGATCGATGAACTCATTGGACATTCTATCAAGTTGATTATAGGATAATGCCTATAAAGCGGTAACGGATCATTATTGACCACAAAATTTACGTTTGAAACCATCTGATTTGTTTGTTCAGTTCCTGTAATATTAGGGTTAGTTTTAGATGCAAACTAAGAAACAAGGTCAAGAAAATGAGAAATAGTAATAATAGTAGTAGTAGTAATAACGACATCAACGATGATGATGATGATGATTATAATATAGTGGTTGGGGATATAAATTTTCTATCTATAATTTCTACTATTATTTACACTTTTTCTCTATGTTCTTAAAACGAAAAGAAGTATTTATGTTTCAAAAATTTATGAAAGATCACATACCATTTTACACTTAAGTATTTGACATTTGAATATTTTTTGAATTTTCAAGTATTTTGTGATAGATACAAGTCAAAGTGATATTGTTGTAAAAATTTACAAAAAGTAAAAAAGAGAATTCACCCAAATAGACCCTTGTCGATATTAGTTTTTAGTTTCATGGTGTGCACCTAATAAGACTATCGATCGTAGTCTTCATTAAGAAATTAGGTCTAGAAAGAACCACCCGACGAAATTAAACTTTAATTGAGTTATGAAAAGCCAAACAAAAAATGATCAATTAACTATAATAAATGTCATACAATGGCTAAGGTACTTCAACTTGTTAAGACAATTCTTGCCGTTAAAAGCAGCCTAAAAAACAGAACTCATACTCATCGCTTTAACATGATTGAGATAGTCATAGTCATGGGAGGACTCCAATTCATGCTTCGGCACTTCCAACAGATTTGTCTACCTTTTTGAGCGGTTTCCCATTCCTTTGAAAAAGAAATCGTAGTTGTTATGCGAGCGACTCCCTTTATTTTATGGGTTAAGTTTTAAGGGTATAAGCTGATTTGGGTCACTCCTTTCTAAAGGCTGGGGCCTTGGTTTTGGGCCCGGTCTCAAGAGGGCTGTATTCTTGTGATCTGCATTCTCTGTGTTGCCTCGATCGATGAAAGGAAAGGCTTCCTTAAGTGATGGAACTAAGCCCGTCCCTCTTCAAAATGGGCCTTTTCAGGCTTATCCAATCTCTAGGCCTAATCTATTTTACAGAGGCCCACTTGATTTTCAAACAATCTAAACAACTGGGATTGACATCAAAGTGGACAAACTTATACGTTAGGGTGGATCGCAGCTGTCTTTCTTATCGATCTAGAAAAATCGACATGTCTATTTCTAGCCGAAAGTTACATAAAGTATGTCATATTCATATTGTCTCCAATACAAAAATCTCTCCCTTTCAGAAGGCCGCCTCAACATGGCTCATTTAACTCGTTTTGCTTAATATATTAGGTGTATCTTTGCAGCAAACCTATCATCATCTTTTCTTATTTGGGCTTTCGTAGATACAACGATTAATTAGTTTCCATTTTTAGGTTTCCTTGGTACTTTACTAGGTGTAATGCACCAATTAATAATATATATATATATATATATATATGAAGCAACTTTTTGTCCCACGTATCAACCGCATTCCTTTCTCTTTCGGTTGGGTCGTCTCTCTTGTCAATCTCTTTATTTCCTTCCCTCCTTCCCTCCTTTTGTTTTCTTCATTTTATAATCCAACTCCTTTATCAACGCCCCCTCGACCTTTTTAGGCCTTTTTCAGTACGGAATTTTAGTGGTGGGTAATGGTTGCTCTTGCCCCGCAAGCTCCAAGAAAAATATAATATTATACGACAAAAGAAAAAAATTCCTAAAAAAGTTTTGTGTCCGACAATTACGTGAAAGATGTTTGTCTCGACCTTCCTGATCTTGACTTCTTAGTCCACCAATTGAAACGGTTTGAGAACATGGAATGGAAAAAGAATAGAATGATGTGGAACGAAATGCCAACCTTAATTTTTTTTTTTTGTTTAATTTAAGTAAGGATGAAATAGAATAGTGAGTCTTTTGTTTTAATTATAAGAAATGAAAGGTATGAAATAAAATGGAAGTTTCAATCAATCTAAACTGCATAGCCATAATTTTATCAAATTACTACATGACAATTTGCTAAACATGATTTTAAAATACAACAAATTGATTATAGAACGTTAGTTATCTTACTGATTATAGTTTGTGAGATTAATTTAAAATAGAAGATCATATAAAAAAATTACCAATAATAACCACAATTACAAGCATGCTTTAATTCAAAAATTAATTATTTAGTTTACATTGACGGAAAAAAATTGATTTTTTAATATATAATACTAATTTATTAAATAATTAATGGTTAGTTATAATTAATTGTTGTCATTGAGTATTCATAGAAGGAATGGCCGTTCCATTTTTCTAAAGGTGAACCAAGCATAAGATTAGGACTTAGGTCCTTCACCGTAAGTTCCAATCGCTTAAAACTTTTGACCAAAAATAAAATAAAAAAAATTGAAAGAAAAATCGCTTCACTATGCTAAAGTTCCAAATAAATTTCTCTGTGGTGCGAAATCCATTTCAAGTCATTTTCACTCATGCTAGAGAAGCTATAGAATATCTTCTAAGACGGATACATTATTATCATCTCCATAAATCAATCATATTAGATGCATCGTATCTTTGCACTCCATGTATCTAAGTTATCAACCTAAGCAGGATTAAAATTTAAACTCTCAAATCACCATCTAGTCCAATAGCCTACATGGTTGTCAAAATTTTGAGAAATGTCAAGTGTTTTATTTTTCCTGGTCAATGAGAAATCCTAAATTTACAAAACCCGATTTACAAAGTTGGTTAATCAATTGACATGGCAAATTATGATCGAGATCCATGAATAGTTTATTAATAAATATTCTTGCAATGTCATTTGATAAATCAATTTAGTAAATCAAACTTATCGTATTTATCGTCGTGGCTAAGCATGATTTCACTAGAATGGCACTAAAACGAAGCAACTAGGAGTGTAATTCCATGCAGCCTTCCTTCCTCTGCTAAACCTCCCTCAAACGGATGGAAACCACACCGCAACGCCCATGTGACCAAAAAGTCACCCCCTTCATCTTCAGTGTGGAAGAGGCTCTTCCTGTTTTCTGCCTTTCCTCCCAAGGCAACTTTTGGTGGAAAGAGATCCCCATCATCAACATGGACAGATGGGCCCGAGACAAGAGAAACTTCGCGGAGAAGGCATCTCTCTCTCTCTCTCTCTCTCTCTCTCTCGCGTCAAAAAGCTGCACGAGCGAGGGCCAGCTGCTGCTGATTCACGTCCACTGGCCAAAGTTCCCATCGGTCAAAAATGCAAATCAGAATCAGCAGAACCCACCTTTCCAAGCGCTTTCACATTTTAAAAAAGAAATCACCATCTGCATACATAATAGTAATCACAAAGCTTTCGGCCGTCTTCTTTTCCTCCGAACCATTATAAAACCCAACTTTTAAAAATATATGCAAATGATCCTTAAGCAATCGACAGGACATCATCTGCTTGACCTCGCCGTGGAGAAGAAGGAGACAAAGTTGGTAGGATAAGCAGACCTCCATCGATCAACGGGTCAAGACTTACAGGCAACAAAAAGGCATTTCGCCACCGCGCCACGTGTCGGCTTTCTATTCAGCTGGTGAGGTTCAGAGAAGAAGCCTCCCCTCGTCTTAAGAGGCAAGTTAACAAATAAAAGGAGAAGAGAGTGATATCAATACCACCACACACGCTCGTTCCTCCTCAGCTGATCGATAATCTAAAGGTAGCGCCTTTCTCTTCTCTCGTCCCTTCTCTCCCCGAATCGCCGACGACCCATTTTTCTCCGCTCCTCCGGAACCCGACGTGTCCCGGCGAGACGGGGCCCGACAGCATTCGCCGGAGAGCTGAAGATATGGACGTTGACTTCTGGTCTTCCCGCGTCTTCCGCTCCTCCAGGCACTTCTCTGCCGTCCACGCTTCTGGGCTTCATTATGGTACTACTTTGCTGAACTCGATTTTCTGCCTTCTGGGTTTCCTTCCCATGTTCTGAAAAACAGGAGGAAGAAAAAAGAAAGGAAGGAACAAGAGACCTCTGGGTTTACGTTGGTTCCATTTATTTTTGCTTCTTCAAGTGGGTTTACTTTGTTTTTGTAGTTTAGTAGTTTGGTGAAGCTAGAGCTCTTGCGATTTGTTTGGATGCATTCAATTTGCAGATAGCGAGCTCCTTCAAGATGGCAAATCTAGAACTTTTTTTTTTTTTTTTTTTGCTTTGGGCTGCAATGTTGAGAAAGATTGGATTAGTGGAGATATTTCTTCAATAGGATGGTTTTTTATCGTTTTAGGATAAGGAACGTGTTCTCGATTGGCCTGCTCAACTGTTGGTTTTGAGTCCAGTTGGCTTGGTCTAATTAGTCTAAAGCAAGTGCTCTTGTATGCTTTAACTTTGCATTAATTGCCGTTAATGGCAGTCTAATATTAATTCTTTCTCATGGGTACTTGAGAGTCTTTAAAAGGTTTCTGAGTACCTGTTTATCTCATTCTTGTAAAGCAAGGTCGTTATTGACTATGATTAGTCCTTGTAAAGCAAGGTCTTTATCTGAGGTTGTTGGAATTCTTGAAAGCTCCTAAAATTACTAGGTTAGGCACCCTCTTTAAAATCTTGTTCCGAATCATGGGTTACGGATGAAAAACCTGAGAATCTATTTTATGATAAAGCATCATGAGGAATCAATTTGCCCCTCATTTACTCTAAATACAGCAGTCCTATTCCAAGTTATGATTTCTCCTTATCCTGTCTTTCACCATCCTGATGAATTCTTCTGTTTTGTTGATCCATTGGTGTTTGTCAACTATCCTTAATTCGTATAACAATCTTTTCTTGTTTTTCTGTTCATCTTTTTGTGACAGATAATCACATAGTATTCGATGATTCAGAAGGAGATGACGACTTCAAGGCTTTCTTTCCCTGCCCCTTCTGTTATGAGGAAATCGATGTTAATAATCTCTGCAGACACTTGCAGAATGAACACTGCTTCAACTTGAATAATGCGGTACTTCCTCTTTCTTTTGCTACTCTGAATTTGCAGGCCTGCCATATGCGTTCTCCATCTTACCTGCGCTCTAAATGATACATATATGCAAACTTGGCAGTTCCAAAGTAGCTACACAGAAATTCATTGTGTCATGGTGCTTCATGCAGTCCTAGAGTAATTAATTTTGCATTTTGATACATTGCTTCAATGCCTGCTATTTCAGGTCTGCCCTCTCTGTGCGGCAAATTTAGGAAAAGATGCCACCAGACATTTTATAGAACACCATACTAGTTCATTAAAGGTAACATCTTATCTTCTGCACATCTTCTTATCATGGTATTCGGTGCATGCAATTGGTAATCAAGTGCTCTGTTCCTCTTAAATTTTATCTAGTAATGTATTGATGTGGACTCTGTAGAGGAGGAGACGATCCAATAGGTCTGGATTCTCGCCTTTTAGCTCAGCATCTCTCAGCAGGGAGCTTAGCTCGTTTATTGGGTCTTCAGCGCATGTCAAGGGAAATGTATCTGAGACGACACCTGATCCGCTCCTCACACCTTTTCTACATAATTTACCGTTCTCAAATCCCAATCAAGCTCAGCAAGAGGATGCTTCCTCTGTGGATTCACCAGCTACTTCTGATGCAAAAAGGTACAGTTTTCCACCAAATACAGTGAGTTGTCTGTTCTGCATAGGGACATGATAAAAACACCTGTGACAGAGTAAAAAAAACCTAATCATGGAGTTAAAAGGTTTGTCGAAGTCTCTCTTCATGATCAAAATTGATACCTTAGAATCAATAATTTCGTATTAACAAAATGCAGAAATGGTGCTTGGCTATCTGTTTTGGTGTACGACAATTGATTGGACTTGCTGAACGTATTTTTGCGTGATGATTGTAAGATGCATCTAAATAAGATGCCTGGGGCTTTAAAATAAGCATATGAACCAAAGTTCTTGTGAATTGGTAATTTGTAGCGTTTGTATAGTTAGAAGGGGGAAGAAAAATAGGCATAATTCCAGAAGGCAAATCTCTGTAACTTGATCCTTAGCAAAGTTTGAGTCATGCTGTTAATGCTAACTTGCTGAAGGAACCAAGGGCTTTTGAACATTTGCCTCAGGCTTATGGTATGTAGGATATTTGAAGAAATTACTTGCTTGGCTAGTGCTGCAGAATCTTATGACTCGGGTACACTTTACTAATTTGATAAGGGAAGATATTCCATTCCACGTGTGTAGCCTTTAGTCTGTCTTATTATGACAAGTACTTTGACCTCCTTAAAGGTGGAGACGGCCTTCATCTCCCTTCACTGTTAGCTCACATGCCTTCCAAATTTTACTTTACTAAAATGCTTCAAATCCGATTATTTTCATCACCATCAGTGCCTTAAACAATCTGATGCATCCTTTCCTTTTTTATGGTTAACTGAAACTTGCCTCGTTGTTAATAAAGAATTTCTCCAGTGAACTGAGTCATCTTGTTTTCGCTTAATCTTTAGTAAGAGGTCATTGCCTGACAAGGATAATCTGAGCTGAGACTGCCAATAGAGCTGTTAAAGATTTTGTATTCATCTGTATTCCCCAGAAACAAAACCAAATTTACTAACTGATGCTCTCCGTGCAGCCCTTCATCGGACGAAGGTGAGGGACAAGACCATGGAACAAGAAGGCAGAGAGCAGCATTTGTTCAAGAGTTGATAGCCTCGATCATTTTCTAGGATTTCCACTTCTCTTGTTTTCCTCCCCTCATAGTCGGGTGCAAGCAATTGCGCATCCCTTACCAAGCGACGACCTTGGTTGCCGATCCTGGGTGCTTGATAGTTGAAAGTAGCTTATGAATTATGTATCACGCGACAACTACTTGTGCTAATTGGAAATGGCCCACGTTATTGAATTTTAATTAGCCAGTGTAACTTATTTCTCCAGCAAAAAAAGAGTACATAGATTTCATTCGCGTGAAAAGCCTCTTTAAAATTTTTTCCAGCTCCAAAACTATTCTAAAGTAAATTCCCTTCTCCAGTTAAAATTTGAACTTTGTGCCATGGAGGAAATTTCTCCAATGCCAGGTATAAACTCTAACCAAATATTAGATTAGTCACTTGTCCACATAACAATCCGTGATTGAAGTATGGGTATCATTTGCTTCCAAAGGATTAAGCAAAAGTTAGGCAAATACAAAGGGACGGTGGGTTCTTCGTTGAACATCGAATGCTATGCAAGAGCTTAAGCTCAATATATTCCTCGTGGCAAGACCACACCTTCGTGACAGCAACATTGAGAATTCCCAATCCCGAACACATAAAACCAAGGATTCGGGGCACTAATTTTATAAGAGTTTGCAGTTGCTAAGATGATAGAAAAGGGATCCATATGTCCCCATCAAAATGCATAACGCACCAGAACCAATTAACACAGGCATTCAAATGTATAGTGAACAATCGTCAACAGGTTTCTTCCGCTAAAAGGAGAGGACAGTAGCAACTGAAACCAAGAATGGGCTGAGCTGAAACGATAAGGGTCTAATCCGTAAACAAGGAATATTACGGAATGGCCAAAGAAACTCAGAGGCAGCTAAGAAGATAGATACAGCAGAAAGCAATAAGTTCTGGATTATCATAAAACTAATCATCCAACTACAACTTCTCACAAAGCAAAGATGAGGCAAAACCGCAAAATATATGACATTCAAATTCTCATTAGTTCCACAACTTGATGGTATAATGATTGAATCAACTCAAAGAGTCAAGAACTAAGCACTGAAGCCAAAGCATACTCCAGTGTCACTCGACGATGGACTGAATAACACCCGCTCCCACTGTCTTTCCACCTTCTCTGATAGCAAACCTCATTCCCTGCTCACAAGCCACGGGCATAATTAGCTCAACCACCATCTTAACACGGTCCCCAGGCATAACCATCTTGGACTCCTCATCTTTATCGTTCATGATTGAAGTCACCCTCCCGGTGACATCAGTAGTCCTCATGTAGAATTGAGGCCGGTAGCCGGCGAAGAAAGGTGAGTGCCTACCACCCTCCTCCTTCTTCAATACGTACACTATGGCCTCAAACTTTGTGTGTGGGGTAATAGTTCCAGGCTTGGCCAAAACCATCCCTCTTTGGATATCGATCTTCTGAATACCTCTGAGCAACAAACCCACATTATCCCCAGCCATTGCCTCATCAAGCGTCTTCTGGAACATTTCTACTCCAGTAACTGTTGTAGCCCTCGTCTCTCTCAAACCAACAAGGTCCAGTGTTTCTCCAACTCTGACTGTTCCTCTCTCAACACGGCCAGTAGCCACAGTACCACGACCAGTGATCGAGAACACGTCTTCAATAGCCAGCAAAAAGGGGAGATCAGTTTGCCTTTGTGGAATGGGGATGTAACTATCCACAGAATCCATCAGTTCATAGATTTTGTCGACCCATTGGTTCTCCCCGCGTTTGATGCTGGGATTTGCCATCAAAGCCTCCAAAGCTAACAAGGCAGAACCGGAGTGAATGGGGATGTCATCACCAGGAAATTCATACGAAGAAAGCAACTCCCTGACTTCCAACTCTACAAGCTGCAAAAGCTCCTCATCATCAACCTGGTCCTGCTTGTTCAGGAAAACCACCATGTTGGGCACACCAACTTGCTTAGCCAATAGTATGTGCTCCTTGGTCTGTGGCATTGGCCCATCAGCACCTGAAACGACAAGAATAGCACCGTCCATCTGGGCAGCACCAGTGATCATGTTCTTCACATAGTCAGCATGTCCAGGGCAGTCGACGTGGGCGTAGTGGCGGTTCTCAGTCTCGTATTCCACAGTGGCAGTGTTGATGGTGATACCTATTCCACAAACAAAGTTTCAACCTTTTCATCCTCTCGAAGATTAAACTCAATAATCAAGTAACGTAGGCATGTTCAGAGAAGATTCGTAAGATTACTTTCTCTATTCAACAAGAAACAATCTTAATGCGCTTTTAAACACAGTCTCGACATTGCCTGACCACCATGTACACAATGACCCCAATCATTTTTACCCAGCTTTCTTAAGCAACTTCAGTCACAATTGTGCCCCTCAAAACTAAACCTCTAACTGAAAGTTTCACTGATTATTTAGCTCTTCAAAACCATGTCCCAGGTTACAATCCAGCTCAATTCTGTACAATACACAAAACGCAAGATAATTACTAAACCGCAATCACAATGTTTGACTACTGAAGACAAGTCCGTACAATTTCATAACCTCACAGAAGCAATTCGCAAGGAATAAAAAAAGTCCTTCGGTAAAAATCCAAAGACCGGCAACAACCGATAATTTCCATCAACGACAGCGACCACCACAGGAAAGATTGATACCTCGGGCGCGCTCCTCAGGAGCGGCGTCGATTTCGTCGTACTTCTTGGGGGCGCTGTTCCCCATGGCCGCCAGGGCCATGGTCAGGGCGGCGGTGAGCGTGGTCTTCCCGTGGTCGACGTGCCCGATGGTGCCGATGTTGACGTGGGGCTTCTTCCGCTCGAACTTCCCGCGGGCCGCGCGCACCGTGAAGGCGCCGCGGCCGCGCCGCGCGGGGACAACAGCCGCGGAGGAGGCGGCGCCGGAAGTAGGGGCGAAGGGGGCGATGAAGGAGGAGGACAGCTGGGCCGGGGCGAGCCTGGTGCGGAACACGGCGGCGGCGGCGACGGTGGAGGGGAGGGCGCGGGCGGCGGGGGCGGCGGGGGCCGCGGCGGAGGCGGAGGAGGAGGAGGCGGGGCACGGGTAGATGAGCTTCGAGGAGGCCGCGGTGGAAAGCGCCATTGCTGGCTCTGCGAATTGGAAGCCCCTTCGCTAGAGAGAGAAAGAGAGCTTGAAAATGCGTTGAAGAAGAAGAAGAGAGGAGAGAGTGAGAGAAAGGATAGAGGAGAGAGAGAGAGAGAGAGAGAGAGACGGGGGTTATCTCTTCTGCAAAATCAAAGAGGGCCTCTCGATAGAGGGCTGGGTTTTATCCATTCCTTTCCCTTCCCCCTCGCCAACGAGTTGCACCCGATTTCCGTGCAACTCGGCTGGAAATGCGCCACGTGTACATCTCTCGATTTTGGCCTGCATACCGTTTTTTACCGAAGAAATATTTAGATTTGAGATTAGACTGCACCCTTGATTCATTAAGGTAATTAATTCCTTTTCTAGTTGGAGATGTAATAAATTTACTCTCTAAAAGTTCCATCGGTTTGGTTTGATTTATATCAACTCAATTCGACTCGCCTTTTGATATTCAATGATTTATTGAAATGAATCATACCAAATAAAGAAGTTAGTAAGAATTTTCCTCTTATTTTTAGGTCGTTGAGAAACCATTACGGCCAATCTAGGACCTCATTTCCATACATAGGTGCCCAAGAATTCTAGCCAAAGATAATTTTGTCAAAACCTGATCATTTTTATGTTGATTTCTCCGGCTTATGGAATGGAACGCTCGCTTTTAAGGCTAGTATTGTGCGGCAGATCACCATCTTCTGCTTTTCGTGGTTCATGGGGAGTGAGCGAAATGACTGATGATGGTTCTCCTGGTACCCCACAAGCCCGAACCGATTGGAGCCTCCGTTGGCGCCACGTAATTCAACTCTGGCACACACATTTGCTGCTTCACGAGCTCGCTGAGGGTATACCGAGTTTCTCTCAGGGAATTGCCTTTATGATTAGCCATGGTGGTAGATGATTCTAAGGCTTAAAAACCAAGATTTGCCATTAGAATTCTGCAGATTCTGGGAGGAGGGCGTGCTCAGATGGTGAAACAGATGCTTCTCCAGCATCGCTATGCAACAACGAGTGACTTTCAGTGCAGACTTAAGATGATGACATGTCAATAAAGCATGTTAGCAAAGCCATGGATGGCCGCAAGATTTCCATGGCAACACAACCAATAACAAGCACCGAGAAGGGTCTCTGTGTGACCTCAGCAACCCAAAAATTGCTGCCGCAAGACATGCGTAGGTCAAAATTCACCTGATATGGATCGAGATACTTACACGACCCAGCTGAATAAAGAGGGATGTCGTGTCCTCGATGACGGCAAGCATAAGGAAACCTACTTTGTGAAGCCTAAGATGGCTTGTTGGGCTTGAAGCCCACCTCAGTTGTGTCATACTAACTCGAAGTGTTGTTGAACTGTACGTTAGCACCAGAAATTGCCGACGACAGAATATTACCTGCAGCCCAGATTTCAATATGGCATGATCAGAATTTATTCACCCGGTAACACGTGTCTCCCGATGCCATGCTAGAATCAAGCTTCCTTTGGAAAATAGAGAAACTCGGTTCCCTCCTGCTGGGCGCACCAAGACCCTTGTCTGTCTCTCGATCGATTTAAAAAAGTGAAGCTCCCTCTCTCCAAAAAAATTTTTAGCTAGCCCGGTCAGATCCTTCCTCTCATAATTAATTTGAACGAAAGTGGGACACATAGAGGATGCATGACAACCAAGTAATTTACGCTCCAAAAACAATTTTTCTATTTTTTTTTTGGAATAAAAAAACAAATGAAAAATTATTTCATTTTTTTTTTCTGAAATAGATTTTGGTTCCGAAATAGATTTGGGATAAAATTAGAAGTAAAATTTTCTACTTCTCTATTTTTGGAATAAAAATGAGAAATAAAAATTTTTCTCATCGTTAAATCGCCCGGCTACGACCGTCAGCTGCCATTGCTCGTCGGTCGTCACCGGCCGCAATCTCATCGGTCGTCGCTAATCGTCACGTCATGCCATCCGCCGATCGTCACCACCTGAAAGGAAAAAAATTTGTGTCGTTATCAAACGAATTTCTATTTTTGGAGTATAAATTTTGTGTCATTATCAAATGGTTATTTTTGCTTAGAAACTCTTCTAGAAATAGAAATAGAAAAATCTATTTCTCTCTGTCGCGACCTAATTTTCAGGTTTACCACCTAAACATAGGTTAATGGACTACTAAGTCTTTTAAGCTTAGCTCGGGCTCTCCCAAGCCCATACCAAATCGCGACTTAAGGTTTTAACATGCAAAAGATTATTATCTAGGAGTCGCCACTAATCGGTTTAGGGTAGGTCGATTAGACACCTAAGTAAAATAATGGGAGAATTATTCTACTCCTACGAACCGGAGATTTTGGGTACGGGGACTTGGTTACACTAGACTATCCTAGTACCCTTTCGATACCATTTCTTTTTTAAATTTCAAAAATGTTTTGCAGGCAGCTTGATTTGATTTTAATTCACTTTCCTAACGTGTGAGGCGATCATGCGAGTGCACAAACCATCAATTTAATACCCAAGAAAGCGAATGAAATAATGCAAGACTTATCTCAAAGCAACGAAAGCATATGCAATGTTAGATCATAATTCACCTTAGCAACCCTAAATATGATTTCTAATTAACACGCAACCACTCAATTTTTGCTTTCACTTTTTAACGAGAATATAGTCCATATGCAATGCAATGCTTCTAATCTAATATGAAATAATATGGCATGGCAAAATATGTTTTCTTAATGAACATGTAATAATTAAATATGCAATCTGAATTAACTAAAATGTCCTAATTCTAATGAGGGGCCATTTCTAATTCAATGAACCTAATAACAACTAAATGATGTGCATTTGATGTCTCTATTATTAAAAATGCAACCTATTCTAAAAAATTGAGTCTAACTTATGCAGAGACGAATTTAATTTTTTATTTTTTTCATGAAATTCGAAATTTAAGAAAAAATGCAAAAATGATCTAGCTAGATTAAGATTCTATCTAATTTAAACTAAGGATTAAGTCATATTAAATCCTAATTTAAACTAAGACATTATCTTAATCTAAAATGCAATTTATCTAAAAGATGATCTAAATTTAAAATGAAATATGTATTTCTAACCTATATGCACAATGATTTTTTGTGTTTTTTTTATGAAATTCGAAATTAAAACTAACACGTAATTAAACATGCAATTCAAATAAAAAAAAAAAACTAACAATCTAAATGAATGCACTTTTTTTTTTTGTTTTTATATTTTTTCTAAATTCGAAATAAAATCCTATTCTAAAAAATTTATTTAAGTCCAAAACTAACTTATCTCTAAAAATGCAATCCTAAAAATATAATCCTAAAAATATAATCCTAAAAAAAATCTAATTTATTAAACCTACATGTCTAACTTGTTAAACCTCCATGCTTTGATGCAAGATTTTGATTTTTTTTTTTTGATTTTTTCTAAAAGATAAGTAATTATTAAATAAATATTAAATATAAACTATCAACAAAATAAAGGATTAAAATAACCGAAAAAAAATAACTGTTGTCTCACAGTCAAATTAACGATTAGCCTAACCCTAATTATCACGACAAGAGTTCAAAATAACTAAAAATCTGATCTGAAATCTTACGGATCAAATTAATAATTATATTGATTCAACAATTTAAAATATCAACAAACCCCAAGGATTAATACAATTAAAAAAATGACCCGACATCTTAAGGGTCAAATTAATAATTACAATAATCTTAGGGAAACCCCTGCCGATAATGCCTATATGTAATCGAACCTAAAAGTCACCTTACAATATTCAAACTTAAACAATAATAATAAAACTAACTAAAAGTAAAGTAAAATAATATAAAATAAGAGAAATAAAAATAAAAGAAAAACTAAACTAAACCACCTATGGAAGCTTGAGAAGGGGGCAGCGATGGTGATCGGCGCCGAGGGGGAAAGGTCGCCGGTCGGCGCGGGTTCGGACTCCGGTGAGGACCGGACGGCGCTGGGCTGCCGGGTGGCGACGGCGAGGTGGTGCTCGGGGTGGATCTCGCGAACGCGGCGGATCCGGGTCGCGGGCGGAGCGGCTGCGTGCGGTGGAGTCGCAGTCACCGGTGTGAGGCGGTGTTGGTGAGGCGGTGCTGGTGATTGCAAGGAGGGCGAATCGGGAATCGATCCGGCGGGAGGGAGGAAGAAGCGGAAACGGCGAAGGAAGGGGGTGATGAACGAATCGTTCAATCACCTTTACCCCCTTTTGCTTTTTTTTTTTTTTTCACATTTCTCCTTCTTCCCTGTTTTCACTCCTCTTTTTTCTCTCAAGGACTCCGCGGACGGTTCCTTAAAGCACCAAAATTCTTTTCTCTTTTTTAAAAATCCTCCTCCAAAACCCAGAAAAAGTCCCCACTTTATAGAGCAAAAAAAAACAAAATCAATTTATTCTGCCAACGAAGATTTGCATATATTGACTCAATCGCCGAAGGTAATCTAAAAATTTTTTGTGGAGATTTTCCAAGATAATTCACTCAACCATTAAAGATAAAGCTCCATTATCCAACTCTAAAATCTTTCAAAATCTCCCTCCACAACAAAATATTTTAGATTATTCCTTATCCATTTTTTATTTCATTTTCATTTTTTAGAACAACTTTTAAAGATAAATTAAATACTATTATTACCTAAATGTAAATGTTATGAAATGCTTTATATGACGAACCATGTAAATAAGATAGTCAAAATTTAGGTGTCAACAGCTGCCCCTCTTTGAAGGTGAGCTCGTAGAGGTTGCCTTCAAAGATAAATTGAGACCTAAATTTTGATCATGCACATGCAATAAATGATTTTTATTTGGAAAACGAATTCCAATTTTAAATGCAATTTATATGATGCATGAAAATGCTAATGCAAATGATAAATGAACATACCTGGAATAACTTACCTTCAAGGAGGGTAGAGTAACTCAATATAGATTGGTGTTACACGTCCAGGACCCGTACCATTCTAAGGTCGCCCAGAATAGTAACATGGCTTTGTAAAGAAACTGCTTTCCCAGGACTCGTACCATTCTACGGTCGCCCATTATGGCAGTGTTTGGTTGTGTCTAGGACCCGTACCATTCTATAATCGCCTAAACGGGGATTTACCTTCCAGGACCCATACCATTCTATGGTCGCTTGAATAGGGAAATAAGTTTTGTTTAGGACTCGTACCATTCTACGGTCGCCTAAATTGGGATTCACTTTTCAGGACCCGTACCATTCTACGGTTGCCTGAACTGGGATTGAATTTGGAGAAAAATCTTTAGGGACAACTCAATTGAGTGTCGATTAAAATGGACTCTGGGCTACGAAAGCATGCCAGGTCAATATAGATAGACATCGGGCTGTGAAAGCACGCCGAATCGATAAAGATGGGTCCTGGGCTACGAAAGCACGCCGGTCAATATAAAGGGACTTTGGGCTACGAAAGCACGCCCGGTCAAATTTAAAAGGACACCGGGCTACAGAAGCACGCCGGGTCGATAAAAGGGGGACTCTGGGCTACGAAAGCACACCAGGTCAATTTAAAAGGACACCGGGCTATAAAAGCACGCCGGGTCAATAAAGAGGGCCTTTGGGCTACGAAAGCACACCAGGTCAATATAAAGGGACTCTGGGCTAAGAAAGCACGCCAGGTCAATATAAGGACATCGGGCTACGAAAGCACGCCGAGTCGATAAAATAGACACTGGGTTACGAAAGCACGCCAGATCAAATTTAAAAGGACACCGGGCTACAGAAGCACGCCGGGTCGATAAAAGGGGGACTCTGGGCTACGAAAGCACACCAGGTCAATTTAAAAGGACACCGGGCTACAAAAGCACGCCGGGTCAATAAAGAGGGACTTTGGGCTACGAAAGCACACCAGGTCAATATAAAGGGACTCTGGGCTACGAAAGCACGCCAGGTCAATATAAAGGGACTCTGGGCTACGAAAGCACACCAAGTCAATATAAGGACATCGGGCTACAAAAGCACGCCGAGTCGATAAAATGGACACTGGGCTACGAAAGCACGCCAGATCAAATTTAAAAGGACACCGGGCTACAGAAGCACGCCGGGTCGATAAAGGGGACTCGGGCTACAAAAGCACACCGGTCAATTTAAAAGGACACCGGGCTACAAAAGCACGCCGGGTCAATAAAGAGGGAATCTGGGCTACGAAAGCACGCCAGGTCAATATAAGGACATCGGGCTACGAAAGCACGCCGAGTCGATAAAATAGACACTGGGCTACGAAAGCACGCCAGGTCAATTTAAAAAAAAAAAAAAAAAAAAAAGCTTAACCGAGTCAAGTGTCGAGAATGGGTAGAGATATACTTACCTGATGATATCTTTGATTCTTGAGGATGTCTTCTGGAAGTTAGATATCCTGTGGAGACCTCTCACCTCCTGGTAGAAATAAATTTTGGAACATCAAGGATGCACCTTGAATGTTCATGATGGTTTCTCATCTCCTAATATCATGAGGCATTTTGAAAGGAACCTGAATGTCAGGAGCTCTTGAGTCTTTGAGAAAATATTATCTGGCAGACATGATTAGAGCAAAAATGCATTTACCAATGAAATAAGCAATTAAGACTATTCTGGAATGCATACTTCGAAATCTACTGAAACTTTTATCAATTCAATGGAGGTTCATGCATAATGACTTTTGTATCACCCAAATTTCCACTAGAGAGAATTATCGTTCAAGACAATTTTCACTCATGACATGGATTTCTTAAAAATACTAAATGAGAGACTTTCGGTTAGAAAGGACTTTCACTCACTCTCATTTAGAATGGTTATTTTATGAGAATCACTCAATTTTATCATATCGACATGGGTCTGAGTATTCTCGCAAGCGGTACGATCTTACCAATCTGAGAGGTCTTTAATAGGGACCATAGTGTGGGCTTGGTCAACGGCTTAATAAAGGGACTCTTTGAGTCAAGGCTATTGAATGAATAGTCTTGTAATCATCTCCGGGTTTACAAGTCAAGAACCCTGCAAAATGAGAAAGAAATAATCTTGCTCGCACTTCCTCGAGCGATGCTTATAAACACATGAACTCCTATGTTAATTCAAGTGCCTTAGTCTGAAGAGACTTTGTAAGGGATATAACATAGGCCGGGTTCATGGGTTAAGAAACGAAATGATCATTAGGCTCAAAATATGTGTGAAGGGTGAGAGTTAGTGATCATCTTTGGCATTGTCACCAGTTTTCTTTTTCACCATCGGGGATTATCTTCATGAAGTGCCCCATTGATTGTAAAAACTCAACATTTGAGTTCTTTGAGTATTGCTCTATTGGGATTCAATTCTTGCAATTGACAGTCACCTATCTTGACTTTCTTTTTCATCTATGGGCATTGGCCTTGCTTTTACTAGGCACACCGCTTTTTCATGCCCCTAATTCTCATGCATTTTTCTTCACTTCTTTTCATGGGCATCGGCCTTGCTTTTACCAGGCACACTGCTTTTTCATGCCCCCTAGTTCTATTTTGAATTCAATGCTTGCGCACAATGCATGCGTCAAGCAATTACACTTTGAATGACATTCAAACCTTTCAAGAGTCTTCATCTGCCTTTTGCCTTGCCCCAGTGTGGGGGATGATCATCAACTGGGTTTAAAATAAATGAAATTGCAAGCTCAAGTGGGCTATGCAAATGATATAAGTGTATAGGATAGAGAAAGAAATGCTTTTCGTCATCCTAAGGCACTTAAATTAACACATGAATTCAATGTAATAGCACTACTTGAAGATTGATGCAAGTGAGAGCAAAAAAATTTCAATTCATTTTCTTCACCTTATGATGCTGTATTATCTTCCAATTTGCCCCAATGTGGGGTGGTTCTTGACATGGGTAATTTGAAAAGAATATCCATAAGTGTATGAGCTCAAAAGGGTTAAGCAATGGATCACCTGTAGTGTTTGAGATAGAGAAATGAATTGCCTCTCATCATTTCGGTTGTCGTACCTTTTGCGAGAGAACTCTTTACCTTATGAATATGAACCTTCCTACCCTCATCTCACAAGTGTATGAATATGGGACTGTGTATAGGATAGGGTTTGCCTTTCATCATCCCGACTCGTCTCATTTAGTACGCTCAATCAATTCCACATCATTCATTAAATTAGTCCATCCTGATGTTCTTTAGTGGACTTGGTGGACAAAACATGTAAAAGTCACCATGCAAAATTCCCTTTTAAAAGAGTCCAACAGCTTTAAACATGAAAAATTGTCAAATTCAAAACAATTTACCACACTAAAAAAAATGGTCGTAAACATTCATGTGGGGGATTATTTCACAATGGGATTACCTCAGCAATGGATGTCATTGGGTCGTCCTCATCAGTCCAGACTGAAAATCCGCCCTTGCCCTTGCACGAGAGAACGTGCATGAATAGGATACTATGCGGCATCAAAGTGAATTCAAACTCCACATCCATTTTAGCTTGGATCGAGATTTCATTCCAGTCATGTCACTACTAGAATATGTAGTGTTCCCAATTTATCATCTCTTTCACCAAAGATGGATGGTCTTCTTTTAATCTCTTTGAAAGTGTGTTCTCAAACTTGTTGAGCAACAGTTGAGCGACCTGATGTGCCTTCATATGCTTTCTCATTAGGCCAAGAAAGTAATGTTCTGAAGCATGAAGTAAATGAGTTAGAAAATTAAACATGGCTAACCTAATGCATGCTTTTGGAAATGGCTTCAAAAAATGATTTCATTTTTTTTTTTATATCTTTTTTTGGATGAGGAAGCATGAAAGAGCCCAGTCCTCAGAATTTCTCCATGGATAATATTTTCTTTTCATTGTTGGATATCGTCACCAGACTGGTTTGGTGTACCCCATCATGTCCTCAAAATTTGAAATAAAATTATAATTTCATTGAATAGAATCAAATGAATTACATTATTGAAATGGAAAATGCAAACAAGCCAAACCCTAGAAGTGAAAGTGATAATTGAAATTTCAGAAAGTAGGAACCCTAAACAAAACTTGAAATCCTAGAAGATAAGAACTTCTTCATTCAATGACAGCGTTTGCGCCTCCATCATGGTTGGGCAGAGGATTTTTCTGATTACTGCTGAAAGAGAACGCCTTTGTATCCAAGAGGTCTTGGACCTTATGCTTCAAAACATAGCAATCATCAGTGGAATGACCAACCTCTCCCATGTGATAGTCACATTTTTCGGAGGGATTATATGCAGGATAATGTTATGGATTTGGTCGTTTCGGCTCATTAGAGAGTAATTCCTTCTTTTGGAGGACAGACAAAACTTTGGATAAGGGTCCGGGAAGAGGTGTGAACTGTCTTCTAACATTACGTCGTCGACTAGGGAGCTGATGTTCTCCACCTTGTTGCTCGAAGAAAGAATCTTAATTGCTGGAGTGCGACCATGATTCGGTTGAGAATAAGTCACATTAATCTCGATTCAAGGTCCTTCTTCTTCTTGGTAGAAAACCTCTTGTTAAATGGCTCGAAACCACCCTTCTCTTATCCCCATCTCAATTTGTTCTCCTACGGGAACAAGTCGGTTGAAGTCTTCGACGTATGTGCTAGCCATCCGGTTACGGAACTCAAACGGGAGAGTCTTAACGAACAACTTCATTAGCTCCTTATTGGTAGGCTCAGGAGTGATTTGAGCTGCAAGATTTCTCCATCTTACGGCATACTCTTTGAATGATTCACTCCGCTTCTTCTCCATTCTCTCAAGATCTTCTCGGGAAGGTGCAATGTCCATGTTGAACTTATACTGCTTGAGAAATACGTCAGCCACTTCATTCCAGGTGTCGAGGAGATTGACATTCTTCATCACGTACCAGCTCAATGCGGGCCCGGTCAAACTCGCATGAAATGATTGGATCATGAGAGGCTCATTTTTGACATACTGGGCCATGCGCACATGGTACATTTGCAAATGAGATTTTGGGCAAGATGTACCGTCATACTTTTCAAACTCCGGCATTTTGAACTTGCTTGACGTTTTGACCTTCTCATAGACTGAGAGGTCGAACGGGAGTGAGTTTTGTGACTCATGTAGCTGTCTCACTTTCTCTTCCAGCTTTGCAACGCGCTCATCCTGATCTGTCTTGGGAATGCTGTCAAGCTTGACCTTTCCAACAAGGACCGAGTCATCTTCTAGCCTGGGCATGTTGTCGTCAATCGTTTGAACCTTGTTTGCTTGTTTCGGGATAACTATTTCAGGAAGAGCAGGTGGAGCTGTTGGATTCGCTTGGAGGAATTGGAGTTGATCCGTCACAAGTTGTATAGAGGCGAGTACTTGTTGAAGTTGAGTCTCCACAGCGGACATACGATCACGCATTTCATTTTAGTCGGCCATTTTAGCCCTTGATCGTGTAATAATATGCGATCGTGGTGGATCCGTTGTCACCTATGGGTAAAAAATGAACAAAATAAGCGCGAAGTGTAAATAGATAGCCAATTCATGACAATGATCTAATCGATTTTTTCATTTTTTTTTTATTCATGAGGAGTTCATATAAAAGGGAATTTCCTAAAAATGGACATCCTAATAGAACCAAATTTCCTAGACATGATGTGAAAACAAACTCTCCAAAGCCTTCCTTTTTAAAAAAAAAAAAAAAAAAAAAAAAAAATGCCCCATTCCCTGGCAATTTTCCATTTCATTTCTAATTGACAGATAAATCAAATCAATGATTGACCTAGATTGTCGTGGACTGACCGAAAAGTACAACAAAATAAATTGCATGGCATAGGGATAGAAGACTTACTTTACCCAAGAAAATCAACGGCAATCACATAGACATGCACATGAGACGTGAGGCTCGATTTCTACTTAGATGGCTTAACAAAGTGAGCTAAGAGGGTGATCTGACCGTTGTAGTCTCGCATTAACGTGTCAGGCCCCCTTAACTCCGGCTCAGTCGAATGGAATGTCCAATAGTCACGCAGTCTCGCGAATATGGACAAAACACATTTCAACACCATGAAAAACTTTCAGGGAAGAGAAGGTCAACCTCTACATAGCAGTCTCGCTTTGGAGGAAGTATACTTCTCAACACCATCCTAGAAATCCTATCGCAGCCCAGTCCGACCAAGCGGGTTGTGTGTGCAAATAGTGTAGTGCTAAAGCAATAAAGCATGCACAACAATTTAAATGCAAACAACACTTCTAATAAATCATTCATCCCTCACTCCAACTTGCAAGACAAATGTTAGCAAAGACTACTCCCCTTATACCTCCCATCTGCAAGAACATTTAACACCTTAAAAATGTTAGGGACATATCCGGAATCCTTGCTGCCAAACAAAAATATTTTTCAAAAGAAAAGAAAAATTGGCCTAAGTCCACTAAGAGTTTCAACTCAAGTCCCCAGTGGAGTCGCCAAGCTGTCGCGACCTAATTTTCAGGTTTACCACCTAAACATAGGTTAATGGACTACTAAGTCTTTTAAGCTTAGCTCGGGCTCTTCCAAGCCCATACCAAATCGCGACTTAAGGTTTTAACATGCAAAAGATTATTATCTAGGAGTCGCCACTAATCGGTTTAGGGTAGGTCGATTAGACACCTAAGTAAAATAATGGGAGAATTATTCTACTCCTACGAACCAGAGATTTTAGGTACGGGGACTTGGTTACACTAGACTATCCTAGTACCCTTTCGGTACCATTTCTTTTTTAAATTTCAAAAATGTTTTGCAGGCAGCTTGATTTGATTTTAATTCACTTTCCTAACGTGTGAGGCGATCATGCGAGTGCACAAACCATCAATTTAATACCCAAGAAAGCGAATGAAATAATGCAAGACTTATCACAAAGCAACGAAAGCATATGTAATGTTAGATCATAATTCACCTTAGCAACCCTAAATATGATTTCTAATTAACACGCAACCACTCAATTTTTGCTTTCACTTTTTAACGAGAATATAGTCCATATGCAATGCAATGCTTCTAATCTAATATGAAATAATATGGCATGGCAAAATATGTTTTCTTAATGAACATGTAATAATTAAATATGCAATCTGAATTAACTAAAATGTCCTAATTCTAATGAGGGGCCATTTCTAATTCAATGAACCTAATAACAACTAAATGATGTGCATTTGATGTCTCTATTATTAAAAATGCAACCTATTCTAAAAAATTGAGTCTAACTTATGCAGAGACGAATTTAATTTTTTATTTTTTTCATGAAATTCGAAATTTAAGAAAAAATGCAAAAATGATCTAGCTAGATTAAGATTCTATCTAATTTAAACTAAGGATTAAGTCATATTAAATCCTAATTTAAACTAAGACATTATCTTAATCTAAAATGCAATTTATCTAAAAAGATGATCTAAATTTAAAATGAAATATGTATTTCTAACCTATATGCACAATGATTTTTTGTGTTTTTCTTTATGAAATTCGAAATTAAAACTAACACGTAATTAAACATGCAATTCAAATAAAAAAAAACTAACAATCTAAATGAATGCACTTTTTTTTTTGTTTTTATATTTTTTCTAAATTCGAAATAAAATCCTATTCTAAAAAAATTATTTAAGTCCAAAACTAACTTATCTCTAAAAATGCAATCCTAAAAAAATCTAATTTATTAAACCTACATGTCTAACTTGTTAAACCTCCATGCTTTGATGCAAGATTTTGATTTTTTTTTTTGATTTTTTCTAAAAGATAAGTAATTATTAAATAAATATTAAATCTAAACTATCAACAAAATAAAGGATTAAAATAACCGAAAAAATAACCCGTTGTCTCACAGTCAAATTAACGTTTAGCCTAACCCTAATTATCACGACAAGAGTTCAAAATAACTAAAAATCTGATCCGAAATCTTACGGATCAAATTAATAATTATATTGATTCAACAATTTAAAATATCAACAAACCCCAAGGATTAATACAATTAAAAAAATGATCCGACATCTTAAGGGTCAAATTAATAATTACAATAATCTTAGGGAAACCCCCGCCGATAATGCCTATATGTAATCGAACCTAAAAGTCACCTTACAATATTCAAACTTAAACAATAATAATAAAACTAACTAAAAGTAAAGTAAAATAATATAAAATAAGAGAAATAAAAATAAAAGAAAAACTAAACTAAACCACCTATGGAAGCTTGAGAAGGGGGCAGCGATGGTGATCGGCGCCGAGGGGGAAAGGTCGCCGGTCGGCGCGGGTTCGGACTCCGGTGAGGACCGGACAGTCTTGGGCCGCTCTTTGGGTGGCGACGCGAGGTGGTGCTCGGGGGTGGATCGCGAACGTGGGCGGATCTCGGGTCGCGGGCGGAGCGGCTGCGTGCGGTCGTCGCAGTCACGGTGTGAGGCGGTCTTGGTGAGGCGGTGCTGGTGATTGCAAGGAGGGCGAATCGAATCGATCCGGCGGGAGGGAGGTAGAAGCGGAAACGACGAAGGAAGGGGGTGATGAACAGATGGCTGTTCAATCACCTTTACCCCCTTTTGCTTTTTTTTTTTTTTTTTTTTTCACATTTCTCCTTCTTCCCTCACTCCTCTTTTTTCTCTCAAGGACTCCACGGACGGTTCCTTAAAGCACCAAAATTCTTTTCTCTTTTTTAAAAATCCTCCTCCAAAACCCAGAAAAAAAGTCCCCACTTTATAGAGCAAAAAAAAACAAAATCAATTTATTCTGCCAACGAAGATTTGCATATATTGACTCAATCGCCGAAGGTAATCTAAAAATTTTTTGTGGAGATTTTCCAAGATAATTCACTCAACCATTAAAGATAAAGCTCCATTATCCAACTCTAAAATCTTTCAAAATCTCCCTCCACAACAAAATATTTTAGATTATTCCTTATCCATTTTTTATTTCATTTTCATTTTTTAGAACAACTTTTAAAGATAAATTAAATACTATTATTACCTAAATGTAAATGTTATGAAATGCTTTATATGACGAACCATGTAAATAAGATAGTCAAAATTTAGGTGTCAACACTCTCCAAAAATCAATTTCTGACCAGAATAATTATCATTCACCCCCGTGCTCTCTCTATATATATTTTTTCATTCCGCTCTCATCTGGCCCTATCCCTTTGCTCTTCGCACTTTCTTCAATGGACGATGGAGCCTGCTGTCTGACGTCGCTTCCGCATCACTTTTGACACACTTCCTCTGCATCCGCCAATGCCGCTTCCTTCCCGAGAATCTCTCCTGATCGCTTTACTATTTGCTCTTTCTCCAATGGACGATGGAGCCCGCCGTTGGACGAACCGGCCGCCGCCGCCGCTTCCGCGTTCGCTTTTGACACGCTTCCTTTACATCTGCCGATGCCGCTTCCTTCCCGAGAATCTCTTCCAGTCGCTCTGCCCTTCCACTCAGAAACTCAAGAGGCCGCTCGACGAACCATGCTGCCGTCGACTAACCGACAAACCACTCCGCCTCTGCTTAGGTACCGATTTTTTTACATTTTCTCCGACATTTTTTTTTTTTTTTGGCCATCGATTTGTAAATTTAGTGTTTTCTTTTGACTCAAGGTTTTTTTTTCCTCGCCCTTGCCGCCTGATGAATGTGTCTGCATCTGCCTTGTCCGGCTATTCGACGAAACTATGCCGAACGATGTCTCGCTGTCTTGCGCTACCCCTGCCTTCTACCTTTGCTAGGTACTGAACGTTTTGTCTTTTCGGCTTTATGATTAATTAAGGATGAAAAAAAATATGCCTCATGTCATGAATTTACATACCTTAGGTCTCTAGAATGGTGTAATCTACCTCCCAGTGAAGTGATGTTTATGTTTTTGTGTTTAGAACAATGTGTGCTGGCGAATTTACATACCTTAGTCTCCAAAATGGTGTAATCTAGCTCTCGGCGAAGTGGTGTTTATGTTCTTGTGGTTAGAATAATGTGTACGAGGCGCGTGATAGCGTCCTTACTTTGAGTATAATCAAAACTCGAAGAGTGATATTGTAAATGTCTTGAATCAATTTCATATTTACGGATGAGAAGCATCCCAATGCTACTTCCCCCAACCCCCCACCAAAAACTAGAAAAAGAACCTCTAGATAGGCTAATGTGGCCTTTTGAATAGTTTCGCACTGGAAAAGCAAGTCTTTTAGTTTAATATGATGCAACTAGCTTTATTTAGATATAGATAAGCATGAGCCATCAATTTAAAACTTAACAGCTCATTTGCATAGAAAGTTACAAATGAGTTTTAAAGATAAAAACTTAGAAATTAAGTAAATTATATTTCTTCTCATCTGTAGAGCGATCGGGCAAGAGTGGAACGAAAATATGGAGAGAGATAGAGAGGGGCCCTCGCTTCGGTTCAAATTAATTATGGGAGGAAGGATTTGATGGAGCATAGCTAATATTTTCTTGTAGAGAGATCTTCGCTTTTTCAAATTGACCGAGACCGAGAGATAGGTAGGGGTCTCTGGTGGGATTAGCAAGAGAGAGAACCAAATTTTTTTTATTTTATTTTTCCAAAATCAGCTTTGATTCCAACGTGGTACTGGATAACACGTGTTACCCGGTGAGTGGACTCTGATTAGTCCACCCTAGAATCAAAACTGCATACAATATTATATCTTTCAAAGACATCTTACTTCCAAAGTAGAAAGACAAGAAATTCTACCTCAAAAACAAGTGGTCATGACAACCGCTTCATCAGTACATTAAGAGAATCATGCTGATCATAATTCCCTGTGACAAGTAGTAGAATTTTGTGACAGCTCGATCAAAAGACCGAAGTTGGAATGTCCATGCCTGGGCATTATTCAAGAGCTTATTCTACTTCTTTGCATTACCTCCACATGGGGCATTTCGCTCCCAGCTTGCAGAATACTAGAGATGGTAAATGCATGAGAATGATCATGTAAGATTAGCTTTTCTTTAAGCAGAGTTATCATCAGACAATCAGAAACAAAACCCTGACTAGCACTTCAATTATTCTCCCATTCAAATTTCAGAAGGAGATTGAGAACAACATCCCAATATCTAGCTTAAACTGAGTCTCAGAGTGTCTTTCCCTCTGATCAACTACCAAAAATAAAAATTGTGTAGCACATTGGTAAGGATCAGCAGATTTGTAAGTAGAACGCTTTCTAAATCTTGGACGTGGCCGAGTACTACACATCGGGCACTACAAAATCAACTTCAGTTTGTAGATGGCTGTTAATGCATACCTGGGGAATTCATCTTTTCTGTCCATGCTTCGAAGGGCATCGCAAAGAACAGAAATTACTAGAGCCAATTCGCAGTTAGCAATAACAATCAGATACATGACGTTTGACAGCATTAAAATTCCTTTATGCCCTAGGAAGTGTCGAATCCTTCATTCACTGGTTCAGGTAAAAATCTTTGCTAGTTTATCTGGAAGTCAGCTTTGATGAGTCCTCCAGAAGAGGAGCATCCTACAGTGAATCTAGCTTAATATGGTGTTCCGAGAAACTCCAACACGAGCCTGAATCCATCAGAAAGGAACCACAAAAGGGAGGAACATGTGCAATGCATAATCAAAATCAGTAGATGATGCAATCACCGATCATGAGAAAAAGAGTTTTAAACCATTTCCCTTTTTGCAGGGCAGTAATCTTAATGCTTATGTTGACCAAGAATTATGAGCCACGGCTAGGGGTCGTATAATAGATAACACCAATGTTTATAACCGGTCGCAAGAACTCACTGAGATGACATTGGTGTCACAAAGGATTCCCTCGGAAACTTCACTAGCAACTAGCATTGTCTGCACATGCTATCGATTTTCCACCTTGCATTGCTCTGTGACTTGGAAAGGTTGCGAATTTATGTATAGCTTGCTTCTCCTAATTATAAGCAGAGCCTACCAATGACATGGAGAGAGAATCCAATAGAATCAAGATAGATCTTCATGCCTTACTTCTGAAGGACATACCTAGCTAACGACCATGTCTGCCACTATCCTCTTTACTTGCAAAATTTCTTTCAGATCACCATGTTAGGTGCTATAGCGAGTCAGCGACCATTTAGGCTGAATCACATTTCCTCTTCTCTCCGGGGGCATTTCCTGCTCAGGGTACAAAAACAGGCAACTTTATGGAGTTGATCATAAGTAGCATTAACTCAGAAGAACAGCCACAGTGTTCTGGCGTTAACTTATTTCGGTGCCTTTCATTCTGTGTATTGATGCCTTACAAGATCCTTTTAAGTAAAATCACCAACATTTTTTGCATAGCATTATAAGCTACGCACTTTGTTCGGGCTTCCTAAGTTTGATGCAGGAATTGCATTACTGCAGCTAGAACCTGAGGGTGAGTTTCCCATCCCATATGGTCCTCTCATCCAAAGAATGATTTACAAAATTGATCAGCCAATTCATGAAAAAGAAGTCGGTAATAATCTTTTGCAAATTACACAAATGGGGAAAGAGTCTCCAGCTGGTCGAGCAATATATCCCAATTCGGCCGGTCAACTGACAATCTCTATCTACTCAGGGACAGACATAAATCCCCATGGAGATGAACTTAATCACTGGGATGTTTAATTTTTCATCGAGATGCATGACGATATTAACATCAGCTAATCAACCACACGAGCAAGACTATGTTGTCCAGTCAAAACTGATAACAAAATGCAGCTTTTTTTGCTCTTTCCAGTACAAGTTGCTAGTTTCCTTTCTTTTCAGTGTTTCCGGGCAAGTATTGTTGCTCAGATTAGACCAGAAAGCTGAAAACATCATGCGTGGCTTTCGACGACAACACTTCCCAAAGGCTTCATAAAAGGCATGCAAAAACCGTTGGCTGTTGCTCCAATTGAAGACAGATAAAATTAAACTCTTGATGACATAATGGCCCTAACTTGAACTCGAAGTTGCAACACTTCAACTCTTTGAACTACCAGTGAGAATGCGACTTTGCAAAGTTAGGAACTTTTTGGATCAACGACGGTGGCAAGCTCAAGAATGAGTGACGATTTCATTGTGGTTTTTGATCTACTCAAATTCTTCTACGACAGTTGAGAGTTCCCGCAAAAAAGGATTTCAGACAACTGACAACTCAAATGGAATTACATCAAAGTTCTTTTTTTCTTCTTTATTCCTCAGAGGTCGTAAAAGCACATCACATTCAGAGACCCAAGAAAACACCTGCTTTGTATCGTCTCGTAAAGAAAAGGTTATCTTTCCTTTGGGTATGCGACTAATTTCTTCTTTGCGATATTTTGATTTCCTTGATAAAGAAGGGAAAAGGTCTTTCCTAAACAATTGTTATTATAGAAAGATAATTAAAGTTGCTGCTTTTTTTTTAAAATAATGTCATGATAGGACTCACACGTAACAACCGAAGTCCAAGAAAAGTCGCATAGGATTCTACTTTGGCAATAAATGAAGTCAAATCTTTCCATGTCAAAACTAATCGAATAAGGTGAAAGAAATCACCTTTTCTCTCACCTAATCTTAGTACAACTGTTTCTTAGTTGGTGTAATCTATGACAACTGGTTAATAGATCCAACATGCCCACTTCTCCTCCTCCCCTCTCTCAGAATATCAAGTATCATTTTATCATTGTATATAACCTCAGTTTCTCTCTTTTTCTTGATACCACAATGGGCATGATTCTCTTTTCTTCATCATTGTTAAAGATTTGCATGAAGTGCCTTGTCTTGGAGCAGCAATCATTGGCTTCTGATTGCAAAGTCTATTCTTGTATTGAGAAGGGGCGTGCAATTTCCGTGTGGAAGATGCTCTCGATCGAGTAATCTCGGAAATACTTATTCAGGACTTACAAATTTAAAACTGGCTGATACAAAAAAGAAAGCAGAGGCTCTTTAAAGATGCCATCTTTTCTGTTCAGTCCCACCATGGAACTTTGTAAATAATTTGACTGATGGGACCTTCACAAGCTGCATTATTCAAGATGAATTGGCGACTTCATCTTCTAATCACTTGCCCTATCTTTATCTCTGAGCTGTGAGAGCGCAGAGAAAGCTGAGATTTGGGCCCAATCTAAAACCTGCAGAACCATAGAAGCCTGACTTCTCACTTTCTGCAACTACTACTACCACCATTATCTAGTGCCTAGATTCCTCGCACAGACAACATCTTCGAAGGAAAAAAAAAGGTTAAAAGTGCATTTCCACGTTGTCGTAGTTGGTGTTCAACTCAAATCATAGAAAATTATGAAGACCCACGTTGAAGTGACGAAGTTTCTCTCTCTGCCTTTCCATCTAACTTATTTATTTATTTAAATAGTTGTTGACTGGTCATATTGATTAATTTTTTTTTTCTAAACATATCATGTGCCCGGCATGTTTAGCAGAGTTGTATTGGTTTTTTCTAAACGTAATGAACTGTACTCTAAATACAGTGAAACAATGGCGTCTCTGCTTTTTCACCATGCATGGGAAAGAGTAATTTAAGTGCAACAGAAGCAAAAGAAAACACCTTGGTTTCACAAAAGCTGTCCCTAGCTTCATTAGTTAGAGAAAGAAAATCAATTAAATAAGAAGATACAATCGGAGAGATGCGAAGTCCAGTTAAGAGAAAATCAGGCACGGCAACAAATCATTGAAGCATATAAAAAGAGCAGTCTTCACTAGCTCTCAGTCACTGCCATCTCTATGACAGTTTGGAGAACAATAATCTTTCTTTTCTTTGTAAGTAAATGCTGCCAAGAAGAACACCTCTGGCAGCATCTCTGCTTGAATTCATTTTAGCAAGTAAGTCTCTCTCTCTCTCTCTGTTTCTCTCTATGCTGATATTCGTAGGCCTTTCATCCTGCCTGTTGCACCCATATTTTCTCATCTCTTGAGCCGCTGCTTCTTGATTTTAGCCGAACTTTGTCCATAATCAAGTTGATCGATCAAGATTCAAGCAAAAAGAATGCAAGACCAAATTGGGATTCCCGCTTGCTTTTCATCCGGTGAGAAGCTGAGTGATGATCAGGCTGCTGTGACAAGGTCTGGCCAGAGCGTTTTCATGTCCGTCTACCGTACAAAGATTGCCGATCAGTGCAGACTGATCACCATCACATGGTGCAAGAATTTGATGCTTCATGGCCTCTCTGTATCGGTCGAAGGCCCCGAAGGAGAAAACCAGTACACCTGCAAGGTGGAGCTCAAACCGTGGTACTTCTGGAGGAAACAAGGATCTAAGCACTTCACGGTTGAGGGAAAAGTGGTCGATATTTTCTGGGACCTCAAAGCAGCGAAATTTAATGGTGAAACTGAACCAAACTCTGAATACTATGTCGCTGTAGTCTGCGACGAGGAAGTTGTTCTGCTTGTTGGTGATCTGAAGAAGGATGCTTATAGGAAGACTGGTTGTAGGCCGGCTCTTATTGATCCGATTTTAGTTTCGAAGAAAGAGCATGTATTCGGTAAAAAGAAGTTCTCCACAAGGGCTAAGTTTTATGAGAAGGACGGATGCCACGAGATATCGATTGAATGTAAGAACAGGAATTCCAGCAGTGGGAGCATCGGCAATGGCAGTTCACTAAATGGGATCGAACCAGAAATGGAGATCAGAATCGACGGGCAAGTGGCAATCCATGTGAAACACCTCCAGTGGAAATTCAGAGGTAATGAGTCCATCTATGTTAACAAGCTTAGAGTGGAGGTCTATTGGGATGTCCATGACTGGCTCTTTAGCCCAGGTCTAAGGCATGCATTGTTCATATTCAAGCCCATTGTGTCATCAATATCTGCATCCTCGGCATCTTCACCATACGCATCAACGCCATTGTCATCGCAGACAGAGAGCTCAGGTTCGGTGGATGGGATTTCTGCAAGTGGGTCTACAGAATTTTGCTTGTTTCTTTATGCTTGGAAGGTTGAGTAGATGAATCATATTAGGCCAAACTTGAGTATATTGTCAAGATCCCCAGAAAAAAGCTAGATTTGCCAAGAATTTGTATGGGTCTTCAGGCATGTAAAGGGCCAACAACATGAAGTGGTGAGAATACAGATTGGATTGAGAAAGAGAGAGAGAGAGAGAGACGATTAGATGTGGAGGGGCCAAGAGAAGAGAGCTTGGAGGTTACTTACAGCTGGGAAGGAACAAGTGGGCATAATTGGACAAGAAAGATTGGATCAATTACATGCCCAATAATGCCCCATCTAGACGGGCCTATCTCCATCTCTCTCTCGATCTGATCTTGATAAGTGAGCAAATATTTTCTTTTTCTTTTTGGGTTCCAAAAAGATTCTGTCTCCCAATATATGTATGCCCTTCTGTAACCATATATATATATTTTTTTTTATACACAAGATTTGGAATAGTTCAATAACTTACTGAATGTCTGTATCTGGAAAACAATGCTAATGCATGTGACTGGGCAAAGCAAGCTGCTCCTCTCCTCTAGATGATGACCAAAAAGCCTAAAACGTTGCCGAGAGCATGCACATGGGCTCTTCCTATGATGTGTTGCGTTTTTCATTTCATTCCCTGTTCTTGCACTCTGCTGAGGCCATCTGCCCGCATCTGTATAAGATCTGTCTAATTTCTTGGTTAGGTCTTTTCAGCATATAAAGTTAAAACTACTTCTGCTTTCTTCTGTTAATTAACAACAATGGAAGTTGGTAAATCAGATGCGCATCCAAGGACAGAGCATGTGGAGAAATCTACTCCAAATGGAATCTAAGTCCTTGCCAGGCCAAAAAATATTAACTAGAAGCAATAGGAGAATATGAATATGACTTTTAACAGAGCAAACCACCCCACGGCCAACACAAATTGGACACCATTTTCATGCTTAAAAAAATTCACTGTTGTCTTTTATTTTTCTTAATCTTTTTGTTGAATTTCCTTTGGCTCCGTCAAAGGGGCCAACTCAATTGGCGAAGCCTTGCACACAACATGGACCGCCATAATGATTGATACTTGTAATGATCTAGGCTTACACTTTTTGACCGGCATCACCTCAAAGACTTTGAGCCTTCTCCTAAATCAGAATTAAAAAAGAGGAGTCGCTGCCTTATCCAGGCTCCAAAAGGATCAGCTACCCATTTTATTGGCGGAAAGGGAGGATGTATAGAGTCAAAGAATAAGAATGCCTAGATGGAGCTACAATTTAAATATGTAGATATTTATAAATGTCATCAATAAAATACAATTGATGTTCTAAAGAATGATAGTGGAGAATGGGTGTCTGACCAAAGAGGAGTTGAAAGGCATTGTGGTAGATTTCTACAAGAACCTTTTCACTAAAGATGACCCAATTCTAACGACGATTCTGTAGCCAAACAGATTTCAAGTCCTGAGTTCTTTGCAAGATTCGAATTTGGCTAAGCTGGTCGATAAAGAAGAGGTCCGCAGAGCACTGTTTAATATGGGATCTTACAAACCGCCGAGGCCGAATGGTTTTGAAATAGTCTTCTTTCAACATTAGTGGAATCTGGTTAGTAATTCAGTTGTTAATTTTATTGTTAAGACATGCTCTGGGAATTTTAACTGGACTGAGATTAATAAAATTCTCTTGGTACTGATCCCAAAAGTGAAACAACCAAAATCAATCGATAACTTTAGACCAATTAGTATGTATAACGTCGCTTATAAAATTCTCACCAAAGTGGAAGTGCTTATGCAACTTGTTTCGCCTAATCAAGCCAGTTTTGTTCTTGATAGACATATTCAGGACAATGTTATTGTTGCACAAGAGGCAATTCACTCGATGAGCAAAATTCAGGGAAAATGGGGTATATGATCCTTAAAATTGACCTTGCGGCATATGATCGATTCAAGTGGTTCTTCATTGAGGAGACTCTTCACATGTCAGATGTCCCAAATTCTATGATTCGTTTAATTATGAATTGCATCACATCATCATCTATGGTTCGTATAATTATGAATTGCATCCTATCAAGTTTTGTGGAATTGCGAGATTACGGAGAAATTCTTTCCAAACAGGGGAGTACGTCAAGGAGACCCTATTTTAGCATACAGCATGGAGAGGTTATCTCACCTCATTACTGATGTAGTACATTCAAACTGGTAGAAACCTTTTTGCTTTCAAAGGAGTGGATCATAAATTTCTCATCTAATGTTTGCGGATGATCTCATGTTAATGGCAGGCGCTTTGAGAGATCAAATGGATGTCATCATGGAATAGGACAGATTGTGAGCGGGGATAAAACTAAAATTATCTGTTCACAGAATATTCCTCTGACGTTGAAATGTAATTTGAGTGAGACATCTGGAGCTAGGCAAATAACTAGGAGTGCCTTTAATTCATGGAAGAACTTCAAGACATTTTCAATCTGTATTAAAGAGGACGAATAAAAGGTTAGTGGATGGAAATCTGAAAGCTGGTCAATGACTAGTCGAATTACTTTATCCGTCCGTAGTTATGTCTAACCCAATCTATCACATGCAATGCACTAAAGTTCCAACTCAAGTTTGTAGAGAGATTGAAAAGAATTCTTGTGCTTTCATATGAGGAAACACAAGCGACGGACGTGAAATTCACCTCCTGAATAGGAAGTCCATCCGCAAGCCTAAGAAATGTGTCCGTCTTGATTTTAGATCTCTTGAACTAACCAATCAAGGATTTATAATAAACTAGTGCGAGGCCTCAAGACTCAACCTAATAATCTTTGGGCATAAGTTCTGATTGCTAAATAGTATTCACATTTCATGCTAAACCTAGTGACTCGATCTTATGGAAAGCAATTGTGAACATATGATCGGCTTTACAAATATGAGTTTCATGGAGTATGGGAAATGACAAACATGTTAGGTTTTGGATATATAGATGGATGCCATGTATCGAGCTGCTCTATAATATTGTAAGTACCCAATTCTATCCCTTTAAGTTGGACAGATTTCCGATTATGGGCTAAATGGAAATTGGAATTTTCATATATTTCAAGGAATTATATTAGAAGATACAATCTTTCACATTAGAGCTGTCAAACCTCCTTCAGCTTTTGATAGGGACAATAATATTTGGCGGGAGGTACTGGAAGCAGGACTTTCTCTGTTAACTTAGCGTGCGAGGTAATCAATGAGGTAGACAATTAAGAAGCCGATAGTATATGGTCCATAATTTGGAAGTGGAATGGACCTCAATGTATTAGAATTTTCCTCTAGCTAGTTACTCATAAGAAACTATTATCTAATGAATTGAAAACATCTCGCAACTTGGTAGAAAATCCATATTGCTTGAGATGTGAATTTCATGTGGAAATAACTTTGCATGTTCTAAGGGATTGTCAATTGTCCATAGGATATGGTTTAAGTTTGTCCTACAATACTATTTGGGAGAATTCTTCTCAATGAATTTGTCGCAAGAGTTGAAATTCAAATCTTGCTATTAAGGGACGATAGAATTTTCATCATGACTGGAGTATAGTTTTTGGAGCAGGTGTGGCTTTTTTGACAATAGAGAAACAAGTCACTTTTTTAGAACAACTTTGTTTTCCCTTTGAATCCGATACAAGTAATTCGATCATACACAAAGTAAAACATTAAAACACCGTACATGAATAACTTAACGTTAAGTGTATCATGGACTTGTCTAATTTTGATTAATGGTATCCTCCACCTTATGGATACATTAAACTAAATACTAATGGACCTCTAAAGACAACCTAGGACTTGCTGGTGCAAGGGGTTTATTTAGAAACACATGGGGTGACCGTATTAGTAGTTTTGCCACCTTCATAGAAATATGTTTGTCAACACAAGTAGAACTTAGGGTTTTGTGGTTGGGACTCAACTTCATAAAATAACTTGGATATTATAAGATCATCCTTGAGATTTTTAGTTTGCTGATCATTTTTGAAATTGACTCTAAAGCCATTACTGTTCTTCTTAATTTGGCGCTTATGATTGATAATGCTAGTCCTTCTTTACTCAAAGATATCATAAAATTGCTGCGAACTTTCGAGAAAGAAATCGCTTTGCTAACTGGCTTACTAATCTTGGAATGAACAAGTGCTTGGATATTAGTTTATTTTTATTACCTCCTATAGAATTATTTTATGTTTTATTAAGTGATAAAATATGAATAGTAGATTTACAACGTTAAAATTTTGTATTCAGCTTTTAACCCTCCTTCCTATATATATATATATATATATATATATGTCGATGGCATGATAAATCTTCTATAACCTGCCATGATCGGGAGGATAAATTGATTGAAGAAGGGTGGAAAAGGGGCAATATTTTCCCGATGACAGGAGCAAAAAAAAAAAAAAATTGAAAAACAGTGTTGGAAATGAAATGCACACTCAGTTTATTAAAAAAAAAAAAAGGAACTACACTAATATCTAACAAAATTGATAAAGTATTCTCTGTAAATATACATCTTCCCCTTCTGGAGCAACAGACGGCAAAGCGATGCACCGGATATTTCAACATATTTCTAGGGAATTATGGCAGTTGATTTGCAAACAAAAGTTCATCTGGCATGATCTCCTCTTCCACGGACAAGAACATGACAATGAGCTGAGATCAACAGAAGCTACTCAAAAAGTGACGACAAAGCAACAGCCACAAAGGAAAAAAGTGGTGTTTCCAATGACAAACTGAAGACTGCTACAACAGGAGGAATAACTGATAATACAGATGATGGCATCCACAGTGGTCTTTAGTCTTCGAAAAAGCTCCTTTACCACTGCTTCAGTCCCTTATGTAAGTACGCTTTCATGCCATAATGACACCTAAAGCAAGAATAATGGAATATTTTGGAGGGACCAACTTTTTTCACCATTTTGCTCATCAGCAATCTGGGAGACCAAACTTGGCTTCCAGGAAGAACGTATTCTTTCCTCGACCAGCATTCAGTCTTCATTTTGGACCAAAACCAAACCACCTGGCCAGGAAGAACGTATTCTTTCCTCGACCAGCATCGGATTCTTTTTTTGAAGGTTGTACAGGATTTGGGTTTTGTTTATCTGCACGAATCAGACAACACCTATTACAAACTTTGGAACAATGGACTGGTACTACATGAGGACCAGAAACAGCCGAAAATTATGAGATGCCAACAGAGATTTCGCTTTCTCATTACATGAAACAAAAATTATGTAAAGTCTCACCTGGTTTTGGGGAAACCCTGTCAGTTTTTGCAGTTTTAGCATCATGGTGATTTGTTTCGGGACCTTTCTTAATGCCTTCTTGGGAATGGACAGAGGTAGACTTTCTTTCAGGAACCCTGTGGTCCTTCCTAGATCCAACAATGGAACTACCTGTGGTGTTTTACCATGAAAGCAAAGAACATTTTGGAGCTAATTTCTTGGGAAAGTGGATTTACCACCATATATCAGTACAGAGATTTTCTATGCGCATATATTCCTTACTCTCACTAGGAGGCTTCCCGTAGTTTTGCTGCAAGGACTCAGTAAAGGTGCTGTCTTGTGGATCCTGCATCACTGATGAAGGGCCATGAAATCAACCATGTGAACACATTTCACAGACATGCTCAAAAGATCTGATAGTACATTTGGCTTACGTTGATCAAAGAGAGTATTTCTGTAATTGGGGGATGAGCCAACAAGTAGCAGCTGTACTGCTTCAGCATCTCTTGTAGTAGACAATTTACCGGTTGCATTTAGGTTTCGAGTGTCTAGCAGTATTCCTGCCAGCTGTAACAAGGGAAGATGGTAAGAATTCTGACTTTTGCACAATGATTACACAGCTTTCTACAGAAGCGGGCACAAGTGTACTCACCAAAAGTTTCTTGAGCACTTCAGTTTCGAGCAGATCATAGGCTTCTTCACAGTAATTATCTGTTAGAACCGTGCATTGAGATCCAACCTAGACATTCAATGACTGAGAGAGTGAGTAAAATACAGGTATCTTCATCTTCTTCAGTGCACTGAATGAAATGGCAGTTTATTCGGTGCCTAAAGATGATTTACAGTGATTGATATGCACTGACCTCACCAGTCGTTTTGAGGACATCTTGCCCGACCACAAGGATGCTTAATTTTCCAGCCATCACTAGACTTTCCAAATCCACCTAATCCAAGTAGAAGAAACAATATCTTACTTTGTCTAAGCAATTCACAAAGCAGATGGACATGGTATACGATGGTTATCGAGCATACAGGTTCTGATGCAGAATTTATCATAATTGGATGTGTCGAAATTCCAAGCAAAGTCGTCCTAATTGAAGAAAATAATAAAAAAACTTGGCAACAACCAGAACAGTTTTGACACAGTAACCAACTTCTTCATTTGAAAAAGAATACATATCTTCTCCAACCACATTGCTTGCATTGGGCTAGTAAAAGTTTTTCATTATCTACTTGTTCTACATTTTGTCTATCTAGCAATGTGCTTGGGTGCCGCAGGAAACAGGAGTTTCCCCCAAGAAAGCATCTGAGCAAGCACAAAACTACAGGGAAGGATTTACTGTAAACACTAACGTTCCTCTGGTGATTAGATCATTTTTTTCCCCTTTGGATCAAACATGTAGTGCGATAGAAAAGCAAGGACCTCATCGGCAAAAAGCAAGGAGGTGGCATCAAGACCAACATGGTGAAAGAGCCAAGCAGCCTGACGTTGCTTCCACATCTTCGCTCTCCTAACATTCATCATGGGCACCGCAATGGACCCTCCTCCATTGCCTTCTCCCTTGCTCTTGTTCATCCTATTCTCCAAAAGCCATGCATAACATATTGCAGCTATCATAGAACTAGTACCTGCAGCCCAAAACAATTCGGATAAACATAATTCGAATCTAAGCAAAGTTCTAAAATGAAAAGCCTAGTCAGGCCTGGAGTGAAAGAACCAAAGGCCATCGATTAATTTTGTCATGCTCACACAAGTCCATTGATGCTTTCGAGTTGTCCTGTAAAAATTTATGCTTGTCTTCAATCATTATTAACAGAATTAAGCACCCATCTTCCAATAAATAACATCTGCAGTAATAAGTAGTATCGCATCACCCAAGGGCTTAGTGTAATACAATGTAAGTTAACCTCCAGCTCCTCTCAAGTGGACTTGTAACATTGGTGTTAGACAAAGAATTAGCATTGTGATCTCGCATCAGTAAATGGAACTTCCTTGTAGGTCAGGGAGTTCTACAATCGGATTAAGCAAAAGTATTGCCAAGAAAACGCTACACAAGAAAAATCATCATCCACGAAAGCCATCGGTCATGGAACTATAGGGGAAAAAGGCCAAAAAAAAAAAAAGCAGAGAAAGATACTCAACTGTTTGAAGGTCCCGAGAGAACAATCTTCGCCCTGGCATTGATCTCACCGCTGAAGATCTTTCCAATCTTGCTTCTCTGCTTCTTGAGAAATCCATTGACACCAACTTCCCTTGCGCCATCGCCTTCCTTCAACCCCACATTACCGATCGCTTTTGACGTGATCTTATCGAGGGAACAAGTGGATGACGACACTGACCTCCGGTGAGCCTACTCCACGAGGCTCCTTGGAGGCGACAGGACCTGATTATCTGGCACTGAGCACGTCGAGGAAGAAATCGACCTTCGGTGAGCAGACTCGACCAAGTTCTTTGGCGGAGACAGCAGCTGCTCATCCTGCGACGGCACTGCTGTTCGGAAGCGCCGAGGAGGGGCGGGAATCGCCTGTGCCTGAGCCGCGGAGGCACCATTCTGGAATCTGGACCGCCGGTGCCCCAACTGTCTTGGCAGAAGAAGCTGAGGCGGTTGGTCGGAGCTGATGGAGTGTGGCGATTGAGGAGAGTCGTCCGCGTTGGGGGGTTTGAGAATGTTGGAGAACCACCTGTGGACGGATTCGGCGGGAGAGGATGGCTCCGTCGGGGAGTCCGGCGGAGTATCGAGGGTCTCCGTTCGGTTACGGCCGTGCCTGACGGATTTGGAGAGAATTTCGCCGCTGAAGCTGTCCACGGCTCTGTGCCTGCTCGCAGAGGACAGCGAGGATCAGTCGGACTCACTTTTCGTAGTGTCCGGACTTGACAGTTGACAGTTGACAGTTGACTTAACCCACAGTTACGTAAGAAATACTGAAACACGTGACCTCGTGAAAGTTTAATAAAGATTATTCTAACATCCAAATAGAGTTTACGTCTTACTGTTACATGAAATTCTGTTTATCTATTTTCTGGCTTAGCAACACTCTGTATGCGAAGATTAAGTTCAACATATTTTTGTCAAAAATATAATTTTTCAAACTAATAATGAACAATTTAACCACAAAGAAAGATTACATGACTATCACGCAATTTGATTTAATGAGAAAAAAATGATTTCTTTGTGGCAACTTTATCCTTTTATATCCTTTCTTTTTTCACATATTCGGGTGACAAATGTTTATATGAAAATCACACAATTCAAATTTCAATGATTACCAAATTAGCTAAATATGAAAAATAGATCTCTATATCATATTGACATTGTATGATCATTTTATTGCTCCTTTATTACATTTAAAAAAAATCATAAACCATACGAATTATCACAATATGAAAAGAACTTTCATTTTTATGGTAGCATATTCGATCTATAATGCTTGAAAATGTCAATTTAGTGTTCACCCCTTTCAGAGAATGAATTTTTTTGACTAATAATATTGTAATATTTTCGGATGTAATCTCTTACCACTAAATTATTGCCTTCAATAATCCATCCAATGAAATCACATTTGGCGCAGGTGAATTTCAAAGAGAATCTATTTTGCGAAATTTGGTATTTAGAGATTGATCTATATGGATCATGTAAAATAACAAGCTGACCCTCGAAGAACATTTAACTTATTATAATTGAATCGGTGGTGTCTTATCACTGTATCTGCTTTACTAAATGGTAATCATAATCATTTATTAAGAATAAAAAAATTGAAGTGTGACATTTAGAAAGATTAAAGAACCAATATTATATAATAAAAAAATGTTGAATTTTTAGAGCTAAGAATGTTCATGTTGATTATGTCGGGATTCTCACCTCCAACTTCACAATAATTTAGGAGCAAGATTGCACATTTAACAATAATTTAGAAATTATAGTTTACATTTCGCAATAGGTCTATGGCTTGTGATGACTTTCTATTGATAAGGATTATGTTGAACATTTATATATAGATTAATGACTGCATGGAATGAATTAAAAGTTTAAGGACAATATTTCACATTTGACCAAAATTTAGGGATTGGTAGTGCCATCATCCCTATATAAAATTCTAAAATGGATTTTATGAAATTGATTTCCAAGTGATAGACATTTAAAATGAGCTTGCCCACTCTCTCTCTCTCTCTCTCTCTCTCTCTCTCTCTCTCTCTAGATTTATCATGAGGACGGGCGAACTAATTTTATATACTGATAACATTGCTCATTTAAAAAAAATGTAAAATTACCACCCTAATATATGACTAGAATCAGGCAAACTAATTCATAACATTCAAAACGTTCAACAAAGGTCTGTCCAATCGTTTTATAGATTGATTTTTATTACGTTAGAATAGTTTTTACTGAATTTAAACCTGGCTATCTCGGAGCAGACTTTCATTTACTGATTTTTACCCAGGAGTTGTCATGCTTCTCATTTGGTTTGTGGAACAATTGAATTTTCCAATTTTTAATTGACCCTTGGATATACAGTTACATGAATTACAAGTGTAGTGGTATCACATGTTCTCATGCCAAATGGACACTGGTCGCATTGAAAATAATTCATTAGATTTCGACAGAGAATCGTAACATATACCTAACGATGCTTGATCAAAATGGCCTCGAGAGCATTGAATCCTACATATAGCATTAATAATGCGAACTTTATAGGCTCGTAGATAATACAAAGTTCATGGTTTCAGCATAACCATGCAAGAAAACCAGAACAAGGAGGGTTTGTCATTTTTCAAGGTTTCAGACACACGTACCTCCTAGCAGATCTAGAGAGGGGATCCTTCCATCAATTTTGGAAGGCAAAGAGAGCCTGCCCTGAGATGCCACGGCGAACCTCGGCGACCCCACAAGCCGAGAGGGAGAGTCGCACCTCCCTGGCGAAGTGGCCACCATCCGCTTGGCCTCTTCTAGCCATGCCTGAGTCGACCTGCTGCTGTTGCTCCTGGTGCTGCTGTCAAAATCATCCTCCTTGTAATCTCGAACCTTGGCCAGGCTCCCAGTCAAATTATACGCCTTCGTCTCTGCACTGACAGTGCCGAAGAACATGTCGTTCATCAAGTCCGTGAGGTCGGGGGCTGGCTCAGGCTTGGCAATTGCAGCCGGTCGCCTGCTCTCTGTTAGTTTCTTTTGCAGGCTCATGGACGAGCTTAGTTTGTTCTGATCTCTAGCAATGTCTCTGCTCGTTACTTTTCTCTCCATCATGATCAAGAAAAGGACTTCACAGACAAACACAAACCCACGGAGAAGGAGAGAGAGATATTGTGTTTTGGCTGAGGACACGAGAGGTAATGGGGTTAAAGGGGCATGGGACATTGGTAATATCAAGCAAGGGACAGAACAGAGGAAAGAGACCGCCTGATGAAACGCGATAATGGCCGGCTCATTTTAGATTTAGGGACGCCGTCTTCTCTGTGGATGTACTCGGAAGGCATTTGTACTTTTCTTCAGTTTTGTATAGTAGATATAAGCTGCTTTGTTGCAGCAATTTATAGTAACATTTAACACGTAGACTTATTCTAATAGCAAATTATGCATGTGTGTCTAAGATGGTAATCTATTCCTCAGTGAGAAACTATTTATATCATTGTTTAATCACCTATTCTTCTCCATAAAAGTTTACTGTCTTGATTATGGTGATTATAACATTTCTTTTGATTTAATTACCAACTAGTTTTGTGTTGTCAACTCTTTTTGGAGTTGATTATCAATGTTCATTTGATTCTTTTTCCAAACCATCAACTGCTTTATCTATGGCCAAAAAAAGAAAAAAATTTCTTTTATCATTCATTACATTCTAGTTACCAACTTAACGCGGCTTAATTTATCCAACTCTTATAGGAAATTACCAACCTTTATCTATGTGACCTATCAATTTTTCTCCAAATTAAGTTATATACTAGTGAAGGCTTACCAACTCTCATTTTAGTTAGTTATCAAACTTTTTTCTTCTTGTTAAATTTACTAACTTTTAATTGAGTTACCATTTTTTTATCTTACTTATTATCAGCTTTACTAATTTACCGACTATTATTGAAAATTACCGACTTCAATCAAAGTAATTATCAAGAAAAATTTCTGATTAAGTTGATAACCATTTTTGCATCACCAACTCCTATTGAGTTAGTTGTTGACGTCTAATCATCTTTTTTTAATAACCAACTTTGTTTTCTCTAATAAAGAAACTTATATTATCTTACCAACTTCTAGTTATCGTTTTCTATCAATGTCTAATATTACCAATTATTTTTTGAAATTAACAACCTTTTTTGTGTGACTAAGTAATTTTTCTTCGATTATGTTACTTGCTAGCTATTTCTTATTTATGAAATTCATTTGAGCCGCTCACCTATTTACCAATCATTTTTTACATTTAAGTTACCTATTAGTTTTGTGTTACTAACTCCTATTTGAGTTTATTACCAATGCTGATTTGGTGTTTTTTTTCAACTTAAAAAATTCTCCTACCTCTGATAAAAAAAAAAAACACTTTTTATTTATTTTTAGCCAACTTTTGTTTAGCTTTATTTATGGGTGCAGATGCTTTCCATTTTTACGCATGTTTTGCTTCCTTGTTAAGTCACTTTCCCTTTCAAGAACTCTTCTTAAATAATCTGCTTTCAATTTACTTTCTTCTTAGCTTGCATTTAATCATCTAGATTTGAATTATGATACAATAGAATAAAATAAGATGAGATTAGAATTTCTTCAAATATCCTCCGGATCGTAGAAAATCCCATAACATGATTGGTGCATTCCAAGATAAAAACAAATATTTGAAAATCTTATTAGCCCAACGCAATTTCCCATGATATTCAGATCTTACCACTTGAGCTCCCTCACCAGCATCTCAAATATGCCCTCTTCAGCTTCTTGCGATTTGTCACTTTCACTGCTAGTTTTGCCGTCCACTGCCATCTTTACCTTAAAATCATAGTCCTAGATCAACTTTCCCGTATCATTAACGATTCAAACACTGGCGAAAATGAGCCTCGGGTCGCCAAAGGAGTCACAAAGTGACTGGGGGAGGGAGTGGCCGTGGTGATCGAGTAGACAAGGCAGCAACCATCAATGTAGAGATGAAGGTGGTGATGAAGTGGTGGACACGCGTGGAAGCAATGATCTGGGGGTAGTGAGGGGTGGAGAAGAGGTGGACGAAGATCCACTAGTGGACGGCACTAGGACAACGAGTGATGAGGGCAAACCCGCCTCTATTATCTACGACGACCTTGAAGGATCAGATGCACTCATTAAAAGATTTGAATTATTCGATATTGATGACCATGTGACTTATAATTTCTTATTTTCACCCTTAGTCATTAGAGCATGACCAACGGATGACAATTAGTGGTGATTGGAGGAGATGGCCTTTGCTTAGTGGTCAGAAGTGACAATGATTGGCTATCATGGAGGTGGTCTTTGCACAGTGGCCAGCGAATTCGGATGCACTGATTCATCACTCCATCGCTAAGTTATTTTTTTTTTTTAAATAAATTATTCAATCCAAGTTTATCCCATCTCTAACTGAATTTTTTATCCAACATTTTATTAGGGTGTATTCGGTCTAGAGGATGTCGAGGATGTCGCTAAACACCAAATAGAATAACTCAAAGCCAAACTATCAAATGTAGCCTTAGGCTCCATTTGATTTATTGAAGATGGATGAGTTGGAAAATATTTTTCAAAAAATAATTACTTATATCACTTGAAATAATTAGTCAATAGGAATATTTTCATTATCAACAATAAAATATTTTTGTGGATGATGAAAATATTATCCATCAACTAATTATTTCAAGCGATATAAATAATCATTTTTTAAAATATGTTTCCCCAATTATTCATCTTCCCCGAATTAAGCAGAGTCTTAGGCTACGTTTGGTCGTTCGGATTTCTAATCGAGATAAGACTGGATAGAATATGATATGAAATTCAGGAATTTTTTTTATATCATGTTCATTATTTGGTGAATCGCAGTATTAAAGTCGGATATATTCACATCATATCACGTATATTTTTGATATAAACGGCATATCATTGTAAGTGAACACAAATGTTCATAAACAAAGAGGATGAAAATCTCTCGTAACACTATTCCTTAATTTATTTTTACTTTATTTTTATTTTATTTTTCCTCCTTTTTATATTATTTTCTTTATTATTTCTTTTTTCCCATTTCATCATTCTTTAATAAAATTTTATCAAATAGTGAACTGTATTAACATACCTAAAATACAAAAATACCTAAAATATATAATAAATATAAATATTTAATTTATAGATTGAATGTTTATTATTTGATAGAATTAAAGTTGAATATATAAATTAAAATAAAATTAATTAAAAATAAATTTTTAATTTATTAAATTAGAATTTAAATATTATTTATATTGAAATATAATTTCAATTTTGTTAATTTAATAAGTTTGTTATTCGAGAAAAATAACTTTCCTATTATGAACATTAAAAATCCTATCCACTTTTATCTCACCTCTCCCATGGGATAATTTCATCCTATCTATATCCCCCTTATATCCGACTTTATCATGTTTTAAGCGAGCACCAAACGTAGGATAGGATAAATCATATCCTATCCCGAATTTTATCCCGACTGCAAAACGCAACCTTAGTATTTTATAAAGCCGACATCAAGCTTTCGAACCAAATAAACCAGGAAAACCATTTCACCAAGAATTTCAAGTATCGGACACACGGCAAGAAATTATCATCCCTTTCAAATGTTTCATCTCGTAGAGGGAAAAGTATCATATAAATCCATTCTACGAATTATATAGCGAGACAACACACAGCACGGGTGTTAGAACTGTCGACGATCATAATGAATGATAACAATCAATGCAATGGTAACAGGAATAATAGTGATGTGCAGACTCGAATCTTTTTTAATAAAAACTCCACGTGCGTGAAATGGATTATGTGGAGTTTGAGCGCTACTTGATGTTATTCTATTTCGTTTATTTTTAGATGAGGGAACAGACAGACGTCAAAAGGCCCAAAGCCCACAGCTTGAAGCTAAGATGGATTGCCTTCTTCCCAAACAAAATCAAATCTTCATCCTTTGACGTTTTGTGTCTATTTTATTATCCTGGAAAGCAAAGGTCGTTTTGTTACAAACTGTAATAATTCACGAATCGCGTGACAATTGATCACGGCCATCACTAACCCTAACACCCTAACCTATACTGTGTCAAGAACGCACAAGGGCGAACGAGAGAGAGAGAGAGAGAGAGAGCTTTCTGTGGTTCAAGAGATACCAAAATTCTAGCAGGATCCTCCCCAGCATAGAGATTAGACAAAATTTCCAACTGAAAAAGCCACTGGCTCTAATCCAGTATCCATTTCTGACCGCTTTTTCAAGATATCATCCCGTTCTGAGACATCCACCGGGGAGGGACACCAGAATTCTCCAATCATGGCCTTCCTAATCTCACGATGCCACCATCCCATTACTGTCAGGATGAAGTATTTGATAGACAAGCTCCTCAGGCAGTTTCTTTGTAGCCTGTGTATGGAGAGTACTTTGAGTCAATATATTTTGAGACAGCTAAACCGAAAGGTTGATCTACCCGGACAGAATATTAACCTGGAAATGTCTCATGTGCAAAATCGGCTCACATCCAACTTCTGCAATGGCCTTCCCATGAGGTGTTTGTGACTTGAATCGCTCAGCCCTAAAGGCTGAAAGGGCATTCTTATCATCGGGCAAGTTGTGGCAAACATTCAAAAGTGAGGTCAGAGAATTCATCTGCGGGACAAAAACAAGTCATGCAGATTCCAGTCATAAATCTTGCAGGACATCAGCTCTGAACCTATTAAAGCACAAAATCAAACAAACAACTAACTAATTTATCAAAGTGAGCAATATAAAAATAAATCTCTAGTCAAGGTGAGCAGAATACATGTACATAACTAAATTTTGGGCATCTGAGCCACTGAGCAAATTGCTCGTCCATATCAAACTATGTTCATATCTAAAAAGGATAACTCTAGGTGATGGCAGCTCCGGTGCTCCCCAGTATGACCAAAATACAGGCCCGACGTAAAAACCAACATAACAGAAAGGATCATCAAAAGCTCAGTGACTCTAATAAGCATGTAGAAATGATGTAGTATACTGGCATGGGAAGGAAAAATCACGCACATGCAAATGCCCAAGCAATGAAAATAGCGACAAAGTTAAAGATAACCCTAATAGAAAAGTGGATGCAAACTGAAAGACCATCACTAAGCTACATCTAGCACATAACATAAATTACCCACTCACAATCAAGTGTTTTCTTAAATCACTAGCTTATCACATGCAATTCGGTGATCTCTCCCAAAAAGCTCCATTTTGGACCCTTAGAACAAACTGATTCATTATTTTCTCCTCCACCTATAATTCTATTGCTGGTCCTATCTGGACATAGTGTTGTGGGTAACATCTCAGATCTGCATCAACCTAGTTTTCAATACAATGCACAGCATGCATCAGGCCAACAAGCTGCTCACAATAGTAAATCTGGAAGGACTTCATTGTAAGAACTATGACAATTACCACAGAAGCTAAAACGGACCTTCATATATGGACAAGATGCACAGCCGCCATGTATAGAACAGCCCTCTCCACTTGCAACTCCAGGAATGACAGGTAACACGACATCACCCATTTTGACTGAACTCATGGGAGGGGATCCATTTGTTGATGTTCCAGTAATTGATTCTGAAGATACTGGAAAAACAATCTCCACATTAATCTTTGGTCCACCTGCAGAAGACTCTACAGAAGCCAAGAGATTCCGAACAGCTGCAACAATTGCAGTCACCATTCCCGATTCTGTTCCCAAGACAAATTGAAGGTGGTCATTGACCTTTCTATCCAAGGCCTCTTGAACCCTCTGTTTAATGAAATCCAATATATTTTGGGTGGAACCAACTACCCCCATTCCTCTTCTCTTAGCTTCCATTGCAAGAGAGAACATTTCCCCAGGGACCTCAAGATGAGCAGTCAGGAAAGCATCACAATACATTTCATTTATCTTCTCGACAACTTCATGTCCAAAAAGGTGATGTACGATGCATGTTCCCTCCTGTTAGGGAAAAGATTTGAGATGCTCACACTTCAAAAGACTCGAAGAGTTATATATATGCAGAGACCATGACTGTCGAGATGTATTAATGCAGATACTAACCAAAATCTTCACTACAATAGATATATTGTTCAGTAAATCAAGTGCTTTCAAAATATTGTTCCCAATCATACCATTCGTCCAGACCATAAGTAAATTAACCTTTGATCAAAGAGAAAACTTGCGAAAAGTACGCACCAGTACCAAGTGAAAACTGGGTTCCGCGGGCACTTAAAACTTTTATTCACATGAGGAAAACCAAAAAGAGATGAAAAGCTTATGCCACACAGCAAGGCATGGCAATAATATAGGCTGAAAAATTCATAGAGTTGGACGAGTTATAAGATTCATAAGGGAGAGGACCTGGTAATAGTGCAGGCGGGGCAGCAACGACCTAATTGATGATCTACTGTGTCCAGGGTGGATTTCATGAATTTCCTCATCAGTCATCATAGTCATCTGCTGGAACAACTCCTTAATATTTGCACCCATATAGGAATCGGGTCCATACCAAACAGTCAAATCTGGCACTTGAGCAAAAGCCTGGGAGAAAAAGTTTGGAATGAGAAAATGCAGAGTCCAGTAAGGCTAAATGCAGAAAACTCCTTTTGCAACAAACCTGCAGAATAGTTTGAACAACATTTGAGGAAGTACATGTAATTGTGGGCACAAGCTCATGGGCAAAAGCTTTTGTTTCCAAGGAAGTATTGATGTAGACAACGTGCAAAGATGGTGGAGACTGAGAAGCTCCCTCCAAATAATTTGTGTAAGCAGGAGAGGAAGCAGCATCTGCTAATGAACAGCCAATACGTTCATTTGACATCCTGTACACACCAACCTGCATTTTTGTATATAAAAAGAAAAATGCATGAATCATCTGTCAGGTGTCCCTGAAAAATTTAAACATAAGTTCATTCACTTGATTGATTCATGCAAAAAGTATGCACTTCTGACTTTTAACTTTTCCTTCTGATAAGCCATCCTCAGACCTGCTTGACTGAATTACCTCCGCAAAGCTGGCTTCATTGAGTATAATTCTGACATGATATCTATAAACGAAAAACCATTGCTTATGCTTAGAGTTTACCTCTGCAAAACCAGCTTGATCAAGTATAGCACGAACATTTTCTGACATGAAATCTACTCCCAGAACAGTTATGAACTGGCATCCAGATTTTGCCATCTTCACTGCAGAATCTGCCATCACCAAGGAATCAGATATATGGATATGAGGCCACTGCTTCTGTGCAGCTGTTAGGATGCCTTGGACTTCAGGGTCCATGTAAAAATGTGCAACAACACCAATTTTCTTCTCCTTAAGCACATTGACAAGTTCTTTCACCTTAAACTCATCAGGAGACAAATATCTTGCCTGCAATTAAACTATTAGGAAGCTTAGGTTGTTATTCATCGCTGCCAGGTAAAATATCATGCCAGCCCCACCAGCGTAGACTTTTAGATGGGATTACATGACCTTCATGAAGGTAATAAGTAGAAAAATAAAAGAATACACGTGGAACAAACCCATTTTATCCTTGCTTTTACATGCTCCATTCAAAAAACCATATGCATAAGGTGCTTTCCTTGATATACTGAACAAGTTTGATGGAGTAGTCACCAAATCAATGAGTTCACTCCAAAATTCATGTTGGAGATAGAATAAAAGGCTCAAGGAAATATTTTCCTAAGTGCAAAGACTTGTCTTAAATTCTCAACATATGAAAGATAACAAAGGAAACATGAAAAGAAAACACTCTGCTTTTCATATATCCCCAACACAAATCCCTTAACCAGCTTGGTTTACAGTTTGCTATAAACAATCCAAAAAGCTCAGCTCGACTCCACAAGCATCAGATGGAATCTCCTAGCTTAGCAGCAGTGGAAGATAGTGAGGCGAGCCAAAGCTCATACAATAACATGGGAATTGTGATTGTTAATTTTTCAAATAAAAGCTCCTAATAAACAAAAGACTGTCCACCAAGCATATTGCTAACCTGAGCTTCAGCATAGCTTCCCTTTGCTTGAATACCGTCTGCATTCACGACCAAAGATGGGAATGGATCGAAAGGTGCCTTCCCCTCCCGCTCTGCAATTAAGGCCTTAGTCCTCTTTTGCATGCTAATCAGCACATTATGCCACGTATTAACACGGGAGCGTCCAGCCCCTGAGATCCCTACATTCAGTGCTGCCAAATCCTCTGTTTTCACCTTCAAACCTCCTCAGCTGCCGCCCCATCTAATAACGAGATCAAACACGAACAAAATCCTCTCGTGATCTCGGAATCACTATCGGCCGCAAATCTCATTCTACCATCTTCTTCCATATTCACCTCCAACCACACCTGCGCAGTTATTATGGTAATGATGTAAATGGTATAGGGAAAATCGGATTAGAAAACAATAACTCTTTATATATACGGTGAAGCAAAATCTGGGCATCCCCCTCAATATTTTTTAGGCTTAGCAACAGAAAACCTACAAAAAAAAAAAAGGACCCTTTTCTCTTGTCAATGAACCAAACCTGAGCGGTACAGCCCATGACTCGGTTGGAGTCCACCCGGGCCGTGTCGGGGAGCTTCGGAAGGAGGGTGGCGTAGTGCAACAACCGCTTCACTCTATCAATCGGCTCCGACAGGGACCGGAACTCGGAGACCAGGGACTGGAGCTTGCAGGGCACGAGGTCGGCGGTCTGCGAGGGCGAGAAGGCGACGGCGGAGCAGGAGAAGGAGGAAGCGGGGGTCTTGTCCGCGTCGGGATTCAGGGACCGGACGCACGGGGGGGGATCTGGAGACGAGGCGCCTCCTGATTATGCGGGACCCGAGGGAGAAGGCGTTCGGGGGGAGGGATTTGGCGCTAGGGTTAGGGCCGGGGTGGTGGGAAGAGAAGGACAGGTAGGGGGAGGAAGCCATTCCGGTGGCCATGGCGGCGGCAGAGTCCATTTGCAGAGGCAGAGGGATACACAGAGAGAGAAAGAGAGAGAGAGAGAGAGAGAGAGAGAGAGAGAGAAGGAGAGAAGTGAGGAATTGAGATTGAAGTGTGGGAAGGGCAGAGAGAGAGAGAGAGGGGGGAGAGAGGTGGAAGATGGAGGAGAGGAAGAGGAGCCTTTAATTAAGGGAGAGGCTAAGAAAGAGAGCAGCAGAGAGAGAGAGAGAGAGAGAAATGCAAGTTTAGTTCCACCCCAACTGCCCACCAACGAAACTACGCGCGAAACAGCTCGAGAAATCCCATGATTTTTCCCATGATTTTTCCCAAGGTTTAGGCCCAATGACACAGCAGGAAACATGGCCTCCTCTTTTCCACGTAACTTTGTTGACCCAAGAATAAGAAACGTAGGGTCCTCTTCCTTTAATTTCCACATGACTTTGTTCTTCGACCTCTGTAGAGACTCAGACCGGAAAAACAAAAACTTAAAAGAGGTGATTTGGGGTAGATTTCTCCCTTTCCTCCCTTTTCTTTTTCCTTTTTCCTTGGTTGATTTGATTCTCCACTCTCTTTCCTCTTAATTTCCTCCTGTTTTGTGGAGCTTTTCTCTTCTCATCCAGTCAAAATATGGAAACTTCTCTCCCATTTCGAGGAGGTTTATATCCCGTTCTAGTCTAGATTTGGAGATTTTTGCGTCTATGAATTTGGACTTTCGCAACTTCGTGTTCCGTTGGTGTGTAGATCCAATTTTAAAGAATATCAAAGGACTTTTGTGAAGGTCCCACTCTCACAGTGTTGAATATGTGCTAATTCAACTTGTTTCTCTAGACGGCAATGATATTGGGAGTGCCAAACTTAGGTGCACCCCACTGAAAGGCAAAGTCATAATAATATATGAAAATTTTGATATATGCTCATTACTAAAAATAGATATAGTGGTTGACCACCAATGTTAGTTTGAAGAAGTCATAAATTTGCTCTTTAAGCAGATGACTCCTAATCTTGTTTAGATAATTTATCTTGTTATATGAAACTTGTTTTGTTTAGAAATTATTTGGGATTGGCATTTGTTTATAGTTACATTAGGATGTTTCTCTTCAGTATTCTTGTGAAATTGGATGAAATATCACTAAAAAAAACAAAGAAACAATAAACATAGCTCTTGATAGAGTTGTCCAACTTATTACAATTAACAAATTTTTGGCTACTCATTAGTGTGGTCCAAACAAGGGTTATAACTACTGAGTTTATCGATTCACAGCTCATGCAGGCTCCCTTCTCTATGACCTCCAAATGCATGCGTGTGCGTGTGTTTCTTTTATACGGCTTTCTTTTTATAGAACGTAACCGATTACGATAAGCCTACAATCGTTTTTTTTTTTTTTAAACCGCACACGTTTTAATCAATCCTCATCAGTCATCACGAGAAATCAAAAGTCTTAATCTAACCTGACGGATCATGTTGAGGAATTGAAAGCGACCAAAGCAAGTCAACTTTAACATTGATGTATCAAATTACTTTTTTTTTTTTTAACCGAAGATCTGCTTCATTGCTCCGTAAGGCTTACGCCCGAGTATCCACGACTATACCTCGAGGGAGACTAGCGTATCAAATTACATTTGGTTTTGTAAGTTATTAAGAATGTGATGGAGCATTCTCATTTCTTTAATACAATTTCTCCACATATTAAGTACACTACACAGGATTTCCAATTTAAATTAGCTGTAATTTTAGCTTATCTTTACACATTGCAATTAAATATTCCGTTAGCATTCATAACATTATATAGGTGGATTTTCACTTCATCTAAATGTTATCTTAACATTTATTTTGAATCTCTCTTTGATCATGGTTTCAATCATACTTTTGTACATGTATCGTAGCTTTAGTTCAAATTTATGCTAAAAGTAATGTTCCATATGAAGGAAATAATACTCAATTTTTATTTCTTGTTACATTCCTTTTTCTCTTTAATTTTCAAGGAACGAAATCATCCATCTAGTTGAGTACATATTAGGACTTCCTAATTCCTCTTATTTTTTTGGTTATATAAAAACATATCGATATTTTTGCTAACCTTCATGGGAGAAGCATGTCTACCTTTCATTTTTCGTATGTGATATTGTGGCCTTTTTATATTGATGTTAGGAACCACAACGTCCCAAGTTTGTCCTGGCAAATGTGAAAAATGAATTGATGTTTTTTTACCATGTTTAGTTTTGACATTTATATGTGTGTAGAGTCTAGACATAATGGGCAAACTTATTGGCGGGTCATGCGAAGATGAAGGTATGATTATTTGATCGTTTGGGTCTGCAAAGTAGGAAGATCGAGCGGATCCACAAATCTTGACGCTTTACGCTTTCCAATGATTAGGAGCAATATGAATGGAGGCCAATGAGCCAATCAATGGTCACTAAATCTTCTCTCTCTCTCCACGGCCAAACTTTTTAATCAAAAAGGCGAATTATGTTTGCTTTTTATTGGCTGCTGGAGACGGAATGCGCCTACTTGCCAAGAAAATTTTTTAGGTGCCTTGCTTTTGACCTCTCGGGTCGGATGGTGCCCAAGTTGGCATTGGTCACCATATAATATAATACAATATAAGAGGAGAGAAAGATTTGGTCTATATGATTGTAGCATGTTGTTCTGACGAAAAGGAAACGACAATCGTAGCACGTTTGCTCCCGGGGCAGCGATTCTAATGAGGTGGCTAATAACCCATTTTATCAATGACAAAATAAAAGGCATCACGTAAGAGAAAATGATGCAAAGAAAAGATATGGAATAGGGATAAGAGAGAGAGAAGGGCCATTCTTTTCTTGGATGGCCGACAGGCTTATTTAACCTTGGTCATAAATAAATTTATAAACATCACATTAATATTTAATCATAAACTTGCAATTTCTCCAACTGGTCCATGAATTCAAAGAATTTTTCCAATCAAGTTCCCCTTCCGACTTGATTTTGAGAAAAGCAAAAACAACGTCCGGAGTCGACGATCTAGAAATAAATTTTGACTTGGACTTTGATTGGCAAAAATCCCTATGAGTTTAAGGACTAAACTTGATTGAAAAAAATCGCAAATTCAAAATTACGCTGAGAATATTGTGTGAATTTAGGGATCGAACATGTATGTTTCTTAGGTGAAAATTATAATACGGAAGAGTTTATACCTGGTATAGCATAGCTAGTAAACAAGAAAAGAGGTTCTATGAAAGAATGGTTGGTTTTTTATGGTGGTATACCAATTGTGGATTTCAAATTTGCGATAATGGTGCTTCCAAGCATCAAAGTCGTGGATGTGGCGGGAAGGGATAATCCATCACCCTCAACAAGATCAAAATTCAACTCCCAATTTTGTTCTCTAGCTAGACAGTGAAACGTGGGGACAATTAACAATGACATTTCCATATGGACTTCTCCTTAGATGCATCCAAGGGGTAGCAAGTTGCCTGTGAGAGCTATCCCCTCTCCTAATGGGATGCCCAACAAAACTGCATTCCTTATTTTAACGTGCCAGTGTCCGCACGCCTCACACACCTCAATTAGTTGTGAATATTTTTCTTTCCTATTAATCAAGGAATACCAACGATTTCACACTAAAGAAGAGCTGGACGTTGGCAACTCTTCATTTTCAATCATTCTCACACCAAAAAAACAAGAACAAAAAATGTGTCTATGAAAGAATTGTTGGTTTTTAAAGGTGGAATGTGAATTGTGGATTTCAAATTTGCGATGATGGTGCTTCCAAGCATCAAAGTCGTGGATGTGGCGGAAGGGGATAATGTATCACCCTCAATGAGATCGAAATTCGACTCCCAATTTTGTTCTCTAGCCAGATCGAAATTCGACTCCCAATTTTGTTCTCTAACCAGACAGTGACACGTGGGGATAATCAAAATACAGTGGCATTTCCACATGGACTTCCTGTGAAAGGCATCCATTTTATTCTCTCTTAGCGAATGTTATTCGACATTGTAATTGTCAAAGGGAATAAGTCCTTGTCTAAGCCAAAGGGACATTTTCTAACTCACATCGATGGAATCGTTTTCTGATATGACAATCTATTTAGGATTACAAACAACTATTGACGTTCGTAGCACTGTGTGTTGCCCTTTTAATCATGTCAAAACTTAAATCATACATAAAGGAAGTGGAGGATACATGAGTTATACAACTAGCATGTGACCTTATTTTGGAGAGTTCCTATGTCAAGGTGAATCGGATGGAAAATGTTAGATTTAAGTGAAAGACAAAGCCAAATCCTTGTTGTAAAATCTATTGCGAATGATAGACCATCGGCAAAATTCAAATCAAGAATCATCTTCCGTTAGGACTCCTAGGACTCTATGGATGAAGATTTGGAAAACTGAATCCTGTCCAAAAAATTTGTATTTTAATGTGGAGTATATGCCAGAATGCATGGTCCACACGAGAAAATTTGTTCAAGAGAAAGGCCTTGCTGGACCCACTCTACTGTGTGTCAAAAATCTCCAAAAACTATTGAGCATCTCTTCCTCCTATGTAGTTGGAGATAGGAAAAATCTAAGGCGAAATATTTAGATCTCATACTAGGAAATCATTAGACGGATAAAATGATTGCTGCAATTTAATGACCTAAACGTCGACTTACCGTCGCTGATCAAGCTCGTCGGAGTCCTGTGGCATTTCTGGAAAGCCTGAAATGCCTTCGTCTTTTGGCTCCAACAATCAGAGTTGAGCCTAATTGTCGACACGGCCCTTGCCACGAACAAGAACCTTATAAGATGAACCCAAAGAGCTTCGTCTGCAATTCGCGTCGAAATCCTGGCGCTACTGGAGTCCCTCAAGTACCCGCAACCACGAACTTATCTGAAGCGGACAGTCGAAACTGATAGCTCATCACTTTTCGAGGACATGTCGGGCGCAAATCAGCCTCCCTGGGACATTTGAGCTCTGATCGTTGAATGCAAGAATTGTTCGGCCCAGTTCAGTCATGATCAGGTGGCCCACTGTGTCTTCACGAATCAAAAGTGGGCTAACATCTTCAAGCTCTCCCTTCTAATCGGTTGCATAAAACCACCCAACCCTCATGGGATATTCCGTGTTCAGAAGCCCATCAACTTTGCTCCCCAAACGGTGATTAAAAAGTAATGAGCATGCGTAATTAGGGTTGTGCAACTAGACCGGGTATACCCGGTTCCCGGACCGGCCCACCCGGAAAACAAGGTCGGGAACCGGTTCACAAATTGAAACCGGTTTAAACCGGTTCCCAAAATTCAAAACTGTTAAGTGATTACCCCCGGAACACGTTCCGGACCGGATTTGCCACCCGAACCGGTTCCCAAACCGGTTTTGTAAGTGGAGGTCCAAAACTTTTTTTTTTCTCTCGATTTCTATTTTTACTCTTGCAATCACACGATGTTTTTCTTCCTGGCTCTCTCAAACACGCACGGCACTCCTCCTTTGTCATTCCTCTTCCTCACTTACTTCCCTCCATCACCGACTCCCTCTCGCACCGTCTGATGGACGGACGGTGTTCGTCACCGTCAAATTATTGTGTATCACATGGATTGGCTCGCCTAATTTCTCTTTTGTAGGAGGAGTTATGCTTACATAAATGAGTAGCTTTATGTAGTAATTGTGGTATTAAGACTAATATTAGACCCATGTTTGTTGCTAATTATTTGTCTTATGAATTTATTTATTATAATTAGCCCTATGGATCCTTAATTTTTCTTTTAGTCAAAAAGTTCATGTATTCATTTATTACCAGTGCGGATTACGTTATTTTCTCTCTTATTAATATAAAATTCGAAGTCGATATCGGGAGATTGCAAAACATGTTCCAGTGGAAATAGGGTTGACCTTGGAAGCGGATTGGAAAAACAAGGTGGGTCGGGTATATGGTCCAATACAAACAGGGTTGAGTATAAAATCCAGAAAAGGGGAATCGGTTATAACAGGGTCGGGTACAGGGTCTAGGTCTAGACCCTACCACCCTGACCCGATCACCCCTAATGCGTATGGTGTGTGGTTGAAAGCCAAAGCCTTGTTTGTCTTTAGACTAATGACATCAATTTCAGTGGCTTTGATTCCTGAAGTTTATAATCTTCAGTTGATCACCAACCACTTTCAAACATTTTTTAAATTCACAATAAGCTTTTGAAACTCTAAACAGTCAAGAAGCGGGTCCTCTCTCCATAATTTGATCCTCAATTACATTGGTTTTGCCTTGACTCGCCATTAGTGCGGGTGTTTATCGTTCACCAGCAAAATTCAGCTTCATGGGCCTTGGGAATAGATTTCCTTAACCACCCCTCTAAAACCTATTCCTCTTGTCCACAAAGTAAAGATAATTCCTCACGATACTAAAAATAAGATCAAAATTATGTTTTTCCCTATTTAAAATGGTCAAGAATTAAAGGCTCATGCCGTTGTTGAAAAGGGCAAAATCAGCATTCACTTTCAAAAGCACCAGCCACATAATTCCTGCCCAGTGTGATATAATGATGGAAATAATGATATGATTCAAGAAAAGAAGTGTAAGAATTTTGCCTACACTTAAAATTTTGGAGAGTGAGATTGAAAAAGAAAGTTGAAGACTTAAAGAATTTTGAGATGAGATTATATGGCCAAGGGATGGTATTTGAAAGACTATGCAAGAGTTACAAGAGGATAAGAACAATCGACCGAGGTTAAAAGCAATGACAACCTTCATTTGAAAATAATTAGTGAAGAATGAGACAAATGTTCTCAATTAAAACGTTACAAATGGCATAAAACACCCTCTGTATCAATTGCATAAACAAAGAAAGTAGTGTCTGTTCTAAGCACTAATAACACCAAAAAATATTTGGAACATTTCAAAACATTTAGCAAAAGTTATCAAAAGTTAGGAGAATCACTACTCAAGTAAATTTCGAACGTGAAAATTATTCAACACACAACACAGCATGTCCTTCATCATCACTATATAATCCACCATTCAGAAATACTCATTAATTTAACCATATTGAAAACACTTTTGGAGAATAATGGACACGGAAAATACATTTCACATCTACTGCGTACTTCCACATCAATAATCCAGCTGAGATTGCACATTTAACAATCATATACCTACATATCATTAGCTGAAGGAAGAATTTTCGGATGTCACAGAAATTATTTGTTTGTGTGTCATTTAGTAATTTGAGTTTCACAAAGTCCTTGGACTTCAAGACATATTAAACTCAGTTTCAAGTTGAAGTTAGATTTGACAGTTTAATTGGCCATTGATCTTAGATTGGACTTTAATCATTAAGTGTTTTCAAACCGCAACTTGACAAATATACATTTGACGATAATCTATGTAATTATTGGTCTTGCAAATCTCTCTCTTTCTCTTAAAAGCATGCATGCGCTGGTACTTCAATCCATTGCAAGTAACTTAGTGTCTCTTTTGGTCAAGCGATATCTTTATTCTCGATCTATATTCATCAACGACGAGCATCCTTCTCAAGATTTATCAAAAAGGTACATACACGATTAAGTAATAAGTCTCCAAATTATAGAAAATTCCTATGGTCGAGGTTTCCCGAGAAGGTAAGCCCTCTATAAAACTATTTCTGTGGTCATTCTTTAAAAATAAAATAAAATTCCCAATAGAATATTTAGCTACGGTACATAGCAAGAAAAGAATTGATATTTTTCCCACATCGAAGATGATTGAATTTTGAAAATTCGTAAACTACGTAATTTTAAAGGATATTTTGTTTTCCTTTCAAAAGGGAAATATTCATAAAATTTCATGTTAATTTAATATATGAATTTATTTTCCAAAATTGGAGTCAAAATTTATCTGGAATTCGAAAGTCTGACTGTTTGCGTAAAACGCTTATATTGTTATAGTTGTGGGAAAATTAAAGATCCCCACTGCTATTTTAAAATTCTATCTCTCATCTCCAATCTCAAATAAAAATCAAACTTTGAATAATCTCCTTAAAGATTGAGGAATAATCTCCTTAAAGATCGAGTTCACTTATTTTGAACCCAACCTCCGCACTTCTCATCCTGTTCCAATCTCTACCGATACCTTCATCAGATTATAAATAGCAAAATTGAGAATCTGCTTTCTTTTCATTCACGGCCAAGCTTCAATGGTTCCTCCAGCAGCCCCCTCACGTTCGAGCTCCATTCCCAAGTGATCTTTAATATCTGCGAGCACTCAATCCGTGTCATGCCTCAGATCCACCCGCCATCTTCCTTGAATGGCAACAATAGGTAGATGTGTCAGTGAGGCCACCGGTGGATCATCCAACAGTGTACGGGTGTGTGATCGGGGTCAAGAGGGGTTGCGCCGTGGAAAAATTCGATAGTTTCGAGCTTCAATATGACCCCGCCACTCGTTTTCTTGACCACACCTTTCTCAACAAGCAGCACAAGCGCTGTTTAGTGCTCTACTCTCCCTCTCTCTTTTTAGCCTCTTTTTTTTTTTTTTTTAATGATTTCTTATTGCGAGCATAATTTTTTTTTTTTAATTATTGTTTCTGATCTTGTTTCTTTTTTTTTTTTTCTTTTTCCTCTTTAATTGGCGATAGATAAAGGAGATTTGCCCGGATTTTTGTATGCTCAGATGGTACGCCAGTGGCAGCATTGCAGATAAATCTAGTATGGTTATTCACAAAGCTGTAAGTTCCGAGTGTAATCATCTATTTGGTTGGGATCTTTGCCTGTGTTCACTGTTTTGTTCCATATAATTGAGTCTCCGCGTTGGCTTTATAGTTAAATAAGGTTCGAATGTGATTGTTGCACGTGCGAGTCTGAATTTTTTGACCTCTAATAATGGTGCGATCATACGACCTTTTTCTCCTTTTTTAATGTGGCGTAACCCCTCTCCAAGTTACGCAAAGTGTATTATGATAATGTTAGTGTATTTTGCAGTTGATGAATATCAATAAAAGTCCGATGTGCGTTTTTCTCAATCCTTGTGCCCTAAGTGCCCTAAAGGATCTCCCTGTTACCATCTGGTGGAGAAGGTAAGTGGTTTTTATGTCCTTTTCTGTAGGTTTGCCTTTTGTCTTTCAATATGATAGTCATTGTCTGTTTCCTTTTTTTTCAGTTGTACCAACCAGAATGGAAGATCTCAGCGAATTTTCCCAATCAGAACTTCCTCTGGTCGTCCTTGCTCAAGGTCCGGTTTCCTGCCCTCCTCCACATAAGTCCTGCCTTCTATTTTGGTCTCTCATCTGATTTTACTTGTTCTTCGTGAAAAATTCAATGTTAATAATCTTGTATTGCTTAAACGTTTGCCTAACTTTGTGGTTTGTCTCACTTTGCTCTCCATTTTTTGATTTTCCATAATGTACCCATGATGTATCCTGATTTCTCCATGACATTTGGCTCAAGTTTTTTCCACATACTAATGCATGGCCCTCTGTGCTCATATAGGGTCAAAACTTTCTTTTTTGGCACTTGATTCATTCGAACAAGCGCGCTTGTGCTGCTTGTTGAGAAAGGCGTGGTCAAGAAAACGAGTGGTGGGGTCGGATTGAAGCTCGAAACTATCGAATATGTCCACGGTGCAACCCCTCTTAACTCCGATCACACACCCGTACACTGTTGGATGATCCGCCGGTGGCCTCACTGACATATCTATCCTATTGTTGCCGTTCAAGGAAGACAGCAGGTGGATCTGAGACATGACATGGATTGAGTGCTCACAGATATTAAAGATCACTTGGGAATGGAGCTCGAACATGAGGGGGCTGCTGGAGGAACCCATTGAAGCTCGGCCGTGAATGAAAAGAAAGCAGATTATCAATTTTGCTATTTGTAATCTGATGAAGGTAGCGGTAGTGATTGGAACGGGACGAGAAGTGCGGAGGTTTAGGTTCAAGTGAACTCGATCTTTAAGGAGATTATTCAAAGTTTGATTTTTGTTTGAGATTGGAGATGTGAGATAGAATTTTAAAATAGCAGCGGAGATCTTTAATTTTCCCACAACTATAACAACATAAGCGTTTTACGCAAACAGTCGGACTTTCGAATTCCAAACCAATTTTGACTTCAATTTTGGAAAATTAATTTCATATATTAAATTCATATAGTGCGGGTGTTTATCGTTCACCAGCAAAATCCAGCTTCATGGGCCTTGGGAACAAATTTCCTTAACCACGCCTCTAAAACCTATTCCTCTTGTCCACAGAGTAAAGATAATTCCTCACGATACTAAAAATAAGATCAAAATTATGTTTTTCCCTATTTAAAATGGCAAAGAATTAAAGGCTCATGCCGTTGTTGAAAAGGGCAAAATCAGCATTCACTTTCAAAAGCACCAGCCACATAATTCCTGCCCAGTGTGATATAATGATGGAAATAATTATATGCTTCAAGAAAAGAAGTGTAAGAATTTTGCCTACACTTAAAATTTTGGAGAGTGAGTTGAAAAAGAAAGTTGAAGGCTTAAAGAATTTTGAGATGAGATTATATGGCCAAGGGATATGTATTTGAAAGACTGTGCAAGAGTTACAAGAGGATAAAGAACAATTGACCGAGGTTAAAAGCAATGGCAACCTTCATTTGAAAATAATTAGTGAGATGTTCTCAAGTTTAAAACGTTACAAATGGCATAAAACACCCTCTGTATCAATTGCATAAACAAAGAAAGTAGTGTCTGTTCTAAGCACTAATAACACCAAAAAATATTTGGAACTTTTCAAAACATTTAGCAAAAATTATCAAAAGTTAGGAGAATCACTACTCAAGTAAATTTTGAACATGAAAATTATTCAACACACAACACAGTCCTTCATCACCACTATATAATCCAACATTCAGAAATACTCATTAATTTAACAATATTGAAAACACTTTTGGAGAATAATGGACACGGAAAATACATTTCACATCTACTGCGTACTTCCACATCAATAATCTAACTGAGATTGCACATTTAACAATTATATACCTACATATCATTAGTTGAAGTAAGAATTTTCGGATGTCACAGAAATTATTTATTTGTGTGTCATTTAGTAATTTGAGTTTCACAAAGTCCTCGGACTTCAAGACATATTAAAACGCACTCAGTTTCAAGTTGAAGTTAGATTTGACAGTTTAATTGGCCATCGATCTTAGATTGGACTTTAATCATTAAGTGCTTTCAGCAACCGCAACTTGACAAATATACATTTGACGATAATCTATGTAATTATTGGTCTTGCAAATCTCTCTTTTCTCTTAAAAGCATGCATGCGCTGGTACTTCAATCCATTGCAAGTAACTTAGTGTCTCTTTTGGTCAAGCGATATCTTTATTCTTGATCTATATTCATCAACGACGAGCATCCTTCTCAAGATTGATCAAAAAGGTACATACACAATTAAGTAATAGGTCTCCAAATTATAGAATATTCCTATGGTCGAGGTTTCCCGAGAAGGTAAGCCCTATAAAACTATTTCTGGCCATTCTTAAAAAAAAAAAATAATAATAATCCCAATAGAATATTTAGCTACGGTACATAGCAAGAGAAGAATTGATATTTTCCCACATCAAAGATGATTGAATTTTGAAAATTCGTAAACTAAGTAATTTTAAAGGATATTTTTTTTTTCCTTTCAAAAGGGAAATATTCATAAAATTTCATGTTAATTTAATATATGAATTTATTTTCCAAAATTGGAATCAAAATTGGTTTGGAATTCGAAAGTCTGATTGTTTGCGTAAAACGCTAATATTGTTATCGTTGTGGGAAAATTAAAGATCTCCACTGCTATTTTCTATCTCTCATCTCCAATCTCAAACAAAAATCAAACTTTGAATAATCTCCTTAAAGATCGAGTTCACTTATTTTGAACCCAACCTCCGCACTTCTCATCCTATTCCAATCTCTACCACTACCTTCATCAGATTACAAATAGCAAAATTCATAATCTGCTTTCTTTTCATTCACGGCCGAGCTTCAATGGTTCCTCCAGCAGCCCCCTCACGTTCGAGTTCCATCCCCAAGTGATCTTTAATATCTGTGAGCACTCAATCCGTGTCATGTCTCAGATCCACCCGCCGTCTTCCTTGAACGGCAACAATAGGTAGATGTGTCGGTGAGGCCACCGGCGGATCATCCAACAATATACGGGTGTGTGATCGGAGTCAAGAGGGATTGCACCGTGGAGATATTCGATAGTTTCGAGCTTCAATCCGACCCCGCCACTCGTTTTCTTGACCACGCATTTCTCAACAAGCAGCACAAGCGCTGTTCGAATGAATCAAGTGTCAAAAAAGAAAGTTTTGACCCTATATGAGCACGGAGGGCCATGCATTAATATGTGGAAAAAACTTGAGCCAAATGTCATGGAGAAATCAGGATACATCATGGGTACATTATGGAAAATCAAAAAATGGAGAGCAAAGTGAGACAAACCACAAAGTTAGGTAAACGTTTAAGCTATACAAGATTATTAGCATTGAATTTTTCACGAAAAACAAGTAAAATCAGATGAGAGACCAAAATAGAAGGCAGGACTTATGTGGAGGAGGGCAGGAAACCTGACCTTGAGCAAGGACGACCAGAGGAAGGTCTGATTGGGAAAATTCGCTGAGATCTTCCATTCTGGTTGGTACAACTGAAAAAAAAGGAAACAGACAATGACTATCATATTGAAAGACAAAAGGCAAATCTTCAGAAAAGGACATAAAAACCACTTACCTTCTCCACAGATGGGAGATCCTTTAGGGCACTTAGATCACAAGGATTTTGAAAAACGCACATCGGACTTTTATTGATATTCATCAACTGCAAAATACACTAACATTATCATAATACACTTTGCGTAACTTGGAGAGGGGTTACGCCACATTAAAAAAGGAAAAAAGTCGTATGATCGCCCCATTATTAGAGGTCAAAAAATTCAGACTCGCACGTGCAACAATCACATTCGAACCTTATTTAACTATAAAGCCAACGCGGAGAAAGGCACCCATGAGACTCAATTATATGGAACAAAACAGTGAACACAGGCAAAGATCCCAACCAAATAGAGGATTACACTCGAAACTTACAGCTTTGTGAATAACCATACTAGATTTATCTGCAATGCTGCCACTGGCGTACCATCCGAGCATACAAAAATCCGGGCAAGTCTCCTTATCTATCGCCAATTAAAGAGGAAAAAAAAAAAAAAAAACAAGATCAGCAACAATAATTTAAAAAAAAAAATCTGATCGCAATAAGAAATCATTATTAAAAAAAAAAAAAAAGAGGCTAAAAAGAGAAAGGGAGAGTAGAGCACTGAACAGCGCTTGTGCTGCTTGTTGAGAAAGGCGTGGTCAAGAAGAAAACGAGTGGCGGGGTCGTATTGAAGCTCGAAACTATCGAATATCTCCACGGTGCAATCCCTCTTGACTCCGATCACACACCCGTACACTGTTAAATGATCCGCCGGTGGCCTCACTGACATATCTACCCTATTGTTGCCGTTCAAGGAAGACGGCGGGTGGATCTGAGACATGACACGGATTGAGTGCTCGCAGATATTAAAGATCACTTGGGAATGGAGTTCGAACGTGAGGGGGCTGCTGGAGGACCATTGAAGCTCGGCCGTGAATGAAAAGAAAGCAGATTCTCAATTTTGCTATTTGTAATCTGATGAAGGTATCGGTAGAGATTGGAACAGGATGAGAAGTTCGGAGGTTGGGTTCAAAATAAGTGAACTCGATCTTTAAGGAGATTATTCAAAGTTTGATTTTTGTTTGAGATTGGAGATGAGAGATAGAAAAAATAGCAGTGGAGATCTTTAATTTTCCCACAACTATAACAATATTAGCGTTTTATGCAAACAATCGACTTTCGAATTCCAAACCAATTTTGATTCCAATTTTGGAAAATAAATTCATATATTAAATTAACATGAAATTTAATGAATATTTCCCTTTTGAAAGGAAAAAAATATCCTTTAAAATTACTTAGTTTACGAATTTTTAAAATTCAATCATCTTTGATGTGGGAAAAATATCAATTCTTCTCTTGCTATGTACCGTAGCTAAATATTCTATTGGGATTTTTTTTTTTTTAAAGAATGGCCACAGAAATAGTTTTATAGAGGGCTTACCTTCTCGGGAAACCTCGACCATAAGAATATTCTATAATTTGGAGACCTATTACTTAATTGTGTATGTACCTTTTTGATCAATCTTGAGAAGGATGCTCGTCGTTGATGAATATAGATCAAGAATAAAGATATCGCTTGACCAAAAGAGACACTAAGTTACTTGCAATGGATTGAAGTACCAGCGCATGCATGCTTTTAAGAGAAAGAGAGAGATTTGCAAGACCAATAATTACATAGATTATCGTCAAATGTATATTTGTCAAGTTGCGGTTGCTGAAAGCACTTAATGATTAAAGTCCAATCTAAGATCGATGGCCAATTAAACTGTCAAATCTAACTTCAACTTGAAACTGAGTGTGTTTTAATATGTCTTGAAGTCCGAGGACTTTGTGAAACTCAAATTACTAAATGACACACAAACAAATAATTTCTGTGACATCCAAAAATTCTTACTTCAACTAATGATATGTAGGTATATAATTGTTAAATGTGCAATCTCAGTTAGATTATTGATGTGGAAGTACGCAGTAGATGTGAAATGTATTTTCCGTGTCCATTATTCTCCAAAAGTGTTTTCAATATTGTTAAATTAATGAGTATTTCTGAATGGTGGATTATATAGTGGTGATGAAGGACATGTGTTGTGTCTTGAATAATTTTCTATGTTCAAAATTTACTTGAGTAGTGATTCTCCTAACTTTTGATAACTTTTGCTAAATGTTTTGAAAAGTTCCAAATATTTTTTGGTGTTATTAGTGCTTAGAACATACACTAATTTCTTTGTTTATGCAATTGATACAAAGGGTGTTTTATGCCATTTGTAACGTTTTAAACTTGAGAACATCTCACTAATTATTTTCAAATGAAGGTTGTCATTGCTTTTAACCTCGGTCAATTGTTCTTTATCGTCTTGTAACTCTTGCATAGTCTTTCAAATACATATCCCTTGGCCATATAATCTCATCTCAAAATTCTTTAAGCCTTCAACTTTCTTTTTCAATCTCACTCTCCAAAATTTTAAGTGTAGGCAAAATTCTTACACTTCTTTTCTTGAAGCATATAATTATTTCCATCATTATATCACACTGGGCAGGAATTATGTGGCTGGTGCTTTTGAAAGTGAATGCTGATTTTGCCCTACGGCATGAGCCTTTAATTCTTGGCCATTTTAAATAGGGAAAAACATAATTTTGATCTTATTTTTAGTATCGTGAGGAATTATCTTTACTCTGTGGACAAGAGGAATAGGTTTTAGAGGCGTGGTTAAGGAAATTTGTTCCCAAGGCCCATGAAGCTGGATTTTGCTGGTGAACGATAAACACCCGCACTATATGAATTTAATTTTCCAAAATTGAAGTCAAAATTGGTTTGGAATTCGAAAGTTTGACTGTTTGCGTAAAACGCTTATGTTGTTATAGTTGTGGGAAAATAAAAGATCTCCACTGCTATTTTAAAATTCTATCTCACATCTCCAATCTCAAACAAAAATCAAACTTTGAATAATCTCCTTAAAGATCAAGTTCACTTATTTTGACCCCAAACCTCCGCATTTCTCATCCTGTTCCAATCACTACCGCTACCTTCATCAGATTACAAATAGCAAAATTGATAATCTGCTTTCTTTTCATTCACGGCCGAGCTTCAATGGGTTCCTCCAGCAGCCCCCTCACGTTCGAGCTCCATTCCCAAGTGATCTTTAATATCTGTGAGCACTCAATCCATGTCATGTCTCAGATCCACCCGCTGTCTTCCTTGAACGGCAATAATAGGGTAGATATGTCAGTGAGGCCACCGGTGGATCATCCAACAGTGTACGGGTGTGTGATCGGAGTCAAGAGGGGTTGCACTGTGGAGATATTCGATAGTTTCGAGCTTCAATCCGACCCCGCCACTCGTTTCTTGACCACGCCTTTCTCAACAAGCAGCACAAGCGCTGTTCGAATGAATCAAGTGTCAAAAAAGAAAGTTTTGACCCTATATGAGCACAGAGGGCCATGCAATAGTATGTGGAAAAAACTTGAGCCAAATGTCATGGAGAAATCAGGATACATCGTGGGTACATTATGGAAAATCAAAAAATGGAGAGCAAAGTGAGACAAACCACAAAGTTAGGTAAACGTTTAAGCTATACAAGATTATTAACATTGAATTTTTCACGAAGAACAAGTAAAATCAGATGAGAGACCAAAATAGAAGGCAGGACTTATGTGGAGGAGGGCAGGAAACCTGACCTTGAGCAAGGACGACCAGAGGAAGTTCTCTGATTGGGAAAATTCGCTGAGATCTTCCATTCTGGTTGGTACAACTGAAAAAAAAGGAAACAGACAATGACTATCATATTGAAAGACAAAAGACAAACCTTCAGAAAAGGACATAAAAACCACTTACCTTCTCCACAGATGGTAACAGGGAGATCCTTTAGGCCACTTAGGGCACAAGGATTGAGAAAAACGCACATCGGACTTTTATTGATATTCATCAACTGCAAAATACACTAACATTATCATAATACACTTTGCGTAACTTGGAGAGGGGTTACGCCACATTAAAAAAGGAAATAAAGTCGTATGATCGCCCCATTATTAGAGGTCAAAAAATTCAGACTCGCACGTGCAACAATCACATTCGAACCTTATTTAACTATAAAGCCAACGCGGAGAAAGGCACCCATGAGACTCAATTATATGGAACAAAACAGTGAACACAGGCAAAGATCCCAACCAAATAGAGGATTACACTCGAAACTTACAGCTTTGTGAATAACCATACTAGATTTATCTGCAATGCTGCCACTGGCGTACCATCCGCGCATACAAAAATCCGGGCAAGTCTCCTTATCTATCGCCAATTAAAGAGGAAAAAAAAAAAAACAAGATCAGCAACAATAATTAAAAAAAAAAAAATCTGATCGCAATAAGAAATCATTATTAAAAAAAAAAAAAAAAAAAAAAAAAAAAAAAAAAAAAAAGAGGCTAAAAAGAGAAAGGGAGAGTAGAGCACTAACAGCGCTTGTGCTGCTTGTTGAGAAAGGCGTGGTCAAGAAAACGAGTGGCGGGGTCGTATTGAAGCTCGAAACTATCGAATATCTCCACGGTGCAATCCCTCTTGACTCCGATCACACACCCGTATATTGTTGGATGATCCGCCGGTGGCCTCACTGACACATCTACCTATTGTTGCCATTCAAGGAAGATGACGGGTGGATCTGAGACATGACACGGATTGAGTGCTCGCAGATATTAAAGATCACTTGGGAATGGAGCTCGAACGTGAGGGGGCTGCTGGAGGAACCATTGAAGCTCGGCCGTGAATGAAAAGAAAGCAGATTCTGAATTTTGCTATTTGTAATCTGATGAAGGTATCGGTAGAGATTGGAACAGGATGAGAAGTGCGGAGGTTGGGTTCAAAATAAGTGAACTCGATCTTTAAGGAGATTATTCAAAGTTTGATTTTTGTTTGAGATTGGAGATGAGAGATAGAATTTTAAAATAGCAGTGGGGATCTTTAATTTTCCCACAACTATAACAATATAAGCGTTTTATGCAAACAATCAGACTTTCGAATTCCAGATCAATTTTGACTCCAATTTTGGAAAATTAAATTCATATATTAAATTAACATGAAATTTAATGAATATTTCCCTTTTGATAGGAAAAATATATATCCTTTAAAATTACGTAGTTTACGAATTTTTAAAATTCAATCATCTTTGTTGTGGGAAAAATATCAATTATTTTCTTGCTATGTACCGTAGCTAAATATTCTATTGGGATTTTTTTTTTTTTTTTAAAGAATGACCACAGAAATAGTTTTATAGAGGGCTTACCTTCTCGGGAAACCTCGACCATAGGAATTTTCTATAATTTAGAGACCTATTACTTAATCGTGTATGTACCTTTTTAATAAATCTTGAGAAGGATGCTCGTCGTTGATGAATATAGATCGAGAATAAAGATATCGGTTGACCAAAAGAGACACTAAGTTACTTGCAATGGATTGAAGTACCAGCGCATGCATGCTTTTAAGAGAAAGAGAGAGATTTGCAAGACCAATAATTACATAGATTATCGTCAAATGTATATTTGTCAAGTTGCGGTTGCTGAAAGCACTTAATGATTAAAGTCCAATCTAAGATCGATGGCCAATTAAACTGTCAAATCTAACTTCAACTTGAAACTAAGTGTGTTTTAATATGTCTTGAAGTCCAAGGACTTTGTGAAACTCAAATTACTATATGACACACAAACAAATAATTTCTGTGACATCCGGAAATTCTTACTTCAGCTAATGATATGTAGGTATATAATTGTTAAATGTGCAATCTCAGCTGGATTATTGATGCGGAAGTACGCGGTAGTTGTGAAATGTATTTTCCGTGTCCATTATTCTCCAAAAGTGTTTTCAATATGATTAAATTAATGAGTATTTCTGAATGGTGGATTATAGAGTGGTGATGAAGGACATGCTCTGTTGTGTCTTGAATAATTTTCACATTCGAAATTTACTTGAGTAGTGATTCTCCTAACTTTTGATAACTTTTGCTAAATGTTTTGAAAAGTTCCAAATATTTTTTGGTGTTATTAGTGCTTAGAACATACACTAATTTCTTTGTTTGTGCAATTGATACAGAGGGTGTTTTATGCCATTTGTAACGTTTTAAACTTGAGAACATCTCTCTCGTTCTTCACTAATTATTTTCAAATGAAGGTTGTCATTGCTTTTAACCTTGGTCAATTGTTCTTATCATCTTGTAACTCTTGCGTAGTCTTTCAAATACATATCCCTTGGCCATATAATCTCATCTCAAAATTCTTTAAGCCTTCAACTTTCTTTTTCAATCTCACTCTCCAAAATTTTAAGTGTATGCAAAATCCTTACACTTCTTTTCTTGAAGCATATAATTTCATCTTTCAAAAGCTCACGAGGTGATTAAGGTGTTGAGTTGTCCAAGTCTTTGTTCAAAGCAAGTGAAAACTCTATGAATTAAGTTAAATTGATCCACTTAGTAATCTTGATTCTATTAGTTGATGGTTGTTGAATTTATTTTGACCTTTGTTATCAAGTATAGGTAAGTTACAATGACCGTATATCAAGTCCTTGTGTTCGTTTTAACCGAACCAATAAGCTTGTTACATACCTAGAATGTAATATATAGATTGATGATTGAATTCTTCTGCTTTGTTAATTTTTTACTGATTTCGAAATTAAAAGAAAAAAACATAGGTCCTCTTATATTAGGCATTCAAAGCAGAATCAACTTTTGCCCTAAATTTGTTTTTAAGGCAATAAGTTGATTTGAAAAATAAAATAAAATGATTTACATACAGTTGGATTTGATTTCAAGATTTTCAAAAAGCTATTGATAAGGTAAACTCAAAGGGCAAAGAGAAAAGTTAAACTGAGATACATAGTTAGATCGATCACAAGATACAAAAAGAAAAGGTACATTTATATGAGAAAAGCAAGAATATTCAAGTAGTGTATAAAGTTGTTCTGCTTGATCAGCAATTGCTCCTATCTCCTTTAAAGTCACTACAAAGGTCCACATCTCAATGCAGAATATTCAAGTAGGGTACAAGTTGATGAGATAATCACCGTAGCACCACCAAGATCTTAGCAATTAAAATTTTTCGGTACATGAGATATGCTATGGTTAGACAGTGCAACATGAACTATTCGAATTTATTACCTCTTATATCATAAGACTAACTTGAATTAAAGTGACCTACTAAATTATTATTAAATTGTGTTACCAATTTTATGTGGGTTACAAGATTTCGCTTGTGTTACGTATCAATATTTTATCACTTCAATTATATTTTACCTTTTTTCTATTGAATTACAATTTTAAAATGTTTTGGTTTGTAATTCTTTACATTTAATAGCTTCTTTTAGATATTATCCTTCTAAATTAGCACCAAAATTAACATTTCCCTGTTAGTTATTCCTACAACTAAGTTAGCTTTGGAGGTAGAAAGGGCACAGAAAGATGAGTCTTGCTAATATGACGGCACCTTTATCTACCATCAATAATGATACCACAATGATCACAAATTCCTATAAGCGTGGATTTGGCAACCAAAGCTATGGAATTCAGAGATATTGAAGACCATAATTAAGAGCTAATGAAAAGCAAATCCATTGAGCATGATCATTTTATTACGAAAAAGAAAAACATTGTAAAATATTGAATTTGGTGAATTTTTTTTACATTTCTTTTTAATGGCACAAAAATGTTTTCACGTGTAGTACTTCCAGCCAAATCCAAATATATATATGCATGTGATAAAATATACACAACACAAAAACATCTTCACTTCTAATACGATCCAAAGACAAATACAATACTTATAGAATTCGATCCCTTTCATTCTTTTTATTTTTTTCGTATTCTATTTATTCATCCTCTCTTAGGCGACCTTTTAGAGCGCATAATAAAATAAAATATTAAAAAAGTTTAAGATGAATGATTCCGGAAAATATTTTCACATCCTTAGATTTAGGAATTCTCTTTTCTAATTTTATGCACGAATATTTTCTTTGACTGGAAAGTATTTTCAATTGACTTTCATTTTGAGTGAATCAAATGGATGAAAGTTCCAAAAAAGTACTTCCTCCCAAACAAATGCACTGTAAATTAGGGTTTTAAGTCAGCCGCCTCTAAAGTTTAAATGGCCAAATGTAATTCTCACTGCCCATATGTATTCACTCAGTCTTGCTTCTATCCTTAGCACACCCTAAATTTTTATGCTTATTATCATGCATGCTTCAATAAGGAAAATCATAATATATTCATGACCTCCTGACTTGTAAAATATCTCTAGCTTGGATCGGGGGATATGTAAGCAAAAATCCAACTCGATAGCTCGGATACGGAATTTTTTCTGTTTAGTCCCTGTTGTGATTGATAGCTAGAATGACACAACGGAAACAAAAAAATATAAAAAAAAAAAAAAAGCAACCAGAAATGTGGAGTCATTAATCCCTGAATTAGAGAAGCGGCTGGTGTTGGTGAGTAGCAGCAGCATTGGCGATAGGCGGGCAATGACTGGTTGCGGCAACTTCCGGCATCCGATGACCAATGAAGGTGGCGGGTGGAGTTGTGCTTTGATAGTTTTGTGGTTATAGAAATATGGAAGTGGAACCGCAGTAATAATTGTAGCTAGGTAATTGATCCGATACCGTGTTGTTCGAGAAATTTTATTCCGTGTGGAATACAAATCTACATTTTGATTTCTCTCCATGTAAGCCAAACGCCATAGCGTTTTGCACTTGATCACGAATAAGTAAGCTTTCATAAGCTTTCATAAACTTTCATAAAATGCAATGAAATTTCACTATTGAGAAATTTAATTCTACATTAAATGTAAAAATGTACTATATTGACAATGTTTTTAATAGGTATCTTCTTTATTCCTTTATTTTCTATATTTGAAGAATCTCACTCCCCAAATGGGATTCATGATTTTCTCAGGAAACTAGACAAATTTTTCACTGAGAAAACAAGTGATGGATGAGGCATTCATTCTCCACTTATCCCCCCTCACCTTCGCTCTAATTAACATAAAATTTTTCATGCCTATATTTCCTATATTTCATAATTATTCGAAAATACTAAGTCCAAAAAGTAATGTTAGGTATAAAAAGATTGATAAGAAAGTTAACATCATATTATACAAAAAGTATGTCAAGTCATTCGTTATAATGATATGTGCATATATATCATTATTTTTTTCCTAAGTCTTGATATACATGGCACTATCAAGGAATATATTAACGAGATCGAAACTTTGTTTATTTCATAGATAAAATTAATCCGAAAACATTTTTTTTAAACAATTGCTTACATCACTTAAAAAATAAACGAATGAAAACTATTTCCATCGCCTACTAAGATGTATAAACATAAATTATTGTCGATAATGAAAATATTTTATACTGACTAATTATTTTGAGCAATACTTTTAGGAATATAATTTTCAAATTAAATTTTTCCGTGAAACAAATAGAGTCCGAATTTATAGAAATCAGGAATCTGGCGTCCGTGAGTCCTAACGTTATGATATCTGGCTCTTACAATCAAGGTTCGGATCTCCCAAAAATTTCTTTTGTGCGTGTTTGGGTCCTTCATAACCTGCATTCACGTGGAGTTCAGCTCATGATATCCTCTTAGGGGAGTCGAATTGCAAGAATATAAGGGTCACCTTTTGATTTTTAAGGTCATTTTTGCGATTAAAACCTAATAAGAACTAAGAGAGTAAAGGGAAAAAAGGAAAAAGAAAACATTAGAAAAGGAAAAAAAACTAATCGCGCGAGTCCTCTCTCTCTTTTTGCACTTTTGTTTTGCGCCCATCTCCTTTTAATTTTCGCAATTAAAACCTAACCATGTGAGCCCTCCCTCAAGCAAACCGAGAACAAACAACTTCAATCAAAACTCCATACACCAACAAATCAAAACACGAACTTATGCACTTCACAGTCAATCGACATATACTCATCACCAGACCTCCATCGTCGACCGCCACATTCGGCGGTCATCCTGGACCAATGTACACCAACTACGATTTCTACAGACACGGAGAACAAGAGACATAGTAACACACAAATAAGAGCAACGAGATAGACAAAATCGATGTGAGTGAGTATAAGCGATTAACACTCAGGCCATGGATTCGACACGATCACCTAGGGAGGGAGGGAAGGAGGGAGAGAAATTATTGATGATTTTTTTATACATGAAAATTGTGTTTGACAGCTAATGAATCCATTTATATCACGTAAATCACGATAAAAGTTTTCGATTTAACAATTCTCAAAACTCCTTCACAAATATTTATCGTAGGCATATCGCGGAACAATTTATGATGAGGGATAAAATTTAACTATTTCAAACTGAGGTCTCTGGATTGACTCAAATGAAATTCCCGAGTAATGTTCTAAATCAGACGAAGAGACTCGAATGCGATTGAAACTGCATCAACTTAGTTTTTGTTCAAATGAGCATAATAAATAACATATAGAAAATTACCTTGCTAATGAAACTGATCAGTGCGCCATTGATGATTGAATCAGATAGTACAACATTCTTGCCATTCCTTGCGCGCGTCACTGCTCATGCCACTCCTCTTCTTCAGTCAAGAGAAAATGAGAGAGGGAGAGAGAGACGGGCCATTATACTTGTGGGCATTTTTATTATTTACGATGGGCCTCTTTCCTTTGAAAAAAAAAAAAAAAAAAAAAAACTTTAAGAAAAAAAATAACCTTCAAAAATTTAAAATGACAAAATTACCCTTCAGATTTGGTGAATTCATGACTTTCTTTGAAAATTGATTTATTTGACATGATGAATTGACAAGTTCTCCCTCCATTCATGAATCTCCTTGATATTGTCTTGCTCAAAACCCCAATATTTTTTATCATAAAAAGTAATGGAAATGACAAATAAAACTGTAAATGCATGGGGCGTTGCTATAGGAGCTCCACACCCATTATAGAATGAGCCTAATGCTCGTTTTGCGCAAGCTTGTGATCCTTAGCACGGTGCCAGTGGGAGTTGACCCAGGATTATCTTATGTCATGGCATTGCCCAACCTACATCACAGACAAACTAAGGCTTCTTTGAAGCCAAGGAGCGACTGGCCCAAACAAGGAAAGTGTAATCAGTTTGCTAATTTCCCGAGCGAAATCGTCATTTAATTCCTGTAAATGTCCTCAAGCCACCATATATCGGGATTGTTGATTGATACCGCTCAAACCGACAAATAAGATAGGAAACATCTACACAATTGCAATGGGAAGCATCAACGTGAAAAGGTCCGAAATTTTTGCTGACACATAACTGAAAAATCTATAAAGCATTGATCACCTCCTAGGTGACTGATCACAATCACAATAATAAATTAGCAAACGGATTACACTTTTCGTGTTTGGGCCAGTCGCTCCTTTGCTTCAAAGAAGCCTTGGTTTGTCTGTGATGTAGGTTGGGCAATACCATGACATAAGATACTCCCACTGGCACTGTGCTAAGGAGATGGTCACAAGCTTGCGCAAAACGAGCATTAGGCTCATTCTATAATGGGTGCGGAGCTCCTATAGCAATGCCCCAGGCATTTACAGTTTTATTTGTTTTTTCCATTACTTTTTATGATAAAAAATATTGGGGTTTTGAACAAGACAATATCAAGGAGATTCATGAATGGAGGGAGAACTTGTCAATTCATCATGTCAAATAAATCGATTTTCAAAGAAAGTCGTGAATTCACCAAATGTGAAGGGTAATTTTGTCATTTTAAATTTTTGAAGGTTCTTTTTTTTTTTTTTTAAGTTTTTTTTTCTTTTTTTTCAAAAAACCTTCAAAAACTATAGGGGCAAAAAAACGAGGGGAAGAGGGTGTGCCCTCTTGCTTGTGGTCGTCACCCCATCGTAGGGAGAAGGCCGCCGCCCTCTCCCGCCTCTAACGAGGCCGGTGGGCCCTCGTCCAAATTGGGAGAGCGTCGCCGCCCTCTCCTACCTATCAGCCCTCGTCTCTAGTCAATCGGGGTCGCTAGGCCTCCCCTAGGTGCTGATGACCCCACTAGCCTTCGTTGTTACCCCCACCAACAATGGGGTGGCAACCACAAATGGAAGAGAGCACCCTCCCACCTGTGTTTTCTCTCTCTCTCTCTTTTTGAAAAAAATAATGCATAATCTAATTTAATTTAAATTAAATATATTTGGAATAAAATACCTCTAATCAGCCGAAATTTTTTGCCAGCTGACAAGACTAGGCCTTTCTTTGAAACCGACATAACCACTTCATGCTATTATGTGAGACTGATATAGGTACTTTAGGTCATTTCATGCCCTTATTTTAGAAAATAAGGACACTTTGAGGTCTTTAATTGACATTATTCCACATTAATAAGTTGATTACAAATTTAAAAAAGAAAAGATACTCTAATGAGAAAAGCAAGAATATCTCTCATTAGATTGAAAGAAAAAGAAAAAGAAGGAGAAAAAAAAAAAGAACTTTCACAATAGAGTATGCTTTATATTTATTTATGAGCAAACTAAACTAAAAAATAGAAAATAAAGGAAAAGAAAATTCCTGAAAAATGGAAAAAATTAAAAGAAGGAATGGATGCGCCACGGTACCAACATTCCAATCCCTGTCCTATGAGTTATCACAGGCCCACTTAGGTTGTGCTTGGGCTGGAAGGCCCATGGGCTCGGCCCATACCATATGTTTTGGGCGAGCCAATTGCCTACATTAAATGGTCAGTCTCGAATTAAGAATATTCAAAACCAGTTTCAACATTAAATGTTGGCCCAAAAGATTTCCAATCATATCGTGGCTAATACCTAATAGAGAAGAAGACGAACTAGTAGTTTAAATGAACGAAAAGCCTTGCTTACCTGAGAAATAGAATTACAACAAGATGATCATTGAAAATGACAGCATACATCAAAGGCACGCAAAACATGAAAAACTCATGAATAAGAATTTAGCAGGAAAAAACTTACGTAAGCAAGGCGCATGATATTTTCTCTATCGAGGTAATCCATATTATCAAAAAGCTAAAGAGGAAAGGTAACACAGGTAAAGGGAGCGGAAGCTTAAGAATACTTCTCATTAGTCATCGCCATTTTAGGTTTCATCAACCAAATATAACGCTATCAGATTTGGAAGTTTTAAAATCTTATCTTTAAAAGTTTGAAAGTTTTCTATTTTATGTATTTATTTTCCTACGAGTAAATCTTCCAGAATGTACACTTGGATATATAAAGACCCACCTAAGCTTAATGGATATACACAATAATTTCTGTCTCAACATGGTCATAGAGCCTGATGGTTTTAATTATTCATGTGATGGGCCTAAGTTGGCCCGCCGCCCATGTTGGGCCTAAAAGCCTGGCCCACAAGATTAGGGCCCATGGATGGAGGGATATGTTGAAGGGTTGTAACTTTTGAGGGAACGTCTTTTGCTTTGAAGGACACGTCCTTTGGAGAGGACGTATTTAAGAAAAAAAAAAAAAAGAGGGAGGAAGGCACCTTTTGAAGCGACGTACGTTCCTCCTCCCTCTCTCCCTCCCAAAAGAAATACAAGAAGCAAGAGGCGACACCCTTCTTCCCTTCAAGGCGAATTGGCGTCATCGGATCGAACAGACCGAATTTTCTTCCTCATATCGGCGTCGGTGTTTAATCTCGTGGACAATAAGGTACGCTCGATTCTCGTGGTGTATCTTTGATCGGTGATACATGTAATTCCTGGGCTCGTCTTCCGCATTCGTTTTAGGGGTTTGATTTAGTGTCAAATCCGTTTTAGGGAATCAGTAATTCCCAACAGAGCCGTCAAAGGCTAATGTCATCTTTCAACTCTTTCTTTTTCTCCATTTTTTTTCCTACAAGGGTGGTCAGAATGGCCTTGGAGAATCCCCCGTCACCGCCACCGCCACCACCACCATCAATCCACCTGGCCACTTGTCAGAGGATAACTCTACACACACTACATAACTCACATTATATTTTAATCCATCAACATTGTAGTAATCAGGAGCGAATGTTCAAATGAAAGATAAGACTCCTTCACCAATGAAGAAAGATAAGCAAAGGAAACAAATGGGACAAATGGGATTGAAGGATAGCTAATTCTGGACATATTGCTTTGGTTTACTATTGGCTTCCAAAGATTGGTGGTGTGGTTGCATTGGCCTGCTTTGGTTCCTTCCGGAATTGAAAGATTTACAATACTTGGATCATGGTTGTATTTAGATGACATTTCACTGCCGTTTCCCACGCTCTTTCTGAAATAAATATCAACCAAAGACTTATAAAAAATAGACCAACAAAACATAAATTCACTTGCCAGCAAGGCATGAGTCATCAAAGCACAAAATTAGTTAGACTATAATTCCACAAAAGCAAGCTATATATAATGTCAAAATACCAACTTTGCTTCTTTTGGGATTTTTAATGGTCTTAAGGATTTCATCCACTTAACAACTTAACTTTCAAATTGGACAATGAGAAAGGATATTAAAGTATTGAATAATACTTATTTACCTATAATAAAACAAAATTTTTAGCGACTAATAGCAATTGGTGAGAATGAAATTCACATCAATAGCCCTCATTATGGTGATAACACCTCCAAGAGGCCGGTTTGCCTAGAATCACACCAACATTACAAACTTCGTACTATATACTAAAAATCATACTACCACATCAAAGAAAAAGACTCTGCTTACATAAGAATCATAATTATAGCCATGCAAAAGCGGCAATGTTAACAAAGTAATTCAACCCTCGTTTCTCCAGAGGGGCAACATTTCTCTAAGGTCTGAAACCTTAACAATTTCTCGGGTTCTTAATCCACAGATTTGTTATATAATGCAGATAGTGTAAAAACTGGAGAAAATTTCGTATTTATTAAAATTTATTTGCAGTAATTAAAAAATGAATTATAATGAATCCACTCTTTGAAGTTGATAACCCATTAATTTAGACAAATCTTTTTGACAATGTCCTACCTTGCTCTTACAGAGATCTATCATGTAACATATACAATCCGAAAATATAAAACGTAAAAACACATGCGCAGAGCAACTGCGCCAGAAGCTGGATCTGCACTATGTTTTCATGAGCACAGAATCTCCACCATCTCACCTGCCTGAAAGATTTCTCAATATTAGACAAGGCCATTTAGTATGGAGAAACCGCAACAAAAAAAACTTCCGTCTTCTCACTTCCTGTACACATATATACTCATTCTCCCACCTAAAGGTTTAACACTAGAATTTCGACCAGCGATGATCATCTCAACTTCAGGAACGAGCTCAAGAAACCACAGGACACCCAACCTCTGTTCTTCCACGAGCTCAAGAAACCATAGGAAAGTTAGGGCTGTTGGAGGAGCATTTGACTTGTCGAACAGTATTTAAACGGATGGCATATTTCGAAACTCAATTATAGTTCCTCTTCGACTTATAGAACAATAACTTTTGTCAAATGATTATAGTGTACCAATATTGATCCACTTCATCTATAATCGATGTGACATAATAAGACATTATTAAATATCGAATATCTCCTTTTTTTAAAAAAATTAAAAAAAACTTTATCTTTTGATTAAAGTGCAAGATTTGATCAAATTAGTTAAAAGGTTTAAAACCCAATTCAATTCTATACATAAAAGATTGAGCCTCTTTATTTACTGATCCAATAATTTCTTGAGAGAGATGGGATTCACTTGAGTTTCTTTTCATCTATTTTCTTTTCTTTCACTGACTACTTATTAAATTATATCTACAGTTTAAATATGTGTGATGAATCTCCAAAATCTATTTTCCTATTTGAATAAGAGTTTATCTTGAAGGGAATATTAACATGATAAGCCTTGTTTTTTTTTTTTTTAATAATCTATGGGAAGTCTCCGTTTGTTGGTTAAGAAAGTCCAAACCTAAGATTTGACCGCGTGAAAGTGAACCTCTTCAAAGACGTACAGTAAGAATAAGAAAGACAGAGATGGGGAGATATGGTGATTGGATTCTAAATTGAAAAAGAAGAGATAAAAGAAAAAGGAGTGGATTTATTACTTTAAATTACAATTGCAAGATTAAGGGTAGATTTGTCCTTTGTGTAAATGGAGTGGATTTAGTCCTTTAGGAAGTGAAAATGGTGCCGGTCAAGACATTTTTCCAAGAATTCATTTTAATATGATTGTATTTTGTGAATGATATGAAAGTACTTTTCCAATATTTGCTATAGGAAAATTTTCAAAAACACATTGGAAAAAATTATCTCTAATACAATCTTATTTCTATAATTTGAGTGTCGAGCAATGGGGCTCGAGTGCATGAGATCAAGCCCGACCATTAGTGATATGAGCTCAGTCATTGAGATCATGAGACTAGCCTTAGTGGATCCAATTCCAGCCTTGGGTGACCCGATCTCGAACACTAGGGAGCACTAGGTCCCTATGCCCAACGACGGGGAGTAGGCCTAGCCTAGATGAATTTGGGTTCACAGATGAAAGAAAGAGTTAATTCGGAGTTCACAAATGATTGGAATGTTGAGAAATTTCCAACTTAAGAATCGGAAACTATCTGTTCAAATCCTATCAATTTCATACAAATTATGTTGATTTGGGCCACCTACGTACGCTTAGCACCTCACTTGACTGACTCATTGAGATCTTCAGGTCTTTTTTTAAGTCTCTAAGTAGCGGCACATATGCATCCATACAAACATTTTCTAATATTGGAGAAGAATCCATAAAGCGTCATAGGAGAAAGTAACTTGAGGCTTCTTCATTAGGGAGGTCGATTCAAAACTTCAAACTGCACCCCCCCAAGGGGGTGGGGACGGGGCCGATCTATCGTGTAATTAATTCGGTGCGCTTCAGTCTAAATTCTTCCCAAATAGATTTTGACATCTGGATGGTAAGAACGGTCAAAGAGAGACAGATTCGGCCTCTAATGCATTACCGATAACCTTAGCCGCCACCCTTTCTCATCTTCCTGTTACTTTTCTGGGTTCGCAGTCGCTTTCCTCTTTAACGTCCCATGTAAATTTCCCTCCTCCTCAGCCCACGCTTGTCTTTTATAGTAAGATATATTATTTAATTATGATCATTCACATCCCCTTTTGATTTACCGATAAATATTTTTCAAAATGGAAAATATGATACTCAATAACCTAAATTTTGCAAAAATTTTGCGAATTCATTCGTATCTCTACGCAAATATCTTCGAATTCGGTTTATTTAACGTAAATGGGATTTATTCCATTAACATCCCAAGTTAAAACAGCACAACAGATTTATATCAGATTAATTTTAATTTCGCAACAACCTCTAATCAGTTCACCTTTACCCAAATCTACCATCTATTTGCAATTTGCCTAATATCTTATTACAATGCATATGTGTAAACACACAAGGATTCTTGGCATCGAATCTACCATTCTCCATGTCACACGCAAGCATTTAGCTAGATATGGGAGGGAATGCGGACAGAGTGCAAATTTGAGTCAAAAGTACCGGTTTAAGATTTTTATTAGTGTTAATCCCATGGAAGGTGAGATTTGCTAGAAAATTGTTTCGAAAAATAACTGAAGTTCAAGGGATTTCCCTAAGTTTGGCTGCACATTGTAGATTATATGGGGGATGTTTTAAAACAAGTTTTTATGCTAGTTCCCCTCAAGGTAGCCGGCCAATTACAGTCGAATTCCTGGCTATAGAAATAAATATATACTAGAAAAAAATAATTCGAAATTCAAGTCAAACCACTATAAAGAGTATTGTAACGTGAAACGACAGGGACAACTTTGATATTTCTTTAGATCCTGAAGATCTTGGTTGATATAATTTCATATAAATTCAAAAACTCAACAAATTCATCATCCTTTGCAATGAAGATGTTCAAACGGACTACGAGTGCCGCAAAGGGGAAGGAGATAGCAATTTTTCTTGATTACAACGGGAACCTCTCACCAATTGTTGAGGAAGCTGATCTAGCTTTCATGCCCAATTAGGTTTTTTCTTTCTCACCTATATAACTTGGGGGCACATAAGCATAAGCCCGGATTTCCCTAGTCGATTGATTGTTGTTCAAGTAGACAATACAATGCTTATGAGTGATGAATCTGCACGAACATGTAAAGTTGTTTGTAGGATTTTAGTTGGACAGAAAAAAGAAGAAGATAGATCCAAGTTTTGGATGACAAGTTATCAGTATTAATCATGAAATTATCAAAGTAATTATGGAATAAAAGTGTACTAAAGCCCAAATTACGATATTGTTGGCAATTCTGAAGTACAATATTGTATCTCTTGTCATTATAATATACATCATTCACGGCTTCAGCAAGGTAGTAATTTATAGCATCATAGACATGAGCCTAATTAATTAATCTGCAATAAAAATGACGACGGTTATTAGAAATTGGCAAGTCAAAATAGTCTGGATTTACGAAAACATAGTGAATGCTTTTTAATACATTGCATCACTGAAATTATAAGGATGTGTGTAGAAAAGGGGAAAAAAACAGATAAAAATTTGGCCTCTTAATCAATAGATGTATAGGATAAATGAGCTGGCTTTTTAATAATTTCAAGGTCATAAATGATAAATAGAAAAGTATAATGAGAAAACACCCAAATCATGATGTGATACATGTAGACCTAAAGCGTGTAAAATAAAGAAACAAATAATACCATCTATGGATCTACATTTTTCGGAAATTATCTAGTGCTTGGAGGATGGATAAATACCACACTATGGGGGATTTGTTTCACAGAAAATGAAAATTCTGAAAAATATTTTTCATAAAATTTATCACTCATATTTCCTACAAAAATAAAATTCTCATTGTTCACGGAAGTATTTGGTCATATATTATTGTCAAAAATGAAAATACTTTTCATTGACTAATTACTTCAAGTAATACAAGCAATTTCTTTTAGAAAAATATTTTTTTAAATCATTTACTTTCCACGAAAGAAACTAATGGTGGAAATTAAGTGGTAGTTGAAGAACCCCATTCTGAGCCGATAACCTTTGGGCATGTAGGGTTGAAGCACAAATTATGAATGAGTGTTACATTAATTAATGGTTGTGTATCCTATCCAAAAGTACCACAATTAGTGGGGATTAATCGGGTGATTGAAGGGCATAGTGGAGATTCGGTGATTAATTGAAAAGAATAATATCAACCAAAGTATAAAAAAATTATAAAAAAAAAAACTAAAACAAAAAATAAATGCACTTGCCAACAATCACAGGTCATTAGAGCGCAAAACTAGAGTAGTCTAAAAATCCGCAATAAGAAGCCATAAATAATGTTAAAATACCCAACTTTGCTTCTTTTGGGTTTATATAATTGTCTTGTGGTCCGCATTAATCCTTCAAATTGGACCATGAGAGAGGATATCCAAGCATTGAACACCACTTGTTTACGATTTTACAATTGTCGCGACCTCTTTTTTTGACGCCCGATTAAGGTGAATGCGTTCGGCTAGATCTATTAGGCTTAGCTTGGACTCTCCCAAATCCATTAATTCACGACTTAACAGTCCAATTTTTTTAACTTGTAAGTTAATTTTAAATATGAGTCGCCACTAATCAATTTGGGGTGGGTCGATTAGAAACCCAAGCGAAATATTGGGAGAAATATTCGCTCCTGCACAACCAGAGAAGTTAAGATCGGTGAGTTAATTACACTAATTAATCACTAATGCCCTTTCGGTACCTAATATTGTTTAAACCCTGAGACTTTTTGGATTTTTAAGGGGTTTTCTATGCATTTGTGAAGGAAAAACATTTTTTGGACCTTAATCTATTTTTTTAACATAAAAGGGATTTTTAGATTTTTTGGTCTTTTTGGAAAATATAAATCATTTTTTTGATTTTTTTCTACCTTTTTGGGAAAATATGGGACATTTTTTTATTTTTTTTATTTTCTGGAAAATAAATAATTTTTTTATTTTTATTAAAATATTGTTATTTTATTAAAATACTATTTTTAATTATAAAAAAGTGACCCGGGTTGGATTCTCGGGTTGGGACCGACTGTTCGCCGGCCCTCGCCCTAATGGCCAACCGTCAACCCTAGAGGGGCGTAGGCGTGGACCCGGCCCAAACGCGACAAGGGTCGGTTGGCCCGAACCGACCAAAAACCCTACCCGATTATGACTCGTGTTCGACCTAACTCGGTAGCCGCGACTTGAATCCTCAAAACCCTACCCGGATTCGACCCGCTTAACAACCCGATTCCTAAAAACCTACCGTCGACGACTCGAATCCGCTCGTGCGAGAAAACCCTAGGGTGACTAAGTCACGCACCCGACCCGGTTGACATGGCTTTTTTGGAACCCTAGAGCCTGACGATCCGCAGCGCTGAGGAGGGGGTTGATTGGGACATCGTCCGGCGGTGACTCAATGGTGGCGATGTGGGCGGATGGTGGCTAGGGTTTCGGGGGTGGAACGACGGTGAGGGCGAGGGTGGATCCGTCGTTACCTACACATGGTGAGCTTAGCCGGTCGATGGTGGCAGGATTGACAGCAAGTGTCGGGACAGGCTACCGTTAAAGGGGTGCGGACTGGCGGTGTCGTCGGTGAGGCAACGGCAGCCCAACGCGATGGCTCATTTAGGAACGGCGTCAGGACTTCTTCGTCAAGGACGGCGCTGTGGTTTGCGAGCTCAAGCGGCATCGTTGGCGAGGCAATAACAACCCACCATGGTGGATTTCGCAGTGGGTCGCTCGGGAATGGCTTTGAGACTTCCTCGTCGATAGGTGGCACCGTGGTTGGTCGTCGGGGACTGCAAGCTCGGGCAACATTGTCGGCACCCTTTCCCCCCCTCGGATATGGCCCTTGCAGCTCTCTCTCTCTCTCTCTCTCTCTCTCTCTCGAAATTCCAAATCTGACCTCAAATCTCGACCTCCCTCTCCGGCCAACCTCGAATCTTGGCCTGTTCGTCCTCGGGCCTCCCCTGAAATCTCTCAGGGGAAGTGATCGAAGCTGGTAGCCCAGGATCCTCTTCCAGCGTGCTCTTTTTGGCCTTCCCCGACGCCCTATTTATAGGCGAGGGGAAGGCCAATTGGCGGAGGTTCGACCCCCGGTCGACGCACGCTAATCGACCCTAGGTGCAGCCGAACCGGTGTCCCCTCCAAGCCGCCCACATGCGTGTCCTATGGCTGCCAATCTACTCTTCCCCTCTTCGTCGTAGTCATAGGCTGTCCTCGAGCACGTCGTTGTTGCAAAGCATAGTCTGCAGAGGCACAGGAGGAAGGAAGAAGAAGAAGAGGGAAAGGGGGCCGAGTTGCGCGGGTTGGGCCGGGCCCAAGCGAAAAAAGGAGGGACTGGGCTCGTAGGCCCAACTCTAGTGGCTATTGCTTATGTTTTATTTTTTATTTTTTATTTTTATTTCGTTTTTGTTATTTTTGTTATTATCTATTATTTATTATCCGAAAAATAAATAAATAAAAGAAATTAATGCCTAATTAAAAACCTAATCAAAATTTAGGTGTCAACAAATGCTCTTCTTTAAAGGTGAACTCGTAGAAATTGCATTCAAAGACAAATTGATACCTAAATTTTGTCCGTGTATGTGCAACAAATTATATTTTAATTGGGACCTATTGTCCTATGCAGAAAATGAGCAATATAACATTACATATACTAAGACTGATAAGAAGATACATGTAGTCACTTACCGAGAATGAATGACATAGGGTGTGGACCCCGAGTTTAGCAAGTATCAGGGCATCATCTTACCTACTAACAGGAGGAAGTTACTTCTCCAAGACAAAACCCCTTCCTCGGTCGTCTTGATGGGAAATTGCTTTTCCAAAACCCGAATCATTCTTCAGTCGCTTGTTAAAATAATAAGTTATTTGTCTAGGACCCAAAACCTTTTTTCGGTCGCCTTGACGGGAAATTACTTTTCCAATACCCGAACATTTCTTCAGTCGCCTGTTAGAGCAATAAGTAATTTGTCTATGACCCAAACCTTTCTTCGATCACCTTGACGAGAAATTACTTTTTCAGACCCGAACCATTTTTCGGTCGCCTATTAGAGCAATAAGTGATTTGTTTAAGACCCGAACTTTTCTTCGGTCACCTTAGTCGGAAATTGCTTTTCTAGGACCCGAACCATTCTCCAATCGCCTGTTAGAGCAATAAGTAGTTTACACGACCTTTTTCGGGGGATGCACCAACCTTTCTTAGGGCATCTGTTTGTGGGGTGCCTAATCCTCTATCAATGACACCGGTTGATTGCCCGACCTTTCTCAGGGCATCTATTTATGGGGTGCCTGATCCTCTGTCAAGGACACCAATTGGTTACCCGATCTTTCTCGGGGGATGTGCCGACCTTTCTTAGGGTATCTCTTTGTGGAATGCCCAATCCTCTATTAAGGACACCGGTTGGTTACCCGAGCTTTCTCGAGGGATGCGTCAACCTTTCTCAAGGCATCTCTTTGTGGGGTGCCTAATCCTCTGTCAAGGACATCGATTGGTTACCCGACCTTTCTCGAGGGATGCACCGACCTTTCTCAAAGCATCTGTCTGTGGGGTGCATGATCCTCTGTCAAGGACATCGATTGGTTACCCAACTTTTCTCGAGAAATGCGCCAACCTTTCTTAAAGCATCTGTTTGTGGGGGTGCCTGATCCTTTATCAAGGACACCGGTTGGAACCCAACCTGTCTCGGGGGATGCGCCGACCTTGGGCATCTGTTTGTGGGGTGCATAATCCTCTATCAATGACACCGGTTGGTTACCCAACTTTTCTTGGGGGATGCTCCGACCTTTCTCAGGGCATCTATTTGTGGGGCGCTTGATCCTCTGCCAATGACACTGAATGATTACTCGACCTTTCTCGGGGGATGCGTTGACCTTTCTCAGGGCATCGTTTGTGGGGTTCCTAATCCTCTGTCAATGACACCGTATGGTACCCGACCTTTCTCGGGGGATGCGCCGACATTTCTTAGGGCATCTGTTTATTGGTGCCTGATCTTCATTAAGGACACCAAATGGTACCTGGCCTTTCTCGGGGGATGCATCGATCTTTCTCGGAGCATCTATTTGTGGAGATACTTGGACATTCATAGACATTGAAAGATTATTTGGATATTCACAAGTACTAACCTAGCAAGTACCTGATTGTTTGCAGGCATCAAAGGGGTACTTGGATGATCACAAGTACGAATTCCGGAGGGTGCCTGGGCATTCGCAGGCATTGAATGAGTACCTGGATGATTACAAGTACTAGATGCTGGAGAATACCTGATTGCTTGTAGGTATCGAAAGAGTACTTAGATTATTACAAGTACAAACTCTGAAGGGTGCCTGGACATTCACAGACATCGAATGGTACTTGGATAATCACAATACAAACTCTTAGAGGATACCTGGACGTTCGCAGGTACCGAATGGGTACTTGGATGATCACAAGTACGTAGTCTTAGAGAATACCTGGACGTTCGCAAGTATCGAAAGGGTACTTGGATGATCACAAGCACAAACTCTTAGAGGATACCTGGACGTTTTCGAATGTCTCCTGATAGATGGAATATTAACGAGTAAAAGAAGTAGAGATACTTAACTGATGTACACTCATAGTTGGAAAGCCTTTAATGAATTAATCGATAAATTCAAGGTTTCTTCGAGATATCCATTTGCATGGCAAGGAGAACATGGAAGCAATTCAATGATGATGATTTATAGCATTTTCCCCATAGCACATATTCTCACATACAATGGAAGCGACTCATTCACAATGTATATTTCAATAATAGCAACAACAAGTAAAGAATTATCACACCTCAAGGACTAGACGACAGCCTTCATCCTTCATCTTTCGTGACAAATGACATAAAGCAATTTTTCAGCCTGTTGTTCAGCTAGCTTTCTTTGGGGTAACTTGTCGGATGCGAAGCTATCCCTATCTACAAAAACGGTTGATATAAATCCTACGTCTTTTGTAGATCCAACAGCGATGGTACAATAAATAGGATACGGCCCCCTTCTCTTGTGCATATATTCCTGCAAAACATTTTTGTACCACGTGTGCTTTACGACACCTGAATAAATTATACATATGATACATATAAGATTTACTTGTATCAATGATGCATATATTACCAATCTTAGGCACACTTCATAATAATATCAGCCATTTTGAAGAAATTAAATGTCTTTTTGTGGAAATATGCAAAAAAAAAAAAATTACATCAGTTTTTCTTTACTCAAACAATAGCTACAATTCACAAGCCTTTAAACTTCATAATAAAAGCGGAAAGTAAATGCCAACCTTGATCTTCGATTGGTTAACAACGATGCAAACGTTACTAATCTTTTGCCCACTTAATAGTAGTATCATCCATTTTTGGGAATTTGAAGGTCTCTTTTAACGACAACGTTGTTCATGTGCTAAGCATTAACATGAGGGGCGTATGGTGGAAGCTACTTAACCCGATCCCGTCCCTCTACCACATGATCATCTGTGCAATTAGTATCTATGTCTTTTGACAAGCATGTGGCATAGACATTATTCTCTTATTCAACCTCGGATATTTGAGAAAGCTGATATGAGCGCCGCTAACAAAAAACTATTATAGATTATTACTGTCACATTGTTAAAGGTGGTATTCACCTTTGTAGGTACTCTCCTCGTTGGTTGGGTGAGGCAACGGCAATTGTTATTGTGCAGCATTGACGAAATTATGGGGCCTCTCTTATCTCTGGGTACTTATCTAGTCATGATTAACCAAAATGACATAGAGCTTATTGAACAAAGGGGCAATAATCAATTATCGACATAGTGCATGACTTCCTTGTTCTTCTACGTGGCATGTTACTCCGTAAATATGAGACTGGTCACATCCTTTTACAACATTGAATATTCCTGCCACCTACATCCACAAGAAAGTGCAATTAATTTTGCTGTGAGCCAAGTATTAGGTGCAGAGATACAATTCTTATTTGTATTGCTATTCAAGGCAACTACCCTTGGCGAGGCTATTTTTTGTTCACAGTAAGCATTATGCCACCATCGCGTGGATTTTCTTTTTCATCATGATGCCCGAAACCAAGGGTGAACCTAGAAGAGATGGCCCCACATTCTGGGTAATGCTTCTAGTGAAGGTTCAGGAACCAATAAATTGAATTGCCATGTCTTCTGCTAGGATCTTCGACTCGAGGAGGAGGCTACACTCTTAATTGACAAAATCAGGAGGCTGCCATCATCCCAAGAGAGTCCAATGGCAACGTTGTCAATAAGTAAAGCATTAGCATGAGCAACGTGTGGCGGGAGCTCCTTCACCCGACCCCGTTCCTCTACCACATGATTATTTGTGCGATTAGTATCCATATCTTCCGACAAGCATGTGACATGGACATTATTCTCTTATTTAACTCTCAGATATTTAAGAAGGCCAATGTCAACGCTGCTAACAAAAAATTGTTATGAATTATTGCAGTCAAATTGATAAATGTGATATTTACCTTCATAGGTACTCTCTTCGTTAACCGGATTCAACGACGATGGTTGCTGTTGAGCAATATTGATGGGATTATCTTTGGATACTTGTCTAATAATGATTGAGCAAAGTAATATCAATCTTATCAACCAAAAGGACAAAAATCACTTGTCAACGTAATGCATGACATCATTAGTCTTCTATGTGGCATGTGACTCAATAAGCATGGATCAATCACATCCATTTACAACTTTGAATTATTCTTGCCACACCCACATGTGCAAAGAAGCACAATTAGTTTCGCCACGAGCCAACTATCAAGTGCAAGAATATCATTCTTATTTGTACGGTTGTCCAAGGCAACTACCTTCGACAGTAACACCATCATTAGACAGTAGGACAAATAAAAATGATAACTCTACACCTAACAGTTGGCTTGTGGTGAAACTAATTGTACTTCCTTGCGCACGTAGTTGTGGCGAGAATAATCCAGCATTGTAAATGGACATGACCAATACCATACCTACCAAGTAACATGCCACAAAGAAGTATAATGAAGTCATGCACCACGTTGACAAGTGATTCATGTCCCTTTGATCAATAAACTCCATGTCATTTTGGTCAATCATAATTAAATAAGTACCCAGGGACAGGAAAAACCCAATAATCCCACCAATGCTGCACAACAAAAACCGTCGTCATCCATCCCAGTCAACCAGGAGAATACCTACGAATGTAAATACCACCTTTACCAATTCAATTTTAATATTCCATAACAGTTTTTTGTCGACAATGCTAACACCGGCTTTCTCAAATATCCAGAGGTTAAACAAAAGAACAATCTCCATGCCACATGTCTATCGAAACCTGGATACCAATCGCACATATGATCATGTGGTAGAGTGACGGGGTCGGGTGAAGGAGCTCCCGCCACACGTCCCTCATGTTATTGCTCTGCACATAAACAACGTTGTTGTTGGACTCTCTTTGGATGTCAGTGGCTTTCTTGATTTTGTCAACTCGGAGTGCAATCTCCCTCCTTCCCAGAATCAAAGATCCTACAAAGATCTTCTTTGCATCTTCCAAGCATCTTTGCATGATCAACCACGAAGGGAATTCCACATGGAGCGGACCGCAATGATAAAAAACATATATAAATGTATAAAAAAGTGATTTTTCCCATAACGAAAAAGACAAATTTATAACATATAAAAAAATAGAAAAGATGCTACAGAATTTTTCTAAAAATAAAAATTGATAAGTACCACAAATAAGGAGGTGAAGAAGCCACAAAAGAAGGCAAAGAAGATTTCAGCCACGTAGAGGGAGGCGATCATGAAGGTGTAGCCGACTCTTACATGAACAGTGAATTGGTCTTACAAGACAAAGAAGTTATTGGGAACGAACTCTATTAGGAGAGGCCCAAAGAAGAAAATGAAAAATGCCACCAAGATAATTGTTTGGCGGTAGCCAAATCTATTGACGATCCACCCTACCACCCTACCATCACTGATCCAACGAGCGACACTACATAGGATCACCATTTGGACATCAACATGGTCATTGATTATCTTATGGTACTTTATTAGGTATGCTGCCATCTCGATCATTAATCCTAATTTTGCCAAAATTCAATGAAAAAACACATACACATAGCAAATCTGCAAAATTCAATGAAAAAACACATACATATAGCAAATCTTATTTGTAAGAGCCAACCTCCTTGTCAACAGCATTGTCCACTTTAAGTTGAGGACTCACCTACCCTCATGCCTTCACAATTTTGTTCCTCTAGACTTTGCCCAAAAAGGCTTATTTAGGGTACAGGCGCAACCGCACCACCATCCCTCAGCCTGACCCAATATTGTCCTTTCTGAGGCGCAACCACACTAGTGCGCAATAGAAACTACTACCAAAAGGCCTCATTGGTAGTTAAGACTAGTGCTACTCCTTATGTAGTACAGCTTAAGGTGCTATTCTATCCTTGTCTAAGGAAGTTCAAAACTGGTTCAAGGCACTTCAATTACCCCATATTTTGTGGTACACGGAAAATATTTTATCCTAGAAATGAATTGTCAGACCCGACCAATTCAACATGACAAAAGCGAGTTCGGATTTTAATACAAGTTCCTTTCTGTTGCCCTTTTTCTTTTCCAGTTTTATCGCTTCAGATGAAAATCTATTCCTCCTTTTGGTGCTTCAGTTGCTCTTTGCTTCACCAACACCATCAAATCGTGACCACTTTCCTATGTCTCTATTTCGTGAATTCCCATTTGAGCTATTACTGGGTAATCACTGGGGCTTTAAATACAACTACTCATTGTGTCAAGAGTGAAGACATTACTATCTATTTCAACATGACAATAAAGTCTGGACAGCAATAACAAACACTTCAGTTTTCCGTCCTCTTACCAAGTCTTAGAAATATGATATACAAAGGTATAAATAAACCACACCCCCAACCTATTTATTGCTACTCACCAAATTTCAAATTGTAAGAATCGATTAATCTGATAAGTTCAGAAACAAAATGCTAGGCTGCTTCAGGACAAGAAAAAATACTATCACTTGTATATTAGATAGCCGAGAGCAAAAGAAGGGGAAAATAGGAAGCAGAAATGCAACTTACCACCACAAAAGATTTCTCTTTTGCACTGCTTTCCTAATGCTTGGATCCACCAAAACACTGGCAAAGAAAAGTGTTGAGTGCTTTACCAAAAACAAAGCCAAAGGAAAAGTAGAAGCGCTGAATGCATTTCACTGTAGGCATCCAAAACAAAAACTTCCAACTTTTACGACTAGATATGACCCCTTCAAATATGTGAAGTGGAAAAGATCTCTAAGCATACCGCTGCAAAGATGTGAAGCCCTCACTTTGGTACTTCCTGCAACTCATTGTGTTTGATGTGGTTAGAGCTACTCGCATAATTAGGAAGCTAATGGAGAACCACAAAATATCAGTCATGTCAATTGTCAAGAACCATGAAATCTTCACATAACATACCAGAAACAGATAGGGTAAAAACATAAATAAGATAAGAGAAAGAAAGAAAACTCCCTATCAAAATATAGCAATACTCACATTGGTTTGGACCCAATGCATACAACTTCATTGGAAACGTCACTTTTTCGAACATTGCTAGCATCACCCAAAGCTTTTCTTCTTATATTTGCTCTACGAAAAGAAAACAAATTATAATCAGATGAATAGAAAGTCTCAAGAAAGCTTTCCATCTCAGTACCAAAAGCATCATTTTCACTAGTGCTCGTCTTTTGGTTCTCAAAACCAACCTGCAAGTGAAATAACTATATATTAAATTTGAATATGGATTAAGTTCATAAGAAGTAACTTGAACACCAAACGAGTGAAAGGAGACTCATGTAAAAGTTCGGCTACGCAAGAGATAGCAATCCTCCTTGCATCACTTACAGTGGTCCCATTGACACCTTTGTCAGCTGTCATTGATGTTTTTCTGCAAGAACAAAGAAGACAAATTAGATAATAGTGTAATGAATGTCATGGCGTCTCGCAGCCTGGGCGGTTCAAACAATGACATGAGCCGCAGGCAACCAGCCCTAGATAACTTTTACAAGATTCTGCACGGAGGCCCGAATTCGGTTCTGGTGCCACTTGATATCTGAACTAGACATAAACCATCAGGGGGAAACACCTCAAGCACTAATCTTCTAATAATGAAGCTGAACACTACCACATAATCCATCATAAAAGAAAAACCCGGACGTATCTAAAACGAAAAGAGACTCATCAACATTCCCTAATAGCAGTAGTAATTCCACAAGGAACGTGTCTCAAACCTGGACGGTGCTCTCCTTTTCCTCCGGCGAAGCAGCGGGCTATACTCCGCTACGGGTGAAGGAGGTGGCCGACGGCGACTTGACCAGGATCGGAGCCAAACTCCGGCGATCCCTCTTTGTCTACTCCCGGAGCCAACGTTTCTCTCTCTCTCTCTCTCTCTCTCTCTCTGTGATCTCGTTCCTCTGTTTCACGATCTGGTTCTTTTTTGTAAAAACCGTCCCGCCCGGCCGAGTGAATCTTTTCGGTTACGCGTGGTTATCCCTCACGCCTTCTAGAAGGTGCGGAGAGAGGCTCTTCCTCTTCGGCCTTCCACTTCTTACGTCACAGACCGCCTGCTTTGATGGGAAGGGGGCAGCGCATGGGAAAGGGCACGAGAAGAGTTGGGGTCGGGCCTTGTCCAAGCTCTGATGGGCTTAATAAAAATCAAGGAAGAATAAAGAAATGGGCCCAAGGAAAGTGGGTTGGGCGCATGGGCCGAAAGAGACAAACGAAATAAGAGAAATAGGCTGGCTACGCGGGCTTGGCAGGCCCGAAATTTGCTAACGAAGATTGGGCTCCGAATTTATTGCCATTTTTTTATTTCCTCCTTTTTTATATCTCCTTTTTTGTTTTTATTTTTTCGTCCTCTTTCTTTTTTATTCTTTATATATATTTTTGTAAAATGGATGGATACTTAAAATGTCGACAAAAATTCGAATGTCAACACTTTATCCTTGGTAATTGGGGATCCAACAGGAGGACATTGAACACTCTTGTCTATAATTCGATTGTTAGAAAATTATCCACTAAAGGGTCAATTTAGCCTAAGTTAATTTCTTCACTTAAGAAAATGAGTAAAATTGAGCTCATCCTAATCTAACTCAACTTCTTTAATGTTGAGCTTATGAGGAATCATGTTCCAAGGCTTTTAACAATGTGATGTAATATTCTTTACCCGACCAAATCAACACAACCAAATTGTATACAAATACATTTTTTGAACAAATTCATAAATCTTGAAACTATGGGATCAATGCTCAAGTTCGGCATCATATTATGTCAGTTCACCTCGACAAGACACCGGGCGTCATATCCTAGGAGGTATTGAAGAAGTATATGTCAATGTGCCAATATTGTGTATTTATCATATACGCAAGAAAATTTAAATCATAAAAAACGTTATATTTTTAGATACATCATTTATTGACTTAGATAAGTCGTGAAATTGACTTTGTAGATATCAACAATCATATTAAGTAATTCTAGTGTCAACAACGACACTTAATTGGAGTTGACTAAGAACTCCAATCATCTTACAACAAGGTCGCTTTGAACAAGTTCACATGAAGATGCGCGATCGCTACCTCCATCATGTCTATATTATTGGGTTGTGTCGTTGTGGTTAGTCTCATTGTCCTTATTTTTTCTAGCTTTATGCTGATGGGAAATGGAAAAAAAAAAAGTAAAAATAGAAAAAAGATAGTTGACTTAATTTCAGATAACATAATTCATATTTTTTTAGCCAAGCAAGTTAATCTCGGATAAATCCATCACACTTATTATTCTCATCATTTTTATCTTATAATCACATATATTGTGATAATAAATTTAATGAAAAATGGGCATTGATTTTTTTTTCAATAATTATGATATAAATAATGTAACAACCCGATCCTGCGAGGGAGGGAGTGTGCTCTACCTTGAGGATGGCGAAGGGGGCAGAAATGAATCAAATCCCATATCACTTGAGGATAGTGAGGTAATGTGTTGCGTAAAAAGTAGCATTAGTCTTAACTACCAACGAGACCCTTTAGGAATAGTTTCTATTGCGCTAGGGACAAAACCTTTCAAGAGATGGCAGTGTGGCTGCGCCTTGGAAAGGACTATATCTGGTTAGGCTAAGGGATGGCAGTGCAATTGCACCTGTACCCTAAAAAAGGCCTTTTCTGGGCAAACCTAGATGAATAAAATTGTGAAGGCATGGGGGCAGGTGAGTCCTTAGCCCAAAGCAGACAATGACGTTAGCAAATAGGGTTAGAGGTTGGCCCTTACAAATAAGATCTATTATGTGTATGTGTTTTTCATTGAATTTTAGCAAAATTAGGATTAATGATCGAGATGGCAGCATACATAATAAAGGACCATAAGATTATCAATGACCATGTTGATGTCCAGATGGTGATCTTTTATGTGGTGTTGCTCGTTGGATCAGTGAAGACATGGTGGACCATCGATAGATTCGATCGCCGCCGGATAATCGTCCTGGTGGCATTCTTCTTTTTCTTCTTCGAGCCTCTCCTGATGGGTTCACTTCCAACAATTTATCCATCTTTTTGGGCCGATTCACTGTTCAAATGAGTCAACTACACCCTCATGATCACCTCCTTCTATGTGGCTGAAATCTCCTCTGTCTTCTCTTATGGCTTCTTCACCTCCTTATTTGTAGCACTTATCAATTTCTATTTTTAGAAAAATTCCGTAGCATCTTTTCTATTTTTTATATGTTATAAATTTGTCTTTTTTGTTATGAGAAAATCATTATTTTACACATTTGTAGATATTTCATCATCATTGCGGTCCACGTCATGTGTAATTCCCTCGGTGGTTGATCGTGAAAAGATGCTTGGAAGATGCGAAACGCATCCTTGTTAGGATCATCGACTCTAAGGAGGAGGTTGCATTCTTAGTTGACAAAATCAGAAAGGCCGCCACTGTCCCAAGAGAGTTCAAAAACAACGTTGTCAATGTACAGAGCATTAGCATGAGAGATGTGTGGCGGGAGCTCCTTCACCCAACCCCGTCCTTCTAGCACATGATCATATGTGCCATTGGTATCCATGTCTTCCGATAAGTCTGTGGCATGGACATTGTTCTCCTGTTCAACCCTTAGATATTCGAGAAGGCCGGTATCAACGCTGCCAACAAAAACTGTTATGGAATATTACAGTTGAATTAGTAAATTTGGTATTTACCTATATATATACTCTCCTTGTTGACCGGGCTGGGCAACGATAGTTGTTGTGCAACATTGGTGGGATTATCGGGTCTCTCCTCACTTTGGGTGCTTATCTAATTATGATTGACCAAACTGACATGGAACTTATTGACCAAAGGGACAAGAATCACTTGTCAACATGGTGCATGACTTTATTATTCTTTTATGTGGCATGTTACTCCATATGTGTGGGATCGGTCACATCCATTTATAACACTAGATTATTCCCGCCACACCTACATGCGCAAGAAAGAACAATTAGTTTCACTACGAGCCAACTATCAGGTGTGGAGGTATCATTCTTATTTGTACTGCCGTACAAGGGTGGGGCTACTTTTTTTTTCCGCTGTAGGCGGCATGCCATCATTGCATGGATTTTCATTTTTATCATGATGCTCGAAATCGAGAGTGCACCCTAAAGGAGATGATCCGACATTTCGATTGATACATCTCGTGGAGGTTTAGGAATTAAGAAATTGAATTGTCGAAAAAAATGGGGGCGATGCAATGAAGGCAGCGAATACTTATGTCGTGACCTCCCCAAAACGTGTTAGATCCACCTAATGATTTTGCTAATGGATTACTAAGTCTAGACTTACTCAAGACAAACTTAATTACAGGATTATTATCATTGCTTAGATGATATTTACCATATTAAACAATCAACAAATGGAATATTCAACAGCGGTGAGACAAATTCACCTTGTTAGATTTTACACACACCATCTCAGTAAAATGTACATTTCTGATAATTAGACAAAACATTAACCAAATATGGGGCTTATGCCTAGAACCATGCGAAACCCCTAAGTGGATCCAACTCGCTTTAAAGAGGCCGTGACACAAGTTCGATGTCTTCATTAAGTCGCCCCAATGTTCTCAGCAATTTAATTTCTTGATTCCTAAACCTCTACCACTATTGCACGAAATGTTGGGCCATCTCCTTTAGAGTGCACCCCCAATGTCGGGCGTCATGATGAAAAGAAAATCCACGCGATGATTGTACCCACTGCAAACGAAAAGTAGCACTGTTGAAGGTGATTGCCTTAGACAACAGTACAAATAAGAATGATATCTTTACACTTGACAGTTGGTTCATAGCGAAACTAATTGCGCATCTTTACGCACGTGAGTATAGCAAGAATAATTTAGTGTTGTAAATGGATATGACTAATCCCATACCTACTAAGTGACATGCCACATACGAAGTATGCACCATGTTAATAAGTGGTCTTGTCTCTTTGGCCAATAAACTCCATATTATTTTGGTCAATCATAATTATACCCAAGACAGGAGACATCCGATAATCTCGTTAATATTTCACAACAACAACCGTCGTCATCCAACCCAGTCAACGAAAAGAGTACCTATGAAGGTAAATATCACATTTACCAATTAAACTGCAATAATTCATGACAATTTTTTGTTGGGTGCTAACACTGGCCTTATCAAATATCTAGTCGTTAAATAGGAGAACAATGTCCATGTCACATGCTTGTCGGAAGACATGGATACCAATCGCACAAATAATCACGTGGTAGAGGGACGGGATCAAGTGAAGGAGTTCCTGCCACACGTCACTCGTGCTAATACTCTACACATTAATAACGTTGCTGTTGGATTCTCTTGGGATGGCAACGGCCTCCTTAATTTTGTCAACTAAGAGTGCAGCCTCCTCCTCGGAGTCAGTGATCCTAGCAGAAGACATGGTAATTCAATTTCTTGGTTCCTAAACCTCCACAGAAGCATTGCTCGAAAGTGGGGCCATCTCCTCTAGGGTGCACCCCGATTCCAAGCATCATGATGCAAAGGAAAATTCACGCGATGATGGCATGGTGCCTACTGCAAACAAAAAAGTAGCCCAATCGAGGGTGGTTACCTTAGACAACAATACAAATAAGAATGATATATTTACACCTAATAGTTGGCTCGTGGCAAAACTAATTGTGCTTTTATGTGCTCATCGGGGTGGTGGAAATATTCGGTATTGTAAATGGTTGTGACCAATCTCATACTTACTGAGTAACATGCGACATAGAAGAATAATGAAGTTATAGACTATGTTAATAAGTGATTCTTGTCCCTTTGGTCAATAAGCTCCATGTCACTTTGGTCAATCATAATTAAATAAGTATCCAGAGACAGAAAATACCCCATAACCTGCCAATGCTGCACAACAATAATAGTTGTCGCCCCACCCAATTAACAAGAAGAGTACCTACAAAGGTGAATACCACCTTTCACAATTCGACGCAATAATTCATAATAGTGTTTTTGTTGGCAACGTTGACATCGGCGTTCTTAAATATTCACAAGTTGAATAAGAGAGCAATATCCAAGCTACATGCCCGGTGGAAAACATGGATATCAATTGCACAGATGATCATATGGTAGAGGGATGGGATCGGCCTAGGGAGTTCCCGCCACACGTCCCTCATGCTAATGTTCTGTAGATGAACAACATTATCATCGGACTCTCTTGGGATGGTGGTAGCCTCCCTGATTTTGTCAACTAAAAGTGTAGCTTCCTCCTTTTAAAGTCAAAAATCCTAGCATAAGATATGGCAATTTCTTAGTTCCCGCACCTTTACCAAAAGTATTGTCAGAAATGCTAGGCCATCTCCTCTAGGGCGCACCCCTTATTTCGGGATCGTGATGAAAAAGAAAATTCACGCAATGATGGCATGGCACTCATCGCGAACAAAAAAGTAGCTTTCTCGAGGGTGGTTGCCTTGGACAACAGTATAAATAAAAATGAAATCTCTACACCTAACAGTTGGCTCACAACGAAACTAATTGTGCCTCCTTGCGTACATAGGCGGGAATAATTCAGCATTGCAAATGGATATGACCAATCCTGTACCTACTAAATAACATGCCACATACCACAATGATAATGATTTTTTTCCCCTTTGGTCACTTATAATTAGACAAATACCCAGAAATAGGAGAGACTCCATAATTTTGCTAATATTGCACAACAACCGCCGTCACCCAATCCAACCAATGAGGAAAAGATTTATGAAGGTAAATACCACCTTTACCAAGTCGACTGAAATATTCCATAACAAGTTTTTGTTGGCGGCATTAATACCGACCTTCTCAAATATCAGGGGGTTAAATAGGAGAACAATGTCCATGCCACGTACCTTTAGGAAGATATGGATGTCAATTGTACAGATGATCATGTGGTAGACGGATAGGGCCGGATGAAGAAGCTCCCGCCACACATTCCTCATGTTAATGCTTTGCACATGGACAATGTCATCGTTGGACTCCCTAGGGATGGTGGTAGCTTCCTTGATTTTGTCAACTAAGAATGTAGCCTCCTCCTCGGAGTCAGAGATCCTAGCAGAAGACATGGCGATTCAATTTCTTGGTTCCTGAACCGCCATCAGAAGTATTGTCTGAAATGTTGGGTCATCTCCTCTAAGGTGCACACCCGATTTCGTGCCTCATGATAAAAAAATAAAAAAAAAATAAAAAAAATCTAAACGATGATGGCATAGTGCCGATCACGAACAAAAAAGTAGCTTCGCTAGTTGCCTTGGACAGCAATACATATAAGAATAATATCCCCGCACCTGATAATTGGCTCACGGTGAAACTAATTGTGCTTCCTTGTGCACGTAGGTGTAGCGAGAATATTCAGTATTGTAAATGGATGTAACTGGCCCACTTACTGAGTAACATGCCACATAAAAGAACAATTAAATCACGCATCACGTTAATAAGTGATTTTTATCGAGTGTCGAGACACACAGAGTGCCAAAACTTGACACGAATGGACACACAAGTGTCAAAATAGGAGCAAAATAGATCACTTAAGTGTCAATTCGGCCAAAATGCTAACGTGGCGATTTTCCGGTGAAATAAGTGCAAAACGGCGTTGTTTTGCACGCGACGTGGCTAGAAAATGCAAAAACGACGTCGTTTTGTCTTTGACGTGGTAAATAATTAATATAAAAATTAATTAACATTAAAATTAAAATTAAAATTAAATTTATTTAAAACATTTGAAAATTGAAAAAAATTGAAAAAAAAGGGGGAGGGGGAAGGGAGGCGGCTAAGGGCTGAGCCCTCGCCACCGCCGCTCGGAAGGGCCGACGACGGGGTTGATCGGGTCACCGGCCCCTCGCCACCTCCCCGCCGTCGTCGGAAGGGCCGGCGACGGTGGAGAGAGCGTCGCCCGGGGTCGCTAGGCCCTCCCCACCGTCGCTGGCCCTTCCCGGCGACGGCGGGGAGGCGACAGCGACGAGGGCTCAGCCCTCAGCCCACCTCCCCTTCCCCCTCTCTTTTTTTTTTTAAAATATTTTTATTTTTATTTTAAATGTTTTAAATTAATTTAGTTTTTAATTTAATTTGATTTTTTTTTTACTACGTCAACATTAAAACGACGTCGTTTTTGTATTGTCTAGCTACATTAGCGTGCAAAACGACGCCATTCTGTACTTATTTCGCCGGAAAATCGCTACGTCGGCATTTTGGCCGATTGACACTTAAGTAATCCATTTTGTTCCAATTTTGGCACTTAAATATCACTTTCCTAACTTTTGGCACTTAAGTGTCCCTCAGCCACCTCCCTTCCCCCCTCTCTTTTTTTTTTAATATTTGTATTTTTATTTTAAATGTTTTAAATTAATTTAGTTTTTAATTTAATTTGATTATTTTTTTACTACGTTAACATTAAAACGATGTCATTTTTGTATTGTCTAGCTACATCAGCGTGCAAAACGATGTCGTTTTGTACTTATTTCGCCGGAAAATCGCTACGTCAACATTTTGGCCGGATTGGCACCTAAATGATCCATTTTGTTCCGATTTTGGCACTTAAATATCACTTTCCTAACTTTTGGCACTTAAGTATCCCTCCGTGCCAAGTTTTAGCACTTGGGCTGAACTTCTCCCAATTTTTGTCCCTTTGATCAATAAGCTTCATGTCACTTTGATCAATCATAATTAGACAAATACCCATATACAAGAGAGATCCCATAATCCCACTAATGCTACATAACAATAACCAACGTCGACAAGCCTAGTCAATGTGTAGAGTACCTACGAAGGTAAATACAACCTTTACTAATTTGACTGCAATATTTCCTAATAGTTTTTTTTTTGTTGGCGACGCTGACACCGGATTTCTCAAATATTCGAGGGTTGAATAAGAGAACATTGTCCATTCCACATGCTTGTCGGAAAACATGGATACCAATCACACAAATGGTCTTGTGGTAAAGGGACAAGGTCAAGTGAAGGAGCTCCCGCCACACGTTTCTCATGCTAATGCTTTGCACATGGACAACGTTGCCGTTGGACTCTCTTGAGATGGTGACAACCTCCCTCATTTTGTCTACTAAGAGTACAGCCTCCTTCTCAGAGTTGGAGATCCTAGCAGAAGACATGGCAATTCAATTTCTTAGTTCCTAGACCTCCACTAGAAGTACTGCCTGAAATATTGGGTCACCTCATCTAGGGTGTGCCCTAGTTTCAAACATTGTGACGAAAGAGAAAGTAACCCCGCCGATATTGGTTGCCATGGACAGCAATACAAATAAGAATGATATTTTTATACTACACAGTTGGCTCACAGTGAAATTAATTGCACTTCCCTACGCACATAAATTAATTGCACTTCCCTACGCACATTGACGCATAATTCTTCTAAGGCATATTTAGCAGAGTTCATGTGAATTTTGGTAACCGCTATTCTATAAGGTTGGTGTTCTGAGGGATGGAAATGCGTTAGAATAGCCAGAAATGGAAGGGTCTCCTAATTAAATAAGGTGGATTACAGGCTAAAAAAGGAGTATCATTAAGAGAGTGGTTTGGTTGAATTTGAGGTCCTCATAAGAGCTTCACTGTCAAAACATGGAGGATCACCCAAGAATTGAGATTGCATAGTTGTGGGATAACACTGTCAAAGGCCCACTTTGGTTGTTTTATTAATATCATCCCTAATTAGTTATGACTATTATTTGTAATTAATATATTCTTTATGGCCTGAACCATAATTAGTTAGCTTATGTTTTTTTTTTTGTCAGAGATTAGTTAGCTTATGTGGTTATTAGCATAGTTAAGCATTAAAAATTACAACAACTAATTCAAAGAATCTCAAAAGAAATAGGTATATATTGTTTTAAGAGTTAAAAAAAAAAAATGGAAGACATAAGATAACATAATTAGGGGCAAGGTACGCTAGGAGAGGGATAAGAGTTAAACCATGATAAGGTTGTTTTCAGGTGAAGCTTCCCTCAAGGACCACAGCCTCAAGGGATGTCAATTTGAGGGTGTGACATCCTCCATTCGGATCGTTATCTCAAGCATGAGGAATGGACAAAGGATCGGTACGCCGATTGTGAGGTGATCCTACACGATTACATGACAACCGAAGGTCATTCATGGATTGACCAGGCCCAAACATGAGTCACGCGTAGAACCTTAGACAGGCTCAAACATAGGTCATTCCTGAATTAAGTTCAACATATGTCCAAGATTCTACATGTAACCTATGTTTGAGCTGGGTCGATTCATGAATGATCTTCGATTATCATGTAATCGTGTAGGATCAATCAACTTCTCCGTTCACGGCTATGTGGAATTGGATTAGGGTTGTTCACGAACGGCATAGTGACTATACCAAATCACCTACGACCGGTATATATTCTAGCTGAATCAATCTATATCTATCCATTAATCGACTCGTGACAACATGTGACCATCCATATCGATCTTTATGGTCGAATGGTCCTCTCATGGTCAAACGCTTTAGTCTAACGTAATCCTTATCTAGAGTCGCCTTGCTTAATTAGCTAATTGGCTCATGAAGATTCCCTGGGATTGGCTCACAATCTATTCTAGTTGTTGACATACCGATCCTTAGTCCATTCTTCGTGCTCGAGATAACAACCCGAATCAAGGATGTCACACCCTCAAATCGACATCCCTTGAGGCTAGGATCCTTGAGGAAAGTTTCGCCTGAGAATAATCTTGTCAACGTTGTTCATGTGCAGAGCATTAACATGAAGGGCGTATGGTGGAAGCTACTTAACCTGATCTCGTCCCTCTACCACATGATCATCTGTGCGATTGGTATCTATGTCTTTCGACAGGCATGTGGCATAGACATTATTCTCTTATTCAACCTTGGATATTTGAGAAGGCTGGTGTGAGCGCCGCCAACAAAAAAACTATTGTAGATTATTACTGTCAAATTGTTAAAGGTGGTATTCACTTGGGCACTGCATTAATTAACTTATTTATATTTTAAATAATCGGGTTAATGGATATTTCAATATTTGTTAAACCCTTGAATGATCTTATTGAATTGGATTTTGTCATTTATTAATAACGGGCCTAGTTAAGCAGCGAAGTGTAGGCAATTATGTTTAACTGAAGCCCGTAATGAGAAGGGTCAAGTTGACACACTATTGATTAGAGATTGCTAGATCCCCTCTCTAGCCTATAAAAGGGTAGGTTATACCTATCAGTTGCTTTAATCCCATTAAAAGCTGTTATACTGAAATTGGTCATAGAGAGAAAGATCTGGCATTCCAATAAATCTCTAATTATCATAATGATCTATTTTTCTTCAAGTAAAACAATGGCTTAAACAGGTATGCTTTAATTTCGTTGTGCTTATTGATCTCAATGTTTTACAGTCATTGATCTTATTCTTCTTGATTGATTAGTTGTTTCGTGGGTACTCTCCTCATTGGTTGGGCGGGGCGACGGCGGTTGTTATTGTGCAGCATTGATGGGATTATGGGGCCTCTCTTGTCTCTAGATACTTATCTAATTATGATTAACCAATGTGACATAAAGCTTATTGAACAAAGGGGCAATAATCACATAATGCATGACTTCCTTGTTCTTCTATGTGGCATATTACTTAGTAAGTATGAGATTGGTCACATCCTTTTACAACATTGAATATTCCTACCAGACCTACGTCCACAAGAAAGTGCAATTAATTTTGCTGCGAGCCAAGTATCAGGTGCAAAGATACAATTCTTATTTGTATTGCTATTCAAGCCAACTACCCTTGGCAACACTATTTTTTTGTTCGCAGTGGGTGCTATGCCACCATCGCGTGAATTTTCTTTTTCATCATGATACCCAAAACAAGGGTGTACCATAGAAGAGATGGCTCCACATTCTGGGTAATGCTTCTGGTGGAGGTTCAGGAACAAATAAATTAAATTGACATGTCTTCTCAAATATCCAAAGGTTAAACATGAGAACAATGTCCATGCCACATGTCTATCGGAAGACATGGATACCAATCGCACATATGATCATGTGGTAGAGTGACGGGGTCGGGTGAAAGAGCTCTCGCCACACGTCCCTCATGTTATTGCTCTGCACATAAACAACGTTGTTGTTGGACTCTCTTTGGATGACAGCGGCCTTCTTGATTTTGTCAATTAGGAGTGCAACCTCCTTCCCAGAATCAAAGATCCTAACAAGGATGCGCTTCGCATCTTCCAAGCATCTTTGCATGACCAACCACCAAGGGAATTCCACATGGCGCGGACTGCAATGATGATGAAACATATATAAATGTATAAAAAAGTGATTTTCCCATAACGAAAAAGACAAATTTATAACACATAAAAAAATTGAAGAGATGCTACAAAATTTTTCTAAAATTAGAAATTGATAAGTGCCACAAATAAGGAGGTGAAGAAGCCACAGGAGATTTCAGCCACGTAGAAGGAGGCGATCATAAGGGTGTAGCGGACTCTTATGTGAATAGTGAATTGGTCTAATAAGACAAAGAAGTTGTTGGGAACAAACTCTATTGGGAGAGCCCTAAAGAAGAAAATGAAGAATGCCACCAAGATAATTGTCCGACAGCAGCCAAATCTATCGACGGTTCACCCTACCAGCATCAATCCAACGAGCAACACCACAAAGAGAATCACCATCTGGACATCAACAAACCATGTAACAAATCATTTGTAGACTATAGATTTGAGAGCAACAGAGTATATATACATATAATGAATGCAAAAACATCTTGGTACTCTTTTGTTCTTTTCCCTTAGAAAACATCTTGGTACTCTTTCTCAAGTCCAATTAATCTATTGGCATCCGCTTGAGAAAAACCTGCCCCAATCTTGGTTTCTTTAGGGTTATCTGAATCTCCTAAATTCACGGTGATTGGTTGTTCAGTGATAGGAGGTTTGGACTCTTCATGTCCCATTCCTTTTCAATAACTCAATAATCATCTTCACTCTAAGTCGGAATAAACGGGTTCGTCAAAATCTTTTGAATGCGAATCCGAGCCATGCAAATGACTATTATGATGTGAAATGTCATGCCTAAGATGCATTTAAAAAATGGTTAGTATATATACATATAAATGAATGCAATGTATGTAAATGTCATGAAAAAACAAATTCGAGTTTTCGAAAAAATTTATTGAGAACTAGCCCTCATGTCATTAGACATCCTCGTTCCACTAAAATATTTTGAAACTATCGATCGTGTGGAGGCTCGGGCTCAAAGCATCATCATAGGACTGATTTGGGAAACCTCACACGTCTATTAACAAAATATGAATTTTATTGATATGCAAAAACTACATTACAACATACATCATCCTGGATCCATAGAGTTTATGATCCAGATTATTACAAGCATAAACGAATGAAATGAATAGAATTCCCTCACGATGAGAAATGAATGGAATACAACTAAAAATGAAATGCAAGAACTAGAAACATCCTTTACACAGCGGGAATTGTAGGCTCTTCATCTTCACCAATAGTGCCAACCAAACCATCTTCAAACAAATCAGCAAAGTGGTAGATATTGGCTTTGAAAATAGTCAATATCTGAATCTCAAGTCAATGCCAATAAATCACAATGAGCTTGGCTGAGAACAAATCCCATATTATGATTTAATTGATGAGAATTTAAAAGCTTAGTATGACCTCGCCAATGAGAATCTCCTCTTGACCGTCATGGTCCACTTTGTGAAGATCGAGCCAATCCTCATCCCTGTCTACAACCTAGACATGGTCGAGCGGCGAAATTTATTACTAATCATCCTTGGAGGGATGATTGCGTCGCTTGCCATCCTAGGTACATGACTCACCTACCTCAACCGCAGCGGCACAAGCAACACGAACCCCAAATGGGCAGTAAATCCCCTCATCGCTATTTTATATAGCATTGTTCGCAATCAGAATAGGCCCGATCGCATCGGTCTATAGTTCCAAAGTGTTCCAAATCGGAGTCCTTGTGAACCAAATGCCGAGTGACAAAAGTATGAGCATCACACAATAGAACAACATCACTAAAGAAGCTCTCGTACCTCTTAAAGAAAGTTAACTAGAGAAGCATATGACCAAAAGTTAAAAACAGAATATAACAAAAGCAAAACCAAATCATTGCAGTGAAAAGAAGATAGGAGGATGAAAGAAATAAATAAGGCAAAGAGCCATATGCTATGACGTAAAAAATAATTCTGTCCCTAGCCAAAGAGATGGTTAGCGTACAAAGGTGATGGCCTTGCACTGCATTGCTGTTTGTGGAAGCACCACAAACCTCCCATTTTGCCCAACCCAAGCTCTAAGTTTATTACTTCTCATCAATTAAATCATGCATGTGGGATTTGTTATCGACCTCAGGCTTGTTGTGCTTGTTAGTATTAGTCTTAGATTCGGATATGGATTACTTTCAAAAGATATCAAAAGCAGCACCTCGATGTTGGTATTAGTCCTAGGTGCTGCTTTTCTTGATGCTTATGTCATTTTAATGCTTCTTCTCGTCTCTATTTTCCTCGTCCTAACCTCCACAAGAACTCCCCGATCTCCTCCAAGGTCTTCCCCCTTGTCTCCAGCATAACAATGTAGACGAACACGCTCCTCAAGCACGACATTGCCATGAACACGAAAGCAACCCCACGAAGGGTGATCGCCTTGTATATTGGAATGAACAAAAATGTCAAGATTACACTCAACACTTGGTTCGCGACGACTCTGATTGCATCTCCCTAGGAACACAACCTCAATGGGAACACTTTCAAACTATAAACCAATGCGATTAGGCCTTTGCCAATTGCAAACGATGCTACATAAAATGATAAGGGGATGCATATGGCTACTACCAATTTTGGTTTTGTGTCGCTCATGCCACTCCAATCGATACTAGTTAGGCACATACTGAGGACGGCAGGCGACGCAATCATCCCCTTAAGGCTAATTAACAACCACTTTCATCGTGCAACCACGTCTAAGATGTAGACGAGGATGAGAATTGGCACGATCTTTGCAAAGTGGATTTTGACAGTCAATAGAAGATTCCTATTGGCAAAAGTCACATTAATTTTTTAACTTCGCATCAATTAAATCATGTGGATTTGTTCTCAGCCTAGGGCTCGTTATGATTATTGGTATTTGCCTGAGATTTGGATATGGATTATTGTCAAATTATATAAAAAGTAACACCTAGAGTCCACAAGTGTTGCTTTTCTCAATTCCTGTGTGATTTTGATATTCCTTCTTGTCTTTGTTTCCTAACCTAAACCTCCGCACAAAGAATTCTCCGAAGAACCGCCGCATCCCTCAAGGTCTTCCCTCTTGTTTCCAGCATAACAACATAGATGAACATGCTCCCTAAAGAGGACATTGCCATAAGCACGAAGGCAACCCCATCGAGGATGATCGCCTTGTATAGCGAAATGAATAATAACGTCAAATTACACTCAGTAATTAATTCGCGATGACTTCGATTATGTTCCCCTAGGCATGTAACATCAATGGGAACACTTCTTAACTATAGATTGATGCGATTGGGCCTATGCCGATTGCAAATGAGGGTACATAAGACAATAACAGGGAGATGTATAGGGCTACTACCCATTTGGGTTTCATGTTGCTCGTGCCGCTGCGGTCAATGCTGATAAGGCGTGTACTGAGGACGGCGAGAGACGCAAGCATCTCCCCGAGGCTAATTAGCAACAACTTCCGCCGTCCAACCACGTCTAGGCAAAAGACAAGGATAGGGATTGGCATGATCCTTGCAAAGTGGACTATGATGGTCAAGAGAAGATTCTCATTGGCAGAGGTTATACTAAGTTTTTAAGATTTTCATGCTCACACACATGGGGCTTTTCATGCTCGGCCATAGAAATTAAAAACTTAGTATAAGTTTTGCTAATGAGAATCTTCTCTTGACCGTCATAGTCCACTTTGCAAAGACTATGCCAATCCTCATCCTTGTCTTCTGCCTAGACGTGGTTGGGCGGCGGAAGTTGTTACTAATTAGCCTCAGAGAGATGCTTGCATCTCTCGCTGTCCTCAGTACACCCCTTATCGACATCGACCGCAGCAGCACGAGCAACATGAAACTCAAATGGGCAGCAGCCCTACACATCCTCCAGTTATTGTCTTATGTACCATCATTCGCAATTGATATAGGCCCAATCGCATCAATCTATAGTTAAGAAGTATTCCCATTGATGTTACACGCCCAGGGGAACACAATCGAAGTCATCATGAATTAATTAATGAGTGTAATCTTGACGTTATTATTCATTTCACTACACAAGGCGATCAATATCGACAGGGTCACCTTCATGCTTATGGCAATGTCCTGTTTAGGGAGCGTGTTTGTCTACGTTATCATGCTGGAAACAACGAGGAAGACCCTGGAGGAGATGTGGCGGTTCTTCGGAGAATTCCTCGTGTAGAGGTTCAGGTGAGGGAAACAAAGACAATAAGGAATATTAAAATCACACGAGCATCGAGAAAAGCAACACTTGTGGACTTTAGGTGCTGCTTTTTATATAATATGACAATAACCCATATTTGAATCTCAGGCAAATACTAACAATCAGAACGAACCCTAGGCTGAGAAAAAATCCGCATCATTTAATTGATGCGAAGTTAAAAAACTCAATGTGACTTTTGCCAATGGGAATCTCCTCTTGACCGTCAAAATCCACTTTGCAAAGATCGTGCCAAGTCTCATCCCGTCTACATCTTAGACGTGGTCGGGCGACGAAAGTTGCTGCTAATTAGCCTCGGGGGATGATTATGCGTCGCCTACCGTCCTCAGTACATGCCTTACTAGCATCAACCGGAGCGGCATGAGCGACACGAAACCAAAATTGGTAGTAGCCATATGCATCCCCTTATTGTTTTATGTAGCAGCATTCGCAATTGGCAAAGGCCTAATTGCATCAATTTATAGTTTGAAAGTGTTCCCATTGAGGTTATGTTCCCAAGGAGACGCAATCGGAGTTGTCGCGAATCAAGTGCTAAGTGTAATCTTGACATTATTGTTCATTCCAATATATAAGGCGATCACTCTTCGCGGGGTTGCTTTCGTGTTCATGGCAATGTCGTGCTTAAGGAGCATGTCCATCTACATTGTTATGCCAAAGACAAGGGGGAAGACCTTGGAGGAGATGTAGTGGTTCATCGGGGAATTCTTGTGGAGATCAAGGCAAGGAAAACAGAGACGGGAAGAAGCATCGAAATGACATAAGCATCAAGAAAAGCAGCACCTAGGACTAATATTAACATCGAGGTGCTGCTTTTGATATCTTTTGAAAATAATCCATATCCAAATCTTAGACTAATACTAACAATCACAACAAGCATGAGGCCGAGAACAAATCCCATATGCATGATTTAATTAATGAGAAGTAATAAACTTATTGCTTGGGTTGGGGAAATGGGAGGTTTGTGGTGCTTCCACAAACAGCAATGTAGCACAACGCCATCACCTTTGTACAGTAACCATCTCTTCTGGCTAGGGACGAAATTATTTTTTACGTCATAGCATTTAGCTCTTTGCCTTATCTATTTCTTTCATCCTCCTATCTTCTTTTCATTGCAATCATTTGGTTTTGCTTTTGTTTTATTCTGTTTTTTTTTACTTTTGGCCATATGTTTCTCTAGTTAACTTTATTTAAGAGGTACGAGAGCTTCTTCAGTGATGTTGTTCTGTTGTGTGATGCTCATGCTTTTGTCACTCAGCATTTAGGTCACAAGGACTCCGATTCTCAATGGGAACACTTCCAAACTATAGACCGACGTGATTAGGCCTATTCTGATTGTGAACAATGCTACATAAAATAGCGATGAGGGGATGCATAAGGCTACTGCCCATTTGGGGTTCGTGTTCCATGTGCCACTGCAATTGAGGTAGGTGAGTCATGTACCTAAGATGGCAAGCAACGCAATCATCCCTCCAAGGATGATTAGTAGTAACTTCCGCAACCACGTCTAGGTAGAAGACAAGGATGAAGATTGGCTCGATCTTTACAAAGTGGACCATAACGGTCAAGAGGATATTCTCATTAGCGAGGTCATACTAAACTTTTAACTTCTCATCAATTAAATCATAATATGGGATTTGTTCTCAACCTAGGGCTCATTGTGATTTGTTAGCATTGACTTAAGATTCGGATATCAACTATTTTCAAGAAGCACCTAGAACCCAAAGGTGCTACTTTTCTCAATGTCTATGTCATTTCGATGCTCCTTCGCATCTGTATTTCCTTTGCCCTCAACCTTCACATGAATTATTCCCCAAAGAATCGCTATATCTCCTCTAGGGTCTTACCCCTTGTCTCGGACATAACAATGTAGAACGTACACACTCCCTAAGCTTGACGTTGCCATGAACATGAAAACGACCTCGCCGAGAGTGATCGTCTTATATAGTTAAATGAACAATAACATTAAAGTTACACTCAGTATTTGGTTTGCAGCGACTTCAATTGCGTGCCCTGGGCACGCAAGCTCAATTGGAAACACTTTTGAACTATAAACTAACACAATCGGGCATATGCTGATTGCAAACAATGCTATATAAAACAACAATGAGGGGATGCATTAGGCAACTGCCTATTTAGGATTCGTGTCGCTCGTGCCGCCGCAATCAATGCCGGTGAGGCACGTATTAAGAACGGCGAGTGATGCTAACATCCCCTAAGGCTGATTAGCAGCAACTTCTACCGCCTAACCACGTCTAGGCAAAAAACGGAGATGAGGATTAGCACGGTATTTGCAAAGTGGACTATGATGGTCAAGAGAGATTTTCATTGGCAGATGTCATACTAAGTCTTTAACTTCTTATTAATTAAATCATGCATATGGGATTTATTCTCGAGCTAGGTATTGACCTAAGATTCATATATCGACTATTTTCAAAAGATATCAAAAGCAACATGTCCACAGGTGCCACTTTTCTCGATGCCTATGTCATTTCGATATTCCTTCTTGTCTCTATTTCCCTCACCTTCAACCTCCACACAAACATTTCTCAAAGAACCACCACATCTTCTCTAAAGTTTTACCCCTTGTCTACGGCATAACAACGCAAATGTACATGCTCCTTAAGCACGACGTTGCCATGAACATGAATTGAGGGTGATCATCTTGTATAGCGAAATGAACAATAACGTCAAGATTACACTTAGCACTTGGTTTGTGGAGACTTTAAGGGCATGCAACCTCGATTGGAAACACTTCTAAACGATAGACCGACACGATTAGGGCTATGTCGATTGAGAACAATGCCACATAAAACAACAAAGGAATGCATTAGGCTACTACCCATTTAGGCTTCGTGTCGATCGTGCCATTGTGGTCAATGCTAGTGAGACATGTACTGAAGATGGCAAGCGATGCAATCATCCCCGACGCTGATTAGCAGCAACTTCCGCCGCTCAACCATGTCTAGGCAAAAGATGGGGATGATGATTGGCATGGTTTTTGCAAAGTTGACTATAACAATTGAGAGGAGAATCTCATTAACAAATGTTATACTAAGTTTTTAAATTTTCATAAATTAAATCATGCATATTTGATTTGTTCTTGACCTGGAGCTTGTTGTGATTGTTGGTATTGGCCTGAGGTTCGGATATTGACTGTTTTTAAATGATATCAAAAGCAGCACCTGGAGTTCACAGGTGCTTCTTTTCTCTGCTTGTGTCATTTCAATGCTTTTTCTTGTCTTTGTTTCCCTTGCCGAAGTTGGGCGGTGGATTCTTAAGCTAGGTCGCACGGACACGTTCAAAGGGCCTCCGTGTCTTGTCGGACACCCCGACACGTGTCGGAGTTCAACTCTTTCCAACACGCATGTTGGAGCGTGTTCGGAGGTTTGTGGGCGGATCTGCAGTGCGAAGGGAAGAAGGTGATGGAGTGATGTGAATCGTTGCGGAAGGATCGTTCTACAAAGTCCCAGATGGTGTGATTGCAAACCTCGACCTCCAATCAAACCTGTGATTGGCAACCTCGGTATGAACATGACCTGTTGACGAACGCGTGTCAACCAACCAACGTTATAGACGCCACGAGCGAAAGAATTCGCTATCTCGCTCGATAAGTCAAATCGACTGTCACAAGGGAACCTTGATTAAGTCAAGTCCTCAAAAGAACAGTAGAAGAGAATCTCTCAACTTTTTCCTCAAAAACAAAATATATCTCTGTCCCCAAAGAAATTTGGCAAATCCTTTATATAGGCTTTATAGCCGCCACACAAACCCTAAAACCAACCCTAGAGATATAATGCATCATATTCTAGAATATTCCTAAACAATAATATATATATATATATATATATATATATATTTGACTTGGTCAAATATTTGGTGACCCGATAATTAAATTGCGCCAAGATTTGATCCAAGGTCATCTCCATGCCAAAGATCACGAACCATGACGCCAACAGCTTGCCTAAATTGCTTGGCCCGCGCTCGAGTAATCGAACCAGTAGGAATAGACAATGGGTCCCTAGCACCTCCTCCTTGATATGGCTCGATGTTCACATCATGAAGGGTGGAGGCAAGGGTGAGGGAGCCAAGGCGACTCTACGAGCGACGACGAGGGAGGGCTGCGACCGCCAACTCCAACGCCGACTACAACGTGGAGAAGGCTGCGACCACCGACTGCGCTGAGAAGCCTTCTCGATCGTCTTAGTCGGCTGTGACCGCCGACTGCAATGCCGAGATGGAAAATCGCAACGCCGCGATGAAGAGCTGGACGCGAGGCTACGACGGCAAAGGGGAGAATGGAGGCGAGGCAGCAGCAAGAGAGGTGGAGACCGAGCAAAGGGAGAGGAGAAAGAAGGTGATTGCTAGGGTTTTTGCCCTTTGGGTTGTTTTTAGGAAGAAGAGAAAGGAGAGTGACGACTGACGAGGCGTCGATGGCTTCTGGGGAAAGAAAGCCTCATGCGGGGAAGTGACAGGCGCGGGGGTGGGTGGGGGTGGGGGAAGAAAACGCGTGCTGAAATAAATGGGTGGGACCCATTTAACCCTAAAAAGAAATATTAAACATTAAATAATTTTATTTTTTTTGGTAATGATTAAATAACTTTATTAATACATGATAAGGCTAAAAAATAAATAAATAGACGGGTTAAAAAGTTACTTCGAAAAATAAAAGCAATAAATATTAAATAATAATAAATTTTGATCATCGTAGAAAAAATATAAATTTATTTTGACTCTAATCTTTCATTAGTTATTTATTTCATCGATAACTTTTGTTAAAGTAAAAAAATGTCATTCCAATTTTTTATGAATAAATTTATTAATGTTATTAGTATAGATTTATTATAGGCTCTTTTTTTATTGTTTATTTATTTATGAATTTGAATAAATTAATTTAAATATAATAATTAATCATGTATATAGAAAAATATTTATTTAATATTTAACGTGTCAGAACGTGTCGGAATTCTCTACTTTTTGAGAAATGGCGTGTCGCGTGTCGTGTCGTGTCGTGTCGTGTCGTGTCGCATGTCGCGTGTCGCGTGTCGTGTTGGTGCTACCTAGTTCTTAAGTGGCCGGAGAGACGGTTGCCGAAGTTGGGCGGTGGATTCTTAAGTGGCCGGAGAGACAGTGGCTGTGATGGGGATGAGGAGAGAGAAAATATGTATTTTCAATTATTTTTTTTCTAATCAAGGTATATGTCAATTTTCTATTGCAACAACTCATATCAATGCACGCCACGTCAACTGGTGACATGAAACTAGCAAATCACTTAATATTTTCTCAACTTCCAAATATGTTGACTCTTCTCGAATAAGTTTTTGTATGTAGGTTTGGTTACCGTTATTAGCATTGTTTCTTTAATCCTTTTTTAAAGTGACGATATTGTTGGAATATTAATGGCTCAACAAGTAAAGCTGAATTTGATTCAGCTTTTTCTGTATGATGTCTTTGAATTGTGGATAGGCGTGCCTCTGATCTTATATCTTCACCATTCACAAAGAGTCTTTAGGAGACATGTTAGCACAAAAAGGACCAAAGGATGGAATAGAACATGCCATATAAAGTCTACTACTTTCGACATCCGATATTCTAAAGTGGAAAAGACCCGTGTAGCCTTGATTTGGGTTTTACACCAATTGAGGCAATACACTATGCACCACTGCATCCTTCTGGTGACTGAGAATGACCCAATTTGGAGAAGCCCACATTGGTTGAAAGGCTCGCTAAATGGCAAATATTACTCTTTGAGTTTAATATTCAAAGCACAGCACAAAAGTCCGTCAAAGGGCAAGCCATAGCCGATATGTTAGCTGAAAATTCTGGGAAATCTGATGATTGGGATGAAATTGATGAACGGATTTATTTGGTCTCAAAGCATGGTCATTGATTATCTTATGGTACTATGCTGCCAACTCGATCATTAATCCTAATTCTGCCAAAATTCAATGAAAAAACACATACACATAACAAATCTTATTTATAAGGGCCAACCTCCTTGTCAACAACATTGTCCACTTTAGGCTGAGGACTTACCTGCCCCCTTCACAGACTCCTGGGCTTTGCCCAGAAAAGGCTTATTTAGGATATAGGCGCAACCGCACTGCCATCCCTCAGCCTGACCCAATATTTTCCTTTCTGAGGCGCAACCACACTACCATCCCTTAAAAAATTCTGTCCCTAGCACAACAGAAACTACTACCAAAAGGCCTCGTTGGTAGTTAAGACTAGTGCTACTCCTTATGTAGAACAGTTTAAGGTGCTATTCTTATCTAAGGAAGTTCAAAACTGGTTCAAGGCACTTCAATTACCCCATGTTTTGTGGTACACGGAAAAGATTTTATCCTAAAAATGAATTGTCAGACCCGACCAATTCAACATGATAAAAGCCAGTTCAGATTTTAATACAAGTTCCTTTCTGTTGCCCTTTTTCTTTTCCAGTTTTATCGCTTCAGATGAAAATCTATTCCTCCTTTAAGTGCTTCAGTTGCTCTTTTCTTCACCAACACCATCAAATCGTGACCACTTTCCTATGTCTCTATTTCGTGAATTCCCATTTGAGCTATTACTAGGTAATCACTGGGGCTTTAAATACAACTATTCATTGTGTCAAGAGTGACGACATTACCATCTATTTCAACATGACAATAAAGTCTGGACAGCAATAACAAATAATTCAGTTTTCCGTCCTCTTACCAAGTCTTAGAAATATGACATACAAAGGTATAAATAAACCACACCCCCAACCTATTTATTGCTACTCACCAAATTTCAAATTGTAAGAATCGATTAATCTGATACGTTCAGAAACAAAATGCTAGGCTGCTTCAGGACAAGAAAAAATACTATCACTTGTATATTAGATAGCCGAGAGCAAAAGAAGGGGAAAAATAGGAAGCAGAAATGCAACTTACCACCACAAAAGATTTCTCTTTCGCAACTCCTGCTTTCCTAATGCTTGGATCCACCAAAACACTGTGGCAAAGAAAAGTGTTGAGTGCTTTACCAAAAACAAAGCCAAAGGAAAAGTAGAAGCGCTGAATGCATTTCACTGTAGGCATCCAAAACAAAAACTTCCAACTTTTACGACTAGATATAACCCCTTCAAATATGTGAAGTGGAAAAGATCTCTAAGCATACTGTTGCAAAGATGTGAAGCCCTTACTTTGGTACTTCCTGCAATACATTGTGTTTAATGGGGTTAGAGCTACTCGCATAATTAGGAAGCTAATGGAGAACCACAAAATTCCATAGTCATGTCAATTGTCAAGGACCATGAAATCTTCACATAACATGCCAAAAACAGATAGGGTAAAAACATAAATCAGATAAAGGAAGAAAGAAAACTCCCTATCAAAATATAGCAATATTCATATTGGTTTGGACCCATTGCATACAACTTTATCAGAAACGTCACTTTTTCAAACATTGCTGGCATCAGCCAAAGCTTTTCTTCCTATATTTGCTCTACCTAAAGAAAACAAATTAATAATCAGATGAATAGAAAGTCTCAAGAAAGCTTTCTATCTCAGCCTAGTTTAATCGTACCAGAAGCATCATTTTTACTAGTGCTCGTCTTTTGGTTCTCAAAACCAACCTGCAAGTGAAATGACTATATATTAAATGTGCATATGGATTAAGTTCATAAGAAGTAACTTGAACACCAAAAGAATGAAAGGAGACTCATGTAAAAGTTCCACTACGCAAGAGAAAGCAATCCTCCTTGCATCACTTACGGTGGTCCCAATGACACCTTTGTTCGCTGTCATTGATGCCTTTTCTGCAAGAACGAAGAAGACAAACTAGATAATACGAAAAATATCATTGCTAGAACAACCAAAACAACTCCTTGAAGTAAAATAGTTGTAAAAAGGCTCTCCAGCGGCGAAATACCATGTCTACCACAAGCCCTTGATGATTAAAGCCGAATTGCCTAGTACTCTCACAAAAATGGTCATAGGCAGCTTCCGATATGATAATACGTTTGACATGTAACCTCATAGAAATTTCGAAAAGACCAAGGAATTAATGATGAATGCAAAATTTCTAGTGTAATGAATGTCATGGCGTCTCGCAGCCTGGCCGGTTCAAACAATGACATGAGCCGCAGGCAACGAGCCCTAGATAACTTTTACAAGATTCTACACGGAGGTCCGAATTCGGTTCTGGTGCCACTTGATATCTGAACCTTTAAACAACTCACGACATAAACATCGGGGAGAAACAGCTCAAGCACTGGAGAAGTTCCTTTATATATTTTACCCGCATGAGACTCATCTCCTAATAATGAAGCTGAACACTACCACATAATCCATCATAAAAGAAAACCTGGACGTGTCTAAAACGAAAAGAGACTCATCAACATTCCCTAATAGCAGTAGTAATTCCACAAGGGACGTGTCTCAAACCTGGACGGTGCTCTCCTTTTCCTCCGGCGAAGCAGCGGGCTATACTCCGCTAGGGGTGAAGGAGGTGGCCGACGGCGACTCAACCAGGATCGGAGCCAAACTCCGGCGAAGCGTGAACCTCTCTCTCTCTCTCTCTCTCTCTCTCTGTGATCTCGTTCCTCTGTTCACGATCTGGTTCTTTTTTTTGTAAAAACCGTCCCTTGCGAATCTTTTCGGTTACGCGTCGTTATCCCTCACGCCTTCTAGAAGGTACGGACTCGCTCCCATCACCCACCCGTCGCTCCTCTCTCGCTCACGGGCTCTTCCTCTTCGGCCTTCCTCTTCTTACGTCACAGACCACCTGCTTTGATGGGAAGGGGGCAGCGCATCGGAAAGGGCACGAGAAGAGTTGGGGTGATGGGCTTAAGAATAAAGAAAGAATTAAAGAAATGGGCCCAAGGAAAGTGGGTTGGACGCATGGGCCAAAAGAGACAAACGAAATAAGAGAAATAGGCTGGCTACCGGGCTTGGCAGGCCCGAAATTTGCTAACGAAGATTGGGCTCCGAATTTATTACCATTTTTTTATTTCCTCCTTTTTTATATCTCCTTTTTTTGTTTTTTCCTTTTCATCCTCTTTCTTTTTTTTTCTTTATATATATTTTTGTAAAATGGATGGATATTTAAAATGCCGACAAAAATTCGGGTGTCAACACTTTATACTTGGTAATTGGGGATGTACCAGGACATTGAACACTGTTCTTGCCTATAATGCAATTAGTTAAAAAACTATCCGTTGAATTATCCCCTTCACATGCTTCCCATCCCAGTTTAATCGGTTGTCATTACTCAACATGATGATTGATCCTAGTGAGTTAATATAGTGAAGTGAATTACATGTTATCGTATGCATTTCCATTTAGATGATATAGAAGCAAAGATGCCAAACCTATTGATATTTATTCTCTAATGAAACAATTTGATCGCTGAAGTCCAAGCTAGATTCATTTGCCATTTTCGTCACCTGCAAAGGACCACAGTGCATAATTCCACAAAGCAATCAGCTCACAGTAAGGTGGTGGGAAAAGTGCCAAAAAAGTCCTAAACCTTTTGCCTTTGTGCCGGTTTAGTCCTAAACCTTTTTTTGGTGCCGATTCAGTCCTAAACTTTTTTACGTTGTGCCAATTCAATCCTTTCCGGCCAATTTTGGCCAGATTTTGCTGACTGGAAGTCGGCCGGCTGACGTGGCCTGATCGGCGCTGACGTGGACAACTTTTAATAATATTTTAATATTTTTGAATTTTTTATTTTTATTCTTTTTCGTTTTGTCTTTTTCCTCCTTCGCCGAAGTCCGGCGACCGGCCAGAGGCGACGGCCGACGAGGGCGAGGCCAACCTCGCCGGCCACCTCGCGGGCGAGGCTCCCCCTCACTAGATCCGGCCATGGGTGAGGCTCGCCCTCGCCGGCCACGGCGAGGCTTGCTCTCGCCGGATCTGGCAAGGTCGAGCCTCGCTTGCCATGGGCGAGGGCCTCGCCCGCAAGGTGGCCGGCGAGGTCGGCCTCGCCCTCGTCGGCCTTCGCCTCTGGCCGGTCGCCGAACCTTGGTGACCGGCTGGAGGAAAAAGACAAAAATTTAAAAATTTAAAAAAAAAAAAAAAAATTAAAATTAAAATTAAAATTAAAAAATTAAAAAATATTATTAAAAGTTGTCCACGTCGCGCCGATCAAGCCACGTCAGGCGGCGGCGTCAATCAGCAAAACCAGGCCAAAATTGATCGGAAATGACTAAATTGACACAACGTAAAAAGGTTTAGGACTAAATCGGCACCAAAAAAAGGTTTAGGATTAAATCGGCACAAAAGCAAAAGGTTTAGGACTTTTTTGGCACTTCTCCCGTAAGGTGGTTGCTCAATCAAAATTACACGTACACATGATACAGAAAGCAACTCGCGTCGATGATTTTCTTCTCTAGATCAACAAGCGGCTTCTCTAACTCCAGAGTGACCGGCTTTGGCTTCTCCTTGAGCGGCTTGAAGTGCGAGAGTTGGATGAGAACTCCGCCCTTCACATTCGGACCCGGATCGTCGGGCCAGGGGTACCTGTGCTTCTTCACCTTCTCGAGCTTCACGACCATGGTGGCACTCCTCCTCTAGGTGCCCAACCACACCCTCCCCAGGGCTCTCAGTGAGAGTTCACGGATGCCGTCATCGCTCGAGATCCCAAAAGGATCGGAGGAGGCCACAGCCCAAAACTCCCGCGACTCAGGGGAAGTCGTCGACCTACGGACTGATGCTACGTCGAGAGACTGAAGAGAGGACGGAGGACGGAGATGAGGGTTCCCTTCTCTGTTGCAAATGACAGCTTTCGTGTTCTCTGTGTATCTGGACTCAACGAGGGATGCGGCAAAATGCCGTTCAACGACAAATATGGCGTAGAGGAATGACACCTACAGTGGAAATTGTAAACAATCAAGAAGTGGTCCTTTCTCCATAATTCGATCCTCAATTACATTGATTTTCGCCTTGAGTCGCCATTTAGTGCGGGTGGTTATTGCTCACCAGCAAAATCCAGCTTCATGGGACAAAAGTTAATAGCGCTTTAATAGACTAAACTATGTCGTGCACAACAATACATCCCTTTCGGCTGAATCACTATACGAATATATATATAGAGAACCTAGCTGCGCCTCCTTTCCATGAGATGGGTTCGATGGCGGTAGTTTCTTATCAAAGATTGAGCAAATGAAAGGCCGTCCAACGAAGAAGATGAAGAAGAGGAGAAGGAATTTAGGAGGACGACGTGGTGGCCCATGGTTAGAAGACTATTCGAATGCGTTTGGATAGGATACTGGAGAAGCAGAAAGGCACATTTAGCCGCATTGAGAACAAGAAGGTTAAAGAGATTTTCGCTTACCCATGGTATTGAATCAATGTTATCTTTGATGGTTTTTCTTCTATTGACTCGCCTGCACTGGAGTAGTTGCCGGTGCATCTGGATTGGTTCGGTTGGTGCACGTGGGATGCTTTCTATCGTCAAGTCAATCCGGAAGGTCACAAAGAGGGCCTTCAAAGGTAATTTGGCTGTAAAGTAAATATCTCGAGACTAAGCTCCATAGAAGGAGGCTGAAGGATCATTGATGTCTTATGTCCATGCAGTCTAAAAGATGGAGGCTGCTCACCAAAATTTTTAATCATTGATGATGGGTGGCAAGATACATTAGATGAGTTTCGCGAAGATGGTGAACCATTTCTTCAAGGGACAGAGTATGCATTAGCTTCTTTTTCTAGTGGTTTACCATTTTACGGATGGATATGACAACGGCATTAATTGGTGAATCATGACAATCTGCTTCTGTTAATGACTTTCAGTTTTGCTGTCCGGCTAGTCGACATCAAAGAAAACGGCAAGTTCAGGAATCCCGTTTCAGAAAATGCGTTAGGGGATTTGATTGCTTCGTTCAATTTGTCAAGGACAAGTATGGAGTAAGGTAAGTGTCCGTGTTCGGCATATTTCACTGTTGCTGATGAGGATGATCCAAATATGTGTGTTTTGAGATCACTGGCATTTGCTCGTTCATGCAGATTTGTATATATGTGGCATGCTTTGGCTGGTTAGTGGGGCGGTTTACACCCATCATCCAAGAAATTGAAGAAGTACAACCCTAAATTGGTATACCCGATTCAGTTGGATGGAAAATATCAGCAACCTTAGAGACATTGCAATGATCAGCCTCGAGAAATATGGGGTTGGGCTAATAGACCCTCAGAGCATACAGGATATTATGATGATCTCCATAGCTATTTGGTGAAATCCGGTGCTGATGGAGTGAAGGTAGATGTTCAGCTGCATTATGACTTCTTGACCAGGCGGTATCAAGAAGCACTTAAGCAATCTATTGCGAGGAACTTCAAAGAAAACGATGTCATTTGCTGCATAAGTCATAATACAGCTGTGCGGGAATTCTCACTGATCTCGTCAATGGTTCATACTTCATAGCGCTCAAGTAGTGAGTTTTGATACAAGTTCTAATTAATTATATTAGCTGTTCAGTTCAAAGAAGAGTTCGGTTGCAAGGGCGTCGGAGGATTTCATGCCTCGAGAACCAACATTTCAGACCTACACGTCGCCTCGGTGTCTTTTAACAGTCTTCTTCTTGGAGAGATTGTGCCTCCAGATTGGGACATGTTTCATGTAGGCTTTCTTCTCTTGTAAGTGACTGCGTGATTGAATTGACATTCAACTATTGCTCTTGTAATTAGCTTCACCTGCTTCTCGGTGAGGATTACAGATTCAAATTTCTGATTTCCCCCGTTAAATGCAGAGCAAAGATAACACAGCTGGGTTCCACGCTGCAGCGAGAGCAGTAGGTGGTTGCGCAGTCTATGTAAGGTGCGGACCATGACATAGAAGACATCAATGAATCCACTTGTTTTGTTAATATCCTGTTCTTGTGCCAATGATCATGCGATACAGTGACAAGCCAGGGAACCACGACTTCAAGATCCTCAGAAAGCTGGTACTACCAGATGGGTCTGACCTGAAAGCTCGATGTGCTGGCCGGCCCACTCGAGAATGCTTGCTCAAAGACCCCGTCGTGGACGGGAGAAGGTAAAAAAAATTCAGCATCACAAATGAGAAGCCCGTAAGGACAATACTGTAGAACCGGTATACTGTAGAACCGGCTAGGGTGCACCTTTACAATAGAAACATCTTCTCACAAGTCTTCGGTTTTCAATCTCTAGTTTGCTGAAGATATGGAACTTGAACAGGTTAAACGGGATCCTGGGAGTGCTTAATTGCCAAGGAGCGGGACCGTGGCCTATGAAAGAGGGAGATCAGGAGAAGCCCATCACAGCGCCTATTTAACCACCTATCTCGGGACATGTCCATCTTCTCGACGTCAGGTTCTTGAAGACATGGCTGGCGAGAATTGGGAAGGAGAGTCTGCGGTTTATGCCTTCCATACAGGCCAGTGCTCAAGTCCTCGTGTCTGTACCCTGCATCCGAAATCTCACTTTTACTTGAATGATCAAACAGCCTCTTAAGTTACAGTTTCACTCCGAGTACTGTCGAAGAGAGAGACTCTCGAAGTATGGTCGTGAATGTTGCGAAATATACACCATATCGCCCATTAGGGTAAATCACCAAAGACCCTGCAGTTTTATTCCCTTCTGTGCATCTGCTCTTGCATCACAATCCTGATTTGTCGAAAATCTACACATGGGCACTCAGACAGGTATTTGATCAGAATGTTCTCTTCGCTCCGATCGGATTGCTTGACATGTACAACCCAGGAGTTGCCGTGGAAGAGCTCGCCCACAGAATGGACCCTTCGTGGTGCGTGTTGAACATTTAGCTGCGGGGGTGCAGACGGTTTGGAGATTACTGTAGCAGCAGGCCAAGGTGGCGCAAGTAGGTGCGAAGGAAGCGGAGTTCACATACAGTGCGGAAGACAAGTTGCTGACCCTCGAGCTTCCAGGAGAATGCAGGTTCTGGGATGCTGAGGTTGTTCTCTTGGACGACAGCGCATCAACTCATTCTTGCTTATGTAATTAGAAGGTACAATTTTCCGAAAGAGACGAGACATCTAAGTCATAAATTCATGTATGGAATTTGTACATAAGGTAGCGGGTTTTGCATGCTTGTGTACAAGAAGATTATGTTGATGATTTGCAAGAAAAATAGAAAAACTGAGAAACAAAATTATTATCGTAAGCGCCCTTACAATTATTATGAACGCTCTTATAGTTCTATCAAAATTCCGCAAGAGACATTCTCACTCGACACAGGCAATGACTAATGATCTTTGGACATAATTAATGATGAAAGTAAAGACTAGGTGAGAGAGTAACTATCATTATATAGTAGGAAATCGCTTCACCAGATCTTACCATAGGGTTACTAATTACCTAAAATGAGAATTTTGATTAGGTCATTCATGGAACTTCATGAATAAATATTGGTATATATCACAACAAATTTTTTGTGAAAGATGAATTTCATCTCCCGATATTTGTCAAGATCGATATTAATATACTTTTATTGTGTTTGGAGTGTCAATTTTAAGAAAGAAAAATATATGAATTATGCCGAGCTGGCTAGATTGGTTTGGACCAACTATATGTAAAGTAAAGGATCAACTTAATGACGTTTTTACGGTTTCTTTTTCATATCTCTTCTCTTCAATTTAAATCCTAAAATTTCAATCAATCCATAATACTTAATGGAAAATTATTGAAAACAAAAATTATGACCCTTTTTTTTTCATGAAGGAAACAAATGTCAATCTCCAAGTTCATCTTCTTCCATCGATATCATTCGGAACCAATATTAATATGCTCGTGTTGTAATGTGTTGGGGAACGTAAGTTCTCAAACGGAAATATGACCAGTCTAGCCCAACTGTCTGTGAAGTGTCACTTGGGTGATATATCCATAATTTCTTATAAAATCAATATTAATATGTTTATGTTTTGTTGTGAAGTGTCAATTTTCAAAAAACGAAAAGATATATCAATCAGTCGGGCCAGGCCGGACCGGCCCGGACCGGACCGGCCTCACCGTCTGTGAACTGAACCGGCTGACATATATAAATGTCTCTGTTTGCGTCATTTCTCTTCTTCGAATTAAACCCTTATCTTCTTCAACCTCAAAACCCTCCCTCCCTCCCCTCTTCTCTTCTCTCCGTCCAGTGTCTTTGCGAAGATGTCGACGACGGCGTTGAAATCCTTGTTGACGACCAATTCGTCCTTGTTCGCAAGCCCTTCTCGCTCCATCTCCGCCTTGAGCAGCCCTCGCCTGCACCTGCCAGTCGCTTCCAAGCACCTCAGCCTTCGCCTCTCTCGCTCTCACTCCGCGCTCTCCCCGGCCTCCTTCGAGCCCCATCGCCGTTCCATCGTCGCGTTCGTCGCGCGCACGGCTGGCTGGGCCGCCGAGCAGGAAGAACAAGAGCAGAGCGAGCTCGAGGGGGAGGACGCGGGTGTTGAGGCCAGCGAGGCCGAGGGAGATGGCGGTGAAGATGGGCTTTTCGAGGAATCTTTTGTCGAGCCGCCTGAGGAGGCGAAGATATTTGTTGGGAATTTGTCTTATGATATTGACAGTGAGAAATTGGCCATGTTGTTTGAGCGAGCTGGAACTGTTGAGATTGCTGAGGTGAGCCTTTTCAGTGATTTATTGCGAAAGTCGTTGAGTTTTTATTCATTTTTTTTATCTTGGGGTTTAGTGGGGCTGTTTATCGTTCTTTTGAATCGTGTGGCAGGTTATTTATAACAGGCAGACCGACCAGAGTCGTGGGTTCGGGTTCGTGACAATGAGTACGGTGGAAGAAGCAGAAAAGGCTGTGGAAATGCTTCATCACTTTGTAAGTTTCTCTGTATTTCCTTGCTTGTTTCTACTTTTCTGATGAGTTTGGTTTGTTCAGCTACATATCATTATTGTCATGTATATGCTGAGATATAAAAAGATTGTACTTTTGCGAGGACGAACTGAAAATCCCTCTGAAAATATCAGAGATCCATTTAACTGCACGTGCACGCATTTCTTACGTGGCCGTGACTGTGTATTTGGCGTGTCTTGGCCCGCTATGGGAATGTTTTGATGGAGAAAGTGTGGTAATAATGATTTATGACCCGCATTCATGCAAAATTGAGGGATATTGAATTTCAATGGGAAGTTGATTTTTCTGATAACAATGGCTTTTGTGGGGAGGTGATTGGGTTGCTTCACCACTTACATGTCCTAATCAATTCATGGTACACCTTTTCATTATGGAGGGGTGGGGATGTTGTTGGGGCTTGTTAAGGGCAAGATGAAAAGGGTGGGTGGAAGAGGGAAGGAGATGAATTTCTGCCAAATTTTCTGGTTTTCCTTGGTGCTCTGTTCAACCAGCAAATTTCTCTTTTCAAGTACGTTGAAGACCTGTCATGAATTATGACATTCTAAATTATGTATTGGCAGCTTGGGTTGTCTGTTTTCCGTCTAGATTCCTTTAGTTGATCCATCTTATATTCTTGAACTCTTAGTACTGAGTCAATGACCATTCAAGCTGCACATTCATTCATTTTGTGCCATGTGTTAAATTTGCTCATAGCTGCTTCTTGGGCGTGAGAATCTTGTGAATGATATTGATGAGCATTATTTGGTTGGATATGGATGAAAAGGACTAACCAAATTGGTGAAAAGTCATGCATATCAACAATAACTTCCCTTACCTGAATCTTATGTGGAGTTGAGATTGCCATCCCTCAAAATGTTTGGAAATTTCCTAATGGGCATGTCTATTGATTTCTGATGCTAATAAGGTCGTTTACCTTTGCCTACAGGATTTAAATGGTAGACTTCTAACCGTCAATAAGGCTTCCCCAAAAGGATCACGAGCAGAGCGCCTCCCTCGCGTACTTGATGTTGAATTTAGATTGTATGCTGGGAACCTGCCATGGAGTGTGGATGATGCTCGTCTGGAACAAATTTTCAGTGAATATGGTAAGGTGGTAAATGCGCGGGTTGTTTATGACAGGGAAACTGGCCGTTCTCGTGGTTTTGGTTTTGTGGTGATGGCGTCTGAGACTGAGATGAATGACGCTATTGCCGCTCTTGACAGACAGGTACTACTATCTTTCCTGTTCTCTGCACATTTCTGGTTAACCTAAGCTCCTCCAAGTGGTTGTGTGGATGTCATGGTTGAAGAAACCTGTACAAATTATTTCAGACTCATTGTTTAGACAGCAGCTTTAGAAAATATCTCGTGTGGTTTTCTCAACTTGCTTGCTAGTATTTTTTTCAATTAATTCTGACTGGTGGAGACGAGCCATTACGCTAGTTTCGAGAAGATTAGTTTCCTTTTTCTCTTCAGAAATTGCTTGTAAAGTAATAAAGAATTAGGATTTATTTTGACCATTTTTGTCGCCTGGTGTTACAGAGCTTGGATGGGAGAACCATCAGGGTAAATGTCGCAGAGGCGAAACCGAGGCGCAGCTCCTTTTAACTCGAAAGGAGGAGACTATCTAAGCTTTGTCTGCCTTATTTCCTTTGTCGAGCCTTTTGAGATGCCGTCTTTTCCTTGCATAATCTCGTCTTTTACTTTTGTCAAAGCAGAGTCTCTGGTGTAAGACAAAGAAATTGTTCGTTCATAATAGAAAAGATGTACAAGTTACTGAAACTGATGACAGGTACCAGAAATTATTTATCGGAAGATGAACTGTGGACAGATGTTCAGGGATTCTTCCGGTGACGGAGGATTCATTTAGTTGCGGAATGCCGCTTTTCATTTGTTGGATGTCGTGAATACTATTTCTCTCTAACGGTAAAAGTTTAATTTTTATTGCAATAGGCAACACCAATAAAAGTTCAATTCCTGGTAATTAGCCATGAGTATACCCTCCACTCTTGCTCTCTGGTGTTACGGTTACAGGTTGCTGATCCTAACTAAGAAAATTTAAGAGGTTTTTTCTGGCTTTCTGAAGTTGGAAAATGCAAGTGGTCAAACCTCCATATCTTTTGTGTTTCGGAATATAGGAGATTAAAATAAGAACAGCATGTCATGGAGGGTAATTTCAGACAGGTGGTTGTCACGGTCAGAGCAGCATGTCGTTACCAATCTAGATCTTTCCGATGTAAAGATGGTGAATTCAGTTTAGATTCATCCTAAGAGAGGAAAGAATATCCAAAAAAATCTTAATGTCCATCAAAACCACTGCCATTTACTTTTCACTGAGTATTGACTAATGAAATGCCTTTAATGTGTGCCAGAATCCATAATGCACAAACTGCATTTCCTCGGCATATCTTTATTCTGCAGTAGTCCTTGATGCATGAGAAATTTACAACAGTAGGATGCAATATTACCATGAACAATAAACATCTGTGCAACCTCCCACAAGCTAGTAGGGTACGACATCAAATAGGACCGGCAGGCAGAGAACCTGTACATGAAGTTCATCACAACAACCTCTCCTGGTACTGCCCGATGATGCCAGGGCTGTATATCAATTCAAATCTCAAGTGCCCCGTAGCTGAGCGTCTCTACTCGTGAGGGGAACATAACGTACAGAAGTCTCATTCCGAATGCTCAGGCTTCCATCCAAGTTCTTGTCCACCACTTTTAAATCCTGAAATACATTTCCAACAGGAATCACCATCCTCCCGCCCGGCTTCAACTGGTCAATAAGTGGCTGTGGTATTTCTCTCGCAGCTGCCCCGACATGAATGGCATCATAAGGAGCAAACTCTGGCCGACCTTGTCTGCCATCTAAGAGGTAAAAATGTAGGATCATGAGCAATTAATAGACGAAAGATATTCAAGCACAATCTATCAAGTTCTTGTCCACGAATCGACTGCTTACTGATTAGCAAGTTATGGAACTTACTGAAGCAATTGAGACCATTTAATATGAATATGCCATGATAGATTTTATTGAAGAATAAGGCGAGTTTGGTAGCACTTTAGCTTTAAAGACTTTGCATTTAAGCAAAGGACATCGAATCGAAGGATTTTCATGAAAAGTAACAAGTGTTTAGTAAACTTAGGCAGAAAAGGAAACAAAAGAAAGTTCAAAGTTTCCGGTCTTTTATGAGTCTGGTTGTTGTTGGATTTTAAGATATGTCTGCAGTCAGTTTTCCCCTTAAACTTTGCACCATTCCAGTGCCAATGGTTAGATTCACACGCTCTCATCAAGTAGCCGAGAGCCTATACAAAAAATTCTCTTCTTCAGTAAGAGTCAACATCCAAACAAATCTATGCTTGAATCATATTCACTTAAAGCTAATTCAATGAACTAACAGAAAAATTGCTTTCTAAGAAACAGTTTCACAACCCTATATTTAGCATATCTCTCAACACTCTTGTAGATTGAGCCTCACATGTGAAACACACAACATGGATGTAGCACATCCAACAACCAGGGTGATGAACGAAAAGATGTAAAAGAAAACAGCTGGAACTGCTAGGATTCAAACTCTTGAAATGTGCTATACTACTATGTTAATTTTTTTTTCTTCAAAAACCTTCAGATCCAGTAGTTGTTATTGTAATATATTTACCAACATAAACACCCTCACATTTCCATTTTCTTTCTTTCGGACACGCACAACCTTAATCACCAAGGAAAATACGAGTTATTTTCTAATTTCCCATTATCATTATCACGAACATGAAAGATGGTATTGCATTACTGGCTAGTGGACACATACCACCAACATTGATGGATAGGGAGCCTTGTTTCAACAACGATGCTGCCTCACTTTTTTCAATATTCTTGATTGAAGAAGTAACCAGTTCAGGAATGTGTTCCACACCAACAGCTCGACCTTCTGGTCCAACCATCAGTGCAAAGCATGCTGTCAAATAGCCCGTACCTGACACAATGAGAACTACAGATCATAACCTCCCGTTCAACAAGAAATATAAACATACAGGAGGAGGATTCCTTCTGATTGATTTGGAAAAAATCATGACAGTATCAATTTGGATAGTTCTGCGAATGTAACAGAAAAGTAAATAAAGATTGATCTGACGGTTGCAATTTCAATCAAATGAGTTTGCTCAGCAGAAACAAGCATTCTGAACCTCGACCTGGAGTGCAGCAACAGATTACTAAGACCCCTAGATCAAGAATTCAAGAAGGGGACAGGGGAAAAGATCTAGTTTAATTTGTTTGGACTGCTCAGGGAGGACATTAAAAGGGTGTATCAAACAGATAGTTGCTATTTGTGCTCTCATGGTGTACTTATTATAAAATCCCAGCAAGTCACAAAAGGGGGAGTTGTCAGCTGAATCATTACTAAGCTGAGCAGGCATGATTATTTTCCTCTCTATCTGAATTACGATAGATTTAAGCATTTACAGGAAGAGGACCACAAATGAAAGAGGAAAGCGCAAGTGGAGAAGGATATGCATATCAATGTAGACATGATCCCTCGAAAAAGGATTAACATGACAACCTGAGCCAATATCTAGAGCATGCATGCCGGGCTGCAAATTCTTCTCCAACAACTGAAGGCACATCGCATGCATATGAGGTGCAGAAATGGTGACGTTGTACCCAATTGCCATGGGGCTGTCAACATAAGCTGGAGTCCCAGCAGGAACGAATAAACCCCTATCAACTTTCTCCATTGCTTCAGCAACTTTCTTTGAATTAAAAATGCCATAGCGCTGCAACTGTTCCACCATTGCTTTGTTCCTATCTATGCCATTTCCACTCGAAAACTGCTGCAAAACAGAATTTGTTCTTCCCTTATAATGGTCTGATACAAGTAAAAGAAACAGATAGCACAAGCCAATGTAAATTCGAACGATTTAAAGAGCGAGACAGTGAGAAATCAAAGTGTATCTACAATACAGACCGTCAATTATCCTGGACGAGCTCCAACATGCTAGAATTCTCTAAAGAGAACTTCAAAAATATAGGTGCAATCTAAAGGAGAATAACCGGATGTAAAATAGCAAGTTCTCTGCAGTAGAGAACCTTGTCCTGCATAGTCCTACAGTGAAGTATGATGACTAGAGAAGCCAAAGAAAGCTTTAGTGAAAGGCACGGTACAACTTATACTGTATCTTTATATTCATGTGCAAAGCCACAACCGATGCCCTCAAATTACAAGTCCCAACCTTACAACGTAAATGGTCATGACCTCAGCACCGGCTTGAATGCTAAGGTAACTAATCGAGGCCACATTACGAAATCCGTCCAACAAAATTCAGCACATCAAGGCATAGTCCCGATTTCGTCCACAAAATTCTACCAATTGGATGTATCCAATATTCAAAGCCACCTGATAGTTTTCCTCTATCTATGCCAGAAAGATTCATTATCTGCTCCAATATCGGATACTCTGTGCATCCTCATTTTCGGGAAAGGCTCAAAATTTTCTCTTTCCCTCTGATGACCCACAAAGATGAAATTTTTTTTAACGGCATCCCTCACCATCTAGTTGAAACTAACAAACCCACTAAGCTGCCGATGCTGCTTGACCGGGACGGAATCATCAGGAACCGACCCTTTATTTCGAAAAGGCGAAGCTAAGACTTATCCACCTCATCGCATGCGAAGAACTCGACCAGATTCACCTCGATCCACTCTTTCCTATTTCTCTCGCGATGGGAATTACTAGCGCGACGACCCGGGCGACCCGATTCGCAGCCGGGTATGATCGCGAATCAGAGGAGCCAAGGGAAAGAGAATCACCTCCATGCGCGAGGAAGCGCGGTTACCCGTTGGAACGACGAGGAATTGAGCCCACGAGAGCGAGAGAGAGAGAGAGAGAGAGAAGGGGGGTTGGCGATTGGCGAGAGTACAGTTCGAAGAGTTCTAGGGGACACGGGCACCCGGTCGCGGCAAATACACGCCAGGCCCAGAATGATGTCACTGTTCTTGATCTTTTTGAGAAATATGGTATGAAATTTTAAAATATAAGGGATTCATGAGGCGATTGCAATGATCATCTCGAATTTAAATTTGGAATGCGAGAGATTTCGTGGTTTATTTGACATCCGTTGTAATTTTCGTAAATTGCGATTCTGTCCATCTATGATGAAGCACGGTTCTGGTTTTACTCTAGAAAGAGACGAAGGGATTATCCCGAAATTTTCGGGTAAAAAATCCAAGGCCGAAGAGTGTATATAACGGAAAGTAAACACATAAATATATTGTTTTCCTATTTCAATTGCTTTTTTTTTGGTCAAAAAAAGAAAATCATATTCGTGGCTGAAAAGCGAAGCGAAAGCCAAAATACTACAAAATGAAGCTAAATCCAAAAAATAAGGAAGAACAACGAAGTACCATCAAAGGTAAGCATACACATGATCCAAAAGAACAGATTTGTTAGAAAAAATAATTAGTGGCCAATCACTAGATCTAGTGTTTTCGTCAATGATGAGCACACATCGAAAATTTTTCTCTAGTAACCATGACATTGCTAGTTGGTGGTGCGTATCTAGGTTCGACTTCCTCTACACCATCGTTGTACGAAAGATAATCAAAATAGGTTGAATAGACATATATCTAACATTTGGAATAGCAATTTTTTTTAGTTTAGTAAGATGCAAGAACTCTTACAAAATTAGAGGTAGAGGATCTATACATGGACATAGCACAAAGATATTGAATCCCTAAAAATATTATTAAACTCTCAAATCTAAATTGGAAGAAAATAACTCCTAAGTCTATAATTAGATTTGGATAGTTCAAACTCTCAAATTTAAAACTAGTTCGAAAAAGCACAACTCTCAAATTTAGACCACGAGAGAGAAACAAGAGGAAAAATACAAGGATAAAAACTCAAAGATAGATGGAAGGGAGGGTGACAGTAGCTCAAACCCTCCTCATAATTGAAGGTTGGAGAAGACAAAGAGAAGAGAGGAAATGACCTTTCGACTTTTTGGAGAGAAAAACTGACCTCCATGTCCGATTGCTCATTCCTTCCACGAATTTTGAAGGATTTCTCAATCTAGAAGTTGGGCTTGGGTTTGGGCTTGGTCTTCGGCTCAGATTCGGACCTTGCTCCTTATGCTTACCCATATATCCCACAATTGTGCCATGTGATCCACGGGCCTTTTGATGCTCATTTCTTCTTTCTGCTAAAGCTTATTTCTCATTCATTTTGAACAAGAACAAAAAGCTAATATGTCAAAAAACGGATGGAGGTGTAAGCGGGCTTATTGGTGAAAGCCCACTCGAATTCACAAGATGAACAAAAAACTTATGGAGCCTAACCTGCTTATTTCAGAAGGATCACTATTAGGAAAACGCAAAACCATGTTATAAGCTCATTGATGTGCGTAAACGTTTGACGGGTTGAGGTGAATCAAACTCATGTATCGAATATGCATAATCTAATTAGAAATTCGCCCACGACGTGATTCTAATTGTGACTCCACGAGAAAATGGAGTACTCTCCGGCTGCTTTTACCACTTGGTGTCAACACTTCTCTTGAATAACTTATTGATTAACAAAGATAAAAAGACGTCCATTGATCAGAAATTGAAAAAAATGTTCCAGAGCTAAATGTTAAGTGCAAAATATGAAGATGCTAAAATACATAAAGTCGAATTTGTATGATATCTAACTCGTCCATATACATAATGAGTAATTTCATACATGATTCAATATTTATTGTATGAACATAATTTCGGATATCAAGGTACCGATATGATTAATTTTAGGATTATTTGGGGGCAATTATCCCAAATTACTTCTCTGTTTGTTTTTCACAGGTCGGACGGCTATCAACTGGGAACTATTCTCAGCTTGTACAAACGACCTAAAATGCAATTGAAATTCTATCTTTCCGGTCATCAAAACTTACGGGTGTGGTCCCCTCGGTTGTTGTTTTACGGTTGCTGATATTTCCACAAACGGATCAGCTCGAATCGATTACGACTTTACTCCTGACTTAACGGCAACAACCATAACGTTGCATACATAAGCTTTCACCTATTAATACTTGATTAGCCCTTTATAACCAATCACTCGTTCAAGTCATTGTCGTCCACCGGAAGTCCAATCGTTAAACATTATTGGGGCACTTTCTTGCTCATTGCTTGGAAGATGGAAGTGAAAAGGACAAGTGTCCTTCCGCGTTAACTACTAAAATCAAGAAAATGACACTCCGTCGTCATTTTTTAAAATTTTCTGATAGAATTTATTTCTTGGCAAGCCGTCCGATAGACTATTGCTAGGAAAAGTATCAAAAAAGATTTTTAAACATATTGGATTTATACTAACTTAGTCATAAACCATTCAATGGTGCCAATTTAGTCCTAGACCTTTTGATTTAGTGTTAATTTAGTCATAAACATTTTAATGATGTCAATTTAGTCATAAATCTTTTGAATCGGTGCCAATTTAGTCTTAAATCTTTTGACGTTATGCCAATTCAGTCATTTCGATTATTTTTTGCCAGATTTTGCTGATGCAGACACTGGTCAACTTATGTGGTACTGTCAATGCTAACGAGAACAATTTTTAATAATTTTCAAAAATTATTATTTTAATGATTTTTTTCTTTCTTCTTTATTTTTTCTCTCCCCTTCCTTTTTTCTTTCTTTAGACGGTGACTAGCCAACAAGCGATGGCTAGGCGAGCTCGCTTTGCCTAGCCAACAAGCGATGGCTAGGCAAGCTAGAGCAAGGTTAAGCCTTAGCAAGGGTTAGCCTCACCCGATTTGGCTTGGTGGAGGGCAAACCTAGCTAGTCCAGCCCTCACCTCGGCCAGGGCGACCTCGCTAAGCATTGCTTGAGCGAAGGTGATGCCACCCTAGCCTTGGCCAGGGCCAGCCTCGCCGAATTTGGTGAGGATTGACCTCGTCGTGGCCTAGGTGAGGGCCAACCTCACTAGGGCTCAATCATTGCCTACCAACTGGCCATTGTCTAGAGGAAGAAAAAAGGAAGAAGAGAGAAAAAAAAAAAAAAAATTGAAAAATTATTAAATTTTGTCTACACGAGCACTAGCAGTGCCACATAAGTTAGCCGACGCTCACGTCAATAAGATCCATCCGAAATTGGCTGGAATGACTAAATTGGCATCAAATAAAAAATTTGGTACTAAATTGGTATAAATTCAAAAGGTGTATGACTAAATTTGTACCATTAAAAGGTTTAGAATTGAATTGGTATCAAGTCAAAAGATTTAATACTAATTTGGTACCATTAAAAGATTTAAAACTGAATTGATAACGATACAATAAATTAAGGACTTTTCTTACATTTTTATAGCTATTGCTCATATCTAATCCCCATTCAAAAAAAAAAAACACACACACACACACACACACACACACAGAAATGAAGAAAATGAAAAAGAGAGAAAAAAATTATTAATAACATGAAAAATTTACCCTTTATTAATTTTTGTTATATGAATGTATCAATTTAAGGCTAGCAGTTGGGATAAAATTCAAGATAGGATATGATTTATCATATCCTACGTTTGGTGCTCGCTCAGGAGATGATAAAATCGGATATAATGGGGATATAGACAGGATAAAATTATCCCATGGGAGATGTGGGATAAATGTGGATAGGATTTCTAATGTCCATAATATAAAAGTTATTTTTCTTGAATAACAAACTTATTAAATTAACAAAATTGAAATTATATTTCAATATAAATAATATTTAAATTCTAATTTAAGAAATTAAAAAAATATTTTAAATTATATATTCAACTTTAATTCTATCTTATAATAAACATTCAATCTATAAATTAAATATTTATATGTATTATATATTTTAGGTATTTTTGTATTTTAGGTATGTTAGTACAGTTTACTATTTGATAAAATTTTATTAAAGAATGATGAAAAGGGAAAAAATAAATAATAATGAAAATAATATAAAAAAGAGGAAAAATAAATTAAGAAATAATGTTACAAGAGATTTTCACAATCTCCGTTTATGAACATTTAGGTTCATATATAATGATATGTCGTTCATATAAAAAAAATGTACATGATATGATGTGAATATATCCGACTTTAATACTGCGATTCACCAAATAATGAAGGAGATATAAAAAAATCTCAGGATTTCATATCACATTCTATCGAGTTCTATCCCGATTAGAAATCCAGACGACCAAACGTTGCCTAAGGCTTTACCTCCGTTTGTTACAAATATATCGATTTGGAGTTTTTTGTGATAATAATTTAATTTAATGAAAATTTACCCCGGATGTACTGTTTTTCGTGGGAAACCAAGCCCAAAAGAGAACCAATGGGGAGAAATCTCAGGTCAGTCTCAAAACGGTCGTCGCACGCATATCAATTTCCAATCCAACGGCCCAAGATCGACCGAAGACTCGCGCAGCTTCTGTTGACTCGACCTGCCTGTCGACATCAAGCCCCGTTGACCCAAGTCTTCGCTGATGTTGCCTCAAAAGTCCACGTCAGTCCTAGTCCAACGGCGAACGATTGGCCGAAACAAATCCAACGGCCAATAGACCCCACTCCCTTTCGGTCTTCTGTAGACCGGACGGGCGGCCCTTCTCTCACGTTCGACTTGACCCAGAGGATCCTCTTCCGTCATGGAATGGGCGGACGCTTCTCACACGTTCAAATCGACCCAACGAGACAGAGACAGAGACAGAGACAGAGTTGGCCTTTTGCAGACACGTTTGTCGGGGGTGTTCTTAGTCCATCATCATCGCCCCTTCCTCTACGTCGATGCCGTCTTCAATGTGGAATCGCGATGGTGCTAGGCAGTTTCTCGAAATGAGACTCGGCACACAAAGTAAAGCAGAAAACTTAAAAGATTGCTGTAGCAGGGCCTGTCTGATCTTTTCCATGTGTTCTGCATGGTTCAATGTGCCAAAACACGGAACACGCGCCCTTTGCCTCTAGACTCGCCAGCTTTGTGTCGCTCGATTAAGTTTTGCACGGTTCGTGTACGCTCGAATGTGGCGTCTAGAACACGTCTCTCTCCAGGATGCGAGTGAAAAACATATCGCGAGTTCGCGGAGTACAGAGGACAGGGTACTCTGTTTCCGGTGTTACCTCTTGATGGTGGCGAGGCCGGTGCTCTGTCAATCTGTGGCATGGCAGCTCACGTATCGCACTGGGTCGATCAAACAATACTTTCTAAACCTGCGGAGGGAAGAAAGAAGACAAAACGATCATGTAACGACTGACATTTATCACATTCGTATATATCTTGTGAACAGTTAGCATTTCACCAAATGCCCCGTTTGGTTCGGCTTTTGGGAAATATACAAATATTTAGGAGTTTTCCGAAATACAAATAGCTTTTGGTGAATTATAATTCTAGCTTGTATTAAGAAACAACTTTGGCCAAAATACTATTTAGTAAAATTTGCATTTGTAAAGGACTTTTATTAAATTAAAAAAATTAAAAAAAATTGTTTTTTTTATGAAGTCTGGCCACCGGACCATCGGATGCTGTCGCCTGAGGTGGGCCGCCCACCTCACGCGAGGCCGCCTGAGGTCGCGCGACCCCAGGCGTCGGCCGCCTAGGGTCGCGCAACCTTAGGCAGCGGTCGCCTGAGGTTGCTTGACCCAAGCGACGGCCGCTTGAGGTCGCGCGACCTCAGGTGGCCGCCTGGGTCACGCGATTCAAATCATCAATCGCCTAGGTCGCGCAACCCAGGCATCGCTTGAGGTCTAGCGACAGTTGCCGGCGCGCACGACCCCTTGGCCGATGATCGTCGGCCTCCGATTGACTTTTCCGTGCGGTGATTTTGGAGAAGATGAACAGTAACTAACTTGCATTCCAAAAATGCAAATTCTCAAAGTACCTCCAAACCTATTTTGGACTAAGGGCCTTTAAAGTCATTTGGAGATGCAATTGTATTTTCCCAAAGTTGAGCAAAAACACGAACCAAAGGCGTTTGCTTTTGGCCAAGAGACTTTAGAGTCCCAAAGCCCATTTCAAATGCCGAACCAATCAGGGCGTCTGTACGCAAACGCAATAGGATTTAGTCATTCGCAACATCTACTCTGCATCTGGTTCTTTCCCTCGCTTCAATGGTACCATCGGCCGGTCGATTGAAGCGAAGATTCAAAGACCATCTCCTTACGGCAATTGGCAGTTGAAAAAGTTAATGCAACCCTAATCACTATGCTTGTTCGAAGAACTTGCCGTGGTTTTCACTCCCTTTCCACAAGCAGAAAAGTCCAGACACAAATACAAACAAAATCTATGAACTCATCAAAAGCAAGTCAATGCAAAAGGTCCATTACGTGCAATATTTTCCACAGAGGTTCTGCTTAAAAGGCCAACCACGCACTAATCATCCAACATGGAAGCTCCAGAGAGCAAATAGCCAAAAAAATATCTGGAATTCCTCATAGACAAATACAGCCTCTCTCTTAATCTAAAACAAGCCCGTCGCCGGAATCCGCTACCATATGGCGCCTGCTGCTGGCGGCAAAACCCGCCTTTTCCTCCTGTCAATACTCTCTCTCTTCGTCCTAGCCCATGCAAGATTGGTTCTTGACCGTTCGGATCTCGATGCCCTCCAAACCATCCAAAAGGACATGGGCATCGACATTCAGCTTCATCTAGCCTCCACCAAACCATGCAACCTACCTGGTGTAATCTGCGAAAGAAGGCTCACAAGCAACAATACCTATGTCCTGAGAATCACAAGACTCGTCTTCAAGTCGCAACAGCTCAAGGGGTCGCTCTCCCCGGCAATCGGACGGCTTTCCGAACTCAAAGAGCTCTCCCTGTCCAACAACAAGCTTGTTGACCAACTACCTTCCCAGATTGTTGACTGTACCAAACTGGAAATTCTGAACCTCAGAAACAACAGGTTTTCAGGAAAAATTCCATCTGAATTGTCATCTCTCAATCGTCTCCGAGTGCTCGATGTTGGCTCAAATAAATTCACTGGGGATTTGAGTTTCCTTAAGTATTTCCCCAACCTGGAAAAACTCACTCTCTCTGATAATCTCTTCACTGGGAAAATTCCAGCTTCCATACGCTCATTCCGGAATCTCCGCTTCTTTGATGTTTCGGGGAACTTGTTTCTTGAAGGTCCAGTGCCATCGCTGAAGAGAGCTGAACCATCCGGTGACAATCTACCGAAACGTTACATTTTTGAAGAGGGTCCCAGCACGAGACCCAGCACGAGACCCAACAGTCCGGCGGTTGCACCAACACCATCAAACGCTTGGAATACTACTCCAGCTCCTTCTCCATCAGAAAACCCACCATCCGATAGTCACAAAGGACGAAGGAAGCTAAGTGGGTGGCTACTAGGGTTCCTAGCTGGAGCAGTTGCTGGAATCGTCTCGGGGTTTGTCTTCTCGCTGCTCTTTAGGCTGACCTTGGCGGCAATCCGAGGGGGACGCAGAGACTACGCACCAGCAATCTTTAGCCCGATGATCAAGAAAGCTGAGGATTTGGCTTTCTTGGAAAGCGAAGAGGGACTGTCATCACTGGAAATCATTGGCAAAGGTGGCTGCGGGGAAGTTTACAAGGCCGAGTTACCTGCGAGCAATGGAAAGATGATTGCTATAAAGAAGATAATTCAACCTCCCAGGGATGCAACAGAGCTAACAGAAGAAGACACCAGAGACTTGGATAGGAAAATGCGCCAAATTCGGTCCGAGATACAGACTGTTGGCCAGATTCGGCATCGCAATTTACTTCCCTTGCTGGCGCACTTGACTCGTCCAGACTGCCACTTACTAGTGTACGAGTTCATGAAGAATGGGAGCTTACAGGATTTACTAGAGAAGGTTTCACAAGGTCAGACAGAGTTGGATTGGGTCGCGAGGCACCGAATTGCGCTGGGAGTGGCAGCCGGGCTCGAATATCTCCATATGAACCACAATCCGAGGATCATCCACCGAGACCTCAAGCCTGCCAATGTCCTTCTAGATGATGACATGGAGGCCCGAATATCCGACTTTGGGCTTGCAAAAGCTATGCCAGATAACGATACTCATGTCACGAGCTCCAATGTCGTAGGGACTTTGGGATATATTGCTCCAGAGTACCATCTGACTTCCAAGTTCACAGAGAAGAGCGATATATACAGCTTCGGTGTTCTGCTTGCCGCCCTGGTCATCGGGAAACTTCCATCGGATGAGTTCTTCCAACGCACCCAAGAAATAAGTCTGGTCAAGTGGTTGAGAAATGTGATGACTGGGGACAATCCTCAACAAGCGATTGACCCAAAGTTGATTGGCAATGGGTTCGAGGAGCAAATGCTGCTGGTTTTAAAGGTTGCCTACTACTGTACACTGGACGAGCCAAAGCAAAGGCCCAACAGTAAGGACGTGCGATGCATGTTATCTCAGATTAAGCACTAAGCCTCTGTCTAGATGTTGTGATTCCAGATGTACCACAATAAGGATATATGACCAGACTAGAAAGGCAGTGCACCTTCAGAAAGATAGTCCTATGAAGCTTAAGATGTGTCGGTCCTATGAAGCTTAAGTCGTGTCCATTTCTATGTTAATGCAATTTCCCTGTATCTTCTTATGCGACTGCTAACTCGTATAACTCTGAAACAAGAAAAGAGAGGCGAAGAGACCTTCCACTTCCTTGCCATGATATTCGCACGCACTTTTCTTGCAAAGCAAATGCAGAACAACACTAGCAATTCAATACGCCTCTAACGTCTAAGATAATCGAGATAAACTGTCAACCCAGAAATCACGCCACTCTGCCAAGATGCGTCGGAACAATTTGCTATAAAAGGATCACACTCCCTGCTTACCGACCTTAGTGCTCACCCAACAGTGAGATTATCCACGCATTCCTTATCACATAAGCCCCTTCTATCGTCTCTAGGATGGAGATGGAACAGCGTATACGCAGGCAGAAGCTGTGATTTGGACAGAGGCGGGTCTGCCAATCCACAGAAAGGCTAGTAGACTTGACATTCCACCCTAAATTTCGCCTTTCTTTGTTTTCTTATCAGTAGCTCAGGATTCCGCGTCGGTATTGCATAGGTATATAATAATTCGATAGTAGATTCAATAGAACATCTTACTGCAAAAGCGGACCAAGAACTTCATTCAGAGAACCCACAACAGTCACAATTATGGACAACAACAGGAAAAAGGAAAAAAAAAAAAAAAGAAACCCAAAATGCACCGAACGCTGCCGCATCGGATTTTCACCGAATTCAAATTCCAAACTACGACTTGGCCTTTCGCCGGAGGCGCTTCCTGAGCTTCTTATACTTGTGCTTGTTCATCTTCCTCTTCCTCTTCTTCTTCACGCTATCCGCCCACACGCGCCCAGCGTCGTCGCCCTCCGGGAGCTCCGCACCGCCGAGAGCGGCCGAAGGGAAGGGACCGGGGTTTCCACAAAACCCGAATGGGAAAACCGGGCGAAACCACGAAATCTGCGAGCTTTCCGCGTCTCCGCCGATGCCCTCACCCGGAGAGCGCGGCGAATCGCGCGAGCGCCCCGGCCTCGATGAGCCGCCGAGCACGGTCTGGCGAGGAGCGAGGGCGGGCGCGGGAAGCGGCCGCGGAGTTAACCTGGAATGTCCGAACAGTTTGAGAGAAGAGGGCGCGGCCTTGGCGAGCTTTTGAATTAGAGTGGACATGCCCGAGTAATTCCGAAAGGAAAGAAGAAGAAAAAGGCGGAAGCGAGCGGGCTTGAAGAAGAAGAAGAAGGCAAAAAGGAAGCGCAGATCTTACGTCATTTATGGCACCGGAGCGACGTCATTCTTAGGTTGCAAAAAGGAATGCCCCCATGCAGGATCGAACTACAGACCTTCAGTTTACAAGACTGACGCTCTACCACTGAGCTATAGGGGCTAAGTTGGCTTTCATAAAATTTTTTTTTATAATAATCTTAATACACCACTTAAAATCCACCATATAACAGGTGTCCTCCCCATTTCGCCCCGGTTCTGCAAAAGCGGGAAATTTGCGAACCACCCCCCCTGGTTCTTGGGCATTGCGTTGAATCAATCTGCTTTGCTTACGATGGAGGAAGACCCGACCTTCGATCCTGTAAAATTTCCCCTTTCTCATATCATTCGTCTCCGTTGCGTGTTCGATTCTCGCATTTTGTGATTTGTGGATTTCTCTTGTTTCGTTCAGGATTTGATCCAATCGATTTTCAAGACCGTGTGGACGAGGATGGCCCTTGGTTCGACCATCTCTCCGCTTCTGTACTCGTTAATTTTCCTTCTTCTTTTTTTTTTCCGGGCCATCATCGGCTTTTTTGACTCGGAATGCTCGTTGTTGCAGAGCGCGAGAGAAATGAAGCCGCCGATGCGATGGACAATGAGGTAACCGTCGCGCATTCATCGTTCTTCTCCTCTTATTATAATGTTATATCGCAAGAAAAGGCTTATCGTGAACGAAGGCGATTGCGAGCTTTCGTTTCCAAACTTTTTTTTCCTACTTTTTCGTGGGCATCGTTTGCTTTCGATGGTTGAATTCGAGAGATGATCGCAATTGATTCGAAGCTGATGGGACTTTGACAAGTTTTGAACCGATTTCTCCAGAACCCAGTTTTGGTACCCGCCTAATGATTTGGAGGCATGTGACGTGAAATTAGAGATGCTGTCACTGTGGAATGAAAAAAATTGGCCTACTCCTTCCGCTGAGTCGGATATTTGCCGCAAAAATTGGAATGGGACCGAATGAAAATTTTCCCTTTCAGAAGAATGAAGCGGTTTTCGCTGTAGTTCCTTGGATTTGGTAGCATGAGCTGTGTTGTCTATGTTCATTTATGGTCTCTAACTGTATATGAATGCTGCAGGGTGGACCTGCGAATGCGACATCCAAGAAGAATCGACCGACTTCTGGTACTCATAGTCATTGGGCGTTACGGTTTTAAGAAATAGGATCGTGTACAGTTTATTTATGGAAAAAGAAACCACTTTCAAATAGTTTTTCATTAAGACTTGGCGGTCTTCTTTGATGTAGCTAATGCTAATGCATTGAAGCTGAGCTGCGAACTCTTGCGGCTCTTCATTACTGGTTCGTCCTTGCCAAAATTTGTTTTTTGCGTCCTTGATGGTATAGTAAGAAGCCTCATGTACTTCACATTGATGCAGAGGCTGTGCAAAGGGCTGCTGCTATCGCTGAGGCGGAGGGTATGACAAAGGTTGAAGCAACTCACTTGGAGAGGATTCTTCCCCAGTTACTTCTGGACTTTTAAAACGGTCCTTCCTGATATAGCTTTGACACTGAAAAATCAGATTTTGATGAGAATTTTAGCATGTTTTTCATTAATCAGATGATAATTGGTTCATGCAAAAACAAGTACTTCATAGGTAGAACCTAATTACTATACTCCCTTCTCCAAATTGATAAATTTTTGTTTCAACCTCCATGCTCCATGTGAAATAGCGAGGATGCAAAGTTTCAAGGAATCTTATGTCGGATTTCAGTTTTATCTCAATCAGGATTTGTAAATGAAATCTTCCTTTGAAGATTACGTAAAAGTACATCATGTTTTATTCTGTATGAGGTCAAGACATACTTTTTATGAACCTATTTTCTCTCCTTCCTTCTGGCTCTATCTGATGTTATACCAAAAGATCTTGTAGACCTCCATCTGAATTTGATCTTTGAAGATTATATTAGATAGTTCACGCTTAAAGTTGGCTGCATTGTGATACCATCATCAGTAGTTCATAGTGATGAAGGCAACAGACATGATGCTGCAATGCTTTACATCTGTGAGTCAGTGATTACGTTGTTATGCTCTTTATAAAATATCTAACTGGAGAAACCGAAGTATCAAACTCAAAACTTGATTTTTGAATACAATGCTGGGTCGACTAGGACCAGATATGGCGGAGATTCTCCAAAAAACGAAAATTAGCTAATTTCTAGAATGTATTGCCATTTGCTGTCTGACTGATGTTTGCGGTGTCTCAAATTGGCACTAATTGTTGATGTTCCAATACCTGCGAAAGGGGTACAATCTTCTAGGTGACTCTTTTTGTTGCTGGTAACAATATTGTAGGTTACTGAAAACAAAGATATGTGAACGGTACGTAGAATTTTTTCTGCATTTTGTAGTAGCCAAACCAGAGTTTAGGTTGCCTTCGTGTTTTCTAGGTGTCACTGAGTTTTTTCTATTCAAGTTTGTGTAGAGCATTGCTGTAAGCCCCCCTGACTCAAGAAACGACACTATTCTCAATTTTAGAGAAAAGATCCTAGGAATGACAAGCTTCTTGATAAGTTTTTGGAAGTTTACCTGGTTTTACGGATCTTCAGAAGTTTGAACACGACAGGGGAACTCTAAACTTCTATAATGCGAATTCTGGTAGATGTCAGCTGATTAGACATTCTTTTTTGGAAGCTCTAGTCTGGCGCCTATACTAAGGCAATTTCATATGGTGCTCTTCCTTGAGTTAAGACAGAGTTTTAAGCAATATGTCTCACACTTTGCTCTTCTGTTGATGATTGATCGAGTCTTGACTAAGGATTACATGAAATAGGAGCATTCGCTAGAGACGATTAGCTTGAGTTAAATACTCTATCTACTAGTAAAGAGATTCTCTGACAGATTGTTTGGCTATTTGAGTAGGCTTCTCATCTTCCCTGTAAGTTGTTCAGGATAGAGATTATATTCTCCACACCAGGTGCATTATTGGCTAACCTAGACTACATACCTTGGATACCTGAAACTACAGTACTTGTCCTTCATATGTAGTCTTAGACAAGACATTTTCCATTTGTTATTACCCGGAGTGATTAGTTTAGTGAATTCTCTATTAACTTTAGGGTCGGGCATTAGAACCGGATCGAACCAGTTGGTTCTGGGCAGTTCCTAGTTCCTAAAATTTGGAATTTGTGATAATCAGATGGGTTCCCAATTCCAGGTGTGGACTAGACTCATTTATCTCCTTTCTTTTCTTTTCTTTTACAATGCTTATTATTAGAAAAAATGTCTTAAAAGTTTTAGTCAAAATTGAAAGAAATAGAGAAAACTCTAATAGCCTATCCGTGGAAGATCTTGTGAAAACCCTAACAGCCTGACCGCTTGACCTCTCAGTCTGAGGTCTCCCTCTCGCCTAAGTCGCCTCCCTCAGTCCCTCTCGCTCAACGCTTGCCTCTTGCGATCTCATCTCAAGTCTTGACTCTCGCCTCCTCTCTTGCTCTTGCCTCTTCTCACAAGTTCAAGAGCCAATCGTGAGTCACAATTTGTGACGACAATTACATCTCATCAAGGTAAATACTCATTTTGCCATTCTTCGTACAAAGAATAAACTAAGAATTGTCATGAATCTGTGTCTAGTATATGTGATTGCTGGGATCTTCTCTATGAGTTTCGCCCTGGTAAACCTCACTTTGATCTCACCTCTAGACCATGTGCGGCTTGATTACATTACTTTGAGGCTTTCGTTGTTCCTCTCATACCTAAACTGGGAATCTCTGGTCATGAAACCATATGTTGAAACCATCACCGTCGATTCCTAGACCGACCTAGGAAGGAGATTGATCAATCTGGCTCTAGGAGCAAGTGGGGCCAGTTCCTGGTTACACAAATGCGAAACTGACCTTTCTGGTTTGGTTTCTGGTTTCAAAGTAAGAATCAGCCCACGTTGAAATCAATTATCCTTAATTAACGTCAGGGTCTTTCATCAGAATGATGGGATGCGTTTCCCTCGTGTGTTGATTTGGCTGTGTTAAACGATCATGGAATGAATGCAGGGGCATAGACTGAAGGGTAGGTCCTGCATAGACTGAAGGGTAGGTGTCAGATAGCAGTAACATGATGACAGTGGAAGTCACGAAACGATTGGTGGATTGATAATATGGGGAATATTTGGGGACAAGTAAATGGTCATCAAACTGCATTAAAAACATTATCTACTGGTCGAACGCTGTCAATATGAAAGATAGGAAGCAATTCAAATCCTCGAATCGATGCTTGTCTTGTCACATCTTTCCAAAAAGTTCACCTCGTGTATCTTTCACGAGCATGTCGTCCTTTCCATGTGAACGTTTTGTACAATAATTTCTCCAACTCTGAGGTACAGATTCTCATATCTGTTTACCTATTCGTTGCCTTCTGTCCAACTATCACGGTATAAATAACCTGCCAAAAAAGATGGGTAACACTCAAATTAAGAGCAGTCTATGTAGACAAAACTTTCCGGCTCCGTGAAACATAAAAAAACTGAGTCACTTTGGGATGCACTTAGGCTCTTTTGATCCTTTGAAGTATGATTAACATGACATACTATAAACAAGTATTTTCCCGTTTTGGTAACGCGAAGTTTAAGATATCTTTATCATAGGACGGCTAAAGAACTATTTCAAGCCCTTCATACTGCACAAACAAAAGAGTTGAAATGCTCGATGAGACAATTGCTTTTGTTAAGGGAAAATGACCTGCGAACCTGTGGAGAACAATGCACATGCGCCCACTTTTGTGGATATGTAGAGGTTAGTCTAAGAAGGCTGAGCCGACAGAGGACCTGATTAGCTGAGTTTGTCATTTGTCCATGCCAATTCTCCTAAGGAAGCAAAACCCTTTTTGATAATCTTAGTGACAATCAATTGGGGTATCGTAATGCGCGCAACAAAACGTTATTTAAATAGCACATCTAGACTTTAGTGCCCAGCTTTTCAATGGCAAGAAAAGAATAAATAGGAGGATCATTGTTGATCACGTGGGAGATGCACTGAAGAATGAAAATCAGTCGTAAGAACGTAGCAGAGCTAATGCTATTGGTTGATTCGTGTCGCTCCAGCATCAAAAGCTGCGATCTTGTGTACCTTCCCGCATCGCCATCACATCACATTATGACTCAAGGAATAAAAACGAGTGGGGCAGGTGGTGTTTCATTGCGGAGCAAATCAATGTCCGGCCAGAAGGAAAGCGCACGTTCAGTAAGTTATGTTGCGTCTTATTATTGTATGATAAAATAATGGAAATGTAAAGCGCATGTATGGCTGAAGAATTTTTTGAAAAAAATCCATAATTTATTACATTAAAATCAATTCAATCATTACTTTTTAATTAAAGTAATTTAATCCTAAAAACTTTTTATTTTTGCGATAAGTGAGTTACTCTAACCAATTATGATTAAAAATCACTGACATGAACATGGATCATCTTACATGATATAATTGATTTCGACGTGAACAAAATTAATAAATTTTTAAATATTTTTCTGATTTTTTAAAAAGATTTCTCCTTGTTTTTTGTTGTTGTTGTGGTTGATGAGGATCGTGGCCTACCCAGGCCATCATCGACTGCCAAATCCTTGCTTAGCAGAGGGTCCCCCAGCCGATGGTGAGGGCATGGCAGCTCGTACCCGTTCGCTAGCCACAATGAAAAGAAAATAGTAAAGAAAAGAAATAATATTAAAATTTTATTAAAATTATAAATATCAGTGTCGGCCGTACCATGTAAAATAGCTGGTATTCATATTAGCGATTTTCGGCCAAAATTAGCTTAGATGGATTCAATTGACACAAATGCAAAATGTTTAAGAATAAATTGATTCAATTGAAAAGTTTATGAATGAATTTATACCAATGCAATAAATCTATGATTTTTTATGTACTTTTCCCTATATAACTTGAGCCGAGAAGATTTGGATGCCCCATGTTATCAAAAATAAAATAAAATGTGTATGTGTTTTCATACGGTTTGATCATATGGGCTAACTTCTTGAGATATCACAAGCTAAAATTGATGTAACCTCGTTGTATTAGCTGCGAGGAAAGTACACACAGCCTGCCGAAATGGCTCGGCATTGACTTATTACATCTGCACCTTGATTCGATTACTAGGATATATTACATCAAATGATAGAATAAGTATACGATCCATGCTTGTTTGTGACTCGACTTTCAGAAACATCGAAAGAAAATAAGAAGGCAGCGTGGCGCGACGCTTGCAAAAGATGATGATTAAGCAATCAGCAATCTGACTCTGAGGTGCTCATTAAGCAGAAATCTCCCATAGCTTAATCTCTCCATCGAGACTTCCGCTGCAAACTGTGATCGCATCCTTCTCATCATTCTCAGAAGCATCATCCGTTGAAGTCGAAACTCTCACCAGCGACTTCACCGGCCTCTCATGCTTTCCCATCATTCCCACGCAACGATACCCACCACTCTCCTCGCCTCGTCGCCAGACCCTCACCGTCTGATCGCTCGATCCGCTGAGCAACATGTCATTGCCGACGATGGTCAAGCACAATATGGCCCCCCCATGACCCCACAGCGCCTCCAGAAATTCCATCCGATCACAGCCATCATCTCTTCGCCACACCCCAATGGAACGGTCGGAGCCCCCCGAGAACAAGACAAGTCCGTCGTCGCCAGTGTCTTTCAGTGCAAGCGCGTTGACACTGGATTTGTGCCTCTCCAACACATGCATCAACCTGTGCCTCCTCTCTTTCTCCTCCTTCTCCCATACCCTAATTGCTCCATCGGCCGATGCCGTGTAAACCGTCCCATCATCGGAAACCACCACAGCATTGACGGCATCGTCGTGTGCTTTATTCACGGACTCCAAGCACTTGTTCTCGCACGCGTCCCACACTTTCAAGCTCTTGTCCCATGAGACTGAATACATCAAACCCTCGTTGACAGCCAGACAAGAGACGGTGTCGCTATGCTCGATCCAGAGCCGCTTCTTGTGGCGCCTCACATGAACGTAGTTCTTGGGCAAGATAAAACGCATCAAACGGTCTTTGAGGGTTGGCAGCGAAGACAGGAGGCGGTGTCCTCTCGATGGCGCCCCCATGATTTGCCATACACGGATCTTGCGATCTTGGTGGGCAGTAAAGACTTTGGAGCCGGAGAAGGCGATGGATTTGATGGAGCCAGAGGAGGGTTTGGCAGCGTTAAAGGAGTCGACATGGACTCGAGTCGATAAGTCGAAGACGTGGACTTGGTTGAAGGCGGCAGCATAGAGGAGGTTGCCGTTGGCCGCGAGGCAGCTGAGGTGGGGCGTTAGGGTTTTGAAGGAGGTGAGGCATTGGTGGTTCAGTGTCATTTGGTTTTGCTGCATTTTGGTGGTGATATTAGAGAGACAGACAGACAGACAGACAGACAGACACGGAGAGAGAGAGAGAGAGAGAGAGAGAGAGATGTTGCCAATGGGAGTTGGTGCTTGAGGTCGGACTATATAAGGGCAAGTTTTTTTCTGAAATCTTTATGTCTTGTCTTTGCCGCGAGACTCGCAGGAAATTCTCCAGCAACTGTGGGAGCTCAACAGACTCTAGGAGACAAGACAAAATCAATTTCTAAGATAATTTTTGAAAATTACTGGAGACAGAAACATACATAATATATCTTGAAAAAAATAGTGTCACATATATTTCTTATGGGATGTTCGATTATGTCTCACTTATTAGAAGTGAGTATGGTTCCAAGATAGAAACTAGAACCAAAGAATCAAATCGGTAGAAACTTATTAGGTTCTAGGTTTCAAGGCTCAAAAATTGGAGAACCTGTTTTGACAAGGTGAAACTTGGAATCTAAACTTAAAATAAGTTTTTGTGCTTTTTTCTATATCTTCACACAACCCTACGATGTTCTGTGACGTCCAATGATGAGTGTATGATATGAAACCACTAATCTGAACTTTCATTTTATGATTGAGACTTTTATTTTGTTAATATTTCATTTTTTTTCATGTGTCTAAATATAAATTATGGTCGGCAGATTAACAATAAGTTGTGGTCATTAAAGGTGATAATTCGTTATAATCGCTCAATTAATAATATATATAAAATTTGGAACCGGCCCTATAACCTATGACAGGGTAGGTTGCAAGATCCAAAAATTAAAGAATCTGTTTCAATGGGTAAGTTCTAGATTCCAAGTACAACATATACGAAATCCGGAATCACTCACCTCTAATTACAATCTACCATATCACTTAGTATTCAATTTTACAAAATTGTGTTAATAATCTCATATTAGTAGCAATTTTAAACGTGAGCAGTATATTATCGTAGCTACGGTGGCTATCACAGAGAGAGAGAGAGAGAGAGAGAGGAGCTTTCCCAATAGGGTTGCTTGCAATGCTTGAAGAGAGGAAGAGGGAAAGAAAAAGGGAATAAATTCCCAAATAAACTCAGTCCTCCAAAATCAAGAACAAAACATACACAACTATAAACCTATTTCTATAGCTTGGGAAATTCTTTTTTTTTTTTACAGAATTTTCTGCATATAAATATCCGTGAGTCAATGCATCGTTTATTGCGCCTCCATAAAATCAAGAACATCTTTCTTTAGAGGATAACAAAACGAAAAGAGTTTTCTATTACTGGTATATTTACGGATAAGCTGGCGAATGTCAAAAAAAAAAAAAAACTATTAGTAAAAAAATTATCGATTGTCCAGTTTCTCGACAACCTGTTGGTAACTTGTTGACACTTTTTATAAAATTACCAACTATTTTTAACAATTTGCAAATCAATAAATTTTCTTATTTCAAGTAATCCTTGTTTGCCTTTCTAATCAATGTCTTAAATTAACAACTCTTATATAAATACCTATTTTAATTTGAGTGACTTAACAATATTTTATGATTAATATATCAATTAGGTTTTAATTATCAATTCTCCTTTGAGTTACTTACCAACTTTTTTATGATTAAGCGATTAACTAAGTTACCGTTACCAACTCATGAGTTAGTTACTTATAATTATATAACGAAATGATGACACATAAATATTTGAATCTTTGTCTGTTTTACAATAAGACCAAAACTTTTTTTTTTTTAATTCAATTAAGTGCTTCGACTTCCCAAATTTAGCTTAATGGGAGGTCTTCGTTTAAACAAATTACCATGTCGGTTTGCTGACAGGGCCAGCTCATTTAGCAAAAGTTAAGCTCGGTTCTTTGAAGTGGTTGGATTGCTAAGCAAAAATTATGTCGTCTTTATATAAGTGTGGGGTGATGATGAGAGAGATGACGCTTTTTGTAGTTTAATATCTTTCCGTTGATGTGGCATCATTTGAAGAAGCCATATTAAATGCCAATATGAATAGTCAACTTTTGACACTTTCGGTTCATGATTTAAAATGGAGGTCTCACTTTGAACCACGTTTGAAGTCGAGGTATTTGATTGAATAAAATAAAGTTTGGATACTCGATCAAAAAAATGGAAAAGTTTCTGATATTTGTGTTGTCGTTACGTTTTTCTAAAATTACCAATGCTTATTTACTTTATTTATTAGCGGATTAAATTTACAATGTATTATATGAAATTACCGATCTTTATTTGTGATTTACCAACTTTTTTTTTATGAAATTACCGTACTGACATTTATTTGGTTTGCTTTAAATTGCCAACTTCTCATATTTCTTTTAAAAAAAAACAGAAAAAAAGAAAGAAAGATTCTCTTACTTCTTGCCAACTTTCGTTTGCCTTTCTTGATAACATCTTAAATTTACCAAAGTATTATATGAAATCACTAAACTTTACTTGAGTAATTTACCAACTTTTTTTCCCCGATTAAATAACCCAATAGAATTTTAAGTTGAAAAAAGACTAATAGCCACTTGGTAACTCAAAACTAGTTCATCACTTAATCAAAGAAAAAAGTTGGTAAATAACTTAAACTAGTGCTAGTATTTCACATAAGAATTGGAAAATTTGTGGCACAATCAAGAAAGGTAAATAAAATATTGGTAAACAATAAGAAAAGTTGGCAGCTAAGAAAAACTAGTTAGTACTTAAGTGAATAAAAGATGGCAATTCACTCTAACTGATATTTGCCATTTCTAAAAGAAATTGGTTAATTTAAAGTAAGGTTTATAAATGATAAAAAAAATTGACATGGTCGGCATTAACGTGAACATTTTTAATAAGTTTTTGAATTTTTTATAATTTGTTTCTTTCTTCTTTTCTTCATTTTGACAAGCAAGCCCTCGCAGCCACGGGCAATGGTGTGAAGTCTCTTGCCAGAACTGAGCGAGGGCCGCCTCGCCAACAAACCGGTGAGAATGCAAAGGCCCTAGGCAAGGCGGCCCTCACTAGCCAAAATGAAGGAAAAAAAGAAAGGAAAAGAATAATAATAAAAATGAAAAAATGAAAAATTTAAAAAAAAAATTCAAGAATTATAAAAAGGGAAAATGTCGCAAATAGTCCCTGGACTTCTACTTAACGTGCAATCTCGTCACTAAGCTTTCGATTTGCTTAATTTGGTCCCTGAACTATCGATAAATGTCCGATCTAATCCCTGACTATTTGAAAATTGATCAATTTCATCCTTCCGTTAGTTAAAGTTAACGGAATTGGGCATTTTGGTCTTTTTCTCTTATTCTTTTTTTCTTTTTCTTCTCGCTTCCCTCCGCCGGTCATGGTGGAGCCGGTGGAGGGAAGCCGGCGTCCGTCGAGGGTCGATGATTGCCATTTTCTTGAACCATTTCAAAATTTCATACTCCCTTCAAGGCCCAGCAAGTTTGTAGTGTCTCCACTACCAGTCTCCTAGTTTGCGCCAACCGTTGGGCCGACCACGAATTAATATTCCGAAATTTGGTAAGTTAGTTAAACAATTGCTAATTTTGCAAATCAAAAAGAAACATCGTACAATAAAAGTATCAGTACGTTACCGACAAGTTATTTAAGAAAAAAAAAAGTCACACGTCATTTCCTTACCGGCGCGAGAGCCAAAATATATAGGCACCAAAAAAAAAAAAATGCAATCATTTTTTATGGGGGAAAGGACGGATACAATTATGCTCAATTGAGTGGGAATCTCAAAATGCATAACGTGGCGCCACGCAGTGCAGTGCGGTTCGCACTTTTCATATGTTGTTGATGTTGTCGGACGATGATTGATCAGGAACCAATGGACAATCGGTATACTGCAAAGACACGTAATTGTAACCCAGATCGAACCCGACGTTGACGTCCCTCTGCTGGATCACCCCGAGGATAGAGACGGAGTCGCCGGACAGGATCGTCAGGCAATTGTGCCCCTGACCGACCGTCTCCCATGTGTTCTTCTGCGATATCTCGAACGCCAGCCCCTTGAACATGATCGTTATGGCCGGCGCGCCCGACACGTCCGCGTAGCACAGATAGTCGAACTCGTCCTTCAACGGGTCCCTGCCGAGCTTGTCCTTCATGTACTTGCTCACCGCGCCAGCCACCGCCTTGTAGGCGGTAGAGTCGAGGATCATGTGGGTCGCTCCGGTGTCGATAATGAATCCCCTCGACCCATCTTCGGCAGTCTCGAAAATCCACTTCGGTATATTCAACGGCTCCCCTACAATATTAAGAAAAGACATTTCAGGAATTAATTTGGTTTGGTCTCAACTACACTTGTCACAATGAGTCTTAAATCCACGTAAATAGATCATATATAGGCCACTCAATTTCGAAGAGTCTACTTTAAATGAGTTTTAAATTTAAAAAATGAGATAAGTGAATTTTAAATAGGTTGAGTTTAAAATCCATTTTCAACGCACTAAACTCACCCACACTTTCTCTTTCTCTTGAGCGAGGTTCGAGTTTGCTACCTGTTGCCATGGTTGGCGATCGGCCGAGGGACAAGGAAAAAGGAAAAATAAAAATAATTAAAAATTTAATTTTTTAATTTAAATTTACAAAAATAAAAAAAAAAAAAAATCGATTTTTAAAATAAAAATAAAATATATTAAAAGGAATGCATGGAGAAAAATCAAATTAGATTTTTCAATTTATAATGTATTTTTAAATTTCAAGTAAATACTGACAAATATTGTTATTTTTCTAGACAATAACTTCCTAAAAAATATTTTGCAAACAAAACGTAGCCTTAATATTCAAAAAAATTTACAAAAATTGTCCACTAGATTTCTATTGAATGAAAGTGTCTTTTTTAAATAATAAGCAACAAGCTTTCCTAGATTTGAAAGTATTTTAGCACTATAATCTTTAAAAAAAAATCATAAGAATAAGTTTTCCTAAATTTGGTTAAATATGAAAGTTTTTTTTGTAATATGGTGTGTCGGGTAAGGTTGAGTCGTGTATGGGTCAAAAAATTTACATTACATATAAATAAGTAATAAACGGATTAAATGGTGAATTTAGGTCAAATAATTTATGATCCGACTCACCCGTTTAACAGGTTTAGTATCGAAATATTACCAAATTCAAACGATAATAGATCTATTCAATTCAATTCATCGTAGCCCATCATTCGAACGAACCGAATCAAAAGCTCAGCACCTGCAACGCTGATATCCTCCACCTCCACATTGTATTGCAGATTCTTCTGTATCAAGAGCGGGGTCGAGTTCTCCTTCGGAACCACGGCCAAGATCCCAAACCTCACCATGCTGTGGCCGATGGCGAGTGTTGGTGTTGCTCGAGATGCAGTAGGAGAACCTGCCTTCCCCGATCTGGCTCACCAGAGAGATAGGCTCCCGGTCCATGCCCGCCAAACCGGCCGGGCTCGGATTATCCCATCGGCCCCAACTTTCCCGCCCGCACCCGAAGACCATGCGGGAGAAAGTCCTCTGCCCGCCCTCGTTTAGGAACGTCATCGTTTCCAGCGCCGCTATCTGTTTTATAGAACACCATTTCCGGAATACGGCTCGCGAGGAAATAATCGGAAACTAGACATACGTTCAGACAACAAAAGCATACGTACCCCAAGGGACGCCGTGCCGTCCACATACGCAGACTGGTATTCGCAATCGAGGATTGCATTCGCCCTACATCCAAGGCCGTGTACCAACTCGCATTCTTTCGAGTCGCAGTAGACTCGACCGTAAGTACTAGAATTCTTCGGGTCGTACAGGGGCGTGGTCTGGTTGTAGAACTCCCCGTGTCCGGCACCCAGTAGGTCTCCAACGGCGGCGTTCCGATGCTGAATTTCAACACGTACTCGGTGGTCGGTCCGAAGGGGTAGATGGGGGCCTTGACTAGGGAACGAGAGAAGTCGCTACCGCCGCCGCCGTTGTACACCGCCGATGGCCGGAAGCTCGCCCTTTGTGCAAAGTACTGGCTCCGGGCTTTAGCTGCCCGGACAGCCTCGCGCCGGATGCTTGCGGGCGAGGCGTTGGGGTTGTAGAATGGAGATTCGGGGGAGCTACGGTGGATGAGGGCCGACACGAACCCTTTGTCTTCTTTGGATGTGATGGAGGAGGGAAGATTGAAGATTAATGCGAGAAATAGCGCGATTGTGATCATGCGTGACATTGTGTTCTTCTCCATCTTCATTGAAAAAATAACGAGATTGGCACATTTCTTCTTATCCGTCGCAGGTATTAGTAGAAAAATAATGTATGAAATTTCATCTCACTCTTAATCAATTCATCGTGTCATGAATAAATTCAGCTTTCTCCTTTGGACGAGCGTATTTTAGGTAGACATCGTTTATTTTCCCATCCTGCTGTATATTCCCATCCTGACAAACCATTGTTTAGTCATTAATCGATTCGTGCAGTCTTGGTTGATTTTGTACATCAATGCTTTAACGTTGCACGTGTATCCCCTCGAGGCAGGGATAAAGCATGTCCGGAAATTTTCCATTTTCTGCAGTCCGATGATGACGGGCCATTGTCTTGAAGCCCGACATCTTAGCAATGTCTCTCCTTGTTTGGGCCTACCTGTTGGGTCGTCCATGAGACAAAGCAAGTTGAAGAGGTTGTGCGATTCATCGTTCGGAATGGTTCCTCCTGCATGCTGAAGATCGCTCGATCCTCCAAGAGCCAACCCAGATGATTCTTCATTGTCATCCTCCAAAAGCAATATATATGTTGACAACGCCACGCTGATAGAAAATTAAGGCTGTTCAGTAAAGTTGTGGAAACAAGAACTTGCGTTTGGTTTGGCTTTAGAGGAAAGTCTTAGAAAAATGCAAACGAATTTAGCAAAAAGAAAATTTTCAAAATGCAAATATTGTTTAATAAAGGGTAATTTAGAAAAAAGCAACATATTGGAAAGCAACTCTAATTTAAATACTGTTTGTAAAAAGTTACACTTTGTAAAAAACTTTTGTTAGTTAAAAAAAAAAAAAAAAAACTCAAACATTTTTGTCAAGGCTCAGACAATCAGTGGACAAATGGTGAGCTAGATCTGGCTACCAATAGCCTCGCCTGAGGTTGTGCAATCTAGGCAAGGTGGCTTGAGGTCTCGTGACATCACGTCTAGGCTCACGCAACGCCCTAGGCGATGGTCGCCAGCCTCCGTCTAGCTTCTCGATGCAAAATGTAGGGAAGATGAACAGTGCAAGAGTCCAATAAAATTCAAGACTTGCATTATGAAAATTCAACATTCCAAAGTATCCCAAAACTTGCTTTGAGCTAAAATCCTTTGGAAATACAATTGTGATTTCCCAAAACTTTTTAAAAATTGCCAAACGCTATTTATAAAAGAGTCTTTGAGGCCCCAAATGGCTTTGATAAAGTTGAATCAAACGCACCCAAGTTTGATGCTATCCACTAAGATATCTTCATCGTCAACATGTCGGGCAGTGTAATGAATTTGCAGATTATTCTCCAGCTTCGCAACTCAATCCTAAATTTTTTTTTCCCAGCCGGGCGCTCACCAATGGCACAGCGTTTGTCACTTATGACAACCGGTGTCCATTCATACGGTTCAACCCCAAGGCATTTGAGAACATACGTATAGGCGATAGTCCAGTGGCGCCTCACCAAATGAGGATGGTCACTGGAGTTGCCTTATCTAGGGTTTACAGGAGGTGGAAGGGGGAAAGAGGAGCCACCAAAATTCAAAAATCGACCCCATCACTCGATTATTCCATTTTCGAAAATGTGGGGAAGGGAATCGAAAGCGAAAGACTTCATTTTCCAGGAATTCTGGGGGCACACGTCTCGGAAAGGAGGGGAGGAAACCGGGGATGGACTCATTAGGACAGGGGCACGAGGGGGGGGGGGTGTGGGGGGCGCAGGAACTATCGAGGCAGCTGTCTCGGACATCTGCAACACGCCTCTCAATATTCTCTTTACTTGGATCGCTTCGTGCTGGCTGTGGGGGCCGTTCTCTCACGAATCATCCCCATCAAAACGGGTCGTGGGGACCGATGTGAATGGCACGGTGCGCGCATGTGGACGAGCTCGGTTTCATATACCGCAGCCCGATTCCAAAGGATTCTTCTCTTTTCCCAGAAGGGCCATTATCGTATTCGTTTCTTATTCTATTGCGCGGCCCGGTTGGATCTCTCTCGTTGTCCTCGCTCGGAGCAATGCGTGATCTGCAAATTTGCAAATCCCCAAGAATTATCTACTGCTTCTTCCACTCCATTCGCTCCCGTTTTTCTCGGTTCGAGATGGGTAGGTGTCGGCTTATGCGTACCTCACGGGTCGAGGTGATCCCGAAACCCGCGTTTATTCGGATGTGGCTTGGCGCAGCATGCATGTTTGGAGAATAATTATCCAGGGTATCGCTAGCTAGGTGCTCCATTAACTACTGTGTTAGGTAATAGTGGGGTGAAAGGATAATGTAACAAGGTCTTGCGCTAGTCTAATAGTCTATAGATGGAACAGCATCAACGCTACCAGATCTTGTGTTAGTTAACAGTTGCCATTATTCTTCTTACATGACATTTTCTTGAATCGACTCTAGAAATAGCCGGCTTAATGAATGATAGGGTTTTGTGGGTGAGAACCATCACGTCAGAGAAAGCTGCAGCCCCTGATCTTTATTAAATCAGGGCTGAATGGTTCAAAGTGGCCGCTCGTCTTTAACATCACTTTCTTTCTCTTTCATACTATTTATGCCGAAATCGCGATCTTAGTGCATAAGATTGATTAATCACTAAACTTGTCTTAACTGCGCTTAATCAAGGAAAAAGGAAAGAAAAATCAGTTAGACTTGGAAGGACCTATGAATCAGGCCATGATGAGCAAACTGTACATGTTTTTGAGAGCCAGACCAAAGCTTTGGATGCTTTGGAATTCATCTGGGGATGACAGAGGGACATGCTTAGGGCAAATGAGCTGTAAGAGAGAAGATTATGAGAACCCAATGATGTCAGGTTACTATTGAGATTAGATTAAAAGAAACAGAAAAGATTACTACAATTTGGGTTGGGACTTAGAAGAAGACAGAAAAGCATTGCATATAAGAATAGGAGAAATACAGAAGCTTCTTACTCAGCAAGCTGATACTAACTATATGGTCAGACAAATATATTAAAAAAAAAATTATAACATAACGAGAGATTCCAATTATTCCGACAACATTACAAGACCGTTTATATATATTATATTATTATCAATTACCGGATATTAATTCCTTTAATTTTCCCCATTCTTAAAAGAAAGTAGTTTGATGGTATATACACGCTTGTTTGTTAGACAGTCACAAAATAATTTCATTAACCCTAAAAATACTCTCATAAAATTGATTTAATCATAAAAAAAGTTTCGATAAATCAGTCATATAATAATAACGGTTTCAGGTTTTGATTTCTAACATCTTAAATAATAAATAATCATCTATAATTTTTGGATTGGAGTTTCTATGTCTAAATGAGATTCAAAGGCATTTTATGAGGTCGGGATTTGTTTGCATGAAAAAAGATAAAAAAAAAAATATTTTTTAAAAGCGAGGGCGTGTGCTGCCGGAAGACGAAGGAAGAGGGAAATGATAGAGAGACACGTGTGATCAAATGGGACAACCTGGAAACACAAACTCCATTTTGTTTTCTTTTTATCCTTTTTCCTACTTTTATTTTAATTTTCTTTTTAGCCCTTATTTTTCCTTGGGGAGGGACAGCCCGAGTAGTCACCGACTCACCACCACCCATCCATGCCATCCCATTTCAGCTTCCACTTATTATTGGAATCTAGTTTTTCTTATTTCGGCATTGCTCTCGCTTTCACTTTCTTTTTCCCTTGGACCACCCCCACCACTTTTCTAGAGTTTTCACTAGCTTTAAAAAATCAAAAAAACCAAAATTGCAGTAAAAGGCGGATGTGTACGTTGATGAGCCAGATCCGATCATTAATTGGACATACTATAATAAACCTCAAACAAAATATCTTATCAATAATTCACTTCCTATAAAAGAGACACGAAGTACCAATCAATTATCCATTTTCCACATCATTCTATTCGGATAGGATATAACACAATGACTAGAAGAGCTCTTCAGCAATTTTAAACCATATTGAGGTGTGAACATTAGTGTGGGGGGTGCTATGTTAGGTAACTTTCAACCCAGAAAATCAGAATCATTTGTGGAAGGACATGGAAGATTACAGTCAAGCAGGTTCACTAATCTCTCTCTAGTGAATTTGGAAAGGTGAGGGCACAGCGAGGTAACACGTGACAAAGACCACAGTCCCTCCGGACAAATGCATGGGACCAAGATGGTCAATCTATCATTTACCTCTCTTCCTCCTCCTTCCCCACCTCTTCCTCACCAAAAAAAAAAAAAAAAAAAAAAAAAAAGCCCACAAAAGAAGAAAAGAAAAAAAAAATGTCTTTCTCTCTCTACAGCAGAACAAGAACGACAAAAAAATATTGCGAAAATCTCCATCTTTTAGGCGCTCTCTCTCTCTCTCTCCTTCTCTTTGAGCTAAAAAAGAGAGTGTTCTCATGGACATTCATCTTCCAAAAGCATCCCAAAAGAACAAAAGCATGCCGTTCTCCTTCTGCTGCTTCTAAAACCATCTCAAGAGTCCCCCCAAATAAAAGGGGAACAAGAAAAGGGGAAGAAAAAGAAGACACTCTTCGGAGGGTTCTTGCAAGTGAGAAAGCCCTTGCATTTCTTGCCTTCTAGAGTGAGAGAGAGGAGAGAGAGAGAGAGGGAGAGAGAGGGGGGAGGTATTGCAGCAATGGGTGGAGTCACTTCATCCATGGCGGCGAAATTCGCCTTCTTCCCGCCGAACCCACCTTCCTACCGGGTAACTACGGACCATGCCACCGGGCTCTTGCTCCTGGACCCCTTCCCCCACCGCGAGAACGTCGACGTCCTCCGCCTGTCGACGCGGCGGGGCACGGAGATCGCCGCCGTGTACGTGAGGTACCCCATGGCCACCTCCACGCTGCTCTACTCCCACGGCAATGCCACGGACATTGGCCAGATGTACGAGCTCTTCGTTGATTTGAGCATCCACCTCAAAGTTAATCTCATGGGGTATGTAAATTTCCCCCCTTTTTTTCTTGTCCTTTCTTTTTTGGGTTGTCCCTTTCGCTTTCGCTTTTGCTATTTTTTTCCCCCTTTTTCTTGGCATAATTTTGTTGATGAATGCAAATATGTTTGAGCTGAGATGGCTCTTCTGTCCTGTATGAAGGTTATGCAGTGTTGATTCATGATAATTTTTTTGTGAAGATAACTATATCATCTTTCATTATTTTTTTTGACAGTTTTTGATATGGAAATTTGTGGAAGTGTGTTATTTTTGCGCACTGGCCAATTATGTGAAACATGAACACCCAGTTGGAGTAACATGGAGTAACTATATATAGCATTAGTTGTCTAAAGTTTAGGAGGAAGCTTGATACTGTCATCTGAACTGGATAGAATGGGTGAATTTGATAATTTCGGTTTTTTTTTTTTTTTTTTTTGCCTGGGTGACGATGCTTATCAATGGGAAAGTGGGATGTGATCCTGTCTGAATGTTTGGGTGGGGCTCATTTTGCAGGATTTGAAAATTTCTAGCCTACCGTCTTTCCACTTTTTTCCTTTCAAATAGAATTTGAACAATTCCTTTCTTTGGTTGGTTGACTGAATGCTACTCACAGTATTGAGGAATGCAGTAACTTGTAACTGGAAGTATAATATCATATGACTTTCACTGCGGAACAACATAACGGCAGTTCTTTTTGCTGATTCTGTTGCGTAACTTAGTGATCCTACTCTTATTATGATGCCCTTATAGATGTTGATCTTCAAATGTTCAAGGTGTCCAGAAAGGTGCTTCTTATCCGTTGCAAGCAAAGGACCTTTCACTTGGCAATCTCTTGTCCTTTATGTTTTTTCCCTCCAAGATTTTACGTTTAGATGCTCAAGAGTTGGGCTACTTGAATTCTCCATGTCCACAAACTTAATAGAACATTCTGTCTGAGAAGACTCTGTGGCTAACTGCTCAATCCCTTGGTGTACACTACACTGATTTTTCCCTGATGATTCACTTCTAATTTATTGAAGTGATCATCAGACCACTCTTTAGTACAGTCAATTTATACAACTAGCCAAACTAGATGCTCAAACTTGAGAAACTGGGTGGGCTGACATAGAACTAGTGTCCCATTCCAAATTATTTGGATTTGCATTAGCTACAAATTTCTCGCCTTGACACTCGGGTGCAGAGAGTAGCTTCCATTTCTAAGAAAAAAACCACAAAGTACAATCATTGTAACTCAACATTACAGATCAAGCATAATAGAAATGTTGAAATCTTGTGTTTCGGCTCCTTGGTGAACAAGTCCTCTGCATAGACCACATCTAGGAGATATGAATCATGAATGTGATGGACATGCATTTTGTTCCCCAGGTACGACTATTCTGGTTACGGGCAATCATCAGGAAAGGTAATTGCTTTCGAATCTTTTCTACACTGCACTCTCTTGCAATGGATAAGGAACCACCTCATTTGGATTATGTTTCGCAGCCAAGTGAGAACAATACATATGCAGATATTGAAGCTGCATACAAGTGTCTTGAAGAGAATTATGGTGCTAAGCAGGAAGACATCATTCTTTATGGCCAGTCGGTTGGAAGTGGGCCCACCGTGGATCTCGCAGCTCACTTACCTCGTCTAAGAGCTGTTGTCCTGCATAGTCCAATTCTATCTGGGTTGAGGGTCATGTACCCTGTCAAACGCACATATTGGTTCGACATCTACAAGGTACTTATCTTTGTGCCTGAGATGGTCTAGACTCAAGCATGTCATGACTAATATTGTCCTTTCAGCTGACCTTATCTAGTGTAAAGGAACTAACAGAAATCAATGTGTCTTCATGCAGAATATTGACAAAATCCCGCTGGTGAAGTGTCCAGTGCTGGTTATCCACGTGAGCACCTTAATCTTTTGGAGCTGCAATAATAGTTATAACAATGGATTCTTAAGCTCATCGACTCATGATGTGCATTACCTGCAATTTTCTTGTTCCATACGTAGAGAACATAGCACTTGTAGGGTTAGAGTTTGATGAGGTTAGAATGCTAAATTTCAAAATGAAGAGCCTTTCTTGCATTGCAGACATACTGGAGAATTTGGTGCGATGTTTAGGGTTTGATGAGGTTTGCCTATTAATTGGGGCCACCATAGCAGGCGCAAGCAAAAGTTTACTGCATGGAGTCACGTGATATAAAGTTCAGTTGCAATAGAAAGAAAATTAGTGAAGATCAAGATTTCTTATGAATAAGCTCCTCTCTGAAATGGATTCAAGACCAATGACTTTCTAATTGCTGTTGTTCCAAGTGCTGCCTCTTCATTCTTTTATAACTGTTTCATTTTGCGTCCTTGTATTGCATCAGGGAACAGCAGATGAAGTAGTTGATTTCTCTCACGGTAAGCAACTATGGGAACTGTGTCAGGAGAAATACGACCCCTTGTGGCTCAAAGGCGGAAATCATTGTAACTTAGAAGTGCACCCAGAGTACATCAGACATCTTAGGAAGTTCATATTAACAGTCGAGAAATCACCTTCTCGAAGGAGTAGTTCAAGGAAAAGCATAGACGGGGTGGAGCATTCGAGGAGGAGCACAGAATATTATGATGCTCCAAGGAAGAGTACTGACCGGAGGGAGAAATCGAGAAAGAGTACAGACAAGCCTGAAAAGCTTAGAGTGCCAAACCACAAGTACAGTAATGTGGAGAGGCCAGATAAGTTAAGAATACCCTTTGACCACGTGGAGAGATCTCGGAGGAGTGTGGAGTTTTATGAGAAACCCCGAAGGAGTATCGACCAGCAGGTCGAAAAAGGGCGCAAGAGTGTCGACTGGTTGGACAGATTGCGTTCTGGGTAAGCTGTTCAGAACTGTTTTTTTCGCTTCATTTTTCTTTTATTGGTGTTGGGTGGGACTAAGTTGAGGTGAAAAGATTGGTATAGAAACAGATAGACAAAACAGAGAGGGCATCACTGGGATTTAACCTTTGATTCATTGGTTTGGCATTTGACATATAATGTTTTAACCACCTGTACTTTTACTTCTATTTGGGAGTCCCTTTCAAGACAGATTGATTGTACTGCAGTCTTTGGTGTGATGGAATGGAAACTCTTTGCATAGAGAAGCTAGTTATGATGATGCTTGAATCTATCAGACCTGACCACAGATTCCGACACCTTGATGCTCCGACACCTCGATGCTCTCATAGTCCGAATAGCATTGTTCTAAAAGATGATGCCCTTGGGTCAAATTCTAGATGCTCTTTAACTGATGTATTCAGTTTTTGTAGGTTCAATAGAGGTCGAAACTAATAACTTAGTTCTTAATCCTTCTTGGCAAGAGAGAACCATTTGTTAGCAGGAAGATTCTTGGGACATTCACAGTTTCAGACAAAGTGTCATCTCACGCTAAACTGACATGCCGTCTTTTGCGGCACTTGTATATTGTGACCGACACGGCTTCTCTCCTGCTGAAATTCTACACTATATTTGCATAAGATGTTAGTCCTGATCTTTCCAAGATTGAGACCTCCCAACTCGTTAAATCTAATGGCCAACAAAAGAAAAAAGAACCAGTAAACAACAAAACCGCATGTCATACGAAATTGTTAATACAATAGCATCTGGAATCTCTTTAAACTGAACTATAACTTTACGGAAAGCATTGAAGATGGAACTTCATCTTTTCCATCTCTGTCTTTTAAAAGAGCTTAGCTGGTTAGGACCTGTAAAACAAAAGGGTATTTTTAAACTTTCAGGTTCATGTAACTTTCATACAAAACCGAGCCTTTGAAGATGATCTGCAAGCAAAGGCTTCTGAGAAGCCCAGACTTAAAGGGCAAGCATCGTTTCTGGTTTTCCGACACCCAAGAAGGCACGCCACCCACTTCCATGTGCCCAAGCTCTCCACTCATTATAGAATTTGGCCTCGCACCCTCCCCACTTTCACACCGAAAGTGACGGTCAGACCTTTTTCTTGGTGAATTCTGTAACTGTACAGTCATTCTCTCGACTCTCCAAACTTCGATAAGATTGGTAAAAGCTTCTGATAGGCTCACAACCATCTCGAACATAATTTCGGAAATTTTAATACCACAGGAAAAAACGAGGCGGCATTAAATTGCAATCGGCTTTTTTCACCATGTCGGATCGAGCATGGACCACATCGATGGTCGAGATTCTCTTGGCATGTGACAACCCCGAGCCTCGCCGAGAATTTGCATGTGTTCTCTCTGCGGGGCTCCTGATTTCTGGGATGGTTAAGCCCTTCAATCGTAGAAGGGATGAGTCTCCGACGCATGACACCACTCCAATTCCACAAGCAAACGATTCAATTGGACTGATTAGTCAGACCGTAAGATTCCCTATTACTGGCTCCAGAATCTCTGTAATCATATTCTTTAATCAGCATTAGGAGTCTCGGTAACCTGCATCTGCATGGGTCATGCATATTAAAAAATATGTATACATAGAATATCATAGCATTGCATCAGAAATAAGCTATCTCGGACGCAAAAGACATCTGTCCCATTAACAAAACTTCGGCTAATATCATCACACAGGTTATCCTTGCACGTAATCTGATCCATCTCGAATTCATTCTCATATGAAATTCATTCGCTTTCTTAAGCCGTACGGTCGCACTTGCATAATCACCGATGCCATAATTAGGCTGGCACCCACTAATTTATCCGGTAGATAAGAGTCGATTAACTAAATCGGGGAAGAAAATAAGTTGCGGTCCTCCAACACTGAGACCTATGATACTTACATACAGATTATCTTCAAATCACATAAACTCACTCGACCCAAGATGCGTAACTGCACACGTCATATACAGGTTTAAACGGACGTGCCAAATCTTAATCCAATATTGAACAAGGCCCTCCCGTTTAAAGCGTTCATCTTTATGCCACATCACTTGGTACATCGATTAGCATCCTAAGCTAAATGTACTAGACATAGTATTCCCGAAATTAGGATTGCTTGCACATGACAAAACCCTCCTGAAATATAGTATTGCAGTTCACACCCGAAAAGCGAAGTGGTTTCGGACGTTATGAAATCCTTTTGACGTCTCCCTTGCAACAAAACCGTGTGGCCCCTCTCGATCAGCAGTCTTCCAAGAACCCGCAATCGCCATGCCTCGTCACCCCCCGGCGCTCTCCTTTTTTACCTCATTCGTCCTTTGTTTTTTCTCGTGGGCGTCGGCGTGATCGCTTGTTCGGCATGCAAAAGATCGCTGTAAATGTTATATCAGCATTTCCGTTCTGTTCTCTTTCTGATGTTTGCAGGCCGTGCTCCGTAAGCGGGCTTGCTTGCGCGCGTTAATCTCTTTGTATTTTAGTAATGAATGAGGCGTGTGATTGTTCATGCCCGGAAGCAACTTGTGACTTCTTCAGTTATCATCCCTTCTTCTCTTCTCGCATCTTTCTGTCTATATATCCCGTCGTCGTCGTTCTCTCTTCATTCCTCTATATAAACCACACTCAACTCCTCCGAATTGCCCACATCCTTTCATAGCTTTGCGTTGCATTGAGTCTGAGCTCTCTGGTGCGGAAATGGAGTTTAAGAAACTCTTCTTAGTTGCCCTGGCGCTCGTGTCGATCCTCGGGATCGCCGAGAGCTTCGACTTCCACGAGAGGGAGCTGGCGTCGGAGGACAGCCTGTGGGACCTGTACGAGCGGTGGCGGAGCCACCACACGGTGTCCCGGAGCCTCGACGACAAGCACGAGCGGTTCAACGTGTTCAAGCACAACGTCATGCACGTCCACCGGGTGAACAAGCAGGACAAGCCCTACAAGCTGAAGCTCAACAAGTTCGCCGACATGACCAACCATGAGTTCAGGAGCTTGTACGCGGGGTCGAAGATCAACCACCACAGGATGTTCCGGGGCGCGCAACGTGGCTCCGAGAGCTTCATGTACAAGGACTTCGCTCCAGTGCCCCCATCCGTCGACTGGAGGAAGAAAGGCGCAGTCGCCGACGTCAAGAACCAAGGCCACTGCGGTGTGTACATGATTCACTTTCTCATTTCTATAAGGTCACAAGTCGCTATGAATCCTAAGATTCTTCACGGTTATTGTTTGGGATGGTACAGGTAGTTGCTGGGCGTTTTCGACCGTGGCAGCGGTCGAGGGAATCAATTACTTGAGGACGAACAAGCTCCTCTCTCTTTCCGAGCAAGAGCTGGTGGACTGCGACAACACACAAAACCAAGGGTGCAACGGCGGGCTCATGGATATTGCGTTCGAGTTCATCAAGCAGAAGGGAGGCATCACGTCCGAGTCGAATTACCCTTACCAAGCTAGCAATGGGACCTGTGACGCCGCCAAGGTAAATTAATCACAGTCCAAGCTCAACTCAATTCTACAGTCTTTGAAACGTTCTCATGTGATCTGTAAATTGCCCTTTGATATCTCGCAGGAGAATTCCCCGGTGGTGTCGATCGATGGACATGAAAATGTACCGGCCAACGACGAGGATGCGTTGCAGAAGGCGGTCGCTAATCAGCCCGTGTCTGTGGCCATAGAAGCAAGCGGTGCAGATTTTCAATTCTACGCCGAGGTAAAAGTTAATATAAATCCGATGAAAATTCCGGGAAATTCGGTTTGCACGGCAGTAAGTAATTTTAACATGTTATAAACTGATTTAGCAGAACTTTCAAAAGAAACGTCTCGTTTATGCAGACTCGAGGATTACAATTTTGTCAAGGCATAATCCTGATTAACTTGTGACAATGACAAGGAACTAACCATTGACGTTCCTATAACAGTTGATCCTGCTTTCGAAAGTGTCCTAATTATGTTTCCGAGAGTCTTCAAGAACTTTGGCTGGTTAATCTAATCCGTGCCAGATTCACTAGTTTGTCTGAGACTTCACATGCTTGCTTCCATTCTAAAAGCAACTGAATTTGCTCAATCGAACCGTTACCTCTTGGTGAACCTATCAGGGTGTATTCAATGGAAGCTGTGGCACAGAACTAGATCACGGAGTTGCGATTGTCGGCTACGGGAGCACTCTCCAGGGGACCAAGTACTGGATCGTGAGGAACTCCTGGGGTCCGGAATGGGGCGAGAAGGGCTACCTAAGGATGGAGCGTGGGATCGAAGCTAAGGAAGGGCTGTGCGGCATAGCCATGGAGGCCTCATACCCCATCAAGAACTCCTCAGATAATCCCGCCGGAGTTTCGTCTCCTGTCAAGGATGAACTCTAGGCAATGACTCAAGATTGACTAGTGATCACAGTTTCTCAGGCTTTCGTTTGTTTCCTCTGTTTGAAGTGGGCATGTCCTGTGTCCCCATAGACTCGAATAATGTTTGTTCCCAGTGATTCCACAATGCATGTTTATAGGGTCTCATAGGCAGCAAGATAAATTGGTCTTTCCTAGAATTGTTACTGTATAAATGATGCAAGACCTTCAATGATTCAATTCCTCTGTCCTAGCACATCTGCAAAATGCACCTTCGGCTGAAATCTGAAGTGGAAAGACTCGACTGCCACGCACAGTTTATCAGCAGTACGAGTGTATCGTAGATCTGCATCTAAAGTTCTATGCCTGATGGCGTATAAATGAGGTGGTCCTGAATTCTTGAGTTTCAAGTCTCCGACTGCTAAGCTTCCATGAAAGCTGATGGCTCACCTCAAACCCATCTAATCTACATAGCCCACAAGCAGGCCCAGTACACTTCCATTAGAAGTTAGGTCCCCAACAGAGAGGCCTATTGAGCGAGCCCATGATAAGCACGTTCCTAACCCAGCCCGATCCCTACAGTGGTCCGGGTACTTCTCTTCGATCCACCCGCAGCAAATAAGGGTCCATCATATACGAGCAATGATAGGACAACCGTTATCGAAACAATTATTACCCGAGGGCCTCCTGCGAGAGCCTGTTCGTTTGCATTGTAGAGATGGTGGGCTGTTAGGATGCATTTTTTATTTTAATATGTCATGCCCCCAATTGATACAATATTTCGTTTGAGTCTATACTCGACTCTACCCTTTCTTTGTTTTACATTCAGGGAATCTCAAGATCCGAACGAGACCCCAGATGAAGCTTTTTAACAACATGCTCAGATCAAAAATATGAGCAATGATCAGACGACTCTTATTGAAACAATATTACGTCTATGACATGATCAGCAACAGCAAATAAATAAATAAATAAGAAGAAGATTTTTGGGGTGGACTGGTACAGTTTCATTGCAGCCTGAATGTCAAATTCGGGCCACAGCGAAAACAAGACAGAGCTGCTCGAATTGACCTTTGATTCTTTTCCTCCCGTCGTGCCTAATCAACAGACTCCAGCACGTAAGGGGGTCTAATGCAAAGAATCGAGTATGGGAGACAACGAAAAGATGCCCACTCCATCATTACAATTAACAAAGCGTGAAGAAATATCCTGAGCATGGATCAACCACAGAGTGAGCGAGTGATTCACGAGTCACCATTGAGACGGGCACTGAATACACATGTGGGTCTTTTCCGCGTCTCGTCGAAGCATTTTTGTCTCATCATCTCTTTCCTTTTTCTGTCTAGGATGCTTCCTAAAGCACCCCCGCAATTGCAAACAATGGTCTTTTGCTGTTCGTGCTAGCGCTGCAATGAAAGCCAGAGCAAGTGGGTAGCAGAATCAAGAAGTTCGGTGGAATGGCCTGCCATTGTCTCTGTTTGGACCCACGTGAGCAAATGGCCTAGCAAAATGATCACTTACAATTGCTGTCGAAGGAATCTTTCTCTCAAAAGCTAATAGGAAAATGGTCCTAAACTAGTGAATTTGACTACAAATGACCCAGCACAGAGGAGTCCCGCCGACGATTACAAGCGAGAAAAACTTTAGATTCCGAGGTGTGGACCTGTCGCATAAAGAGCCCTCTGAATGATGGAAACGGCTCCAGGAAATATCTCCGGAGGGGGGTAGTGTAGGGACTCGGAAGATTCCTTTGTCGGGATGCCCATTGTAACTTTTTATTGCCCTTTAAAAGCTGTCAAGCACAATTCGAAGAATGATTAGTCGCGTAATCTTATGGAAATGTACACAAATCTTTAAAACTCTTATAATGAAAATTCAGTTCTTTAGGATCATCAGTGCATCAAAAATAGAATAAGAAATTTTCTTTGGACTTATCCGTAACGACTTTGGTCCAACGAGAACATGAGTGATCGCCGAGGCCAAAAGAGGCACCTTGTCCCGGACAAGATGCGGCTTCAACTCTAGAATGACATGAGGGCTAGAATGAACCAAATCCCACATCATTTAGGTATGGTGAGAGGAAGTGTCTTATATATGATAGTGCTTGTTCTAACTTATATCGAGATCTTTTCCCGCAAGTTAACATCATTACGAGTGGAACCTGAACTTAACATTATCAAGGTCCGATGTAGCATGGAGAAATTGTAAGCCTAGGAAGAGAAGTTATGAAATTTCAAGTAAATTTAACAAAGCATCATAAAAACTCCATGGAATTATGCAACTTGCTTATGCAACAAATCTCGTTGATTATGATCAAAGCTATGAGAAATTGCTCGAATCGCTGTCTTTCTTTTATATTTGTCAACCTGAAGTTGGAGACATTACTCTGGCTATTGTAATAGTTCAGCCATGCACATCAAGAATTTAGTGGTCTTTTTTTGCCAATGATGCAGGAAATCAAACCATTAAGTAACCTATCAGCTTATATCTCGTGCCTCCACGGGGTTTCTTTTGACTTCACGGCACCAAGTTGATCCCATTCTAACTGCTTCTGTTTTAATAGAGACGTTTCACCAAGATTTCCTTTGTATTGTGGTCCCTCCAGTCTTAGAAATTTCCACTGCAAGAACAGAGGACAGCACGTTTTTAGGTTGCCGAGCACACCTTTCAACACTACATATAAAAAAAGCAAAGGTGTGGTCCAGAATCCAGATTATGATCTTAAACTTCTTGGTCTGACCTCGTGCGGACTTTGATATTGCTCAGATGTGAAAGACTTAGAGGACGACTCGTTTTTAAGGTGCAAAACACACCTTTTAAAACTACATATTAAAAGCGAAGGTGAGAAAGTAGGAGAAGGACCGCTTAATGTCTATTACAAAATCACCGCAAGTTGCAGGATACATGTGACAATTTCTATATACTACATTTCGGGCAATTTTCTTCACTGAATCCACATTTGCCCCTCGAAAGTTAAGAACATCAAAAGACTATACGGTAATACGGAGACCACTATAGATAACTTGCATCTGCATCAACTTGAATATCTATAATTACAGTACAAGGAACGGTTCCAACCTAGTATACAAGCGAGCATTGGAACAGACATCGTCCACTTGATCTGGTAATTAGCCATGAAAAAGGTGCTGGCTCACGACCAGGTTGCCATCTTTACATGTCGGCGACCAGTGAAATGCTAATGGCTCGCGATTGGCAGCAATCTCATGCTTCTGATGCCGCAATCACTTACTTCCTCTCTCAGTTCCTCTGCCCTCTTCCTCTTGGGCTGAGACAGGGAGGATAGGACCTTCGCCGAGATGACTTTCTTCGCCAGCAACTTCCAACGGGCATCGTCTTTCCTCTTCTCTTGATGCATTCGCAATTTGAATTGCCTGTTAAAATCACCGAAACAGCAGATATGAATCAGTAATCCTCACGACACTGAGCTTTTTAATGAGTAAGAGGCCCACAGAATTCATTCGGCGGATATCATGATGAGCCAGCAGTAGTTGATAATGTCCCAGTGATGCATGAACTTCCAATAACATGATGAATTCAAGAAACAGTCCCTAGCTGACCCTACAATCCCACTGAAAGTATCCCTATTCTTGCAAGGAGCCGTGCAATGGAGTGAAATGCTAATATGACAATTAACTGATGGGTCCAACGACGGACCCAGGTTGCCGTCTCGTCATGTCACTGCTGATGTCTTATAGCAGCCAACCACTCAGAAACCCCGTTGGAAAGATTCAAAGAATATCAACTTAGTCTATTTAGAAAAGTCAAGATAAGGTATTAATCAATCTAGTATTTTCCCCTTATCGTTCATCTCTGGATTTGACAAGAAAATGATTATGGCAGAGTTCCAACTAATTTGCCATATTAGAAAGCTACTACTCGAGTTTAAACTACATTAAATTATTAGCATGCTCAACAGAAATTTAATGTTTTGCTGCAACACAATTCGATACGAACACAAAAGAATCAGTTTTGGCTGGTAAACACGAAACGAGGTTTCTATTACCTGCAAAGGGGAACCCGGCAAGAATCGGGCTGGTCACAGATCGAAGAGTGCAATCTAAGAAGCTGCCACATGCTCTTGCATCTCGAGCAACCTCCACTGACCCGTTTCTCGCAGGTCGCGAAATGCTTGATTGAGAGCTGGATCCCGCGGCAGATGGCGAACTTGCCGCACGGCTCCTTCTTCATCAGGGGTTCAGCATCGCATGGCCCGACGCTTGTGCAGCCCTCCGTGCATATATGCTCTAAGCACTCCATGGCCTCGCTCAACTCCAGATACAGGCTCTGGTCCTCCTTGTTCCTCCTCCTCTTCTTCTTCCTCTGTTTCACAGTCGATCCATGAGAGTTTTAGAAAACAGTCAAAAACATTTTGCACTTGAGAATTGTACCGTTCGTTAATCTTCGCAAGCTTTGGTCAAAATCAAGATCACATTTTTTATATTTCTTGGTTATCATGCAAATATAACCCGAGAAGCAAGGAAAATTTGATTGACAAGAAAGGCCCGTGGAAGACCGATGACCAATGAATTGATTGCTTCTGCCTAGGAGTAAGGAAGGAAACGAATACAATAACACAGTCAAGACTTCGAATATATTCTAGGATGTTAATATACTGCAATTTTTTTCAAGCTACTTGCGCTTCGAAACGTGCCTAAACAAAACTCTTTCCTAGTATTACGTGTTCTCCAAGTCCAACACATGAATCTTTGACGGAGCTTTTGACCACTCAATCGAATTCGACTTCGCACGCATAACGTGAACTTGGGTAGAAGCGTACCAATTCGGCTTCGTCGATGAACTGCAAGATCTCGAGCTCGAGCCACGGGTCGTGTTTCTGCAGGAACTTCCAGCCCTCGGTCGCCTCCACGGACTTGAAATGGGCGTGGGCCAGCTTGAGGCACCTGAGGTAGAGATCGGGCGCGTCGCACAGCCTCGCCAGCTGCAGCACGTCCACCACGCTCTCGACCGTCAGCTGCCGGATCAGCGCCCTGGTGCACCGCTGCTTCAGCTGCGGGACCAGGTACACGTGCGACAGCGCCAGCAGGTGGATCCCGTACTTCTGCATCTGGTCCTCCGTGCACCTGCACCGCACCCCTCGTCATTCGATGAACGCTGTTCATGCATTTTTAAACGGACCTGACCATTTCTCGGACAATGCACTCGCGTGGAGATCGTGCAAAAATGCTACGTCAGTCAATATAATTTAGGGAAGCTTGTAAAGATTTACTTCTCTAAGTGGCAGCGACACTTTAGGCGTGATCATGCGACAATGATTGATTCGGATGAGACGTCTATTCCGGAAGGGAAAGAAACATCGGCAATAAGATTCGTGTGAGATCTTGGACGAGGGCGAGCGAATCGAAGATTCAAGAACCGAACCTGGAGGAATAGAGGAATCCGACGAAGGCCGAGACGGCGTCGCAGGGGACGCCGAGGATCGGGATGACCCGCTCGGAGCTCCGGTGCTTCCGAGGCTGGTCTATGATGTTCTCCAGCACCGGCGACACGGACGCCTGCAATTCCAAACCCACCAAAACAAGAACACATGAAGGACTGATGAGCACCCGGTATCTTCGGAAAAAAACACTCAGGAGCAACTCGAACGGACAAAAGCGGAGACTTTCTCTGTGTTTCCTCAAATTACCAGAATGCCAGAGTGGGCGGGGATGCGAAGGCCGCCGGAGGTGAGGATCCAAACGTCGGGCTCGGGGAGTTCTCGGCGAAACGGGTCCGCGCCTCCCGGCGGCGGAGAGGGTGGTCCGTACGCTTCGCCGTAGAAGTCCGCGGCGGCGGCGAATGCTGCCTTAGCGTTGAGATCCTCCATGCGCACAGAGAGAGAGAGAGAGAGAGAGAGAGAGAGAGAATCGGGGTGTTGGTGGAGGGAGCACGAGAGGAATCGCGTGAGAAGTGAGGGAGGTTCGAAGTGGCGTGCGTCCACGAATTTATAGACAAAGCTCACCAGAAAGGAAGAATCTTTTGGTGGACGGGACAGCGAAATGACGGTGTGGACTGTAGCAGAAGCAGCCCCCGCACCCGCACCCGCAGGCAAGACGGTGCAGTGAGATTGGACTAAATGTGGACGAAGCTTTCCCACTTGCAAGTTTCGTTTTGGCCACTCTGACCTCGTATAAAAAAATCACGGAGATAATCCAGCCAATCAATTGGCTAGGGACCCGGACGAGGATGTCCTGAGTCTCTTTCTTCGTCTTGTCTGGCGTTGGCATACGTCCTTGCTCGCGTCTTCTATCGTTCTTTTGAGGAGATGAGTCGTTGCGTCCTTAAATGAAAGGCATAATAACACGAAAAATCTATAAACTTTGGCTCGATATGTAATGCGATGTCTAAATTTTTAATTTTTTAATATGATTTCTAAACTTTAGTTGACTATGTAATGAAGTTTTAAAATTTTGAATTTATTTAATGTGGTTCATGGACCTTTGATATATATTTAATGTTGTTATTTCATTATTTAAGTTTAGGGATAAAAATTGAATATTTTTATATAATTCATGGAATAAGTTGAATATTATCACATTGCACATTTGACTATAGTTTATAAATTACATGGAACAAAGTAAAAATTCAAAAGCTGTGTTACATATTGGGTCAAAATTGAATGACAATTTATGTCAATTTCCCTATAAAAAAAAAAAAAAAGGACTCCGGAGTGCCTCGAGAAAAACCAAGAGCGCCTACTCAAAACATTTACATGCGTCCTTTAGTTAAGTGTGCGGATGATTCGAGGGAGATACCGAATACCATCTCATCGACTTTGTATCCACATGCTACTTTGAGTCCCCTCGCTCTTAGAACCTCCAATTCGCATCTTGAAGACTTGTTACCCAAACTTCAAAGTTCGTTGCATCCTTGCTTGTCTTTGACGATAATTTCAATAGGGGTGTAAAAGGTTCGAGAACCACCCAAAACTAGAACCAATGAGTACTAATCTAGATTCCGGCTCCCGATGTGAAACCATTCACCCAAACCGAACTAGTATATATACATATCTATATAATAATTTTTTTAATATTTTCATATCAAAACCCCAATTTTCTCTTTGTTTCTCGCTTTACTTATATTGTGGCCTCCGTATAGATTCCTCAAAATCATCAAGACAACTCCTACCTCCACATAGTTTCTAAGGTTACGTCCACCGTCTCCACCTTCTTCTCATTTATTAGAAATATGTATGAAGGAATAGGGGCCAAACACAGGCCATGCTGTAACTTTTGCTAGTAACACTCGGCCCATTTCGAATTTACGTTTTGTAAAAAGTTGACGTTGGAAAGTGGTTTATCGCATGATGCATTATGTACTAGATATTGAGAAGGTGGCTTGGATTACCCGGAGAACCCAACTTTTTCGAGTAGACTCCTTCCAAAGTCAGCCTTGCTAGAAAGCTATAGAAATAAAAGCATACGCAAATAGATCACGGGAAAGGAAGGCGAGCTACTCCGCTTTTATAAATGTATTGCATGAATTTATTAGGGACGTTTTGATCGGTGCCATGACCTCACCCGGTCCAATTCCCAGGTGGGTCCATGAATTCATGATTTAAAAGTGAAAATCGCCTACCCTAAAATTGATCATCCTTAAATTTCACTTGTTTTTTTTTTTTACCGATGAGTAGGTAAATTTGATGGCCCTAGTTAGTGTCAGGCAAAAAATGCAGATTCTAGAAGTTTAGGACGCAAAATGGTATGTGAATGAATGGACTGGGAGAGGGGACGTGGGAAATTCTCATCATACTTCATTCTGTTTTATTCGAATGACACGAGCATTGGACAAACATTCGTGGTCAAAAAAGAGTATTGTCGAGTACCAACACCCTTTTTCTAAAAACACTCCCAAGCACGAGGTAGGCCTAACTGTCTGTTTTCGTAAAAATTAAAATGGTGCGCGAGGCCATGTGAGTGAGCATCTTATTTGAATTGTAAAGATTTCCTTTTTTAAAAAAAAAATTAAATTGACGATGTTACTCTTTAAATAATTCAGTTGAAATGAAAGACAGATCCAAAATAAGTAAAAAACAAGAGAAGTAGTCATCGCTCAAATAAAATGTTGAAATATCTCGTATTGTTTGATTTGGACAAATTTTCTCGCGGATGCTTCCCCAAACCTTCTCGATGGCGAGACATTAGCCGCCGTCCGAGCTCGATTTTAAGGTTTGACTCTGACTAAGCCGGCGATTCCTGAATTTGACCAACCAGAACTTTCCTCGCGGTCGACTGAAAACGGACATTCGATTTTCTTCTCTCTCTCTCTTTTTTCCCCATGTTCTCTTTTTTCGCCTGCGAAATCGGAAAAGAGAAAATAATAATCACAAAACAGGGCACCAACACCGCTGCCCGTAGCCAGCCTGGCGGTAGTAGTACTAAGGACAAAGGGCGCGTGGCGAGCAAACGCGCAGGGACATCTATCTACCAGTTCCACCTTTGCCCCTGCCCCGTCGGGTATATTTCTTTTCAGGACACGGGGGGGAGGGATGCGAGATCTTTTAGGAGCTGACGTGGAAGGGAATAAGGCCACCGGCCGAGGGCCACACTTGTCCGGTCGGAGGGCCGGCCAGTTTGTACCGAAAACCGGCCTTTCAGGAACCGGAGAGGCCAGCTCGACTCGGTCCGACGTGTCAACTCACGACCAATCCGAGTCGAGCCACCGTCTCTTCATCCACTCTGGTGCTTAGGCTAAAATTAAATGAAAGCGCCAAAAACTTGGAAAAATTCCACTTGCCGGTCCCCACCTTGCGAAAATCTTTTCCACTCGGTTCTTGTCCTAAGCACCAGATGTTGACGGTACAAGAAAAAAAATCTTGATACGTAATCAACACTAAGTTGAATCGAGACATTTATAAGTCACTCCAACTTATCTTGTGTACAAGCTCGAGCTTCACATCAATTTGGCACGCCTGTCGGCGAGACCAAGCAAGTGACTAAATTTTCGCATATCTCCTGAGATTAACACAAGACATCCTTGATATTTAGATTGGACTAATCTGTATAGACGTACACAAATTATTCTTGTCCATTTTTGTTTATCAATGATGCATCCACGAAAGGGACAACCTTAGCCAGACAGTTACTTTGAGGGAGAGTCACCGTGATTCATTCGAACACGGGATATGGTGTGCCCGAAATCAATTTTTTTATCGAAGAGCTCAAAGCGTTACAATTATTTATATTCCTTTTTTTCCTAATGAAGCTCAAGCTCGACTCGATAGACCAAGCTAGAAGAGGCTGCCAGCCTTTTCATGTTTGAGTGATGAGTCATGCCCATTTCACCGAGTACAAAAGCCCATGAAGACAAGCCTAAAGAGGGCCCAATAAAAGTGAAAGGCTTGGGAGAAAAAGGCTGCGAACCGGCTGGGCTGCCGCAGTGTCCGGAGACACTGACAACAGACGAGCGAGACGTCCTTTATGCTGGGCTTCAAATGGAACCGGCCCTAACCGGCCTCATTCAGCCGGTTCACAAGAGGGATCGGTCCGGCTCTAGAAACTGAAAAGCGGGCTTGACCAGTTTTTTCAGTTTCGTTCCTGGTTCGGTACTCTGAATCGGCAGGTTGTACCCGGCCCCTGGAACCGTATCCTTTTTTAACTGATTTTACTCTTGACACTGAAATGAGTTATTTTGCCCTCTCTTTTACGCGGAGAACATTTGTTGAAATCATATATATTTGATATATTATCTCTAAATAGAAATTATCGTATTTATGTTTATATATAATAAATGAAACAAAAAACCCCGGCTGGTTCTTGAGTCAACTTTAAAACCGGCCGTTTTGATTGCATGTAGGTTCTACAATCAATAGGAGTAGAGATGTGTAAAAGAATTGGAAATCATGCCGGACCGGATTAGCCCAAAATCGGCGATTCTTGTAAGAACTGATCGAGTTCATGGTTCTAATTTATTGGAATTGATAAGTACTAGTCAAATTCCTGATTCTAAATGTGAACCTGCTCACTTTAATCGAATTGGTAGATATATAACTTTCTTTTTTTAAGTTTTTAATTTAAAATTTTCATATAAAAGCCCTAGTTTCCTTTTTATTTCTTTTCGTCTCTCATCTTGCTCGTCTCGCAATTGGCCTCCCTCTCTCCTTCTCATTATTTGTGGCTTTCAGCAACGTCCATCAGTCAATCACTCTTGTTCTCGGTTGTCTCTAGCCTCTGAATTTGTCACTCGCTCTTACGTCTCATGCCTCTTTCAAAGTGGAGAAATTTCAATCGATTCCATGGACCCACTCAGTAAATAGATCATAGGGTGCATGGAATCAACCTATAGAATCGGTAATTAATGGACAGTTCATGCACTCCTTGAAAATTGATCATTCCTAAATAGAATATTTTTCAAGAACCAAATCTCACGAGGCAGATTCCGAGGTTTGAAATCGATCACCCATTCTTGTATCCATCGACATCGCTCATTTTTACGACTCATAATAATTCGACACGACTACTCTGCGAGGTAGGGGACAATGAGAAATTATTATATCGTTCACATGTCGATTTTAAATGCAACGAGGAGGAGAGCGGCGGTCAATTATATATATACACAGCCTAAATTTCCCGGCCTCCCCCGGCCCCCCAACAAAAAAAAAAGGGAAAGGAGAAATTAATTAATCATTATCTTTTCGGACAGGGGCGAAAAAGTCCAGCTGGCCTCGGCTGGACGAGCGTTGGGGGTTCGCAACGGTAAGACGGGGTCAAATCACGTGCGCCCGTCCGGCGGGGGGGGGGGGGACGCCGCCCCCTGAATCCCGCGCGTCGGCGAGCGCACCCTCATCAATTGGCTGCGGCGCGTAGGCTCCCCCGTAGGGGGGGAGTCGGCGCGTCACGGACTCTTTTGCAGGCCTAGAAATCTATCCGTCCGTCCCATCCTATTCTCTCTCCTCTCTCCTTTGAACGATTATTGCCGGAGCCAGCGGTGCGGTCAACTCACTGACTCGCTAGTAACCTCTCCTTGCTCCCTCCCTCCCTCGCCTGTGGTCCAACCCCACTTTCCCCTCTCTCTCTTTTTTCTTTTTTCTTTTTCATTCGAAATTGATAATAAATTATTGATGATTCATGCACTGAATTATGCGGCTAGAGCTAATAATGATCTCGTTTCCCTTTCTTTTTGGGGAGATAAGGATCGGTATTTTTCTACTGAGAAAATTGTTGGTTCCCCAAATGCCGACCAATGGTGTTTTTTCTTGAAGATTAATATCACGAAAAATTCAAATCGATATATTTGTAGTAAATTCATCATAAATTAATTTTTTAATCATGAAAAAATTTTAAACTAATATACTTGCGACAAATTTATCAAAAATGATAAGAAAAAACTTAAAATCGGTACACCTATGATAAATTTATTTCAAATGATTTTTTAATAGCCAAAAAATCTAAACTGATATTTTATGATACATATACAATCCGTCAAATTGGATTAATAATAGAAAAAATCACAAAAATGGTACAAAAATGATAAATAGAGAGTAAAATCCTAAACTAATATATTGGTCAATTATCACGTGTCATTTAATTTAACAATTCGACATTAAAATTTAACAGAGACTGACAGTGGTTAAAATTATTATAAATATACAGTTTGGGGGTAAATTCATTAAAAGTGTACCACTTTGAGATTTTTAATGGTTAAAAATATAATTTACGGTAAATTTATCATAAATGTATCAATTTAAAAATTTTCATGATATTAATCATCTTCTTAAATGAGTATTTAATAACTGTTGTCCGGATATATTTGCCGGTGATTTCGAAATTTATGGTATGAGAATGGGTTCATCGGACACGGTCCTCCAAAAGTCTGTGTGTGATCCTTTTCGTCTTTTTGGCTCTTGGCCTCGGTTTCGATTTCAATAAATGAAGACACGACTTTGGGGGATAGACAAGCGCCAGGATGCATGGACCGACGGAAGCCCGTGCTCTGCTCACTTTGATGGGATGAGTCGATGTCCCGTGGGAGCCAAGGCATAAATTTTGGGGGACATGTCTCTTGTCCTTCTTTACCCGAATGCGGACTTCGTTCCGGATTTACTCGCCTCCCTCTGCCTCGCCTTCTTTCCGGAAACGCATCTACAATACCACCACGCGCCTCAGATGCTGTGCTTCGGTTAATGCTCGCCTGTTTTGCTGTTGAAGGGTCTATTTGGTCTTATATTGCACGAGTGTTGACATGTATTATTTGCCTTTTATTGATAAAGGAGTATAGTTTATTTTTTTTTAGGGGTTCAGAGATAAAGGAATATAGTTTAGCGCGTACCTCGAGCACATTTGTTGAGTGAGCAACAAAGAAAATGCTGCAAATAAAAACTTTACTTCGTTAAGTATGTTTATCAAGTGTCATGAAAGACACGCGTTCTTAAAAATGTTCCATATATAGTAAGGTCTTTCAATGAGTGTCTCGTGGACGATCTAGTTAAGTAATTAATGTGCAATCTTCCAATACATTGATTGTTCTTATTTTTTTTTTGTGTGATTATGATTTCGAAAAAAGAATATTTAACAAGGGCATGAAAGATACACGTTCTTAAAAAGGTCCCATGTATAGTAGGATTTTTCAATGAGTGTCTTGTGGACATCTAGTTAAATAATTAGTGTGCAATCTTCCAATGCAATGATTGTTCTTTTTTTTTTTAATGTATAATCACAACTTTGAAAGAGATGGTTGCTCCACATTAAATTTGTTTAACGAGTACTTAAAAAACATTTATAGCTTAATTCTTGATAATTTATTCATCTCCTAAGTTGAAAAGATTACACCCTGAATTCCACACAAGAATCGACAATGCAATCGCATGCCATTATTTTATTTCCTCGATAACATTAATGAATTCCAAAATATTCAATTTTGTGCAACGATTTTCGAGCGAATTGGGTTATCAAGCCTAAATATTCACGCACCATCCTTTGTCAACTAAATAAAACCGTTAAAAGTGTAAAATTTCATTTATTATTCCGTAACAAGTACTCTCAGTCATTAATTTCGAGTGCTTCTACGCTCTGCATTACTAAAAAAAAAGGTATGCCTTTCTAAGTTGCTAATTACACATTTAAATCGATACTTTGAGAAATGGCCCTGTTTTTTTAGCAACATATTCGCGTTTGTCGTTCACGCTCTAACCGCGCGAGTAAAGAACTTCGTCAAACCGAACCGGAGATACGGCTTTTCCCGTCCCCACCACCTTCTCCCAACTAACTAAAAACCGTCGAGCGCGAAAACTTGAAATCCCCAAACTACCCCCCGTAGGCTCGCCGAACGAGAGAGCCACCTGCAAAAACTCTGCACAAGAACAAAAGAAATTCTGCAAAAACCATTACTTTTTCCCCTCCTCGAATCTCTCTCCTTTCTCTCTCCGCATTGCGATGGCAGTCGCGCTGCTCTGCCAATCGCCCCCGCCCATTAATGGCATTTACTCCTTTGCCACTGGCCGCTTTCCCTCGCCGCCATCACCGTCGTCTCCGACCGGCGGTGCTGTCGATGTCATATCAATGCCGAAGAGGCTTCGACGAGGGAGCTCTGCCGCCGATGCCGCTGCGGCGTTCTAGGGCCGGGGGGGTCTCGTGTCCCGCTTTTCACGTTACCTCCACCCCCCGTCCCCACGTTCAAAGCCGTCGTTAACTTCGAAGAGGAAATCGGGAGATATTCCCGTCTACAGTCGCACCCTCGTGGTGGTCATGGGGGGACTCGGCATTTCTTTATTAATTCCCTGCTGGCTTCAGGTCCGAGCTTTTCAAACTTTGTCGTTTCGCGTTCGTTGTTTTCGCTTGCGTATATGTGTACCCTTTTTTCTCTCTAATTGCTTTGAATTCAAGATTCTCCATAAGACACACACTCTCTCTCTCTTCTTGGGACTCTGACATGCTCTGTTACGGAGAAATGAGGTAGTGTGACTCTTATGAGTGGCCAAGTGTGTGAGCTTTGTGCACTTTGGGCGGGACACTCTCCTCTGTTTTGTTCCAGCGAAGTCGAAGCCGACACTGTTCCGAGCTGCACTGTTTGTGCACTAAGGCAGCAGGTGCCTTTGCACGTTCTTATTTTTGCCTTGCCCTGTTTTCTTTACTGTTTTCCCCACCCTTCTCAGCTGTCTCTTTTCCTCTATTTCCGGCGTAGCGACATGCATTTTCTAAAGAGCGAGCGGGTTGTCTTTTATTCACGTTCAGGTGCTGCACTCCTTTTCCATCCAGAAATCCAAGCATTTCATATTTTGCTCATTGCTTCATTTTTGCCTCAGTTTATCTTTTCTCAAAAAAAAAAAAAAAAAAAAAAAAATCTGAAACCCTGCCGTTGCTTTGCTGACCTCCTTACTTTCCTTTCTAGCCAAAAAAAAAAAAAAAAAAAAAAAAAACCTCTTACTTTCCTGGAAGCTAGAAAGCTAGAGCTGGTGGTGACATGCATTTGGAGAGCATGAATGAAGTAATTTCTTTTTTCCTAATTTTGATGTGCTTTGCCTGTGTGTGTGTGTGTGTGTTCGAACCCTAAAAAGTAGAACAACGCTTTTGCCTTTTCAAGAATAGATTAGTCCGGTAGGGTATTCTTTTGATAACTTTGATGGTTATAAATTTTATTTTCTTTCAGGGTCGCTCTGCTTTTCTTTCAGCTCTTGAGATATAAAGCATAGTGAGAAGTCCACTTTTTCTGTGGTGGTGGGTCTTGAAGAAAATGATGGATGGTAGGCGGCATTCGGTCGATATTCCTATTTCCAGAGCTCTTGTGGCGCTTAGGAGAGTGAGGTCACTCAGGGATCCTTCGACGAATTCCATGAGCAAGTTTTCTGCTTTGATCGAGAATGCTAATTGGGAAACCAATTCAAATAATGGGATATCTCTCCGGTTTATGAACAGTCCCCAAGAAGGGGCCTCTGTCGACAAGGGTCTAGTGGGAAAGGGCCATGATATAAAATGCTTGGATGAAGATGATGTTAATCCAACACCGAGGAAGTCTAAGTTAGTTAATTGTGAGAATCGCTGCTTTGTTGGCGATGCATGCGATCCAACTTGGAATGCACCTTCAGGAGAGCTGGATTTTTGCAGTAAAAAGCAAGAAGAGCTTATTGGGCTAACAAATGAAGTGTATCGGCATGATACTACAGACAAAGGGCTGGACTTAGTCTGCATAACTCCTAGCAATCGTATGGAGGATGTCGATTCGTGTAGTGAGATGTCAATGGGATCATCTCGAGCAGAAAAGATCAATCATATTGCTTCAGAACGAAAATCTCAGTACAGGAACCAGAGAAGATCGGGTGGTGTTGTTGGTGACGTCGAAAGTTGCGCAGGTACTCCAAGAAATATGGGAATTGATGCTTATCTAGGAGGTTCAAGCCGTAGCCCGTCATTGTTTGCTAATGAAGTTGATGCGGATGATCACTCTCGGGATGGATGCAGCGTTAGCTGCTGCTGGTCAGGGACCCCGAAATTCAAGAGGTCAATTGCTTTATCCGATGTTGAAGACAGGCCTCTGTTAGTTGAGGATGTGAATGAGGCAAATCGATATGGATGGAGAGATATTTGCAGAGATGATGAAAGTACCCAGTATTCAAATATACAGAAGCGACTTGGTCAAAGGTCGAAGCCTAAATCTTTCGACGAATTGGTGGGTCAAGATGTAGTAGCAAAGTCTCTACACGGTTCTATATCTACAGGAAAAATACCCTCCATATATCTCTTCCATGGGCCCCGTGGCACTGGCAAGACTTCTGCTTCGAGAGTACTTGCTGCTGCACTAAATTGCCTTATGTTGAAGGAGCAAGGACCATGTGGATTCTGCAGAGAATGCACAGTTCTCTTTTCTGGATGGAGCAGAGACATTAAGGAGGTGGATTCTTTAAAAATAAACCGCACAAATAGACTTCGATCCATGTTGAAAAATGCGGCCATTCCCCCAGTTTCTTCACGCTTCAAGGTTTTCATCATCGATGAATGCCAATTGTTGCGGGCAGAGACGTGGGCTATGATTCTGACTAGCCTAGAGAAACTTCCCCAGCACGTTGTCTTTATTATGATCACTTCTGAGCTCGACAAGCTGCCAAGAAGTGCCTTGTCACGTTCTCAAAGATATCACTTTCCAAAGGTAAAGGATGCAGATATTGCCAACAGATTGGGTGAAATTTGCGTAGAAGAGGGTCTGGACTTTGATCAAGTTGCCATAGAATTTATTGCTGCAAAATCAAATGGTTCCCTTCGGGAAGCAGAAATGATGCTCGATCAGCTCAGTTTACTTGGGAAAAGAATAACAATGTCCTTGGCCTACGAGCTCGTGAGGCCCCCACACTTTTCTCCTTTCCATGCTTTCAGCTCAACCTGTATTAAATTATTTCAGCTCATGCTATATTAAATGAATCGTGATTGGCCATCTTCTCTTGTGCAGATGGGAACTGTATCTGATGATGAATTGCTTGATTTGCTTGATCTAGCTTTATCTTCTGACACTTCCAATACAGTCATAAGAGCTCGGGAGTTGATGAGATCAAGAATTGACCCAATGCAACTGATATCACAGTTGGCAAATCTTATCATGGATATTCTCTCGGGTCAGTCTCAGGAACTAAATTCAGAAGCTCGCAGGAAGTTTTCGAACATTCACACCTGTAAGTTGTGTAGCCTGCTACTTGAGTTAGCGAAGGCCAGAAGCATTCATATTCATGTACGCATATTAGCATGTCATCAAATTGCTCCAACATCATTACATGAGGTCATGAGATGTAATGTTGTATTTCACCATTATAAATGGCATACGAATATTGTGGATATGGTGCACCACTAACTATGGACAATACGAGGAATGAATTTATGAACTTGACTGCTGTGATGCATGTTGCTTCTCTTTGGATTTTCTTGGTAGATTGTGGTGCTTGGTCTTCCATGATTGATGCCTAGTTTCCTTGAGATCTCATTTTCTGTACCAACGAAAAAAAAAAGGAGCCAGCAAGCGCATGCTGTCATTTTGTAGCATTACTGCAGTAGTGTGATGAAATTCTTTAGTTATTGTCCCTTAGAACTTGATGACTTTTCCAAGGTCCTCAGACTTGGGGCAATTGAAAGCTACGATAATCTTTACACAATGAACTCAAATGAAAAACATGAACTTGACAAATCATATAAAGGCGGTGCATGTGGTTACGTCTGTGATGGACTGGTGACTGGGAAACGTTTTCTTTTTCCTTTCTTTTGGGGGGTGGAGTGTTTTTGCCTTCAGTGATTAGGAGGTGTTAATGAACATTTAGTGCGGTCCACTTGGTTCTTTCATTGGTATGGTCCGTTTTTTGAGTATGTTAAGTATTTTGAAGGCAATCGACTTCATTTGAAGGCCTTTGCCAACTCAAAACTTTTTTCGATTGAATTAAACGTGTCAGCAGCAGGGCTTTACCTTTATTCATCACATCCTTCATTTATTGTCATTTAGTGCAATTAAATAATCAAACCCTGGTCCTTTTCCTTTTGGCTCATCATTATAAGTGGATATTTCCTAATGATGTTTCATGCTGTCTTATTTTTTACTTTCACTATTATTACACTGCCACATTCTGCAAGTCTGTCTGGTCTCCATCTGGTCTCTCTTGCAGATCAAATGAGCTTGCAGAATGCAGCAATGTATCTTAGTGCATGTTAATGGACGTATTTTTCAGATAACATAGTGTGGGTTGGTGGACTGGCATGATGCTTGCTTAATTAGTTTCAGGCAGGATTGCTATCACTTTGTTCATGTTAGAGGACCTCTCCGGCACCTTCTGATTTGTCGTAAATTAAACTTTGAACAATAGAGTGGATGCTGATCACCTTGAAATGCTGTCTTCTGACTGGAACTGGTTTCTTCTTCTAGCGGAAGCTGACTTGCGTAAATTGAGTCATGCTTTGAAGTTACTTTCCGAAACTGAGAAGCAATTGAGGATGTCAAAGAATCAAACAACCTGGCTCACAGTGGCGCTGCTACAACTAAGTTCTGCAGATTCTTCCTCTTTGGATGAACGTGATTCGAAATGTTGTCCACGGAACATGGAGAACGGTGAGTGGCTTAGTTCAGTCACAGCTTTATAACAGAAGTCTTTGTTGATATAAGCTGGAGCAAGTTTTTGATAGGGTGAATGTAGTTAATTCATTTGAGACTAATTATTGTTCAGATATAGATGGCGACTGTTGCAGCAGACCCTCTACGGAAGAGAGCAAGAAGCATTTCATCCATTGTTCATGTGATTGCGGCGAATCGTGTATATTGGATGCACAGGTAAACTACAGGGAAAGGCTGGATTCTATCTGGAAAAGGGCTATGGAACTATGTCAGTCAAAGGCTATGAAGAATTTTCTGATGAAACATGGAAGTATGTCCTCTCTTCATTTGGATCAAGGTACACATGCTTCCTATCTTTGATAGACTCAAGCAAGCGGGTCAGTACAACAGTGTTATGAGAGAAACTGGTGATTCTGAAACTATTATCTCTTGATATGATAAGCTGTCATTGAGAAACTTTGGCTTTTATATATACTTTACTAAAGATGCCTCTATTCTGATTTAGTGTGCCTGACCCCAGCATGATTATGCCTTGAGCCCTATATCGTTGCCTTTGTTAACTGGACGCAGATAGAGCCCGTGTCCACATATTCAAAATGATCCACTTATGCCATTATTCAAATGGTGACTCAAACCAAATGGGTACCATGATGAGACCTCTTATGTCATTATTTGTGGAAATATTTGCAGTTTTTTGATTTTTTTGGGTGTTCGGCATTGTGGTCAACTTGCCTTTGTTGCTTAAATTCTTTTCAATGTTCGATCTGCATGTCGCTTTGTGTCATCTTGCTAATTTGGCCATTAGGTGTCCACCGTAACACAGTAATTTGTGGCAATGCATCTTTGGTTGCCTCCAGCTTGAGCTCATGTGAATCCAAGCTCTGAACTCTTCTGGATCATTTTATTCTTCTACTTTTCTTTCATCAATCTGTATTAGGTCTTTATATTCACTGTAATATGTGATGACTGGACATGTTTGACATCTCAGGTATTGCAGTTGCTAATTTGGACTTCAGTCATCCTGACTATGTGACAAGGGCTGAGAAATCATGGAAATTGATTGCCAGTTCACTTCAGTCCATCCTTGGCCGTAATGTAGAGATTAGAATCAATTATGTACCTTGTGCAGTGGAATCACAGCGTGTAAAAGTGAAAAGGCCATCTTTTAGTTTGTTCAGCTGCTCCCGCAGAATGCTGCAGAAAACACGGACAATTGTTGAACAAGGAAGCGATTCTGATTATTCTGACTCTACCTGTGACAAGTACACAACTAGGGCAAAAGCAAATCTAGCCTGCCCTTCTGATTGCAGATCTCCAATGCTGGATGTATGTGATCACCGAATTGGAGCAGTAAGCACTTTAAGAAATGCCGATGGAAACTTTCTAAGCATCGGTACAGACATGTCCTGGAGGTCATCACACGACCTGGAGGGCCATCTGCCGGATCCAGAGTTTGATTGTTCAGGAAGAGAGGTGATCTGCTGTAGACACCGTGTAATCTCCGGCCGAGAGCCAGAAGTTCAGTCAAACTGTTTCCCCCGTGTTATGAAGGCTCAGAAGACGTCAAATGTGCCTGACACTCGACAGATGATCTGCCACGATATGCCTGAGGAAAAGAAGCTTGGTTTGTCCATCCCTGGGAAAAAGTCTACAGAGACGTTAAGCTTCGCGGACGAACGATTTCTTTTCTGCCGTACGGATGCTTATACGAGCGTCTCCAGGGACGCTGATACGTGAGTGGCTTTACATTCGCATTTTCTGTCACATCTCAGGATGGTTGTTTGCCAGAATGTGTGGATCACTTTGGTCAATGCTTTGTGTGCCATAATGTTAAAGTAAATGTATGTCCAGTAATGACGTGCATTAGGCATTAAAGTGGAATGGTCGTTGAGATGATTCTGTAGCGTGCATGTTTGACTGCTTTGTTTGTGTCCATGGAAAATGACACTATTTATCTCAACATGCTCTTACGTAGTTGCTGCTGAATCTCTGTTTTTGCAGAATAAGGGAAAGTCCAGATGTTCTTTGTTGGCGAACCCCAATATTGCCACTTAGGAAGGTAAGCCCCGAGAAGATATACAACTCTTATTTTTTGCAGTGTATAGAGAACTTAAACTTAGCAAAATGGGTTGAATGTCCTGTTAATGTTTCTATTTCATGTCTCTCCTTTTTGGCTTATACTTATGCATTTTACTCATTTGGAATCATCTCCCTTAAAGATTTGACTATGTGCTTGTTTTCTGTTGAATGACTCATTACTGCATCACATAACTACGACATGAAGAGGACCCCTTTTGTCGATGCCCCTCACTTTTTGGACGAAGCATTCTCCAACACTGACCAAATGTTTGTTTTCCCAGTTACAGTCTTGTACAAGTTGCTTTCAGTTTGGTCTTGATCAGAACAAACCGTGCGAATGTTGCAGGCATGCGAAAGGAGGCATGATAGACAACGCGCTCACTTCGTCGAGTGGGTGCTTCCCTGCGGCGCTGCCAAGTAGTTCTGCTGTACAGAGATAGGGCGAAGAACCGATACCCATCGGAGAACATTGATAAGCCGGAAATATACCCGATTTCTTCGCAGCACACAAACACCAAATTGATAGATCTGGAGCCAATGGCAGTTCTTTCTCTCTGTATGGAAGGTCAACTGCATATTGGGTGGCTGTGTTTTTGTATCCTTAATTTGTCCACTGGCTTCTCCGAACTGGCTTCTAAGCCCAGTTGGGTAGGCAGAGAACGGATCTTGGGCTCTCTTTCCTGCTTGCACCAGCATTGCAAAGATAAGACATGTTCTATATATATGCATTGGGCCCCTGGCAAATTGAAGTGAAAAAATCTTCTGAATTTTCCACGGCCCATTCCTCGGACTAAAAAACACACATGATGATGAATCGATGAATCGATGATTGATGATGCAAATCCAGGTCCACATTCCGACATTTGTCGTCTCGAGCATGCTCAAGGAATCAATTATTTAAGGTAAAATCTTACTCGATACTCATCGAACACTCGACTGCAACAACCCAATCGATCGACCTCATCGATTGCCGACGCCCGCCGCCCCCCTCACTTTTTCCTTGGGTCCCTCTTTCTAATCACTTGACTAATAGCTAAGTTAACAGCTACAGTGCAGGCACGTCGGCTTGATCTGATCTCCTTATCATCATCAGCAAGAGACAAAAACCGAACCTATTTGTTCTCTCCTGTCCATTTCCCAAGCGCATGGAATCTTTAGAAGAACAAAAAAAAAAAAAAAAGAGGGGGGAATTCTTGCTATTCCCCAATAACGCCATCCAAAAATTAATTTTATATTTTATCTCGCCACGCCAGCGTATCAATCCATGTTCCTTAGCCGACCAGTTAGAAAAAAAAAAAAAAAAAAAAAGGGGAAAAGGTGGGGGGAAAATCCGGAAAAAATGAAATTCTAGAGGCACGATTCGGTGGCATTTTCGTAAAAAAAGGGGACCCCGGGAGAGGAAAACCCTAGAGCGGCTGAGGAGGCGCCAGGTGGCGGCAGCGGCCGCGGGCCTGGCCCCCTCTAAGACCGGGGCTTTCGAAGAGTGACGGTGCCACGTGGAGGCCGGGAAACCTCCGCGGTGACGTGCGGCCGTAACCGCTACGGTAGCCTCCCTATATAAAGCCCCTCTTCCTCTCGCCCTATCTTCCCCCCTCCTTCCTCTCTCTCTCTCTCTCTCTCCTCTTTCTGCGTCTGCTTTTTCGCTCCATTCTCATCCATTTCTCTCTCTCTATCTCTAAACGCATCTCTGTTCAACCGATTGCGACCCGGACACGCGACACGCGGGGAGAAGAAGGAGGAAATAAAAAAAACAAAAAGGGAAAGCAAAAGGAAAGCAGGAATCGGATCCACAGTTTCTTCCTTTGTTTTTTTTTTGTTCTTCCAGGGGACAAGACGGGACGGGACGAGGTTTTTGACCTAGGGTTTGCGTATCGGACTTCTCTTCTGCTGCGGCGGGGAGGGAGCGCGGTGTTCCGTTGCGTGCGCGGCTTCGTCTCGCCGGCCGGAGTTTGCTTTCTCTCTCTTTCTTTCTCTCTCTGTTCGATTGGAGATCCAATCCGTGCGCTGCTGCTGCTGCTCTCTCTCCCTCTCTGTCTGTCTGTCTGTCTTGGCTCGAGATTCATCGTCCGGGCCAAGCGCAGAGGAATCGGACGCGCTTCGGTTCCGTCCGCCTCGCCGGTGCAATCGTTCAGGTTGAATCTCGGTCGTGTTCTTTACGGTTCTTGTTTCGCGGTGCTGGCAACTTGTATCGGTCTCGCGAATGTTGTGGTATTATTAGTGATTTTTTTTTTCCTGCTCAAATGCTGCCGATTGGAACTCGCGGCTCAGATTGGCTCTCTCTCCCGTTCGTCCTGCTTCGTCCTGTACTTGAGGCCTTAGATTCGTTTTTTGAATGCGCGGCGAGCCCCCCCGCTGTTCGCGCGTGGTTAGATCGAGTGGGATGATGATGGTAGATGGCGATGGTTAGGCTGGTGGTGTGGTGTGGTGTTTTGATTGTCGTTTTGTCTGGTTTAGGAGTGGGCTGCTGCTGCGCAGATGGCGTCGAACGAGGGGTTTCTGACGAATGAGCAGAGGGAGACGCTTAAATTAGCGACGCAGGCCGAGGTTCTGTCGTCCTCTCCCAAATCGCCTAAAACGCTCCTCGCTGAACATCCGTTAAAGGTTCCGGCCGCTGGCAAGGCGCCCACGGCTGGAATCGCCGTGAGGCACGTGCGGAGGTCGCACTCTGGGAAGCTTATACGGGTCAAGAAAGGTAAATTTTGGTGCTCTCTAATTATGCTCGAGTAATGTTTCCGTCGAGAAGGATTCGGATGTGCGGTTCTGTTTGTCCTGGGTCTTGTGATCGTCTCATTGTATTCTCGTCATTAGAAGGGCTCGCTGCTACCACTCTACATTTTTAGTTCCTCCTGTTTTTGCATCATGCGGATGTTTTCGGGGTAAAACACATGTCTAGGTCAAAGTTGATCTGATCATGTGAACTCCTATGAAGTGGTCGTGATCTTCTCTGTAAGAGTTTATTTCCGTTTCCTGCCTGAGACTAATTAGTTGATCTTTTGTGAAGTGCAGTAGTTAATCCTTCTTCTGATTGTCAACTATATATATAATAGATGATCAAGGGAATCATTATTCCTCTTTTCCTATAATTTTGTATCGTGGATTTTGAAAAATGCATTGCCAAAAGTATCATCTAGTTTTGGAACCGTAGGAGCAGTGGTTTCGGGTCATATTTCGGTTTTTGGCTGCAGTATGGGTGGTTAGGAGGCCTTTGATTTAATATCTCTTACAACTCAGAGTTGGGCTTTTTGTTTAGACTGATCGTGTGAGTAGCTCTGCTGTTCTTCTATTTCCAGTAGCTCTACTGCAGCAACCCCAAGAGCTACATTTGGAAATCTGCTTATTAGAGTTGGAATGAACTAAGGTTCCCCACCTAATCGCATGTGGCCATAGGCTTGTCATGTTTATACTTTTGGTGCATATTTATTGGACGTGTATCTATCTTTCTTGATTATGTGATTATGCTGCAAAGGAGAGTAGTTCAATTTAGGTTAGTTGTCTGGATGCAGCAGTTATAATCTACTGCTTATTGTCTGAAACCGCTAATTGAGCAATCTTTTCTTTTTTATGTGCATGTGCTATTACTTGTATATTGGAAACAGACGGAGGTGGGGGGAAGGGAACTTGGGGAAAATTGCTTGACACCGATGGTGGATCACATCTCGATAGAAATGATCCCAACTATGACAGTGGTGAGGTAATGGCTGTTTTCCGCCTGTAATTGGCATTTATCACTCCTCTATCTGTGTGCTGGAGGTTAGCTGTTTTATTGATGAGTACTTGGTGCAAGTGTTGATTGTGTTGCTTCTACTATTTGTTTCTACAGGAGCCATATCAACTCGTTGGTTCTACAGTCTCAGACCCCTTGGATGAATACAAGAAAGCAGTAGTTTCTATTGTAGAGGAATACTTTAGCACTGGTGATGTGGACGTGGCATCATCTGATCTCAGGGAACTGGGCTCAAGTGAGTATCACCCGTACTTCATCAAACGGCTAGTTTCCATGGCCATGGATCGCCATGATAAGCAGAAAGAAATGGCCTCGGTTCTGCTCTCTGCCTTGTATGCTGATGTCATCAGCCCGCCACAAATCAGAGATGGGTTCGTCTTGCTTCTTGAGTCGGCTGACGATCTCTCTGTTGATATATTGGATGCTGTTGATGTGCTCGCATTGTTCCTAGCACGGGCTGTAGTTGACGAGATTCTTCCCCCAGCCTTCCTCACAAGGGCTAAGAAAACACTGCCAGAATCTTCTAAAGGTTTCCAGGTTATTCAGACTGCTGAAAAGAGTTATCTCTCAGCCCCACACCATGCAGAACTTGTGGAGAGGAGATGGGGTGGTAGTACACACATAACTGTTGAAGAGGTGAAAAAGAAGATAGATGGTCTACTAAGGGAGTATGTGGAGACCGGAGATGCTTTTGAGGCATGCAGGTGCGTCAGGGAGTTGGGTGTTGCGTTTTTCCATCATGAGGTGGTGAAAAGGGCTTTGGTTCTTGCAATAGAGACACGAGCAACTGAACCCTTGATAATGAAGTTGCTGAAGGAAGCCTCTGAGGAAGGCTTAATAAGTTCTAGTCAAATGGCTAAGGGGTTTGGCCGTCTGGCTGAGAGTCTCGATGACCTTGCTCTGGACGTTCCATCTGCAAAGTCCCTGTTCCAGTCACTGGTTCCCAAGGCTATCTCTGAAGGATGGCTTGATGGTTCATTTTCAAAGTCACCGGATAATGGAGATGTACAAATTGAAGATGAAAAGTTAAGGCGGTATAAGAAAGAAGTTGTAACTATAATTCATGAATATTTTCTTTCTGATGACATTCCGGAACTCATTCGGAGCCTGGAAGATCTTGGAGCACCTGAGTTCAACCCCATATTTTTGAAGAGGCTCATCACCCTTGCTATGGACAGGAAGAATAGAGAGAAAGAGATGGCATCTATCCTGCTGTCTGCCCTTCATATTGAGATTTTTTCAACTGAGGACATTGTAAATGGGTTTGTGCTGCTTTTGGAATCGGCAGAGGACACGGCTCTCGACATTCTAGATGCTTCAAATGAGCTTGCTTTATTTTTAGCTAGGGCTGTTATTGATGATGTGTTGGCCCCGCTGAATCTAGAAGAAATTGGAAGCAGGTTGCCTCCTAATTGCAGTGGTAGCGAAACTGTGCGCATGGCTCGATCGCTCATCGCTGCCCGTCATGCTGGCGAGAGGATTCTTAGGTGCTGGGGAGGTGGAACTGGGTGGGCTGTTGAGGATGCAAAGGACAAAATTCAAAAGCTCCTGGAGGAATACGAGAGTGGTGGGGTGGTGACTGAGGCTTGCCAGTGCATTCGTGATCTGGGAATGCCATTCTTCAATCATGAAGTCGTAAAGAAGGCATTGGTAATGGCCATGGAGAAGAAGAACGACAGGATGCTGGATCTGCTGCAAGAATGTTACAATGAGGGGCTCATCACCATCAATCAGATGACAAAAGGTTTCACCCGGATCAAGGATGGAATGGATGATTTGGCTCTTGACATCCCGAATGCAAGAGAGAAATTCTCTTTCTATGTGGAGTATGCTAATCAGAAGGGATGGCTCCCATCTTCATTCGAGTCATCCTCATCACCCGCTTCAGTTGCGGCTACTTGAGAGGGAAACATATATTTCTGTCTTCTCGAGTATGTTGTAGACTGTCACGTCATGTAACGACTTATGCTTTTCAAGTGCTTCAGAAGACCGATTAGATGGGGGCTATTTCAGTTCATCTTGATTCCTTTTTTTCCCTATTACCCTGTAGTTTGGCGACGGAGATCAGCTGATGTATAAATTTAGTTGCTTATCCAGCTTTAGGCTCATGGTGCATCGTATTTGTCGTATGCAGTATGATAGCAAGATAAGAATTCTTTGATGCGATTCAGCTTGTTTTCGGGTGTTGTTCTTTGGCCCTTTTCTTTATTTTCGGGGTACCGCGAGAATGCAAGTTACCTCCACAATAGAATGCATTTTCGAGAATGGCTTCACTTCCCCTATGCTATTGGTCAATTGCCGTCTTAGATGTGAACGGAAGTGGCGACTTTCGTATCTCTGATCAAGGTGGACGTGCACTAGTCTCTCAGTTGACAAGTTTCTGCTCGACTGTCCGTGGGTGGATGTGACTCTGCATCTACGCGGTTGTGCGCGTGATTGATGGTGGCCTCAAAGGTTACAATGTTAGCAACGTTCCTGGGCTGGGACAGGTTGGCTGATTGGCCAAATCAAAGCTTCTCTTCAGCCACACAATTGTATTTGTCACCGTCTGCGAGTTTGTTTCTGGCGGTAATACTTGTAGGACATGGTCTGCCTTGGGTATACCGGTAGTGTCATCTCCGGGGGCTTGATTAGAAAGATCACGCAATCAGCGCAACTAGTTATTGGACTACGGTATGAGTAAACACCAACTTTATTTTCAGTCATTGCCAACTGTCTTACGATGATAAATGCTCGATATTTTCAAATGCTTTTGAAAAATTGGTCTGAGACTGCAATCGACCGGTCATATATAACAATAAATTAAAGGCTTCCGAATCATTTAATAGATTGATTTTGTGATTAGTGTTGACTTTTCTAACATGACTCAATGATAAAACAGGAACTTTCTTTCTCTCTAAAGAATGCCTTGGTAGCCAGTTAAAATTTCCGCCAGCCCCCGTAATTAAAGGATGTCTTTGCCCATACATCCGGTACTAATTACTGGGAATGCATTGAATGCAATTAGGTCAGACATTAGCCGAGGAGCCAACCTTGTCACACCAATAGAAGCACGTCAAAATATTCAGAATGCTGGAGTCCCGCAGTTTTAAGTATTCGTGGCTTTTGGAATCAAACTTATCGTGGGGAGATGAAACAGAGGGCAATAAAAATTGAAGTCCTGTACATTTCAAGGACTTCTTGTCCGTGCTTTGCTTTAGATTTATAACTCTACCGTCATGGATCTCGAGAAAATATTCGAGAGTACATAAAAGAAAACTAAAAGAATTGGCCAAAGGACCGAGAAGCAAGTTGACTAGCTAACGTACTGCTTCTCAAGAAGGCTTCCACAGAATGTAAGATCAAAGCGTTCCTCTGGAGGATCTCCGATGCAATCAAAGACTGCATCAGCATTTACAAAGTCCTCCTCAGCTGTGTAACTGAAACCAACCGAAGTTCCCCGTCAAATTAGCGATAAAGGAAATTGTGGGTTAAAGAGCAACACCTAGATGGTGAAGTAAATGTAATTACCCGCTCTTTGTCACGATGCACTTCATTCCAGCAGCTTTGGCTGCTGCGAGGCCTATGGCGCTGTCCTCAACCACAACACAACTGCAGAACTCCAACATTACGCAATAAACATCATGGTACCATGAGATGAATCTAAGATAGTTGATGAAACATATTTTAACTGAACAAAATAAAATATGGATAAGGGCGTTGAAGGGAGTTGCTGGCAGCATGTGCTTGACCTCATAGTTTAGAAGAGACAGAGCCAATGGTGGATATATTACCTTGAAGGATCAACACTCAAGGTGCTGGCAGCCAACAGATAGATGGCCTGTTGAAGAATTAAAATCGATGAGTGACCAAGGACATGAATATATTAAACAAATTAACTGGGCAAGGAAAATTGAATACACAAGATAGTTAAGGTTAGCAGTATGTCAACTGATAAATCTGAATTTTTGGGTGCAGGATGAATCCTATTTCCAGGGTTACTGACTTATTGAAGGTTATTTCGCCAATATGACACTTGGCAACTCTCTGATCACTTACTACAATGATGAGAAGATAAAGACCATAATCAGATTATCCCATGAAGCACTACACTCTACATAACACCTTCATATAGATTAAGCAAAGGAGATAATTACAGGATCTGGCTTTTTACGCGGAACCACGTCTCCAGCAAATATCTTGATTTTTTCTGCTCTTTCAGGCCCAAGCAAGCATGAAACTATTGCGGAGACCTGAAACCATTGCATGACTTAGTGTCCACAAGAGAACTTGACTTGAGAATCAATACCTTCACATAATATAAATCAATAAATTGCAGTTTTTTCCACAAATGAAGCCAAATTTGAAGTTGAACCCTCTTTCTTTCAGATAGAGGAAAGCCATAAATGCGATTTTTGGTCTTTTATTTATAGAAAGCACATACCAGAAGAATTTCTACTGGCTCAAATTCATTTTCTTTCGAGACTCTGAATCAAAGTTTTGAATAATCAGCATACCAAATTTACAGAGATATAAAACTGGAAGACTTCATTTCATCCTCCATTGAGAAGTGCCATTAGCAAGTTTAATGCACGTGAAACATTATCAGCACTACACAAAATATTAATTTGTTAGAACCTGCTGAAGCATACCGCCTTCTCATTTGAGGTACTGCAGACAGCAACTTGTACTCCTTTTGCTAGAGCTTGATCAATGAGCCTGCGCAATTGGTGAGTCTCTCAGCAGCGTGACATCTGGAGAATTTATATATTTGAAGTCATGCTTATCAGGTTCTAAAGAAGTGCATTGGAAGTATACACATTCTTACAGTGGAATTTAGACATTTGGATATGGATGCTAATTAATCTTTTGCATCATATTTACAATTGCCGGCAAAAGAGCACATATCTGTAGTCATTGTCCACCGATGGGATCTTGCGCAAGAATAGGATTCCAGAAACTAAACAGAGGTGTGCTTAACATCTGAACTTTAGGCCAGGATAAACTACAGTTAAAGAAAAAAAAAAAGATGCTAACGGAAGTTCATCTTTCAAGTCTTATAAATTGTTTATTGCAATTCTTAGATCCATAGGGCATCCAAATAGAGAGACGTTGTAACTATTCATTTTCCATCACTGTGGAAGTAATAATAGGGAAACCAGTCTGGTCAGAAGGTGAAACGGATGGGAGATGACCTCAACAAATTAAAAGAGCAAAAACTGTGCAAGCAGAAGAACTGGCATAAAAATACTCTTTTCTTTTCTTTTTTTTTTGGCGAAAGCATAAAAATAGAGAAACTGAAAAGGGGTCATGACAACGAACTTTGCAACGCCGGGTCGAAGGGGCAGCAATTTCTTTTCAATAAGGGCCATGAACAACTCTGTCTTTCGCTTGTGAAGAGAAGCAATGAATTCCTTCCTCTCCTCTTCACTCTTTGGGGCTTTTTCAGGCCATCCTGTCTTATTGAAATACGCTGTCATCCTGCAAACATATGTCTAGTTAAATACCAGTTTAACATTCTTCCTCTCTCGAGCTTGAACGGCTTTGTTCACTGTATTCTTCTCAAATTTAGAGAATTTCTTCGATGAATCTATACAGGCCTACACAATTTCACTCCAGAATTCATAGAAAATAATGACAAGATACCTTTCTTTTCCTCCACCAATTTTCAAAAGTTCTCCATACAAATCTACATGCCAGCTGACGCCCAATTCTTTCTGAGAAAATTATGATCAACCGGATGTTAGTGTTCATGCATGCAAATCATTGAGCCATAGTTATAAAGCATAAATCAAAATTTCAACAGAATTACCTCCTCTGTTCCCATCAAGAACCACCTAATCTACACTGCAGCAAACCACCACAGTTTTCACATCCCACTAGAAGGAATTGGTTCTTTAACAAAAGTTTTTACGAGAAATATGAAAACACGATCCAATGTCTTGATTGATTGCTCTCTGAAGATTAAAGCTTCTCGATAAACTTCGGGTAAAGAAGTTACAAGCAAACGCTCAACTTCAGAGCAAAAGATGCTGATCCCACCATTCTGGCTTCGCTAAAAAAGTCCGGTTGAATCTCTTAAACGAAACGAATGAAGGGAACTCATCAAATTTCCCAATTACAAAGTAAGCTAGCTTGCGTTCCTCATGCTTTTAACATCTTTCAACACCACGAAGTCTCCGGTCCAATCGTGAAAAAAACAACCCAATATGCGAAAGAAGCTATAGACTTTCTTACAATGCCGAGGCCATCCCATTCCGCACCATCGAACGAACCAATACCAAAGCAATAACCACAAGGAAGAAGTGCGAAGGTAAAAAGCAGGGGACGCGGGGAATGTTACTTCTTGGAAAGTATCGTTGAAGGATATCCGGTGGCCGTCCTTCTCGGTATCCACGAGCACTCCGTCGCAGTCGAAGAGAAGAGCCGACGGCAGAGGCGAAGCGGGCGAGGGCGGCGACGCAGCAGCAGAGCGAGCCACGACGCTCGTTCTCCCGCGAGCGTCTGCGGTGGTGGTGGCGGCCAGCCTTGGCGGTCTCGGCGGGTGAATAATGCTTGCTGCGCTGGCGCGCGAACGCGAACTTGAGCGAGGGCGGGGGACTCGGGGGAGCGCGAGACGGGCATTGGTCGAAGTCGAAGGGTTGGCGGGCGAGACGAGCAGCGACGAGGCTGAAGAAGAGAGCGCGGTGGCGATCGCCATTTGCTCAGCCGTGCGGGATCAGTTTCGCTTCTGTTGGTTTCAACGGTTCTTGGTGTCCGTCCGTTTGGAAGTTAATCCACCAGAGAACCACACATAGTTTCCGAGTGCGCACTGCGCATACCGGTGCCATGTAGTCTTTCACTGGATGGTCTTGTTCGATGCTGTGGACATCTCTTTAAAAAAAAAAAAATTACACGGTACTTGGATTTATGTCCGATGTGCAATGATGTGTTCGGACTTTTGATTCGTTCAATAATGTTCAATCTAGTCCTTAGATCATGTGAAAATGTTCAATACCGTACCTCCGTTAATTCAAATAATAGTGGCAAATTAAAAAAAAAACGCTTGGATTATCAAAGTAGAATATCCAATTTAAATTGGGATATAATAATTTAAAAGGAAAAAAAGAAAAAAAAGGGAAAAAAATAAAAATTATTTAAAAATTAAAAAAAAAATGATTTAGAACAATCAATTAACACTGATGCATCAAACGTAATTCTATTCCAAAATCGAACTTTTGGATAGTTACCAAACACATTATTTTACTCGAAATCGGTTAAAAACGAAATAAAAAATAATCATTTCTCGTCGGATCTATTTTCTAACACAATCGTTACCAAACGCGCCCTTATTTGACTAAATAATCAGAAAGCTGCGATAAGGTCGGCCCAGCCCAGAATTCACCGGCCCATCGAACACCAAGGCGACGGCGGCGCCGCACCGCCTGCGGGGCCCCGCTCGAACTACAAAACGACGAGGACAGCACGCCGTTTCGTTCGACTTGCTGCGAGAGCGAGCTCCGCTCTGGTCGATTAACGATAATCATCATCTCGGAACGCTCCATCTCAATCGCATCAGGATCAAAAGCTCTTCGCGAAAGAGATGATTTCCGTTCGCCCGCACCTTCTCCGGCCATTTCTCGACGTCTCCGTCGGCGTTTCTCGAGACGCTCCCGCTCCTGACCGTCATCTCGGAGCGAGTCCCCGGTGATCATGGACAGCGGCGGCGGCGACGAAGAGTTTCGTACACCCGCCGGTGCCGCGGAACGCGGTTCCCCGAAGGTGAATCGGTTGTCCGTTTTTCGGATCGCATTGTCGGTAGTGCCGGAAATGTCGACTCACTTCTCGTGATGGAGTTCACAGTTTCTTGTCTCGTGCTTTTCTTGAAAGAAGCTTAATCTCGGAATTGCTTCGGATTATTGCTACTCTTCGTTTCTAGCTGCGCCTGCACTTGCGCTTGTTGTCCATATGGATCAGCGACTTCAAACGTTAAAAACAGATGATGTTATGTCCACCTGTCTGCTCTTATTGTTGTGTTTATTTTGTTTTTTGGAAGTTCGTGGTTTAGTGTTTTGGTGTTCTGATGAGCGGTTGTTTGGTTTTTGGGATTTTCTTTTTTGTCTATTGCATTGGATTCGTTAGCGTGAGGAGAGGAGCCGGGATTCGGAGGAGGACTTGATCAGTGAACTGCCGCATGAAATTCTTGTCTCCATTTTGTCCCTTTTGACCTTGAAGGAAGCTGTGAGGACTAACGTTCTTTCTCGGAGATGGAAAAAGTTGTGGACTTACACGACGGGTAGCTTGGATTTCGAAGATTTGAAGACAAAGCATGGCATCTTGGAGAACACGAAATCTTTGAGAGTGGAAAGGTTCAAGTTCATTGGATGGGTCAATCGGGTGTTGGACTCGCATCAAGGTTCGAGTATTCGTGAGCTTAGGGTATGTTTCGATTTGAATAATCGCTCGAGGCGTTATGTCGATGAGTGGGTCGCGGCAGCGTTGGCAAAGAGAGTTCAGAATTTGGAGCTGGACTTTTCACCCTTTCTCAAAGGGAACCATTCTACATGGTACACATTCCCCAGCAAGTTCATTTCTCCAAGTGCCGGATGCCGTTTTGACTTGTCTTGCCTGAGGTCTCTGCGCCTGAAGTTCGTTAATGTTACGGATGAGATTTTGGAGTGCATCCTGAGCAGTTGTCCTTTTCTTGAGCGGTTGGTTATAGTAGGCTCGGAGCTTCTTTCAAATATAAAAGTTTCAGGCTTCTCTCTTTCTCTGAAGCACTTGTTTATATATTCTAATAACTTGAGAAACTTTGAAGTTTCTGCGCCAAATCTGGTATCTCTTGGTTACCACAATGAAACACAAGGAGCACCACAAGTGCTCATCGAGAATGTTCCTCTGCTAACTAGTGTTTATCTTGGTGCTCTTTATGATCCTATTAGTATTTATCTACATCCTTTTTGGAGCTCTTTGCATCAACTGGAAGCTCTTCACTTATGCATGAATCTTTTCAAGGTGGTTTTGGTGGTTCCTGTTCAGATCTTGCTTCAAAGTTCTTTACATTCTTGATAATTGTAATGTGCTGATCCTTCAGGATGGTCTAGAGATACCACAGTTTCCAGTGTTATTTAATCTCAGGCATCTCACATGGAGAGTTCACACATCTGATACAGCAAGCCTCCTTGGTTTAACTCCTCTAATAGAGGCAGCACCATTCTTGCGTTGTTTTGAACTTGAGGTAGATATTCCATTTTGTCGATGCTACTAGGTGCTGCTTCATATTGCATCTCTGCAGTTTGTTTCCCCTTTTCCTAGATAATAGTCTAAATATATGGGCTTCAGTAATGGCTCCAGATATATAATTCACTGTGGTTATATCAATGATTGTTTCTGATTCTATCACTTTTCCTAGTGTCTCATCAAGACCGGTACTTCTTTTATATACTGCATTTTCTAGCGATAACTACTACTGCAGTGATATAATGTTTGCGCCTGGTATTTCATGCTTCTCAATTTGATGTTTCGACAAGCATCTATAGATTTTTATCTAAAATAGATCGCTTAATATTAATATTCATGTCGATCCATCTTCATTCCTTAGTTTTCAAGACTGTGTAGCTGCTCAGTCATTGCGTGACACACAGAAAGCTCTGTTTGATACCCAAGTAATTGTGGAATATGGGCGATGTCATCGACTGGCTGAGTCTTGCTTTATGTAACCTTTTATGAAGGAAATAGGGAATTGCTACTCTTAGGCATGAATTGTTAAGACATTTGCAAATTCTCAGTTTATTGTGCTGACCTGGCTGATCTGGGGAAGCTGAACTCGTTGTTTATAGGAGGTCCATAAAGTGGTTGGGCCACAAAAATTTGTTTTCTCATTCAATATGTCACATTATGACCCTAAGGTTCATGGCTGACGCTAGATGATATTCTTACTCGATGAAAGATTTTTCAATTGAATTTGCCAAGCCGAACCATATGGACCTGAATTATGTTCTACCTGTAGCTGTATGCTGTTCCTCTGCCAAGTAGATTGCAAGAAATGGTAAAAGGCATAAGCATCAACAATGGCTATCCTGGAAGAAATTCCCAAACAACTATTTTTTATATAATTGTCAAAGAATTCCATTTAAGTCTTAGTTGCATTAGGTGCTTGTATTATCACAATGTTTCTTTTTGGCATAGTATTGTGCTGGCACTCTCAAGTTATACATGAGGCTTGATCTGACTCGTATTGCATGTGGCATATATGCTATAATTGTGTTGCAGCTGGAGTGGACAGAACCATGGAGACGAAGGAATGCTAAAAAGGTGAATGCAACTCCGAATCAATATCTCAAGGTGGTGAAAATATGTGGTTTTAGGGGGTATGCGGTTGATTCGGAGATCCTCTCATATCTGCTTGAAAGGGCCACAATGCTCGAGGAGATTGTTGTTGATCCTCATGCTTGTTTAACGGAAGGAACTGCCATGGAGGAGGAACAGGCTGCAAGAAAAATGGCTGAGCAGTTGAAACCCAAACTACCTCATGCAGCTAATTTGATAATTTTTAATCTATCAAGATCGAGTTGCATCATGTATTGTACATTTTGCTTGACTATCCTCTACAATCTAGTGACTGAATGGACAATTGGTCCCATAAATTTTGATATTGTTTTCTTTATAGCAAATCGTTCTTGTAAAAAACCATGTCCATCTGCATGTTGTTTTGCGTCGCCTCTAATTGCTTCTACTCAAACTTTTCAGATAGTTAACATACTGGTCTTACTGAAGTTTCTTCTAGATTCTGCACTTTCGCCTGCTAGTTCAACCTATTGCTGCATATGAAATGTGAAAGAAAATATACATGCCGTCATGCTTCGCTTGCAAAATGGACTCCTGCAAGCTGGAAAAATGAAATGGTGAAGTGCCCGCTTCTGATTTCTTGCGATAGTGGATGATTTCGAACGCGTTTGGGTTCTGTCTACTCTTGTCAAATTCTGAAACGCTGTTCGTGTTGCCTTGGGCCTGTTACAGAACTGGTTCTTGCCCACATATCAGTTTCACATGGGGGTGAATTGATTCACTGTCCGACAAAAAAAAATGCCCACCCAATTACAGTAGCAAAGCCATGATTTGTGCTGAAAAATGGAGGATCTGAAATTTGGTTTCAAGAGGCTGAGGTAACTTTTGTCAGCCACATAATCGAGCCGAAAAGTGAGATTCGATAGTCGCAATGTCAACAGCAGTCGCAGTAACAGTTGTTGTTCTCCGGTTCTACTGCCCTCTCTTGAAAGCACAATGATTTTGTCACCTTATAATTATTGTATTATTTATTTCGCAGCTGATGTCATAGACAAAGACATTGCCAAAACACACAGTGATCCGGATCCATGTGTCCGGCATTTTTATAATGTTCTAAATAGAAGTCATTTGTGGACCGCACCATACAAACATGGACCTCCCAACCAAACTTTTATACTACGAATTGTGATAAATATCTCGAAATTATATTAAGCTAATGATTTTTACCGAGCAAAGTTTTTCATCCAACGATGGATCACGCCGTGGATACAACCCATCTCTAATCCAAAGAAAAGCCCAACACAAGCTGCAGAAGAATTCAATTGCAAAAAGACAGAGGCGTCCAACTCCAATACCAATTCCGTAAAAACACGGACGTTTCTTTTTTTTTCCTTTTTGGGCCTACGTACAACTCCAAGTCGAAGCCTTAAAGGTTCGATCTTTGCAGAGCTACGGTCGCCATTTTCGTCCCGCCGGACATCGCCCGATCATCCATAACGGAAACCGCCGGGAAATGACGAAAAAGATGCTCTCGTCAACGAGAAAAAATAAAAAAAAAAAGGGCAAAAAAAGTGGGGCAAAAAAATTTCTGTAATAATTTGATTAAACCACTGTCGCCTACTGAATATAAAACCCCCACTCACCTCTTCCTACTCTCCCCACTCTCTTCCCCCAGTTTTGCCCTCTCTCTCACTTTCTTTCTTTCTTCTGTAACCCCTGCCTCTCCTCTGCCCTCGGCTTTCACCACTCTCTTTTTCCTCTGCATTAAAAAAAAAACAGGGGAATACGCATAAAAACCCAGAGAAAAAATGCACAGAATATGTAGCGTGGAATCTGAAATCGCTCTTCCTCTTCCTCTGGCCTTGCTTTCTTCCGTTTAGTCTGCAATGGAGGTCTCCTGTGATTTACCCACCAGAGAATAAAAGGTGGGGAAGGAAGAATCCCGAGGGCCAGCAGGAAAAAACCCCCCTTTTTCTGGTCCTGTTCTATGGCAGCAGCAACAGAGCCGTCCCAAGAGGTCTTCTCATGGCTCAAGAATCTGCCTTTGGCCCCGGAGTACCACCCCACGCTCGCCGAATTTCAAGATCCGATAGCTTACATTTTCAAGATTGAGAAGGAGGCCTCCAAGTATGGTATCTGCAAGATTGTGCCCCCTGTGCCCCCCGGCCCGAAGAAATCCGCCATTACCAATCTGAACCGCTCTCTGGCTGCTCGCGCCTCGAGCTCCGAGCGTGCTAATTCCAAATCCTCACCCACATTCACTACCCGGCAGCAGCAGATCGGGTTCTGCCCTCGGAAGCCGTGCCCTGTCAAGAAGCCCGTGTGGCAGAGCGGGGAGAACTACACTTTCCAAGATTTCGAGACCAAGGCCAAGAGCTTCGAGAGGGGTTACTTGAGGAAATTTTACAAGAAGGGGTCTCCTTCGGCTCTCGAAATCGAGACCCTTTACTGGAAGGCGGCTGTGGACAAACCCTTTCCCGTGGAGTATGCGAATGACATACCCGGTTCGGCTTTTCCGCCGGTACGTTCGAAGAAGGGGAGGGAGACAGGGGAAGGTATGGTGACTGTCGGGGAGACCAATTGGAACATGAGAGGGGTCTCTAGGTCGAAAGGGTCGCTGCTGAGGTTCATGAAGGAGGAGATACCGGGAGTCACTTCACCTATGGTTTATGTGGCTATGATGTTTAGCTGGTTCGCTTGGCATGTCGAGGACCATGACTTGCACAGCCTGAATTACTTGCACATGGGGGCTGGGAAGACTTGGTATGGTGTGCCAAGAGATGCTGCAGTTGCATTCGAGGAGGTTGTCAGGGTTCAGGGGTATGGAGGAGAGGTCAATCCACTTTGTGAGTCCATGTCCTGGCCTAAATCTTGAGTATCCCCTGTTTTTGTCATGGCTTTACATTTTCACCTGATGTTTGTATGGTTGCATCACTTTCTATCAGTTGTTTGGTTGTTGATAGGCTAGTTATATCTCTTCGGACTGCCAATCATCTCTCTCTCTTTTCTCTCTCTATATATATGCTGGCATTGGTTCCGTCACGGAATTTCCTGGTTAGAGAAGAGGTTAAATCTTTTAAATAGGATTTGTTGCATCGTAATCTCTAATGCTCTGTTCGAAAACTGCTGGAAGAAGTGAGGGTTTCGGTTTTTGACCTTAGTGTTTAAAATAATTATTGAGGAGCTAGGGGATGAGAGGAATGCAGATCCATGAGGTTTGTCTGTCATTGGAATTTGTTTGTTGTGTGGGGTGGTTCGCAAGGATGCAATAGTCGGATGTAATGTGGATGTGCTAATAAAGTAAGTAAACAGAGTTAGTTAAAAATAGCAAGAATATTAAAGATGGGACAACAAAATGTCAGTTTCTGATCCCTGGAGGTTTGGACTTTGCTGCGGAGTTAGAGGAGAAAGATAAAAATTCTTGCAAGACCATCTTGGGATTTGTTGACTGTCACAGGACATTGTTAGCCCATTCCTTCTGTGTTTTGTCTCACTTTGACTAGGAGTGAAGAATGATGTCGGATATACTATGTCATTCACTTAGGATTCAGGAATGGATCAATCAGGTTTATTGACATGGAGAAATATGCACACTTTATCTTGTCTCTTGAGCCTGCCATGAGAAGGATAGCATCATGAGTCTTTGCATGATCGTGCATTGTCTCATCAATTTCAACATTATTTCTGGTTTTATTTCTGATTAACCTTTCTTGTTCACCAGTGACATAATTGCTGTTACAAAGCAGTCGGTTATGATGACTGAGTTTATGTTTCTAAATTTTTATTGTCATGGTCTTATCAGTTACATTTGCCGTTCTTGGTGAGAAGACGACAGTAATGTCTCCCGAAGTGCTTGTGGGGGCAGGAGTTCCATGTTGCAGGTGACCTAGCTCATTTTGGAGTGTTATTTTCTTTGTCTAACCACCTTTGCTTGTAGCTAAGAAATACTGGACATGTCTGCTAGAAATCATCGTGCTAGTAATAGTTCGCGGTCAATAATATTGTGATTTATGTATTGCTGAGATAGATACTCTAGTAGTTATTCCTGAACAAGATATTCTGTTAGACCTTTTCACCTTAGTAAAGAAAATGGAAATGCTTGAGGACATCTTGTTAATGATATGTGAGTCAGTTAGTTGGTATTGTGAATATAATGCATCAGTCTATATCAATGATTTTTTATTTCCCCTTGATCAGATTGGTGCAAAACGCCGGAGAATTTGTTGTCACTTTCCCTAGAGCCTACCATTCGGGGTTTAGTCATGGTGAGGCAGCTTGTTTATGTGACAACTCCTGATTGGAAACAAATATCTCATGTCTTTGCAGTGGTCATGATTGTCTTTTTTCGTATCTTTCCAGGGTTTAATTGTGGAGAGGCAGCTAATATTGCCACTCCCGAGTGGCTACTATTTGCAAAGGAGGCCGCTATTCGAAGAGCTTCAATTAATTATCCTCCCATGGTGTCACATTTTCAGTTACTTTATGACCTGGCTTTAGCATTTTGCTCAAGGTTGCCCCAACACCACTTCACATTTTATCAGTGTTAATTCTTCCATTAATGCTTACCTACATTTGCTCAGATTTAGAATCTATTACTTATCATGAATTAAACTCACAGTGCAGTAGATTAGATAAAATATTCTTTGAGGACAGAGTTTGAAGTTCCATTGTTTGTTGATCAGGGTTCCTACATGCATAAATACTGGGCCACGCAGTTCTAGATTGAAAGATAAGAAAAAGGGTGAAGGAGAGTCCATGGTCAAAGAGCAGTTTGTACAGAATTGTATTGAGAACAATAAACTGCTTCATATTCTTGGAAAAGATTCTACCGTTGTACGTCTTCCTGAAAGTTCTTCAGACATTTCTGTTTGTTCAAACCTACGCGTTGGATCCCATTTAAGGGTGAACCGCAGCTTGTCTGAGGATACTATGACGTCTCATGGGGGACTGGTGTCTGACAATCTTATTGCAGATAGAAAACAGACCATTGATTTAGTAGAGGATTTGTACTCAATGAAAGCGTTTTCCTCCTTTTATGAGAGGAAGAGGATTTTGTCAATGTATGGAACTGGTGATATTCAACCACCTAGAGACGGCGAAGGAGATACTAAAGCACAAGGCGATAGGTTGTCAGATCAAAGACTCTTTTCCTGTGTCACGTGTGGAATACTGACCTTTGCTTGTGCTGCCATTGTTCAACCTAGAGAACCAGCTGCTAGGTATCTCATGTCGGCCGATTGTAGCTTCTTTAACGACTGGACTGTTAATCCTGGCGTTCCTACCAAAAGCTTCAATGTTTCTGCTGGTGCTGATATAATTGCATATAAAAGAAGAACACAAGCAGGTAGCATTTCTGAAATTATGTTTCTTGGTGCATTAGTAAAATTCTTTCTTTGGCCTGTGAGTCATTGGAGATAATTTTCGGCGACGTTAGTGTGACTTCCAAAATGAGCAAAAATTATGGCATCTCACTTGACATTCACTTCATCCCACTAGCGGCTTCCAGCATTTCAACTCATCTTCTAGTTGTCTCTGGCAAACTTATAGAAGCCACAGTGTTGATATAGTCATGCAGGAGAACTAAACTCCTGGATGTAGTCATCTTTAGTAAGGAATTTGTGCAATATTCTTCTGAACTTCCCATCTTTAACTTTATAATATTATTTACTACTTATCTTGGTTAACACACAGTGATCAACTAGGCTCGCATGTTTTCCAATGGAACTAATTACTTGTGTCTTCTTTTCAAATGAAATGGATCAGTAGAGGCCAGTATGCATTTGATTGTCTCATGGAAAGCAATTTTGCTTAAAATGATTAACCATTTGTTTTATACTCTTATGACTCAGTGGAAACTCAAACAGATTTAAGTTAGCAAGTTTTTCCAATTGTGCGTGTTGGGTTTAAGCCTGAACTTATAGAAGGACAAACACCGCAACCTGAAGTCAAGATTGTTTCCCTAAATCCTCTTTCCCATATTTAATTTTAATGTCAACTTTCTCTTCTACTTCCTTTCCACCTCTCTTCTGCTTTCCTGTGGAGTTGATTTCTTTTGGAAATTTGCTTAATGTATCTTTGGACCTGCCTTATGGATACTCTGAGGATATTTGAAATATGTTTTGTTATTATGTTGATCTCTGGCACATTTGCTATCATAGGTTGGACTTTTTTTTTTTTTGACAAATAGGTTGGACTTTATTTTGCAGTTGAAACTATTTACTTCTTTTCAGTATGGTCAAATCAGATTGAATATTCAAAATCTTCTATACAAAGATGGCTTATTGTAACTTCCTAGGGCTATCGAACATCCTGAGCTGAAGTCCAAATATATCTCTCGTGCATCCATTCTCTATAGTGCATCCAGCCCCTGCTTACCTTATGCTATGGATTCTCTGTGTTCATTGGATAGATTTTGAAATTCTTCACTGACTGTGGCTTGGTCTAAATGAATTTGCAGGATCTGTTGAGAAAAGTCGCGCTGCTGCTCTCTATGATGTCTCCCCACTTCAATCAACTAATTATCAAATCCAAGAAGCCCATCAAAGCTCTGAAGCTTTTTCAAATTCTGATAAATTAAAAGGGACTTCTGCCCTTGGTTTATTAGCTTTAAATTATGGAAATTCATCTGATTCGGAAGAAGATCAGATTGATTCGGATGCTCCTAATGAGACTACTTCAAGACCTCAGTATGGTAATAATAATCTTCCTGATTCAGCGTTGCCTCCTTTCTTGCCAGAACACCACAGTGGTCCAAATGGCGGTTCTCCTCATAATTGCTGTCCCGAAATTGGATATAGAGGAGCTAACTTTGTGGATAAAAGTCATCAGACCTTTAAGTACTCTGCTAACTTTAGAGCTGATGAAACCAGATTGAGTGAAAAACATGGAAGCACATGTTTTCCTAAATCTGATGAAGACTCCTCTAGAATGCATATATTCTGCCTCGAGCACGCCATTGAAGTTGATCAGCGACTTCGACCTATAGGAGGGGTTCATATATATCTTGTGTGTCATCCAGGTAAACATTTGCTATTGGTTTTTGTTTAAGTAGTTTAGCATTTCATTTGATAGAAGTTCTTTTACATCCAGAAATGAATGAAGAAATGTGTTGACCTTGCTATAGTTACTTCGGAAACGAACGAAGGAGAGTATCAGTCAATTTAAACTTGATGGTAGGCAATCATATGTGTCATGCAGGTGTCTGCGTGCTTAGGCTATGTTAGCCTCTGAGAACCTGCTTCCATAGCTAAAGTCACCTTTTTCACAGAAGCAAATCGTGTCTTTTAATCAGATGAATAAAGTCTAGAACCTCCCATTCTTCCGGGGCAGAGGGTTCTGCAGAGTAGTGTTACATGCACAATGGCACAGGCACAGCTATCCCGGTTTTTGCTGGCCAAGATGGTATAACCATAAGGTTTACATGCATGAGATTTTTTTCTAACTTAGGCTTTCTACTATCTTCAGATCTGACTGGTTGGTTTGAATTGTCATCTGAGCTGCTCAATCATCAAATCTTGGTTCGCAGTTACTCTATTTGCATTTAAGCTCTAGCTCAATAATTGAGGCGACAATGAGCGCATCTTGACAATGAGCAAGGGATATCCATCTTTTTGCTAAAGAGAATGCATTGAACGTAATCTCTTAAGATACTTTTTATAAATGTCAACTAAGTACAATATGTAAATTGCTCCCAGTTGTTCAATCATTTTATAACTAGAGTCCCTCTTTGATAAATGATCACTATGAGTCAAACTCAATAGGATGTTCCTTTCTTCTGTACTTTTAATCGAGGACAATGGTGGCTGTGTGTCACAGAATTACGACATTATGGCATGTCTTTAACTTTACTTGTTTGCAACTTGTGCTCATATATCTGCAGACTATCCAAGGGTTGAAGCTGAGGCAAAGTTGCTGGCTGAAGAGTTGGGAATAGATCATTCATGGAATGAAATAGCGTTCAGGGATGCTATGGGAGAGGATAAGGAAAGAATTCAATCAGCTTTGGATAGTGAGGAAGCAATAGCTGGATATGGGGACTGGGCAGTAAAACTCGGCATCAATCTCTTCTACAGTGCGAATCTCTGCTCGTCTCCTCTTTATAGCAAGCAAATGCCTTACAATTCTGTGATATACAATGCATTTGGTCGTGAATCTTCCAGCTCACCTGCAAAGCTTGATGATTTTAGTCGGAGGCCAAGCAAGCAGAAGAAAAGTGTTGCAGGTAAATGGTGTGGTAAAGTGTGGATGTCAAATCAGGTCCATCCCTTTCTGGCACCGAAGGATGCTGAAGAAGTAGAAGAAGAGAGAAGCTTCCATGCTTCGATGACATCTGATGACAAGCTTGAGAGGCAATCTGGGTTGAATACAGAAACCACCTTGGCAACTAGAAAATTTTCTAGGAAGAGAAAAATGGCCAGAGAGAGTGGGCCATCCAAGAAAAGAGTGTTTCTAGAAAGGAAGAAGTTTCAGATGATGCCTTAGCTGAAGATTCTGAGAAGCTCATGAGCATTCCTAAACACAAAACAGCCAAAAGCTTTAGGAGAGAGGACACAGTTTCAGATGATCAAGTTGATGAGATTTCTTGTTTGCAGCATCAAACAATTCCCAGAAGGAAGCAAAAAAAGTTTGTGAAGAGAGGATATGCCAGCTCAGATGATTCTCTGGAGGACAAGTTTAAAGCGTTGCGTGGAAAGAATTTTAGAAAGGCAACCAATTTCACATCAAGTGGCGACATGCTTTCAGATGATTCACTGGAGGAGGACTCTCGGCAGCAGGGGAGGATTCTTACTGGAAAGAAGACCAAACATTATGAGAGGGATGATGTCATGTCAGATGATTCGGAGGGGAATTATAGCAAGCTGCAGCATCCGAGGATCCGTAAGAAAACTCCAGCTAATGCCAAATTTGAAGGTGCAGATTCAGACAGTTCACCTGAGGATGCATTTCCTCAGCGACAGAGAAGTCTTAGAAACCGAAAGGTGAATAGAGATACTCTAAGGATTAAAAATCAAGGGAACCTGTTGGAGAAACTGAAGAAGCCAGGAATTCCTAGGGTAACAAAAGAAGTCAGTGCTCGGCATCTGAAACAGGAAAGTTCTCGCCCTCGGAGTAACAAATATGAGCGCAGTGTTGAGCGATCAGATGAATCAGATGAAGAGGACCAAGAGGGAGGTGGTCCTAGCACACGGCTGAGGAAGAGAACTGCAAAGCCTACAAAGGAAAGGAAAGCTGATAAGCCACAAGGGAAGAAGCAAGCTAATAATGGTAAGAAAAATGTGAAAGCTGGGCCTACTGTGAAGCGGCCTGTGGGACGAAGTGAAGCTAGAATCGAGAAGTTCGAGGAAGCAGAATACAAATGTGATCTTGAGGGTTGCACCATGAGTTTTGGCTCTAAACAGGAGCTCACCTTGCACAAAAAGAATGTCTGTCCAGTCAAAGGGTGTGGGAAAAAGTTCTTCTCTCACAAGTATCTGGTGCAGCACCGTCGAGTCCATCTCGATGACCGGCCTCTGAAGTGCCCTTGGAAGGGCTGTAAGATGACATTCAAGTGGGCCTGGGCTAGGACAGAGCACATAAGGGTTCACACGGGTGCCCGCCCGTATATCTGCGCTGAGCCCGGCTGCGGCCAGACGTTCCGGTTCGTTTCTGACTTTAGTCGTCACAAGAGAAAGACTGGTCACTCGGTGAAGGGCAAGGGTTAATTTAGGTGTACAAAAGAATCATCGCGATTTAAGGATTGCTAATGGGGCTTTAGTGGGGCTTTAGGGGGGGTAGCATCTGGTAGGTAGAAGTGGGATTCTTCCCTGCAACTCTTCATTTGACTTGGCTGTTTATTCCATTCTGATCTGGGTCTCCATTTGGTTATTTATTTGCTAGAAGCAGAGAGCATTCTTCATTTCTTGGAACACCAAAACCAATTGTTCTCAAATGTAAATCAATGCTGACCCCGACATGCATTTCGCTGATTTCTCTTGTTGGCCTTGTTTTCCTATTGGTGCTCGTTTTTCAGCAACCTGTTTGCAGCTAGTCGTGATGGCTGACTGGTAAATGGGCGGGGTCTGACACGATGTTTGATCGCCTGCGATTCCCAGATGTTGCTTTTCTTCATGCGACTGAGATTGTTTCTTTGATTTGCATCCACAGCTGCATAGATTCGGAAAGTCATATGTTGAACTTGGTTGGATGATGTTGGGAGGGCAAATTGACTCTTTTGTTCCGTGGACCCTGCAGATCAACCATTTCTCAAGCCATGTATGCTTGCAGGGATGCACAGAAGTCAGCTAGTCGATTCTTGATGGACATCTTATTTTAGGTCGACATGCATCTACTGATATTTCGTTTTTGTTTTTATTTCTATTCGAAGGATCAAATCAATGCCATTCCGCTTCCAAATTTGTTCTCCTAAAATTCGATTTACAAGTGCGCTCTAGTCATGATACTACGTCACATCTGTTGAAGTAATTCGTCCAATAATAATATAAAATTAACTAAAGCGAAAATTAAATGTTAACTTTCACGCAAAATAAAAAAGCCTATTTAATCGAAGATTAAGAAAGAGATTTGTAATAATTTCGAGTGACTTAAACACTGATATACGTATCGAGGGAGTCGTACCGGTTAATAATTCGACCAAACAGACCGCAGGAATGCTATTAGGACATCGTGATGACGTCATGATTGGGCCGGTCCCAAGGAACCGGTTCGCTCCGGTCGGGTTTCCTGACCATATTTGCGGGGTCTTCTAACAATTCCCTGCCCCCTCCCTCTCTCTCTCTCTCTTTCTTTGCTATTCAGAATTCGCCGGCGACATCTCTGCTAAACTGCCGGCGAGTACGGACGACGCCCGGGAGATCTCAGCCTGATTCTCTCTTTCTCTCTCCATCGTCGCGCGATCGTAAGTTCCAGTTCGTAATGTTAGCCAGCTTGTATGGTGATGTATATCTGTCTTTAGCCTTGTGTAGCGCACCAAGTGTTTGATAAAATTCCCAAGTCGACCCACTTTGTATCGGGAGCAGCAACAAGCAACCCTGAATTTAAATTCTTAAGGTTTTCTGATTCAGGGAGGCGTATTCAGGGAGGCGTCCGGTGTGTCTTTCTGAATCTGTTCAAAGCTCGAGAGCGACCATAGGTTTATAGTCCATGCCTGAAACTCATTGCATAGTATCAACACGCACGCACTTTTTCAGGCATCTTAATACTTCAGGTTAATTCGTATAAGTTGCTAGATCTCAAGAGCTGGAACAAGACGCGGCAATATGTGACGGCCTGGCACAGAATATGGATAGTTTAGATGGTGCACTTGTTTGGCTTTCCGTGATTTTGATGGCTTGTTTGGGAAAATTTTAAAGAGAGGAAGAAATTGAAGAGAACAAACTGGAAATGTAAGTGTGAAAGAAAATAAAGTCTTTCTTCCTAATGTTTGTTTGGACGAGATGAAAGCAGAAAGGATGAAAAAGGCGTGAATATCACTTAATCGAAATGTTTTACAAAGTACATTTAGCATTATGCAGTTAGAGTTTCGAAAGGAGCAAACTGTGGTTACTTACTTCAATTTCTGGTAAGGACACTACGGAGGGAGGGAGATCTCTCCATTTTTGGAGCAGTTGTTCTTATGGGTCCTAGGAGAAGTATCTTCTGAAGAAAGATTACTCTTCCTTCCTCCTCCTTTCCACTGTCCTCAGCTTTACTTAAGTGCATATGTGTTGATGCCATTTTGATTTCAGATATAAGTCACTGTCAATGGCCAGCAATTCAGCGTCTGAAACAACCGGTAATGATTCTTCGGGCCTGAAAGAAGAAGAGAAGCCTCATATTCAGCCATTAAGATTGCCTACAGCTGAGGAGATTCGTGGTCAGGATATTTGGAACAATTGTGCTGTTCGCAGTGTTTTCAGTGGAATCATGGGTAAGAGTTCTCATTTCTTTTGCTGCTTTTTTCCCCATTTAGTGCGTCAGACCTCGTGTCTCGTGGGTGAAATGATGTTAAGAAGCCAAATTTTGCTGTTTGTAAATATGTGTCATTGAATTGCTGCAGGAGGTGGCCTTGGGATCTTTATGGGCCTGCTTCTAGGAGCACTGGACAATCCTATAATGCAGGACCAAATGAGCGGAAAGCAACAGTTCATTTACACTGCAAAGCAGATGGGGCAAAGAAGTTGGCACTCAGCGAAAACATTTGCAGTCATGGGCTTAGTTTTTTCAGCTGCTGAGTGTGTTGTGGAGAAGGTATCGTTGATCTCACAAAATGATGGTGGATGTGTATGTTTAGTGATTGTGCTGTTGTTCTATAGTTTTTGTCCTACTGCTAATGCGTTTGGTTATTTATTACAGGCAAGGGCAAAGCATGATACCACAAATACAGTTGTTGCTGGCTGTGTTACTGGCGGTACTATGTCGGCAAGAGGTAGCCATTTTTTGTTGTCATCATTCTCCTTTATTTCGTGAAGTGAACTTGAAACGGGAATCCTTATTGTATAATGTCTTTTGTGTACCTAGAGATAAGCACTGAAACTCCTTGTTTCACTTCATATTACATTTTTTCAGAAAAGTAGGAAGTCCAGTTTACTGCGGTATCTTTATATCATGTTTCCCCTACCTCTTTTTTTTGGGGGGGATCTTGTTACATTGTGAGTTAATGGGAAAGACTGGCCTAGTAATTTTTCAGGGTGGGAGGCTGACATTGTTTTCTTAGCAGGGTCATCATCACCTTTGCCTCTTTCACTTTTTCAAAGATCTTACTTCTTCTTCTCTTTTTATTTTGTAGGCGGTCCTAAAGCGGCATGTGCTGGTTGTGCTGGCTTTGCAGCATTTTCTGTTCTCATTGAGAAATTTTTAGATAATCATTAGCTGAATGACATCATTCTGCTTCATTTATTTTCAGTCCTGGACAAGAGAAAAAGAGGGAGATGTAGGATTTTAAATTTTTAACTGCAAGATTTTGTTATTGTTGTACCAATTAATATGTTCTTTTTTCCTTTTTGTTCACATCTTTGGTGAAGAGAGATCTCTAAACTGTACCACATCTCTGAAATGTATCGGCCTGATTCATATCTAACCTCATCAATCTATATGGTGGTGAGGATTTGTAGATTGGAATAAGCACATTGAATGCTTAGCAATCGGATAAGTTATCCAAAGGAACTTCTCTTATGAAATTTGTTTGGTGATTTTTGGTGTGTTTGCCCATGTAGGATTTACAAATATGAACTTTTGCATTGTCTTTCTGTATCACCAGCCATCGGGTATTTTCTTTCCTTCTAAATCTCATGTTGACGAATAGTTTGATTGAACAGGTAACATGTCTGAGGATGTGTTGTTGCTCACTTATGTAATTCGACTTCCAGTTTCTGGCAGTACTGATTTGTAATCAGATGCTTGGCATCAAAAGCTACTCAAAAAGTCGTGAAAAGTAAAGGTGGAGTTTGCTTACCTTAGCTTTTGGTTTGTGCTTATGGTTTTTAGGTCAAAATTGACCTATGAAATGTGAAACTTTTAAAAGGGCGTTTGAACTCGGAGAAGAGCTTATGTATTTAATTGTATGTATATCTTGCGACAGGATTCATATACATCAAGAACGTGACGAAGCCAATGATAAGCAAATTACCACATAATCTCTTTATTTGAAAAGGAAAAAGTGAGCACCAAGGTTACAATCATTCGTTGCCTCATGAGCGAGGCCGGAGTTCTGTCCCATGATGTTAATTGCCATTTGCATATTCTTGAGCCTCTCGAGAGCAGCGGTCGGAAGTTAGCCGCAGCAGAGCCATTTTCTCTGCGCGTTGAAACCAATTTGACAGTTTTAGCATCACAAATGAGAATTTCGCAATCAAAGCAATCAAAGATTCAATAGCCGCAAGCGACGCGCCCTACCTTAGGACTCTGCTGCCTCTTCTCCTTCTTGTTGTAAGTCGAATTGTTTCTTCGAGGGGACCCGTTCCTTCGAGGGGACATCATGTTCGCTGTGGTCCCGCTGGTCTTTTTCTCGTCTCTGGCCTTGTTGAAGATGACGGTAAATCCCTCGGCGGATGCCGGGTTGTTCACATCCCACTCCCCGAATTTGGGCAGTGGCCGACCTGCCTGCGGAATTGAAAAAGGGAATCCACAAAGCACTGTGTATGTCAGTCTCGGAAAGTCTAAATCCCCTCGCACGAGTCCAGAAGAACATGCTGGTCCGCAAGCGGTTGAATGATAAAAAATGCAGTGCAGAAACGATCTCTTTCTGTTAGATAAATTGTTCAAAAGCACTATGTTGCTCCTTCTATCTTGTCCCAAAAGAAAAATCTCGCACAAAGTAACCATAATTCTCGTACAATCTCTCTAATATATGATTCATCGATGAAGTAATGCAGGGGCACGCCAGAATCAGCACGACCAACATGTTCAACTCGTAACGACTCTTTCAATCGATTCAATACCTCGATTTACACAACCAGCCACAAACTCGAGCTTCTGAAATGTTTCTATATCGACCTATGCAAAAGCAAAATAGCAGAAACTCAAGACCACGATGCATAACGGATCTTTTTTTTCTCGCAGCCATCAAGATACCGTAAAACGTTGCGATACAAGGGCGACGCAGGAATTCTCGAACATGGTTTTCCGATCACCAACCCGGAAACCAATTGCAAAAGCAGGCATTGTCTTCGTTCGCAGATCAATATAAAACCATCTATGCATGCACCGGACACGATTCTAATTGGCAACAGCGTTAACGAATGAAAAGGAGCGGCGTGAGATTAAATTACCGAAGCCATACAGGACGAAGCGAGATGATGCCGAGGATCGGATGTTCTTTCGGGAGGGGAGATCGTTCTCTTCCGATGGAGAGAATTCTAGGAAGAATGGAAGTTGGAGGGAGGGAGGGAGGGACGTGGCCAACGCTGATTATCAGAGGAGCGACGGATGATGATAATGAATTAAAGATTCGTTTAGGTAAGACGTTGGTCGTTAGTCGGTTGTTCGAGACAGCTGGTGGCTGTTTTTTAAGTTAAGAAGATGATTCTCGCCAAACGAAATTCCCACCAATCGAGAAACTAGAGTGGTCGCACGCCTCCTCATTGCCGTGAAGACCATGTTGTAATTGATTTGACAAACACGAAAAATCGAGTTCGGACCAAATTGAGTTGTGGAATCGAGATTTAAAAAGTATATTGTATCGAATTTTATTTTCTTTCATATTAGTGAAACAAGAGTCATAAATATTTATATCTCGTGTTTGATCCTTATCGAACCAAATATATCGCTTGATAAAAATTAATGCGTGCGAAAATCAGGTACTAAGGATTGCTGGTTGAATTTTAATTAATCTATCTAACTACAATAGAAAAATTTTCCGACAGTCTCCTCTAAATAAGAAATTGGAGATGCACGTGAGAGATAAATCAGACGACATGGGCTGGAGTATAAAAATGTCCAAGTCTGAGGGCAAAAAAGATTGGCCTGATTCCTAAGAAAAAAACTCAATTTTATTTTTATGTTTAATCTCAATCCTTCCTTTATTCTTTTTTTTATTATTAATAGAAAATTCTAAGTCTAGTCCAAATCTTCTCCGAACTTTTCTTTCTCATAAAAGAATTCCAACTTTAGATTCAATTTCAAATCTATCTAATTTTGACTCTGATCCTAAATTTACCAACATTAGTGCTTTGTTTCAGAATTTTCACATCCTCAAATGGTTTTGTATTGGAAATATCTTCCAATGTGGATTTACTATTTACGTCAAGTTGAGATTGGGTCACGGGTCGATTTGAGAGTATAGATTGAAAATTGATTTTTTTTTTTCAGATAAAGCAAAATGGGAGGTAGATCTAAGATTAGACTTAAAGTTTGAACTTTTTTTAGACGAAAAAAAATAGATGTTTTTTCAAGGGCACTAGGCACGCATTAAACCTCGGATAATTTGATTACCAGGTACTATACTAATCACGCACAGAAAAATCGCAACGCCACGACGACCTTAATAACCCACCTTAATCGCCGAGAAGTCGTTCTCTGTCTCAAAAAGAGAAAAAGAGAAGAACCGAAAAACCACAGCCTCATCAGTCATCACTGCTCGCTCGCTCCCCTCCGATCATGGCTTCGACGTAATCCCTTCACGCCGCCCTCGCTCGCCTCCCGGAGCGGGAAGTCGCCGGGCGAGGAGAACCCGACCCGAGTCGCCTTCGCAGGCTCCTCTTCGCCGCTTCCTCCCTCGCGAAACGACTCGTGGGTTCGGGCTCCTTCTCTCTCCTTCCCCTTTCGTAATGCCGTCTTCGCGTGCTTCCTCGCTCTGATAATCGCGACTCCCTCTTGCCTTCTGGCGCTGGGGAGGCGAATTCGAGTGGATGTTTCGAGCCGCATTGCGGGTGGGTGTAATGCGCTTGCTTGCTTTCGTCTCCTTTCGACGAACGTGGCAGCGTCAGGAGGAGGGTGTGATCACGGGGGTGTTTGTGAGGTTAGGGCTTGAGTGGTTGGTAGGATTTAGCCCTAAGGCGGACGGGTCTGTTCTCGAGTTCTTAGAGATGATCTTCGCGCCATAAAGTTGTCTCCTTTCTCACTTTTTGCTTAGTTTAAGGCCTTGGACTTACGGAAAGGAACCGTCTTTTTTTGACTTGGTGGACTGTGTGGACCGCGTGTTCGCTGAATGCGGGTTTTTGTATTTCAAGAGCATTTGTTATAGAAAATTCTCGCTAAAATCGAAAGTTAACGGAGGATATCAGAAAATGCTGGTTCTGTTTAATGGAGACAGTTTCAATGGCCATCTCTACAGATTTAAGTCTATTAATTTCTTTTACCCTTTGAAGAGGCCGAATGTATATGGAAGTAGCTTTGCATCCATTTATGCGCTTTTATATTTTGGTGCCTTTGACCATTAGAAGGATGGAAATGGAAGCACACAGAATATACACATATCTACACTTCAAAATGTGTAAAATGTCGCTAAATTTGTTCTTGGAGCAGCGTTTCTTTGAGATTTTTGGGGAGTGCATGTTCTTTTTTGTTTATTTTAGAGCGTGATCAGCTGCAATTAGATACAATGCAAGAAATCAAGGTTCCTGCTTATTACATACAATAGGCGTGTGTTATCTCACTCATTCGCTGGGCCTTTTAAGAGTCAGCATTTTCCTCATCCTCCTATTGGGAAGTTGATTTTCAAACTGGAAACTGTCGATTATGCAGTCGCGAGAAAAAAAATCACAAGACAATCGGGAACTTCTACTCTTTGAGAATTTTGTTTGTGCTTCTCCCTGCAAATGCTTTATCATGTTGAAGGAAATACTTTTTAGTGCATAGGTGTCCAACGGATCAGATTATCAATGGGTTGCAAGATGGAAGCTTGTGCGGAATGCTCGAGGAATTGTGTAATTCTTCATGGAAAGAACAAAAACGCATCACCTCATGTTAGCTCCTTTTTCAAGGTCATGATCGGCAGTCAATTTTCTGAGCTTTTGGTATGTTTCCACCCTCTTCTATTTATGACCCTGTAATACTTTTTCCCAACTTATACCTTCTTTACCACCGGTCAGTACAAGCTAATTTCTTCTTTCTTTCATCCTACTGTATATTGACTTTTACCTGTTGAAAATGAATTGGTTATCCTCGAAAATCAAATCATTTAAGGTCGTGTGCCTTTTGCTGTTTGTAAACTTCGAGAGCTTATACTGCTTGATATTGCATGCAATAGTTGCATCTGTTATCTTGTTTTAACTTATTCAAGACTTTATGCAATTGCATAACATAATTATTTTTTGTTGGGTCATGAGTGAGGACATACGCTGGTAGTCAAAATACACCATCAATATTGGGTTCTCATTGAGGAGTTAGCACCATTTTTAGTCGGCCTACTGTATTTTACTTCTGCCATGCCCTAATCCAGACTATTATTATTGGCAGCTTCACCCTGTGAATTAGTCTGGGCACGGATCTCTAATGAGTGACTTGGTTAAGAAGAAAAGATTCAAGAAGCAAAGTGAACATTTCAATAGAAAATCCCTGTTTAACAGACTCTTTCCTGGACTTCAAAAACTTTCTGTTTAACAAGTTTTGTGTATAGAAACTTTATTTGAATATGAAAGCAAATTTGAGCACAGCGTTAAAGATCTAACACAGAGACTTCTTATTTATCAGAATCCTACCTAATGGTGTAAACCAGTTACTAACAAAACTTCTGTTGTAAGCAACTGAGAGAAATAAAAAGTTCTATTCAAAATATGCTAACCTGTGAAACAGTAAATTGTTTCTTGAATTCTTTGCTTATGCATCAAATAATTGCCTGTTAGAAGGGAGTGCATTTGTTTGGTTAGATTATGAAGGAAATGCCATGCCATTTGTGGAGTTTGTCCTTGGCTTTTTTCTTTTGATAGAGAAGAAAAAGGAAATGGATTCTAAAAATATGCAAAAAGAAAAGATAAGAAGTGGCATGAGATATCATGTCATGCTATAGAAAGTAAAAGTTTCTCAAGGAATATATCTATTGATTAATTTTTTTTAAACTTAACCATCCTGTATGTAACTTGACGTGTGTAGTACTCAGCCAATTCGGAGCCTTGATGAAGAAATAGGCATATGCTTCAGGTAGTTGACCTTTATATTTCCGTATCTACATGACTTGAATAAGTCATGGCGTTAGCAATGACATGGATCGTTTACAATGTTGTGTTTTTGTTTCAGATTATTGCCTATCAATTGTTCATATGATTTTAGTTGGGGTAACTTGATATGCAATATTTCAGTAATGTGATGCTTGTGCAGTCAACTTTCTCCCGAAATTTGATCTGGATAGGCATGATCATAGTTTGTCGCTTCGATTTTGTTGTAAGAATCAGCTTTGTTTTACAATAGATGTTTTTTCAATTGCAGTACATTCCTCCAAAATTTGCTCCCACAATTTCAGGACTGCTTAATCAAAATATCCGTCTGGAAGATTCAGGTGGGAGGCAATGGGAAGTGACATTGTCCAAGGTTGATGGATCCTTTGCATTCCAGAGAGGTTGGAATGCTTTTTCATGCGACCATGGTTTAGAAGTTGGATATATTCTGTTGTTCTATTACCTGGGTTCCCACTTCAGGGTCGACATATATGATCGGACTGGATGCAGAAAAGTAGATTTTCCAGAAAACAGGACCAGTAAGAAAAGAAGTAGGAGTAATAGAAATTCTTCAGATGACCCCACCAGTGAGAAGAGTTCAAGTGAGAGTGCTTCAGTTGTTTCTGGGGCATCGGCTGAGCTAGATCAACGCCATTGCGGAACAAATGTGGAAGAAGCAGTGAAACAGATGGCATCGGTATGTCTAAAGAGTTGTGGGAAAAGTCAACCTCTTTCCAAAATGGTCTTTGCTGAAGAATTGAGCTATATGATGGATAGAGACATTGAGAACAGAGAGGGAGAAGAAGCGCGACCTGCATTTGACTTGTTTGATTTTGAAATGAAGAACAACAAAACCTGTGCTGGTGGAAATCCGTGTACTGTGGATGGGACTGGACCTTCTTCTGCTGGAGCTGTTTCATCACAATTATGTCAAGATGAAGCTGGCTTAGCTGATAAAGACCCAACTTTGGATTCTGTCAATAATGGGACACCGTGAGGAAACAGATCAAAACATCAAGAAACTTGAAAAAAGTGGAAACTCAGAAGGGATAGATAAACAAGAGACTCTCTTGAATAACTGCACGAGTAAGAACTCTGAGTCTCTTATGTATATACGGATCCTATGTGTATATATACATATTTATTATCAATTAGAGTACGGAGATGATAACTGTTGTTAAATGGACCTTTTCTTTCTCTTGAAAAAAAGTTATGCTAAGAGGGCTGCTATGGGCATGGTTACTGACAATGATGCTTCATGACTTTATCTGATCTACTTCTGAGCTGTTAATGTTAAACACTCTCTAAGATCAGCATGTAATTGTTTCTGTAACTGAAATTTATTAAAACAATATTAGAAGATGATTATTTGATGCTCTTCATAAGTGAGGCTGGGTCTTAGGTCGTAATAGCCAGTTGGCAACCACCACCCAATCTGATGGCATATTACTCAGGTACTTTCACTAAAGGCTGGACTTGTTATTGTGAAGTTAATCAATATGACTTATGGTCAGCCAGCTACTAGTACCTTTTGTTTGCTCTCTGCTCACTGAGCAGCTGTGTGCTATTAGTACCATTTGTGTTGTTATTGATATGACATGTCTCAGAAGGTCTCTTGTTAAGGGTCCTTAATCTTCTTCTGTTGTTTGATATGGTGGACAGATGAAGTGTTGCCAAATGTCAAGAGAGAGTTGATGGAGATGGATGAAGATAACAATTGTGAAGGTTTGCATTTGCTTTTACTTCAGGAGAGGTAATTGTTATGTAGTGATGTGGCAAAAGTTAACTTCGTTTATCTTTCAGTTGAAAGGCCAAGGGTTGTTAAACAAGAGCAAGTGGAGATGACTCCTGGACACTGGAGTACCAAAATGGCTAATCTGGAAATCTATGGTATGATTTCAGAGAACCTTCGTAACTTGATACTGATTCTGTGGGTCCATTTTATAGCATGCAATGGTTCTTGCTCAATTTATGCTCCTATATGCAAGGAAAAAAGCCAATTGTTAAGGCGGAGTATACTGCAAGTGATGGACAACTAGCAGAGGGTGAAGCTATCAATGGAATGGCTTCTTCAGTACATATGGCTGCCAATACCTCCTATTCAGTCAAAGTCGTGACCGACTGCCATTCTTATCTAGTGGGTTTTTTATTTTATATTATTACTACTTATGTTCCCTTCTGATTTAGCTGCTGTTGATCCTCAAAATTGGCTGAGGCAGTTTTTTTTTTCCCCTCCCATATTTTAGTTTCATGACTTTTTTTTTTTTTTTTTTTTTTTTTCATTTGATATTTTAGTTTTCATCTCAGCAAATTCATTTATTCATAGTAGGAGCATAATGGACATCGACGGCCCACATCCCAGCTTCTAAATTGGGTTGGGTTACTTCACAGGCATCACCCAATAGATCTTTAACTGAATAATATATGGTGTTTTTTTTTTCAGAATAATTTCATCCCTCCCCGGTCATTACTTTTCTTCTTTTTTACTTATGTTGCATATACAATTGCATTTATGGTATTATCTGCTTACTTGTGTGGACCGAAGTAAAATTCCTTGATTTTTCACTTCTGTTGATGCAGGAGTTGCCTGCCGACCTTCCATGGTCATTTTTTAAGAGATCTTCTACAAGAGACCGGAAAGTTGTGTTTCTCAAGGATCCATCTAAGAGAACATGGCCAGTCCTTTACCACGAGAGATCGGGAGTAAGATCACTAACGTCCGGGTGGGATGGCTTTCGCCAGGCAAATGGCATCCAGCGGGGAGATACCTGTGTATTTCAACTCCAAATCCTGTCCAACTCCCAGTCTCTGTATAAAGTCTCCATCACCAGGTAAACCAGTCTGCCCCGAGCCGAGAATTCATGGCTTTTATGACCGGGATCCCCTCTAACTAGACTGTACCATCTTATTCTCGGTCGTTGGCCTTCTTCCCAGCCTTGAATTGCCTTTACTGCCATGACCGAAAGACCCAGAACGTTTAAAACGTTTTGTAAATGATCTGATTAGCTTCTGCGTGGTGTGAAGCTGAAGATGTGCGCTAACCTCCTGTGTCTTCTCACTATTTTGTGCTCTGACCCACGGATCAAACACTTTGGGTTCAGTTTGCTCCACAGTGTCGATAACAAAGCCGCAGTATTCTTAGTTTTCATGTCTTGTTCTCTTTAATCTTGAGCCGCAACATCTTTTCTTGTTAATGAATGGCCTCTTTCTATCGTTGAATAATCGTTTGAAAACATGAGCTTTTCATGCATGTTGCGAGGCTGTTTTCTGCGGCCTATCGAGCTCTTCAAGTCGTCAGCACATGCGATCGTGTGTTGTGCAGCTTGTCCCTTCATCTTACTAGAATTCGGGGTCAATAATGCAGAAGCAATCAAGATAACGTGGGAACTTACCTCAGATTCTGATCCAATTAACGGGTGTAAATATTTCTTGTTTCACAGAAGTACCGTAAGTTATATGCACTAAGAGGATGTTCAATATCATTTCACTAAAGCATGTCGTGTTTCCAACGAGAGCTCATTTTATTTATTTCCTTAAGCAAACCTACTAATCTCTATTTCCCAAAATAATGGAGCGAGGAAAGCAATGTGTCATGCTAGTTTCCTTTTTCCTTAATGATTTAAATCTGCTAATTTGAGGCATTGCGTGTATGTCGCCTAGAAAATTTTCTGTACGCGAGTTGCTCGTGCGAGCTAGCCGATAACACGGGCCCTTATCTTTTACTTTTTGTCAAACGCCCAGCTCTTTATTTGAAATTAAGTTGGCTAGTTCGGTCTCATCCGAGACAATATTCCCTTTGAGTTCTTCAAAATAAGGGGCCTACTTTATATTTGAGACGAGGTCCATTATGAACTTTCTTTTAAGTAAATAACCCAATTTCATGTCCATGCTTAAATTTTCTTTATTGAAATCATGTTACTTTCGAAAGTTGACTATCTTTACTAATTTAGATTAATGAGCGCTTTGTGCTATCGAACTCTAATTATCCCAAAACAAGATATGAATAATGTCGAAATGTAGAATGTACTAATCAAGCAACCAAACTGAAAATTTCAAACGGCTAGAGACAATAAATTAACGAACTAAAAACAAGTTTGACTACATGCAAGAGTTGCCTTGAAAATCGGTGACATTGTCAAGAGGCCAAGCCCTTTTGTGTGTGCGCACGACTTAGCTTTTTCTTCGGCGCTCTCTCATGGCAACTCGTGCATCTAATCCCACATCCAGCACCGTCGCTACCTTCACCATTGAACAGGCGCTCCACAGAAAATGTCTTTACAGATTCAAACAACTTCACGGGCGGCTTCGGCTGGGGCCTCTGCTTCCACGCCGGCTGAAGCTGACACTTGATTCTGCTCCTTGGCACCACCTTCCTCATCTTCATCAGCCACACGACGCGCCCCTTCACGATGTCGTACAAGCTCAGAGCAACGTAGACCCCGATCCCGCCGATGATCCCGTTGGCTATCGAGTAAGTCAGGGGCATGAGAAGGATGGTCACAAATGCAGGCACTCCCTCCTTCAGATTCTCCCAATTGATGTCCCTCACCACCTTCATCATCATCGCTCCGACCATGACCAGCGACGGGCCTATGGCCCAAGGAGGGACGCTGCTCAGCAAGGGCGTGAAGAACAGCGACACGAAGAAGTAGAGCCCGACGACCACCGCCGTCAGCCCGGTCCGACCCCCTTCCCTCATCCCCGCCGAGGACTCCACATACGTCGCGGTGGTTGAGACCCCTAGGGCTGACCCCACCATGGTGGAGCCAGCATCCACCATGTACGCCATGTACTCCCCCTCGAACCTGCCCCGATCATCGGTGAAGCCCCCGAGCTCGGCCATGGTGTACAATATCGCGGTGACGCCGAGGATGTCGACGTACAGTAGCGTTACGAGTGCCACCCAGACCTCGGTCTGGTTGAAATTCGCAAAGCTAAAGGCGCCGGCCGTGGACTTAATCTTATGGAAATCGACTACTTCCTTGAAATAATTGAATCTTTCATCACCCAGCGGGGTGGACGGGAAATATGTAACGGCAGTGCCTCTAAACCAGGAAATGACTGTCACAAGAACAATGCCATATATGATGCTGCCTTTGACATTTCTCATCAGCCCATAAGAAATTACGAGGAACCCAACTGAGCCCAGCCAAAACGTTGGGCTCCTCATCTTGCCGCCCATGCACTCGCCGGTCGCCGGATCCGTCGTCGCACAGGCCGTGACGGTCACCAGCGTGCTCGGGTCAGGCCCAACGAGGCCCAAGCCCTGGTGCACTTGCAAGCCCACGAACGCGATGAAAAGGCCGATGCCTGCCGCGCAAGCCAGCCGAACCGGATGGGGTATGAGCCTTGCGAGCTTGGCCCGGAGCCCGAGGGCGGAAATGGCGAGGAAGGTGCCGCCCTCGACGAGGATCACGGCGAGGGCGGTCTGGTACGAGAGGGGCCCGGAGCCATGGTAACCCACCAAGTTGTAGGCCAAGTAGGCGTTTTGGCCCATCGCTGGGGCGAGTCCCAGGGGGAGGTTGGCCAATATCCCCATGGCAAACGAACCGATCATGCCCGACAAGATGGTGGCCACGACCAGGTCCTTCTTGGTCCGGCCGAGGCAGTTCTCGTAGCCCAGGTCGGGCTTCAGCGTGCAGCCGGGGCTCCCGGGGACGGTGCAGTCCGCAGCGGAGCACGTCCCACCCGAGTCGGTGATGATGGTGGCGTTCACCGAGATGATGTAAGCCATGGTGAGGAAAGTGGCCGTGCCTGCGCGGAGCTCCGTCGTGAAGCAGCTCTTCCTCGCCTCGAGCTTGAAGTACCTGCCGACCCGGCTCTTCGAGACGGCTTCGTTGAGGCGCCTCTCCATGTTCCTCCATGAATTCCTTAGCCCCGCGCAGAACCCGCTTCCCGTTCTTCCACAAATTTCACCTCCCATTTTTCCTGACTCCAGCAGTGTTTCAGGGTGCTGGAGAGGAAAGATTGGTGTTAATCTTCTTTCTTTCTTTCCTGGGGAGGTCCTTTCTTTGGTGAGCTTTGAGGAAGGAATGAGGGTGGATTTATAAGGAAAACATGGTTCGTGCCAGTCAAGCGAAATTCTGCCTTACATGATACTATAAATGACTTGCCTGGGATATCTGTGTTTATATAGATGGTTAGGTACACAGGCATGAATATATGGTATATGTCCAATATAATATATTACTTACCAAATTCTGGAGATATAAATTGAAAAGTGCGTTTGGGACATATAGAGATGTCCATCATTTGTAGTGATCCACGTATTACTTTAATTCTTTATGAGGTAGATAGAAAAATTAAAGAACCTACAAATATTGGCGAAATGTACAATTATTGTTAATCAAGAAAAAAAATTCGTGGTAAAGACAGGATGTACTTGACAAAAAAATATCAACCGGTGTTTTTTCGAAGTGTATTAACATACTAGAACTATGTTTCAAGTTATTTCATACCATAAATAAATTCGAACGTTAAAAAAATTCATTGGATAGGTAGATTCACATCTCTTACAACAGACATGATCATCTACTCTTGGCACCAAAGCAATTTCACAGTATCATTCCTAATACATTTGGTGGGTAGGCTTGCACGCATCAAGTACGTCCTTTACATGTATCATAAGCCTTTACTGAATGTGCATCAGATCTATAAATTTTTTAATGTCATTAATTTTTTTTTATCTAGTTACCATATATTTAGGCACCAAATAAATAAGTGGATTTTACCATAACGTAGAGACAAGTGCGTCAAAGTGCATGCATTTTCCCACCTTCATTTCTTCATATGGTTTGGCTTTTCTCGTGTGATGTTAGGTTATCCGGATAAAAAACAAGGAGAATCTCTACTTTATGTGAAAGGAGATATTGTATTCTTTGAACATAACCATATTCCACTTTAACGCCTCACAGAAAACGTTAATCGATGCGTGAAAACCATGTTCGACAAATCATTTGGGGGTTAGTCAACAAGATTCCTTAAAGCCCTTGAAAATTCAAGAAAATTTAAATTAGGTCTTTGGATGATGACAAACACATGAAATGTTTGATTGGAATCTTTTGATCCCTGTGCGGGACACTCCAGTACATCGCTTTATGCAGGATTATTATAACTTGGCTTTGCATAACCCAACAATTATAGGAGGTGTTATAGAACTAACATCATACGTTGCTTTTTGAAAGATCGTTTATTGTTTTTTTTTTTTTTTTTGAGGTTGATGATTGATTGAGATTGACATGACTCGTTGAGAGCAATGCAATACGTGACATTTTCATATTAGTGTTAACACTAAAAAAAAAAAAAAAATATCAAACTATGCCTAATGTGGGACAAATATTTCAAACTTTTTTGATATTACTAAAGACCCTAAACTTAGCTATTGTGACATAGATATCTCAAACATTTTTTATGTCATAAAAACAAAACTTGAATTTATACTAGTATTATAAATATATCTTGAATGGAATTGAAATACATGATGTATATGTCACACGTGTAAAAATTTGGGTTTTGTTGCATCTCAAAAAAATAGGGTATATGTGTTGCATTGGTTAATGTTTTTGGTTATCCAAAAATAAATTTGAAGTATTTTTATCACAGTAAAAATAATTTGAGGGTTTTTTTATATATATTTATCCTAATTTATGCATCTATACTTATATGACTATGTTTATTATTAATCTGTTAGAAAATATTAGATGACATGAAAATATTAATATTTGTTGGAAATACATTGAAAAATATTAGAAGATAAAAACCAATGTTTGGAGGCATGCAAACATTATTTTTAAGGATAATTTCGCCCCTCGGAGTATGAAACTCAATATGTAAGACTCTAGTGACTATCCTCCCAAGATACAATGGACATTCTTTTACACTTTGCACTGAATATTAGAAGAAACTGTATAATCTAGCAAAGAAAAAAATATACGTAACGAGATAGGAAAAGAGAAATATAAATATTCTGATTTTGATATATTGATATCACTTTCCTATTATGTTCGCAGTAACAATTTACAGGTAAAAGAAAAAGAGAGTCGTTAAGAAATGGTTATAAATAAAACGATAATTGAAAAAGAAAATGACCGTTGTATAGCAGTTATAAAATAATGAAGGTTTTATATATAAATAAATGAAACGTTATAAAGCCGTTATATAACCGTTAGAAAGTTATTATACGGTCGTTACATGACCGTTAACTAACCATTATAAAACGTTACAAAATCGTTTTATATTAATAGTAGATAAAAACCATTACAAATTGATAACGATAAAAAATTATTACAAAAATTAGTAGCTTACAATGTTTCAAAACTATTGAAATATCCAACAAAATCTTTCTAGATTACAAGTGCCAAGGATAAAACCCTAGATTCCTTTTTGTTCAAGGATTCCAAGCCTTAGCTAGATGCTGCAGCTGTGAAAAAAATCAGGAAGAAACCTTGGCGTTTTTGTCAAGAGGCAAAGAAATAGGGAATGTTATATATATATAGACACACACATATATAGTTTTATTTCCTTATATTGTCCGCCAACTTTGTGTGAGCAATGTTCAAAAAACTAGCTGCTTATATTAAGTCCGGCATATGCCTAATCGAATTTAAATTTGTAGGTGCGTCTTGAAGCTAGTCACAACAGTGGGTTCAACTTTTGAGGGATACCCCAAGCGATGTGAATGTCAAAAGCAGACTAACTTAAAAAAACAAAAGTAAGGAAATATAGGGAACTGAGTAATGATTGTTCTGAAACATCTAATATTATAATCCTCCGTACTCGAACCAATTTCACGAGAACATAGTCATATAATCTATGATACTTTGTATGAAATTCCAAAATATCGCGTCCTTAAATGAGGTATCTACCTTGCCTCTCCCTAATCCGGGATTTCCGTGTCGGCCGTTGATAGCAACATAAGAATCGACTATGGATAAACACGGGCATGTCCCTGCACAAAATGGATTGTCGATAAGCTAGTTAGGTATGCCCAAAGAAGACCGCTTGGTATTTCATGAATTTGTCCGACGGGTGGCGCTGCAATTTATGCACTTCAAGGCAAATTGATACGTTCAAGATACTCTCCTAAGTACACCATTGAAACGATTAAGAGAAGTTGCCCACATTTTCAGCAGCAATCTCATCGCGAGGAACCACCGTGTTTCGCACGGTCCACGTATAATTCCAGAAATGATGATAAAGCATTTCCTCTCTTTCAGTAACGTGTAGGTGTTCTCAAAGGTTTGGACCGTGCAGGTCCCATGGCTAGTGATTCTTTCATAGGATTTCTCTTTTTCTTTTTTTTTTTGGGTATTTATTGACCAATCAAATATGCAAAAATTACGACTTTTGATGCAATGTGTATATAATCATAGATCAAGAACATTTTGGGGAGAGACAAAAGGGTTTAATTAAGCCAAAAGTGCAGCTTTTCCTTTTTTTAAGGTTCGGCAATCCAGAGCTCCCCCTTCTCAAAAGTCGAACCCACTTGGAGATTTGTTCAGAGTTTCAAAGGATGCAGAAAAACTTCGATTTTCATCTAAAGTAGAGACTGATAAAGTTTGGTTATATGAGGGCACGCGAAAATTTGTTTATTAGTCCTAAAAAGATTCGTTAGGATCGCCGGGAGGGTTTTAGAGCCTAATGGTGCCATCATTTGGTCATCTGATCAAGATAGACCTCCTCGACACTTGAGCTGAGATGTTTTCTTGGCTCCAATTGAGAGCCGAGGCATGAAAGGGTTTTTTGAGTAGCTCCCCCTCCTTCGGTTTGGTGTTTTGAGTAGAGAAACAACATTATGCCTCATAGTCTTTGGAATGTATACTTAAAATCACATGTTGAACTTTGGCTCATGAATGTAAGCGATGATGTAATTCTTTATGCGGAATTCAAAATCATAGAATTTTAGATCCTCATAATCGATTCGTGATAGGAGGGATGAAGACATATCTTTATCTATAACGATAACTTTGAAAAAAATAGTTGTCATAGAAATATAAGAAAATGGATAAATTCGATTTCTATCCTTTAACCCGTATTAGTCTTAATGTAACTTATGTAATGGATGATGAAATATAACATTTCATTGTCTTAAATAGAGAGAGGACTAAACTCTTTTTATATATGATATCAATTGGTGTATTTCATCAAAGCATATTCTCTCTTCATAAGAGTAACACATTTTCATAAGCATCACATCTTCTCATAAGAGTTATATCTTTTCATAGGTATCCAATACTTCTTTCATAACATTCAAATAATTACTAAACCATTAATTAATAATAATACATAGGCCACAATTATCCTTACAATGAAATCTACAAGAAAAATACAATGGTCTTGTAAATTGCCATCATATGTCGATACCTAATTAGTTTTCATGATTTGCCTTTTTGCTTTAACTTTGTTATTGTCGGTTGCCACAACCTAAGCATGTAGAAAGAATAAGGAGACAAAAGTACGAATCAGCCCTTGACTACACCCAATTACATTATGGTTTTACTCTATTTTTGAATTTATGCATACCTAACCCTTGAATTCACTCGTCAAACAAAGTTAGAATTGGAGTTTTTCTACCATCGCTATCCTTGTCAAATAAATTAAGAATTGGAGTTCTTTTACAATCGCTATCCCATAGGCAATTTTCTTTCCTTTTCTATGCTTGGTGAGAACTACCTGACGATAGATGCGAGCTAAAAAGGTGCAAGAGTAGATTTTCCATTCTTCGATTGCACTCTCACTTGATGCTATTCATATCAAATCTAATCTGCCGATGTTTAGAAGTAATATACATTGTTTGACTCTAGTAGAATAAGTTAGGCACGATAAATTTCTCACATCGGAATATACTTTAGTATATCGATCGAACCGCGCAAGGCTGTCGCCTTGGACGACATGGAAATTTCAGGCGTTTCGAGAGGGCGACGTCGTATCCATTCGAAAAAAAAAAAAAAAACCCAAAGCATGTCATTTGTTTTTGTTAGGCTTTGTCAAGAATAAAAAACGGCTCTCCGTTTTGGGCTTTTATGAAAGAAAATCGACTAAGCCCCCACGAACATTGGGCCAAGGTTGGGCCCATAATTTGAACGCCCATTCCATTTCCGGAAAATTCCGGTCGACGAAGTTCCGTTCGCTTCAATCTGCAAGGAGAATGGAAAGATTTCCGGCGATCGCTCCGGTCGTCTTCTTCGTCGCGATCTTCCTAGGGCTCCAGTTCACGGCCTCCTCTGCATCTCTAGCTGAAATCAACCACGTCAGTCTTTGACTTCTACCACTTTCTCTCTCTCTCTCTCTCTCTATGTATGTATCTTCGTAACTAGAAGAATTGTTGAGCTTGTGATATTCGTGGTTGATGTTTGTTCGAGCGGACGATGTCGTGCTGACCTTAAGGGACCTGCGTGGTATAGTTTAATTTGTGTTAGTTCCTCTCCCAACAACATTTGATGGTGTCCTTTTTGACAACCTATGTAATTCTCTCTCTTGTTAATTCTTTCATGAGAAAGTTTGCAATTTGAGCTTGTTCTTGTTAATTTCTGGGTGAATTGATGGAAGCGTTTCGTATTCATAGGACTTGACGAACTCTGCAGCTGCAAGGTAATCTCGCCTCTTTACCAGATCAGCCTGAATGGCGATGTCTTGTTTTTATCATTAAGGATCGCGAGCAATGGGATCGAATGGAGGTCCCTTGCAATGCTTCAAGATTAATGTTGAAGTCCTCGATAACTTATGTTATCCCTAATAGTTGGACTATCATGGTTGGTAGATATTGCAAATTTAGTAGTGCTGGCAATCTAACATTCCCTGTGCTTGATCATTAGAAATCTTAAGCAAGAACAAGAACGTCCTCATGAAGTACATTGTTCTAGAGAAAGAAGTCGGGCTGCCCGGCAAATCATTGAGGAGGTAACAGCAACTTAGCTTTTCTTTCCCTAAACCCCCTCTTTTGATCATTGTACATGGAAAGGTCATTTTCTTTTCCTAATGTTTCGTGTACATGGTGTTTAACTTGTGTAGTATTTGATGCCGTTTGTCAAACGAGAAAACTTTCAGATGTCAAGTCCGTGTAAGCTTCACCCTGATAACGACATGTTCCAAGATCAAGAGGAGCATAAAATTCATGTCGACATAAATGAGTGGCGCTGTGGATACTGTAAGAAAAGCTTTCGTGCTGAGAGGTTTCTTGATCAGCATTTTGATAACAGGCACTGCAACCTTCTGAATGTCGTATGTAAATCCTTATTCCTTGTCCTTAAGTGATTGCAGGTTTTGTTAGATAGTAAGTGCTACTAAATGTTTTATCACATGTTGAAAATTTTCTGATATAGTAATCAATGTAAACGAAGACCTTGCAATCATTTCTTTCAGATGGCAATTGCCTCTGATTCCTCTTGGTGGCCTGTGATGAATAGATATGTCTTTTGCAAGAGAGAAGGTGGTCATTGTAGATGTAGTATATGCATATTAATAGGAAGTAATACTTTTGCTTGTTTCTGGTCCTTGAATTGAGAAGTCTACTAAAATTTGAGGTTACAACCTTTGTTTTAGAAATTTTGTTTTGTACTCTCACATGTCTCAATTGAACCAGAGTCGTAACATATGTTTGGCTGATCTATGTGGCGCATTGCATTGTGATTTTGTAATCAATTCAAAGTCACAAAAGACTAAGTGCAATCCTGCTGCTGCAGCCAGGAACCGCCACCTATGCGAGGTATGCCTGCAATCCTGCAACTCCCATATCATATATTCACTTTTCTGCCATCTTTTTTAAAGTCTTTCTTGTTGGCAGAGTCTTGCTGATACCTGTTTTCCTGTAAATCAAGGTCTTTCGGCAAGCCGACTTCATGGTAATATTCGCATAGTTCTTTAATTATTCCAAGAACACTATTTGTGTTTCTAACCATAATAATGTGCTGCATTGCTAGAATTGTTTCTGCACCAATTTTGTGATGCTCACACTTGCTCTGAAAAGAAAAAGCCTTTTCCGAGAGGAGGACTGGTATGGATCGTTTTCTTTTGATATTAAATATTAGCTTGTGATGTAGAGCCCACATTGCAGTTGCCAAACCTAATGTCACTAGTAGCCTGGCAGAAGTAGTAAACCCTGTTCCTCTTCCTATATCTTTCTTTGATTTGGATAAAAATGATTTGTGTTATTGTCCCCACCCAAGCCTCTCAATTGGCACTAGAGGCTATATGCTTGTATGTCTAAAAGTACCTTCTAACTTTTCCCTTAAAATAAGAGGAGTAATGGAAAGATTTACATGATGTTAGACATCAATATTTGTGTGCTTATAGGAGGTGTTTGAGATCGCATAAAGGTCGAATCTCAAACTCTTGAATGCAAAAGTCATTCCAAACACACATGTTGATGATTTTTGTTGTCCAAGGATGGTGCGGTTCTGAAAATTATTCTCATCTGCAGAAGCCACCTAATGTACTGTATCTGGCAACTTCAATATTGACGCTGATGCTCCTTCCTTTTCTCTATCTCATTGTATTTTTACATCAGAGGTACCATTTCTCCCCCTCTTTAATTTTGGTGGACTCATTTTTGCTTAAAAACATGAGGCAGCTTGATATCCCAACTAATTGTGCGTTACAAACTCCCGTTTTCCAATATATTTTGGCAATTTTGCTGGCTGCCTTTCAGTTTTTCAGTTACTATATGGGAATAAGAATTCTTCTTTCCTGTTGTGTAGGGACATGAGAGGAAAACAAGAACTTAAACGCATAAAAAAGAGAACAAAGCCTTCTTAAGTGGCATCAGCTGAAGGTTTTGGTTTGATTCGACAGTCAATTAGGCACACAATAGCTACATCATTAAGAAAGTGAGACGACATGGCCCAGCCAAAGGTAGAATATGGCAGCATGCGATTCGAAACTTGGCAGTTGCTTTTGAACCTACTTGATGAGGTCTAAATCTTCTTGGGCCAAAAGAAGTAGACTCTCTCTCGTTAACTGGAGTCTGGTCTTTTATAAATTCCACATTTTGGAAGATACGCTCAGTGTGGCTTTATCATGTCTGTTATAATACCTTGTAAATATGTATTGTTTTGCTCGACAGAATCTGTATTAGACTAGATGAAAGTATTTTCACCCACCATGCTTCGAAACATTTCCATCCTGAAATAATGACTCTGGAGTCTAGTTTTATATTACAGCAAAAATTTGCCAGAAATGTTTCTTCTCCTGCCTTGTTCTGGTCTAGGCATCAGGCAACACCTCCTGGATCCTTTTGGTGCAATGTCGTCCTATGATGTTTAGAGACATGGTGTGAAGTTGATGAGGCTGCTGCATATCTCTTGGTTCTAGCTCTTGATCTTCCCAATTGGTTCTCTGTTCTTTAAGAGATAGCTTCATAAACTCTGTATGTTCCATCATTCACGTAAAGATGGACAGCATTTCCGTACTAATTATTACCTAAAGGGCGATCGGCTTTCATCCTGGTCAGTGAGACTATTTCTTAATTCGCATGCACCAGCAAATGCAACCGAAGCAATCTTCTCATTTCCCAGCAGCAGGCAGCCCGATTAGTTGGGCTGTAGGTGTTGAGGCATATGCATATCTTAAGCCAATCACAGTTTTATGGAGTTATGACCCCAAATGCAAGTGAGATGAGTTCATTTGACAAAAGAAAACCATCTGGATCGCTGAGCCTCATATAAGCCAATCTTCTTGTGATGTCGCCTTTGTCCATTAGCAGGGTGTTCAATTCCCTGGCAGGAATGACTTTGCGGTTCTCGTCCATGAAAATCATGTGCCCACTATCTAAGTAAGGTTCATAGACCTTGCAAAGAGAGAGAAGAAGGTAGTCGCCAAATGATTCCCTGAATGATCTCAAGTCCAAACCTCTTGCTGTTCTCAGAGAGAGCATCACAACATCCATGGCCAAATCATCAGCTTCAACATGATCATCTCCACACGAGTCTTTCATTCCCTCCTCCAACTTCTTCACATAATCCATGTATTCATTCATCCTCCTTGGTCTTGAGAACCTCAGTCCCTTAACATAACTAGCAGAGCCAAGGCCAAAACCATAAAAAGGCAAGTTCTTCCAGTATGTAAGGTTGTGCTTGCACTCAAATCCATCTCGGCCGTAACTGCTGATCTCATAATGGTTGTAGCTTGCATTAGATAGTATCCTTGATGCTGTTCTGTAGAAGTCCGCAGATTGTGAATCCGAAGGCAGCGGAAATTCCCCTGGTGAGTACCTGCAGCCACATTCAACAATCAGCTTCAAACTTATTCAAATCACTAAAAGCTACAGCCTTCATGCGCGACTCTATGCTTGGGTAACTTACAGTCTTCCAAATTTCGTGCCTTGTTCCACTTGCAAGTCATAGACAGAGACATGAGCAGGCGATGCTTCAATCGTCATATGCAAACTTTCCTCCCACATTTCATGTGTCTGATGAGGGAGAGATGAGATGAGGTCCATGCTCCAATTCTCAACACCACAAGACTTAACGATTTTAATAGCCTCATGAACTTCTTCAACACCATGTGCCCTCCCACAAGCCTTCAACAACTCTTCTTGAAATGCCTGAACGCCTAATGACACTCTATTTACACCCAACTCCATCAAATCATTCATCTTCCTTGCATCGAAAGTGCCGGGGTCCATTTCCATCGATACCTCCGCATCCGCCGCCAACCCGAATTTTACTCTCAACAATTCCAAGATTGAAGAAACAAACCTCGGCGGCACCAGAGACGGAGTGCCACCTCCAAAAAACACAGTTTTAAGAGGAGGGCTGGTCTTGAATCCGGCTCTCGTTGCCTCGATTTCACGTGCAAGCAGTTGTATATAATTCGCCATCCGTGGGTCATCCTCACTCTGATTTAACGACCCGAGAGCAACAATGGGGAAGTCACAATAGTGGCAGCGCTTTCTGCAGAATGGAAGATGGATGTAAGCCGATTTGGGAGGCTCCAGCACCGCTTGGATTGGAGGAGGAAGAGTGACTGCGGCATTTAGTCGAACATCTGGCGAGACGTCTGCGAAGGCGCAGGCAATGGGTCGAAAAAGAGAGTTCTGAATTCTGGGTCTTGTGGGGAATGTAAAGAAAATGGGAGTGAACGTTGATCTGAGCATGATCTGAAGCTTCAATGAAAAAATGGTAGAGCACGAGCGATGAAGATGAACCTGGCTCTGGGTGAAGCGAAAATGCTCGGGCGCTTCAGCTCTAGCGTCGCGTGCGAAGAGCGGACATGCTTGTGGGCTGGAAAACGAACGTGCACTAGTAAATAAGCCCATCGAGCGTCATGAAAAATAAAAATAAAAAAATTTCAAAATAAGAGTCATATAAAGTCAATTTTGTTTCAAATAATAGCCCGGAATGATTATATTAATCTAAAAAAATGGCCTAAAGTGATTATAACTGTTTTAAATAAGGACTTAACCTCGCTAATTAGCAAAATATTTTGACCAATTAAAGATATTTTCATTCAAACACAATTTAAATTTAAATTAAACTAGATTTAAAAAATACAAATCGCCCGTGCTTGCTGATCCATCACTAGTGGGGTGATGATGATGCCTAAGCGAGGGACGACAACCCTTGCTAGAATAGGGAGAGGGCAACAACCTTCTCCCAAGCCTACGCAAAGGGCAATGACCATCTCCCGTTTTTTAGCGAGGCCTTATGTAGGCACCGATGACCCTATTGGCCATCATTGCCACCTCGCCTGCGATGGGGCAGCAGCCTTCTCACCTGTATTTTTGTTTGTTTTATTTTTTTTTTTGAGTTTTTTTTTTATAAAAAGAAAAAAAAAATAGAAAAAGATAGAAAAAAAGGCAAAACAATTACAAAAACTTGAAAGATGAAATTGCCTTTCACCCACTAGTGATTTCAAGCATTTCTTTGAGATTGATATGGTTATCTTAGGTTCTTATTTAAAACAAAATCTACTTTAGACACTTATTTAACAAAATGAAAGCACTTTGAGTTATTATTTAAAATATATTCACTTCAATCTCTTATTTAAGAAAAAAGATATGTGCACCATAAGTCTTAAAACTTATCGTAAAAGTGCAACTGAATAATAAAATTTTATAAAAAGTGCAATCAAACCTTAAAATTTGTCAAATTGATTCAATCCAATCATAAAATTAGTACTATTAATTTCTCTAATGGAAAATACTGAAATGATATTTTTAAATTAATTTATTTTCCTACATGGCATTTTTAATCACTTTTTTGCTTTAAATATTATTTAAATAATAGCAGAAAACTAAAAAAAGCTAAATAATTTTTAAAAAAATGGAAAAAAAAAAGTTGCTAGGTCGTGGCTGCCCTTGCCATCGTTGCTCTTGTTGCTAGAAATTGCCCCTGTCGCCAGAAAGGGCTGGCAGCGGTCACCACCAAGGTCTAGGCTAGGGATGACGACATATTTTGTTTAAATAAATTATAATTTAAGCCATGTCATCACCACGTTGGAGAGAGAAAATATTTTTAAAAAACCACTTCAACATTTTCCGTTAGTCTAAATGGATAGTATTAACTTTTTGGGACTTAATTAAATCAATTAATAAATTTTAAGATTTAATTATATTTTTTTTATAAATTTTAAGATTCAATCACACATTCGTAATTTTAAGATTATTAGTGAACATATCATTGAAAACATAAGTACATTTCAAATCTTTATTTAAAATTTTTCCCGGAAAAAATGAGTCATTTTTCATTCCTTCCTTCGTGGTGTCGGACCGAGGTGAGACGAAGAAAGCCCCCTGCTCAAGTCACTTCCTCCGTCCCCGAGCTTCGTGCCACCTCCGGCTCTGCAAAACCTCCGACGAACTCGAAGGCCTCGTCGTCCGATCGATCCAGCGCAAATGGAAGGCGAAGAAGGATCGCAGCAGCCTCACCTCGTCCTCGCCCACAAGCTCTTCCTCCTCAGGCACCCGGACGTCCAGGACATCGACAGGGTCCGCCTCGAGGATGAGGTCCTCGCCTCCATCGAGTCCGACGGTAATGTCCTCCTCGCTCGATTCGCCCCGGGATTCGCTCTTAGTCGCGCGCCTCCCGAGTTTTGATTCTTGACTGGTTCGCTCTGCGTATGGCCGTGGCTCTAGATATGGTCGCGCTGTACGAAGCCCTGGTGGCGGATCGGGGGCTTCTGGGTTCGATGCGCGCGCGCATTGGGGAGGAGCTGAAGAGGCTTGACGAGAAGTGGGTTCTTTAAGCTTCGATTCATCTTATTAAGTCTTCTTCCTATTAATGCTTGAGCTGGGAATGTATGTCTTCTCAATTGGAACTCTCAATGGTATATACTATATACATGCACGGTGCAGCTAGCTTCGATATTGGCATTGAAGGAACAGATAGGTTCACGAAACTTAGAATAAGAAAAGTGTACCCTTTACTTCCCTGGAGTTGTATGTCATGGACGAGGTTTTAGCCAGTACCCGATGTTTGAGCTCACTCAAAGATGGTGTCACGCAATTCCTTGGATTAGTCTCTGATTTTTGTGTGGCGCGCTTGTGAAAAAGATCTGTTTTTGCTTGCCCTTTCTGGTACCGCCACAATTTCGATAGTTCTCAAGTTTAATGAAGCTCAAGCTCATTTGTCTCATTTCTTTTGGTTTCAAAATTTGTGCAACTAACTGTATGGAACATCTGACTGAAGAGAATACTTATGGTAGTTGGAGCAGCGGTTTTGTTATGAGTGACTTGCCCAAATGTGAGAATTTGATATTTGACAATTGATTTTCTTGTGGAAATATAATCAGCAGTGATTGATTTATTGTTTTAATTCGTTTGGAAATGTATTGTCACATGGTGATTGGTGATGCATTGATTTGAGTAATGCTGTAGGGAAATGGTATTATGGCTTAGTTCTGGATCTAATACACTGAGTTATGCCCGACATCACACATTATGTTGGTTGTTTAATGAGCCACTTCAGTTACCTCTTCCCAGGATCACTGAAGCTGAAGAAAACTTGGGGGAAAGTGAAGTTAGGGAAGCTCACTTAGCTAAATCCCTGTTTTTCATCCGAATCAGTGACAAGGTAATTTTTTGCAGTTCTAGTTATTTCTGCTAGGTGCTGGCCATATGTGAATTTCAGTTGGAGTTTAATCTCACACCTGATCACTCCTTTTTGCAATAGGAGAAAGCACTGGAACAACTTAAGGTTACAGAAAGTAAAACAGTGGCTGTGGGGCAGAAGATGGATTTGGTCTTCTACACCCTTCAGCTAGCTTTCTTCTGCATGGATTTTGATCTCATTTCCAAAAGCATTGATAAAGCAAAAAAGTAAGCCATTATGTTAATTTGTTTTTTTCTATTCTGGCTTCTTAATGTCAAATTCTAAAAGGTTAAATGCTTATTAAATTACCAGCTTATTTGAAGAGGGAGGTGATTGGGAACGGAAAAACCGTTTGAAGGTGTACGAAGGCTTGTATTGCATGGCGACACGAAATTTTAAGAAGGCTGCTAATTTATTTCTGGATTCCATTTCAACCTTCACAACTTATGAGCTCTTCCCTTATGACACCTTTGTATTCTACACTGTTCTTACTGGCATCATATCATTGGATAGAGTTTCCTTGAAGCAGAAGGTTTGGTCCTTGGCAGCAATAATTGAATTGTTCTTTTTCCTTTTTGATATCAGAATTTTGGCAAATTTGCATCACTGCATGACTGTTAAAAGTAGCATGCTATGGGCAGGTTGTGGATGCTCCTGAGATCTTGACGGTGATTGGAAAAATCCCCCATCTTTCAGAGTTTTTGAACTCTCTTTATGATTGTCACTACAAATCCTTTTTTTGTGCTTTTGGTAAGAATGTGACGACAATTTTTTTCTACCTTTTCTAATCAGTTTTTCATAGTACAATGCCTCCTTTTTGATCAAATGACATGGATGTCCTCGATTGATAGGCATACTTTCCTGTTCTTTCTCACTGACCCGGCTATTTGAAATTGCTTTGCATTGTGGGCGTCATTTACTTGACAGTTGGATTTGAGCATCTAACAGTTCTTTTGTTTCCTTTTGCTAAGCTGGTATGACTGAGCAAATAAATTTGGATCGGTATTTGCACCCTCATTTTCGCTATTACATGAGGGAAGTCAGGACTGTCGTTTATTCCCAGTTCCTGGAATCCTATAAGAGTGTTACGATTGAAGCAATGGCAAGAGCATTTGGAGTAACAGTGGATTTTATTGATCTGTAAGTGATTGAAATGCGTATTTTTTTTTTCCAGACCTTGGATCTTTCAGTTACACATTTGTTTGGTTTTTGTTTGGCTTTTCTTTTGGAGTAAATAATTGTGTACTGCCGCCCTAAAAGGATCCGACTCTTCTGCAGAGAACTATCTCAATTTATTGCTGCTGGCAAGCTTCACTGCAAAATTGATAAAGTTGCAGGTGTTCTCGAAACCAACCGACCAGATGCAAAGAATACTCTTTACCAAGCGACCATAAAGCAAGGAGATTTCTTATTAAATCGGATTCAGAAGCTTTCTCGTGTTATTGATCCGTGAGGTATGTGAAAGAGTAACGAACTTGACAAAGCGAATAAATATGTTACAAGGTACTATATGATGTTGTCTGTTGATTATATCGTTAGTAGATCATCATAATGAAGAGTAAAATAGTGAGGGTATGGGTATGTAAATGTGATTCCATTACTATATTCATTTTAAAATAAATTTCGGAGGTTTGTTAGAACATTGCATTAAAGCTTGAGGTTGCCCTAGTATATGTACATAGAGATCTTGATAGATTCGATCAATAAAATGGTTATAGTACTAGTGCTTTATTTTTCTTTCAGTATGCACCCTACTTTTTTCTAATAATTTCTATGCCTTAACTTTTAATGTGAAGCATCATACTCATTGGATACTTCCCATGAGCATTGTGATGCCTTGCTCGGGTCTTCTGAAATTGGAGTTATTTTTATAATGTTCAGATGTTCAAGTCAGTGGTTGTGGGCACTGATTGTGACCACTTGGAGATTGAGTGATGGCATGAAGGATGATAAAATCATTTACTAATTAGGCAGGGTGACTAATTTCTAAACTGGGTATATGACATGGTATCAAGAAAGATTTGTTTTGTTGCTGCACAAGCATTGTGATTTTTTGTCGGCTTCCATTAGCGAATAAGATACTCAGGTTAATATTCTTGGCTGATGACTATCAGGACGGTTGTCTGCTTGTGCAGCTGAAGAGTTATTGGACTGCTTTTTTTTGGCTGGTACGATTTTTGGCCGTTAAATGTCTTTCAAAGAAGCAGATGGGTAGAGGATGGACGTGAGAAGTTTCGTGCATGGGGACATGAAACGTCATTTTGGGCCCCTTACGGTCGACAATTTCTTGATTCCGTATGTTTTCGATGTTAATCTGAAATGATTTGTGAGAGACGGGGAGCGGTATCTCATTTATTGAAGGACGGAATCGGGTGCTTGATATATCTTTTCCTGGCATCACGCCTTTGGCAATTTGTCACTTCTCCACGGGACATACTATTTTGGGAGAATCATTTGGGAGAAGATGCCTCTAATGTTGGAAAGTGGACCAGCTTAACCTGTAGTGTTCATACTATTTATATTCTAAGTGAGTTAAAGAAGAAGAGTTAGCGCGCATGCGGCCGGCATCTTCGCAGAAGCAGGATGTTCCGGCTGTTTTTGGGCGGCTTTGACCTTGGTATAGTAATATTCCCACCATCGAATCTTTCTCTTGATCCTAGGGTTTGATGAATGGGCATGGCAAAAAAATAAAAATAAAAAGTGACTTGGTCAGCGAAATTTCCTTGATTCTCCTGAGCTGGTGTCTGAATCGAACAATATATCGTTTCTCTCGATCAGTTAGGGCAGTCTCTTTTGCCGCTTGGGTACCCAAGCCCACTTCTTGCATTGACACTTTAAAAAAGGGTCCGAAGTTCTTGTTTTGAATACCTGAAATTGCAGTTTCGATGATTGGACAAAATTGACATCGTCCTGTTTCGGACTATGTCATCTCCACTGTTAATTAACAAGCCGTATATAGGATGTCCACAGGCACCAAGAAGACGAATTATTCATTTTACAACAGGCTCTGACGCTAAAGTAGAGGACTCGTAGAGAAAATGCTGGACAAAATTGACATGAATTACTTTGTGTTTGTTTCAATAAAAGTTTCGTAATAAAGGGAAACGCTTTTCAACAAATTATTCTTTAGGAATAGGTTAATAAATTCATTTTCCTAACTTTAAACATTTATATTTACTTTAACCGTAAATGATTTTTCGTGGACCGATCATTGTTATGTTAACAAACCAAATGCGAGAAAGTATGGAAAATTAATACATTGATTATTCCGTTGCTTCAACAAATACACCCTACATGAAGCAAATACATATCAAAAGACTATGATCCTTGTCGACCTCCATTTGGCTTTGCGTCTCTTGGCTAACACGACTAAATTCAATGGATCCACGTACTGAATTACGTCATTGAAAACATAGGAAACCGATGCTAAATATGGAGGAAACTCGATATATAGAGGTTGAAGGCCCATCCTTGTAGCTCATCTCCATTAATAGCGAGCACAACTCAATAGGAACACGAACGCCAAAGGCAGCATCAACTTGGCCATCCCGGAACAACGTAAGTCTTCTTGTCCTGAATCGGCAATGGCCTCCCTTCCCCATATTCCCACCTTGTCAGGGTAACGACATGTACTTCAGGCGAGGATTATAACAGGGCGGAAAGCTGCCAAAAGAGACGGTGATCAACAAGAGGGGCCTGGTGCGGAGGTGACGTCGTGGTGGTGGTGAGGAGAGGCAAACGCCGAAAGGAGAGCACCCGGGGACCGCTTGTTTTTCCCCGAATCCTTTTTCTTTTCGGACCACAAGCCTTTCAAGCCAAGCAAAATTAAGCTTGCACGCTTTGATCCTGACTCGAGAGCCTGTCGCTATCGGTTTCTCAGCCACACTCCACTTATATCCAGCCGTCAAGAACCACTGGTGCAGATGCAACGCACCCGCGTATTCTGATTCGTTGGCAAGTCGAACGAGAGGTTCGCGGAGGAACATGGGTTGTTGATCGATCGGGGAGGCGATTCGAAATGCTTGTAAAAATGCCTCCTTTCGACCTCAGAGACTTGCAAGAGAATCTCTCGACCCAGCTGAGACCTTGGCAACGTTCCTTCCAGTTCTGGGTCCGAGCGGTTGATATCTACACCGGTTACAAGGTGGGGAACTCGCGCGCCCCTTTGTCTCTACCTCTGAATTTTGTCTTTGTTCTTGAAATGCATGCTGATTGGATCATGGGGTGCGTGGTTTTTATCCCCCTTTCTTCATTTATCTATCGAAGGTGTTCCAAGTGCGCGCGAGTTTTGAGAAGGATAAGCAGAAACAGGAGGCAATGTGGGAGAGGCAACACGAACTTGCGGCTGACAAGATATATGCTATGTGCGCCGACCTTGGCGGGTTCTTCCTTAAGGTATCTAAGCATTTCGATTCGCAATCTTAAAGCTGGTTTTCACTCTACTGCATCCAATTTCTTTTGTGCAATGTTATGCTTAAGTGGATTTCAGTTCTTTGTTCATGGGCACCAGCCACCATCCTTGTCGTGTTCGCACTTTAGATGGATCTTGGTTCTTTCTTTTTGTTCGAGTACCTTTGCATTCAGTTTAAGCTTCAGTTTGATTTTTGGTTCCCGGACGGACTGTTAATTGGTGTTCATCCTTCCTTAGGAGAGAATTGAATACTCGCAAATGCTATAATTCAAAGCGGAGGGATGTAAATTTCTCGTCCTTTTGCATATTTCAGAAAAGTGATTGTATACACATATACATTCTCATACATGTCTGTGCGGGCATTTATGCTCGCATGCCAAAATTGCATTTCTCTGGTAATCTGTCATCTTCTGATATTGGGGTAGCTAGTCATGGATCCTTTTCATGAATAAAAAAATTTATTGATTTGAGAATTAGTGGTTCAACATAGGTAGCCCAAATCATCGGGAAGCCCGACTTGGCCCCAGCTGCATGGGTCAGAAGACTTGTTACACTATGTGACCACGCTCCTGCGACTCCTATTGATGTTGTTCAGTTGGTGCTGGAGAGAGAGTTGGGAAGAAACCCGGGAGAAATGTTCGAAAAATTTGACATGGATCCTCTTGGTTCTGCTTCGATTGCACAGGTAATCAGGCTGCTTATAGGTACTCCTAATTTGAAGCATGATTATCTATGATTAGAAGCGTTTTGGTTCTGTATCCATTTTCCATTGGAAAATTTCCAGTAATTGCCAGCAACAGTTATGTACATTTAGAAGCTTCACTTGTAATGGGAAATTTTCCAGTTACTTTGACAAATAACAACCTGGTAAAGTTCTCTTGTAGATGCTAGATCAGAAACATCAATGAACTCTGAGTTCCAGTACTGCATGTTAAATATAATGGCGGTAAATAACTAGACACTTAAAGTTCAACTCTTGTTCAATTTAAGCCTAGGTGAATGGATTCGACTATGATTACTTCCTTGTTCCTTCCATATATCCTTTGCTAACTGTGTTGTTTCTAGGTTCTTTGATTCATCATATGCCCGATATCTTTAAGAGCTCCTCTATCCTACTTCTCAAGTAGAGCTTTGTTCATAATGGAACAGTCTTTATATGTCTTGATGCTTTCATTTGAGAGTTGGGATATGTAATGGGATTGAGACTGGGATAATGATGTATGTCAGAAGTTGCTCCTTACTAAAAGCAATGTTCTTGGAGCTGACTGATCTGTTTCGTGCATAAATTAGGTACATCTGGCCAGACTGAAAGGCGATAAGAGTGATGTAGTTGTGAAGGTAATGAGAAATATGAAATCTTCATCATGTTGATTTGTACAAAGCAATTGTAAGTTTGATGCTGTGTTATAGGTGCAACATCCTGGAGTTCAGGAGCTGATGATGACAGATATCCGCAACTTGCAAGCATTTGCTTTGTACATGCAGAAGACAGACATTAAATTTGATCTTTACTCAGTTACGAAGGAAATGGAGAAGCAGGTGTGAGTGTGAATCATTTTTGAGGTGATCATGTCTCAATAGCTTATTAATAGCAAAAAAGGCAAGAAAGCTTTGGTTCTCACCACATAAAATTCTATATTTGCAAAATTAATTGGAAAACTGGTTATATCTTGAAAATTTAGTGTGTAATTATCAGAATGGAATGCTTCTAGACTCCTAACGATTCCATAAGCTAGCTTTGATTGTGTCAATGCTCAATATACTGAATTTGACATGTTGGATTACCATCAATTCTTATCACCCTACAGAATATCTTGCAATTTACTGCAGTTGCATGTAATGTTTCTATATTATTTTTTATTTAAAATTTGATGTTGTAGATGATAGTAGGCGAGTTCTTTTTCCCCCGTTTGTGTTAGTACTGAATCATTGAGATATAAGAGAAGCATGTGACTAATCAGAGAATTTTGGATTTTATTTTTGCTGCTGAAGATTGGTTACGAGTTTGATTTCGTGCGGGAGGCACATGCCATGGAAAGAATTAGACGTTTTCTGTTGGAGCATAATAAAAGATCTCCTGTATTAGTCCCGCGGGTCGTGAGGAACCTGGTCACAAGGTATGTATTGCCTATACATGTACAGAATTGAAATAGCAATGGGGATTTTTTTTTCTTTTTCTTTCCTTTTAGTGTTTTCTTTTTTTGAAAAGGGGGGGGGGGGGTGGGGATGGGTGGGGGGTGGTTGTTTGTTGCACTTTTCTGAGATATAGTTTTATAATGGAGGCAGCTCAATAGTGTTACACATGACCCTGAGCTCATCCCATCAAATGGGGACTGGTTCTTCTTTCTTGTTATGTCATCATTGAATGTTACTGACATGCTAGAAATTTGTTTCCTATAAGTCATGCTCCTCTTTTCCACCTTGAGCTCCTTTTAGATGCATATGTATCGGAATTCTAGGACCTCCTTCTAGATGTGTAGGTTTTATGCCTTTGGGTATAATTATCATTATTTTTTATTTTCGTAAGCCATGCTTTTGCTTGTTATGTTCCCACTTGTTGCTACCCCCAGAATATAACAAGCTTCACCTCACAAATTATTGTATTTTATGCTAGTGTAGGAGGGTTTTAGTGATGGAATACATTGATGGAATTCCCATCATGAATCTTGGTGAGGAGATTGCAAAAAGAGGAATAAATCCACATGGCAAAGTTGCAGCAGCAGCAAAGCAGTAAGCTTCTCAACTATCCCGGAGAGTATGCTATTGTTTATGTCTTTTGTTGTTCTTATAAACAAATTGTTCATAATTGATGCAACTTATTAGCTTATTACTTTTTCAAAGCATTGATGGATTCAAGGACCAGAAAACTGGACATTTTTGGTAGTTTAGCTGGCTTAGGCATTGCGCTGAGCAATGGTTTCTCTTGTCATTCATGCTACTCTGATGTTTAAAATTGAATAGCTATGGCTTTAGTTACGAATTAACACGGTTTGGAAGCATTTATTGAGGATTTTCAAATGTCCCAATTGATTCTGGTGAAAAGGAGCTAGTGTCTTAGATAAGGTACCGGAGGAAAAAGTAGAAAGAGGTGGGAATGAGAAAATAAATGGAGGCTGTGAGAGGAGATATTATGTAAACTTGATGAATAAGATTTATATAATAATCTGAATAGTATAGAATAATTCATGTAGTTGATTTCACTCAGTGTAAAAACAAGTTTTTTTATGAGAGCATGTCAAAATCATTAATTCTCAAATGTGGGGTTTTATTTTTCTCGTTTTAAGAATAAGACACTTCTATCTCTCAATTGTTGAATGATTCATATGCAGGAACATCCTTAGCAGTTTGACACAAGCATATGGTCAAATGATTCTGAAGAGTGGCTTCTTCCACGCAGACCCTCATCCTGGAAACATTCTTATTTGCAAAGGTTCACAGGCAAGTGCACACTAACAAATGCTGCTTTTGCCTGTGATCTTTATAAATTCTTGTTTTCCTGTGTAACTTTGTCTGTGTAATATAGTGATTACCTAGACTGCTGGTCAATCTTATTGATGGGTATTTTTCTACACTAAGCATCATTGGCTTAATAACTAAGCACAGTGAGTCATGATTTATGTACGGTGAGGCAAAAATTCTTCCCAGTAGTTTTACTGGCAAATCCAATATGAAAGAACAGGTAGCTTTGCTGTTCAAGATAGCTTTCAAGAGAATGGAGAGCTGAATATAATAGTTCGATTTGTTGCGTTTTCTCATCCTTTAATTCAAATTTTACTATATTTAAATGCTCAAATAGGTGGATCATGGGCTTCTCTTCTCAGTGGAAGACCATTTTGTCCTCCTTTTTTTAATAGGATTTAGAAGATAAAGAATGGTAGACATGAAACTCTTCTGATAGCTTATAAATTCAATGTTCTTTTTGTGAACTAGTATTTTCAGGTTCTGTTTGTGATGTTTTCTAATTACAGGTGGCCTTGCTGGACTATGGGCAAGTGAAGGATCTCCCAGATAAGCTGAGACTGGGATATGCTAATATGGTTCTTGCTATTGCGAATCGTGATCCTGTGAGGGTGTCTGAGAGCTACAGGTGTGATATTTGACTGTTAAATACTCAGTCTCGTTATCCCTTTGTTTTAACATTTCAGAGTAGAGTTCGGTGAAACAAAGCCTGGAATTTGCGGAGGAAATGTAATTCTTAGTAATGCAATAATTTACAGATTTCCAAAGACTCAAAATGTGAGTTGTACAGTTGGGTTCACATTATAATATCTAACGGTGCATCTGATTCTTAGGGAGCTGGGCATAGATACGTTAAGCAATTGCCAAAATGAACAGCAGGAATTGTTGAGATTGGCAGAGACAATGTTTGATACAAAGTTGCCTCCTGGTGTTGTGATGCTGCAACCGTTCTCTGAGGAATCTTCTATAAAAAAAATTGCTGTTAAGGTAGTGTGTCGAATGTATTTATGACCTTGCTACTGCTTCAGTTGTTCATTACTTTAGTAAGAGTGGACGTGGTTATAGTGCACAAAAACTCCCTCTGCTCATGATATCAGCAGGCCCTCTGTTACTGCTGCTTATCTTACTCTGAACTTTACTTGTCTGCACAGGTTAGAAATTCATTGATCATGCATTCTCTAGTTTTCTAGAAATTAAAGCGAATTCTTGATTCAGACGGGAAGCATGTATATTTTTGGCATGCAGGGGAAGATTACTTGGACTTACTGACTTTTGAAAAGCGCTAAAATTTTAGACTAGCCACTAAAATTTATAATGGCGTATTTGTTTACTATTCTTACTTTGGTCTTTGATAGTAAAGCATTAGTTACTGATATACCATGTGAGGATCACTTTGACATGTAACAAGAAGCTTTTTTTGACTTCAGTTTGCAGATCTGCTAGATCGTCCTGTGCTTATCGATGTTGAGTATCCTGACATACTGTCTGAAACTGTAGGCTTTTCCAGAGGAGCTATTCTCTGTCCTTCGGACAGTGCATCTGTTAAGAGGTCTGAGCGTCGGTCTTGGAATCAACTACTCATGTGCTGAACAGTGGCGACCCTTCGCAGAAGAAGCTTTGATTGCTGCTGGAAGATTAAAAGGTAAAACTTCTATGACCTTGTTTAGCCTGGGATGCGACAATCCATGTTTGATGAAAAGGAACTTCTTCGGTTGAAGATACGGCACCCCCGTTTTCTTTTCATTTCTTGTTCGGAAATGCTTCAAGCACGCACTGTCTTGTTTTCTCTGCATTATCTTCTACTTCCATGCAACTAAACTTTGGTTCGCATTTAGGTTAAGTAGGAAAGTTCTTGCAGGAGTCCCATTTATATATCACGTATTGACGTTCCCCAGCTGACGATGTCCAAGTTTTTTAGGAACCGATTTTAAGCCTCGAAGCCGTAGACGCAGTTTGATGAAGAGATTGTTTTGGAGAGGATGAGCAACTACAAGAGGGAGTTCATTCAGCAACTGATTATTAACAGGTTTAATGGATCAGTAATTTTTGGTGTACCTTGGTCCATGCTATCAAATTTTCCTGTGTAAAAAGACACCATTTTTTTTTTCTTAGAGCTGTTTCTTGATTTTTTTTTTTGGTATAAGCACTGTTCCTTTATCCTGTAATTTTCTTTCTAGACAGAACTTCGCCGGTTTTTCCAGTTTCATTTCGCCTTGATGATGCACTTTCTTCTTAACAGATAGCAAAATGCATCATAACAATTTGAAGTTTTTTTTTTATATATATTTTTAACATAAAGTTATATATCTCGTGTAAATATTACTAACTACAGTTCTATTAATTCCTATATTTTCATACGGATATTTTGTGCCCCGTTGTTGAGCTACTAACTACATATAAATAATATTGTTTTATATACATAAAAAGGTTACCAATGGCGATGCATGGCAAAATAATTAGTTAATGGCAATGATCAGACTGGTGAGTTTGTAGTTATTGGGATTAGCGCAATTCGCTTTCCTGAAATGGGAAGTTACCATTCGCGTGGAAAAGCAACGGTGGAAACGCCAATCACCGATCTTAATGGCCACGGCGGAAAAGCCACTTTACATAGGATGGGTTTGGTCTAACTTTATAGATAGACTTTGGGTGTAATATAAATATTAAAAATCAAAGTCTTTTGAAGAAATGCAAATTGTGTTTGGTAAAATTTTTTGGCAAAAGAGACTTTAAGTTCAAGTATTGTATAGCAAAAAACAAAAAATTTTGTAATTGGCTTTGAATGTATTTTTATATTTTTTTTGTTAAAAAATGATCCAAATCTTTCGTCAAAACCCGTGAACCTGCCGAGGGTCGCGTGACCTCAGGCAATTGCCACTTGAGGTCGCGAGACCCAAGCAGTGGTTGTTGGAGGTAGCCTAGGTCACGCAACCCTAGCCAGCCACTGGTCAACTCTTTATTAGCCAGATCTGGCCTTGTTGGTCCTTTGCTAGTCCTTTGTCAATGGTTGCTCTCATGTGAAGAAAACGAACAATTACGAGGAGGGGCAAAACCGAGAAACTATAGAATTGGTCAAGATAGTTTTGGAAGGAAAAAACTAATTTTATCCTAATTTTATCCTAATTTCAGCATTTCGCAAATGTTATTTAGAAAAGTTGGGTGAGCATAATATTGAATTTTTAGTATTCCTAATGTCAACATTTAACTTAAAACTATTTCAAAAATACTTATCAAATACTCCAACATTTATTTAAGGGACCTTGGAGGCTAAAAACCCTTTAGGAAAACTAAACCAAATGCACCTATAATTATTTATTAGATAAGTGTATTAAAAATTTTAAAACTTACCACGAAAGTGCAATTAAGTCCTAAAATTTAAAAATCAAATCCTAAAAATCATCACGAAGGTGTAATTGAGTTCTAAATTTTTTTAAAAAATACAATTAAATTCTAAAACTTGTTAAGTCAGTGCAATCTAATCATATCAGTAACTCCGTCAATTATTTTTTTTTTCCTTTTTTGGTCGACAACTCCATGCAAGTTGACAAATGGAAAGCCTGATAAGATTTAAGACTTGATCATATTAACTTAACAAAATTCTAAGATTTGCAGTGCACTCATCCTATTATTTATTTACTTTTCAATACGAAAAGTAAACATGGAGAGAAGTGATTAATTTATGGACACGGGCCATGGGTCGGAGTGAAAGAGCCCGGCCCATTAAAAAGCCCAATCAGGAGAAAAACACGGCACTGGTCGATGGGCTTAAGATCGGGTCGGCCCGGCCCAATATCGGCGGAAGCGTGCTCGTCTCTCCTCTTCTTCTCCTCCGCCACGATAATTTCGTTTCGTCTTGGCGCTCCTTCTTGAAACCATTTCCCGCGACGCGAATCGCCGAAAATCCTCTCTTCCTCTTCAGCAGCCACCGCCTCTTCTCCTTCTCTCCTGCGTTTCGAGATCGAGCGATCGAGAGAGAGAGAGAGAGAGAGAGAGATGTTGGGAAGAGTGAGAGGGCCGTCTTCGTCGCCGGACAGTCTGGAGAGGTCGACGGCCAAGCTCCTCAAGCACGATTCTCTCTCCATCTACGGTACTCTTTTAACTCTAGACTCCGTCGCTCTTCTCTACTTCCTCTGATCAATTTCGAGCCGGATCGTATCGTGTTTCTCCCTTGAATTGCTATGGCGGGGGATTGAATTGGCTGGGCGGGAAGGAAGGATGACTGGGTTTGTGAATCTGGGGAATTGCTTCTCGGGATCTCTGTATCTAGCTTTCTGTCGATGTTTCGCGGTCTGGAAAGTATTCGAACCTGTTATCCATCGGATTGATGGGTTGTTGTCTAGCGACGAGGACGTTGCAATATCTGGGCGGTAGATCAGTGAGCAGTTTTTGTTTCCGCCTAATTCTCGTGTCTTTTGTCGTCGCATTTTAAATTGTTCATGTGATGCTTTAGATTCTCACCTTGTCACCAAATTGCGAGAATTCTGACTGCGGAAGTATAAATTCTTCGGAACTTGATGCCTCTTTTGCCAAACTGTTGCACTCTTTTGCTGAGTTTTAACATGAAGAGACTGCAGAGACAAAGTCACGGATGATTCATCTTCATTTTTCATATTAGACTCTAAATTTTGTACAGTAATCTTTTGAAACAAAAGCAAGCTTGTTGATTGTTGACGCCGAATCTGAGCGGTAGTAGAAACAATTGGTAATCTTGTAGTCTGAATGCAGTGGGAGGAATTTTTCAGGAGCTCGAATCTGAAGGTTTACTAAAGATTTCATTTTGTTCTTTGGGTGCAGAAGCGACGCTTTTAAAGCTTAAACAGGGTTCTCAGCAGTTCCAAGGTTCGCCAACTAGTGAGTTCGTGCAGCCACATGATCACTCCGCAGGAAGCTCTGACCGTGGGGCTGCAATGACCATGGATTGTGACTGTAGTTGTCCGAATCCTTCAGATTCACAGCTCACATTTCCGCATGAAAAGAATGCGATAACCGTAAATGAAGCCTGCATGTTGTCAAGTGCCGGCAACGCTCAACAGAGAATCAATGGCGATGTATCGATTCTACATCTGTTTTCCAAATACAAAAGCTCACAGCATTCTGCTTCAAATAGCAAAATGGTGACGATGGAGACTAATTGTTCGTCAATTGTTCCACCAAGTCCTGGTGACTACCGATCTCTCGGAAACATCGAACAAGAATGTGTCGGCTCATGAGCAATGACTGTTTTGTGATTGATTACTCAGACTGGGGGTCGTGTTATTTGTAATGTTTATGCACAAACCGCATGCTTCATGGCACTAGTAGTTTGTGTTAACTTGTAAAACGTACAAACACAACCTTGAGGGAATTTTTAGCCAAAAGATTTTCATGCCGATAAAGATGATATACATGCTATTTTCCTTTTCCTTTTGGTTCAAATTCCACTCCTTTATGTGCTTGTTTACTTGATTTTATACTCACTTGGCATAGCATTTAGGGGAAGGTGGTCTTGTGCAGTTGGATCATATGGAAGTCTCATTTCATCGGGTATCAAGTGCACACGTCTCTTATGGTTATCTTATGTTTTGAAGAATTACAGGATTCACTGCCAAAAACTTTCTAACTTATGACTTCTATGACAAACGCTTTTCTGTCCCTTATATCCGTATGAATACACATCCGAGTATGCCAGATTGCCCCCAAATTGGAAACATGTATCTCTACATGCAATAGATCTTGGTTCCAATTTGTCTTTGAATTCCATATTGTATGCAGGTATGTTTTTCAAACTTATCGGGAAGGACTTGGACTCCGCATTGATCTATTAACATTTAAATTCACCTAAACTGATCACAACTTGAGTATGCGTTTATCGAGGTCCCATGTTCTTACACCTTTGCTTTCGGACCTTCAATCATTTTTGTTTATATTGAATTATTTGTTGTTTGTTTAGTTTCCACTTCCAAAAGCTAAAACAAGTTACAAACTCATATCTCAATGGTTGTCGATTTGATAACTCAGAAATTTGACCATACATGGCTGCAGTTCTCAGTTTTGAGGGAAAAGTTCTTCCGTAATGAAGTCAACATAATACAGTTTATTCAGGTTTTCCCAATTATAACAGCTCGAGAGGAACCCCAAGTCGAAAACAAAGATACATTAGCCGCGGTACAAAAGTTTTTCCAAGTTTCTCTCCCAGATTACAAGGAAATCCAGATATTTAAGCCCTCTTAACTCAGACAAAGAATGCAATCTAGATATTACAGGTGGTCAACCAAAAAGGTTCTGGAATTGCATGAATATTTCATCACTCCCTTAGCCATTGAGCTTGAGCAGGTGTCCATTGGCACAATTCGCCTTCTTTGAACCAAAGAGCTGTGGAGAAAGGTAATTACTTCTCAGCAACAACAGTTGTAACAAAAAGTTCGACGGAAGTAGCTCCCATTACATAAGGCAACGCAACAACATTAGAGCAGCAGTTTTCCAATGAAAGAGAAAAAATATTGATGCCTTGGAAATGGGATTCCCTCTGTACTATATTATCCAACTCCCCTTGACCCCTTGGCTACTAAATAAAGGGGAAACTATCCAAATAAACAAGACAACATCACTCGTGATCGTCCCACCATGGACCAGTCCCCAAGAAAAAGTATAATCGAGTCTGTTTAATCTTTGAAACACCTTGAAATTCATTCGTTCCATCATTCGTTGAACGTGAATTACCATCATGTGGAGACCATCTACACAGGAATCAGTACATCTGTACACCCATAAAAGATGCTTCTATGACTCAGGATCCAAGTCTCTCGCTTCAAAATTATATTATTTCGAGTGAAGATGGCATATGCAACCGATAATGATCTATCAAGTTTGGAATAGTCGTGTCTGATAGAGCGTACCAATTTCACGTTGGCCATTCTCAGGGCTGTCGCTGCCATGAATCACGTTTCTGTCGAGAAAGAACAATAAAATGCCGAAGACTTAAAACTTAATACACATAAATTTGGAGTAATAAACGACAGTAGAATACCAATTAAATACTACACACAATTTACATCCTAGAAAACAAGCTCACTATGACTGCTAAGTGAAATACCAACCTTCCAGTTTGCACTGCAAGATCCCCTCTTATCGTTCCAGGCTCAGCTTGAAGAGGATTTGTTGACCCTATCAACTTTCGTGCTGAGGCAACAACACCAACACCCTCCCAAGCCTGGAAACGTCAAGGCCCAATAAGTTCTTAGGGAGCTTATAATGAGTTTTTGAAGCAAGTGAATTTTAATAAATCTAAAAAGAAAAGCGACTCCAATTGCTGACACAAAGCCAAAAAAACAGAAACTTAAGAGTTATTCGTAAACCATACCATACATACGACTGGTCCAGATGTGATATACTCAATCAATTTAGGGAAGAATGGCTTGGACTGAAGATCCTTATAGTGTTCCTGAAATCACAACCGAATGGACAAAGTAATTCTTGATGGTTCGATCATGCAGGAGAAGAGAAATCATTTCAAAATCTTCATGATTGGTGATGAGGGCAACAGACAATAGAAAGAGGAGGCAAATATTGGCAATAGAAAGTTTTTGGATGGTCTAGGCAAGCAGAAGAGAGAGTAATAAGACCAAAGGGTATGCAAGACGAGAACCTCAGCCAATTCCCTGGGGCACCGGAAGAGCTTCAAGCCAGTCAATTTGAACCCCTTCCTCTCAAACCTCGAAATTATTTCCCCGACCTATCGCGAATCCGCCCGCAGTCCAGCGAACGGAAGACAAACAATGCCGGTAAGTTTCAAGCTATGTAAACACTACACACATACATAAACACCCCATCGTGCTTCGGGCGAGTTAAAAATTTAACCTTGGCATTGAAAATGAATGAGGCTCTGCACAGACAATTCAACATAACCAGGGGAAGCAGAAGAAGAGGGAAGCTTACCAGGCCGCGCTGAACGCCGTCTGGCTTTACCATAATGTAAGTCTCTTCCACTTGCTCCTACACGCGGATAACAAAAGAAACAGACCAAACCTTCAAACAGGGGTCGTACATTACATACAACACAAGCGCATCAAAGTCAGAGAAACGAAAGGCCACAATATCATCATGAATTCGTAAGAACAACTTCCAACATGAAAATTGGAGCGTCAATTGCAGCGTCTCTTCCCCCAATTCGCCCCAAGAACGAGACCACACGAGCTCCAAAACCATGGAATTCGCACTCCAGTGCAATCAATTCTAGAGAGAGAGAGAGAGCAGACCGACGAAGCGACCAAATGAGGGAGGAAAATGCGAGGTCCGGTGCGACGGCGGGCGGCGGCGGCATGAGGAGCGGAGCAGAACAGGTGCGAGGTCGACGGGAACGACGACAGGTGGAGATGGCGGCGGTCGGAGGTGCGCAGGTTAGGGGAGGGCGGGGCGCAGGATAAGACGGCTCGAGGCCTGCAGACGACTCCATTTCTCCCGCTCGCGGCAGCTGGGGAAGACGACGAGACGCAGCCACCAGCGGCCCCAATCCTCGCGGCAGTGACCCCTACCACGCTCTCCATTCTCTCTCTCTCTCTCTCTCTAAGTGCTTACTCAGCGTTGCGGCCGGTCATAAATAAATAGGCTGGGGCCTCGATTTTCTGGCGACTTTTGCAATTACGTCCTTGCTTTTTTTCCTTTTTGCTGTTTACTGCACCTACCTACTTCTTACGAATATAAAATAAAATAAAACATCCCGCAGCCAGGGTTCATAGACTTTACCATATCTATAATAGTCATAGACTCATAGGTTCTACTTTGATACATCGACTATTGTTTGTCATCAAATCATCTGCGTTTAGTCGTCTAGATTTTTAATTAAAATAAAACTAGATAAAATATGATATGAATTATCTCCATTATAGTTTTTGGATTTTGGTCTATACAATGTGATCCCTAAACTTTTAATTGATTGAATGTGATTTATGAACTTTAACTTAACGTGCAATATGATCATTGGATTTTTAATTTATTCAATATTGTATTTGAACTTTTAATATGAATTCTTTCATCTTGATAGCAAATTCCTCGATAGAAATTAATCGTTCGATGTCTGCTCGTTCTCCCCTCTTCAATTCCCAATGAACAACATGATCTTGACCTATCATTTGTTCAATTTGGTCGATCTGATACTTAGTTAACTCTTTTATCTTTATGTTCCCACTGATACCTAATCGATAACGAACCTGAATGGCTATTAAATTGGTGGATTTTTTTTTTCTTGATCAGAATTGGAGTGGCCAATAAAGTATAGCCAATATAGTAGGACCGTCGAGGTATTTCCGAGGCACAACTCCCAAAAGCAACCCAATAAAGGGGCGGAAACAAAGTTAAATTTTCAGATTCGATTCAGAGGCGCAAATTGTCGTGGGATTTATCTTAAAGAGAAATGATTGCGTGATAGTTTTTAATCAACCGAGAAGATAATAGTTTATTCTAAACTATAAAAAGTCAAACAACAAATAATTATAAATTATTATGGGACCTACTATTTCAAGAATCTGTGTCTCATAATAAAATGTTATTCTCACAATATCTCAAAAACTGTTATTTTTTATTCACATTGGCAATAGGATCCTGAAGTCATGGAATTGCACACTTGGGATTTTCTGAATGTTATCGTCGAAGCACATATCCCTGCTGCAACAAGACAAGGCCCTTCTTTTCTATTCTTGTTTCTGTTGTCCTTTTCGAAGAAATCCAGACAAAACTCTCGGTCTCTCGTGCTGAAGGCCGAGGAGGGATTCCACTGCTTGCCAAGCAAACAGGGGACTCCGTGCGATGCCTTTTCTTGTCTGTTCGGTTCCCAGCGGACAAAGATCCAATGCACAAATGTGCCTCGCAATGACGTGACAGTTGCTATGGGGAGGAGACTTGCGATGCCAACTAGAGAGACGAACTGCTTGAATCTGCGCAATGTGTCATCGGAACATATTCGTTTTTCCTTCTGTAGAGGCAATTCTTTTTGGCATCAGAATGTGATGATCGGTGCGTGTCTTGCGTGATCTTCTGCTGGATAGAACCACGGATCGAGGCCTCGAGATGGAACTCATGTGTTATAGCAGTGTTTCTATCGTTGCAAAAGGTTAACGAGTGGTACACAACTTCACATTGCCAAACAATCGTTCCACCCCATGGTAGTCTTTTTATTGCATCTGTCAAAGCACCAGAAAAGGTCATGCTCAAGCTCATGCGCGAGCGCAAGTTATTTATATCCATATCCGGTGTTTGCATCCACCGAGTCTCGACACAGCTACAAACCCATGTAGCTTAGCACGCGTCGATTATTGTCGTTACAGGAAAAAGAGGGAAGCCGTATTTATATTCCATCAGAAAGCAAAACCCAGGTACTTTGGAACTGTTGCTTGAACTTCACTTGAAATTGCCAACTTATAGCAAGTGCGTGGTTCAAGCTGGGGTCCTGTTCTTAGCATTTCCAGCAAGAAGCAGCAACAATGGGCTTGGAGTTCCACCCCCAGAACAAGGCACCCTTTCTCTTCAACAACAGTGTAACCCTCACAGACCTTGTTCTTGCCGAGCCACTGCTTGACCTGAGCCATCATCTTGATTGGCCCCAACTGGAACCCGGCCCTGCTCATCCTCCGCCGCCACTGGTCCACCCTCTCGTGCCGCTCCACCCTCGCTGGCCCCTCGCAGCTCACTATATTCTTGATCTCCTCGGCGAAGTAGAACTGCTCCACCTTGGCCCTCCGGGTGTCGTACTTGGGCAGCATCACGTCCAGGGAGTCGAAGATCGCAGAGTAGTAGTGCAGAGCCTCCATGAACCTCCCAAGAAAGAAAGGCCCATTGTGGCTGGAATCTTGCTCCACCAGGACCAGAACTTTGGGTGATAAGTTATGAATCATTTGAAGCACAGAATTCAGAGCTCCTCTGCTCTCTTTGACAACACAATGCAGCTGAAGAATGCTGTTCACAGCAAGCACCTCACCTTCACAGATTCTGATGTCTTCAGCCCGCAGATCCTCCAGATTGGTCTCCACCACAGAGAACTCCAGATTAATCCCGAAGTTGAGCGCATAGGCGCTGAGCTCTTTCCCGATGTAGCGGAACTTCTCGCGCTGAGGCCGATGGCAGTGATGCGGAGGCGGCGCGGTGGCTGGCCGTGGCGGCCTGCGAGGCTCTGGATCAGCTGCCGCCACTGGTGCCCACCAGGCAAGCCCAGGGACATGCCCAGGTCCACCACGTGGACGAAATTTTCTCCCTCAAAGGCTTCCAATATGGAAGTGTTGGCCACGAAGTGCCCGAACTGGATGTACGGGCAGATCTCGTAGGCCAGCCGCAAGGCCTCCTCCTTCTCGTCGGAGGCGGCGGCCCCGGACGCTGCTGCCGCCACGGCCAGCGAGATGAAGCCCGAAGTGCCAAGCGGCTGGAGCAGGGACAATCGGTCAGCCAGGCCCTGGACGAAGCACGAGGCCACTCGCTGGAACGAGGTACCGAACACCAGGGCCCGAGACCGGAGCTCAGACAGCAGTGATGAAGCATGCGACTTGTCGCGGCAGGCCACAGCCTCGGCGCACACGACAAGGAGCTGCAGGAGCCTCATCCCGTCAGCGGTTCCGTCCTCCTCTTCACCACCACCGACAGAGACCGCCGCTGCCGCCTCCTCGACAGCCTCCACTGCGAGGTACCGCTGCGAGTACGTCCATATGTGGTCACGGAAGTGGAGCCTCGGGAAGGTGTCGAGGCTGCTCATGCTGCTGGACCGGCTGATCCCCCCACTTCCGAAACCGCAGGTGTAAGCTCTGGGGCTGTCGCTCCCAATTGATTCGGCCGAACTGTTAGTCCTCCTGAGCCTCTTCTGGCCTCTGGCCTCGTCTTCCTCTTCCGGGTCACAGTACACGAGCATGTCCTCGTGATCGATCGAGCTAGCGGAGAGGTAGTGAGTCAAGGACGATGACGAAGAAGAAGAAGAAGCAAGCTTGAGACAGCTCACGGAGTCGATGGTAAGGTCGTCGTTAATGTTTTGGTACAACTCATTAGGGACCTGATAAGGACCCGAAGCCATCTATCCCTATTGCCGCCGCGCCGCTTCTTCTTCCTCTTGGAAGATATTCGATGAAGCTCTGAAAGAGTGCAACACCAGCCATGGACAACTTATATAGTTTGCATTTGACGTTTCCCATGTATTTCCTTGTTGCTATCGAAATTCCTAGACGCGAAGATAAACAAGAAGAATGCGGCAAAAAAGGAAAAAAAAAAATAGTAATTACACAAACCCAAAATAATGTGGGGAAAAAAATTGGTCTTTATTAGTTGTCTCCTCGTAAGTCGGCATTGCTGTGGAAACGGGGGAATGCTTCGATCAATCATATTCAATTCGAGATTCCTCTGGTGCTTTTTTGGGATCGCATCCCTGTTTTTTCCCCATCTTTTCGGTACCAGTAGATTTGTTTTGGCACTGCACTCTTTTCTTCCACTTCTTGTTCCGTATCCCAAAGCGAATTCGTTCTTTCTGAAGTTTTAGATTTCGCCTGCGAAGTATAATGATCAGCACTCATTCGGTCGATGTTTGTATCTCGAGCATCTGGTTCCTGCACGCTCGTGCACTTGTGCTGTGCCGGGTTGTCTTGTGCCGGGTCGGAAGACAACATCAAGAAAGTACAGAATTCGTGTAAGGCCGGCAACGAAATTCCTCTATGCTACAATAACGGGAACGAGTGGGATACATCATTGCGCTATTTGCTAAGAGCTTTGTTCTTCACGATCTATGCGTGCATCGTCATGGGCACGAGTATCCAACAAGAACAGAGAAGTTGTTAATTTTGAACTTGCTCACGAACCAAGTCAAGAAGAATTCTTGGACGTTGATCGCATTCTGTTGTCGCAGCATGATATAAGCATTGGGATTTATTTCACATCAGTTGGGAAATGGGCTCATGGTCAATTTATAAGTGTGGAAAAAAAAAAAAAACTATTCTTTGAAATAGCTTTTGGGGTGAGAGAGATTTAAGATCACCCAACATTGATATCAGAGTCTAAGTTACTAATAAGTTTGAGCCCAATAGTCCGACCTAAGTCAATGTATGAGGGGGAGATTGTGGGGATTGTCAAAGCCCAGGTTACTAATAATTCTGAACCCAAAAGTCCGATCTAAGTGTGATGTGTGAGGAAAAGATTGTTGGGGTTTTTCCCACATTTTAACCTAAGCCCAATGTGTGAGGGGGAGATTATGGGGGGTGGAAGGGACTAGTGGTCAATTTATAAGCATAAGGAAAAGCCTCATCCTTTGAGCGGGGTAAGAAAACCCAAGACAACTCAACAATAAGAAAGAAACCAGGAGAAATGCAATTTTCCAATAGATTTTGATATTTCGGGGAGGAAAATGAAATTGCAAGCGAATTCGTTCTTGAATTTTTAAGAATTTGCAACTTTATTTCGCAGCTTCTCCTAATATTTGCCTTGAGAATCGCTTTTAATTCACTCTCACTCACGTTTTAGTCCTCGGGTGAAGTTAGTTTTCAGTTCTATTATCTTCATTCCCGTGTTGCGCATGAGGATTCGGGAAGGCGATTCATATGAGAATTATTTTGATGGGAACTCAGGGTTTGTCAATTATTAACGAGGTAATTCTTCAGATTGAAGAACTCAAAGGCGAGAATTCGGTAGCAGACAGAAAGGGCTCTCAGTTGCCGAAGCAAATGCAAACGGCTCTTGGTTCCTCTCAAAAACACGCATATCTTTTTCTTCCATGGTCACCCAAGCTTTGATTCCATCGCCGTATCTCGATTCAATCAGGACAACGACATTCTTGAAGATCAGCCCGGCGCTGCTCACCCAGACCGGCTTCCCCCAACCGAAATCAGCTTCGTATAACTGGAATTTCCCTAGGCTGGTGAATCTGTATATGTCCACGTTCGCCGAAACCAACTCGACTATCTGTTTGAGAGACTCAAAAAATTAGGGAAAATCTGCTTTCGCCTTGCATTTTCTGAACATGTTCCCTGTCAAATTTCTTTATCGACTTCCTGATCTCGTTCACCAAGTCGTGCAATCCTGTCTGATCACTACCAGGCACCATTGCTAGCCAAAGGAGATTGCCAGCACAAGATTCTGAGAGAGTGGCGGATCGATCCTGGCTCTCAAATTCACAGTCTGTGTCAAAACAGAGGAAACAAAGGAACCCAATCTTGCTCGAGACGCATCCATAGCACACTTCCAGGTAAGCGCCGAAATCACCTCATTGCGACTAGGATGGTCCCCGCAAATTGGCTCGCAATTTTCTCTCTCAGCAAAGCGAGCTTGGAGCCATTGAACACGAATAGCTTTGTAATGCATTTATCTTTTGGTATGTCTAGTGAGGGCAATAAACCCGACAAGTCTTTTTGCGGGAACAACTGTGGCCCGACAAGGATAGGAGACAAATGGTCACCAGAACCTCTAGACTTAGCAGCCCAATTATTTACTAGTGAAGTAAATGTGACCCCATCAATAAGCTTGTGCAATGTGCACAAGCCGATGGCCAATCCTCCACAGGTAAAAACATTTTACCTGGACTGCTACTTGGAATTCCGTGGATGATCTCGTGACGTCGTAATCACGAGGAAGTAGTTGATCTAACAATTCTACCTTTGGTAGCCTTAAGATCTCCAAGAGGCGACAGTTCACTTCGGCCTTGATGAACTCGGCCCCAAGGTCGTTGCACTCAACGAATCGGTTCTCTCTGACTTTCCCCGCAAGTGGGAAGAACTCGGCCAAGGCCTCCGATAAGGATTTCTTGAGGCGACCGATCTTGGCTCGAGCTCCAAGTCTGGTGCTATCATCAATGTCAGCATAGTAAAAGATCATCGGGACATATTCTGGAGGCGAGAGCTGATATAGGAGAGATAGTTTCAACTGTCTGAGGCTGTAAGGTGTTGGAGAGGATGGTCTTATGGTGTGTTTTGATTTGATCTCCACCCTTATCGCATCCATCCCTCGTAGTTCAGAGCTCGACGAGGAAGGGGGAAGGGGGAAGCTTTGATGCTTCGATATGCAGAGCTAATATAGGCACTGAATTGTTGATTATGGGTCATGAGAGTATTGGATTACGTGATAAACTAGGTCTCCATTCTGGATTCGATGGCATCAACAATGTCTTTTGCTCTCTTTCGGTGTGTGATTTTCTTGGACTTCCTTCGGAGTCTCCGTCGATGATCCAAGTCATTCCATTTTTACGCAAGAGTTATGTTTGAAACTCCGGAAATTGCAAAAGAGCAGGTACTAGACCCTGGATTTAATCTCTTGCTCCTTGGACGTGGCTACGGGAACACACTAAAACCATAGAAAAGAACCGGTCGAAGGAATGCGATAATTTACAGTAAGTAAAGCCAAACCAGTGTAAAAACATTAACGGATAAGCATGAAGAAAATGCATATTCCATTCTCAGAATGATATTAAAGGAACATTCCAATTACTTTAATCCAATCTTTTTTGTCACCTCTATCCCATTTTTTTCCTGGGCCATTTCAAATATCAAATGCAATATATTACAACTTGGCTGTCTCATTCGTGATGGAACTTGTCGATTCGCATCTTGATACAAAATATGAACTATTCAGATATAAACTATGCATTTATTTAGACTTATCATAAGATTTGGTAAAAGGGATTATTTATTAGAAAAATTAAGAGGATGGCTGTCAGGATGCTGATCAATGCGTTGCCGATTGCTATGCTAAGTCCGGCCTGAGCCTGCTCTTCTTCCTCCGCACTTTGGCAGTGTCATTGTCATGGACAAGATATAATTTTATATTGGATTTTGCTCTGATGTAATTTACAGAGTACAAATTGGATGAATACTTCATAAACAAATAAGAACCTGCCTGAGCAAATCATGTTATGATTTCCCTTTACTTCCCACGTTTACTGTGGCGGTAAAATGTTGGTATTGCATCATCAATTCGGTCTCTTGATTACGTTGCTGTGGCATTCCATTTGGATTTGCGTTAAAAAAATCTTAATAAAAGCAGACACGAGTGTGAGCTCATTGCATGTGAAGATGATTACTCGAGATCTGCTTGTCTGCAGTAATGGACTGCTGAGCAATGACCTTTCTCTAGGACGAAGAGAGTATCAACTATCTGGTTTTGTACAATGAAGAGAAGTGATCCGAAGGAAGGCGACCTTAAAAGAATCAGTATCGAGAGATGGCATCTCTTATGCAGAATTAATCAGGGAAAGAATGATGCTAACGGAAGTTGCACGGTATAAGCAGCAATGAAAATTACTAAGTGAAGGACAAATAGTTATCTCCCTCACACTGGCTAACATAACGTGTATCACATACTTAAACTAACAACCAAAACAACAGAAGCAGCAGCAGCAGCAACATCTCTATATGCATGTTAATCAAAAGGAAGGAGTACAGGCGATGCAAGCAAGCAAGAGAATGGCGGAGGAAACCCCATCTTCTTCGAGATTGGAAGAGCTCCTCTTGAACTTGGAGGCCTTCCCTTTGTTACACTGCATCAGCTGGTGGTGGTGCTGCTGCTGCTGATGACTACAGTCTCTGCCCTTGTGCTGCTGCTGCTCTTGCCTTCCCTTCGTGGCCTCTTCCAATCTAGAAACCATCTTCTCCCTCTCCTGTTAAGAGTATTCAGAACTCGCTCAAAAACAATATGCTTTGAACAGCCACATGTCTCCCGCTATTTATAGGGACATCTAGAGAGAGAAAGAGGGGTAGTTATATATATATATATATATATATATATATATATATATAGAGAGAGAGAGAGAGAGAGAGAGAGAGAGAGTTCCTGTGCATGGGGAACAGCCCTACATACATGCATCCGTTTTTGTTTAATGACATCTTTTACCACACTTCAAGGCTTTTTGGATCTCCCACGACCATTTTCCAAGCAAAAGACTCTAATTCATCAAGCAAAGCATGGACGGCTTCATGAATCGAGGGCACTAATTCCTTGTTCACGCACCTGTTCTTTTCTAAATAAATTTATCTGGTATGAATCATATGCAACATGTGAAATTGTCTACTGTACGTGCAAGATTGGTAATCACTGGCAATGCTAAGTCGTATTCGCATGGGTGGTGTGCGTAAACTTGTATTATAGAAGAAGAATATCCGAAGTGCCAAAACTTGGCACGAAATGACATTTAAATGCTAGAAGTTACGAAAGTGATGCTTAACTGTCACTTTTTTTAAAAAAAAAAAAAAAAAAAGACATCTGAGTGTCAAGTTCGGTAAAAGTGGCCGAAAATCTAATGTGGCAATTTTTTAATAATATAACTCCCTACATTGCATGCCGAAGAGCTAAGTTAGCAACAACCCAAATGGTGTCGTTTTATCTTTCTTGTCTTTTTTAATATTTTAATTTAGTTTTAAAGTTTATTTAATTAATATTTATATTAATTATCTATTCACGTCAGTAACAAAATGACATCGTTTTTTCACTTGTCTAGCTACGTCAGCATGCAAAACAACGACGTTTTGCACTTGTCTGGCACTTAATTGATCAATTTTGTTTCGATTTTGGCACTTAAGTATTACTTTCGTAAGTTTTAGTACTTATGTCTCTCCGTGCTAAGTTTTTGCACTTGAGATATTCTTTTTCCCTTGTATTTTACATCAACTTGTACTGTTTTCTTCTTCTTCTTTTTGCGATGGTTGCTGAAATAGAACTTGTATTGATTTTTTATTTTTTTCACGGTACATATATTTGGACTTGATAAGTATCCGAAGAGGACAGTCCGTTGTAACATGGCACTCCATTTTCTTAAATTGACACCAGCACAGCACATGAGTTTCTGGTCTCGAAAACGACAAAATCCAAAACGCTGCCATAGGAAATGCACATGCGTTGCTGTTTTCTACATCTACCTATTTAATTGCAAAAATACATGTATGAAGGAGGCTCTCTTGACCGTCCTACTCATGCACACGTAACTAATCTCAATAATAGAGAGCCTAGGCAAATTCTTGCTTTATTGACCTTGCAGTAAAGTAATTAAAAAAACAAAATCTTACAGGCGCATGCGAGCATTTAAATTTTGGCAAAACAGGTACCGATAAAATATGCTGCAGATATTATAGGTTTTGTAAGATACTAGAATATCAGTTATAATTAATTAGAATCAATAAAGAATATGCATAATCTTGGAAAATAAATAAAAACAAGGCTGATATGCATCATAAAAGAATATCCTCTATCTCTGACAAGTACTCATCCTTTCCGGCTCTACCTCACATGAAATTCAGTTCCTCAACGTAATAATAAAGGTATAATAGTTGCCCCTAAAAGAAGTATTGTTAAGTTACGCAACTATTATATTAGGTGGGATTGTTGCCTAATTGGTCCTAAACCTTATTTTTTATATGTCAATTCAGTCATGAACTTTTCAGCTTTGTCAATTTATTTTTAAACCTTTGTAAAAATTCTAATGCAATCCTTTTGGTCGATGACGTAGCGATCCAATTATTAACATCCATTTTATTGTGGCATATCATCATGTCAATGATTTCCAACGAAATTTGATCCGATGGATTACGTTGGAAATTTGCACAAATGTTTAAGATTTAATTGGAAATATTGAAAACCTTAGGACTAACCTGACATATTTATGTCGAACAAGTGACAAAGAGCAAAGAACACACATCATAAATGTAATCGAAATTGTCCAGAACGTGCATGCTACTGTCTTTCGGCATTCCACTAATATTGTATGCAAGCCAATTGTTGCAACTCTAATGACCTATTAATCATTGGGATCAGATGAAAACTCAATCCAGCTGGAAGCTTAGGGAGTTCGGCGCATTGGATTCTCCTGTAACTGAAATATAGTACCCAATAAGAGATTTGCATCAACTCCTAGTAGTCTCTAACTTTGTCTTCGTCCGTCTGACTGCATGTCTTGGCACTCCCATTGGTGCATAAGCACGCAAATGTAGCTTAGATCACAGCTAGTATCTTATGCCATGTATAACAGCGGAGAGAATCAGAACCATGGCAAAACCCATGATTGTTCATGATTGGTATTGCGTGGAATAATGAGGAATCGACGTCAATGGCGATAACACATTCACATTAGGGGTGGGTGTGGTTTCAAGGTAGAGCACGAAACTTGAGAACCGAACCAATGGGAACTTGTCTGGTTTCAAGTTCCAAGATATGCAAAGTAGGTTCCAAGTTTCAAAAATTGTGAAACCTATTTCAACATATAGGTTCCATATTCTAAGTTGGTGGAACCTGAAACCTAGAACTTGTAACAAATTTTTGTGTTTTTCTTGATCTATGTCTTCGTGTGATCATGAGTATATAATCCGGAACAACTAATATGGAATTTCATTTTATGATCAAAACTTTTACTTCGTTAATGTTTCATATTTTCATATATCTAAATATAAGTTATGATCAATGAATTGTAATAGCAAATGATGGTCATTAGTGATAATTTATAGCAAAAGTTGAATTAATAATATAGATAAAATATAGATAGAACCTAGAACCAACCCTGAAATTTATAACGGGATAAGTTCCAGGTGGAATTTGCACAAAACCCGAAACCTGGAAGTGTTCACCTCTAATTCATATGCGTGTATCTCATAGATATACCATCCTCAGTTTTCAAATACGTCTTAGCATGAAATTTTAGGAAATGGGCAAGAAGGACATTCAACCTCTCCCTCTCTCCCTCTCTACATTGTTTCTGCTAGCGATTCAAGTTAGGCCTCCATCATTGCGACTGTTGAAGGAGAGAGGGTCCTCATGTGCAAGGGCCATGTGACCATGTGTCGATGTTCTTGTCCTCTTCACTAAGCTGACCCGCATCCATAGGGCCCAGAGCTCTACTTCCGAGTCCTTTATCGCTATTTTCTGTTGCTACAGCTCCTTTTCTGTATTGAATGTTCTCCTTGGTTTCCGGACCATTCTTGAGTCCATATGCATGAACTAACGACCGTAGATACCCAATATCTGCACCACTGTCCCCTAGCAAGGCGCCTGAATGTCAGTCCCTCTTTCAACATTTATAACGAGGCAAGGCGTGGAAGACGAGAAGATGTTAGCTGAATTCGTTCTAATAGAGCGAACCTGCAAATTTTCGAAAATACAACGGGACCATGCCTGACCCTAAAAGTAGACATTTCTCTTCATCATTGATTAAGCAAATTGGTCACCATATCATGTCAACCGTCCTCTATATTACACTAATGAATTAAAATCTTCATGAACTTATAAGTTAATTAGTTTACTCTTCCCTATCTTGAAACCTGACACATGCTATTAGAAATTGGAAAGATTTGAACTTCCTTTTTGTTGTTACTTGCATATCAATCGCTATTTCCAATTTGAGTGGCGAGTCATATGATTGTAGATTAAAATGACACACCACATCTTATACTAGTAGAATTAAAACAACTGACACAAGATAACTAAAACAGAAAGTGCATGATTTCATTCCATTGGAATCAAATTTTGCTGGCATAGCCAATGCATAAGGTCCCGTGTTCATGTAGATAGGATTCACAGCAGTCAATCCATGACTTTTTCTTTTTTTTTGGTAAATGTAAGAAATATATTGACTTATAACCAAAAGCTATACAGCTATACAGCAAATACTCGGCACCAAGAACATCCATGAGTTAATCCTATTAACTTTAAGGAAAACTACAGCAGGAGTGGTCCTGTTAGGATACTGAGCCATCTAGAGGACACAGAGCCAACGGAGAGACAAAGCATTAACAGCTACTGCCTGCTGGCATTCAAAGGCTCTATGCAATGCGGATAAGGCCATACAAGCATGGTCGGGATAAGAACTCACACAATCAGAGTTTAGCTGAGAGTGATAGTAGCGGGGAAAGTAGATGCTTCTGTTGTGACAAGAACGGGCGAAGGACAAGCAGTAACGCGGTGAGAGACAAGGAGCCCATAATCCTCAACGTGCTAAGGGGCCATGCTTTGGAAGATGGGGTGTTTGCCATTCTGCCTACAAGCCATTTTCTCTTGGTTTCAAAAGCCATTCACTTCAAGGAGGACTTTGTTGACTCTTCCTCCCCTTTTTTTGTCTTTTTGTTGGCTGTTGACACAGAAATTACATTAACAACATGCCTACATGAGAAGTATCATAGTACCCCGTGCCCCCACACATAAGTAGTTTAGTCAATGTCGATTACGCAATCACGGAAGAGATGACACAATTCAGACTGTACTGAGCATAGGAAAACCTTCCAAGAATCTTATGATCCAGCTGCCTACTAAAATGGGTCAGGATAAATTATTTAGGTGGCTACCGACTTGAATAAGGCTCCTCTGGGGTATTAAGCTTTTGAAGATCAACACAGACCAGTCACCTCATAGAGCGTTTATACTATGTTGATATTATCTGTCCAAGATAACATATCTTTTCGGAGGACACCTAGATACAATGTGGCACAGCAAAGGGAACCTTGTCCTGTTACTTGTACTAGGATGACTGCTACAGGAAAAACAACCAAACTTCTCCAGCTAAATTTGGGGTCAAGCTGTGTTGAGTTGGTACGCTTAATTTATCGTCCTCTACGGTCTCTTTTAAACATGACATTCTCGGCAAGAGGAAGACAAGGTTGTCCTATGCTAGACACTAATTCATTTATATACTCACGAATATTAGACAACACTCACCGGTAGGGACCTTTACTGTGTATATCTTATTCCATGGCTATGTGACCATTAACATCCAGCAGCACAACTTTTGCAGCTTACTACCCAAGTGTCTAGTTCTCAAGCTTAGAAAGTTGAAAGCTGAAATCCGAAAACCAATGGAAACATAAGATGTGGTGTTAACAGTTCGGTTTGATTTAGGTATTCAGGATTTCAAAACCGATAGGTCTGCGAATCTAACCCGATCCGAATACGAACCAAACTAAACTCGGTTTGGTTTGCCTTTTTCGGTTTTTTTTTTGCCTTACTTATTAGAACCGAATTGAATAAAAGGTGAGGAAGAGAAATTTTAAGTTGGCTGTTTAATTTTTGTTGAGAATTAACAAGTCGAACCAAAAACCGAACTAAATCAGAAAAAAAAAAGAATGATTATTTCTCGGTTATCTGAACCAAAAAACCGAATTGAACCGAAAATGCACAAAATTTTGATTCGATTCGGTTCGATTCTGCCACCCGTAGACAAAGCTGTTTCAGCTGACTAGCTATTGATTGCGGAACTGGAACTATTGCCTTGAACTATTGTAAGATGAGGTGCACTTCAAATCGGGCATTCATCAACATTTAGCCATACCGAGATTCATAGCTCGGTAGATACCATAGTCCGTTCCTCGAAGTGCTCATCAAATGAGAACATGCCGAACGCAGTCTAGCCCGTACTATGGATATTATCAAAAACCATCGTTGCTGATCACGAATATTGCATAAATCTCAGTGGAACTTGATCTCTTCATGTCAAGTAACAGCAACTCAAACTACGGATGTACAATCACCGGTGCGCAAACACAATTGATAGAAGCATCGACATAATTGACTAGGAAAGTTTTTTAAAACGTCCTTAATAGGAAGTAAATCATGATGACAAGTTAACCTTAAGTCAGCGACATACCTAGGGAATGCCCAGGCTCTTGTTTAGGAAATAGGATCAAATTGACTACAAACAATCAGTAAACACCCTCCCGTGCTGTTCGTGGTTCAAAGAATCCAACCATGTTATCTAAAAAATTAGAGATTAATTTTTAACTCCTAAACAAAAACATTAGAATTAAATTGCATATCATAGCATTTTTCATTTAATTTATATTTTTCATTGATGGCATTAGTATTGAACCAGCGGTAGACGATTTTGAGCTTAAAATTGAGCGGATTGAGCTCGCAAAGGGGGGCCGAAATTCGGCCAGCACTAGGGGAGTAGGTGGCCGAAAATTGCATTGGAAGACGGGCTGAACTGAGCTTAATTCAATCCATTCTTAGCCCACACGATTCCATTAATAATAGATCTTAAGCTTAATTTAGTCCACTATCTTAAAAAGGCCTAAATCAAGCGCGTGTAATCAAGTCAGACCTAGGTTTTGCATTATATAAACATGTTTATGCCTCACAAGGTAGAGGCCGGTAATTAGAATCTCAGAGCTACCCATATACGGCTGAAAGGAGGAGAAGTTCTCTCCTCTTGCGGGTGCTGCTGTTGCGTTGCGGTTCGCTGGTCCGACTTCGCATTGCGGCCGTCGCCGTGCCGGTCTCTGTTCCTTGCAGCGGTCCTGACATTAGTTCGTTGGTGATCGTCCCGTGCTTGGCCGCCCCTCCGCAACTTGAAGATTTTTTTTTCTTTTTTTTTTTTTCCGAAGGTCGCTGGCCACATCGCAAGCATCATCTTGCAGCAGCGATGATGAAGCTGTTCCGTAACGCAAGCCGATAGCCCAGGCTGCCGCCTGAGTCGCTAGTCGCGTCCCTGCCACAGTGCCATGTACTGCCACGAGCCTCTACGCCGCTGCTCCCAAGCTCGCTGGCCTCCGTTACTGCTACTCCCTGACATCGCAGTCGCTCGCCATCCTCCTCGAGGAGCTAGTTGTGATCTCGGTCTAATTGTGTTTGATTCAAATTCGAAAAGTAAATTTTCAAACTAGGTAAGATCCTTATCTTTATTTAATTTGAAATATTTACTTTCCCATTTTGCTTGATTGATATATTTTGTTAAATATTTCCTTTATCTACGGGATCCTAAAAAATACACTAACTTAACAATACATTTGGATGGCCGTCCAATCTCGAATTACAAGATACGGTGCCTAATGGCGTGAAAAATCTTCCATCCTATCCATAACCATTTAAATATAATCATCGATTTACTCTTTTTCCAAATTTAACGGATAACATTTCATCAATATCCATAATCAATTGGATATGATTGTTGATTTATTTTGTTATATGGGTTTGTGGATTGTATTATCTAACCAAATATTTATCCATTATTTGATTGCTTTCCTTAGAAAGAATCTAAAAATATTCAAATTGGATTTGATTTTTGCTAGAATAAGACTGGATTACATGTTTGAATTTTGGAAATTTCTCTATTCCGAATTATTAAACAAAAAATCCAAAAACATTCCTTTAGTTTCCATTTTCAGAATAGATGGCATTTTTAAATATTAGGTATTTTTTAATTCTGAATTTCAATTAAATAAAAACACAAAAAATACCACGTGTGTGTTACAAAGATTAGTTTGCATATGGCATGTAATTTAGTAAATTGCAAGTTTAGGATCATCTAAATTAAAATCCGTGACATGTTAGTATATCTTAATATGCGAACCATGTGTCACACACTCCTAATCAAATGATCTAATTCTAATGATGAGCAAATGTCAATGTGACACTATCCTAATATTCACACATTTAAATTATCCTAAGCATGTAATTTACTAAATAACGTGCATATGCAATCTATCCTATGTGGCACATGCATGATATTTTTTGTGTTATTATTTTAATTAAAATTCGGAATTAAAAAATAACTAATATTTGAACATGCCATCTATTCTAAGAATCGAAACCCAATTTAATCTAGAGCAATTTTTTTTTTTTGGATTTTATTTAAAAATTCGGAATAAAGAAATTGCCAAATTTACACGTGCAATCTAGTCTAAAATAAGCAGTATTCTAACAAAAATCAAAATTCCATGGGAAAGCAATCAAACAATGGATAAATATTTGGTTAGATAATACAATCCACAAATCTATATTATCTATTTTTAAATTTGATAACAAAATAAACCAATGATCATATCCAAGTGGTTATGGATATTAATGGAAAGTTATCCGTTAAAATTGGAAAAATGAGTAAATTGACGATTGTATCCATGTGATTGTGGATAGGATGAAAGATTTTCCACGTGCCAGACATCATATCTCATAGTTAGAACTCGGACAGACGTCCGAGCGTGTTTAAGAAAATTTCCTGAGAGGTGATTTCTTAGACTTTGTAAAAAAAACTCTATCTAATAAAATATTTAATGAGATATAGCAATCACTCAAAAAAAGACAAGTAAATGATAGAGATAATGAACTTACTTAATTTGAAAATTTACTTTCCAAATTTGAATCAAACGCAATGGAACTGGGATCGTAATCGGCTCCTCGACGGTAAACAATGGCGAGTGGTAGTGGAGCGGATTAGCACAACGACAGTTAGGCAGGTGGGCGCCAGGTTTGTGGAGTGAGGACAACAACCACGGGCTTGGCGGTTCACGGCATGGAAGGTGGCTTACGCCTAGTTCTCGTTTGGATCACTCGTCAGACAAACCTCGAGCGACCTGCAAAACAGGAATCTTCAACGTCGTGGTGATGGACGCCAGCTTCGTCGCGGGTCAAGGACAGCAAGGACGTCATGTTAGTGCGACGAATCGCAAAAGCACAATGCGGGGCAGCCGCGGGAGCTCTTGAAGCAGCAAGATCGAAGAGCCACTGGAGGACGATGAGCAACGGCGTGATGGTGCAACGGGGACAGCAACTGTTCGTCGTCGATTCTGCGACCATGCATTGCTCGAAGAAGAAAAAGGGGAGAGGCGTGAATGTGGTGACGGGAGGAGAGAAATATTGAAAAAAAATCTGAATTGTGATCGTTGCTTCTCTCTCTAACTCTCACTTTCTTCTCTTTATGATGCTCTAAGATGAATTGCCGACCTCTAATTTATGAGGCATGACTTCTTATTTGTAACACAAACCTAAGTTTAACTTTGATTGGGTGGGCTTGAACTTCGGCCTTTTAGTTTGATGGATTCTAATATTCCATGGCCTGTCCCTAATTAGACTTTTAGTGGGCTGATTTAAGCTCAAAATAGCCCAATTAAGGCCCTTTTACCTTATCATTTTCGGCGAGCTAGTCCCCTAGTCCTAGCCGAATTTTGGCCTCCTTTTGCAGGCCTCATATATCGAATTTTAAGCTCAATATCATCCAAACAAGATATAGAAATATCTAATAGATTAGATGAAATCTCAAAGAATCCATGATTCCATATGTTTTCATAAAATTCTAATGGTTTCATTCGCAATGAGTTGGATGAGAAGAAACTCTCATGTCTAATTCTATAGTAGAGATGGAATTGAGAAAGAACCATCAACACCAGTCCAATACTAATGCAATTAATATAAACTACATAATAAATGTTCCTAAAACTATATACCATGCAATTTAACTCTAATATTTTTGTTTAAGGCTTAAGAATTAATCCCTAATTTTCTATACAAAAAATAAATGACCGGGTTGCTAAAATTTAAGTGTCAATAGCATGCTTTACCGAAATTACCTATACCTCAGTATGCTTTGAGAGTAAAAACAGAAAAAGATGGTCGTGTGCAGTTTTTTCAATTCTCTGATGTACAATTACTTTCCACATTGCATGGTTTAAAAAAAAAAAAATATACTGCTTATGGTGTGAAAACTTAATGCTCCCATAATATCCTTTAAACTAGACTCATTAAATGAGTGGGTTGGTTTGAAAATGGTCCAACTCACTATGAAATATGGTTTTAGTGACCCAAACTCAATTTGACATAACACACATCTGACCTAATAAACAACCCGCTGAAATTTTTCTCTTTAATAACTCGATATTTTGTACAATTTCTTTATAGTTTGTAAATTTACAGGCCATATCAATAATTAGACATCTCATAATAAATCTTGCTCATGTTCCTTATAACTTAATTTTTGTAAATTCGTCTTAATTAATAATTAAATTGACAATCTAATTGTCGATAGAAAACCTAAAATGTTCGTTAGTTGTTAATTTTCTAAAATCACTCTGTGGTTGAACTTTCCGGTTCAGAATGAATGGGGCCTTTCATGTACTTTTCTAGGCGCTAAAGTTTTAGATATCCAGTATTTTTTCCCTTATTTATTCATCGACAATTTATCAACGTGGTGTTCCGAGAAGTAATGCTTGTAAAACCTGCTTAAATCAATGATGGAACAATAAGGAAACGAGAGGAAAGATTGGTGATAACGTAGAACGTGAACAAGCCAGCTTCTTCATGGCGTTAGCTATTAAAACCCAATTACGGATTGACAAAGGCAAGCTTTTGGGCATCGGCAAAATTCAGCAAATTCACGTCAAACCAGGGTGCGTCATCGTTTCCCATGCGGGAGTACAGAACTTGGCCTTGGTAGCTATTGCCTGGATTCTATGTGAGAAAACTTGCAACAATCTGTGCGCATTGAAACTGATTTATGATTCCACATGAGTTTAACTTGACATTCAAACTTGGGTAATTAGTAAGCAAGGCTGCATACAGTCATTAGCCAATAATTTGAATGATTATATATATTGGATGTCTAATTCCCCTCACATACTCGGGTTAGCATCGCTTGATAGATGCGCACTGCACGTTATCGATATCTTTTAAACACCAATTAGGATGATACAGAAAATGGCGCCATTTTATCCAGCAGAGTCAGCTACACCCACCAGCAGCTCTACTTAATCGATGCTTGAAGTCTTTAGAGTCAGTGATTCTCACATTTACGGTAAGAAAGAACATTGTAAAAACTGAAAAGGCTCACCTTGTTGGAGTAACCGCTTTACTATATCTCAGAAAAGTTTGCGGAAACATGCTAATAATCTGAAGAGCGCACCAAATTGTTGATGGCATCGGCCATTAGTTAAAGCCAAACAGAGATGCCATGCTCCTTACGATTCCAAGTAGCTACATTCTACAGAAAAGGCGGGAACAGAAATGGATACCTTTTGAGTCACGCCCATGGAGAATGGGGTCAGTCTGCGGCTCTGTGGGATATGTCCTCAAAAGTGATGATGCCATCAATGCAAAAAGCTTTACAGTGAAAAGAAGTAAAAATTACAACTTTCTTGCTTTCATGAGGCTTCACACACTAAAATTTTTGCTGACAAAACAGCAATAAAGCGCATGAGTTTTGCTCCCTACTGCTGCTTATCTCGTTCTTCGGTAAGTTAAAAATTCGCTTGTACTTCGACCACTGAATGCCAGGGAACGTGGAGGCCATTAAATAAAGTCAAATGATTAGGTATGAAACCATGAGAATTTGCTTTCTTAGGGCTCAATTTGCATAGAAAAAAAGAGATAAATGAGACAAAAAATCAAGAAAATTCTAACCCCATATACTATTACCTCACTCATTTAAACATTGTTCTAACGGTATTACATACAATATGTTTCTCTTGACATGGTTAAAGATTTCTCAATTTTGGGGAGAGATCTTGATAATAAGTATCGAATATGCTGTGCTTAAACTTGCGTAACATGATATGCCTCCAAGTCCTATACCAGGATACAAAACTCTGAACATGAAACCACTTATTTCACTTATCTAGTGTTCGTTCTTGCAGGGGAAAGCTTGTGTTTTCCAGGAGGCATGGATTGGCTAATGCAACGGAGAAAAGCAGGGTATTGTCCTGTAGGACTTTGCTTGTCCTTTGGCCTTTCCTATATCTTCTGTTTGAGTTGATCTTGCTCCTCGAGTTCCATGCTTCGCAGGAATTTTGTGGACTTTTTCTGGAATGCTACGCACCATCTTCCATTGGGGCACTATTAGCTACTTTTAGATGACCCAACGGAGTAGTAGAATTATGTCTTTTTAACGTAGACAGGCAGATTTAAAGGATTGGCTGCATTTTCTGCGAGTCTAGACTACCATCCTCCTCAGAACGGGATGCTTATCGTGCAGGTCAATCCTGAGTCTCCAGAGTCTCCACCAATCATTACAAAAGGTTTAATGTCGCAACACAGGCCACCAACCTTGCAACAAAAACAAAGCGATGTCCACGATGAGATGATCCAGCAAAGCTTTGTAAATCAATTGTTATATTTTGGGATAATTATCCAAAAAATTCTAAATTCATTGCACCATGGTCAATCGAGTCCTAAATCTTTTAATTATATTATTTTAGCTCTAAATATTTTGATGATTTGTCAAATTATTAAAAAAATTATAACTAAATTGACACAATTATTCAAAAAAAAAAAAAGGCATGATCGAAAGGTCTATAACTAAATTAGCAAATTGTCAATTTTCCTTACATCTCCAAGAAGAATTAGACCAATGACATCAGGTTTGAGCGATTAGTGACAAGTGGCTTCACCTCACTCCATTAGTGCCGGCTCTTGTTTCACGAGCAATACAGTATATAGAAAGATCGGCTTCACGGAGGGCAAAGGGGGAAAAAAGCCAAACCATCTCCGCCCTGCCGTACACGGTGGACTAGTATGCAAATGCCCTCAAGTACATGTTACTTCTGTACCTTGGGTGAGCCATCGTCGGTCATCCAAAAGGAAGTTCTTTCCCAACCACCGATCACAAGCAGTTCATGAAATTGCTCAATTTGGTCGTTTTGCATCACACTTAGCATCCCCTGCAGAAAAGCAATAACCTGCAATAACTTATCTCAAAAAATCGCTCGACATAATTAGCCGATGGATAATGTTTTCATTATCAACGGCATTTTAGGTTTGATCGTTTTCATAACCATGTAAACATTTTGTGTTTATTCATTTACGTAAGGATACAGGCAATTGTTTTTCATTTTTTATGAAACAAATGGAGTTAGGGAAAAACTAGCCTCATTTTTCTTCTCCTTAAACGGCTATAGTAGTACTACCCGAGAGTTAGAACATGCTCCCGATAAAGTAACCGGATAATTGAACTTATAAAATTTAGAAATAGTTAGTCATTTTCTTTTGAAGCTCCAGTGTAGTAAAGTTATTGTATTGGTAAATTACTAACTAATATTCGGGCCACTTGGAAAATTTTAAATTAGTTTGTATCCCGCTATTTGATTTGAGATTCATAAAACATTATTTTGTTGGCACGATACTCAATGATGGGCAGGTCCAATTGTAAATTTGAAGACACTTGGCTGGTAACTCACAATTGGATTTGAGTGGGGTAAAATGTAGAAGCAATTTGGCAATCAACGATTGAATTTTGAGTGGTGAAACTATTATGATGGTAAGAAACTTCTTAATGAAGGGACCCTAAATAAAATTTTAGAATAAATACATTAGAAATTCTAAAATTTATCACGAAAGTGCAATTTAAATCCTAAAAATTTCAAAAGCATAACTAAGTCATAGAACTTGTCAAATTAGTTTAATCAAGTCATTCCGTTGAAATCATTTTTTAAAAAAATTTAGGACTCGATTACTTTTATGACATGATAATGTTTAGAACTCAATTGCATTTTTTGAAAGTTTTAAAATTCAATTGTCATTTCGTGATTAATTTAGGACTTTCAATATATTATGTGGCAATTTTGGAAAATATTTTCCAGAAAGCCAAAGGCCAACGGTGGGGAGCCTTTAGCTCGAGGCTCGCCTATTGCTGATTATCGGCCGTGGTCATGGTCGGCGACGAACCAAAGAAGGAGGTGGAAAAAAATAAAAACAGAAAAAAGAAGAAGAAAAAGAATTAAAAATTCGAATTTTAAAGAAGAAAAAAAAAAGAAAGAAGGAGGGCTAGATGGCTAGTAAGGTATGAAATAAGAGAAAGTGAGTTAAGGAAAATGTTTTCCTCAATTTGAAAAGTGGAAAACAATTTACCTTTTTAAGAATACATTTTTCCTTAATGAAAAATATTTTCCACAATTAATTCATTTTTCGAGAAACAAACACTGCGAAATCAAAAAAAATGTTTTTTTGGAAGTTGTTTTTCACAAAACCAAGGAACCTTATTTCTAAAATTTAATAACATTTGGCAATCTATCATTAAGCATGGTAAAATCACTTTGGTCCCTTGACCTTTCTAAACAGTCGACAAAACCAATAAGTTGTCATTCAGTTTTCACTTACCAACAATGTTTGAAATATTCAAATGATCGTTTAAATTTACCGCCCCGAACTTTGCTTCATTTTCTTCTTTGTGCATGGAACTTTTTAGACTTTGGGAATGAAAAGTAGTCTTATCGTATTTTTATTTTTACGGGTTTTACTTGTGATCATGCGGGTGAATGCAAACTGGTTATAAATTATGAAGGGCGAGTCTACATGATTTTCCTCAAATTCGAAATTGTAAGTTCTGTCCTTGGATCATGACTAGCCAACTTTATGACCAATAATGGGTGTGGTTGAGATTGAAGGAGGAGTCAGGATACGGGCAATTCAAATTAAAAATGGTGTCGTAACCTTTGTCTCTCTCTAAATTAATTGCAAAGCTAGTTATTCGCCTTACCTACTCCACCAAAATTTTCATTTTACCTAATGATGGAGTGTCAATTGGTGCTAAACGGAAGAAATTGGCTAACGACTTTTTATTTTTCTTTTTGTCACATTTATCAAGATATATCTAGTCAGATCGATTAATTTTATGAACTTCTTTGAATCACGATAGACCTAGGCATAATATTTAAGACTCAACGGTTGGCTTGATCTATCAATTGATCGAGATTACCTTGACATTGGTAATCAATAGACCGCCCTATTTTCATGATCCACAAAAAAAGAGAGTAAATATATAGGAGACGGGAACCTAAAATTTACGAATCACTTTGAAATAGATTTACTAACTTGACAAATAAAAAAGGCAGAAAAAGGACCGTAATTAGGAAAGAAAATGGGTGGCCGGATTACGATATCTACCTACCACGCTTAACCAGCAATGATGGCAACAAAATATCGATTTCGGTTTAAATTAAATAATTTAGGGTGAAAATACTAATAACTCAACGGTCAACACAATTAAAAGCGTGGGAAATTCAACCCCTCGAGACCAGTTTAATGACCTTTCCATCTTCTCCGCGTCGCCTTCGTCCGAAATTTCAAAATTGCTTTCCCAGTTTCGACCTCTCCGCCATTCCCCTCTCCTCCTTCAAGTTTCTTCATCATTCGAATCAATGCCGACATCAATGAGCGAATTTAAACCCTAACGTCCCCCTCTCGCCTCGCCGCTCCCGTCGCCGGCCGGGCGTCTATATATGTGCCGCTCGACCGGTGAGCTCGCGGCCGCGCGTTGGGGGAGGAAATGGCGACGTCGGCCTTCCGGTCCACCACGAAGAGGACGCCGATCGGGGCCTCGCCGGCCTCCGCCGACGGCTCCGCAACCTCCAGCCGGAGCTCGGCTCACCGCCGGTCGCGGAGCCTGAGCCGGTTCTCGCGCCGGCTGGCGGAGCCCCGAGGACCCGTTCGCCGAGGACGCCGCGCCTGCGGCTCCCAAGGGGCGGTTCGTGAACACCCTGCGAGGGTCGGGGTTCCCGGAGATCAGCCTCGACGATCTCGCGATTGAGTTCTTCAGCGCCGGAGATCGGGGTCGGTCGAGCTCGCGGAACACTGACGTCAGCCCTAAGAAAGGGGAAAGCGCTTCGCAGAGGCGGGGGAGGTCGGTGTCCAGGCAGAGCTCGAGAGTTGGTGGCGGTGGTAAGGGTAATGTGCTTGAGGGTTCTGGTGCGGGGAGGGTGGCTCCTGAAAGTAATTCGCGGCGGAGGCGGTCGGTTTCGGTGGTTCGCTGCCAGATTAGCGATTCCGAGGTGAACTCGATGTTCTTACCTCCGCATGTTTTGAGAAATTTAGTCGCGTTTTTAATGTAGATCACAAGTTTTTATAGGGCAAAGAAGCTACTTGCTTCTGAGCTACTTAATCCGTGAGAATTTCGGGTTTTGTTTTGTTCCTGAATCTAAGAAATGTTTCTTTGTATTCTCTAAATTTGATAGTGGTGACGATTGAAATGGGTATGGATTTGCTACTGGCTTTCTGGACACATAACTTTATGCTAATTCCCGGAGTATGTCAAGTACAAACAGAAATTGACTGGCTGTCATTCCATGTTCTGTCCTCCTGATGTAAATTGAATTCGATAGTCTCTGTGATCTAGAATCAAATGGCGCATTATACTTATGCCTTTGCTTGTTTTGCACATGCTAGAGTGATGTAGACAATTCTCGCACTTCTTTTGGTTATGCTAATAACAAGACTGTGGGCAATGGGAACATCCAAAAGCTACCATCACAGAAACCCTCTGCTTCAAGCAACAGACAAGCACTGAGAAGGTCTTCGAGCCAAAAGGATCTCAAGTCCTATGACGGTTATTCTGTAAGTTCTCTCATTCCACCTGTTCGTAGCGTTCGAATTTTAATGGTAAGGGTCTCAGATGGCATGACAGCGGCCAACTTCCAGTCTGGACTCGCCTGCTGGCCAATTTATGTGCTCCCTTAGGGCAACTTTTAGTATATAAATGATATTTAACACTCTGTCTTATACTTATCAGAGCCATTCGTCTGCACTGACTGATGACGAAGCAAAGGATGCTTATTCTGGGAAAAACGGAAGTGAGAGAACAATACGAGCAGTTTATGCCCAGAAGATTGTAAGTGTTTTGAAATTAAAACTATTGCATGTGGTAGCACACTGCAGTCCTTTGCCCTTTTGCTCACAATATTCTTCCTTTAGGCTGACCACCCCACTGGAGGGGATGTTAACAGTGGGTTGTGCAAAGCAATGCGTCAAGAATTCAGACATGCTATGGAAGAGATGAAGATGGAAATTGAACAGGTCTTAAACATTTCTGTCTTGATGGAACTGTTTGCTAACTGGATTCATCCCCAGTGAGTCCACCATTTGAATTTCAAGGAGTCTCTCATTGGTACTTCTCTGTACTTTGGCAATGCTTGCAGGCTATGTTAAGAAGGAAGCCATCTGTTGGAGCACATGACAATTATTTAGCTTTGGAAAATTCTGATGCTTGTAAGGCTGTCTCCACTATAAGAAGAAATTATGCAACAAAGCTAGAACAGGTATGACAGGTTACCTCAGCATCCTGCTGATGCTGATATTTATCTTATTTATTCTACCATGCATTCTCCTGCTGAGCAATTCCATAAGGTGACAATTTGTGAACACTTACTGTACTGAGACATTGATCCTATAACTCAAATGTCTCTGGATATTTGAGCGAAGACTTCTTTAGTACTCTCTTAGAAGAACACCAGTCAGTTGATCTCATTGAAGGGTTTATTTTACAAATTGACAGTCAGAGAAGCGCAAAAAAGATTTATTAGCTGAAATTATGTTGGAAGAGCAGCGTGGGAAAGAGCTCAGTCAGATTGTAAATGAATTGCCTGATACAAAATCCCCTGTACCGGAGAAACCGTTGCGAAACAGAAAGGTAACATTCTTCCTCTTGATTTTTATCTTCTGCGAATATCTACTGTTAAATTCTCCCACTTGGTAACTTTAGCCTCTTTTTTTGATAAAAACACCAGAAGAGTAATGACAAAAGCAGGATGTCTAATCATCTGGCTTTCGAGGCTGAGAAGTATATTCAGGATTTCATTTCGAGTGTGGAAGATACAGATATATCATCGTTAGATGGAGAAAGAAGCGATACAAGCTCAACTTTAGGTGGAACGACTAAGATAGATACTTCTCAAACTCCTGCAAAGTCCATGCCTCCTCCCATTGAAATGGATGGGGTTGTATTGCCATGGTTACAATGGGAAACCAGTAATGACGTTTCTCCGCCATCGAGCAAAGAAAAGATGCAGTCGCCAATGGCTTCAAGAGCCGAAATGTTGGATGCAGCTCAGGTAATGGATAGATGCTGCCTGTCTTTTGTTTCTTTGCTGGGGAAGGGGGTCACTAATTTGTTTTATTTACAAAAATACCAACAGTTGATTTTTGGCTGGTAGTTGTACTTGAATTTGTTGTCCAACATCTTTTCAATAATCAGTGGAACTAATGTTGTTGTAGTTATTCCTCTGCCCATCCTTGTTATCTCCATTTCATCTGATTTCATACTGAATCACCTTTATGAAATAGGAAGCTAGTACAGCGCGGGACCCGAGCTATTTTTCCTCAAGCAGTCATGGTAGTTGGAGTCCAGGAATTGTAGATAGCCCTATAGTGGTGGTCAGAGAATCCATTGGCAGTCAATCCGGAGAATCTAGAAGATATAGCGGCAAACATCACTCAGGCTGCCATTTTGACCTGGATAAGTATCTGAAGTTTCCAAGTGACGAGGATTTTCTATTAGAAAGGTGGAGACAACAGCGGAGAATCAATTCAGGTGGTCTGCTTCTTTGTCACCAAACATTTTTTTGACCATCCACTTGTTAACTACTCTTCCTTTTTATCAATTTTATGTGCTGCGTCTCTGTATAGACAATCTGGACGCATTAATTGCCAAGTGTTGTTAGAATAAAACTTCACTTCCCTAGTTATTCTTCCAAAAGATCCTGATGATTTTATGGCTTCCGCTAATGTTTTCAGTTCAAAACTTCACTTGAAACTTCATGTTTCTTTATCCTGACATGGCTATTATGCAGAGGATGGAGAGTTGAAAGGACAGCCTTGAGCAAGCCTAAGTTGTTCTTTCATGACCTGATAACTATGAAAATCTCTCGAACTGATTGAACCTGCGCTCTTCCATTCCTCTCTAGTTGCGTTGGTAGATCCCACTTATGCATCTAAATCACACTTTGATTGGGATACTTCATACTTCTAAATTTCATCACTAAGAGGAACAGCATTGTTATCCTTTTCAGATAGCCTGATAGACAGACTGATCTTGTCATGAAAATGGCTGTTGTTTGTTATCCCTTATTTGTTTCTTAGGGATTCGTTTAACTTGCTTGCTGCTTTCGCCTCTTTTGTCTTTTACTGTCGCTCCTAGGTCGGGTCCAGGCAAGAAAGAACAACACAAGTCTCGGCTAATTGGCGAGCTATACTCTCTGTGTAGAGATTATTCTTAAGAAAGAAAAATATTAGACTCGACATTGATCACAATGTAGAACCGAATTTCCTCACGCCATCATTGCAGGGAAAAAATGAAGATGTAGACGGAACTTGCCAGTCGCTGATAAGTCCGACCTCAAAATATACTTTTCGAAAAGAGTTCAAATTCCATTTTATACCCTATTGCCTTGTTTTTAAATCCAAGTCCAGAGAGTAATTTCTAATTACTTCATTTTATTAAAACGAAAATCACATTGAGTCCGATCTCCAGTGGGCGAAATTTGTCCTGAAATGTCATACGGTCTCTCTACTTTTAATTGAAGCTAGCATGGCACACGTGATGATTCACGTTGCGGAAAAGACGACACTTGTCCCCAGATCGCATGTTGCAAACCCTTATTCCCTCGTAGCTCCGTGGAGAGCATTGTCTTTCCGCCTGTTGGTTGTATCCTGGAGAGAAATTAGATATTGTGGTACCCCAGGCATGGGAAGCATGCAGTTGAGAAAACGCTCGACTTGAATGAAGCAGTAGGATCGACGAATCACAGCTGATGAGAGTAATTTCTAACTACTTCATTCTATAAAAATGAAAATCACATCGAGTCCGGTCTCCAGTGGGCTAAATTTGTCCTGAATTGTTCTACAGTCTTTTTTTTTTTTTTAATGGAAGCTGGTAATGCACATGTGATGCACGTCGCAGAAAAGACGTGATCATATTGTATATTGTTTAGGATGGGATCATGTCTATTGCGTGGACACTAATGAGTTCAAATGAAAAGTATAAACTTGTAAAAGAGAATTTGATTAGAGACAGTTGGAGATTATCAATTAGAAACCGAAGATTAAAGGATATTTTATGGATAACGTTCGGTAAGTTTCATAACCGCCAAGGAGTCCTTAAGTTACATCCTTTTATGTCAGCAAATGGAAAGGCTGTATTCAGATACATGATTTGAGCGCCGTAACTCAAATGATTAGGAAGTTATAATGGCTTATCAAGATCAGTCAAATTCAAAATCGATTGTCATGTACTCTTATCATTCGTCTAGGAGCTAAAATTGTGAGGGTCTCATCTCTGTACATGTCATATATAGTCCTGTTAAAATGACATTGATAGAAATATAGCTTAGCAGTTTTCTTTAAAAAAACATAATAGATAGAGACAGGAATCGATCGGGTTCAGATATTCATAATCCAAGATTACTTAGGAGGATCTGGCAAAAATTACAAAAAAAAAAAAAATCCCTTGGCAGGAAAAAGAAAAGCAAACACCAAATCAAGTCCAAGGCTCCCCAGTTTCCCTACTTTTTCCTTCAAATGACGTGTTCGCTAGCAAGTAACAATTATAAAATGAATCTACGATAATGGGATCAAAGGGTGGAATATGATTCCGATATACCTTTGTTAGGTCAATTGATTCAGATGCTAATTTTGAGCAAAAGATGGGGGAATAAATTAGACAAACGCACAGAAAGAGCTGAACAAAGGTAGTTTTAATATTCTTGGACTTGGTCTCAATCTCATATGAATCTGGAAGCTACATCAATTCCATATTAGCCTCAATCCAAAGCGGATTTAAGCCCTTCTTAGAGAGCTCTAGAGGAGAGGATAAAATAGGATGCGCCAATTCCCATTAACTCAATACATCACGATCGTCAGATCGTGTGAATCTGACGCTGCATCCAACAAAATCAAGGGCTTTGGCGCATTGACTTGCATGAACTCAACATATCTTAATAAATTTTCCTTGATTGTTGGTGACGCATATCATTTGTTGCTAACAGAATAAAAGATCCTGAGATATTTCGAAACATTTAACCATCTTTTCTATCTCGACACACCTCACCTGTTCTCTAGCTTTTTCCATAGAACTTCGGGATGTGAAAAGAAGAAAAGGAAAAAGAAAGCGAGAGAGACAGAGATGGAAATCGAGGATCAATCGCTCAGCAGCAAGAGAATGTCAGAGAAAGATCTCAATGACTGGCTTCCAATCACCAAGTCCAGGAACGCAAAGTGGTGGTACTCTGCCTTTCACAATGTCACTGCCATGGTTGGAGCTGGGGTACTAGGGCTTCCTTATGCCATATCTCAACTTGGGTGGTCAGTTTATCCTTCTTTTTCATACATCAACACATCATTAATCTCCTCGTCTAGGTCTAGGTTTTTGTCGCCTGTGACTTTGGTTAATGTTTTTACTTGTTTTATTTCGATGATCTGATTATAAGTACATGCTATTCTAGGGGACCTGGGGTCACTGTCATGATCCTGTCATGGATCATCACGCTATATACCCTGTGGCAAATGGTGGAGATGCATGAGATGGTGCCGGGGAAGAGATTCGACCGATACCACGAGCTTGGACAGCATGCCTTTGGCGACAAGATGGGGCTCTGGGTGGTGGTGCCGCAGCAGCTGATGGTCGAGGTCGGGGTGGACATCGTGTACATGATCACAGGCGGGAAATCGCTCCAGAAGTTCCACGACACGGTGTGCCCCGACTGCAAGCCGATCAAGACAACCTACTTCATCATGATCTTCGCGGCGGTCCACTTCGTCCTCTCTCACCTCCCTAGCTTCAATTCCATCACGGGCGTCTCTCTCGCTGCGGCCGTCATGTCTTTGAGGTATTAAATTCTTCAGATTGCCAAATCATTTTTTTTTGCCTTTTTATTGTAACTATAGGAAATTATATTTTCTAACAATTGATAGTCTAATCACTATGTTTTGGTTCTTTCTGATTGACACGTCCTAAAGTATGAAATCATAAAATTTGCTCATCGCACACTTAATTTAATTATTTCAACGTAATATCAGATAAAATTGCTTGTTTAAAGCTCTTAAACTGTAAATCCATTAGCAAATGTACACACAAGATGTTCCATATTTCATCTATTTTCTCTTTAGTGACCTTTCAATGTAGCTTATAATCATGTTAACTATCCAAAGTTTGCCCTTCTGTATTTTGATGTGGACCTTTTCTTTGTGGGGACTGAAAATTGCGTCACGATAGCTAAGGCACCTCATGTCAAGTTAATAAGAAATTTGATAATCCTGCACTTTTACTTGTTTGTAGGATAATATTCTGATGCTGAAAGGATGCCTTTTGTTTCACTTCGGATACACTTAGAATTATTCTGGTAGTTCATGTCAAGGTATATTCTAGGTAATTCCGTCTAATTTTTGCAACTGATCGAGCGCTTTTGTTGTGGATCCGACACTGTCTGTGAAATCTTCATCGTTCAGCATGCGATCTTTTCAAGGTAATGTTCTCAAAATAGCAATCATAACATGTGACTCCGCAGTTACTCGACGATTGCATGGATAGCATCAGCAGACAGAGGGGTTCAACCAGACGTCCAATATGGAAGTAGGGCCTCGACAACCACGGGCCAAGTGTTCGGATTCTTCAGCGCGCTGGGCGATATCGCGTTCGCATTTGCCGGTCATAATGTCGTGCTAGAAATTCAGGCTACGATCCCTTCGACGCCTGAAAAGCCGTCAAAGAAACCGATGTGGAAGGGCGTGGTTTTTGCTTATGTGATCGTCGCCTTATGTTACTTTCCAGTCGCATTCATTGGCTACTGGGTGTTCGGAAACTCGGTCCAGGATAACGTCCTCATATCCCTCGAGAAGCCCCGTTGGCTCATCGCCGCAGCTAATATGTTTGTCGTGATTCATGTGATCGGGAGCTATCAGGTATAGATAGATAATTCAATCTCCTCTTCATTTGATTACCTATGTTTGTACGCTTTTCTTCCTTTTTCTTTGGTCGATGAGATGTCGTGTGGATGTCAGGTGTTTGCGATACCAGTATTTGATATGATAGAATCGTGCCTAGTGAAGAAAATGAAGTTCAAGCCGACTAGGATGCTCCGATTCATGACACGCAACTTATATGTTGGTGAGTCATCTAAACTTATTCTGACCCTGAATCATGTCTTATCATTTTATTGGATAGTTTTCTAAAGTTTACCTTTCATTACTTAATTAATGGGATACGATTTGTGCTTCACGATCAGCTTTGACAATGTTCCTGGCCATCACGTTCCCATTTTTCGGAGGGCTTCTCAGCTTCTTCGGAGGATTTGCTTTTGCTCCTACAACATATTATGTAAGCAATTGGTACTATATTCATTAACTTGTACAATGTATATCATAATTTATGTGCTGAGTATTTTTTTTTTTTTGAACTTTTGTATGATATGATAATTTCAGCTGCCTTGCATCATGTGGCTTGCTATCTACAAGCCGAAGAAATTCAGCTTATCTTGGTTCGCTAACTGGGTATGTTGGTAACACAGTTTCTTTAATGCTGTGATATTCCACGAGTGACATTGATTTGGCACTTTATGCAGCTATATCTAACACTTCTTGATGAAAATGCATTTTTTCAGATCTGCATCATACTTGGCGTTTTGCTAATGGTATTAGCCCCAATTGGTGCATTGAGGGAGATAATAATTCAAGCCAAGAACTTCAAGTTTTACTCTTGATATATAGTTCTATTTGATGGATGACAAAAATGAAAACAAATTGTGTCTTAGGTTGATAGATTTTTTTTTTTTTTTTTAAATAATTTATTAGGTATCGAATACTATTATGTCCATATATTTTTGGCTTTGGAGATAGATGTATGGATTATTAATATTTTTTAAATTACGTATTTTATTGATTCATTGTTTTCCTTAGCTTACATTTTCTCTGATAGATATGTTGAACCAAATTGATATCTCGGGCATACTTCGATTTGTTCATCATTAGAATCCAAAAATACTTCAAAATTGGACAAGATCAAAACATGAAGTTAGATAGACGAGAGCACTATCTTGTTTTGAATTCATAAGAAAAAAAAAAAAAATCAACATTCCTATAGAGGCATAAGAACAACCACAATACAAAGATCTCGCGAAACAGCAGATATTATCACGTATTCATCACTTTTGGTGCGCCCGATGGTTTCTTGTTTTTCCATTATGTAATTATAGTCCCAAGCCGAGAGTTAGAGCGGCGTCGACGTCGAGCCTCCATGCAAAACCGCCGCCGTCCATCCTCCACACGTCGCACGGCAGCGTGAGCGAGCAGCTCCTCCCGTCGCCGCTGCCGGCGTACTGCACCCTCACCCGGCACGTGAACGCCGCCGCCGCCGCCTCGGGCGCTCCCTCCTTCGCCACCAGCCACACCACGAGCCTGCTCCGGTCCTCCGCCGCCGCCGCCGCCCCCACCATCCTCCTGAACGCCCCGTTCGTCCACGTGACCCTCCCCCACCCGTCGGACGTGAAGCCCGGGCACGTGTCCCTCTCCAGATTGTTCCTCCTCTCGGCGTCCGTGCGCCCTAGGGCATCCGGGGCCACCCACGTGTCGGCCACCCACTCGACGCTGACCGTTGACGCCACCATCGGGCCCCGCGGCGCCGCCTGGTCCTGGACCGCTGACGTCCGATGAGCGGGGCCCGGCACACGTGGCGTCATCGACGGCTTCTCGGCGGTGCAGTGGAGGGCGTCGTCTCGATTGCTGAAGCAGAGCCACCTGAGGGTTTGAGGTCCTGGAGTCTCCCCTAAATCTGCACGAAGCCATCGCAATCAAAAGTGAAAAATTGCACTCGGGTCCTTGTTTAGACTCTCTGCGCACTAACTTGACAATTTCCACTGTATATAGACCAAACAAAAGTTCATTGACAAGTGCATTTGCGTTATGTTCGTATGCTACGTATTTGCATTGTTTGGAAAAGAAAAATCGAAGTTGTGTTGAGGAATTAAAATAGTAGAATTTGAGAATTTTCCCCAACGATACTTCTCATGAAATTTGAATAATTTTCTCAATTTTCGACCACCACTTCCATTCCTTCCTTTTTCCTTGGTGTCTCTAACACAGCATAAGGAGACATGGCATATATTCAAGCAATAGACTTTGATTTTTTTTTACGCACTTGTCGACCATATGAAAAAACCTAAGATTTCCACGGGCAGAAAGTAAATAATATCGTCTGACAATGTTAACGAAACTAGCCTCAAAGGACTGCATCCCATCAGCAACTCTGACGATATATTAATCAGAAAGAAACTGGAAGAGAAAACGAGTTGTACAATAATTGGCGAAAACGTCTTTTTGGTTTAAACATGCTTTTATATACGACCTTTTCTTAGATTTTTGGCTATATTTTTTTCATGAAATTTTTCCTTTTTTAATATCGCGTTAACGCTTGAAAGACAGTGTGCATAATTTAAACGGTTTTGTTAAAGAAACTCTCTAAGCACTTGTCAACTACCCCAAGGAAAATTTGTTGTTTCCAATGCACTAAATATCACACTTTATGTGCAATTAATTAATTATTTCTTATCAAATATGCTTTAACAAAAGGCGTAAGAAAGCTCATTAACGTGATACTAACTATAATATACGAACCTCTTTTTCTCTTCTTCTTTTTTTTTTTTTTTTTGCTTGGTATAATTATATACATGTTAACTATAATACACACGTATTGAAAAAACAGAACACATGATAATTTGATCCATTGTGAATAGATCAGATGAAAATTCGTTACTTACTATTCAGCTTCATTTTTATATAAAAATAACTAAAAAGTCATAAACTTATTACACTCATTCCAATTCAATCCTAAACCTTTCAATTATCTCAATTTAATTATAAATATTTTCTATATTTTACTAATGTAGTTCATCAGGTCATCATGTGGCACGGTCTACAATGACATGAACAAAATTTATTAATTTTTTTTTTTAAAAATTTTATTTTTTTTGCTTTGCTTTTTCTTTTCTTTTTATTTTTCCTTCTTCCTCTGTTGGTTGCCATTGCCAAGACCATAGGCTATGGCCGGCTAGACCGGCAAAGGTTGCCCTTGCTAGCCAACCGCAAGCAAGGTCACCCTCCCGGGCTAGTCGCAGGTGAGATCACCCTTGTTGGCCGCCTACCTCACCAAAAGAAAAATATATGTGGAAGAATTTCTACCTAGCCCTGCTCCTCCCCTTGATGAAGAAATTTTGGGAAGAAATTCTTTTAGATATAATTAAATTTTAAATACTGAAATCACTTATATAAATACTGGCCGTCTTATATGGTATGGCCAAATGGCATGAACAAAATTTATTAATGTTTTAAAATTTTTTGAATTTTTTTATATTTTCCTTTCTTTGCTTTGCTTTTTCTTTTCTTTATATTTTTCCTTTTTCTTTTCTTTATATTTTTCCTTCTTTCTTTGTTGGTCGCCATCGCCAAGACCATAGGCTATGACCGGCAAGGTTGCCCTTGTTGGCTGGCTGTAGGAGAGGTCATCCTCCTAGGCTAGTCGCAAGTGAAATCACCCTTCCCAGCCGCTCGCTTTACCAAAGAAAAATATGTGTGGAAGAATTTCTACCTAACCCTGCTCCTCCCTTGAAGAAGAATATTTGTGGAAGAAATTCTTTTACATATAATTAAATTGTAAAATGAAGCTATGGTCATCGTTAATTTTTAAAGTAAATTAATTATGCATCCTTGAAAGTAGCTTGTTGAATAAGAGTAACAAAAGGCAAAGGACTTCCTTAACAATTATTCTTAATTATCCATCATAACTTCATATATTAGGAGAAAATTTATGCATCATCCTCATATATGTTTCTGATCTAGATGAATCGGTAAACTCTGTTGTTATTAATCATGAGACTGATCTTTGCATCAATGTTGTTGGACAAAAACGAAATTCTTTGCATCAACTGTTGGCCAAAAAAAATTACACAGAACCACGAGAAAGAGCAGTTCATCAAAAGAACATGTATGTCTTAAAACATGAACCTATTTCATTGGTATATCAGTGGGCGTGCTTTTAAAAAAAATAAAAATTAATGAACTCTAAAGCATAATCAGATAATTCAAGAAAAAAAAATTGCATAGAATTTAGAATAACTAGCACGCGCTGGATAATTGCACTCATAAAGATCTGGGAAAAGAAAAGAGAGTAAAGATTACCAAGATAATCCATTTCATTAAGCCAAGAGAATCTCTCTCACCTGGTGATCCATACACGATCTTTTCCTCACGACACGGCTTTCGTTTTCTGTGGCGCCGTGCGGCGGGCCTCTTGATGCTATTGTTCCCCCGCTTGCTGTATCTTCTTCTCTTTCTGATCACCGGCATGACGTCGTAGAGCCCGCTGCTCTCCAGCGAGGAACGAGATCCTCCAGAACCCGACCCGCTGGCCACCGGCTTTGGGGCGATCGGCCGGAATCTGAGCGAGATCCGGTCCATCTCCAACGAGGACAGAGAATAATAATAGCCACTTCTCTTGGTTGCCATTTTCAACACCCCCTCCTCGCTCCTTCTACAAAGCAAGCACAAATAAAACTATTCTGCGTTGAACTCTCGCTCTTACTTATAATCCTTTAAGGTAGTTTATGTTTGGTTGAGGTTTGAGTGGTCATCGGGAGAGAACAGAGAGGCTTTATTTGCATGGAGCTTTGGGGAGAAGACGGGGATGGCATTGGCATGTGCCAATACATATAGAAAGTGGGGGCACGACGACCCCCGTGATTGCGGACGCGTGTCGACTCAGTGTAGCGAGTGAACCATCCGATTGGGAAAGAGGGTTCAAAGTGGGACCGGCTTGGAGAGACGTGCCTCATCGGTAGAGGTAGACACCAAAATGGTATCATTGAAAATTATTGCCGGCTCAGGTGAAGGGCTTTGTTCATTCTCTTTAATTTTGGATTTAAATTCCTGTAAGAAATGTTTAAAGAGTGGAATGCAATAAGATGCAAGCATGATCCGTGGGGATGGTCCCAACCTAAAATCGGGAGTCACCCACTAAAGATTGATTCCAAAAAATTGGAATCGAAAATTGTTTGCAGGATTCATGGATCCATTAGGGGACAGGACAGCCGATCTAGTCCAGTTCCTGAGTTGGTTGGTCTCCAATCCTTGCAAAATTCGTGAGGGCCTCTGACGGTGAACATGATGACAGAACCTACCACGTCCACTAGCGTCATCATTGCCTACCGTGCAAGAAGTTGCCCACATTCTGTGACCTGAAAGATCATAAAAAGATATTCCCAAGAATCCTAGATGAAGTACCAATGGGACAATCCCTTATACTTAGATGAGCAACAAAAGCAAAGGGGAGAGAGGGTACCGGCAAATGGGGGGGGGGGGGGGGGGTACATACATGGACAAGGAGACAATTCGACCAGGCTCAACGAGGTCAAGAGTCTCGAACTAAACTTCAACATGGTTAGAAGCACCCTAGGTTGAAAATCGAATTTGCCAATAACAGCAAAAAGAATGAGTACGCTTAAGTATAAAATTTCACTCGGTTGCAAGTCTGCGAAGCAGCGACAGAGTGGAATTCGTGGCTGCATGAGACTCTCACGGTGAGAGTGAGATGAGGCTAGGGTTTCTTCCTTTTGTTTCTATATTGAGGACCGTGACGCATGAGTAGGACTGCAAGGTAAATGGCAAAAGGCATGCGAGAAAGACTCATTTTCACTAAAAAGAATATATATATATATATATATATATATATATATATATATATATATATATATATATATATAAAGAGAGAGAGGTCTAGTCTAGGTTTCCATGGAATAAGAAACATCAATTTAGAATCTAGACCGGTCCGATCAATTCTAGCCATCCATTCCAGTATCCAAGTTTTTGATTCATTTGCATACCCCTATCCTATATGCATCAAGCTAATGTAGCAAGTCCACCCTTAAGATCATTTGTCAAGATGAACTAGTTAAGGTTCTTGGAAAATGAATCCAAATTCCATCTGAATTCTAAACAAGCCATAATAATACTAATAATAATAGTGGGGCGAGTAAGGGACTGGCCTCGGCCAAGATATTATACAATTCTTGGGAAGTTAGGCCTTGTGCGAGATATTATTTAATTTTCGAGAATTTATCTTCTGAGGATTTATATCACAATTGAATATCACAAAACATAACTCATTTTATGTATTTCATTTAGTACTATTTAGTCTGCAACAACACCATATTATTCAGATAATGAGTTTTCTCGACCTTCTATTGATGAAATTTATAGCATCAGTGCGTGTTTTATATATTTGCCTATGTACTGAACTTTTTTTCTTTTGTGCATTAATAATTTATGAAATCCGTGCTTCACCAGTCTTTTCATAAAGTTGCCATTATAAAAAAAGAAAAAGAAAAAAAAGAAAAGAAATTAACACGAAAATTAGTAAGTTTTGTTTGTTTCCCGAAATTAAATGATTTCAAAAATATTTTTTAAAAATGATTGCTTATGTCGTTTACAAAAATGAATAAATAAAAAAATTTAGATGTTTTTCATTGAGTATTTATATTCAGCAATATAAACGGTCATTTTTAGGAGAATATTTGCTTTAAATAATTTATCTTCTGTGAAATAAATAGAGTCCTAATTTATGTCAATGACAATACATTTGTCCAATGAAAGAGGACGAAGCAATGTAGCAACAAGTTAATTCATCTGCAGCGAAAACTAGTAAATAAGTGTCAATATTACTGGTGAATACTCAGTTACGTACACCTCTATCGTATCATGATTAGCGCATTATTCTTTTGCAACCCTTATTGCTTTTTGTTGAATTATTCCGTCATCTTGAAGCTGCTCCAAAGTTAGGTTGACTCTGTCAAAGAAAGAAGAAGAAGAATCTCAATAAAACTCATCGGTTCTTAACGCGCTCTGCTTAAATCACAAGGGCAAGAGGCCTCTTGGACTGGTCTCGAGAAAGTTACTTTGGCACTATTCGGCTGCCAACCTGATGTCGCGTCTTAAATTAATCGGCTGAACTTTCGAGGATATATCGGCCGGTCGTGTCATTGGAGAATTACAGATCTAAATTTGGGATTCACTCAATTCTTCTGGTTAGTGCACCAATTAAACAATAACTGACGTGCTTCTGCTGAAGCACCAGGCAAGACATTTCATTGAATTCTCCTACAACGCACGGATCGAAATAGTTTTCGCTTCTGAGTTCTTTGAGTAGGTAAATAACTCTACGCTTCGAAGCAGTCAGCTTCACAACGTAATAGCAAAGTCATAGCCAATGACCAAAAGCGCTTTAGGTTTCCACTTACAAAAGGAGAAAAGCAGAACATTTCCGTGTCGCTGATGTCTCTAGAACGCCATTATTTTTGCACCAATCTAATCGTGAATCATGAAAAATATCTCAGGAAAGGGTAGATAGGACCAAGATGGATGCATCTTCTCTTTTTTCCTTTTCAATGCCATCGATCCTCGAGAGACTTTTTGACGCGTTCTGAGCCATCACTTCTCTTGTCATGGAATCATCAACTGGCTCTCTCCAATGCTTTCAGGCCAAGTTTTTCGGCTCGATTCAACGTTTATCTAGAAGTTGAGATAGGCTTCTATTCCTGCGCCATGTGCCCCGAGTCAATTATTGTGAAATGGGCTACATCCATTTTGTTGACGATGACAAGGACGTAAACCTTCCTTCGTTCACACTCTAGGTAATAGTCAGTGGCTAGATAATAAATAAATAAATAAAAAAGGCCTGCAAAAATCTTCATGGTTTCATACATCCTTAGCCTGTCTTGTCAGGCGGTGATATAACAATGTGGCCGTTTACCAGAACAGGACCGAAATGGTTGGCATCAATCTAGAATGTTTTCCAAATGAGAGGCAGAAATCAGTGGGGGCATGCTACAAGGCAGATCCCTCTTATTTTGTTAAAAAAATAAATGGTTTTTTGCCTGCTGATTTGAGTTAATCAGGCAGCTTCCTGCATAAATAAAAGTTTTAACTTTAAAATAGATCTCCTGTCATCCTCATTACGATTTAATCAATTCTAGATAATCGCACCCCATCTTGTAAATGGTATGATAATGATCTGTATACATATCTTATCATAGACTAATTTAGTATGGATACGTCAAGGATGAAGTGACAAAGAAGGAAACTTCTGTTGTGTATGTCCCAGTCTCGGTGTAGATTATCACCTATGACATAGACCAATTTGGGATAATAGGCCTAGTTCGTATGTAGAAAACTAATCTGCCACTCAGATGGCATTATATGTTGGTGGAAAATTGTCTAAAATATTTTAAACCTATTACACATAAATTTTTCAATTTTTCCAATTGGGTTTATTTAGAAAACTTTGGCTGGAAATCGCTAACGTAAACGTCAGCCATCCTATGTAACACGAGCGACGCTAAATGGACAAATTTAAATAAATTTTTGAATTTTATATTATCTTTATATAATTTTCTTTTCTTTCTTTTCTATTTTAGTTCAAAGGGTGGCGAGGCCACCGGCCACTAGCTAAGGGATGACGACCTCCACCCACTAGTGACTAAGGGCTAGCGACCCTTACCAACCCTCGATGAGGACCCCCATGCCCTTGCCTCTCTAGATTTGGTGAGGGCTCTTGAGCCCTCGTTGTAGTTACGGAGGGCGTCGAGATCTATCCTCGTTGTGGCTAGTGAGGCCTTGGGTGAGGGCTCGCAAGCCCTTGTAGGATCTAAAGAGGGTCGTGACCCTTGCTTTTGATCAGCGAAGGATCACTAGTCCTCTGTTGGCCTTGTGACCCAAAAAAGAAAAAATAAATAAAAGGAAAAAGGAACAGAAAAAAATTTAAAATTTATTAAAATTATTTCACGTTAGTGCGTATCATGCCACATACAATTGGATAGTTACATCAACGATTTTCCAACAAAATTGATCGGATTGACTCAATTGGCAAAACATGAAAATGTTTGACTCATTTTTTAAAATGTTTAGTATTGCATTGATAAAAATAATAATAATAAGTTTAAAAAATTTTTTGGATAATTTTTCCAATTGGTGATGAACTTTATGCTTTAATACTTTATAATCAAAATCTTGTGGATGGAGTTTTTCTCATTAGTATCATGCTCATTACATTTCACACCAAAAGAGAAAATCATGCTTTGACTCTCGGGTTTCTTGTTTGAGTGAAAGAAACTACATCCTTTCCAAGAATGGCAGCTCCTGGATTTTGGTTGGTCCAACACAACCCAATTACGTGACCAAACATCTCTTGGAAAGAGATAAGTATGTCATGTTTTGTCCGATGTCGCGTACCTCTCAAACATATAATATCCTAAGAGATACATCATGCACGAAACTCGCAAAACCCAAGCCGAGCATTAGTTGCTTCCTCACCTCCAATTACAAGAGCATTATATGTGCGTGATAGATATATATTATATCCATACCTTTTCTCATCACATTTCTCAAGGTCTTTTGAAGTCTAAGCGTAAGCATACTTTATTAGTGTTAATCATAAAATCGAGAGAGACACGCGATGTGAACGGTATACCTACATTTAACTTTAATAAATAAAAAAAGAGAGGGTAGAGATAGCTCTAATTGGGGAAGTTAGGACCTATTCATTTGATATCAAAAATGCTTTGCCAAGATCATATGTCTGGCCAAAAGTTGCAGATGCTGCGGGACCTTTGATCTAGAGCCCTTGATTATTAAATTGCCCTAGAAGAACAAAAGTCACCAAGGTAACACACTTCCCGCACATCTTGTAGATTTTGTTGTCGTTGTCTTTGGAAGGAAATCAGATCTGCCACCATGATTTGAGCCGTGCCAACCAATGGTTCCAGAGCACATCAAACAAAGGAATCGCGAGTCATAAAGTAAACGACATCGATAATTTTGACATTTTACTAAGTAGGCAGATATAATCGGAGCACCGCCACGTGTCCGCGTGGGTACCAACTACTCAACACTGCATATATATATACAGGGATTAGGTTTGTTTGGCTTTGGGACCATGATATTTTCCCATGAAGCCGCTAGACGGATCGTCTCTCTAGGACGAAGAAAAAGAGGCATTTCCACTGGTTCAAATCAATCTTTATTGTTCCAAGATACTGATTACTGTGCGGGAATGTACTATGTTGAGTAAGGCCTCGTGTTTTGGGATATACCATGGATCCTCTAAGGGCAAACCCTAAAAGGTAAGCCCACGGATGCCACATCGTAAGAATTCGTTCTTTTGATTCGAGTACGAAGATCCGAGAAGATAAGAAATGCTTACCTTCACTAAGAATGACCCTAAGAACGTCCAATTATCGCTTACAATCTTATGTAAATCGGAGAGAATTTTAGATATGCTCTTAAAGTACCAATGTTCTTGTCTATCAAAATAAATTAGAGTGTAAGTTGAATTAAATATAGAAGGAAAAAAAATCATGATGCTTACCATGTTTTGATCCGCTTGGACAGAAAGGGATGGCATAATTCATAAGCACCTTCCTATGGCCGACCGCCAGCTTTCGTTGAGGCCGAGGCCTAGATCCCGGCAAGGTTGGTCCTCTCTTGTGGCCCGTTGCCAAGGCCCAATGCGACAAAAAGAAGAAAGAAAAAAAAATTAAATTTAAAAATATTTAATTATCTACGTCAATATCGGTCATGTCACGTAAGGCGATCGACATCTGTGTCAATAATTTCCGGGCCTAGTGTCTCGAGTCTAGCCTCGATGGACTTGAGCACGATTGTTGAGGTCTCGGGTGTGGCTTAGATGGAGTTGAGCCTAACCTCGATGGACTCGGCCTGAATCATTCGGGAATGCCTTATAGCCAAGGGCTTTGGAACGAGTTTTGGAGTTCTCATACCCAAACATAGAGTTTCTAATCCAAACATCGATTCCTAGTCATATTTTATAAAATGATTTCCGATTTTCGAAAGAGAAAATTATTTTCCTAAATTTAAGTTTTGGTAGAAAAATCACTTTCATTATCACAACGCCAGGAAATATTTTTGCAAAGCAAATTAAACCTTAAGATAGACTGAGTTCGGTTGTTCTGCCAACATACATCTCTCAAAGAGTCTTCATTCCAAATGATATGGAATCATCTTCCCTCTTTGTTAAGCAAAAGCAACGACAAATACAGAAGAAAAAAATGAGATAAAAGTACGAAATAGGAAGTTAATGTGGCGCAGCCATTGGACTCCATCCATGAGCGAAGGAGGAAGAGCAATTCACTAAGGCTCCATTTATTTCATAAAATATATTTTTTGAGCAAATATTTTTAAGTATTTGAATCACTTAAGAAAGTGAGTCAATAAAGAATGTTTTTCTAGTCAATAAAAAATCTATGCTTAAATTTGGAAAGATGATATTCTTTTCTAAAGATTGAAAACTATTTTCAAGAATATGACTCGATTTCGGCACTTAGACAAAAAATCCTTCACTTGAGTACGAGAATCCCAACACTAGTTCTTGGGTCCTTGGTAGCGTCTCTTGAGTCAACCGAGGGCAAGCCTAAGTCCAAAGAGGCTGAGCATAGAACCCTGATTCTTGAGCTAGGTCAATTGGGTTCGGGACATTGATGTCTATGACCGGATCCCAACGCCTAGGTTTGAGTCCATAGAGGCCAGCCTTAGGATCCCAACACCTTTGCCTGGCTCTGTAGCACCCCAGCTCTAGTTCACCGAGGCCGGGCCTGAGAAACTGGTGCTTGTGTTCAAATCCTCAATGCTCGGGCTCAATCCATTGAGGTCAAACCCGAATCCACTGAAGCTAGGCTTGAGACCTCAATGCCCTTGTCCTAGGTCCTCAATGCTCGGCCTAGGTCCCCAGTGCTTGGGCCTTGGTGCATAGAGGTTAGGCTTTGTACCCCAAAGCCTATGCTAGGATCCTCAACAACTATGCTAGGGCACTAAGTTCGAGTTCAAGTCCATTGAGGCTGGGCTCAGACCCTAAAGCTTGGCGAGGTCCTCGGGCTTGGGCTGGAGACCCAAGTTCTCCTGTGGCAAGGCCCTCCGCTTCCACCACAGGCTTTTTGGCTCACAAAAGAATTCATGGAACCGGATCTAATCGAGCTAAAAAGCTAGCAACGCAGGTAACATAACAATAGCATTCATTACCAATCGGGTATGTAGTATGGACATAAAATAAGAAAAACCAAGACATAATCATCTTCTTGACGGGGGAAACGACATCAATGTCTCGCTCAGACAAAGTGTCATGTTACTATTATAGTCAAGTGATCGTGTTTGCAAATAATTTTTCAACGTGCACCAAAAACGAAAGTCAGTTGATTATTAGTGATACTTCGTGGACTTTCCTTCTTTACCATAAAGACCTTCTGTTTGACAACACTTTGTTAAGTTGTTAAGATGGTCCACCTTGGGCCTATAGCTGACTTACGAGCACTCAAAGCGGGTCGAACCCATCAAGGATCTGTGGCATAGCATGCGACTGTGTGGCTTTCCATGTCCGACTTCCAAATGGATCATTCGTGACCCTCCCTCCCTCTCGCTCTCTCTCTCTCTCTCTCTCTCTCTCTCTCTCTCTCTCACACACACACACAAACAAACAAAAGGGAATGACAGAGTAGAGTCCAACCATTTCAATATCAAAATGAAAATGATTGGGCCTAGATGAAATGAAAGCATCATTAAGAGTTACCCTTAGAGCCTTTGCTCAAATTAGGTCCACGGTTCAACGCTTTACCCAAGAACGTAGTATCATGACATGCTATCTTTATTTTATCGCCAAAGACTATACAAATTCTCAATATCGACGCCCATTCACTGTGATTGTACCCACTGAACTACGACTAGCCTTTGACACTCTTGACCTTACGATTTTCTAAAAATCATATTCACTCTTTCAGCTACATGTTTCTTCTCTGCTTTCTAATCCACTAGACTGAGTATAACCCCATTGATGCAAATTCCTTGCATGCTAAGGAAGAAAATTGCTTAGTTTCAAGCGAACCACTGGTCTGTATTGTTCAATTACTCTACTATCTCATGGAAAAATCATCTTCAATTTGCAGAAACAGAACAACTGGTAATAGTCATAGAAACACAATTTATTCATCCATAGCAGCAGTGGAAATTGGTAAAGGCAAAGCAATATGTCCCTTAAACCATTCATAAGAGACAAACAGGCTTTCAGAGCTTGGAAGACCCCCTAGGATGATGCACGACGATGTGATTGTAGGCATCGAGCGTCAGGAAATCGTCCAACACTGGCGCCGTGCATTGCCTCGTGAACATCTTGCCAGCCTCCTTGTACATCCCCTTCTTGAACTTGTCCTTCCCAACCTCTCTCTCAATCCTGGTCACCTCTTCCTCCACCACCCTCCCGAATAGATCCAAGCTCACTCTCACTCCAACACCATCACCGTCCAGCTCCACACCATACTTCAGCCACTGCCAGTTCTGGACTCGGCTGATCTCAGCAGTTGCAGCATCCTCCATGAGATTGTAGAGTGGGACCGACCCTGTCCCTGTGAGCCAGGCTGCCAGGTATTGGATCCCAACCCGAGTGTTGAGCCGGAGGCCTTCCAAAGTTCGGACCCCTCTCGGCCTCTGGAGGAGGTCTTCCTCAGTTATGTTGGCCGCGTCCTCTCTCTTGACTGATTGGATCTGGTGTGGCGCATTGCCCATGTGATTCGTGAAGACTTCCATACAAAGCGGGATTAACCCCGGGTGAGCAGCCCATGTCCCGTCATGCCCGGCCCTGACTTCTCTGAGCTTGTCTTTCCTTACTAGTTCCAGCGCCGCCTCATTGGCCGCTGGATCATCTCTGATCGGGATTTGAGCCGCCTGTCAGAAAATTAGGACAATAGATTTTGTTAGACCGATGGCAAAAGGCTCGACTCTACTTCAGTACTCAAATAATTCCATACCATGCCTCCCATGGCATGAACACCGCGCCGATGGCAAGTCCGGATGAGGAGATCAGAGTAAGACCTCATGAAGTGCTGGGTCATCCCGACCTGAACCCTGTCAGGCAGTAGGCGATCGGGATGAGCCTGGAAGGTCTTGACATAGCTGAAGATGTAGTCCCATCTTCCGCAGTTCAATCCGACCGAGTGATCCCTCAGCTCGTACAGTATCTCATCCATCTGGAACACTGCAGGTAGTGTCTCTATCAACACCGTTGCCCTTATGCTCCCTCTCTCGATGCCCGCCATCTTCTCTGCTTTCTCAAAGACGCTGTTCCATATCTTCGCTTCCCTGCCGATCCCAACGCAACAACCCTTCAGCTAATATTCGTGGAAAAGTTCACGGCGCACTCTGGCCTATTACATTACGATAAAATCTAGACGTCCTTTGTCAGTTGCTGATCTCTTAACTACAGTTAATATACTAACACAAGAAGGATATGGACCCTGCATTGATTATTGTAAAGCTAATAGCATCCTAATGGACACAAACCAGGACGTTTCATAGTCCACTAAGCGATCACAAACAAACTCATTCCAAACTCACTAACTGGAAATATCATCTAGCCGATGGATATATCACATAGTCGATATGTAAGAATGATCTGTCATGTAAAGATTCCTAGTTGCGTACCTGGAATGCTCCATCTTAGGGAGATAGAAGAAGGGCCCGAACCCCTCACCCTGCATTTTCCTGAATGAAGCGTAGTTGTGGAAGAAGTAGAGGCCAAAGTCGACGAGGCAACCGGTTGCAGGCTCGCCATCGATGAGGATGTGAGACTCGGGCAGGTGCCAACCTCGGGGCCGGACAAAGAGCTTGGCAATCTGGTCATTGAGCTTGTAGACCCTGTTTCGGGCCTTGTCGTGGAAGGTTATGGTCCCATCCACCGCATCCTTCAGGTTCACTTGCCCTCTCATCAGGTTCTCCCAGCTCGGGGATAGCGCATCTTCGAAGTCTGCCTATTTATACCAACGAAATATTTCATTATCATAATCATAATCGAATTCAGACTCAAAGCATCAGTAAGTTCATAAAGATTCTCCTAAATAAGTTGGACATGTCAGATGTGCGTGACAAGTTAGACACTAACAAAACGCAGTGTTTTGTTCTCATGGACATGAAGATATAGAATTCTCTCACCATGAAAACTTTGGCGCCAGAGTTGAGCGCGTTGATGATCATCTTGCGCTCGACGGGGCCAGTGATCTCCACCCTCCGGTCAGCCACGGCCGGTGGGACCGGCGCACACATCCACTCGCCTTCCCTCACGTACCTGGTGGCGGGGTCGAACTCAGGCCGCGCGCCCGCGTTGTAGCGCTGCTTGGCGTCACGGCGGCACTCCATGGCGTACTTGACGTGGCCCCTGAACTCCCTCTGCAGATCAGCGACGAACTGCAAGGCGTCCCGGTTGAGGATCCTGGCGAACTGGGCATCGTAACGCCCTCTGATGTCCACTCCCTGGGGGACGTCGTAGCCGGACTCGGTGTTGGCCTTGTTGGCTGCTGGTGCTTGGTACGTGAACGACCCGAGATCCATCATCTTTTTCCTGGAACGATGGTGCTACCTGGCAAGTTTTGAATGTTGGTGTAAGGAACTACTGGAGGTGATAGCGGGTGGTGGAATTATATAGCAACAAAACTAGAAGGCAAGTGGATAGGTACAGCCTGCGTTATCGTCATGGTCTTTATTTGGAGTTTAATTGGCTTTATGTCAGTTTTCTCTCTCTCCTTTTCCACGGAAAATACCAAAATCATATGTTCATTTTTTGACTCAATTACCAATTCCATTCACATGCCTACAAAGGAGCTCTTAAAAAAAAATAACGAATTACTCTCTTTGCAAATTCATTTCAGTATCTTGCTTAGAGTCTGAGTGGTTTGATTTTTAGTTGGTTTTGAATGTTTGGATGCCCGTAAGAATTATAAGAATAGGGAATCCTGAAAAAAATAAAAAACAATTGCATTTTTTAGGGTGAGGTGTAGCCGCAACCATGACTTTTCGCACGTGTCATTCATAAGTCATGTTCACCCAGAGCTCAAATTAACCTAAAAACATCTTCACGTACCACCACAGCAGGAAATTTTAGCTTTGGGTACGTTTCTTTTTCCACTTTCATACAAAGAGACGGACCTTAAATCGAGTCAGGCAAGGCTTAAGTAAAATTAGATTGACCTCGTTATTAACTTGGGATTGCGTAATTGGAAGTGGGGAGATGTGATGATAAGGGCTGATGCCTCGGAGTTTGTGCATGCCTTGGGAGGTGTACCTTGTTTGGATATGGTGGAAGTAGGGGACATCTGACACGTGGCACGCATCAGGCCGTTTGATGTCCATCACGGTTCCAGGATATCGCCCTAGTTTCCGCACCCACCGATTTGATTCCGCGAGATAAAATAAACATTCACATCTTTTGGGTAGTGACCTATGTTCGTAGTCCCCGCAGCAAGAAGACCACGATCGAACTTCGAATACAATGCTTTTGATTTTGCAAACTTTCAGAATTTAGTTCGATTAGGATTAATTCGTCCTATAATAACCAAGAAGGGATGAGAATTGTTGCACAATAGAATTTGGAATTGAAGAATTAGATCGATGGAAACCTATCCGATTTTAAGTTTCAAGATATACATGATAGATTTTATGTTTCAAAAATTGGGAAATTTACTTCAACAGGTGGAATTCAAGTTTTATGTAGGTGGAACTTTGAACCTAAAATCCGAAACTAATTTTTGTATATTTTATTTTATGGTATCTAATGACGAATGTATAATTTGGAATTACTAATCTAAGCTTCCATTTTATGATTGAAATTTTTATATTATTAATATTTCATATTTTCCGTGTATCTAAATATAAGTTGTAATCAATAGATAGTGGTGATCATTAAGATCATTCAATTAATAATATAAGTAGAACTTGGGTAAAACTTAAAACTGACCTTGAGATCTATAATAAAATAAGTTCCTAAAAAGGTTCATGTTCCAAAAAATAAGAAAACATATTGCAAACAATAAGGTTCTAAGTTTTAAAAAATAAGAGATCTATTCTATTGGGTAGATTCCACGTTCTATGTGAAATCCGAATGAAACCTAGAAGTGTTCACCTATAGCTTAAACCAAAAACTAAAAATAAAAAAAAAAATGAAAAAGTCCTAGCGAAACTCCCACTGAAGGAGCAAAATCAATGAAGGGGAAGTGACACTGGGCCTACCGTGCTGCGATCTTGTTCATTCGGCCCATCCATCCGAGGAACAGCACAATTCATAGTCTGGCCCGTCACGCCAGTAAAGGCCCTGAAGCCCAGGCACGACCGAAAAGAAGGCCCAAGCCCATGGCTTCACATCGGCCGAGGGGCTAAAAACATAAATATCACATTATCTGGGGACCAAAACGAAAGACGACAAAGTAGGAGCCGCCGATCTTGACACGACCCGGAGCGATAAGAGAGCAGTGCCGTCCATCGAAGGAAACCAGAACATGAAACGCGTTGAGTCGACGAAGATTCGCTAGGGTTTCGTCCTCCTCTCGAAGCATCCTCCGATTGCGATTCGCGATCTGCCGATTCCTCCATCGTCGCGACGTCTCCCCGCGCGTCTCTCTCTCTCTCTTCATCCTCCGGTAAGGCTTTCAGTACCTGCGGATTTCGAAGGAGCGACGTCCGAAAGCCCCCTCTCGTTTCGTCGCGTCTAGGGTTTTCAGATTTCCTTCCCGGTTCCGTTCCCGATCCGTCTGAATCGGGCTCCGGTGTCTGTCGTCGCCGATTGACGTCCGATCTGCAGCTTTCATTTCGTGTTCTCTCTCTCTCTCATTTACTTTAGGGTTGCGACTAGGTTCCTAGACGATCTGCTGTGGACCGGAAATTGATCGTGGTCGGGCTATTGGTTAGGTTTCCTGTCGTAGGATTGTGTGATTTTTCTGGTTCTGATTCGATTGGGTTTCGAAAGGGTGATCCGTTCGATTGCTTCGTTCCTACTGTCGTTTTGGGGATCGCGGGGTTGTTTTTTTGTGTATTGAGACGTCAGCTGTGGGTTTTTGATAAAGGGAGTTGTGGTTGCAAACAATATGGCAACAGGGAAATATCGTGTTTCTAGGAGATTGGATTGTAACTCTTCCTCCAGAAGGGATGGTCGCGACACGATTCGCTCGACTTGTCGCGGCGAATTTAGCCAGTATCGTGGCCATGCGGATAAGCAGAGTGATGGGCGCAAGATGGAGTCCAAGAATCGAGAGAAGGAGCATCAGCTTGTTGAGGTGCAGAGGGGTGCCAAGTTGTACCAAGATGGTGTGCAGCATCCCCCTGAGAAGAAGAGGAAGGTCTCCCCGACGTTATGGGATGTGGAGGACAGGGAAATCAGGATATCATCCAAGAACCGAGTGGTTTCAGCCACTACTATTTTAAGTCCTCCTATGGCTCCATCTACAATGTCATCGAATGATGAGTCCGGTGGCTGTGTTTTGAACTCCTCTATCTCATTGGATCCGGTACATGGATCTGATCTTCCTGTGGCTGATCAATCTATATCTCTCAGTGCATCTGGATGCAAGGCCCAGGCATTGCATCAGGAGCAAAGTGAGGCTGGTGATCAAGATGACAGTATGGTTGAGGATGGAGAATTTGTTCATGAGAGGACCATCTCGAAGTCACGATGGGCATTTGATAGTGATTCACCGAGTCTTATCTGTGCATCCGATGATGAAGAAATGATACTGGAGAATAGGGCATTGGTCACAAAGAGGTCAAGTCCAGAGAGTGGGGAGTTTCTTCCAGGAGGCTCGGGTCATCGAATCAGGTCTTCTGGATCTGATGAGATTGGGCTGGCTGGTGGAGCGAGTGTAGGGGAATCTGAAGATGGTGATCAAGCTGTCGTCATGGATGGTGATCGCACTTATCTTAGCGATGCAGATGACAACCATGATGACACGGATGATAAGAACAATAGAGAACATCAAGAGTTTGAAGTGTCCTCATTGCCTGCAAGACGAAGTATAAACATGCTTGATTCTTGCAGAAGTGTCTTTGAATATGAAAAACTGAACAAGATTAATGAAGGTACTTATGGTATTGTCTATCGTGCAAGGGATAGCATAACGGGGGAAATAGTGGCATTGAAGAAGGTGAAGATGAACAAACAGGACTCTGACGGTGGTTTTCCCCTAACATCTTTGAGGGAGATAAACATTTTACTGTCTTTAAATCACCCTTCTGTTGTAGGTGTTAAAGAAGTCGTTATGGATGATGATGATAGTATATTTATGGTCATGGAGTACATGGAACATGATCTCAAGGGGCTGATGGAAGCAAGGAAGCGTCCTTTCAGTACAAGTGAAGTCAAATGCCTGATGCTTCAGCTATTGGAGGGCGTCAAGTATCTTCATGATAATTGGATACTTCATCGTGATTTGAAGACATCGAATCTTCTTTTTAACAACAAGGGTGAGCTAAAAATATGCGACTTTGGGTTGTCAAGGCAGTATGGGAGCCCATTGAAGCCGTATACTCCTCTTGTTGTTACCCTGTGGTACAGGTGAGCTGCATACTTTTTCTAATAATAAAAACATGCGACATGTATGGGAAATTGGGCCATTCTTACTTGTTGAGGATGACGAGAAGCCAAGTATGTTGCTGATTAGCTGTTAATAATGCTTTGGAATTCATGAGCATCTATTATTCCACATCACTTAATTTAGTGTTCTTTTTGGGAATTTCTATTTGCTTTAAAGATTGTATTTTCCAAAGTACCAGCCCAGAGAATCCTGCACTCTTTTATTTTAAGCTCTATCTTCTTGGGACTCTACTTGGGCACATAAAGATGGCTCAGTCATGTTATGTTTCCTTTTATGCACAGTGTGGTTGCCTTTTCTTTTCCTTTTTCATGCAGTGCACATTGGTATTTCCGAACTTTGCAGTATTAAATTGTGGTTGAGCCTTGACTGTATAATCTTGATGTGCAGGGCACCTGAACTTTTATTGGGAGCAAAACAGTACTCAACAGCAATTGATATGTGGTCAATAGGGTGTATTATGGCTGAAATGTTGGCCAATGAACCGCTTTTCAGGGGAAATAGTGAAGTCAATCAGCTTGACAAGGTAGGAACTTTGACATAATAGGTCCTTTATCTTGTTTTTTCATACTCTTCATTCAGTGATTTTCTTATTTGAAAACTGTGCTGTGCAGATTTTCAGGACCCTTGGCACACCCAGTGAGAAAATATGGCATGGATTCTCTGAATTGCCTGGTTCAAAAGCGAACTTTGTTAAACAACCGTAAGTGTTCTGTAGTGACGGTATTCTATCTTAGTGCTGGGTGCGGCTTTTTTCAAAACATTATGTTTTCTCATTGTTTGAGTATGATGTTTTTTCTTCAGGTCTAATTTGTTGCGTAAGAAGTTTCCTGCTGCATCTTTTACTGGAACTACTGTTCTTTCTGAATTGGGGTTTGACTTGCTGAACAGGCTTCTGACATATGACCCAGAGATGGTAATTCTCACGAAGCTTGTGCTTTACAAATATGTCCTTGTTGTCCGTATTTATCAATGTCTTTTCCACGTGCAGAGAATAACAGTAGATGAAGCCCTTGAACATGATTGGTTTCGTGAAGTTCCACTGCCTACTTCTAAGGATTTCATGCCAACATTTCCCCCTCTGCATACTGTTGTCAGATGATTGCCTGCAGCCAGATTGGATTTTTGGACAAAGAATTTAACCTGCAGTTCTCCCTGGAACAATTTGATTTGTTTGAGATGGATGTCTTTCTAAACCTCCTGCTTTGATTTCTAGGCATCTGGAAGATTATCTTGCTGGAGGAAGAGTAACTGCAGGGGTGCATAATTGCATTTTCTGTCCTTGGCAGGAACTTAGAAGAATCATTGATGATAGTAACAGTGGGAAACTGCTCCGGTCAATCAATTTACTACTATTAACATCTTCGCACCTCCCTTGAGTTTGCAAGGTGTGCAAGCTGGTTCCCGACTTTTTCTTGTCTTCTCTTTTGGTTGAACCACAACAGGTTCCATTTTTGTAAATATGTGAATGTAAATAGTCAAATTAAGTTGATAAATGATGTTCGCATCTTGATTTCTTGACGTTACATCTAGTACTCAAAGAGTTTACTAACAGATGAAGAGATGCAAGCGAGACTGGGTATTCGTGCCTATGAGGATCAAATCCCTTGAGGTATTGAATATGCAATGATCCGACAAAAGTTTTCAATTCCTTTTGTATAACGCATGCTTCTGTTGTTGTGAGAAGGTGGATTGCATTGAGTTTCTTCGCTTGGTATTGGTTAATCCATCTAACAGAAGTTGAGAGGGCCGTGTAGATTTCTTAGGGATGAGCAGAAGCCCTGAAATTATATTCCTCGTTAATTGTAAGACAAATAAGTTATGAGGCTTTGATTTGAATGATGATATCGTAGCATTTTTTCCTTCTTGGTATCAATTGATGGAGAGTATCTTCTATTTTTGAGTTGACTTTTTCCTTTGGAACCATGCAACTTCAGAAAAAAAGGGTTGAAGTACTGAGTGATTCAATTGAAAATGCCTTTCCCTCTCCTTCTAGTTGAGTTGTAACATCCCTCTTGTCTTGTATTTATCTTTTGAATGGGGCTCTTTTGTACTTATGCTTGTAGAAGATCCACTGGATGGTGGCATTGGGAGTGCAGGGATGCTTCAATTTGATGCCTCCGAAAGAGTGGAAAGATTTTTATTTGGGATGCGTTCTTGTTATACTGTTAGTTTCTTTTTTTGGCATGGTTTACGATATCTCTTTTATTGCTGTGATGAAGGTTAGTCAATTGGCCTGCAATTGATGGAGCAGTTTCATCTTTGACAGCACTGGCTGGATGGCGTGCTTCTTTTCTCAAATCTGCATTTATCAGGGGGTCTTAAGTCTTTAATTGTTTTGGCAATGCTTGCTTCAATAGGTTTATGTTAGCGAATGTCATTTCTGCTGCAAAATTCTTTGAATAGATCTTTTATTGTCCTCTGTGTATTGTTCAACGATGGCAGATGAATTTCGCTGGATCAGCCTTTCCAGAACAACAGCCATGCAGTATCACTTCCATGTGAATTTTCCAATTCGCCTGTCTGTTCTGCTTCATGTGAATTTATCACTTTAGCACCACATTTATCTTGCGTATGATGATTCTCTTCATGTTAAGTCTTCTGGGTTGTATTAACAGATGCATATGTTTAAGAAAGGCATCTTATGGAGCTGGTGCAGTTGCTGTAGTGTGAGGCGAGTGCTTCAATCTCAACTTCCTTTCATTCTCATTGGTCAACATTGTTTGATAGCTAGCAATGTTTGTTTCATATCATAAACGACAGATAACAAGGAGAGCTGTAAATTCCATTACTAGTAGTTTCTCTGGTACTCTTTCCCAGACAGAGAACAAGGGGAGATGTGAATCACATGTTGCCAAGCAGTGCGGAGCAGGGGGATTGCCGAATATGCTTTGCTGAATTTGGGGAGTCAGGCGTGATGGTGTCGGATGGTTGAGGCCGTCTGAATGTCTTGCATCTAGACGGAATGCTTGTGTCTAATTAGCGTTGCACGCTCATTGTTTTGTCCTCGGAAAATTTCTTAGTCGAGGGGTGATAATTGGTTGGCTGGAAAAGCTGTTATATATGAGTTGGATGTTTCCGTGTAGAAGAATCATAGGTAGTCCTTGTTGGAGATGGCGTGATTTGGTTGGCGCAGATGCTTTTGATTGATGATTGTGAGAGTTGTCTGTATAACACCTCGAACTTCTACCTCTAGCCTCGTCGCAAGCTACGGTGTCGTTACTTTAATGACCTAAGTTATGGAGATTTTAATTGAGCGTCTGATCAGAAGGTTGACGCTAGATTTTAGATTAGCAGCCTGAACAGATGCTTTGTTGTCGAACTTATTGTTGGATTGTCGGTATTTGACCCTTTTTCGGGGGCATATTCGACTATGTAAGTATGTTTAATAATTCGCTCGATTAAAGCTTGGGCTTACGTAACTGCTTAATCTAACGAGCCGCTGATAAATAAAAAATTTTAATCGGCAATCTACAAGTTCTCTCAATCTAGCAGTTGGCTCAATGGGCTTCGGCCGTCAGTCAACTAGGAGCCCTCAGTGTCGGTGCTTAAAGCCGAAATATTGGGCCTTTGGAGCTCACGATAAGGCCCATCACGTTGGGAAATGACCAATTTGAGGGGCTTCTTGAGCCCATTAGCTAATTGAGGGGCTCTTAAAGGCCATTGTTGGCCCGTATTAAGCCAAAAGTAAAATTTCCTGGGCCATTTCATCTACCGGACCCAACGAGCCTTGGAGGCCCAATTACAATGACGCTTGTTTCCCGACGCAGGCTTTATTTCGTTCGGCCGAGCCCAATAAGCCTTGTAAACTACTTGTCGGGCTATATATGGGCCCACGAGTTGAATAATGTGCCTTTACTAGGCTGCAGGCAAAGGCCCAGTTGGGCCCAAATAAGCCGAATCAGGCCGGATATACCCCTGGACCAGTCCCTGTGGGCTTTACTAAGGCCAACTTGCTGGTCCATAAGATTGGGTTCTAAGAGGCCCATTATTAGTCCCGGATTAGGAATTGGGCCGTAATTGGGCCCTCATAGACCTCTTGTTGATGCCCAAGATATGCCTTAAGGGCACATAGCGAGGCCCTCACAGACCCATTTCTTCTTTCTAATTTTTAATAAGATTTAACATTATTCAGTTTCATCGATATATTTGCCTAATTTAAAGTATAATTTCATGGTTTTCCCTGAAGAAGTAACCCCTCGACAGAGCTGAAAAAATAATCAAAACCATTCTCGTGGGAATGGATGGATAACCCCAGCGCATATAAATTCTAAGCAAGAAATAGCCTCTCGTGTTCTCAAAATAGAAGGCAGACTCTCACATTTACAAGAAACGGAACACGCTATAGAAACAGATTAACGGAAAAAGAGGAGGATAGACCAACGCACAGCTCTATCCTCACAAGCTTACGGTACCATGCACGTCACACTAACTACTATACGAAAGCTTTCTAAGCACTGTTGAACTCACATCATGGAAGAATTCCCTCTCCAATGAATGGAAAGTCACTCCTCCTGCTCCTCGTTCTGAGCAATCCATTGGGTAACTCATGGCATCGGTGAGGGCCCCGCAATTTGAAACTGCCATTGTCTCTCTACCTTAATTGTTTCCATATCTTGCGGGACACGAAACAATTCACTGTAGTACCATCGATAATCCCAACAGAGAGAGTTTGGACAAAACAAAGCAAACAAGTTCCAAAGAGAACCGATCTTTGACTAGTTAAACAAAGACCAGCATGAAAAGTGGCTCTTGTTCTAAGGAAATTTTTCTAGTGAAACTTGGGGTACATTCAAACCATCTTGAATAGGTACGTAGCAAAAAGGAAACTTAATCTCCACATGCAGCTGCCAGACAAGTAACATTGTCTTCAAATTTCATGCCAACTGATTCACAATGTTGCCAACCTTAGATGGAAGACTTATCAAATGCATAAAAGAAATGCATAAAAGCTCTTAAACTACTGCTAGCTCTTTGTTTTGTCAAAGGAGTTATGTCAGGTCACAAATCAATAAAAGCCATTATTTTCCTAACAGGTTTGTTTCCACTGATAACTAGACATCAGGAATCCTATACTTCTATTTAGGAGACTCAGAAACTTGGCTCAAAAGATTTCGCATGGACCATTAGACAAGTTAATGAAGAAGACAATTCCAAATAAATTAGTGACATTTTACCAGCAGATACAGAGAATTTGTACCTAGAAGGGGCTGCGCAGATTCTACCTTGAGTCTTCTGACCTTCAGCACTTTCCATCCATTTAAACTTGGCTGATGTAGTCACGGAGTGACGGTATTAAAACATTTCGATGCACAAAGTGGCTCTGATAGCATCCAGATGCATAACCTCATTTCTAAAATGTGCTAAAATTGGCACTAAAACGTTTCTAAGGGCACAAAAGAATATATTCTAGTAACATTCAACTTTGACAGTGTCATAAGCCTCCTTTTGTGCAATGTAAAATAGTAATTATCCTTACCTCAAGCCAGGCGGATTAAACTTTCCAACATGCGCATAGTTGTCCTTGCTGCATTGTTAAGGATTTGACGATACTATTAATGGAACAAATAATACATAAACTAAGAGAGGCGGTTGATCTAACGTGCATACTGAGTTGCAGATATTCGTGGAAGTTGATAATAGCTCAGTATAACTTTTTGGCCTCCTTAGAAAGGGATGGTCTATAGTAATCCTATAGAAAGTGAATGTCCCTACTAGAAAAGCACAAATTCCATGTGCTAATACTTTTTCAAAGAAAAGTTGTGCAGATCAAAACAAATTACACACACACACACACCACACATTATAGATAAAATTATTAAGTTCCTCTCATGTTCCGTACATGTAACAACAAGAAGAAACAATATATCCATAGACTGTTGAAGCATTAAGCGTAGTTTTCTTGGTTAGAAGAGGTTTAAATGATAAGACATGCTGAATACACCGATCTTATATTCCTCAAAAAGTTGAAAAGTTGTTGAAAATCCATGAACTGTACATGTACATTCTGTAAATATTGCCGTTCTGAGAAACATCGGGACGAATTATTATTCAAGCGTCCTCCTTGCAATATCATTTTAACTTGAAAAAACTTGCAGCTGAATATAAGATTCTGTCGACTAGAACTCAATTGAACCAATTAAACAAGAGAACTTCTCTCTCGTGCCTTCTGAAATACAACAACCAGAATGTCTGACTTTAAAGTAGGACTAGGCATTTCAAGCGTCAGAAGTTCTCCAGGACTTCAGATCGAAGCCAAAAAGTACGACAAGAAAAATGACGTCTTCATGGATCAGCTAAAAAGATTCAGAACTCAGGCAGCTTACCTAGAGCAACTTGAAAGACTAGAGACTTGCCGTTTAAGATAAATTCCAGTATATGTAAGATGCCTATGATGCTCAGATAGGAATACGACTGATTTCAACCTTTGTCACCTGTACCCTGAAGGCAAATATCATGCTTCAACCTACAGTTCCAGAAAGGAAGTCACTGATGTTCTTGCACTTTGCTCTTGTCTTGCATCATTTGATGAGAAAAACGAATGAGCTCTGCTAAAGTTCAATTAAAGTGCTGAAAAAAAATTGCAAAAGAGACTAGAACCAGCCCAATTGAAGAGTTATTTATCTCTCCACTATCCTCAGTTAGTGCAAATATTTCTCAGTGGCACACAAATTACACTGAACAACAACGCTGACAAGTTTCAGAAGTCATAGTGAAAACACCCCTATATTTGTCAGCTAAGATTTTGAAATTATGTGGAGATACAATGACCTATCCAAGAGAATTTACCTTCTCAACATTTCTGGGGTTGTTAGATCTTCTTCACCACCAACAGTATCTGACTTCCCCATTTCATTAATTCCACAACCATTCTAATATGGATTAGTTCGTGCTGAAAAGGGAGTCTATTAGTTCAATTGATGGCATCACCTCACTGAGGATGTGAGAACAAACAACTGCATCCCATTCTGGATTTTTTGTTTCTGAGCAGTACCAGAACTATGTCAAACCTGCTTCACAAGTGACTGGCATTTGACAGAAAGACCTAACAATTCATATTTATGTAAATTGAACTATGATCTTTACACTGTTTTAGTTTGAGATGATACTGAGACATCACTGCACCAAAAACAATAGAATATGTTATAGGGACTACTTGGTCCTGAAATCATTTATTTTGGACTTTTAATCTCCAATTTTAGATGTATCTTGATGGATACAAATGAAGTGAGCATGCCTCAAGTTGAAAGTTAAAAACATTGTTGATCAAGAAGCAAAATTTCCTCATGAAACAGGCCAGTATTGAGTATCTTTAGTCAGATACCCATGAAAGGTTGTGCACTGATGCATCAGTCGTCTAGCTTTGATACCCATCTTTTTCTGAAGACTAAGGAGCCTTGCCCATAACTAAGTCCACCTTGAATGAAGAATAGAATTATCAACACACCATTAAAGATGGAACCGGATGGAGTAGACCAAACAATTAAAAAGATGCAGACAATGAATAGAAAGAGCTTCAGTGGAAGTAAGACATATTCAACAGGGATAAGGGACCCCCCAGGCAGAGTAAAAAAGGAGAAGGCTTTTTGTACTTAGAAGGTTGTTCGATGATTTGGTAAAGAGGGTGGGTGTGATCGCAATCAACTAAAAGGGAAGTCCCCCGATAGGGGAGATATTGGTCAAACCAGGACAGGGACATTGCTTTGGGATCATACTGCCCCTTCGGTTTGTTGCACCAAACACAATTGTTTTACTGCTGAGAGTAGTTAGAAGACCAGCGTGCAAAAATAAATCTCAAAGCGCGTTCCAGTAATAACTTATTGCAGCACAACATGATTTAGAAACTTGCATAACAAAGACACAGAGTCGCACCGGTTTTACAATGAAATGAAAAATAAAAATGCTGATATAAGCATAGGTCAGTTAACTACCTGACAGAAAATTAAAAGATGACTCTTTCAAGCATTTCTATACAGGACTCTGCAGACAAGCCCTTATCCAACTTCCTTTTCATTTCTAATTTCAATGTCACAGGAAAATTCTTTCTATTATACAGTCACTGTTAATCTATATGGACAAAGGGTCATTGAAATCTGATAAATAAGCTGGATCAAGCTCTAGTTATTTGGTTGTTCTTTACAGTATGGCTGCTCCTATGCTTAATTCCAAGTGTACCTTTTGGAACAATATATTATGTGAAGAAAATATTCAACTCAGAAACTTATTGTCTGCTGCTACATGGCCTTTCGTATGGTAGCCCTATCATGCTCCATCAGGCCATCATTGAAAATGTATAGTACCTTTGGTATAACTAAATTCTCTATAATTGAGCCTTTGTTACAACATTACAAATTAGGTGGAAAATTACCAAAGGAGGTGGAATAAGCTGCTATCACTTGCAAATTATAGAATGTAATTCTCTTTCTAAATATTCAATCTTACAGTTCTGCTATCAAAATAAGGCTAACACCTGGAGTTCAATCTCACAAAAACAAGGGTCTTCTAAGCTTAGGTAAGTCACTTTAGCTTCTAAAGCCTCCTTACATGTCCTAAGTAGTAACTTTGGAAACCATGAGACTCCTATTTGGGAAAACACGTTGGATATAACATCAACTTTATTGGTTTCGCTGTGCAATTTATTCCTCATCTGGCAAAGCACAGAGTTCATCAATTTTCATTATTATCTGCAAGCTTTAAACTTGACATAAGGTTTATTCTATTGACAAGTAAGATCGAAGTCTATCGGTCAAGAAAAATTAATAAGGTGAGGAGTGAGGACTAGAAGGATAGAACCACCCACATTTGTAAGCAGTAATCAATCTGAAGGTTCTCTCATTAACTCATCAAATCTTGCCTCCAATCTTAACTGCAGTTACTGTCAATCCAGCACTCCTGCTCCCCAAGCTAGTGGTTGTGACTGGTCGATTACTGCATTTTGCAGCAAATTACAGGACAAGATTATCCAGTACCTAGAAATTGTTCCATGTTCCACATATTCGAATTATACAATGAACAAGAATGAGATGGAATGGCATGTTATGAAGGAAGAAGTGCAGTGTTGTCTCTTAAAGAACAAGATACAATAAGGCACAGGTCAAAAGAAACCACTATGAAGTTTCATGTGCATCAAATTTAAGCTTCAAAGTGTAATATCGATAATAAGACTTATACAGAGATCACATATCATTTGATTAACTACTAGTTTAACTCGAATTTAAAAAAAAAAAAAAAAGTGTACTCGCATTTCCCAACAAGAAGCAAATGACTTCTTGAATCTTTGTATGCATCAACATGTCGATACCTCCAACAAGCAACAAAAGTTGACAACGGATACACAGACTCTATCAAAGAAGCAGGTGAATTCTATTACATAATGAAGGGACATCAGGTACAAACAAGGAGGATTGAGCATATTTCTGCAATTGGTTATCGATTGTCACTGAAGATATGTTTATGAAATATCTGTCACTCAGACAATAGCTAAAAGAACTTTAAGAACAAGAACATATTTGCCAACATATCACAGAAATCACATCCAATAATGAAAGTAATGGATGAGTTCCTGCTTTATTTGAAATTGCTAATGGCAATATGATGCTACTGTCTTTGGTGACTTCAAGCAGATCTTCAAGAGAAAAGGTAAACTCGTTAAGATCAAACCAAATTGCCTTCCAGTGCATCCTGACTTTTGTTAAATAAAGATCATGTCCACTCTTTTCTTTAGTAAATTCACTGCCATTCCTAATCTAGTGGCATCATGTTTTCAAGTCGTTAGGCATGCCAACTTATTCCAAGAAGGTGGAAGTGAGATCCCTGAACCCTTCCCTCACAAATTAGTTCTTCGAAAAAAGCTACCAGTCAAATTAGGTCGACCAGTTGAACTAAAGTCACCACCAACCTTCAACATTCTTTTTCCCAGATGGCATATATAGAAAAACCAAACTCCCTCACAAATTCATTCTTCGAAAAAAGCTATATCCAGTCAAATTAGGTCAACCAGTTGAACTAGGGCACAACCAACCTTCAACATTATGTTTCCAAGACGACTTATATAGAAAAACCAAACCTCTGGTCCAGTTTTGAAACGACCGTCGAGAATTCAACTTGAAGATCAGAACCAAGTGAGGGAAAACATTATCTGAAATCTCTATAGAACTCAACCAAGAGAACAAGCCATTGACAGCTGATTCAGCTCAATACCTCACAAGATTGGCAACTAGCAGTGGCTCGAGATCACACCACACATCCTTCAGATCAGGACACCACTTCACAGTCAAAATTCCTGGGACAACTATATCATCTGCAGGAAAGAAAACGCCATCCATAGTAAGAGCCAACCTAGGCCATGAAAATTTGAAGGCATTGTGAGGTAGAGAAGCAAGAAATTCATCATGGTAGATAGATCAGAAAATCAACTTTTGTCTGTACTTTGATAATAGAAGGACAAGAAACTGATGGTTATGTCCAAATCTTTTATATTCTCCCATTTATAAATATATGAAAATATTTAATCTAATTGTGATTCTGGAGATTATGCGATATCCTGCTTTAAATGTCAACCAGTTCATCCTTCAAAATAACAGGAATTGAACAAGAGATGGCCCCAACACGCAACAATTTTGTGCTTTCTTGAACTTTCATTTCCCCATAATCATGGCATGATGTTGTCTCTACAAATTGGAAACCTACACAAATTTCCTATTATTGACATCGCAAGCCAAACACAGCTGTAAATCACAGCTGTAAATGGACATCAGAGTAAAGATGGATAAAACCCTGAAATGGGCAAATGGCTTGCAGAAGTATGCAGTTTCTCGTTTCCAGCTCACAATAAACTGGGAAGCTACATAAGCAAACAGGAAAATCAAAAGGTTGATTTTAAAAAACATTCGTTGATATGTGAGAATTGACTTAAGAAGAACGAGAAGATATTATTCTCAATTCTCAAGTTCCATCAAATGCTCATTCCCTTCCGAAATGTAAATTGTTAAAAATGCACTCTGAGGAGGTTTGACATAAAAGAAGGTAGATAAGACAAACTCAAAAGAATTTATTGGCTTGCTAGCCAAAATAGCAAAGATAACAAATGGTCCACTGTGCGCTAGTGCCATGCAATAAATGAAGTGTGCTGAGAAGGACCTCCTGTAATTACAACTTTGACATCTATACCATTCATTAATACATTTTTACTGCTCCAGGCCTTATTATAGTCCCCTTGAGCGTAAGAAGGATACCTCGATGCTTCACATGCACATGGCCAATGCTTGTAGAAGTATCTTAATACAGCATAAAGCAACCCACCATATAGAACATGGAGGATGGAAGTAGACGGTAAACATCCAGAAATTTCTCAAAAGAAAGTACACCATTGTGTTACTTGTTGTAAAGAGAAGTAAACCGGGGTTTCAAGTGGGGATCCTACCATGTGAATGAAACCCTCCTTCACTCCATCTGTTTCCCAATACTGCTCTGTGCATACGCTGTCATATCAGTTGAACATCTCGTTCATGTAAATCCCCAGCTTTCCCACTTTAAGCACGAACGAATATTCTTATGTATAATGAAACCAACAGCAATAATAAGAAACTTCTAAATTCCAATTAACAGAAGCTTCAGAAATTAGTATATGATTACAATTGCATGCTCACAACTTGGAGGAAGATATGTCTCTCAAATATACTGCTCAACACGGTAAAAAAGAAAGGCAAAATTTATTTACCCCTCAGAAAAAGAAGAATTAATAGAGAAGAAAAAATCCTGTCACTCTTGTCACAACAGTATTCGGTATGGGATCAAATTCATGTATATTAACTGCTTTTCATACCATGGGTAAGTCATGATTTGCACACTACCTACCGAATCAGGAAGAAGCTCTTACAAGGGACAGAAACAAACTAGATGCTTTATGTCAAGCATAATGAGAGGAATTTGGTGATAGTTCCTAGGAATGGAGTTTAATGGAATCAGTTTGCACATATCATGAACAACCAAATACGAATTAAATTCATCAATTAAAAGCATGTAAGACAAACTCTAAGCTTCGTGAGGATACAGTCCGACAGTCATGTGGACAACATCCCAAGGAACATTAAAGCGTCGTCTTTTGGGAATGACTCTCTACCCAACACTACACTTCACATCTTTCATACCCTATATAGCACTTGCCATCACATGTTACTTTCTAGAGCAAATACGGTCACAATATACTTTGCAGTAAATCTGACTCCACAGATAAATCACTGCATATGCATAATCTCCACTAAACCAACTGGACCAGACAGCCATTCCCCCCATTGAAAAAGGAACGCCGTCAGTGAAAGCTCAGATTACACGCATGCTTAGACAACAAACAAGGAGCAACCCAGAGCAACTTTCTCGAAAACATTTAAAAATATCAGTACCACGTTTCGGTCGCTTCAGTTAGATCACATCTTTCACCCGTGTTATCGAATACCTTGCCAGTTAGGGAAACGAAGCATATCCATCCACGAATCAGGGGATCTCAGAAAGGGGTAATGCTGCGCAGCCTCGTCGAAATGCTTCGGGTACGAGAGAAGACGAGGCGCGCGAGAGAGGAGGATCGCAATCCGAAAGCTCTATAAATCCGAAAAAGAGAACGAGAAAAGGACAGATTCAGAACTCTTTTCAGCATCGATATGTCATCGTCAAATCGAAGAAAGAAGCGAGGGGAATTACTCGACGTAGGGGGAGAGAGAGAGAGAGAGAATGAAGATTGATCCGAATAGAAGCGTTACCAGAAATGCGGCCCTTGATTTCACGCGAGGGCTAGGGTTCTCCTCCATCTGCATCGACGCCATTGATGAACGCGGAGAAACCACGAACGGAGAGAGAGAAAGAGAGTCGAAGCGAAGGACAGGAGGTTCTAGGCGGGAAAACGTGCGTACTCATGCCAATTGATGTGCCTAACGACTTGTGTTTTTTTTTTTTTTTGGGATAATTGCATAGATAGTCCCTACACTTTGACCAAAATATAACGTCATCTTTGAACTTCTAATTGATTCAATGTAATTCATGAACTTTAGTCAAATGTATAATATTATTCTTAAATTTTTAATTTGTTCAATGTGATTCGAATTTTAAGAATAATATCGAACATTTTTATGTAATTTCGGGACTAAATTGAATATATATCAAATCTTCAATGATCACATTGCATATTAGCCTAAAATTTAAGAATTATATTAAATAAATTAAAAGTTCATAGATGACATTATACATTATGCTGCTATTGTTCTGAGATAATTCATGTTGTTTTCCCTTTATTATGAAAAGATTTTAATTGATGTGCCAAGCAACTCAAGTATTAATTTTGTAAATCAACCTTATTATATTCAATATTTAATGCCAAAAATACTAATTACTTTTGTAATGGCAATTAGAATGATATTAACTCATATTTATTTATTATCTATGTTACGCTAAATGTTCTACGGATACAAGTTATTTAGTGTTCTCTCATTTATTAGATCCTTCCAATGTAGACAAGTAAAACAATCCAGTATTATTGATTATCGAGTATTGTCGGTGTTGTTGAAATATCCCATGTCAATTGGTATGGAGAGCTATACACTTCTTACATACACGTGATCTAAAAGCCGTCGCATATTTATGAATGTCTCTCTTACCATAAAATCGCATTTCAACACGAGGGAATGAGCAAAATAAATTCAGAGCCACCGGCAAGAGAGACTAGACACTTACACAGCAATGTAGACAATCCCAAGAGGCTGCCCTGTATTTCGGATTTAAATCATGTCTTCTGCTAGGGATGAACAATCATATCCAACTACTGGTACTGCAGAGTGCATCCCATGGAGCATCAAACACGGTGATGATAATGGCATATTTCATCCAAAAACAAAGACAAACACAAGAATATAAGGACTCATGTGGGGAATCGAGCCGAACCACTTCAGTATTAACAAGCACAGCTTCTCCAAAGAGCCAGTATAAGATTCGGTCGGGGTTACACATTTCGCCTGGTTTATGTTTGTCTTCGGTAAGGAATGGTGAATCACTTCCAAAACAAGTACAACATACATACCATGGAGCAGCAAATTGCCAAATACAGAGGAGAACTGATAATAATGGCCTCTTTTACTGAATGAAAAATGGGACTTCTTTTCCTGGTCAAAGATTTTACAATTTAGTTGAACCAGCAGATAAACCGTGATTGATGAGCTCCCTTCTCAATATCTTTCCTGCGGGATTCTTGGGGATGCTACTGATAAAAGCGAGACGCCTTATCTTCTTGTATGGAGCAACCTGCAAATCCAGTTTAATGAAATTAGAGAAAAGGGTTGCGTTGTCTATGGGTTTGGACCGGGCAAAACACCCTGCAAATTCACCATGTGCTACTCAAATGGAACAAGTCATCTGATTAAGCTATGTTATCCAAGTAAGCTTTAGCAAGTGAAAAAAGGTATTGTACAAAAGACCACGCCCATTTTTTGTATAGACCTAGTAGCATTAACTGCTCACCAAAATGTTACATGACAAACTGGGGTTAAAGGGGAGAAAAGAAAAACATTAGCAGCATGGAATAGAACAAGGGTTGGAGCAGATGCTTTCTTAGGCGGTGTTAAAACTGGTTGGGGAACTCGACTAATCGCCGCGCATACTGTTAAGAACACCAGGTACCCAGCAAGTTGGTGATTGGGAATCTGATAGTGTCCCCTATGATATCGGGAAAAATTAGAGTCCCAGTTGTCCTCATAGCCAATGTATAGATGCCTCAGCGTTTTCACTTGGCATCTTCAGGGCATCAACTCCTCTACTTCCCTGGGAAAATCCAAAAAACTGAAGAAGAGTCTTCCAAAATAGATGAATCCAGGAGGACCATACCCGTTCAGCAATGAAATCCATGGTTTCAGATTCGGTAACATATGCACCAGGCTTCCTCACCACAAAGGCCATTGGAACCTGACCTGCCTCTTCATCAGGATACCTGATTCCAAGCAATACACTTGGATTAGCCTTGTTGGTTCTTACGCAATGAGCCACTTAGCCAGAAAGAAAGCACATTTATGGATCTCACAACACACCAAAGTTCGACAAGTACATTGTAAGCAGATAAAGATTTGCCTCAAAAGTAAATGCGATCGCAACAGTATATCTTCTGTCCATCATCATTTGGCACAATGGTAGGACAACTCTCAACCTTTCAAACATCGAATCACCAATACTTTGCATGTCCTCCAAGTAATGAAAAGAATAGCCAATGTTGAATAAAAATAAGATAGACTTTGGCTCATGCAAACTCAATGCATCTATGTTTGACCAAAAAGGGGAAAAAAAAAACACTCAACGCATCTATGAAGGTCATAACACAAGCACTGGAGCGTACGGTATCACCACTGCTTCTGCAATTTGTTGATGAGATTGAAGTAAATGCTCCAATTCAGCAGGTGGAACCTTTAGGATGGGATGAGATTGAGATGACAATTTCCGATTACAGAAAAATGGGAAGCATCACATTTCCTCAGCAAAAGATTCCTTATGACAGCAGCTACCTGATATGCCTTGTATTTTATCAATTCCTTTAGCCTATCTACAATGTAGAGAAACCCCTCTGAGTCAAAGTAACAAAGATCGCCAGTTTTTAGCCAACCGTCTGGGTCCAATGTCTCAGCCGTCGCCTTGTCATCTCCAACATAACCTACATGGAATCAGGAAAGATTCAGAACATCAGAGTTTCACGAGTGATACATGAAGCTCAAAGAGGAGTACAAACAGTGAAATTAGAAATGCTTACGCCAGAAGCAGCATAGTAATTGTCGATGTCTGAGGAAACCAGGATATCTAATTTTGTACTGCAATTTTTTGTAAGCAAGTCAGTGTTTCAATAGAAAGATGATCATTTCCTAACTTGATGGTGCTTGAACAAAATGTGCAACAGATCTCGACAAGGGTTTTGTTCGCAGATTCCAGGACGAAAGCAATCCAGGATGAGAGATTGTGGGATGACTATAGACCTTTCATGATGGCTGGGCCACGCAGCCACAATTCGCCTTTGCAGCCGGGAGGTAGAGCTTCTCGAGTAACAGGATCGACTATTTTGGCTTCCATATGCTCAGAGAGGCGACCGACGGAGCCGTATTGCTTGGTCTCATCAGGCCCCATCATTTTACTCCCTAAGAGGCTCTCTGTCAATGCATAACCCTGAAAAATTCATTCCGACATGTTGATGTAGACACAGCCTAAGTAGCACCAATACTGACACGCGACACGCGACACAACAGACACACACACACCGACATGTCATTTATAAAAAAACAGATAATTCCAACACGTTGTATATTGAATATATATTTTTATATATACATAATAAATGATTATTTTTATGATTATTTCAATCAAATTAATTTTATTCAAATTCAAAAATAAATAAATAATTAAAAAAGCCTAGAATGAATTTACACTAAAAATATTAGTCCACCACTTATTAATATCATTCATTATTTCAATTTGACAAATTCAACTTTATTCCAATAATTCATTAAACTTAGGGAAAAAAACAAGCAATTGATATTTTGGGACTCCCATGTTAGATATGTCGGAAGAGGAAAAAAAAAACTTAAAGGGTGAATTGTGTATCACAAAAAGTGGGAATCAGAAAAGAAGAGAAAACTAGGTTTTTATTCTTTCTCCATTTATTATTTTTATTATTGTGTTTTATTTTTTCACATATATACATATTGACATTTTATTTATTGAAAATTTTTAAAATTGACCTCGATATTGGAATCACGTGTCAAAAACTCGTATATTAGAATTCCGACTCAAGTTGACCAGGTGTCAGATTTTTCGACACGCGTTGACCACCGAATGTCGGAGAGTGTTCGAGAGTGTACGAGAGTGTCAGACACGTGTCGAAGTGTCCGACACGACACGGATACTCTTGAAGAGTGTCGGTTCTTCATAGGACACAGCCTTAGTCATTTACATCTATTGATCTTTCGTATCCATCAACTCAAAACTATGTGCCTTCCTCATATTCTACAACTCTTTTGCCTCGTCTTCATCCAAAATTCTAGTACAGCACTGTCATGGTATGAATGCGGTTCCTATTGGGGTAAGCTTACTAGTACGAAGTTAGTGTTTGGTGGTTAAAAAATCGCATTTCAATACAAGGTACCGGTTTAGGATTTTTGTTATAAGTATACCGGATTAGGATTTTTTGTTGTTAAAAAATTAATTTGGGATAAATTTACCATATATGCACCGGTTTGAGGTTTTCCTTATACTAAACCTAAAATTAAAGGGCTAACTATCTTTTTGGCCAAATAAATTACAAAATATGAAAGCTATGTTAGTTTTAATATCTTTAGCACTACTAGCATTTTACCTGCACCAGCTCCACGTTAAGGAATTGCTGCTGGAACCGCTCGCAAACCTCCTTCCCGAGCGGCGCTCCGCCACACATGACGGTGCGGAGCGAGCTGAGGTCATACTTCCTGATCAGCTCCGACTTCACCAGCGCCAGCACGACCGGCGGCGAAACCGGCAACGAGCCGACTCTATACTTCTCCACGGCCTTCAGCATGGCCTCAAGCTCGAACTTCCCCATCAAAACCACGGTCGCCCCTATCCCAAAGGCTTTCAATATCCCCGCAAAGCCATACACGTGGAACAGGGGAAGTGGAAACAGCAAAACGGGCTTCGCGCCTGGCTCGGCTTGGCGAGCGCTGGCAAGCCCCGCGATCATGTTTCCGTGGGTCATGAGGACGCCCTTGACCCGGCCGGTCGTGCCCGAAGAGTAGAGAATCGTCGCGGGGTCGGCCTGCGTGACCCGGTTGACATTGCGGAGAACGGGATCGGTCTCCTTCAGTCCGGTCCGGGACAAAACGGACTCGAACTCGGGCGAGTCGATGAGGATGATGCCGTGCCTGAGCGTAGGCAGCTTGTGAGCTGCTTGGGAGGTGACGAAAGCGAGGACGGGCTTGCTGAGCCCGACCAGGTGGCGGATCTCGGAGGCGGAGCTCAGGGGGTTCGCGGGGGACACGACGATGCCGAGGGAGAGGAGAGTGAAGTAGATGACGGGGACGTGGAGGGAAGGAGGCGGGAGGACGAGGGAGACGTCGTACTTGGAGAGGGAAGGGAAGCGGCTCGCGAGGAAGGCAGAGAGAGCGCGGCATTGCGAGATGAAGCGCGGGTAGGTGACCCGGTGGCCGGTGGCGGCGTCGACGAGGAACGGCAAGGAGGACGAGGAGGAGGAGGGGAGGATGGAGAGCAGGAAGTCGTTGAGCGAAATGGGGAGGGAAGGAGGGGGAGAGGGACGGAGGGCCTGAGGCTGTGGAAGGTCCTGGTTTCGGCGCAGAAGCCATTCATGGGTTCGAGTTCTTTGGTGCGATGATTAGTTTCAATTCTGAAGATGAAGATGAAGATGGCGTCGGCCACGGCGACGAGTGCTCGCTATTTCCCATCTTGTCAGAGAATTAAAAGCCCGAGATGACATGACGCAGGAACAAAGCGTAATTCAAGATGATTAACCACCATTCCCCACTTTTCTTACGGTGTTTTTTTTTTTTTTTTTTTTTTTGCAATATCAAACTGCCGTACAATCAATATCCGGCGACGTAGACTCGAGAGAGCACTAACGCGGGAACCCGCCTCCCACGACACCCCCACTTAAGTCAAGTAACGTGACGAGGAGAGGAATCAAACCTGATCGTTCATGTGATCAGTGTACATCCTAACTAACTCGCTCGTTCATGTGATCAGTGTACGTCCTAACCAACTCGCTCATCATAGGTGGGTAACTTTTCTTACCGTGTTCATAGCAGAAAAGCTGACAGGCGATGTTAATGTGCAGTACCTATAATAACACTTGGCTTAAACATAGCGATGGATACCCAATGCTTGTAAAAGTATTTTAATATAGTACAAATAGGGCGTTTGACTAGACTTTTGAAAAAATTCTTTGAAAAAATATAAAGAATTTTACGTTAAAGAAATTTTTGAAAATACAGATTATGTTTATTAACTTGTAATATGAAAATTTATGAAATACTTTTCAACAAAATTATATTTGAAAAAATTATATTTACGTAGGACTTTTATAATTAAATATAAATTTTATCCTAATCAACCGACTTTATCAAAAGATTACTAAGGCCAAGAGGTTGATAAATAAAAAAAAAAATTCGATCTAAGAAAGAAAAAAGTTGGTGGGCGAAGGGCAAGCCACCACCGCAATTAAAATTTATCGTCGGAGGTCGACACTGAGATTAGAAGACCTCAAGTAGCCCTATGGGGTTAACGTGCAAAGATGCCAGGATAGTAATATCTATAACTTAGCTGAATTGTATTTCTTAAAAAATCCTACAGACTTGAGAAAAAGAAGTGTTTAGAGAGTCATGGAGAAAATTTGCATAAACACATTTTATTTCAATGGATTCTGTCCAAAACATTACATATTATTTGCCTTTTATAGGTATTAAAAGGTCACAAAAGATAGAGACCAAGCTCACAAGTCCTAAAACACACAAAGGCTTTGGAATTCCCGATCAAGAATTATTCTAGATAATATGAATAGTGACTATGAACAGTGATTTTCGTAGTCTATCACTACATAACCTGTGCTATCTATCTGTCATCCCAAGAGTTATAGTCATAGTTTAAATCATCATAGCTATATCTTGCAAGCTGTTTTTTCTCATAGCATTGTTCCATTCCAATGTCATCAGATGATTCCCTTTGTGAGATCAAAGCATCCCATAGACTTTGACTGCTTAAGGCAAGTTCTTCTTCATGAATCTTGAAGGGTCTTAGAGTGTAGGCAGGCATGATTAGTTGGGGCTAGTTTGCTATTTGGGCATAATGAGAGATTGTGCTGGGGTTTATTCCAAGATATAAGGAATAAAGTCCTTGATCATAGGAATCTTGAGAGAAAAGACCTCTCCAATGGGTATAGGATGCCTAAGCATAGTATTTCTAGAGGACTATGCGGGATCATTCATGTCTATCAATAATTGTTCTTGTGATTAAGGTGTCCTTACTTGATTATGTACTTACTTGAATTCCTCAAGTGCTTGTCTAGCTTTAGGTACAAGACCATAGTGGTCCCATGTGATAGGTATAAAGTAGTCACATACTTCTTAAAGAATGGTTTGGTTTTCTTAGCACATGACTCTCTCCAGTTCTCTATAATTATATTAGATAGATCCAACTCAATCAAGAAATGATTTGTAGATATGAGCTTGTTGAAGATGTGATTGAGACTTATAGGTGGTGGTTCTTACTCCTTCCAGTGTGTTGGTGAGAGTACCATTATGTTGCACAAAAGTTGAGCGACCTCGGACGAGGGTAGTGCAACCCATGACCTCGACAAGGGCTGCCTAGTTGCGCCACCTAGATCTAGGTCGCGCGTACCTCCATGAAGAGCCTCCCGAAGTCGCACGACCAGGCGGCCCTCGCCGGGGTTGCCACGACTTGCAAAGGGTGCGCGACTGGCCGGTGATGGTCAGTTGGGGATTGTTGTGACCATATCGGCCTCTCTCCAGCTCGCCGCCGACTCCTCGCAACCACGCACAATCATGTCGGTCAACTCAACGGAAAAGAAGATAAATAGTGAAATCACAAGGGCAAAAATGGAAAAAAATTAAGTGAGGAAAATTTTGGAACAAAATTTTTAAACTAAACAATGGATGGGCATATCAAGAATGTTGAAATTTAAGATAGCCTATGACTTGCCTTGAGCTTTTAGCCTCCTGAATGTTAGCCTTTGCAAAATGGGGTTTCAAAATTTTTTTGCCAAACACCTGTTATTTGGTCTAGTGCTTTTGGAAAACCTTTCCCAAACACATCCTAATGGATCTCACCATATTGAACATGGAGGGTAGAATTTGATGGTAAACATCCAGAAATTTGTCAAAAGAAAGTACGGTATTGTGTTAATTGTTGTCAAGAGAAGTAAACCAGGGTTTCAAGCAGGGATCCTACGATGCTGATCCTCACGTGAATGAAATCCTCCTTCGCTCCATCTATTTCCCAGTACGACTATCTGCACACTGTCATATCAATGGAACATCTCGTTCATGTTAATACCTAGTATTCCAACGCGAATGAATATTTTTATGTGTAATGAAACCAACAATAATTAATAATAAACTTTTAAATTCCAATTAATAGAAGCTTTAGAAATTAGTATGTGATTACAATTGCATGCCCACAACTTGGAGGAAGATATGTCTCTCAGATACACTACTCAACATAGGGTCAAAAAGAAAGGCGAAATTTATTTACCCCTTAGAGGAAGAAGAACTAATAATAAAAAAAAATCCCATCACTCTTGTCACAACAGTATAAGGTATGGTATCAAATTCATGTACGTTAACTGCTCTTCATAGGGTGTGAATGGTAATATTTCTATTCCATTGAACAATTTCTTTCAAAAATAGTTATTTTATATTTTTACTTCCTAGAATAATTTTTGAATAAAATAATACGTTTGGTAACTATATAAAATTTCTATTTTCGGAATAGAAAAACAATAAGAATACGTTTGGTACCATTCACAAAAAGAATAAAAATCGCCGCCTCGATCGCTCCTGCCAATTGCTTGTCACCGCCATTGTTCCCAACCACCAACCGCCTAGTAGCGATGACGGCGGCGGGCGGCGACAGTTTGACGAGCGGTCGGCGACAATCGATGGCAATTGGAGACGAGTGGGCGGCGGTTGGCAGTCGGCGATTGGCCAGCAACGACCGGCGAATAGCAACCCGCAGGGAGCGACAAGGAAGAAGAAAAGAAAAAAAGAAAAGAAAAAATTTATTTCTAGACTTTACCAAAAATAAATTATTTCTAGAAATTATTTTCGAAAATAAAAAGTTACTTTTTTCTACTTCTTGTTTCTATTTCAAATCTATTCATCGGCTACTTCTTTATTCCGAATAATAGAAAAATGAGTTGACATTACCAAATGGAATTCTGTTATTTTTTTTATTCCGGGGAGCATAAGAACAAAAGAATAGAAAAACAGAAATGTTTTCATTAACCTTCATATCATGAGTGAGTCATGGTTTGTACATTATTTACCGAATCAGGAAGAAGCTCTAACAAGGGACAGAAACAAACTAGAGGCTTTCTGTCAAACAAAAGGAGAGGAATTTGGTTATTGTTCCTGGGAATGGAGTTTAATGGAATCCATCCGCGCATATCATGAACAAACAAATTCGAATTACATTCATTAAAAAAAAAAAAAAAAAAAAAAATGTAAGCCAAACCATAAGCTTCGTGAGGATATAGTCCGACAATCATATGAACAACATCCAAAAATGCTAAAGCATCATCTTTTGGGAATGACTTTCTACCCACACTCCACTTCTCAGCAACTTCCATACCCGGATGTAGGACTTGCCATCACATTTACTTTTTAGAGCATATATGGTCACAATATACTTTGCACCAGATCTGGCTCCACGGATGCATAAACTCCACTAAACCAACTAGACTGGACAGCCATCCCCTCACTTGAAAGGAATGCCGTCGGTGAACGCAGGTATTACATGCATGTTTAGACAACAAACAAGGAACTCTCGGAAACATTGGAAAATATCCATACCACGTTTCAGTGGCTTCAGTTAGATCACATTTTTGACCCGTGTTCTCAAATGCCATGCCAGCTAGGGCAACGAAGCAAATCCATCCCCGAATCAGGGGATCAGAATGGGGTCATACGTAGTCGTCGAAACGCTTTGAGTGTGAGAGAAGACGAGGTGCGCGAGAGGAGGGTCGCTATAATATATGGGCCATAAATCCAGCCCAAGATATTAATTAGTTAAACCCAAAGCCGGGCCATATCTCTTGCAAGCCCACAGGCCATCTTCAATCCTCTTCTTCATTTGTTGCCACTCAAGTCAGCGGACAGAACGAAGACAAAACAGGGAGCTCGCGGAAGAGAAAGGAAAAAGGGGAAAAGGGGAAAATTTTGGCATGCTCACGATCCGAACGACTCATCAAGCTGACTCAACTTCGTTTTGCAACGCCGGTAAATGATCGAAGCCTCTAATTGTCTATTCGAAGGAATCGTTGCAATTAGGGCTTGAAATTCCGAATTCTTGAAGATTTGTGCAACGAAAAGTCTGATTTTTAAGTTACTGAGCTGCATATTTTTATAAAAATGATAGTTTAGGTTGTTGTGAAGCTATAAGATTTTACGAATTTTAATTTGAGCTTACGGTTTGCTTGGAACAAAATTTTCAAGTTTGGCACACGTTCTAGACATAAAACTCAACAGTAACTTTGGGCCTGAATTTTAGCTATTTTCAGTGAATTTTTTGGGGCGACTTAGTTGGGGTTGATGTAATACATCAAGAGAGCTTTAATGACTACAAGATGGCTCGAAACAGAATTTTGTAGAGGAAGTTATGAAGCGATGAAATTCAGCACGCAGGCCACACCTAGTGGACAACAATAGATTGCTACCAGAGGCGAGCTTTTAAGTGGCATGTAGATATCATTTTATCAACAAATAAGCATATTATAGTCGAGTCGTTCATTAGAATATCGTTTTATTCAATCTTTTGATATCGTTTTCGTTAATTGTTAGGAATTCGAGTGCGTCGGCTCGAGTAAGCACCGTAGTTGGTTTTTGACTTTTTCTAGGTGAGTGATACTACTTCTTCTTTGTATTTTAAACATTATGGATTATATATATGCTATGAGTTAATAAATACTATCTTTTGTTGCATAAAACAAAATCGAGCTTTCACTGCCATTTTGTTGTTTGAAATAGATAATTGTCCTTTGATTTTGGTTTGAATGATTGTTTAGAAATGGTTTGCAAAACCCTTTTATGAAAGAATCTAGAAAATTGTGGTTCTTGAAGAATACTTTTATATTTATATATTAAATGCCTGAGTTATGAGATGACTCTCATTCTGATATTGGATTACTGGATGATTACTAGATATTCGTGATTGATAATTGATACATAGTGTCTCTGTGAACCTTGAGGGGTGTGTGCGTATGCACATATTAGTCTAAGATATCTTTGTAGGCTGAGCCACCATCTAATAATAGGTAGAGACCTAATCAAGGGGGAATCTTGGTCATCTTATTATGAGCATTACAAGTGACCATAGTCAGATATCTGAGCATGAATTGGTTAGTGGAGCGAACCATTGGCATGTGATTTGAGCTTGGTTGATGGAATGAACCATCGATGTGTGGTTTGATGAGATTAATCAATGGAACAAATCATTGACATATGCTTTTATGAGATTGATTAATGGACTAGACCATTGGTGTTTTGAGTAGTTGTTTTATAAATATAATATGGTAAAGCGAGTTATGGTTGTGTTTTAAATATGTATAATGATTTCTCGATTTGCTTAGCAGAAATGTGTTACTCACTGAGTTGTGATAGCTCACTCTCTCATCTACTACTTTTCAAGTTCTTTAGCTAGCCATAAGTAGGTATGAGACTTTTTTGTGGTGGGGATTTTTGGCATGAGTTGTATATAGTTGATAAGTTTGCAAGTTAGTTTTTGATGAAAGCGTAAATATTGATTCTGCGGTTTATAGTAAACTCTGATATAGTAACCAAATGTCATTTTTGTCAAATATATATGTTGAAATAAGGTTGAATTTTGGTTATGTTGAGACCGTGTCCTTTGATAAAAGGATGGTTGTGTCATGCCCTTATTCTTATTAAGTTGGGGTATGACAATCGCAATCCAAAGGCTCTGCAAATTCTAAAAAAGAGAACAAGAAAAAGAGAGATTCAAAACCTTTTTCGAGCATCAATATGTCATCATCCAATCGAAGAAAAAAGTGACGAGAATTACTCGACGTAGAGAGAGAGAGAGAGAGAGAGAGAGAGAGAGAATGAAGCTTGATCCAAGTAAAAGCGTATTAGCAATGTGGCCCTTGATTTCACACGAGGGCTAGGGTTCTCCTCCATTTGCATTGACACCATTGATGAATGCAAAGAAAGCACAAATGGGGACAAAGAGAAAGAGAGAGAGTCAAAGTGAAGCACAAGAGCTTCTAGGTGGGAAAATGTGCATATGCTAATTGATGTTCCTAATGATTTGAGTTTTCATCGGGGATAATTACACAAATAATCTAATGTCGATGTTAAATTTTGAATTTATTCAATATGATCTCTAAACATTAGTCAAATGTGCAATATCGTCCTGATCTTTTAATTTGTTTAATGTGGTCCAAATGTTTACTAAATGTTTAATATCATCCCTTAATATTTTCATATAGTTTAAAGACAATATTAAAAATTTTCATATAATTCAGGGAATAAATTGAACATGTACAAAAAGTTCAAGTAGCACATTACATAAATTAAATGTTCAAAAATGACATTGCATATTAGATTAGAGTTTGGCGATCATGTTAAACAAATTAAAAATTTAGAGATAACATTACGCATTGAGTCAAAGTTCAAGGATAATTTATGTTGTTTTTCCTTTCATCATGAAAGGATTTTAATTGATGTGCCAAACAACTCAAGCGTTTATTATGAAAGAAATGCTACGTGGTATTGATATTACACATGACCTAATTATCTAAACGACTATTTACATTTCATATCATTTAACATATTAATTTTGTAAATCAATCTTATTCTATTCAACATCGCTCGATTATTAGATCCTTCCTTTGATGCATTTCAAACATTGAATCAGGAGAAAAAAATTCAACGGTAGTGCTAAATAAGACTTTTGATTAATCTATATAGAGCGACTGATAATAAGATAGATAGGGTACGTGTTCAACCCTCAGGAAGTCTACGCGATATTTTGAATTTTCTCTCATTTTCTCATTCTTTTTTTTAATACATGAAAATGTCAGTTTCGCTTTATGTTAGTAATTTTACTTCTATAAATCGCAATTTCTCCGAACATGCAATGAATCAATAGCACTTAGTACTTTTACGACTAGCTATTAGGCTACTGATTTCATAACTTAAAATTGCTACGAGTAATTAATCTGAAATTGTCTCAACCATCCTCAACAATTGTAATAGTAATTTCCCTATAAGTTTTTGTAAATGAAAATTAGTAACATGTTTTCTAAGTGCAACTAATTTTATTTAAAAGTAGTAAGTTTGCTCCATCGGTCTCCTTCGTGGGGTCTAATTTTCTCAAATTCCTTATAGTTTAGTTGCAATTGTAGTTAGCAATTACAGTCGAGGATAGTAATTTGACTACAGATCACGTGAGGTGAAAATTCTAATCACTTAACCATTAACCTAAATTTTCGTAAACATCATAGGGATAATTTTCCTGTAAGTCATAAAGAATGGAAGTAAATGTGCCTTCCGAAGGAAGTAATTTTCCTCAGAAACAATAGTTTAACAAAGACGAAGTCATTTTCCTTAAAAGCAGTACGTTTTCCTTTACGGGTCTGTAATTGCCATTGTCGTTAGTAAATAAAGCAAGTGCTACTTTTTGACGATTGTAATTTGTAATCATCCTTACTTTTTGTAACTTGCAAACAGTCTTGTTGCAGCAATTTGACTTGTCATAATAAAATACAAAGTAAAGTTCTCAAAAGATTTAATATAGGTTGCTAATTACTATGTAAATTCAAAATATTTAGAACATGATTGAATGAATTTGAACATTTAGAATTTGATTGAACATTGAGCCAAATATTTCAGGACTCTACAATTTGAAAATGAGTCAAGTTCACATAGAGGACCGCCTACGATCCGTTTTGACTTAAGAGTGGTGACATGAATGCTTATGTGTATGCTCCTGCCTCGTCCAAGCACAAGGAGATTCAGTACCCATTTAGCTGAACGCTGTGGTAACAGGTTGGGCTGAGGAAACTGATTATTTAACTCGAAAACACAATATGACCAACCTTTGCATCTAAAGCGACTCGAGCTCGACCATTTAGACAACTAAAAAGATTAGGTATTATTGCTTATCAAGTGTTATCAGCATTGTTGAAATATTCCACATCACTTGATGTGATCTAAAACTCAACTCGCATTTATAAACGTCAAGTTTCCTAGATCAACATCGCATTTCAATAGGAGGGAATGAGCGAAATAAAATCAGAGCCAGGGGCAAGAGAGACTAGGCACTTACACAGCCATGTACACTGTACACATATCACAAGGGGCTGCCCTGAATTTTGGATTTGTAACGTGTCTTCTGCTAGGAATGATCAATCATTTCCAACAACTGGTACTAAATCTTGCATCCCATAAAGCACCAAAGAGGGGGATGATAATGGCATATTTCATCCAAAAACAATGACAAAACACGACACGAATATAAGGACCCGATTGGGAATTGAACTCAACCACTTTAGACCAGTATTAACAAGCACGGTTTCTCTAAAGAACTGGTATAAGATTCAGTTGGGATTACACATTTCGCCGGGTTTCTCTTTGTCTTTGGTAAGGAATGGTGAATCACTTCCAAAAACAAGTACAACATTCATACCATGAAGCAGCAAATTGCCAAATACAGATAAATGATAACAATGGCCTGTTTTACTTAAAAGTAAAATCAGACTTCTTTTCCTGGTCAAAGATTTACAATCTAGCTGAACCAGCAGATAAAGCATGATTGATGAGCTCCCTTCTCAAGGTCTTTCCCGCAGGATTTTTGGGGATGCTACTGATAAAAGCGACACGCCTTATCTTCTTGTATGGAGCGACCTGTGAATCCAGTTTAACGTAATCAGAGAATAGAGTAGGGTTGTCTATGGGTTTGGACCAGGCTGAACACTCTTCAAATTCGCTCTGTGCTACTTAAACGGAACAAGTTTTCTGATTGAGCTATGTTACCCAAGTAAGCTATAGCAAGTGAAACAAAGGTATAGTACAAACGACCACGCCCATTTTGTTGGATAGATCTAGTAGCACTGACAGCTCGCTGAAATGTTAAGTGACAAATTGGGGTTAAAGGGAGAAAAGAAGAACATTATCAGCATGGACTAGAACAAGGGTTGGAGCAGATGCTTTCTTAGGCGATATTAAGACTCGTTGGGGTACTCGACCAATCGCCCTGCGTGCTGTTAAGAACACCAGGTGCCCAGCAAGTCAGTGATCAAATAGTGTCCCCTATGATATCGAGAAAAATAAAGTCATAGTTGTTCTCATAGCCAATGAATAGGTGCCTCAGCGTTTGCATTTAGTATCTTCAGGACATCAACTCCTCTATTTCCCTGGGAAAATCTAAAAACTGAAGAAGAGTCCTCCAAAACAGATGAATCCAGGAGGACCATACCTGTTCAGCAATGAAATCCATGATTTCAGATTCTGTAACGCATGCACCAGGCTTCCTCACCACAAAAGCCATTGGAACCTGCCCTGCCTCTTCATCAGGATACCTGATCCCAAGCAATACACTTGGATTAGTCTTGTTGGTTTCTTACGCAATGAGCCACTTAGCCAGAAAGAAAGCACATTTATGGATCTCACAACATGCCAAAGTTCGACGAGTCCATTATAAGCAGATAAAGATTTGCCTCAAAAGTAAATGCGATCACAATAGTACATCTTCTGTCAATCATCATTCCGCACAATGGTAGGATAACTCTCGACCTTTTAAACATCGACTCACCAATACTTTGCATGTCCTCCAAGTAATTAAAAGGTCAGTGAATGGTAAATTAAAATAATATGAGACTTTTGGCTCATGAAAACTCTATGCATCCATGTTTGACCCCAAAAAAAACTCTCAATGCATCTATGAAGGTCATAAGACAAGCACTGGAGCATACGGTATCACTGCAGCTTCCGCAATTTGTTGATGAGATTGAAGTAAATGCTCTAATTCAGCAGGTGGAACCTGTAGGATGGGATGAGATCGAGATGACAAAATCTGATTACGGAAAAATGGGAAGCATCAGATTTCACCAGCAAAAGATTCCTTATGACAGCAGCTACCTGATACGCCTTGTATTTTATCAATTCCTTTAGCCTATCTACAATGTAGAGGAACCCCTCTGAGTCAAAGTAACAAAGATCTCCAGTTTTTAGCCAACCGTCAGGATCCAATGTCTCAGCTGTCGCCTTTTCATCTCCAACATAACCTAAATGGAATCAGGAGAGATTCAGAACATCTGAGTTTCACAAGTGATACGTGAAGCTCAAAGAGGAGTTCCAGCAGTGAAATGAGAAATCCTTATGCAGGAAGCAGCATAGTAATTGACAATGTCCAAGGAAACTGGGATATCTAATTTTGTACTGCAACTTTTGTAAGCGAGTCAGTGTTTCAATAGAAAGACGGGCATTTCCTAACTTGATGGTGCTTGAACAAAATGTGCAACAGATCTCCAGAGAGGTTTTCTTCACAGATTCCAGAAGGAAAGCAATCCAGGACGAGAGATTGTGGTATGACTATCGACCTTTCATGATGGCTGGGCCACGCAGCCACAATTCGCCTTTGCAGCCAGGAGGTAGAGCTTCTCCAGTAACAGGATCGACTATTTTGGCTGCCATATACTCGGCAAGGCGACCAATGGAGCCGTATTGCTTGGTCTCATCAGGCCCCATCATCCTACTTCCTAAGAGGCTCTCTGTCAATGCATAACCCTGAAAAATTCATTTGGACGTGTCGATGTAGAAAAAGCCATTAGTCATTTACATATATTGATCTTTTGCATCCATCAACTCAAAACTATGTGCCTGTATCTACTTCCTCATGTTCTCCAATTCTTTCATGTCGTCGTTATCCAAATTTCTAGCACAGCACTGTCATGGTACGCATGCGGTACCTATGGGGGTAAGCCTACGAGTACCAAATTGAGTTATAGTGTAATTCAATGAACGTAATGCACCTTTTGATCGATTGTTGATTTAATATATCTGATGCAACAATTTTATCTTAAGATCTGTTGTTGGGTAATTTCAAATTGAGGTCATATAATGCAATCAGTTAGGCAGTGCTCATCACTCATTGGCGGGATAAGAATACTATAAGTGTCAAACTTTCATATGAGACTCACTTAAGCATCATAACTTTTTTTTCGACCACTCAAGTGTGATAACTTTATAAAGAAAAACATTCGCTTACGTACCGTAACTTTCATTTGATCACTACCAAAACTTCTTTGAAACGTTCACCCAAATTCTAGAAATCTAACATGGCATAACACTTGCGGTGAATGTTTTTAAGAATTTTTTGCACTCAAATAATCAATTGAAAAGCAATATGACACTCAAGTAATTGGAAAAAAAAAAAAAAGGTTATTGAGTGCCATATAGTTAAAAAGTCCTACTTAAATAAATAAAGAAATCATGCCCAAGCATTTTGGCATGTAAGTAATTGGTCCAGTACTAAACGATTTGGGGCTTAAGACTTTAGTTTGGTTTTTACCTGTACATTAATAATACCGGTAATTCCTTGCATATCCCATGAGTTTTGGCATAGGGATTTCACCTTTGGACTGGATTGAAACCAATTTAGTAAATATGCAAAAACTAATCTTTGTCACCTTGACATAGCATGAAATGGAGGAAAACAAGTATCGTGTTCTATATGGATTACCAATGATGTCCAAAGCCAGCAGTGATTTTAGGTCAGTTTTTATTTTCATCGAAGTTAACCATTTCTTTTTTGGGATTAAAATTAAGAATTAATATCACAAAAAATCCCAAACTTGTATGTCCATGACAAAATTTGCCAAAATTTAATTTTTCACCTACCAAAAAACTCAAACTGGTCATTTGTGACAAATTTGCTATCTATTAATTTCCGTTAAATTAAATTAATATAACTAAACACCACAAACTGGGATCAAAGGACAAAATCCAAAACCGGTATACCCATCAATTGTTTATTTTTTATAGTAAACCTGAGGCCCCATGGGAGGACCAACCACCCCCGTGGAACGAGTAAGACACCAAGCGTCTCCGCGGTGAGTCAAACCCTCGCTCTCCGAGAAGGGGTCAGTGGGTCCCCCACGATGGGGAAGACTTACTGAAATGAACCGCACCGTGGCGGTGATGTATCTTACGTCAATTGTTACATGTCATCTAACTCAATAATTTGATAATAAAATATAATAAAAACTAATATCACAAATATACCAGTTTCGGATTTTTTGTGGTCAAAAAATTATTTTATGGTAAATTTGTCACGAATTTATTACTTTAAGGTTTTTTTTTGTATTAATCCTAAAATTAAAGGGCTAACTATTCTTTTGGCCAAATAAATTACAAAATATGGAAGTTATGTTTGTTTTAATATCTTTTAACACTAATGGCATTTTACCTGCACCAGCTCCACGTTAGGGAATTGCTGCTGGAACCGCTGGGAAACCTCCTTCCCAAGTGGCGCTCCGCCGCACATGACGGTGCGGAGTGAGCTGAGGTCATACTTCCCGATCAGCTCCGACTTCACCAACGCTAGCACGACCGGCGGCGACACCGGCAACAAGCTGACTCTATACTTCTCCACGGCCTTCAGCATGGCCTCAAACTCGAACTTCCCCATCAAAATCACGGTCGCCCCCATCCCAAAGGCTCTCAATATCGACGCAAAGCCATACACGTGGAACAGGGGAAGTGGAAACAGCCAAACGGGCTTCGGGCCCGGCTCGGCTTGGCGAGCGTCGGCGACCCCAACGATCATGTTGCCGTGGGTCATGAGTACGCCCTTGACCCGGCCCGTGGTGCCCGAAGAGTAGAGAATCGTCGCTGGGTCCGCCTGCGTGACCCGGTTGACATTGCGGAGAACGGGATCGGTCTCCTTCAGGCCGGTCCGGGACAAAACGGACTCGAACTCGGGCGAGTCGATGAGGATGGTGCCGTGCCTGAGCGTAGGCAGCTTGTGAGCTGCTTGGGAGGTGACGAAAGCGAGGACGGGCTTGCTGAGCCCGACCAGGTGGCGGATCTCGGAGGCGGAGCTCAAGGGGTTCGCAGGGGACACGACGATGCCGAGGGAGAGGAGAGTGAAGTAGATGACGGGGACGTGGAGGGAAAATGGCGGGAGGACGAGGACGACTTCGTTCTTGGAGAGGGAAGGGAAGCGGCTGACGAGGAAGGAAGAGAGAGCGCGGCATTGGGAGATGAAGCGCGGGTAGGTGACCCGGTGGCCGGTGGCGGCGTCGACGAGGAACGGCGAAGAGGAAGAGGAGGAGGGGAGGATGGAGAGCAGGAAGTCGGTGAGCGAAATGGGGAGGGAAGGAGGAGGGAGAGGGACGGAGGGCCTGAGGCTGCGGAAGATCCTGGTTTCGGCGCAGAAGCCATTGATGGGTTCGAGTTCTTTGGTGCGGTGATTAGTTTCAGCCATCGTGAAATGATGAAGATGAAGATGGCGACGGCGACGGCGACGGCGGCGGCGACTGCTCGCTATTTCCCGTCTTTTCAGAGACTTAAAACTTAAAAGCACGAGATGATATGACGCATGAACAAATTGCAATTCTCGATGACTAACCACCAGTTCCCACTTTTCTTACGGCGTTAATAGCAGAGAAGCTGACGGGTGACGACCATGCGCTCTCCCTATGATAACGCCTGGCATTAAAAGCGTGGAAAGCTTTCAATTCATTGTAAAATACCGGCATTTTTCAGAAGTTTTTGCACCATATCCAAACATTCCGACACGTTTGACACGTAATTAATAAGTGTCGAAAAATCTGGCACATAATCAACTCTCTCGATACGTCTCGATATGCGAATTCGAAATTTCGACACGCGATTTCAACACGTACGAGTCAATTTAAAAATTTACAATAAATAAGCTATCAAAATATAAATATATAAAAATAATACATTAAAATTTGGAATTTTCTATTTTTTTAAAAATGGTATGTCGTACAGATCACGTTTTGTACATCGATGTTGGTGCTTCTTAGCACTCCACACAAAATGCTCAAGAAATCCCATTAGGGGAAGTGAAAGGAAATTGGTAAAAATAATACGGCTTTGTTAGCATAATAATTTTTGAGCTATTATGAAAATAAGAAATTATTATAAGCGACAGATTCTTTAAAAGCCCATAATAATTTATAATTATTTATTATCTAGTTTTTTGTAGTCTAAACTGTTATTCTTATAATAAATCAAATATTATTATCCAATCATTTCTTAAAATAATAATTCTGAGAAAAGAAATTTTCTTGCGCGGAATTGAAAGTCGTCAAGTCATAAGTAAATGCCTCGAATGGGCTCTATTTGCTCTTTAACATCGATTATGAAGCTCGAGGGGCTAATGTTTGAAATAGATATTGGTGGGGCATTTTAGGCCAACCGACAACTCTCCCACGTGTGACTCCGCGTCGAGATATTTGCATATTTTCTGTACCTTTTAACACGTTGCTTCTGTTCTTGATTGGTCTGAAAGTTGGATCCACGTGAAGCACGCCAGCAAGACGGGGGCGATTTACTTTTAGCCAAAAACGGGAGGGAAAGAAAAGGATGTTGCCTCGATTGTAGAGTTCATTAAACAATCGAGTGGACTTGGTAGACATGGAGTAACGTCACATTTACTCCCATCCACGTGAAGCACGACCTTCTTTAGTTGCTCGACTAGGCTCCTCACGTAGGAAAGCGAGGAGTTCAAGAAAAGCTCAAGATCAATAACTTAAAACTAGTAATAACACAAATAAAAATCGAATGTTATCTTCAATTTAGTGAACTGATTTGATCGAATCGCATTGGGTTTTGACTCAAACGTGGGTTTTGACTCGACTTACCTCGATCAAAACCAACGACATCCATCACCAGATTACTTGCTTTATGTCAACACACTTACATAATCACTTGCTTAGATTATGTATTGTACTTTTTGTGAATGGAAGATCATAACGAGGGGTGAAGGCTTCGAACCCTGTACTCGCTCTTTACATTTTATTCAATTAGGGAACACGAGAGCATTCTTTAACATGGGATTGGAATTAGATCTAAACCTAATCGAATATACATGCTCTTAACATGAAGTGTAGTCAACCCTATTCTTTTAGTTAGTTCCAAATCACCTCTAGAAGCCAATTCAAATGCATTACAAAACTAAATCCGTGAAAATACCAATATTACTCACCGATGGGAAAAGTATCAAAAAAGTCATAAACTAATTGCATTAATATCAATTCGGTCCTGAATATTTAAATTTGGCCAATTTAATTTTAAATATGTTCATATTTGTCAATTAAGTCGATTTGGCTAATTTAGACTAGAAATTGTTGACATTAACATCGATCCTATGCTACATAAAATAGCCGGGGTCCATCTCAGTAAACTCCAACCTAAATTGATCGAATTGACTTAATTGTTAAAATATGTAAAATTTTAAAACTAAATTAATCCAATTAAAAATTTTAAGATCGAATTGGTATTAATGTAATAGACATAAAATATTTTACATGCATTTCTCGCTTGCTTATCCTCATAATTATTTGAATCCCGAAGCAAAAGCACCAGCCACGCCCTCACAGCACTGAAAAAGACAGAAAACAAGATGACAAGATGGACATCAATGTGGGACCCCGAGAATCGATCCGTTTGATTTCCTGTCAATAGATATCGATTAAATAACTTGGTTCACCTCTCGCGGGACATAAAGCATGCATTATTGAATCTTATCCAAGCCCACAACCAATTATATGACAGGGACCCGAAAACCCAACAGACCACCAAACTTAAAATCGCTAGAGGAAAGTCTCACCGTTAAAATTAGGGGTGTTCATGGTCCGAGCGGACGGTTCCCAACCTAGAATCGGAAATCGCCCGCTAAGGATCGATTTCGAAAAATTAGAATCGAGATTCACCTGTTAGTTGCATGGATTTACACAAGAACCGGACTACCGATTCGCTTCGGTTGGAACCAGTCTCACATAATAATAATAATATCATTTTCTCGAAAGCTCCGATCTTGACGGAAAACAACTTTGATTTTTGATCAAAATTGCTGGTTTTTCACCGCCTGACTTATTATTCTTCTCCTCCTCCAGCAGCCCTACTTCTTCACGTGCTTGCTTTTTGCCCACTAATTGCTCCATGTTTTGTCAAGGTGTGCTTTGCACTTTTTAGCTTGAGCGCCTCTCCATTTGGTTTGACCGGTGCTTGCTTTTTGCCTAGTAATTGCTCCATGTTTTGTCAAGGTGTGGTTTGGACTTTTTAGCTTCAGCGCCTCTCCATTTGGTTTGACCGGAGATGAGCGCCTCTCCATTTGGTGCGCTTTGGACCTTTTTTCCACTTTAATTAATTTTTTTAATTATTTTATTTGGGTATGTTAATTTGTAATTTCATTTTTTTAATATTAAAAATTAATATATTATTTTAATATAATCGGTCCGATTCGGGTAGGTGGATCTGGCCATGGAACCGGGAACTGGACTGGTACCCATCGGTTCCCATAAATTGGAACCGGGAACCGGATCGGTTCCCTCAAGAACCACCGGTTCCGATCCGATTCTAGGCAGTCTAGGCGGTTCTCGGTTCTTTTGCACACCTAATTGAAACCACATGAAATGCTTCCTCTCACGTCTCCTCACAAATCCTAATATCTGATTTCCACTTAGACCGCAGCAGACAGTGTGGTCCTATTTGGCAGGTCTTGTGTGATCACAACTTGATTCGTATATTTTCGCATCATTATTGACGATTTACTTTCAGCAAGTGATGCTTGCATGGAAACTTAACCTCCTGTTGGTGTTGGACTTGGATGCCCAATAATAATATCCCTCGAACCGTCGCATTTCCTTGGCCAAAGCGCTGAACGATCCTCACAGGATTGATTGCTTGAAGCAGCGTCTCGCACGTGTCCTTCAATCGATGAAGTAAGTCCTCAATTCCATCACATTTGCAATCCTCACTACTTTGGTAATCTGCCACTGCAATGCAAGCATCTTGTTAACCGCATGTCTAATTTGCCGCATGCGTCAAAAGAGGATGATATGCATATTTCTTTGCATTCACACCAAGTTATCGCTAATTCGTGATTGCATGTGTGTGGCAAGTCATGGCTTGATCCAGTTTTACAAGGACGACCAGTTTAAACTCTTAATGTTAGCTCTGCCCCGAGGCCAACACCCGGTAACAACTTCTTAAGCTGATCAATTTGGGCAATGCAGGAACGGAGTCAATGTGCAAGGATACATCCACTGGTCACTCGCTGACAACTGGAAATGGGCCTCGGGCTTCATACCGAGGTTCGGGCTTTACTACACTGACTATAAGGACAACCTCAAACGCATTGCTAAAGGCCACAATAATTTAAAGGGTTAAGTATTTTTTTTTTTTTTTTGGGAAAACCGCTTTGGCCGACAGCCGCCACGTAAACCCCTGGTGTCGCTACGAAAACCACCACCCCGACGCCACGCTTAACTCACCACACAAATACAACCAGCCTCCCTCGCTTCGCAGGCCAACCTTAGCCTCCTCGGTGGAGGGCAAAGGATCTACCATCCACGCTGCAAAGGCCGGTGGTAGGGTTAAGTATCTTTTTAGCCAAATAAATTACAAAATATGAAAGCTATGTTAGTTTTAATATCTTTAGCACTACTAGCATTTTACCTGCACCAGCTCCACGTTAGGGAATTGCTGCTGGAACCGCTCGCAAACCTCCTTTCCGAGCGGCGCTCCGCCACACATGACGGTGCGGAGCGAGCTGAGGTCATACTTCCTGATCAGCTCCGACTTCACCAGCGCCAGCACGACCGGCGGCTAAACCGGCAACGAGCCGACTCAATACTTCTCCACGGCCTTCAGCATGGCCTCAAGCTCGAACTTCCCCATCAAAATCACGGTCGCACCTATCCCAAAGGCTTTCAATATCCCCGCAAAGCCATACACGTGGAACAGGGGAAGCGGAAACAGCAAAACGGGCTTCGCGCCTGGCTCGGCTTGGCGAGCGCTGGCAGTGGCAAGCCCTGCGATCATGTTTCCGTGGGTCATGAGGACGCCCTTGACCCGGCCTGTCGTGCCCGAAGAGTAGAGAATCGTCACGGGTTCGGCCTGCGTGACCCGGTTGACATTGCGGAGAACGGGATCGGTCTCCTTCAGTCCGGTCCGGGACAAAACGGACTCGAACTCGGGCGAGTCGATGAGGATGATGCCGTGCCTGAGCGTAGGCAGCTTGTGAGCTGCTTGGGAGGTGACGAAAGCGAGGACGGGCTTGCTGAGCCCGACCAGGTGGCGGATCTCGGAGGCGGAGCTCAAGGGGTTCGCAGGGGACACGACGATGCCGAGGGAGAGGAGAGTGAAGTAGATGACGGGGACGTGGAGGGAAGGAGGCGGGAGGACGAGGGCGACGTCGTTCTTGGAGAGGGAAGGGAAACGGCTCACCAGGAAGGAAGCGAGAGCGCGGCATTGGGAGATGAAGCGCGGGTAGGTGACCCGGTGGCCGGTGGCAGCGTCGACGAGGAACGGCGAGGAGGAGGAGGAGGAGGGGAGGATGGAGAGCAGGAAGTCGGTGAGCGAAATGGGGAGGGAAGGAGGAGGGAGAGGGACGGAGGGCCTGAGGCTGTGGAAGGTCCTGGTTTCAGCGCAGAAGCCATTCATGGGTTCGAGTTCTTTGGTGCGATGATTAGTTTCAGCCATCCTGAAGTGATGAAGATGAAGATGAAGATGGCGTCGGCCACGGCGACGAGTGCTCGCTATTTCCCGTCTTGTCCGAGAATTAAAAGCACGGGATGATATGACGCATGAACAAAGTGTAATTCAAGATGACTAACCACCATTCCCCACTTTTCTTACGGTGTTCATAGCAGAAAAGCTGACAGGTGATGTTAATGCGCACTACCTATAATCACACTTGGCTTAAAAATGGCGATGGACACCTTCGCACTCTAATGCCCAATGCTTGTAAAAGTATCTTAATATAGTATAAATAGGGCGTTTGACTAGACTTTTGAAAAAATATAAAGAATTTTAGGTTAAAGAGATTTTTGAAAATACAAATGATGTTTATTAAATTGTAATCCGAAAATTTATGAAATACTTTTGAAAAAATTATATTTACGTAGAACTTTTATAATTAAAAAAAGAAAAAGTTCAATCAAAAAAAGAAAAAAGTTGGTCAGCGAAGGGCAAGTGGCTACCAGCAATCAAAACCTATCATCAACGGCCGACACTAAGATTCCAAGACCTCGAGCAGCCTTCTGGGGTCAACGTTCAAAGATGTGAGGATAATAATATCTCTAACTTAACTTAACTGCATTTCTTAAAAAATTCTACGGACTTGAGAAGAAGAAGTATTTAGAGAGTCATGGAGAAAATTTGCATAAACACACATTTTATTTCAAGGGATTTTGCCCAAAACATTATATCTTCTTTGCCTTTTATAGGTATTAAAAGGTCACAAAAGACAGAGACCAAGCTCACAGGTCCTAAAACACACAAAGACGCCGGAAATCCCGATCAAGAATTATTCTAGGTGATATGAATAATGACTATGAACAGTAATTTCCTTTATCTATCGCTACAATACTTCGCTATAGTAACCTGTGTTGTCTATCTGCCATCTCAAGAGTTATAGTCATAGTCTAAATCAACATAGCTATATCTTGTAAGCTATTTTTTCTCATAACATTGTTCCATTCCAATGTCATCAGATGATTCCCTTTGTGAGATCAGAACATTCCACAGACTTTGACTGCTTAATACAAGTTCTGCTTCATGAATCCTGAAGGGTCTCGGAGTGTCGGCAGGCATGACTAACTGGGGTCAGTTTGCTATTTGGGCATAATGGGAGACTGTGCTGGGGTATATTCCAAGATATAATGAACAAAGTCCTTGATCATAAGGATCTTGAGAGAGAAAAGACTTCTCCATTGGGCATAGGATGCCTGAGCATAGGATTCTTGAGAGGACTATGCGGGATCATTCATGTCTGTCATTTCTTGTTCTTGTGATGAAGGTGTCCTTATTTGATTCTGTGCTTACTTGAATTCCTCAGGTGCTTGTCTAGCTTTAGGTACAAGACCATAGTGGCCCCATGGGATAGGTATAAAGTAGTCACATACTTCTTAAAGAATGGTCTGGTTTTCTTAGCATAGGACTCTCTCCAATTCTCTATAATTATATTCGACAGATCCGACGTAATTAAGAAATGATTTGTAGATATGAGCTTGTTGAAGATGTGATTGAGACTTATAGGTGGTGGTTCTTACTCCTTCCAGTGCATTGGTGAGAGTACCATTATGTTGCACAAAAGTCGGGCGACCTCGAACGAGAGTAGCACAACCCAGGTGACCTCGACGAGGGTCACCCAGTTGCGCAACCTAGATCTGGGTCATGCGTACCTCCGTGAAGAGCCTCCCGAGGTCGCACGACTAGGTAGCCCTCGTCGGGGGTTGCCGCGACTTGCAGAGGTCACGCGACTGGCCGGTGATGGTCGTTGGGGATTGTTGCGACCATATCGGCCTCTCTCCAACCCGCCGCCAACTCCTCGCAGCCACACACAATCATGTTGGTCAACTCAACGGAAAATAAGATTAAATAGTGAAATCACAAGGGAAAAAACGGAAAAAAAAAAATTAAGTGAGGAAAATTTTGGAACAAAATTTTTAAACTAAACATTGTATGGGCATACCGAGATGTTGAAAATTTGAGGTAACCTAGGACTTGCCTTGGGCTTTCAGCCTCCTGAATGCTAGCCTTTGCAAAATGGGGTTTCAAATTTTTTTTGCCAAAGACCTGTTATTTGGTCTAGGGTTTTTGAAAAGCCTTTCCCAAACACATCCTAATGGATCTCACCGTATAGAACATAGAGGGTAGAATTTGATGGTAAGCATCCAGAAATTTATCAAAAGAAAGTACGCTATTGTGTTAATTGTTGTCAAGAGAAGTAAACCGGGGTTTCAAGCAGGGATCCTACAATACTGATCCTCATGTGAATGAAACCTTCCTTCGCTCCATCTATTTCGACTATCTGCACACACTGTCATATCAATTGAACATCTCGTTCGTGTTAATACCTAGCCTTCCAACTCGAATGAATATTTTTATGTATAATGAAACCAACAATAATTAATAATAAACTTTTAAATTCCAATTAACAGAAGCTTTAGAAATTAGTATGTGATTACAATTGCATGCCCACAGCCTGGAGGAAGATATGTCTCTCAGATACACACTGCTCAACAGAGTCAAAAAGAAAGGCGAAATTTATTTACCCCTCAGAGGAAGAAGAATTAATAATAAAAAAAATCCCATCACTCTTGTCACAACGGTATAAGGTATGGTATCAAATTCGTGTACATTAACTCCTCTTCATAAGGTGTGAATGGTAAAATTTCTATTCCATCGAATAATTTATTTTTAAAAATAGTCATTTTATATTTTTACTCCCTAGAATAATTTTTGAATAAAATAATGCGTTTAGTAACTATATAAAATTTATATTTTCGGAATAGAAAAAAAATGAGAATACGTTTGATACCATTCACAAAAAGAATAAGAATCACCGCCTCTAACTGCTCGCAACCTCGTCGTTGCTGCTTGTTGTTCCCAACCCCCGACCGCCCGGCGACGGTGGTAGGCAATCGGTGGCAATTGGTGACAAGTGGGTGGAGTTGGTAGTCGGCGATTGGCCAGCAACAGCTGGTGGATAGCAGCCCGCAGGGAGCGGTAAGGAAGAAGAAAAAAAAAAAAAAAGAAACGAAAAAACTTATTTCTAGAAATTGTTTTCGAAAATAAGTAGTTACTTTTTTCTATTTCTTGTTTCTATTTCAAACCTATTTCTCGGCTACTTTTTTATTTTGGGGAATAGAAAAATTAATTGACGTTACCAAATGGATATTTGTTCTTTTTTTGTTCCAGGGAGCATAAGAACAAAAGAATAGAAAAACATAAATGTTTTCATTCGCAACCTTCGTATCATGAGTGAGTCATGGTTTGTACATTATTTACCGAATCAGGAAGAAGCTCTAACAAGGGACAGAAACAAACTAGAGGCTTTCTGTCAAACAAAAGGAGAGGAATTTGGTTATTGTTCCTAGGAATGGAGTTTAATGGAATCCATCCGCGCATATCATGAACAAACAAATTCGAATTACATTTATTAGAAAAGAAAAAAAAGAAAAGACAAGATGTAAGCCAAACCATAACCTTCGTGAGGATACAATCCGACAATCATATGAACAACATCCAAAAATGCTAAAGCATCATCTTTTGGGAATGACTCTCTACCCTCACTCCACTTCTCAGCAACTTCCTCACCCGGATGTAGGACACGCCATCGCATTTACTTTTTAGAGCATATATGGGCACAGTATACTTTGCAGCAAATCTGGCTCCACGGATGCATAAACTCCACTAAACCAACTATACTGGACAGCCATCCCCTCACTTAAAAGGAATGCCGTCGGTGAACGCACGTATTACATGCATGTTTAGACAACAAAAAAGGAACTCTCGGAAACATTGGAAAATATCCATACCACGTTTCAGTGGCTTCAGTTAGGTCACATTTTTTACCCGTGTTCTCAAAAGCCATGCCAGCTAGGGCAACGAAGCAAATCCATCCCCGAATCAGGGGATCAGAATGGGGTCATACGTAGTCGTCGAAACACTTTTGAGTGTGAGAGAAGATGAGGGGCGCGAGAGGAGGGTCGCTATAATATATGGGCCACAAATCCAGCCCAAGATATTATTTAGTTAAACCCAAAAGCGGGCCATGTCTCTTGCAAGCCCACAGCCCATCTTCAATCATCTTCTTCATTTGTTGCCACTCAAGTCAGCAGATAGAACGAAGACAAAAGAGGGAGCTCGCGGAAGAGAAACGAAAAAGGGGAAAAGGGGAAAATTTTGGCATGCTCATGATCCGAACGACTCATCAAGTTGACTCAACTTCGTTTTGCAACACCGATAAGTGATCGAAACCTCTAATTGTCTATTCGAAGGAATCGTTGCAATTAGGGCTTGAAATTCCGAATTCTTGGAGATTTGTTCAACGAAATCTGATTTTTGAGTCATTGAGCTGCGTATTTTTATAAAAATGATAGTTTAGGTTGTTGTGAAGCTGTAAGATTTTACGAATCTTGATTTGAGCTTACAATTTGCCCGGCATGGAATTTTCAAGTTTGGCGCACGTTCTAGACACAATACTGAATAGTAAGTTTGGGCCTATTTTAGCTGTTTTCAGTGAATTTTTTGGGCGTCTTAATTGGGGTTGATGTAATACATCAAGAGAGCTTTTCATTGGCTCTCGGACTATAAGATGGCTCGAAACAAAATTTTGTAGAGGAAGTTATGAAGCGACGAAATTTAGCACGTAAGCCACGCCTAGCGGACAACAATAGATTGCTACTAGAGGTGAGCTTTTCATTGGCGTGTAGATATCATTTTATTGACAAATAGGCATATTATAGTCGAGTCGTTCATTAGAACATTGTTTTATTCAATCTTTTGATATTGTTTTCGTTAATTGTTAGGAATTCAAGTGCGTCAGCTCGAGTAAGCACCGTAGTTGGTTTTTGACTTTTTCCAGATGGGTGATGCTACTTCTTCTTTGTATTTTAAACTTATGTTTTGAAAAACATTATGGATTATATATATGCTATGAGTTAATAAATACTATCTTTTGTTGCATAAAACAAAATTGAGCTTTCAATGCCATTTTGTTGTTTGAACGAGATAATTGTCCTTTGATTTTGGTTTGAATGATTATTTGGAAATGGTTTGCAAACCCTTTATGAAAGAATCTATAAAATTGCGGTTCTTGAAGAATATTTTTATATTTATATATTAAATGCCTGAGTTATGAGATGACTCTCATTCTAATGTTGGATTACTGGATATTTGTGATTGATAGTTGATGTTCAGTGTCTCTGTGAACCTTGAGGGGTGTGTGGGTATGCACATAGTAATCTAGGATATCCTTATAGGCTAAGCCACCATCTAATAATAGGTAGAGACCTAATCAAGGGGGAATCTTGGTCTTCTTATTATGAGCATTACGAGTGAACATAGTTATATATTTGAGTATGAATTGGTCAGTAGAGTGGACCATTAACATGTGATTTGAGCTTGGTTGATGGAATGGACCATCAACATGTGGTTTGATAACAGATCATTCACACATGCTTTTATGAGATTGATTAATGGACTAGACCATTTGTGTTTTAGGTAGTTGTTTATAAATATATTATAGTAAAGTGAGTTATGGTTGTGTTTTAAATATGCAGAGTGATTTTTTGATTTGCTTAGTAGAAATGTGTTACTCACTGAGCCATGATAGCTCACTCCTTTCATCTACTGCTTTTCAAGTTCTTTAGGGAGCCATAAGTAGGAATGAGACTTTTTTGTGGTGGGGATTTATGGCATGAGTTGTATATGGTTGATAAGTTTGCGAGTTAGTTTTTGATGAAGGCGTATATATTGATTCCGTGGTTTATAGTAAATTCGGATATAATAACCAAATGCCCCTTTTGTCATATGTGTGTGCGTGCGCACGCGTGTGTTGATATCAGATTGAATTTTGGTTATGTTGAGACTGCATCCTTTGATTAAAGGATGGCCATGTCATGCCCTTATTCTTATTAAGTTGGGGTATGACAATCGCAATCAAAACCTTTTTCGAGCATCAATATGTCATTGTCAAATTGAAGAAAAAAGTGACGAGAATTACTCGACGTAGAGAGAGAGAGAGAGAGAGAGAGAGAGAGAGAGAGAGATCGAATGAAGCTTGATCCAAGTAGAAGCATATCAGGAATGTGCCCCTTGATTTCACACAAGGGCTAGGGTTCTCCTCCATTTGCATCGACCCCATTGATGAATGCAAAGAAAGCACAAACGGGGAGAGAGAGAGAGAGAGAGAGAGAGAGAGTCAAAGTGGAGCATAGAAGCATATCAGGAATGTGCCCTTTGATTTCACACGAGGGGTAGGGTTCTCCTCCATTTGCATCGACCCCATTGATGAATGCAAAGAAAGCACAAACGGGGAGAGAGAGAGAGAGAGAGAGAGAGAGAGAGAGAGAGAGAGAGAGTCAAAGTGGAGCACAGGAGCTTCTAGGCAGGAAAACATGCATATGCTAATTGATGTTCCTAATGACTTGAGTTTTCATCGGGGATAATTACACAAATAATCTAATGTCAATACTAAATTTTGAATTTATTCAATATGATCTCTAAACATTAGTCAAATGTGCAATATCGTCCCAATCTTTTAATTTGTTTAATGTGGTCCGAATTTTTAATAAATGTTTAATATAATCCCTGAATATTTTCATATAATTTAAAGACAACATTAAATATTTTCATATAATTCGGGGAAGAAATTGAACATATACAAAAAGTTCAATTGCCCATTGGATTAGAATTTGGTGATCATGTTGAACAAATTAAAAATATAGAGATAACATTACGCATTGAGTCAAAGTTCGGGGATAATTTATGTTGTTTCCCTTTTCATTATGAAAGGATTTTAGTTGATGTGCCAAACAACTCAAGCATTTACGTGGTGTTGATATTAAACATGGCCTAATTACTTAAACGACTATTCACATTTCATATCATTTAACATATTAATTTTGTGAATAAATCTTATTTTATTCAACATCGCTCGATTATTAGATCCTTCCTTTGATGCATTTCAAACATTAAAATAGCAGAAAAAAATTCAACAATAGTGCTAAATAAGACTTTTGACTAATCTCTATAGAGCGACTGATAATAAGATAGATGGGGTATGTGTTCAACCCTTAGGAAGTCTACGTGATATTTTGAATTTCCTCATTCTCTTTTTTAATACATGAAAATGTCAGTTTCGCTTTATGTTAGTAATTTTACTTCTATGAATCGCAATTTCTCCGAACATGCAATGAATCAATAGCACTTAGTACTTTTACGAGTAGCTATTAGGCTACTGATTTCATAACTTAAAATTGCTACGAGTAACTAATCTGAAATTGTCTCAACCATCCTCAACAATTGTAATAGTAATTTCCCTATAAGTTTTCGTAAATGAAAATTAGTAACATGTTTTCTAAGTGCGACTAATTTTATTAAAAAGTAATAAGTTTGCTCCATCGGTCTCCTTCGTGGGTTATAATTTTCTCAAATTCCTCATAATTTAGTTGCACTTATAGATAGCAATTACAGTCGAGGATAGTAATTTGACAACAGATCACGTGAGGTGAAAATTCTAATCACTTAACCATTAACCTAAATTTTTGTAAACATCATAGGGATAATTTTCCTGTAAGTCATGGAGAATGAAAGTAAATGTGCCTTCCGAGGGAAGTAATTTTCCTCGGAAACAATAGTTTACCAAAGACGAAGTCATTTTCCTAAAAAACAGTACGTTTTCCTTTACGGGTCTGTAATTGCCACTGTCGTTAGTAAATAAAGCAAGTGCTGCTTTTTGACAATTGTAATTTGTAATCATCCTTACTTTTTGTGATTTGCAAATAGTCTTATTGCAGCAATTTGACTTGTCATAATATAAATACAAAGTAAAGTTCTCAAAAGATTTAATATAGGTTGCTAATTACTATGTAAATTCAAAATATTTAGAACATGATTGAATGAATTTGAACATTTAGAATTTGATTGAATATTGAGCCAAATTATTTTAGGACCCTACGATTTGAAAATGAGTCAAGTTGACATAGAGGAGCGCCTCCAATCAGTTTTGACTTAAGTGTCGTGACATGAATGCTCATGTGTATGCTCCTGCCTTGTCCAAGCACAGGGAGATTCAGTACCCATTTAGCTGAACGCTGTGGTAGCAGGTCGGGCCGAGAAAACTTATTTTTTAACTCGGAAACACCATATGACCAGCCTTTGCATCTAAAGCGACTCGAGCTCGACCATTTAGACAACTAAAAACATTGCGTATTATTGGTTATCGAGTGTTATCAGCGTTGTTGAAATATTCTGCATTGCTTGATATGATCTAAAACTCAACTCGCGTTTATGAAGCTCAAAGAGGAGTTCCAGCAGTGAAAAGAGAAATCCTTATGCAGGACGCAGCATAGTAATTGATGACGTCCGAGGAAACCGGGATATCTAACTTTGTGCTGCAATTTTTGTAAGCAAGTCAGTGTTTCAATAGAAAGACAGGCATTTCCTAATTTGATGGTGCTTGAACAAAATGTGCAACAGATCTCCAGACAGTTTTTCTTCACAGATTCCAGAAGGAAAGCAATCCAGGATGAGAGATTGTGGTATGACTATCAACCTTTCATGATGGCTGGGCCACGCAGCCACAATTCGCCTTTGCAGCCGGGAGGTAGAGCTTCTCCAGTAACAGGATCGACTATTTCGGCTTCCATGTACTCGGCGAGGCGACCAATGGAGCCGTATTGCTTGGTGTCATCAGGCCCCATCCTACTTCCTAAGAGGCTCTCTGTCAATGCATAACCCTGAAAAATTCATTTGGACATGTCGATGTAGAGACAGCCATTAGTCATTTACATATATTGATCTTTCGCATCCGTCAACCTAAAACTATGTGCCCTTATCTACTTCCTCATATTCTACAATTGTTTCATTTCATCTTCATCCGAAATTCTTGCACAGCACTGTCATGGTACACATGTGGTACCTAACGGGGTAAGCCTACTAGTACGAAATTGAGTTATGGTGTTAAGTACATAATGCACCTTTTGATTGATTGTTGATTTAATATATCTTATGCAACAATTTTATCTTATGATCCCTCGTCGGGTAATTTCAAATTGAGGTCATATAGTACAATCAGTTAGGCAATGCTCATCATTCATTGGTGAGATAAGGACACTATAAGTACCATAACTTTTAAGCGTCATAACTTTTTTTTTTTACCACTCAAGTATCATAAATTCAAAAAAGAAAAACGTTCACTTAAGTACCATAACTTTCATTTGATCACTACCAAAACTTCTTAAAAAAGTTCACCCAAATTCTAGAAATCTAACATAGCATAACATTTGTGATGAACGACTTAAGAATTTTTTGCACTCAAATGATCAATTAAAAAGCAGTATGACACTCAAGCAATTGAAAAAAAAAAAAAAGGTTATTGAGTGCCATATAGTAAAAAATTCCTTAAATAAATAAAGAAATCATGCTCGAGCATTTTGGCATGTAAGTAATTTGTCCGGTACTAAACGATTTGGGACTTAAGACTTTAGTTTGGTTTTTACCTGTACATTAAAAATACCAGTAATTCCTTGCATATCCCACAAGTTTTGGCATAGGAATTTCACCTTTCGACTGGATTGAAACCAATTTAGTAAATATGCAAAAACTAACCTTTGTCACCTTGACATAGCATGAAATAGAGGAAAACAAGTATCGTGTTCTATATGGATAACCAATGATGTCCAAGGCCAGCAGTGATTTTAGGTCAGTTTTTATTTTCATTGAAGTCGATCATTTCTTTTTCGGGATTAAAATTAAGAATTAATATAAAAAAAATCTCAAATAATTTACCAAAAATTAATTTTTTATTACCAAAAAACTCAAACTGATCATTTGTGACAAATTTACTATGTATTAATTTCCGTTAAGTTAAATTAATATCACAAAAAATCACAAACTAGTACATCATGACAATTGTAGAGCAAAACCCAAAATTAGTACACTCGTTAATTGTTACGCGTTATCTAACTCAATAATTTGATGATAAAATTTAACAAAAACTAACAAATAATATATTTATTACAAGTCTACTGATTTGAAATTTTTTGTAGTCAAAAAATTATTTTATAATTTATTACAAGTATATCAATTTAAGGTTTTTTTTTTGCAATAATCCTAAAATGAAAGAGCTAACTATTGTTTTGGCCAAATAAATTACAAAATACGGAAGTTATGTTTGTTTTGATTGGGTTAATATCTTGAAAAACCCCAAATCGGTACATTTGTGACAAATTTACCCCAAACTATTTTTTTTACCATAAAAAACCCAAATTGGTATACCTGTGACAAATTTACCCCGACTAACTATAAAAAAAACTCTAAACTAGTACATTTATGACAAATTTACCCCAAACTAATTTATTCGACCACAAAAGACCCCAAACTGGTAAATTTGTGACTAATATACCCTCCGCTAAATTGGATTAATACAAAAAAATTGTAAACGGTGGCAAACGGAGCGTAAAATCCCAAATTTATATACCAGTCAATTGTCACATGTCATTTAACTAAATAATTTGACGGTAAAATTTAACAAAAACTAACAGAGGGTAAATTTGTCACAAGTGTACCAGTTTGGGGTAAATTTGTTAAAAGTATATCGGTTTTGGGTTTTTAGTGGTAAAAAAATAGTTTGAGATAAATTTGTTACAATTGTATCAGTTTATGGTTTTTCAGGTATTAACCCTTGTTTTAATATCTTTCAACACTGATGGCATTTTACTTGTACCAGCTCCACGTTAGGGAATTGCTGCTGGAACCGCTCGGAAACCTCCTTCCCAAGCGGGCGCTCCGCCGCTGACGGTGCGGAGCAAGCTGAGGTCATACTTCCCGATCAGCTCCGACTTCACCAACGCTAGCACGACCGGCGGCGACACCGGCAACAAGCCGACTCTATACTTCTCCACGGCCTTCAGCATGACCTCAAACTCGAACTTCCCCATCAAAACCACGGTCGCCCCCATCCCAATGGCTCTCAATATCGACGCAAAGCCATACGCGTGGAACAGGGGAAGCGGAAACAGCCAAACGGGCTTCGGGCCTGGCTTGGCTTGGCGAGCGCCGGCGACCCCCGCGATCATGTTTCCGTGGGTCATGAGTACGCCCTTGACCCGGCCCGTCGTGCCCGAAGAGTAGAGAATCGTCGCGGGGTCCGCCTGCGTGACCCGGTTGACATTGCGGAGAACGGGATCGGTCTCCTTCAGGCCGGTCCAGGACAAAACGGACTCGAACTCGGGCGAGTCGATGAGGATGGTGCCGTGCCTGAGCGTAGGCAGCTTGTGAGCTGCTTGGGAGGTGACTAAAGCGAGGACGGGCTTGCTGAGCCCGACCAGGTGGCGGATCTCGGAGGCGGAGCTCAAGGGGTTCGCAGGGGACACGACGATGCCGAGGGAGAGGAGAGTGAAGTAGATGACGGGGACGTGGAGGGAAGGAGGCGGGAGGACTAGGGCGACGTCGTTCTTGGAGAGGGAAGGGAAGCGGCTGACGAGGAAGGACGAGAGAGCGCGGCATTGCGAGATGAAGCGCGGGTAGGTGACCCGGTGGCCGGTGGCGGCGTCGACGAGGAACGACGAAGAGGAGGAGGAGGAGGGGAGGATGGAGAAGAGGAAGTCGGTGAGCGAAATGGGGAGGGAAGGAGGAGGGAGAGGGACGGAGGGCCTGAGGCTGCGGAAGGTCCTGGTTTCGGTGCAGAAGCCATTGATGGGTTCGAGTTCTTTGGTGCGGTGACTAGTTTTAGCCATCGTGAAATGATGAAGATGAAGATGGCGACGGCGACGGCGGCGGCGACTGCTCGCGGTCTTTGCAGAGGCTTAAAAGCACGAGATGATATGACTAATGAACAAAGTGCAATTCTCGATGACTAACCACCATTCCCCAGTTTTCTTACGGCGTTCATAGCAGAGAAGCTGACAGGTGACGACCATGCACTCTCCCTTTGATAACGCTTGGCATTAAAAGCGTGTAAAGCTTTCATTTCATTAAAAAGTATCTTATCCTACCCAACATTCCGAGATGTTCCGATTAACAAGTGTCGAAAAATTCGACACATAATTAACCCTCTCGACACATTCTGACACGTAAATTCGGAATTCCAACACGCAGGAATCAATTTAAATTTTTTCAATAAAGAAGAGATCAAAATGTAAATATATAACCACCGGCCGTGGTGGCTCCGCTGGGTAGGCTTCAGTGATCCTCTGCGAGGAAGGGGAGAGGTTCGAAGCCCTTGCAACGCAAGGGGTCTGGCAGAGTTACTTGACGTCTTAAGTGTGCTACCGGGGGTGGTGGGTCCTCCCGCTTAAGCACTTGGGGGTTTAAGCTTCGGCTACCGGCTGAGACGGTTCCTCCAGCACAAAAAAAAAATGTAAATATATAACCACCCGTGGTGGCGGCGTAGTTGGTTAGGAACCGGTTCCTTTCACGAGAGGTCCAGTGTTCGATTCTCGGCGTCGTCAAGCAACTTACTCGGCAGGCAAGGGTGGTGGTGACTCTACCTGTCCCAGGGTTTACTCCGCAGAGAACGGGTTTCCTGGGTTACCAAAAAAATAAGTGTAAATATATAAAGTCATGGTGGTGGGGTCCTATGCTAGCTTCCCCCGAGATATTGACGCTTGGTCCGAGGTGCACCGTGCATTATACAAGCCGTGGGTTGTCGATTAGCGTAAGCAAAAGGCGGGCCGGATCCTTGATTACCAAATGATTATAAATATATATATATATGTATATATATATATATATATATATATACATGTATACATGTATATATATATACATGTATATATATATGTATATACATACATACATATATATAAAGAATGAAAGACTTCTTGTTATATTGATGGTGGAATGTCAATTATTTTCTTTTCGACTTATTGTAGTAGAATGTGAATTGCTTGTCTTTTTCTTCCTCCAAGTTTTATGAATTATAGAAATGTAATGTAATTGAATTTGTCAAATTAAAAAAAGTGAATAATATTAACAAATAGTGGATTAATATTTTTAGTGTAAATTCATTCTAATCTCTTTTATTATTACTTATTTATTTGTGAATTTAAATATATATTTAATATACAAAGTGTTCCAACATGTTAAATTCTCTATTTTTCAAAAAAGACGTGTCGGCATATCATGTTATGTATCAATGTTATTTTTTATTTATTTATTTTTTAATGACCCGAGGAACCCCGTACAGCCGGCAGCCGGCGGGCAAACCCTGGGGCCACACGAGGGAACCACCACCCCGTGCAAGTGGTTAAGGCACCAAGCGTCTCCATTGGGTTTCGAACCCCTCACCTTGAGGGCAATGATCAACGGGCGCTTATCCAAATGGAAATGAGCACATGTGGCGGGTGGTATGTATCAATGTTATTGCTACTTAGCATTTCACACAAAATGCTTGAGAAATCCTCTCATGAGAAGTGAAAGAAAATTGGGTAAAAAATAATACGATTTTGCTAGCACAACAATTTTTGAGTTATTATGAAAATAAGAAAATATTATGAGCAATAAATTCTTTAGAAGGCTGCAATACTTTATAATTTTTTATTATTTAGTTTTTTTGTAGTCCAAACGTTTATTTTCACAATAAATCAAATATTATCGTCCAATCATAAGTAAAAGTCTTGCCTCGAATGGGCTCCACTTGCTCTTTAACATTGATTATGAAGCTCGAGCGGCTAATGTTTGAAATAAAAATTGGTGGGGCATATTAGGCCAACCGACAGCTCTCCCATGTTAGAAACATGTGCATATTTTCTGTACCTTTTAACACGTTGCTTCTGTTCTTGATTGGTCTGAAAATTGGATCCACGTGAAGCACGCGAGCAAGACGGGGGCGATTTGGTTTTAGCCAAAAACGGGAGGGAAAGAAAAGGATATTGCCTCGATCGTAGAGTTCATTAAACAATCGAGTGGACTACTAGTTTTTCCTTTTTCCTTTTTTGGGTCGAAAGGGGACTACTGGGTTTGGTAGACATGGAGTAACGTCACATTTACTCCCATCCATGTGAAGCACGACCTTCTTTAGTTGCTCGACTAGGCTCCTCTATGACTTAGGAGAACCCCTAATATGCATAGGATTGATATCTCACGTAGGAAAACGAGGAGTTCAAGAAAAGCTCAAGATCAATAACTTAAAACTAGTAATAACACAAATAAAAATCGAATGTTATCTTCAGTTTAGTGAACTGATTTGATCGATTTGCATTGGGTTTTGACTCGAGGTGGGTTTTGACTCAACTTACCTTGACCAAAAACCGACGATATCCATCACCAGATTATTTGCTTTATGTCAACACACTTACATCATCACTTGCTTAGATTATGTATTGTACTTTTTGTGAATGGAAGATCATAATGAGGGGTGAAGGCTTCGAACCCCATACTTGCTCTTTAAATCTTATTCAATTAGGGAACACGAGAGCGTTCTTTAACTTGAGATTGTAATTAGATCTAAACCTAATCGAATCTACATGCTCTTAACATGAAGTTTAGTCAACCCTATTCTTTTAGTTAGTTCCAAATCACCTCTAGAAGCCAATTCAAATGCATTACAAAACTAAATCTATGAAAATACCAATATTGCCTACCAATGGGAAAAGTACAAAAAAAGTCGTAAATCAATTGCATTAATATTAATTCATTCCTGAATCTTTAAATTTGACCAATTTAATTTTAAATATTTTCATGTTTTGTCAATTGAGTCAATTTGACTAATTTAGACTAGAAATTGTTGACATTATGTTGACCCTATGGGTCCACCTCAGTAAACTCCAACCTAAATTGGTCGAATGGACTTAATTGATAAAATATGAAAAATTTTAAAACTAAATTAATTCAATGAAAAATTACGTGCATTTCTCGCTTGCTTATCCACAGAATTATTTGAATCCCGAAGCAAAAGCACCAGCCACGCCCTCACAGCACTGAAAACGACAGAAAACAAGATGACTAGACAGACATCAATGTGGGACCCCGAGAATTGATCCGTTTGATTTCTTGTTAATAGATATCAATTAAGGGCGCGTTTGGTAACGATTCTGTTTTCAGGAACAATTTCTAATCAAAAATGATTTTTTTTTATTCTGTTCCCGGGAACAATTTTTTAGCAAAAGAACGCGTTTGGTAACTGTACAAAATTTCTGATTCTGGAATAGAAAAAAAAAATAGAAATGCATTTAGTAACTATATAAAATATCTATTCCAATTCTAAAATTTTATCAAATCATAGAAATTCTATTGATTAATTATATTTATACTAAGTAATAAACATATTAACTAATTATTTTTTTATTAAATAGTAAATAATAAATACTAACAAATATATTAAAATACAAAATTAAATATGTATTCTATATATAGCAAAATTTCAATTCATACTTCAAATTATTTTTTTTATTTTTTCAATAATTTTATTAATTTTTCCTTTTTTTTTTTCTTTTTTTCCTTTCTTCCTCCCCTTTTTCTTCTTCTTCTTCTTCTTCTTCTTCTTCTTCTTTCTTCAAGGTGGCTAGTCGGCGGCCTTGGGACGACCGGCGACCGGCCGGCTAGACGAGGGCCAGCGACCTCACTGGAGCGTCGTTGGCCCTCGGCGAGGCCACGCCTCGTCGGCCAAGCCTCGTCGGCCAAGCCTCACTGGCAGCTGGGCGAGGGTCGGTCGAGCCTTGGCTGGGTGAGGGGCCTCGCCCGGGCGAGGCCGAGCTTGCCCAGCCGTCAGCGGGGCTCGACCTCGCTAGGCTCGCCCGACCAGGCAAGGCTCGCCTATGGCCGGGGGAGGCCCGCCTAGCCACCGGCAAGGCGAACCTCCGGTGAACTCGCCGGCGGCTGGGTGAGGCACCAGTGGTTGGGCGAGCCTCTGGTGACCCGTGGCGGTGGGTAGCGGACGGCGGCATTCAGCGGGGGGCGGCAGCGGTGGCAGACAGCAATGGCGGCGGCGGCGACAGACGGAACAAGAGAGGTAAAAAGAATAAAAGAAGAAAGAGGATGAAAAAGAAAAAAAAAACAAAAACAAAAAAAAGTAGACTTGATTCTAGAATTGTTTCCGAGAACAAAGAATCAACTTTTTTTTTTTTTAATTCTTGATTCCACTCCAAATTTGCTCCCAGGAACAGAAATTTTACCAAACGCGATTTTGTTCCAAAACTACTCCCGAGAACAAAAGAATAGAATTTGGCACTATTTGAATGGTTACCAAACAGGTCCTAAATAACTTGGTTCAACTCTCGCGGGACAGAAAGCGTGCATTATTGAATCTTATCCAAGCCCACAACCAATTATATGATAGGGACCCGAAAACCCAGCAGACCACCAAACTTAAATTCGCTAGGGGAAAGTCTCCCCATTGAAACCACATGAAATGCTTCCTCTCACGTCTCCTCACAAACGTGCACAACACTTTCACAGATCCTAATATCTGATCTCCACTTGGACCGCAGCAGACAGTGTAGTCCTATGTGACGATACCGACCTGTCCTCATGAACCATGCCAACAAAAGCCATGCTTGGTGTGCACAACCAAGGAATGCGACGGTTCTAGGGATATATTATTGGGCATCCAAGTCCAACAGGAGGTTAAGTTTCCATGCAAGCATCACTTGCTGAAAGTAAATCGTCAATAATGATGCGAAAATATACGAATCAAGTTGCGATCACACAAAACCTGCCAATTATGGTTTGGATAGCATGAAAGCAAACTTCTCAGGAACTCCTGGGAAGAAATCACCACAATACCAATGAAATGGGGAAAGAAAGACCCAGCAACATATTATTGTGACGAGGCTTTGTCTTTCTTCTGGGACAAGTACCTATAACAAAGAAAAGAGCAAGTAACACAATGTTTACCTGCTTATGCATCTCCCAATCAAAGCCACAACCACAACTAAAATCATATGATACAAATCAAACCTAAGAAACTAAACAGATCTTTATCTGTATACTTGAGGTGATGTGTAGAGAGTGTATTAAACCAGTGTTGCAATTGGAACTTACCCCTGAGCCGTTCCCCAACGGGATAGTTGATAAAGCTGGACAGATTCATTTGAGGCATGGCATGCAAGGAGTAGGTAGTTCCGCGGCTGCACCATCCATGCAAACCTCATAAACAATGCAGAATATATACACATAGCTGCAATCAAGACACGAAGGTGAGCTGGCATGACGTGATAAGAAGATAATAAAATTGGATGCTTTTTTTGGAACAGAAATTGCTAACCTGCTGTCATGTTGCCTGATATCATCTCTGGTGGTTTCTGCATGTCAACCAATCCCTATTGGAAGCAACAAATAAGTTGAACATTAGTGAAAAAGTTGAAAATCCAGGCTTCAAGATGTTTCATTAGTCACTTGTGAAGGCATTTGGAAATAGACATTATGGAGAAGAAGCATACAGCAGCCACGAATCCCCAGTTTGCAACTGGTCCCCAGAAATGAGTAGTTTTGGGGCCAACGGGACTGTTCAAGAAAGCTCGGAAAGAAGCCATTTGTAGCAAGTAATTCCTGCTGAAAATTCACACTGGACATATCAGAAGCTTGCCTCCCAATAATATGTAAAAATAAATCTCATGCAAACTTGGAGAATGGTCAACCATAAAGGTTATCATGGAACAATTTTCTTGCAAAAAATAGCTTAAATTTCTGAACTACGGGATAGCCATAGATCTAGAAGTAGTCTGTTCTGCGTAAATCACCATCTATTGCCCACCAGGTGCTTATACTAGGGCATCCTTCGTTAGTAGAACTACAGCATCCTGAGTGTGCATAAGCCCACTATATTTTCGATGAAGTTCAAACAAAAGCTACAACGATGGCCACCAGACAGGCAGCAATTGAAACACAGATTTCTCATGAACAATCTAACCTCTTACGAGGGAAATAACTAGCAAGGATTAAGGGCAAGCATAGATACTGGCCCAAGAAATAAAGGAGGGGGGAAGCTAATTGTTCAAGACATGTCGATTCACCAGCCTTTCTTGTGCATTGTTGAGTTGAGCTGTAACACCCCAAACCCCGTGATAACACCATGTGTGAATGCCAAGAGGGCTGCTATAAACCCGCGGAGCATGTACACAAAAGTATAATTTTAGTAAAAAGAGGATGGAGTCCCCCCTACATAGCTGATATATCAATCAACCTGTAAAGCAAAATCTTATTTTTCTCATAGCATGCACATAAAATATGTACACAGCAGGTCATTTGATAAACATACCCAAGTCTCAGGTCACACTTGGCCAGTGTACAAGTGTCAACAATAGAGAAACCTGGGAGGTACAAAATTGGCTGATCAACAACATAACTTTAACACATTTACAGGACATGAACAATGGAGGCTCACTGTTGGCCATAATGGAACTAGGACTATTTGCCCACACAGACCACAAATCAATTTTATACATAAATAGGCAAGGGGAACACGCTAAGCATTTGTTGCTCAACTCTAACTCCAACTAAGTCCACTTTGACTTCTAGTGCCTGAGAATTTCCCAATTAAATCTCCAAAAGTGATGAAGACACCCTCTCAGCTAATTCTGAAAATGTTAAACAAGGGGTGAACAGCACCACCTCAGTCAGTGAAATTTCAAGGTCTGTAAGACATCACTTGATACAAGTAGTCACCTTCACAATCACACGCAATGTACGTGTGTATGCAACATGCAGGTGAAACGAGTTTAACATGAATACTGCAAACAACACATTAATCAAATGAAGTACATATAAGTGGGTTTGCATAAAGAATTTTATGGTCTGGCCAGAGACTCACCCTGAGAGCAAGACAGTGCTCTCATGGCTATTGAGAATGAATCAAATCAGATGGCTCTATTCCTCAATCTATCAGTCATCCACAACCACTGATGAAGGATTCCTGGAAAGAGTGGCACTTATCCACCAGCCATGAGTCCAGTCATATAACACATAACACAGGTTCCCATTAACACACGTAGAAAGTCGTTCAATGACCTTGCTCCTAAGAGCGGCAAATAAAAGGGACACCAAGCTAATAGCTAGGACCCACATAGACCAAAAAGCACACAATGTGATGCACAACGGTGCACAAAAGCTTATACCATCAGCCAGTCATATTGCCACAATTCATCAAACACGTGTAACGCAATATACTGACCCATCATATAATACACGTATCACACACTCACTTGAGGATAGAAACAATTCACCATAGTAATATTTTACTCCAACACTAAATCACTAGTGCTAGGGGGATCAAACAATTTCACACCAAGAGAGTTAAAATACACAAGGTCCAAGAACTTGACTTCAAGATGGCCCAGCAAATATTCCCTTAATCCAATTCGCCTAAAATCACCATTCTAATCATCCATTGTCAATCAATAACTTCTTTCTTTCTTAACTTCATTAAGAAACTTAAAATTTAGTCTTTTTTTTGTTTCATGGATTAAGTTCAAAAACCACATGTAAACACATCAGTCCAGCTTTGGACAGATTTCATATCATTTGAATTCTTCAAACTTCTTAACTCCAAACTCATTACCTTGAACTGTAACTACCCAATTACTTCAACAACTCAAAGGTGTAAAAGTTTAGTGCATTTTCCATTCAAATTGAAGCTTCAGAAGTCTATTTCGGTGAAAATGAAGCACAAAAGCTTAGCCTTAAGGCTGGACAAACTAAACCAAAATCATCCTTTCAAAAATTCAATCAAAAATCTACCCGCTCAACAGCAAGATCACTACTTTAAGCTCATCTCACCAAAAAAAGAAAAACCCCTTTGAAACCAACCTTAATGAAATTAGGGTTCAAATGATCTTGCCCAATCCAAGCTTCCCCTTTTACAGCTTACATCCCAGTTTGCAACCATCAAATCACAGAAGAAAAACCAAAATTTAGCACGAAATCTACAAGGACTCCATGAAATCTTCAAAAGAATTTAAAAAAAAAAAAAAAGAGTTCGGAAGAGGATGGCACTTGTCCAGCGTTACCTCAAAGAAGATATCCTTCGATATGGTTAATCATAGATTTCGCATCACGACCTTCAATTCGTCACCAATCGTGCAACAAGATTCGGGTTTGAAATGTCGAAGGTAAGGCCTCCCTCCCTCCCCTGTTTTTCTTTCTTTGACTTTTTCTGGCCTGTAAAAATCTCCCCTTTCACTTAAATGGGTTGGCCGTGAATCCCTCCTCCCGTAACTTCATTTCTTTATTATCTTCTCAAAAGTCAAAATTTCACTAAACCAATTACCACTAGGGATCCAAAAACATTATGATATATTGATGCAGGGATGATAATACAAATTATCTCTGAATTTTGATTTAATATGCAATATCATTTCTAAACTTTTAATTTTTGCAATATAATCCTCAAGCTTTGGCTTAATTTGTGATATCGTTTCCAGATTTTTGATTTGTTCAACGCGGATCTTTGAACTGTTAATAGATGTTCGATGTAGTTCCAAAACTATACGAAAATAATTAAAGTATATTGAACATTAGAGTAAAGTTTAAAGATCGCATTAAATGAATTAACAGTTTAGGGAGCACATTAAATGTTGGACTAAAATTCATGACCATTTTACAAATTGAACTAAAGTTCATAGACTAATTGTGTCATTTTTCCATTGCTTTAAGAAAGAATCCACGTGGGGCGCTAGCCCTCTATATGGTTTAAAAGCTCTATATTTCACTCACTTATATACTCGGATAATTAGATAAACATACTTGAAAACGGTTTTGATTTTTTATTTGTCCAAAAATATTTGGTTTATAGCCTACTATTCCACACTAAATCTCTACTATTAATAATCGCTCAAATAAAGCTATTTACAATTTGTTTGGATTGACTTTTATGTTTTTATTTTTTTAATTAGAAATTAGTGATATATGCATTTACCCTTTTTTTTTCTGAATTAGAAATACTTGATACTTTCACAACGTAAAGATATTAATGAGTACATTCACGTATATTGGCATGTAAATAAAAGGAAGATACTTTTTACTTTTGTTAAATATCAAACAAAGCCTTTTTTGGCTTAACTAATACATAGTCATTACATGTTTTTTTTTTTTAACCTTACAAATGGGTTTCCTTCAACAATGCTTTTTCTATGTGAGGCCCTATTATTAGATTAAAGAAAATATATTAAACCTTCTAGAATCGGGGTGGGAACTAGAAGACTGCTAGAAAGTTAGTTTGAAGAGTTGTTTGAGACGAAAGGACATGGTTGGAGGTCGAGAGTTGTCAAATGAACTAGCTTTTACCATGTTAGGAATGTGGCGTTTGAAGTTGGTTGTTCCGCTTCGCATCCTTCCTATTCAAAGGAGTTTGCTTTCCACTATTTAATTCTTCACGCGACCCAGTTTTTTTCCATTCGATCGCTTCATTTTGATCGTGTCATCTTCTTCACCATCACCGACAATGGCCCTTTTACTCGCACTGTACTACGTCGTCTTTTCATTTGTTTCAATCCTGTCGGCATCGTCGACGGACGTCGCCAATGGTTGGTTGCCTTTGGTCTCTCTTTTTCGTTATGTTCTGGGTGCATTCCTTTGTGAATTTTCCCTTCTCCGACCTCAAATTTGGGTGCATGCATTCCTTTCACGGTCTTCTTCTCTCTTTCTCGCCTCCGTGATATCCCATTTTCCCTTCTCCGACCTCAACTGGAGATGGAGGAGGAGGGCAAAACCATCCAGGAAAGGAAGGGATGGAGCAGCAGTGGAGGGGAGCGACGGACCCCATCTCGATGTCGAAGGAAAAAGTTTCGTTTTGCGATTCGCAGCAAATCCAAGTTCAGCGACAAGTGGTCGCTGATAATGCTTTCATCCCTTCCCCGATCCCTCCCTAATGCTTGCAATTTGCTCTCCCGTCTTTGTGTGGTCTCTCCATATATTTTAACTCTCTTTTCTCTGAAACATCAAACGGGTTCTAGCACAGTGGGGCCCGGGCGACACGTGTCGCCTAGTGAATTGAGTAAGATTTTGACTGGGTGTAATTTAAGCGGTATACAATATTTTCTCGATTCGGAGTGGAAATTAAAAGACTACTATAGAGTTGGTTTGAAGAGTTGTTTGAGATGGAAGGATATAATTGGAGTCAAGAGTTGTCAAACGAACAAGCTTGTACCATCTTAGGAATATGTGGTGTTTGAAGTTGGTTGATCCGCTTCACATTCTTACTATTCAATGGAGAATGCTTTCTAGTATTTAATTCTTCACCCAACCCAATTTTTTCTATTCGATTGCTTCATTGATCGTGTCATCTTCTTCACCATCACCAACAATGGTCCTTTTACTCGCACTCTACCGTGTCTGTTCTGCATGCGACATGCATGTTCTGGGACGTCCTCGTCATGTCCCTAATCATTTTGGAAATGACTTGGATCTTCTTCTTCTTCTTTTTCTCCTTAGTAAAAGATAATATTTTGACCAGCAGCTCAACCATGTTCTAAGTCTTTCGGAGATATTAACGTTACGTCTTTGTGCAGTGACGATAGATGAACCAACGGTCAAGAGGTCGGACTTCCCAAGTGATTTCTTGTTTGGAGTTGCCACTGCTGCTCAGCAGGTGAATACCTGTTTCCGCATGATAAATATATGATGACAACCTTGCATATCAGTTTTTGTTCAAGCTTTAAATATGCATGTCTTGAAAATGGGAGTTCATGTTGATCAATTACATGATTCATTATGGCTTAAACGGCCGAACAAGTGGGGCTTTTTCGTTTTTCCTGCCTAACAAGGACCGAAAATTGTTATTATGCAGATCGAAGGATCTGCAGCAGGTGGTAAGGGACCAAGCATTTGGGATGATTTTGCTGCTCAAGGTTCTCGCTTTCTTTCTTTTTTAACGTCGACTATTTATTATTATATTTCTATACGCCTTACCATTTGATTTTCCTACGGTATGTAAAAAGCTTTCTGATTAAAGCTGAACACACCAATTTGGTTTAGTTCTTCCTCATCTTGTTCCCTGAATTTCACAGATCCAAGCAACATCGAGGATAAGAGTAATGCATCGGTTGCTATAGACTCATATAATCGTTACAAGGTGAGTCCAATTCTGTATTTTTTTCAAAGACAACAACATAATTCTTTGTAGAACCTGTGACAAATCAGTCATCTGTATATGATAAATTTATCATCATGAGTACAGGAAGATGTAGGAATCTTGAAGGAACTCGGGGTAAACACATACCGATTCTCCATCTCCTGGAGCAGAATTCTTCCTCGTAAGTACCGTACTGGTAGCATTTGCTCTTCCAACCATCTGTTTATTACATGTGAAGATGTGAAGTATTAGCCGATGAAGAGATTCTAATGCTGATCTGCTTGCCACTCTAAATTCCAATGCAGAAGGATCAGTCAGTGGTGGAATAAACCAACAGGGTATTGATTATTACAACAATTTGATAAATGAATTGGTAGCATCCGGTAAGCCAATGACAATGACACCGAGAGATACTGTTGTATTGGGAAGAAGCTTTGTCCTAATCTTACTCGGTGATTGCTTGCAGGCATCAAACCTTTTGTCACACTGATGCACAATGACTGCCCTCAAGCCTTGCTGGACAAGTATGGCGGGTTCTTAAGCCGTAATATATTGTAAGCACGAGGTACTCTGTAAATTAAATGGTTTGAGTATTAGTTCTTGACAATGAAGCACAAGTTTGGGTTTGGTGTTTCCCTGGATATGCAGGAATGATTTTAGGGACTATTGCGAGATTTGCTTCAAGACATATGGAGATAGGGTAAAGAACTGGATTACCACAAATGAGCCACTAGCTACAGCTCTATTTGGGTATGACCTTGGATTAGCTGCACCGGGTCGGTGTACAAAAGATTGTCACGCCGGTAACTCTTCTACAGAGCCTTACATAGTAGCCCACACTCATTTGCTTGCACATGCAACTGCTGTTAAACTCTACAGAGAAAAATTTAAGGTGAGGCGATGCACGATTTTAGTTCCTGTATGCATGCCCTTAAGCACACTTCAAATTAATGCTGGTTTTTTGCCTTCATTCTGTCCGATCAACACTCTGCGCAAACATCGGACTTGTGTGCTTCTGTTCTCTCAGAAAGGTATTTACCTGACGGTTATATACTACTGTAGGCTGACCAAAAAGGAGAAATTGGAATTAGCGTCGTGGGAAAAAATTATGTGCCATACTCGGATAGTTTAGATGACAAAGCCGCCGCAGAGAGAGCTATGGACTTCGCTGTGGGTTGGTGAGTGAATCTTCCATCTGCATACATGGACGTGATCAGATTTATATACCTTCCTTTTATGTAGCTACAACACACATGAGCTTTCAGATGCCTAATCACAATAGTTGCACCTCCATAAGTTCATATCCTTGGTTCTAAGACAGTTTAAATTACCTTTCTATTCATGGTTTTCCACATTAGCCTTGCTAAAGTCAAGTACCAAAATCATCTTATGGCATTTAAATGACATTTCAGAGATGTTAAATCCCTCTCATCTGAGGGAACTAATTTTGACGCTCGCCTCTGCCGATAGTAGAGTCGATCCTGTTAGTCTTAGTCAAGACAATTATTGATGCCGCCACTCAGGGATTACTCAATAGAAGATGGGCTGTGTATCAATTTTTCCACCCGTGTTAGGGAGAACAGAGAGGTCCTTACTCTTGCCTGATGAATTGCCTTTGCAAATTGAATCGATGCAGGGTTAGCACTACTTCTGATCTTGCTAGCAAGGGGATTCATTATTTTCATTTCTGTCAATTCCTTTTGAAAAAGGGGGAATGCGAGAAGGGATTACTTGCCAACATTTTTTCTACTTCTTTTAGTCCTATTCTGGGCATCCTTGTCGACTGTAGAACTTAAATATATACGTTGAACACTCAGCGGCCTTTCAGAAAATAGATGCCACATAAATTTCGTGCTAGCTCATTCACCATGCGATAGTTCATTTTTGGAGAAGCTCAACAAGAAGTCATTATTTCTTGATAGGTTCCTTGATCCGTTGGTGAATGGAGATTATGCAAGCATAATGAGAAGCTTGGTGAAAGACAGATTACCCACTTTCACTGCAGAGGAGAAGGAGATGATGAAGGGGTCTCTCGACTTCATTGGTATCAACTACTATTCAACACAGTATGCTCGAAACGTCCCAGAAAATGAACGCAAAGTGGGAACTAGCTACTCTTTGACTCGTTCGTGAATGAAACTGGTAATGACGAGCCATATCTTTTCCATTCCAAGATCATGAAAAATGTATTAAGATGATTAGGAATGATAATCGATCATTTTCTAACCCACTCCTCTAAATTTCAGCATCGAGGGACGGCGTATTAATCGGTCCAAAGGTAGTAATGCTATTACAACCTCATTGCAGCACAACATTCGAACCTTATTACCACAATAACGGATTTTTGTTTTCAGGCTGAAGGGATTCCGTGGATATATAGGTATCCAGATGGTCTGGTGCAAATTTTGGGCCATGTAAAGCAGAAGTACCAAAACCCAAAGATTTACATTACTGAGAATGGTAGGAGTCGCATTTTTAATGATATATCATCCAGATTATCATCGTGCATATCTGGACCTCCCATATGAAAGTAACATATTTTACTCAGGAAATATTTTTTATCACAGGTGTCACTGAAGGAAATGACGCGGGCCGTCCACTGGCCAAAGCGCTGAACGATCCTCACAGGATTGATTGCTTGAAGCAGCATCTCGCACGTGTCCTTCAATCGATGAAGTAAGTCCTCAATTCCATCACATTTGCAATCCTCACTACTTTGGTTATCTGCCACTGCAATGCAAGCATCTTGTTAACCGCACGTCTAATTTGCCGCATGCGTCAAAAGAGGATCATATGCATATTTCTTTGCATTCACACCAAGTTATCGCTAATTCGTGATTGCATGTGTGTGGCAAGTCATGGCTTGATCCAGTTTTACTAGGACGACCAGTTTAAACTCTTAATGTTAGCTCTGCCCCGAGGCCAACACCCGGTAACAACTTCTTAAGCTGATCAATTTGGGCAATGCAGGAACGGAGTGAATGTGCAGGGATACATCCACTGGTCACTCGCTGACAACTGGGAATGGGCCTCGGGCTTCAAACCGAGGTTCGGGCTTTACTACACTGACTATAAGGACAACCTCAAACGCATTCCTAAAGAATCTGCCAAATGGTACAAGGGTTTTCTGCAAGGTGGCCAATAACTAACCCTAGCAGGCTGCTCTCAACTGTTGCACGGTAGTCTAAAGATTTAATATTGTTATCATATAGAGAGACGTGCTATTGTTTATCAGAGTGATATTTCCTTGTTGAAAGTATACGTTACCATGAGGATTGTAATTTGTCAGACCAAGGCTATAATGGTCCGAAAAGTTTCAATATTTCACCATCGTCACTTTTAACTGATTTCCCCCGAATTGTCTATAAGTATAATGTGGCACTGGGGCTGCACGGATGAGATGATCTTTAGAGGGAATGAGCTGCAAAATTATACGCAACTCGATGCAATTTAATTATCATTTCATTCCAGGGGATGACCTCAAAAATCTCAGAATGAATAAGGATACTTCATATTCATCAGTATGGCAAACATATATATTCAGATAACAAGCTAGACCACCATCAGCTAATATATTCATCTCAAAGTCAACAGTGGTTTTCTGTTAAATAGGGTCTCCAGGAATCAAGAAGCTATCACTTGATTCATTACCCGAACTCGTGAATCTCTCTATGTTTCATCCAAAACTATCCCAGCCCCAAAAAGTGAATATTAATTAAGTCAAATTGCACAGACCGGGAAAAGAATATATATCGGTAGAGTTCGTGAAGTATGGAGTCTATATTCTGAGGGAAGGAAGGCATGATCAAGCAAATCAAGCCCTACTCCATTGTCATCAGTGCTTATCCGTTCTGGCATTTCCAGAAGAAATGACCAAAGACAAGCAATTCTGTCCTCAAGTTTATTTTAGGACGATAAGGAAAATCCCTCAACAATTTGACAACAGCGGCCACATTCAATTATACAACATTGGAACAGAAACTCAAAGGTTCTGATATCTATCCTGTAAAATTCAACATAGTTGTTGGAATTCTCAGGTGGGAGCACCATCTTTTTCAAGAAGACAAAACCTTCTCAACCTCGCCCGTCACATCCTTAGGAGGTTTTTCAGCATGAAGATTTGCAACTATTCCCTTCTTGGAGTAATAATCAATCACCTGTATCCAAAGTACACCAACCAATCAGACAAGGTAACTAGACTAAAATAGAAACATTGCTGGCTTCAAACAAGCAGGAAGAGAAAGGGAAAAAAGCAACAAATGCGAGCCTGTGGAATGGATTTAATTATAATTCATCCAACGTCTAACACCTGAAATTGTTGAAGGCACTAGAAGGAAATCGTATAGGGTACCGGTTCAGTTTGCTTATGGAATGCCTCAAGTCGAGATTTGAGGACAGCTGCAGTATCATCCTTGCGCTGAATCAAAGGTTCTCCAGTAACCTTCAACAGAATAAACAAGCAGTGAGATACAGGTGGAGTTAAAAATGGATCAATACAGGTGGAGTTAAAAATGGATCAACTTTAACTTGAAACAGTCTAATAACTGAAGCAAAACAACTGATGAAGGAAAAGACCCTCTCTTAGAGTACAGTAGACCATCCTGCACAGGAATGTACAGGTTCCTAAACTTTTTAAACCAAGGAGAGTAAAATGAGCATCCAAAATGCTTACATCATCAACCCCCGGAACCTTCGGAGGAGCAAATTTTGTATGGTAGGTCCTGCCACTGGAAGGATGTATCCACCGACCAGTTATCCTCTCCTCCAAGATTGCATCGTCAATTGCAAAATTCAGAACTTTATCAATTTTGGCACCACGCTTTTCTAGCATCTCATCAAGCTGGCGAGGAAAATAACAGAGCAGCCTGTGAGAAAAACGAGACTACACAGGGAGTTGATGTACAAAAAGAAAATATATTTGATCAACCAAAGTACTTGTACAAAACCTTCTGCGCTTGCATGATGGTTCTTGGAAATCCATCAAGAATGAAACCTTTTTGGCATGAAGGCTTTTTCATTGCTTCATCTATAATGCCAACAACCAAGTCATCAGAAACGAGTTCTCCCTGGAAAGCAGTTTTGCACACATAAATTACTTGCTGTAAGACAGTCATTGAAACAAAAAGAGGACTCCAAGGGGAGAGGCCAAAAATAATGTAAAAGAAGTCATACCTTGTCCATGGCTTCTTTGGCTTTGAGACCAAGAGGGGTCTTTGCAGCAACAGCAGCTCTTAACATATCACCTGTAGCCAAGTGGCACAAGCAGTATTCATTCTTAATGAAAGGTGATTGGGTGCCTTTTCCAGATCCTGGAGGGCCTGCATTTTCACAAGAAAGCATAAGCCATAGCCTATCAATACAATACCTCAACAATTGCTTGCATACTGACAACCACAAAAATGAACTTCAGCAGAAGTGAAACAAGAGACGCAAACATCTAAGAAGAACAACATTTGAGATTAATAAAAAAGGATTGAAGCTTATAACTTGTGCTTCAGTCCATCTTTTCTTTTTCTTTTTTGTCAGTGTCTAGTGGCTATCTCATAGTGAATCTCAGAAGCAGTCGCAGATATACACAGCATTATCTTTGAAAATGGAAGAGTGAATACAGCAAAGTAGACGAATATACACAATACATGAAATCAATGCATGAAGACATGTACAAAGTACATGTGGCTTATAATCTCAAAAGCCCTATTATACATTCAAGCAACATGACAAGAAGAGAGGAAGCTTTAACGAACGCTAGGATTCAGCGAGTTAGAATCAATCGACATCATCATATAATAACTAGCTCTGAAGGCCTGACTCTTTGTAAAAACCAAAATACTCACTACCCCTGAATTGATCTTTCTGGATGTGAAGTCTAAATTTGTAGAGAAACTATCGAATTTCAGGTTCCCTTTCAGATTGGTAAAGTATAAAAGAAAGATCAAGGTACTTGTAGTTGAGTTCAATCAAGGTACATTTAAGCTAGTGGACAAAAACAAAAACCCTCTTTCGTCCCTCAGAAAGCCTTACAAGAATGCTGCATCAGATAATGCTAGAAATCGATTCCAAGTATAGGCAAAGCTCAAATACGATATAGGCTAGAGTCTTGTAGAACGGAACCGATGGAGAAAATATGGCCATCAATTTCCCAATGACCTCTGTTTTCTTCAATAGAGAAGCAAGAACCCTTGAACAATCATTCCCATAAATTCACTATAATTTGGGATAAGTTCCCTGGACAGAACATGTATGCCGGGGGGAAATAACAAAAGCCCAATCCCTTAGAACCATATTCATGAGTGCTTCAAATACGGCGGCGACTTCAGCCCACAAGACCATGAAGCACGTAAATCTTTTTCCTTCTTCCCGCTTACCAAGTTCGACTTTAAAAGAAAATGAGATTGCACTCGGAGAAGACCATGACATGGGACAATCATGCAACCGGCCACACAACTACCGGCTGGTGAAAGAGCGAGGCAGGGACGGAAAGCAAACTACCGATGAGGATGACGCGCTTGTCGGGCTTAGTGGAGCACTTCAAACGGCGGAGGAGCTCAGTCGTGAGATTGACGGAAGGCACATCTTCCAGATTCACAGCACTCGTGCTCCCCATCCTCGCAGTCGCTTCTCGCGCGCAGGACTCCGGTTTCTCTGCGTCTCGAAGAATAAAGCACGAGCAGAGAGACGGGGAGGAGACAGAGACAATAAAAGAGAGATTCTTTCCTCTCCTGGAGAGTCGTAGAAAAGCTAGAATAAAAAACGACGGGAGTCTAAGAACATCTCCCAAAAAGCCATCAACCATACCGAACCACGTATCAACGGAAAGCCGACCGTGTCGGTTTCTACATTTGCTTTTACCGCCTCCCATTTTCTGAAGTCGGATCTAACCATGGCGTTGGGAAGAAATTGGGAGCTTGCACTAGGGTACGGTTCCACCTCTCTAGGAACCCGTCGGGCAGAAAATAACGTTACCAATTTATGCTTTTCAGCATGGACAATAAGCAGGGGATAGAAAGGAACTCCATGAATCTGGGCACGTAACAATGATACTGCGAATGCCCTTGATCTCTGCTCTGGATTCAGAGCTCATGGTGTTGGCATTCCTTGTGTACTAAGCCGACCACGCCGCCTCATGAACTAGATAGCAAGAAGTAGAACTAGAACTGCCACACAAATGCCGCAATACCTCACATCATCACAAAATTGAAAAGAAAAGTTTCTTAGATACAGAGGTTCCAACGAAAACAATTCAAAAGGCAGCCAACTTGCTAGCTACTATGCCGCTACTACCACATCACAGCAGTCGGTCTTTATGACCGAGAATCATCCCCAGAAAAACCCTTCAAACATCACTCATCCTCGCTTTTTGACTTTTTCTTCTTTTTCTTCTTCATATCACTTGCAGCCTGCAAATCTTCACCATCTTCAGCTTTGCTCTTCTTCTTCTTCTTCTTAGTTGTCCCATCCTGGTCAGTATCAACGCCATTCGTTCCATTAGATTTGCCATCTGCTGCTCCTTCCTCCAGCTCATTTTCCAATTTCCGCTTCTCCTTTTTCTTTTTCTTTTTCTCTGATTTAGGTTCCTCAGGTGCTTCTCCATTTGCAACAGGCTCGGCCATAGTCTCGTCATCCTCTGCAGCAGACTTCGATTTCTTTTTCTTGCTCTTTTTGGTTTGAACTTCAGAGGGCACTTCCTCAGATTCCATCTCCACATCTACAAAAAGCAACAGGAGGCATGAGCAAGCAACTTAATATCTGAGATCTGAGTCAATCGTTTTTTTTTTTTTTTTTAAAGCATTTCTCTGGATATTGACCAATTCTACTTCCAAACAATTTAAACCAAACAAATTGATCATATCTCAGATTGTGGCAGGAAAAAAGTCATGTAAGATACAAAATGCGGTGAAATAGTCTTTTGATAGTAATTGTTTGGAATACTTTTTTTTCTCACTTTTCCTTTTCATTTAGAAAGGGGGTCGCTACTTAAAACCTTGCAAACTCCAAAAAGTACCTTTGTTTTGAGTACTCTCCAGGGCAGCTTTCATCACATCAATATTCTTACGAGGGGCAACTCCCTTGTCATAAAAGTCAAGTCGCTCCTCGACTTGTTCACGAAGTTTCTCACCAAAAGCAGTTGTTCCATTCTCTACATATCATCATGCAAATTCATCAAAACCTGTTGTACGGGCATATAGAAGTGAAACAGGAGAAAGTGCCAAAAAGAAATAGAATTTCACCAGAAAAGCAGTCAATCCTGGAAGCAATTGAACATTTGTTTGCCAGATAGCGAGCCATGCGGCCCTTATTACGTGCAGATGCACGACCAATGAAAGAAGAATGGAAAATGAGACCATACTTCGGTGTGTTTCCTTTAGTCTTCAATGCCCTGAATAAAGACAGGGAAATTAGAAAATGGATCCAAATCATGATGTTGAGATTTTTGTTCCACAAAATCATTTGAAAGTCACACAACCAAAAGGAGAGGAGGGAAAAGCTCCACTTGAAAGCAGAGCTTCCTGCTGTTTACACTAGATCCTATTAAAACTTGAGAGCAAACAAAGCAAAATCGATTCAATTCAGCGATCCAGCTCCAAATGAGAGATAGTTGGACAAAAGTCTTTGGACAACAAACAAACCTGAATAGAGCTTTTTCAGCACCAAGGATCTGAAGGGTTGAAGAAGGGCACTTAGCCAAGTTAGTCAGACTACCCGCATGAGAAATCAAACGAGCACCAACAACTTCACCGATCAAAGATGCAAGATTGGGAGCTATGTCATTCATCTTTGTTACAAGATAGTCGTAAAGCTTCTTCCTGTATTCAGAGAGGTCCATAACCCTCTGTGCAAACTGCTGGACATTAATTAAGTCAATGGGCGACAACTCCTGTCCTGCAGGAATTAAAGACAAGAAGTAAGCAAAAACCCAATAAGGGCTAAGCAAGTACAAAGCGCGTATGAGGAATCTACCCATGGATGCCTTGGCAGCTTCTACAACTTCCTTTGCTTTGTCTTCGTCCCCAATAATGTCCGTTAAACCAGGGATTTTGTCGTCAGACAACTTTGACCTCTCCTCTATAAACTTAGCAACTTTGGCATATAGATAATTGTCATTAACAATCTTCACCAGTTCTGGAAAATGCCATGAATACCATTCTCTGGAAGAAGGTAATTAACAAAAAAAACACTTTCAAGAGAGTGCAGGAAGTACCACAAAACTTATACAAAGAAAGAATTCTCACATATCTTAAGATTAGATCTGTAGAATAACAGGCTTTTTTGCTGCCGATCGTAAGCAACCAAGATGAGCAATACGAGTTACAAAAGGAATTTTCTTTGCATAAATTTGAGGGACAGACCTGACTCTCATGGAGAAGGAGTTGATATCCTTGTCGAGAGTGTCCAAAAGAAAAATCGCTTGTATAACCATATTGTCGACTCTGTTGACGTTGAATTTGACCTTTGCCCTGCTATAACTGTGCCCTAGACCAAGTTGTGCTTTTTCCAGGTCCCCTTGCTACAGAGATGAAAAAGGGTCCAGAAGCATTTTATCAAGAATGTAAGAATTTACATCATTTGCCAGGAAAGACTGAAAACCGGTGCAAAATCAAACCTTCAAGTCCTTGATAAATCTGTCGAAATGAAGCCGGACACCACGGAGAAGCTCGAGGACGAACTCGTTACTCTGGCAGGGGATTTTCGTCTCCTCAAAGACGTGAGACCCTATCTTAGGCTCAGCAAGTCCTAAACTAAACTTGGGCTTCTTACCATCCTTGACTTTCGGTAGATTAAGCTCCAAAAAGCTCCTCAATTCATCAGTCATAAGCCCTGACATGCAATCATACGAGCGCGTCATATCACCAGTTAATAGTCATCACAACCATGACCATTTCGCCTTCTTCTACTAGCGACATGAAGAAACATGACAAGACCAGGTTAAAGATTCAATCTTTCGAAATAGGACGATGCCCAATACCGCATTCTTTAAGTTTAGCTCAACTAACAAACCAATATCTAGACTTCCACAACGAACAACAGACATACCAAAACCGGAGTCCGAGAGCCAAGCCATGCATACGAACGACCGGAGACATTAACAAAACCACGCGAGAGGGGTCCCCGGCTCACCTTCGGACACGGAGTTGCACTGGTTGAGGGCATCGAGGGCGGACTCGAAGGGGCTGAAGGCGACGAGCTTGACGACCTTCCCGAACCGGTTCAAGTCGGCGACAGAGCTCCGGACGGCCTCCGTGTTCTGGCCGATCTCGTCGAGGCCGTGCGCCTCGAAGAGGGCGTACCCGGAAGCAGACTCGTACAGCAGGTACAGCGCCATGAGCGAGCGAAGGTCCCGGGCTTCGCTCTCTGGCGTCGGTGGGGGAAGCAAAATGGAGGTAGACGGAGGGAAGGAGGAGAGATTGCGAGAGGACTAGGGTTTATGGTTTTTGCGGGAGGGACGGAAGAGTAATATTTATTTTCGTTCGCTGTTACGTGGCGACTGCCAGCGTTGAACCAGTGTATTGACGATTTTGTCCCCCCGTCGGAGATTAGGTTTATTTGGGCCGACCTCCGCCCTCTTTTGAATTCGGGCCCAAATTCTTTTCTGTGGAAGCCCATTTACTGGAAGTCTCCTGATTTGATCACGAGTTCACTCTCTCTTCTTTTTTCTTTTTGATAACTTTCGTGTTAACTTTTTTTCATCATAATATTATTAAAAAAATTTATTACGAGTGCTATGTCACTTGGATGAATTTTAGACAAAAAAATTTGATACTTAAGTGATCGATTGAAAATTGTGGCATTCAATTAAAAGTTTTTTAGAAGTTACGATACTTAAATGATTGAAAATAAAAAGTTACGACCCTCAAATGAGTGTCATACGAAAGTTATGATACTTATGATATCCTCATTTTTATTTTTATTTTCATTGTCACGACATGCATGATTAGCAGCTTCACCTTTGATCTCCCTTCCTAAAATCACCTGGCATTTGATTTATGACTTGCATACATGATTTTCAGTAGAAATTATCTCCTATGTTTTCTAGGATCATTGTCGAATGCAAGCTCTTCATCAGCGTAACAAATTGCACATGTTACTTTTGATACACCATATTTAAAACGTACTTTGATTTTAGATTGTTTCCAATACATTCTCGCTCACACAATCGCTAGACGCGTTGATTTTGGACGACACATAGAAGTCCTATTATTTTTTTACCATAAAAAAAAAAATTTTGATTAAATGAACAAACATACATGGATCTCAATTATCAGAAGGAAGATTCAATAGAAATTCAATTGTTAATAGAAGGTTATGATGAATGAAAAATAGTTTTCGAGATATTCAATTTCAAAGAAAGTAAGCCATTTTCTGATATTTGTTTGTGCTAAAATTAAGTTAAAAAGAATTGTTTTTACGGTGTTTGATAATATATGATCCACCAAGTTTATTGTTAAAAATTGGCATGTAATGACTAAAAAACTGGAATCGATTACAATAACAAGAATTAAAACAAATTAAGAAATATCCGCAAAATATTATACATGATGTTTTATTTTCGGAAATTTAGCAGATATAAATACAGTACAGTCCATTGCTCTTCTGATGAATACTGAAGGAACATTCAAATAACTAAGTGATCAAACATCGATTTATATTACGGTTTGGATGCAACAAAGAATGTTACTAATCCATAAAGATCATGTTCATCATCATGCGGTGGAAACTAACCCCGATACATGTGAATGGAGCTTTTCATACACCATGGAGACTAATAAGTCCAAGTGAAAGTTGCAATGCCTCGGGTTGTCCAAAAAATTGTATGATTGAGTGCATGACGAGAGATGAAAAGAAGAACTTGTATAAATAATTTAAAATGTAGCCTCTCCCTCTTTTTTTTACTAACAATAAAATTAGTAGACGTCATGAGCAAGCATTTCCCAGATAATAAAGCAAAGAGAAGGTGGGTGTGGGTGTGGGTGTGAACTGAAGATATATAGAGAGAGAGAAAAGTGAGAGAATAAAGATGGACAGATGTGTTAAAACAAAATTCTGCAGGAATTTGTTGTTCATGGCTGCAGGAGTTGCTATGAGCAACGTTGTGCTTGGACCTCTCTCCGTCATTTATTAATGAGGAGTCTTTCTGCATTCAAAACTCATTCTCTCTATGGTTCAATTGCAACCTGAATCATATTCTCTTACCGTCTCCTTGACTGTACGAACACTCAAAGAAAAATCAGCATTTTTTAATCCATCTTTTTGTCCCTCAGTTTTCGCTAGAAAATGAAAGAGAATAACTGTTAGTTGACTGCAATATAATTTAACTTCTACTTAGTGGAAGCGCTCGACGTGATGGAGTGAACATTGGGTACTCCCCTGGAGTAAAATCTTATGGTACTCCGAGAACAATCGTAGCTATCAATTTCAGAAGAAAAAGAACATCAAGACCTACGCAAAATCAAAAATGGATGGTTTAACTCCCATCTTAAGTATTAAAAAAAAGTTTTGCTTTCGGAGTACCTGAAACCCTTTTTCGGACGCTTCATGAGACCATGGGTGCATGCAATCCTCTCGCACCACACAAACTTAGTGCAGGCCAGGTTGTTCCTACTTTGGATATTGAGCTAAATTTTGTTCATCACTTTCTTTGCTGTATCACTAGCGGCGACTGTGCATTGGCCTACGGGCTTTTAGCTCTTGGACCAGTCAGAACAGGCTGGCCTAAATGTGATTTGCTGTATCACTAGCGGCCTAAATGTGATTAGGCTTGTGGTATAGTTGAATTTTGAATGTCGCGTGCATTTAATTGATACATCGCAGAATGAAGATGTGGAATCCTTTCATTAACTTGACAGCCTACATGAATGATGGATAAAAATGCACAATTGGAAACTTAGAAGATAAAAGATGCCCTTACCCACCATCCCTTACCAAGAAAGCCCAAATACTTGCACGCGAGTTTATTCATCTTTCCACTGTCATGCATGATATGAACGAATAATGGCTTCATCTTCAATCTCTCTTCCTAAAATCACTTGGCATGGGACCTATGACTTGCATTCTCAGTGTAAAAATCTCCTGTGCTTTCTCAAATCATAGAAGAATACATGGTCCATCATTCACCTCTATCCACACTTGGATAATCATGCGGCATTTCAATTTTGCATTACAAACACAATTCATTAACTAAATAATCACATTTTACGAATATTGACAATCATCAATCTCTTAATAAATAGTAAGAAGAATCAATAGAAATTCCAGGACAACAAATAATTCATTTGTTTCATTGAAAACCTCTTGTCACTAAAAAGAGTTTTCAAACAATTTAATTTTAGAGAACGTAAACAATTTTTTGTGTTAGTTGGTGCTGAAAACGAGTTTAAAAAATTGATTTTATGGTGCTTGATAATAATTGAATCCACTAGAGACACTTTGTATCGTTAGAAAATGACTTGTAATTAGTAACACGCTAAAATCAAAATCTTCTTTATTTATTCTAATACCCATCAAAATAGCAAAAATTACAAATAAATTAGGGAAGAATCATGAAAACATATCTGTAGAATATTATATATAATGGTGTTTTTTGGAAATGTAGAAGGACGTGAGAATTAACGGGAATATTCAGGAGATCGTAGACCAAATGAGACTTATCAAGCAATAATAAATAAATAAAAAGAAAAAAATTAACGAAAGATAGGAAATAAACATATGGAAGAACATATTTTTCTCACATTGGCGCACGGCTAGAAGGAAAATCGTTTCCTCTTAATCCAGCTTTTTGACCTATTCTCTTTGCGTCCATCGATTACCTTTTCATCATCCAAACGCTTATAAATCTGAAATCAATTTCAAACTGACCCGAAATGTTTACTCTCTCCCATTTATGACCCGTGATCTGTTAGTAACATCTTTTAAATTTTCTACCAAGTAATAGGTCATCTCCTGATCAAGTTGCTTCAAAAATAGCAGCTACCGTTCCTGAAATCTCAAGTCACTCTCCCTTCTACCGAATCTAAAATGAACTGTGCCGAGAAAGAGAGAGAGAGAGAGCCAAGCATCATGCTAAGAGTTTACTCCGAAATCATAATCACCGCACATGCACTAAATCGAAAACCATAATCTCAAAAATTCTACATCAAAGGCCAAGCAAGACAAAGCCTATCCAACATCACAGCCAAAATAAGCCAGTCATCGGTAGCTGTCAAAGCCAATCAAATGCCTTTGTTAAGCATTGCTCGCACCCTAATCGGAAGACCATAAAGCCGGATGAAACCGGCAGCATCAGCTTGGTCGTATATCTGGCTACTCTCGAACGATGAAATGTCTTGCCTGTAAAGGCTGAAGGGGCTTTTCCGACTAGTAACCATGACGGATCCTTTGTACAGCTTGAGGACCACTGAACCAGTCGTAGTCTCCGTGATCTTCTCCATGAAAGAGTCCATCGACTCGCGAAGAGGATCGAACCATCGGCCCGCATACACCAGCTCTGCATACTTGAGGGCCAGAGAATCCTTGAGTTGCACGGATTCCCGATCCAGGGTCAGAGACTCTAGCTCACGCACAGCAGTGAAAAGGATGGTCCCACCAGGGGTTTCATAGACCCCGCGACTTTTCATCCCAACTAGTCGGTTCTCAACCAAGTCAATGCGACCAATACCGTGCCTCCCCCCGATCTCATTTAGCTCAGAAAGCAAAGATGCAGGAGAGAGCTTCTTGCCATTGATGGAAACGGGAAGCCCTGACACTATTCCAATTTCAACGTACCTGTAAAATGCAGGTCATCACAATCTATTAAGTGATTAATTCATTTTGAAAGAAAGAAACACGACAGCGATTTCGAACAGGAGACTCACTCAGGTTGATTAGGAGCATCTTCAGGGTCAACAGTCATCATGTACATATCTGACTTTGGCTCATTTGCAGGGTCTTCCAGAATATCTCCCTTCAGTAAGAAAGTTGATTCAGCATCTCAGAAAGTGCATGGCAAGAACCAAAAAACAAAGCTTCAAGAGTAATGCCACTCAAACTGTCAAACACCAAGAACTTAATAAATCCATAATGACTTCTTAAATAGGAGTGAGGAATACCTCATGGCTCAAGTGCCACAAGTTTCTGTCCCTGCTATAGATGGACTTCTTTGTCACAGGAACTGGCACATTATGCTTCTTAGCATACTCTATGGCATCTTCTCTCCCTGTAATGTCCCATTCCCTCCAAGGGGCCACAACATTGAGATCAGGGTTCAAGGCAAAGAAAGTAAGCTCAAACCGAACCTACGCAAAAAAATACAGATTGTCAGGTTATATTGTAGCTGAATCTCAACACACACCCACAAATTTTATGTTAACTCTCAACAGAGACCTGATCATTTCCCTTTCCAGTGCATCCATGAGATACAGCATCTGCTCCAACTTCTTTTGCAACGTCTACCATGGCCTATTAAATAATAGATGTATCAATACATAGAAAAATCTTACTAAGACAAAAAGACTAGTATGGATTTGAAAGTGACTAGAAGAAAACAGTGCTTAAAACAGATAATCTCCATGACAAAAACTATGCTCACCCACACGTTGGTGTTGACTGGAAAATTCATAGACATTTTTTAATACCTTAATGTCTTAAATTGATTGCAAAAACAATACATCTCTACGAGGCATATAGAAAAGCAATACACCTGGACCACAAACATTACCTTGTTTTTGATGCTATCAGAGATAAAGTAATTGAAAATATAGCATAAACCATTACTCTTCTGATGAAAAGTGAAGGAACATTCAAATAACTCATTCACAGGCTAATCAAAGTTTCTTAACAAGGAAAGTCCAGCATCCTTTAACCAACATAGTGTTCATTCAGTCAATTTTATCTTCTTGATTACCTGTCATAAGGGACTGTAATTAATTCTTCCATTTTTCCATAAATAATTTTAACTTGAATAGCGCCAACATAATGAACTTGGATCTTTTGAAAATTTCTGGTAGGAACACAGTCAGTAAAGATTAGACTTATGAAGGAGTAGACATAAACATTTTAAATCCACTACAGAACTTGCAAAACTACCAAAAGGTTTTCTAAAGCCTAATGCTGGATTATAATAGCAAAGGATAAATCTATAAAAACATAAAATTACGAAAATTGCAATCTGAGAAACTTAATGAACCATATGCTTGAGTGAATGGTGAGATATCACAACCCTCGCATTTTACTCTCAAATGCAATGAGAGGATGGGGAAAATACATATCACAATCTTTCCACCTTCTAGAAAACGGTTAAAAAAAACATTACCTTAGCAATGACTGGTCGGGCCATAGAGGTCCCCAATAAGTACTTCCTTTCGTAGATGGCACCAGCTCGCAGGCAAGGATATATGTAATCCTTCACAAATTCTTCCTTGAGGTCCTTCACTACCAACTGACATGCACCGCTGGCCTTCGCCTTTTGTTCCAAACCTTCAAGCTCCTTCAAGCCCTACAAATCAAGCACAATATCATCCAGGTTTGAAAAAGAAACATGGGAAAAATCTATTTAAATAATGGTCATATGGAACACAAACTATTTTCTGTGAAACTATATCTTCTTTGAAATAATTCAATAATTAATTAAAGAACATACTTGGCCAACATCGGCAGTGAAGCATACAACCTCACAGCCATAGTTCTCCCTGCAAGTCATGTAATTCAAATTTCAAGCCGAAAGCATGTGAAAGTTACATAATACCATGATCCTATAAAAACTTGTGAAATTAAAAATAGTGCTAAAAATGTACATTTTGGTATATATGAAATTTAATCCCCCATTAAATCTTGCTGAGAAAGATAGATTTCACTGCCCCCCTACTCTACCCAAATCCCAGAAAAAAGGACGGGCTAACGGGACTATCATACCTTACTCTGCGTGTCAAGAAAGCATTAGAACAAAGTATGAGGAACATTTTGATGCAAACTGAATCTAAAAACCTTTTTCTTGCAAAGTACATCATGTATTTCAAATTATTATGGATGTGAATACTGCATGTTGCATAAGCACAGACTGAGCGGAGAAGAGAGAATTACCTCAGCCATGGAACAATAACTGAGGTATCTAAGCCGCCACTATAGGCCAGAACCACTTTGTTCAACTTTCCACGCAGACCTCCGCCCCTTTTTGCATCACTTGTCAAAACTGCTTGAATTCCTGCAGTCAAGAGTCAACACCCATTAGATTGCAGAGCAAACATCAAAAGATGCAGGCCATACGATTCTGGCAAAGGCTTTGCAGCAAAATCCATAATCAGCTCTCCTAAACCGACTTATTTTGTTTGAACAGATTAGTAATACGTAGGTGGAAATAACTTCCCTTGTTTTTCGTACATGTTCCACACAACTAAACTGACAGATGATGCGAGCACATAACCAAGTATCGAGTTTGTAAATAGTAAAGAAACCCCATCTTTAGTAGTATGAACATATCAAAATGGCTAGGGAAAACAAACCTCACCTTTTCTAACACGAGATTCAGCAGTGATACTACCATGGGTCAAGCCCATCGGATATCCCCCGAAGCAACCCAACCGAGCGCCAAACTGCGATAAAAAAAAAAGTATAAATCGATCTCATCAGTCCAACTATTTTGCTTCAGAAGAAGCATTGCCAATAGAAGGAAATCGACATTCCCTTCATGAAGAAAAGCAAAGTCCATGGACTAGAGTAAGTTGTACAGGGCATACCTTTTGTGATACAAATGAACTTCTCAGGCAGCTTATCTTGTCATGTATAAGAAGTGTATCTGGAAGTTCAATCAGACATGCATAAGGAAGAGTCAGCTAAAGCAAGAACAAATTTCGTTGGTCAAAATGCGCTTCTTTCACTCCCTCTCAAAAAATCTACTCTGCTCATAGCCAGTCGGGCCATCACAAAAACTTGCGTCTAAATCAAAACTCTATCTACGAGTCAAGAGCAAATTAAGTACAACTAAAGCTTCGATCTTTATGCTAGACAAATGCATGCACTTATGTCCACAAAGCAAAAGATTCGAACTTTCGCATGCAGCAAGGAAATTCAGCAACTGGGTATCAACAGAAACGGCGAAAAAAGTTTACCATTGTTCGATGCACAGACTGTGGCGCCGTTGCCGGAGTAGGGCATTGTCGCGTGCCACTGAGCCATGTCCGCAAACTCTCCCTCCTCCTGAGGCCACAGTCAAATGAATCGCAGAAGCGAATCGAGTGCTCCGGGTAAGCGTGCGACTCGGTTGGGAATCGGATCTTAGAACTGCAGAATTGTGTCCTCGAAAGCGTGTCGAAAAGAAGCTGCCTTTCCAAACAGGAAGATTGAGAGAGGAGGAGACAGTGTCGTAGTCAGCGGAGGGTTTTGAGGGTTTTCTTTGAGGTTTTAGGCGGGTGCGTGTCTTAGTATTGTCACGGGCTGATCCAGCGTTTTCTCACCCGGTTTATGAATTACCTTAACCCACCACAGAATTTGGAGAGAGAATCCGTTTATGTACTTATGAAATGATAGGAGCGAGGATATACGTACAAATGCCTCCCTCGTCACAGCCATAGATCTCCTTACAATCTAAGGGCAGAGATTCTATTTCCCAATTTATCGAATCCTCGATAGGTACAAATGACATGTTATCTGATTTTTTATGATCTAGAATAAATTATTATTCTAAAAGTAGATTAAAAACTGCCACGCAATCATTTCTTATCTCAATATTACTCGCCCGTAGGAATATTTAAGAATATACAAGAAATCTAGATTTTTAAGGCTTGCTCGGTCTTAATAACCTCTTAATTGTGACCTTCTCACTCACGTTATCCGGCAATGCCCTTGTCGCATCTTCGACATGGAAGGCATCAATTTACTTCTTGAACTACCAAAGAGTTTTGCGGGTTCCCAACTTACTTCGCTCTCCATCAGTAGACCTTTCCATCAAATCAAATATTCTCGTTTTTGTTCCATGAGGTGCCCTTTGCGACTCTCCTCATCTATATTTCAACATGCTCATAGGGAACACCAGATATACCTATAAATTTGATGGCACCTCCAGTTTGTATGTCACCTTCCTAACTCATTGTAATACTTGAAATGGACCGTCATAGCGACAAATCAATCCATTATGCATCTCCCAACGTCAAAGAACCAAACATAGCTTAAAAAAACACCAGGATTTCAACTTGGTATTCCACATGCTGCCGTTTCTCATTTGCCCATTTCTTCATGCGCTTTGTAGTTTTGTGTAGGCAAGTTTGGGCAGAGTTGTTTATGCCACTCCTTATCAAATTTGTAAGCATATGAGCTTCTCCCTCGATAGCTCATAGCAACCGTACTTGGAGTGAGCAATTGTTGCCCTATCATGATCTCAAAAGGACTTTAGCTTGTAGAATCACTTTGCTGCAAATTATAGGAGAACTGGCCTACATTGATTAGCTTCACTCGATCCTTCAGTTATGGTTACAAAATGGTGGAGGTATAACTCCAAGGGCACATCCACCTTCTCCATCTATCGTCCGTTTGGGGATGTAGATTTGCAAAAAAGTTGAGGTTCGACCCTGATAGTTTGAAAAGCCAATCAAATGAGGATCACAATCACTCACAATCGTCTGCGATATGCCCCAATATTTGAATATGTGCTTTAGGAATAGCTGAGCCACCTCCTCAGCGGGGCAATCATTCATAGCTAGCACCAATGTTGCTACTTGGAGAACTGATCCACCATGATCATGAGAGTCTAACACCCTTTAAATTTATGCAAATTCACAATGAAATCCATGATGACATCTTCGAGATAGAAGGTGGTTTAAGAAGTCTTGATAGTGATCATTACTCAAATTCGTCTTGTTGGCATAGAAGACACGTACTCACATAGGCCTCAACATTATCATGCAGGTGTGGTAAAAAATACCGATCCTCTACGAGTGCCATCGTGTAGTGGGTCCTGGATGGCCCGCCCACTTGAAATCTAGGCACTCGCATAACACCTCCTTTCGTAACTTCCCATGGAGAGGGACATACAATATTGCCCAGGTTGCCTTCCCACAAGAATTGTTGAGTCTTGCCCTCTCTTGCATGGGCCCTAATGCTAGGATCATGTTGTAGCTCCTCCTTGATTCGCTCGGTCCATGGCTAATAATTGCCAACTCCATCTTTTGGCTAAGTGCATCGGCCACGGATTTGGCCTTCACAAGGTTTGTACTCCAATACATAGTTGAATTCCGCAAGAAAGTCTTACTAACGAGTTTTGCTTCAAGCTCGATTTCTTCTGCTAGAAGTAAACTGCAACTACATTGTTAGTCCTTACGACAAATCGTGATCCCAAGAGGTAGTGTCGCCACGCACAATGAATGGACCACCACCATCGTCTACTTCTCTTGGATCATGTATTGCCATTTGGTCTTGTTCAACTTCCTTGATTTGAACACCACTAGGTGTCCTCCATGCATTGGCGCACCACCAATAGCATAATTCAAGACATCAATTTCTACCTCACTGAGTTTGGAAGAAAATATTGCGTTGATCGGCCCCTCGACATCAACAAAGTTCCCTTTATTCATTGATCGCCACGTGTGCTAATGGGTCCCACTTTTCAAATTTTTCAAATTTTTCAAAATTCCCTTAGTTTTCTCTCCATTACCTTCTCAGTCCCCTTGTTTCTATCTTTGTTAGTGAGACACACACTCTCTCTTCCTCTCTCTCTCTCTCTCTCTCTTTCTTCTTCTTCATTCAAAGAATGAAGGTCTTCTCCCCCAAAGGTGTCTCTCTTCATTCCAACCTCCGTCGTCGCCTCTTTGATTCATGATTTTTTCCTCTCCGTTATTTGTCTCAGCTCCAACTAGTGGAGTGGACTATGGCTGACAAGGCCACTGCAACCTCACGCAGTACTTTGAATCTGATAGGATCGCAGTGATCTCTCCTTGTGTTCAAGCTCTTCATCCTCCTTCGACAGAGGCAGCCGTGCCCATAATTGTCGACTCGAAGCTCTTCATCTCTTTGCTTGGTGAAGTTCCCGTGGACGATCTAGTGCACGCACAAGAAAGGGGCCGGCAACACCAAGAACAGCCGTGACTCCAAAGGCCAGAGGCTCAAAGTCAAGATCTATGGCAACCAAGTCACAAAGCCTAGGGCTATTACCATCCGGCAAGGTGGTGGGAGAATTACCAAAAAAATCATAAACCTATTGTAATTATGCCGATTCAGTGCTAAACTTTTTTTTTTTGGGTCAATTCAATCATAAACATTTTATAATTGTGTCAATTCAGTCCATCCAGTCAAACTTAACCGACTGGCGGTGATGTGGATACCAACTGACGTTGGCCGTCTAGCGAATACTGACGTGTTAATTCTTAAATAATAATTTTTATTCTTTTCGAATTTTTTTATTTTTTATTTATTTTCTCTATTCTTTTTCTTTTTCATTTTCTTTTTTATCTCCTTCCTCTTTGACATCCTTACCTCGCGGTGGCCAACGAGGCTCCGGCGAGGCTTGCCAACCACTAGGAGATGGCTGCGAAGCCCTCATCGGCCGTCTACGAGGGTCACGGTCCTCGCCCACCCTTGTTGGTAGACTCGCCTAGATCTAGGTTAGGCCTAGGACCGTGGCCGAGTCCAATCTCCTTCTCTCTCTGACCTCTTGAGGTCTCTAGCGATGGCAATTTTGATTTGGTGTGTTTGGAGGAACGAGAGGACCCTTAGATGGGTAGATCCGGATTTGTCTTTTTACTGGGTTTTCGATTTGTGGTTTTCGCAACCTACAACTCAAGGAGTAGCAATTGTCCAATGCCAAGCTTGCTTTCAAGCAAACCCTGACCCCTTCATCGTCGCCCTTCTCCTCGTCCTCAATCCTCGAGCCGTCCACTGAATCGGCTTCGTCACCGACCGCCATGGCCTTGTCAACCGCAAGCGAGGCCGCCTTCGCCCGCAACAAGGCTAGGGCAAGGCTGGCCTCTCCCGTGAGTCTCACTGGAGCCTCACTGGCCATTGCGTGGTAAGGAAGCCAAAGAGGAAGAAGAGAAAAAAAAAAAGGAAAAAAAAAAGAATTTTTTTAAATTAATTAAAAAATCGAAAAGAATATTATTGAAAAATTGCTACATCGGTGTTCGTTAGATGGCCAAAGCCGGCCAACATCCACGTCGGCACGGATGGATTGAATTGGTATAATTGTAAAAGGTTTAGAACTGAATTGGCAAAAAAAAAAAATGAATACTAAACCGATACAATTATAATAAATTTAAAACTTTTTTGGTAATTTTCTCTCAAAGTGATACTAAGGTAAATGTGGTTTGTTTGTTTGTGTTTTCTTAATCTGAGTTGGCGAATATCGTGTGAATTGCTTACACTATGAGATGCCGAGTTGATGCTTCTAGTTATGTGTGGAATGGGAACTAACTATTTTGTTGGTAAAAAATCCTCCAATATGCAATGGGATCGACCGGAGTTGATTTGGTCGCTACATCATCTGGGATCGATTCATGTAGTGTGTGACTTGTGGAATAGTTTTGGACCGCGGTCGCCAAGTTGTCATATTTAGAATGTTCTAGGACCGTGATGACCCATAATATTTTCTCACTTTTTCATGCTACTGTGTGAGAAGGATTTTGTGCGGTCACCAATTCACAGAGTGGCAACAAGTTTTGACATCTGTTCTTTAACCATTAGGTTCTCTCGGTTTTGTTGGCCCCATTGTATTTTGATCTCTACATCGTATAGTTTCACGTTATATTTACACTCGAGTCCTTTAGCTCGGCTGCCAGGACAAATTTGACAAATTTTCATTAGGGGAATTTTAGTGCGCATTCGACGATGATGAGTTGACTTCACCGTCATCTCCTCGAGTCCAAGCATTTCTGGAATCCTCGAGAATCCGATTCTTGAAAATTTGGGGTGATCAATAAATCACAAAAAGAATAAATTTTGATTGTTGATGGATGGAGTATGACATTTTATATAAAAATTACGATAAAAAATATTGGGATGTCACATTTTTTATACGATGAATCAGTCTCTTGAGAGATCATAAAAATATCCAATACGATCCATCCTCGCCTCTAATAACAAATTTCATTCTAAAATCCTTATTATTCTTTAATGGTACTAACGAGAGAACACTCGCGTATCTAAAAATCAAGTATGTGTTGAGTTAGATTTCAATTTCGAAAGGAAAATATCCAATGGTATATACCGATATCATTTCCCGAGTATTCCTCTACGTGCACTAGATCGAACACCATATAACATAAATGCCTATAAAGCCGGATAAATCCAGCGAAGTGAGCTTGGTTAGTCACTCCCGGATGATGAAATATCGTGCCTGCAAAGGCTGAAGGGGCTTTCCCGACCAGCGACCGCAACAGATGGTCGTCACCATGATTTTCTCCATGAAAGAGTCATCGAACCACCTGCCCGCTCAGTTCTGCATACTTGAGGGCGAGGGAATCCTCGACTCGGCAACGAAAAGGATGGTCCCGCCGGGAGTTTCTTTCCTTAGAACCCACGGCTTTTCATTTCGACAGCCAAGTCGACACGGCCTCTACCATGCCTCCCTGCGATTTTCGTTCAGCTCCGATGGCCAAGATGCCGGAGAGAGCTTCTCGCCATTGGCGTACCTGTAAAATGCAGGTCATCAAAATCAACTGATCAGGAGACGGCTCAGTCAGGTTCGATTAGGGGCATCTCCCCAGTCAACGACCATCATGTACATATCATTCCTTGGCTCATTTTGCAGGGTCTTCCAGGACATCTCCCTTCAGTAAATGTGCACGGCAAGAACCAAAAAGAGAGCAGCTTCGAGAGTGATGCCACCACAAAACTATCGTGCAGCAAGGGACTTGACAGATCCACAATGACTTGAACACGATCGAAGATTCAGATCAGGGTTCAAGGGCGAAGAAATTCAGCTCAAACCAAACCTGTCCAAGGGATTTCAGATCGTCAGGCTTTGAGCTCCAATAAAATGTTAAATTATAGCTGGATGGATCTCTCTCTCTTTTCAATAATTTTAACAATGCTAGCAAAAGAGCACCCGCACATGCGACCTAAAAAAATGGAAGGAAAATGGATTTATAAAAAATAGATTAATTTAGGAAAGCATTTGAATAGCTATGAAAAGGAGAGACTTATACTTAAACTTGGAAAGCTAGATATTTTTGGATCCAGTCAATAATTATCTTAACTATTTACAGGGGCCCCCCAGTTTGACTATTTACATGACAAAATTTTGTTTTGTCTTTAAAAAGTCGCCATATGATATATTCACATTGTTTTAATATCGCAACAAATCTCACAAAACACGATAATTTTTACCATTTCCCCGATCTCTTTATTATATGCTCACTCAATATCTCGAAAGTCAAGTATCAAAAAGAGCATCTTATTACATTTCTGTAATGTTGTCTTTGTTTTTGCATTTTAAATTCCGTATCGTACGACAAAAAGATTCGACAGCACCACGTGGAGGGCGTGGCTGGCACTCCGGCCGCATCAAGGCCGACCTCACCTCACCTCACCTCACCCGCAGCTCCACCAGCGACTGACGGCGGCGACACCTCACTCTCGAAGACGACACAGACGCCTCGCCATGTCCTCCGGTAATAATCTCCTCGTCTCCGTCGAACTCATCCTCTTTGTCTCTTTGGCCATTCCTCTGATCGACCTCCGATGCTGAGGTTTATGCTTCCTCTTCGTTTCGCGCCGGATGCGCAGGCGGCACGAAATCGGCTTCTTGTCCTCCGCCTCCTCCGCCGTCGCCGAGCTCGAGCTTGTGGCTCGCTCCGAACCCGAGCAAGAGATGGGGGGAGCTCTTCTTTCTCTTCTACACGCCGTTCTGGCTCACTCTCTCGCTCGGCATCGTCGTTCCTTACAAGCTCTACGAGGTCCGTCTCGATCCTTCGCGACCCAAGTTTGAATTTTTTTGTCTTTCTCTTGTCCAAATTTCGTATTCATTTGCATTAGCTGTTGTGGGTTTTGGTTGAGAAAGGGGGGTTTTGGTTTGCTCGAGTGGGTTTTTTGTTCGTGATTCGTGAGTGTCTAGTTTTCGGGGAGGCATTCGGACTTTTCCATCTCGCTGCAAGTTTGTCCCTTTAGTGTCAGTCTGAAGCTGACCTGGGTAGCTTATTTCATCGGCGAAGGGGGGAAAATTCGAAAAAAGATGGTACATTGACAGAACTGGCGAAAACAAAAGCAGGTGTTTTACGCAAGTTAAGCAGTGAATCGAGCATATGATTTCGTTCTAGGAAGGAATAATCATCTATGTATTCCTCTCTCCTTCATGTTTGTGTCGACGGATGAGAGAGATGGTGATGCATCAGCTTTGCAAGAGACCTTTCGATCATTCCCTTTGTCTTTGTCTTTCCTGTGCGGGAAGGGAGGGGGAGAAGGGTTGGAGAGTGATGGAAGTCATGAAGACAAGTTTGCGGTGAATTCATCCACTTCTACACTCAGTTTGGATGGAGTGATTAGGAGGGAATGGAAAGAATTTGGATAGTTATAAGAGAAACGAACAGAAATGAAATAGAAAGTTTGAACTAAAATTTTGTTTGGATGTTGATGAGGGAAAAGAACGGAAATGTATGCAAAAGGAACCTTGATATCTTTTTTATGATTTTGAAATTTCAGATAGAATGAGGGTACTTATGGAGAAAAGAGAATTTTCTTTATATGTTCTGTGAATCCCTCTGAGTCCCTCCATAGATGTTAGGAGGAATTTAGAAACTACATAAAACTGGCTGCACTGATTTTCCGAATCCTTCTCCCTCCATCTTCACCATTCCATCCAAACCCATGATCATTTTATATTCTTTCTCATCCCTTCTAATCGTTTCGTCCAAACTGAATGCTAAAGTAATAAAGAATCGATAGGGTGATACATTGCAGCTCTTATCTTGCATTTCACATAACCTCCAGGCAGAAATTTCCCAAAAAAAAAAAAAAAATTGCACATGCTTGAGTGAAGAGCATATACTCAGTCTAAGTAACTGTATGATTTTCTCCTTGCATCGAATGACAGAGCTTTACAGAGTTAGAGTACTTGCTTCTGGGGTTGGTGTCAGCAGTTCCTGCATTCCTGATACCAATGGTGGTTGCCGGGCAGGTATGTTTGTTGACTTTCTTAATGGGCTTACTTGTCACTTGAATGAAATCATCCCTTAAACATTAGTATGGATTTTCATGTAAGCTCAATGCTGTGGATCTCCTGAATTCTGCATAAGCCATTGCTTGAAACTCTGATTGTGTTCTCAGTTTTAAGTCTAAAAGAAGGTGTTAAACTGGAATTTGCTTTCTGCAAGAAAGGAAAAAGATTAATTTGCTCATCATAAATAGTATTAGATATGATCCTGAGGTGCTAGAACTTTCTTTTGATATGATATCTTCTTAAATTCTCGTACTTGTGCAGGCGGATAGCAGTATGTGCTGGAAGGATCGCTATTGGGTCAAGGCAAGTACTTTTAGGGGCACAAGTGCCCATATTCTTAATGCTCCAGAAGCTACTTCCATGATATGTGTTGCTCATCTACGTTTGGACTCAGTAACATCAATTTTAGGGTATACCACTGACGGATCACACATTTTGGTGATGAAGTGCCTAGAGCAGCTTTGTTTTACATGTTGCCTTGTGGATTCATGCATGATGTGCAGAGTCTGCCAGCTACTTCTACTTTGTGTCTAGGAAAAATATGTTGAGTTGGTCTGATGGAAGTAACGTTGGATCACTGTTCAGATTGCATTTTGGATTTGCAATTATAGAGAACACGTCAAACCTGAATTGTTTATGGATAGATTCCATGTTGTGGGTTCAGCTCCTGTGCCTCACAATATACTTAAGAAAAACTGACAAATTTTGATTCTGCAAAGAGCTAGGGCTTTAAACTTTGTATCTGTTGTTACGATTTAGTGGAAAATTTGAGCATGCCTTTGCATTATATATCCCGCCAATATGGTGTTCAGTGGTGATGGCCTGGTTAAATTATCTGAATTCCATGAGTACTGGAGCATCAACCTAGAAGTTGCATTACAGCACATTAAAGCAAGTTCCCTGAAGGCTGTGAATGCTTCAACTTTATGTTATTTGCCTAAAGTAAGAATCATCCTGGTAAATGCAATATCTCTTCTTTTTGAGTTAAAGATGACTGTACATGTGACATTTTACTCATCCACTACATTACAAAGCTGGCCTTTTTGTGGACATCATTTAGCTGGATATTAGGATCTCCAGTAAGAGCTGCTCTTCCACCCTGACACTTAACCATGCTTTGGCAGGCGAGTCTCTGGATAATAATCTTTAGTTACGTTGGGAATTACTTTTGGACGCACTACTTCTTCACAGTTTTGGGAGCTTCTTATACATTTCCGTCATGGAAAATGAATAATGTGAGCCATAAATTTGAGACGTTGACTAGTTACACCTTTCTTAATCATCTGTCGGTTGCTTATCATGCAGTCTGGTTAATTTTTGGTGCAGGTACCGCATACTACCTTCCTCCTGACTCATGTTTGCTTTTTATTTTACCATGTTACGTCAAACATGACCCTCCGCCGCCTAAGGCATGCTATTGCTGACTTGCCTGAAAAAGTTCGGTGGGTTACTGAGGCAGCATGGATTCTGGCTCTTTCCTATTTCATAGCATACCTGGAGACTCTGGCTATTTCTAATGTATGTCCTCACCAGTTGTTTAACTATCCATACTATTATGTCCAATTCCTTTTTATATGGATGACATGCTGATTTTATTGCCTGTTTGAACTGGAGTGGTGCATATTTGTCAATGCATTGTCTCCAAGGCTGCTTATTCTTGCCAATTTCCTTTATCCGCGGCCTAATCATGAATAGAATCAGTTAATTTGACATATTCGGTCCACCTTTAAATGGAATTTTATTAGATTAAGAATATCATTTGTTATCTGTTTTGTAATATCCCCGATAAATGCTGATTCATTTCTTCTTCAACATATATTGCTCAGCACGCTTTCTTAGTTTCAATAATATCTTTCTGCCTGCAATGTCACATCACAATTGCAAGCTTTCAACTTTGCATGGAACATTTTGAAATTTGTTCTTTCCTTTTTTGTGTGAGGCGCGTCTTTGCTGCGAAACATGCCCAAGACAGTTTACGTAGCAATCGTCTCTATTTCATTTAGCTAATTGCAGATGCTTAAATACTCATATGATATTGAACGGATTATGCTAAACTAATTTGTTTCATTCAATTTTTGCAGTTTCCTTATTATGAATTTGTAGACCGGGCATCCATGTATACAGTGGGGTCCTTGTTTTATGCCATATACTTTATTGTGAGCTTTCCAATGTTTCTGAGGTGAGAACTTTATGTGCCCAATACCTATTCTATGAATTCTTATCCTCTCTGTTTCATAGAGTGTATGATTCGGCAGCAACATGCGCACATCAGGGCTGCACAATCATGTGAATAGTGATAGATACGAACTTGTCCTAGTATGAATTTAAAATGGTAACTGAGAGAATTATAGGTTCCGGTTTGCATAAATGCATGGCCTGTAGTTTATCAACTCTGACAGTGATTTCATGATAAATAACAACAATGATCAGTATCATGCTTTCAACTTTGTGAAACCATCTGCCAGAATGAAGGCAATGGATGCAATCATCTAACCAGATGAAAACATTGTCTGGTCAACGAGCCATAAATTCTGGCAAGGCTGATCTGCACTGTACGCTCCATTTTCTTCATGTTCTCTGGCATGTGTTAGATCTTTTTATTTTTTGGTCAAAGGCATCTATTTGATTATGTGGTTGTTTTTCAAACATTATGTTTCATATATCTAATTAAAAAGGAATAATGCTCCTCCTCACTAGTAAACTACAATTGCACCCTCTTTTTTTCCCCCTTTTTCTTATTGAAATGGAGTGGAAGAACTGTAGAATATGGAAGAGGATATAGAAGTCATAGCTTTGTCTTTACTTGTCATACGTTTTGTAGTTGGTCACTCATTGGAGCTCATGCAAGGTTCGTTGGCTGAAAATAAACTTGCCCCTGCAGGATTGATGAGAAGCCAGGCAGTCCTTGGGACCTGCCGAGGGTAGCCGTCGATGCTTTGGGTGCTGCAATGCTGGTGACAATCATACTTGACTTGTGGCGTATATTCCTCGGACCAATTGTTCCAGTTCCTAACTCGAAACAATGCATTCAGCCAGGACTTCCGTGGTTTCCTGGTCATTCCGTGGAACCTTGAGATCTCATTGTACTAAAACGGGAGCTTGGGTTCTAGTTCCCAATTCCATAGAGACTGTAAGTTTTGGGGTGTTCCCTGTTAGGGAAAAGATGTAGCGACAACCGTACCAAAGGGCTTGTATTGTACTAGTTGTAGTACTTAGGACATTAACCATTTGTTGAGCAATGTCTCCAAGTACATGCAGGTGCGCTTTGAAACCATGATGGTGTTAGTGTTGAGCTTGCCAAATATGCTTACCTTAGCTTTTGATTTGCATATATGCCTTATTTCGCTTCTCTAGCCGTGTTGCGTGGCATGCATTGAATTGTGAATGAGCTTGATAGATTTCGACGAACGTCATGGACGAGGCACTTTCTCTGTGTTGATTCTCGCAACTCAGGCATAATTTTGAAATTTCCAAATATTTAGGATGCATTTGTTTAAAGGAAAACTTCATAATAAAAGAAAATACTGAGAAATCATTTTTCAGAGAATGAATAATTATCATTTGTTTGATGATATGTGATCGAAAACCTTTTCTAAAAAAGTAATTTCAATCTCATGGCAAAAATATAAATCAAATTTTTAAATAAACTTTTATTTTCTTGTTTTCCCTTTTCTTTTTTCTTCCCGTTTGTTGGTCGTCGAGCTCTTTTTTCTTCCCGTTTGTTGGTCGTCGAGCCTCAACGATGACTGATTCCCAACTACAAGCACGGGCCTACGAGACTCAAGCCTTGTGATAGGCGACTGGCCAAAGAAGAAAAAGGAAAAAAAATAAATAAATTAAATTAAATATTAAATTATTCAAAATGAATAATTTCATAAAGTGTTTATAACTCCTTAAATCTAGGAATTCACTTCCTAAATTTACGCAATGAACGCATGAATATTTTCATTGACCCATTTTCGATTTAACTAATCATTTTCAATTCCTAGATTTACGCAATGAACGGATGAATATTTTCATTGACCCATTTTCGATTTAACTAATCATTTTCCACGAACCAAACGGTTGAAAATCCGAAAAATCAATTCCCCTAAAATCCTTTTCCCCACACAGACGCACCCACGATAATTAGAACAAGAGGGCCTTTTCTTACATCCGATCTTCTAGGATGGTAGCCATGGAAATTTCTAGTGCCCATGCATGGTTTTTCTCCTGCTCATCAAGGCCGTATGAATTAGAACACAAGCAAATCTCCTTTTCGCTAGCATGTAAACCTAGTATGTTCATTGCAATTCTCCTCTTTGCCAACATATGATTACTTGTGAATTGCTAAAGTACCGTACATCGAAGGATTACTCATACTGCTTGAGGGAACCTAATCATTTGTATATGATTGTCGCAACAATTATTAGAACCCCTCGTCCTTTTCCTCCTATGTTCACTTTGACAAAGACCATCCTGTTTTCTTTTGCCTCTGAACTCCAACATTCTCACCAGACTCTTGATGAAGACGGAGATGGAAAGATTTCCCCTTAGCTACGGAACCAAGGTGGCTGTGGGTTCATGACACCTAAAAGTTTGAATTGACAAGTCCATAGATGACCCTGATTTGAATCAAGACACAGTGATTTGCTTTTCAAGATCATGATATGTGACAATTCCTGTTTTCTTAATCCTTTCCAACCTCCTTGCTACAGACACTTCTATTGTTCTGAGTGCGCACATGCAAGTGTGTTTTTGTGCCCCCGCAAGAGAGAGAGAGAGAGAGAGAGAGAGAGAGATCTTATCTGACCACTATTAACATAGTGACAGAAAGGACTTCACCTAAAAGAGATGAACAAAAGTTCAACTTAAATGAGAATCAGCAAAACCTAAGAGCAGAATAGAAAGCAAAAGAGGACAGATAAAATACGGAGCCAAATTAAAAGCTATTGGAGGCTTTCCTCTCTCTCTCTCTCTCCCTCCCTCCCTTTTATACCAACAATCCAAGAAAAATGAAATAAAAAAAATAAAAAAAAAACCTTGACAAGAAAACATTACAAGGAGAAACTAAAACAACCTATGGGAGCTTCCCAGGTTACAAAAACAAAATGGATTACTTACGCAGCAGCTTTAGGAGGACAAGCAGCGGGTCAAAAATTGTAACTGTGAATTCGTGAACAATAATACGTCACATGAAATAGCTGAGCGCCTTCTTTCTTCTCGAACCACCTTCACCGTAGAGTTCATTCCACTGCAGAAGCTCGGTCATGTTTACAGACTCGGATGATACGCTCGCACATACCTGTTCTCATGTTAACAACAAAGATACGAAATCAATTGAAGCTTCACCAACGATAAAGAAAATGAAATGCTTTTAAGTTGTAAATTAGCTCTAGGTTTGACTATGGTGAGAAAAAGTGCTACATTTCAGATATGTCATTTTTAAATCGTTTTACCCGTTCATGTGCATATTTGAAATCATCCATATTGAGAGGCCGTATATCGGCACTCCCTCTCAAAGCTGGAGCAGGTTTGCCTTCTGCTAGAGCTGCAGCACGCTCCTGCCATGAATTGCACATATCATCAGCCATAATCAAAGTACGAGTAAAGACGAACTACCAAATTATGGGAAGATATGGACCTTTTTCTCCTTTTCCAGTATCTCTTTAATGGGCCTGTGCGCCGCAGTTACACATAAATTCTGCGATAAGACAGTAACAGGTGAGAATAAATTCTCCACTAGTGAACAGTTTTGAGTAAAGATTCAAAGGTGTCACCTTAAGGTCACTTCCTGAGTAACCATCTGTCATGCTTGCAATTCCATCCAACTCAACATCTGGAGATAAGTCTTCCTTTGCCAGTATAACTTTCAAAATTTTTGCTCTATTTGGAGCATCTGGAAGATTTACCATCAATCTGTAGTAATGATGAAAACTCAGCATCTGACTTTGGGAAATATGAAGGCCCACTTGGAGAGGAAAGTAAGAATTGCAATACATGTGTCCATAAAAAGAAGTCATGGCAACACTCACCGGCGAGGCAGCCTGCGGATGACCGCCTCATCCAGGTCAAAAGGTCTATTTGTGGCTGCAAGAACCAGTACTCGTTCTGTATCTTTAGTCCGTAAGCCATCCCAGTTGACCATAAATTCATTTTTCATCTTGCGCATGGCCTCGTGCTCCCCGGGGTTCTCCCTCCGGCCCAACATACTATCAACCTATAGCCACCAAAACACTATGAGAAGCACAACTAGTAGGAAACTAAACTAACAAAAGAAAGAATAGGGAAACTGACTTCGTCCACAAATACAACACTCGGGGAAATTTTACTGGCAAGTGAGAAAACAGCTTTCACATACTTCTCGCCCTCACCAAACCACTGCAAAGAAAAGAAGAGTTAGAGCGTCCAACAGAACAACGTTAAATCTTCGCAAATTTCAAATGATCACAAGAAATCAGCCCCAATATTGACCTTGGATGTGATACTTGACATGGAAATGTTGATGAAATTTGCACCAGCTTCAGTAGCCACGGCCTTTGCAAGCATAGTCTTGCCTGTTCCAGGGGGACCAAACAGAAGAATGCCCTTGCAAGGCTGGACAAGAAAGGTAACAGCGAGACTAAGAGCAAGCTCCACCATGAAAGCATTGCACAAATAACTTGTATTTACAGAGGCACTTAAAGACTGCTTAGAACATCAGACAGAAAGGCTTTTTCAAGCACGAAGTTGAGACAATTACTAGAAATTAAAATGAAGAAAAACTAGCACCACTTTTAAAGGCAGCTCATAAAACCAATTTCTGCTTTTTGTTCTTTCAGGAAGCCTGAACCATCTGAATTTTTTGGTTTAGATAATTCTTTGACATATGGCCAGTGTCGTTTCAAGTCTTCTCATTTCCACACTGGTCTCGTTTTCATGTCTTCTCATATTTGCACATCGCTGCATTCTTAGGGGTGCATGTGTCCCTATTTAACTTGAAATGACCCTCTTTTAGCTCTTCTTGGAACAATGACACCAGCATTTCTTGAAGCATGCTCAGCAATTTTTGGCTGAGGAAAGTTGCCTAAAACACACTAAGTCCTTTGTGGGGCTAAGCGAAGCCAGGATCACCATCAACACCCTCCCCCAACTCCACCCCATGCAACATCTCTACCAATTTGCCTCATTTATGCTATTCAGAGGGGGAGGAGGGGGGGGGGGGGGAAGGATAAATCTAACACACCGAAAGATCTTGAACAAGATTATCTCAACTCAAAATTTTATAAGTTATCTTTCTCGAAACAGGTAACTTATAACAGTATAATCTAACAAAAACCAGTGTTGCCAAATTTTCTTATATTGAACAAAAATTTAAGCCAATAGGGCATTCTTGAGATGAGTGAACAACTAGTAACGATAACAGGGGTACAAACGATGAGGGGTAACTTAATTAATCTAAAGAGAAGAAAACAAGAAAGCCTAAGTAATGCAGGGTGAGATGCGGCGGAAGTGGGCCAGACTGCAGCTGCACCAGGCAGGGCAGCCAATCGGGACCGATTGTTGCCCCATGAATGCATACTCACTTTCACCTTGCTAGCTGATTGTTTATCAGGTGCCTAGCTACCTCAACTGTCCATTAACCATGATGAATCCTGGATTGAAGAACTTGCCAGCAGATCAACTTTTCTAGATAATTGTGCCGGCTTTATAGCCTCAGAAAATAGAAAACCAGAAAGTTTCTGCACACTGTATGGTAGTCTCATTTCAGAACATCTTTGAATTTCTCCAAAAAAGGACAAGATTAGAGCAGGTAAGTCAGTATGTATATTATGACCGATATACATGGACATATCAGTCATTAATAGAACGCAGTTACAAATGTAAAAGAATACCAAAGATCCAAAAAGCATGCGCAAGAACCAGTTAATTCGTTATTACAACCAAACTTCAAGTGGAGCAAATTGAGTGCTCATAGAGAAACGCAGTACCTTGGTTAATTGCCCTTTGCAGAAAAGTTCAGGCCTCTGTAGAGGAAGCATGACTAGCTCCTTCAATGTATCTTTGACATTTTCAAGAGCTCCGATGTCATCAAATGTGACTCCTATGTCACTGGGGGGAATAACATCAGCAAGAAGCCTTTTCTCAAATTCATTTTCAGTTACAACATCCTGTACAGATAAAAAACTGACCCACAGTTAGACGATTTGTGATTCTTAACACAGGTTTTCCTGCTACACAAAATTTGTTATCCAAATATTTATGATAACCTTGAGTGACTTTTTCAAGCTCTTAGACTCATTCTGAATAGCCTGCAAGATCCCAATGCCATACTGGATGCTGCCAAACATTTCAAAATGGTTACTAACTTTTAAGCTGAAGATTGCGGCCAATAAAACATGCATCCTGACAGAGAAAGGAGCAATTCCTTACCTCTCGCTGGACAGAACAAGCCGTGAATCAGCATTAGATTCAGGATTCTGCATTAAATGATGGCTTAAAGCCCATCCAACGACCTTTTCTGCACCTGCCAGTATAAACTTAAATTTTAACACCATGTAAAGGGAACATAGTGAGCAACCTCACTTAAATGGATCAATGGCAAAGTACATACTCTCAGTGGCAAGTGTTTGGTCCTTGATGCATATTGTATCAAGTCCTTCACATTCCATTCCACATCGACCAAGAACCTGCACATAGGGATAAGCAACTAAGATATTATCTCCTCTGCTGCATAAGACTGCCAAACTTAAAAATGCCAACAAATCAAAAGATTGCCCTAATGCTTAACCTCTTCAACATCCTATAGATAACTCGTACTATGGGAACAAACTGTTACAAGGCATGTATGTTGTACACATGGCTGTGATTGGAAAAACTCTCCATTTATCACAAAATGACCATCAAAAAGAAAAGGTGGGCTCTTCAAATTATATTTCATAAACCATATATGAGAAAATCAGGCACAAGATGCTCCATGATCTAGAAAAATAGGAGTGAAAATTGCTCACTGTTCGCAAATTATTCAAATTCCCTTTGATCTTTAGGGTCTCGGAATCTCGATCCAACTGATGCTTCCAAGATGCAAGAAGCACTTCATCCTGCAGACAGTAATTGCAGTTCCAAGACTCATGTTAACTGAAGCAGTTGGAAGCGAGTATCCAAGATACACCAGAGGAAAGTCATACCTGTGGCATGTGGATTGTAACTTTGTTGGGGAAGAGCTTTGTAAGAAGTTTTGTCACCTTTGGAACTTCTTTTCCTCTGTCATGAAGCCGTCCAAAACTATCCTGAGACCATTAAATGAGGTCAGCACCATATCAGCAACTTTCATTTGTGTCTTATTTATTTGAGCAAAAAGAACTGAACAAAAAGAAATACACTTTGTCCGACAAGTCATATGAAATAATGTTAGGCCGAAGGACTAAGGAATAAAGTGGAGAACAGAATTCAAGCATGGTGTAATGCACATGCAAGGCAGCACTATAGTACAAACATCTACCAGCTGCAGAAAAACATACTTCATGTTTCTAAAACGAATGTGTCAAGCAAGAGTTGATGCATTCCACCAGAAAAACTGAGTCCATCACAATTATTATCCATATTTTAGTTAATCCTTGATCAACATGTCTGTTTTAACCTCTTCACGCAACATATAATATTCAGAATGGTTATATTGTCTGTCTTGACATTTGATTATTATGTCTTTGTCTCAGCCACAAGATCGTAGTGATATTTAAAATCAAAGGCCCAGATGTTAAAAGCATTCCATAAACATCTCATAGCACGTCAGCAAGTCACAACCCATTACACATAAGTACAAAAGTTAAAATTGACACCATAGTATGTCAGCAAGTCATGACCCAATACACGTAAGTATAAAAGTTGACACTGAAATGGTGTATCTACATATGAATACATCATGGCTCAAAAAAAGGAACAGAGCAACTGCTCATCATTTTGAGTAAATAGCAACCTAGTAAAACTTTCGGATCTAAACTACAACATGAAGCATAGAATCACCAGGAAATGAGGAAGACCATGCTTAGATTGACAGTGTAGTCAACCTACAAGCATGTTATACGAACCTATAGATGCCAACGTCTCCAGGGAAGACAATGAATAAGCGCCCTAAATCCCAAAGAATTAAAACAAGTATGACAGTACAGCAAGGTAAAGAATGAAAATCATTACCGGAAAAGCCAAATCAAGAAGAGCTGTCTGATTGCTCCCAAACTTTGTGAAAAGAAGACCACCAGGATGTGACTGCCACCAGAAAACAAGTCAAACACTGCCAGAATATGGTATCTACTTTTGTGTAAATTCCAGGCTAGCTTAAAAAAGAATTAACCTCCAACAAAGGGACAAAGGAATAAAGCACAACAAACTGAACAAATTATATCATCTTCTGTATCAGAGATTAAATCAACGAAAAGGAGGTGGAGACGAGACTGATGATCCTCTATGTGACTACAACTTGAACAAGAATTTAAACATATATCTCATCTGATGACTAAACCGTCAGAGAGAAAGATTGCAGAAACGACAACCAAAGCCAATTATTATAGAGCCATTGCAAGCATCAGATCCAAATAAGCATCATGCTCAGATTTAACAAGCGACAACGAAGAATCACCTTAATAAAAAATAGCATTATTTCTCAAAACCAGAAAAAAAGTTACCTTCTCCTTGCGGTTGTCAGTATGAGTATGGGAACCAATGACAACAACATTATTGGGAAGCTTTTCAATTCTGCTTTTAAATGTAGGGAATGCATCTGAGTTCCCAGCAATAGACTTCTCAGCATCTTTCATAAACAAAATGAAAGGAGAATTTCTGCTCTCACTGGAGACAGCCTGACACCAAAAAGAACACACAAATAAAAAACTAAAGAGATTCTAGCTATCAAATATTAACAATTCAAATAGGGAACAGGAGAAACAACCTCGAACAATGTGTCAATTAGTAGCTTGTCTAAATCTTCACTGCAGGAGCTCTCCAAACGAAGATCAGCAGCTGGACCAAATAAACGATAAAAGGAAGATGGTTAGAGAAGTAAAACAGCCCGATGATTTTAAGCGTAAGAAAACTTTAAAGAGAGAAATTATACCATTACAGAAGAATCCGTGACCTCCCTCACAAGAACCCCCAAGGTCAACTCCTTCAGAGACAGATTTATCAAATCTCACACCAATTTTGGACATGGGATTATCCTCGAAAAGTAACACTACCTTTCCACATTTCCCAGAAGCCGGACCCCTGTCAAAGTCATACAAGAAAACAACACAAAAGAACATGATCAAAGAAACGCTCCATGGCACGCCATCAATATGAAAACTAGAAAGACAAAATGCATATCAGAAACATAGAGAAGTCAATGCTGATCAGAAATGAACCCGATGCACAGAGATTTCAGTGCTTTTGCTGTTATTGTGAAAATACAAAAATGAGCTATTCAGAACAAGGACCAAGAAAAAAGAAGTCATTATGCACAGGGAAGGAGCGACAGATGTTACTACCAAAATAAGGCAATGGTAACAATTTCTGCAGAATCTCCATGCACAACAATTTCCAGAACCTAAACATGCTACACACCCACCCACACTAAACCACCTGACAAGCTAGAGATAAGCAGCATCACATTACTTCCCCACTTAAGCATATACGTCTATAGAAAACACAAGGATGACCATCAATACACTATATGAAATCCGTCATTTGGTCTTATCCTAACAGCAAGCAATTATTTGTCCTAAAGAAACAACTCATTTGCTATGACAAGAGATGCACCCAGGACTCTGCCAGACTATCACTACTCATTGCAGATTTAGCATCTCAGCCCTTCTCATTAGTTTTTCCAGAGAGCAACATGAAAGTCAATGCATGACACAAGCTCTACAAAGTTTTCCTATTTCTGACACATTTCACATTCCAATCTAGAAAGGCTATGATGGTAGAGAGAATTAACAAAACAAACATGTTGATAAAAAGCAAAATCATGGGTAGCCAATAATGGAGGTACCTTGATGGCGAGGATGCATACAAGGAGCCAGAAGCTGACCCAACAAACCTTACCCTGTCGCCTACAAGTTTTAAATCATCATGTTAAGTAAGATGCATAAATATGAACTGCATATTGAGGAAAATTAGAATGAATGACAAAAGATAGCCGTTGATAATCAATTCAATTAGCATACCTAATTTAAATGAATTACTCTTGGATGCACCAGAGGATGAAGCTACATTATCATTCTCAACCTTCGGTTGTGAATCTGGGACAAAAGAAGAGGGAGCATTTGATGAGCTAGGTGCATCGCCATCACCAATTGGCAAATTAATTGCCTTGACCAAGTCAGCTGGAAGAGGGCTTTGTTTTGGGCAGTTGCAGGATTTGTCAACATTAATTCCTTCTTTTAACAGCTCTGCCTCCTTGGAAGATAAACCCTACAACAAATTCGTAATCAACCAGTGACATAATTGACCTCAACCTATACAGCCAAGATTGGAGATTGTTTAAATAATCTCTCCCTCCCTCACTCTCACATACACCAAAGAGGGCTGGGTCCACGAAAATCAATAGGGTATAAAGTTAAAACATTGAAAAAAGCACAAGCAGAACACTTACCCCCAAAAACGAATGGCTGTCAAATATGAGCAATTTGGCACCAAAGTGATATGCAAGTGCTTTTGCCAACATCTCCTGATAAATCTCGGACCCTGCAATTAAAATATTGACAGTTTCGAAATTCAAATTAGCTCAGAAATTGCTCAAGTAAAATAATCTCGTTGACAATAGAGGAAGAAAAAAAATACGCACCAGCAGGGCCTGAAAGCAAAATCCTTGGGTTCACTGTTGGAAGGTCTGAGGCATATTTAGCATGTTCTCTGTGCTTCAAATGTATAAATGAAGCAGCAATTAACACATTCTTGGTGTTCTCACTGCGAAGAAAAGGCACCACAAAGTATTTAATCCATGATCAACCATATCAGGACTAAGCAAACTGACCATGACTCTCTAAATGTTGACAGCTCGGCATAGCAAGCAGATCTAATACAAAACAACCACAAGGGCAAAGTAAGACTTTACCATTCATGAGATGCTATCATTAGATCTATTTATAGCAAAAAAAGATGCCACCAGAGAACATCACGTCGCAAGTGGAGGCATTATCTTCCTCATTGTGTTTTAAAAGAAGAAGCAGGTCCAGTAGCAAAGATTGATATTAAAAGAAAAAAGAAAAAAAAAAAGGCAAATTAGTTTGCAAAGATAATCCCAAGAACACTATTGATAGGCCAATAGCGTCGAGAGCACAAGCTCCTCTTAATCAGAACTGAACCAAAGAAACATGAAAAACAACACTTAAAATAAGCTTTTTCCCGCTTAGTCACACTTGACAGTCAAATTATTTTCTCTCAGGGAACCCAACTAATGCACTCTCTCAACCCATAAATGATATGACACATTCATAGCATTGTTTTTTGGTGTAGACTGCAAATGGTCAAATGAACAAACTTGTAATCATTCAAGTTCAAATTCAGGATGCAGATTAGTGTTGATCACCAAAAATTATCACTGCAACCAACAAATTCCATCCAGTGACAGCCAGACAATTTCCAAAGAGTATCACCATTGCTAAAATCACATTGACGTGCTCGTCTCTTACCATTAAGAACTAGTAGTTGCTTTTCTGTTTCTGCAACAGATGTGATAAGTGGTAAAGGTACACACCTTAAGTAGTATGGAAAGTTATCAAATGAAACTTCTATCTCTCTGCCATCAAGGATTCCTGCATGAACCTCTTGCTTGAATACTGCACAACGTAAAGACATGCCTGATGTTGATGCTGGTTGTGAATCCCTTGTCCATTCGCTCGATTCTTCGAATACCTGTTAACACATACTTTTGCTCAATTTCAGCTTACAACTAGTTGATAGAGCAAACATCCTCAAGGAAGGCCTTAGCCAATGAATCACCCCAGAGATTTTTACATTGCCTGCCTCTATGCCAATGTCCTGGCTGCTGTCAACAGGAAGACTCTTGGCCATTGCTCCATCTTCTGCTGCTTTCTCACTTGCCAGATTCGGCGCCGAGTTGCCTTCCAGGCCATCATCAATGTCCATCCCATCATTAATTGCAGAATGAGCAGGGACTTCAGGTGCTTGATAGATTTTAATGGAAGCCGCGCCAGGCGGCTTCCATCGTGATATATCTTGCTTCAGGCTTGAAATGGATGCCAATATGCTAGCCCCAGTCATAGCCGAAGGATCCCCTGATCTCCGCTCAAGTTGAAAAAGTTTTCCCATGCTTTTCATCTCCGGGCCCTTAACTGTGGGATCAGATACTATTTGCTGGAATATCTGGATAGAGAGAAATTAAGGAAATCCCACGCATAAAAAATGCATGACACAAAATCATAAAAGAGTGTGGACAGTAACAGATAAACTGCAATATAACATTAGAAGTTGCTTTCCATGAAATCCTCCAATTCCACGATAAAGTGATGATTTAATGTCCAATAGAAATTCTCCAAGAGAATGTCAAGGTAATGATTCTTTTCCCCACATATAGAAGTCCTCCAGGTTAATGGCAAAAGATGATTTTAAGTCCAAAACCAAGTCAAAGGGGAATCCATGTGTCCAAAATGAGAAGGCCTGCATCATGAAAACTCTTGATCGTGCACTTTAATTACATAATCTCTTGTCTTGGTTGGCACCATTCCAAATATCTACCGAAAGCTTGGACTTTAGTTCGCTTCATACTTCATGGAGACTGCAATAACCTCACCCTCATGATAAATAAAACACTTCAGTAGACTCCAATTACCCAACTTCACTCTGCTCTTGCCCTCATTCTCTCCTTTTTTACTCAATTTCGCACTCACCTCTCCCTCCCCCTCCATTTCTTTCTCCTACCTCAGCTATTTTTACTTTTTACTTTTCTTTAACCCCCCCCCCTCTCTCTCTCTCTCTCTCTCTCTCTCTCTCTCTCTGTATACACACTTCCTCCTCTCTTGATTTCCATCCTTCCTCCTTTTTGCTGCTTCCACCTTTCGACTATTTACTGATAATTTACCTGCAAAGTTGCTGAGTTCCTCTCAATCTTCATCTTCGTATTTTATTATCTCCTTCAAAAGATAAGGAGACTTCTTCTTGACTTCTGGGAAATCATAACGCAGTAACCATGGAGATGACAGATTTGCAGAACCAGAACATCAGAAACAAGAGGTTTAGACAAGTATGAAATGAAAGATAAGGATACATAAGCATGGTTCCCCATCGCGCCAAACACGATCTCATCCCCCGAGTTTAGCGTGCAACTGGAGTTCTTCTTGACAGCAGTTCCATTTACTTGAACCGATCCCTTGCTACCCATGGTCTCTAGTGTGGCTACAGCAGCGCCTTCTCGCTGGTCAAGCCCACAGATAGTGAGTAATGATACTGCATGTGCATTTTATAGGCTTCATCTCCACATAGAACTAAGCCAACCCAATAGAGCAAGTAACTGAAACTTGACCCGCTAATTAAAGGAAACACCCTCCTGTACTATTCAAAGAATTGACACTTCCTACGCATAAAAGAGAACTGTAGTTCCCCGTGACTCAAGCCCAGCAAAAGAATGATACCTGATTGTGCTTTATCTTACAAAGCATACCGCTTATTGTCTGGTCCTTCAATGAGAAGTTACACTGTCTGCTAGCACCAATTGTGAAACTAGGGCAGCTAATAGGAACGTTGGGATTCTGCAGTCCATGAAAACACACATTAAACCAGAAGAAATACATTTAAAAAAAAAAAAAAATCACAAGAAACCAAACAAGTCAACACTGCGTTCAATCTCGAGCTCCAATTACCTGACCCAATTGGGACAACAGGCGGCACCACGGCGTAGAAGACTCGAAGCTCGGACTCTGTTTTTGGTATGAATTCCAAGAAGGGAAAGAACTCCGATGCTTATCCACCACGAGTGGCGAAGTACCTGCCAGTAAAAACACACAAAACCCCACAGACGCAGCATAAAAAGACGAGCTTTTACGACCCAATCACATGGACAAAGCCGATCAAGAACGCGAACGGCATACCCTCAGGGATCGGCGCCGCCACCGCGACGGCAGGCGTCACCTCCCCCTTGGCGGCGCTGACGCAATCGTCTCCAGCGACCGCCGCATCTCCATCCGCACATTCCGCTGGATCAGTCGGCGCCGCCGGCGAGCACAGCTCCTTCGAATTGTCCGCCGCCGGCATAGGTCTGTCCGACGCGCCGCCGCTATCTTCCTGAAATTCCAACCAAGAAGAAAGAAACGAATTAGATGGGGGGGGCGAAAACCCACCAAAAATCCACACTCCGCGACGCGAAAAAAATCCATCTTGACGCCCACCAAAAAAAAAAAAAAGAAGAACGACTACATCCACGCAAAAGCAGAAGAAAAGGAAAAAAAAAATCAGGGTCGAAATCAAGAATCGACGGTCCGTTCTCCCTTCATCACCTTCTGACGCTTCGGCGACGGAGATTTGTCTTCCGAGGAAGAAGATCGCTTCCCATTATTGCCCGAGAGAGATCCACTGCGCCTCGTTGACACCATGACTCTCTCTCCCCCTTTTCGTTACAAATTCCCGAGCTTTTCTCGCTGTGCTCTATCCTGGGTCTCTCCTCCTCCTTCCTCTGCCGCCTCTTCCTGGTCTGTGCGCAGTGGTCTTCTTTCTGGTCTGCGCACTGCGCGAGCGAGACTCAGAGAGAGAGAGAGAGAGAATGGGTATGAGCGACGAGCGAAATGCAATGTAATTGTAATGCAAATGTGGAGGGGTGGGTTCGAGAGAGAGAGAGAGAGAGGTTCTATTATTCTTTTCTCTCGCGGAAAAGGGCGAAAACAGGGATTAAAAATATCGAAGAATTGGTGTGTGTCTGGCTGGTCTTGTGCGAGAGGAGGACGGATTGAAAATTTATAGGAGACAGCGAAACTCTCATCTCATCGAAAGCGTAGGTTCGACAAATCTTTGGGTTCGGGTTCGGTTCCGGTTCCGGTTCCGGTTCCGGTTCGGGGGCTCGTGGTCTCGCGCATTCGCACGTTAGCAGCATCCGTTCGATTCCGACCGCGGGGATGCGCCCCGATTTTGTGCATGGGGCGTTATGGGCCTTTTCTCGGCTCTTCCTGTTGTTACGCATCTCTCTCTCTCTCTACAAAATTCTTACGTTTCTTTTTCTCTTCAAAAATTTATTATTACCATGCGCGGACCGCAGTATAGATTATTTCTTGACATTAAACCACATTACACAATCGCGAATTTAGTGTAATATTTAAATAATAAATCATGTTTTCACATAATAATTTAAATATTTAAAATAGTCGACCGTATTCATACAAATTTTCACATGACATCAAAAGTAGAAGTTCTTAATTTGAAACCTTTGAGATCTCATTTATCTCCTTAATTAAATTTTCACGTTTAATACTAGACAAAAGACCAGACTAAAAGTAAAGGGAATAATATTTAAATAATAAATCACACGTTCATCTAATAGTTTAAATTTGTAGAATAGTTAATAGTAATATTATAAATTATCACAGATGGATTACGTAATTTAAGACAAGCCTTCGCATAAAAAAAAAGAGATTTATACGATGAATATAACGCTAATTTTATGGGTAGTACAATTGCCATATAAAAATGCTTTTATAATGGAGAAGCGACATGAGGACGCGAGAATTTCTATGCACGTACTGACCTAAACCGAATAATTCAGCCAGGCAGCAAGTTTTTGCGTTGAGAAGACAAACGTTTTCGCTTTGTTTGACATGTCGCATGTGTCTTTGTGGCTGTCTACGTGGAGGGAGTGTGGGTGTCGGGTCCTGTGGCGCGACGTGCGTTCACACTGGGGAAGGTAAGTTAGAAGCATAGATCAACGTTGAATCATTGCATGGCATCCATTAATTTAGACTCCTGGAGATGATTAAAAGTGACAAAAATTAGGGTGGGTGATAAAACGACGAGTCGTGGAGACAAAACTTCTAGACAAGAAAGCGTATCATTGGGATAAAAGCACGTCATAAGGATCATCACTCATTTGAGACTACGAAAGTATCATAATTATTGAAAAATTCACTCAAGTGATGTAATTTTCAATCGGTCATTTCAGAGTCAAGACTTTTTTGAAAATATTCACCCAACTGCCGAAAATCTAAGCGGGTATAGCGCTTGTGGTAACCGTTTTTTAAAAATATCGCACTCGAACGGGATTTGTATATAAATCATGATATTTAGGTGATTGAAAAAAAAAAAAAAAAGGCATGACATTTGTCACGTCATTTTTTCGCAAGCCGTTTGAATCGACATGGAGCTTCTAAGGTCAACGGATGAGGCTGAAAAACAAGAAGAGACGGAAGATATTGGGCGTCGGGTGCACTAGTACCTTGGAATATGGGTTGGTAAATCCAAGATCAAAGGCGATTCTTCCATGTGAAAGATGGAGAGTCAAGAGCTTTTTTTTTTTTCTTTTTTTTTTTTGGCGGTCGTAGAGTTTAGAGCTTGTTGACCTGCTGGAAGAGGAACGTGAATTGGAATATTCAAGGGTTGAACAAGCGACCTAGTGGAATATTCAAGGAACTCGATCCTTCTGCCTTCCTTCCCTAAGTGGGCTCCGAAGGATGGATTCTTTACCATAAAAAAGGAGAAAGAGATCTCCTGCACACTGTTTGGATATAATATTGACAGGGTAATTATTTAATCAATCTTAAATTTATTGCACATATGCTGATTCAGTCCCAAACTTTTCAATTTAATTGTAGAACTTTGTGTCCAATTCCAATATAGTCCTTTCGGTCAATTTTCGCTAGAAATCATTAATAAGATGGTGTGTCGATGGCTATATTACCACGTTAGCGATTTCCAGCAAAAATTAATCAAAATGACTACATTAGAATTGAGGGCAAAGTTTTATAACTAAATTAATTAAATTGAAAAGTTTAAGATTGAGTAAACAATTTCTCAATCGATATTATCCCTGAACATAGTACGAAAGATTTTTTTTTTTTTTTATGCTAGAGGTTGGTCCTCCACTAAGATGGTAAGTGATAATTGGATTATAACGCTAGCGACTTTTTACGAAAATCGACCGCAAGGACTATATTGAACTTTTGTGTAAAGATTTAGTATTAATTAGGTAAAATTGAAAAGTTTAGAACTAAATTGATATCCGAACAATATATTTTGAACTGAAGTGGGTAATTTTGCTTGACCTAATGTAGAATAAAAAATGAAGTTCCTAGATTTAAGAGAGTAGGATGAAATTGAATTAGAAGGGGTGAGATTCATAACGTAAGTAGGATAATTGTTCAAAATGTTTTCAACGACTAATTCGATTACAAACCTTTCAATTATACCGATTTAATCCCCATCCAATTTAGTCCTAGATATATGAATGGTTTGTCAATATAATCATTTCAACAATTTTGGCCAAAAATCATCAAAAGACTACGGTGGCAAATTATTAGAAGGTTTAAGACAAAATTAACAAATTGTCAAAATATCTAGAATTAAATTAGTACAATTGAAAATTTAGGATTGAATCGGTCGTCGTTCCATAAGTTCATGACTAAATTTACACAACTAAAACATTTAGAGCTAAATCGTTGTCATATATTAAGTATACGACTTTTTAGATAATTTTCCCTAGCAAAAGCAATTCTCATCTCAGTTCACTATCCAACGTCACATAATCAATGTTCTGCATACGCTCAACATTAGTCATTCGCACCATACTTGAATGTATAGTAAATGGGCCAGATCGATCCCGCTCAAATGGTCGTCTGGATGGTGGAACGACCTAGGTTGGACCAATAATTTGTCCAACCCAAGTGATAACATCACCCCGGGTGGTGTTGTTTTCGTAATCAATCTTTAATATTCGCGTGCAAAAGCCGGTCGACGCAAAGCTGCTTCTCGCGCAAGTAATTGTAAGTACTTGCTACGGAAGGTACCTGACAAATTTTAATGCCGTTTTTTGTGTACTTATTTTAAAGAGGAAAAAGAGGCGATTTTACTGTCTCTGTGCTTTGGAACTTCAGTCAATAATTGAGCAGGAAAATGGCTCAAAAGGGTGAGGGGGGGCGATCTTGAAGTAAACATATTATGAGGGTCTTTGGTCACGTGGTTCAAGATGTCAAACATGCACGAACGTTGAACAACACGTCTTCGGTGTCCGACGATGGCTAATGACCAGTCTTTTGACTAATTATGCTGGGCAACAGCAACATTTGGCCTTTCTCGATTTGTACGAGGACGGTTGGGGGGGCGACTTGAGAGGAGGGTGTCTAATGACTTCACCGAGAGTTTGCCCTCTTCGGCCAGAAAAGGCAGAGCATTAGCATTTGTCTTCTTTGGGAAGAATCCAGGGTCCAATTATTGAACTAATAAACATAATCAGTGGGCCGGTCAAATGAATGAGTCAAAGTCAAATTTGGATCGGATTGGATTTAATCGGATCCAAACACCAATTTAGCCAGTTTTGACTACAAATTAAGTGATCCATACTCAATTCATATCCAACCCAATCGATATTACTAAACCACTTCCATATTTAATCAAATTTAGGAAAATTCACATCCAAATTAAAGTGAGAGGACGGAATAAATAAACGCGAGATGGCAAGATGGAATGTGGGCAACAGTAAGTGAAGAGAATGTAACAATGATTGATTGAATTTAAGTAAATTGAGAACCTATTTAACTCATATTATTTTAGATTTTATATAATTATCTCATAAAACTATTCAGCCCATAAAAAGTGGGTTAAAAAAATGAGTTTATGACTCATTTCGACACGTCTAGACATTAGACACCATCTGACTCTTGTTGCAAATTTTGATTCCTATTTGGAACAAATCATATCTGAATCCAACTTGATCAGATTTTAGGATGCTATCGTGTCCTGACTCTAGTTGTCTGTCTAATACCTTTACATTCATACCTCACGTGATGACCTATAAGATCTTAGATGATTAATTTATTTGAAAAGAGTTTTGACTTGATTCTCTTTCCAGGATAGATATTCGGACAAGATTCTACGAAAGAACCACCCCCGAGACATTATTGCTCGGATTAATCAATTGCTCTAACTAACAAAAGTAGAAGTTTGGTTGTCCAGAAGCCCTTGGATTGACTCGCACTTGTGTCCAAAAAATAACATCGCAGCCAATTGAATTTTGCCAAATCTACGGCTAAACAACCGGCACCAATCTTCATGAATGCAGTGTCTAAGATTGGCACGCATCTTCTAAAGCAGCTAAGCAAGTGAAAACCCCCAATTACAATTGCAAGGAGCAATTTGCAAAAGGAGCGACGAGGCATAAACTCCGAATGCTTTTGTATAAGAAGCACCCATCCAAATGCAACTGAAAATCAAGTTTCAACTTACGAGAAAACCAAAAAATTCCTGAGTTGATCATGACCTGAGTTTGCTGGAAGATGCCGGCCAGGATGCCAAGAAACAAAACTAAAATAGTAAATACTCCAAATCGCACATTCTCACTCAACAAAGAGAAAACAAAACTGTTCCCTTAATCCTGAGGATGGAATTTAGCTAATCAAATCTGAACCACCCTAATGCACCAACTTTCAAGAAGAAGCCCCACTACGCAGAGCGCTCTTTGATTTCCTAGGAGCAAGCTGGGTCTCAGGCTACAAAATCAACAAAGATTAGATCAGTTGATGTATTGATTTAGAGACAAACAACTCAACCAACTTCAACAGGCTGTCATCTGAAGTAAATTCAGCCAAAAAGCAAGATAATCCCATAAGACTAAGGGAGACATGAAAAGGCATCAAACTATCTTCTTCTTCTACCTTACATGAACACTTTAAGGAAATTACCTCTTTCATGACAGGTTCTTCCTTTTCAGACAAAATCAGCTCAATGTGGCATGGAGATGACATATAAGCTGCCAACAGCAATACCCATGAATCAAGAGAAATTTTACCAAAGGTAAAACCAAACTCAACCAGGTCACGACTTACGATTAATTCTCCCATGAGCTCGGTATGTCCGACGCCTTTGCTTTTGAGCTTGATTAACCTGTATGTGAGATACATGTAGAGTATCCACATCCAAACCTTTCACCTGGAAACTCGCAACATAACAGCCTGTCATCAGTGACAAGTACAGAAGTTCAACCTCTTACACATTCTAGCAAGATAAAGCGTACTTCGGCGTTACTCTCAGCGTTCTTAAGCAAATCCAAAATGAACTTCGCAGATTTGACAGGCCAGCGCCCCTGGCCATTAGAATGACGGCTTTTGGCCTGTGCAGTCCGTCCAACACCCCTACAGAAGCGCCGGAACGGAATGGCTTGCTTGTGAGCCAAAACATCCTCCAAATATCTTTTAGCCTTCGTCAAGGGCAATTTCCTAATAGCATGGGCTGTCTCTCGAGTATTCTAACAGAAAGCAATTAAAGACAAGCAACTGTCAAATAGAAGATACAATGAACAACCCTGAGATAGAGATAAATTGACAAGACAGCAATGAACAGCAATTGAGCACCCAAAAATGACAACATGGCATTTGCTCCAAAAAAGGGAAAAAGAAAATAAAATCTCCGTTTGAACTAAGAGAAATCTATTCTGACCAAAAAAGAAAAAGAAAAAGACCTAAAAGAAATCTGCCACTATTTATTTTTGCTGAAGATTTCCTGAAAACATCGAATGTTTATCTTTCTTATCTCTAGCTTTCACGTCATACATCTCTTTACTTCTATCACTTGATGTTACCTGGAACCATCCAAAACAAAATGCTCTCCACAAGATTCACCTTCATTTCATTTCAATTGAAAAAGGAAACACAAAATGAATTCTGTTGCTGTACAGTCACAGCTTTTGTTTCTAGAAAATACAACACAGGGGAGTCTATGTCCAACCAAGTAGACTGACATTGGTTTTCCTTGCCACATGGTTGAGAATTTTGTGAAACAAAACCCTGGGATCGAGTGGGATGCAGAAGTCTATCAGAGACAACTAATAAGTCAACATGGAAATCTTGCAATTCTGGCAGAGCTTTCATGGTTTAGAAAGTGCCTACTGATGTTCACTATATTCAGATAATCATTCGCTAAGAATGAACGCCTACAGCAGATAAATTAGCTTTTCTGCACATTGATTCAATGGGCTCTGGCAGTGCAATCAACATCGCACATCTCATTCATCAAGACAATGATAGAAGCAAGACATCGCTGTTGCCTAACCATCACACGCTGCAATTTTACGACGACCTACCGTACCTTGAAATGAACCCGGAGATCGGAGCCCCTTGCCTTGCAAGCTGCAGACAACCACATACATAAGATCAAGAGAAAGTTCGACACTTTAACCCGAATTGAGCGACCCCATCCATTCAAAGTACCAATTCAACCTGACTCGAGTCACTAGTAGGTCTACCCACACAATTATCCGCAATTACAGTCATTCACTAAAGCCATTCCCGCCGCAAATCGAAGAGGAAGCACGACACTGATTCCTTAAACAACCCTTGTTGCAGGATCACGCCTAACACGAGGAAAAGACGAATTCCCCTGTCGTCGACTACCATAGCAAGCGAATCACGAAAAACAACACGGAAGCCAAGCCATGTACTTACACTTGGTGGGGTTGTCCGGCTCTCTCGAGTACTTCACCTGAAAAAGAGAATCAATCATCACAACACCGACGATAAGAATCCTCGTTCGATCACACATGCGGAAGCGTCGGAAGCTGAATTTGTCTGATTTTCAACTCGTACTCACCATTGTTGCCCGATGCTCCGTCCTCGATCCTCCGCTCCTCGGCCTGCTGAGAAAGTACGAGCTAGGGTTTTTGCGATTATATGAGATCACGGTGCTGTTGAAAATCGAAATTCGGGTGATCACGGGTCGGGTCTCCGATTCGGGCCTGTGGGCTTTCGTGTGGGCTCCTGGGTCAGACCAGGCTCCAGAATAGAACAAAATTCTTTATCCTAAATAAATAAAAAAAATTCAATATTTTATAGCTGGTCGCATTTTCCAGGAAAAATAACACGAAGGATAATTAAATTCTAATTCAATGTGCAATGTCATCCCTAAATTTTTAATTTGTTCGATGCAGTCATTCAATTATTGATAAATATTTAATCTAGTCTCTAAATTTTATGAAAATTTTTAATATCATAATTTTAACAAAATCTATTAGAGAATTTCAATTCATAAAGTTTGATTACCAACAAAATTTTACATATGGATCGTCCATATAAAATATTCATCTCAAATAAAGTTATATAATCCACATCATCAAACAACGATAGATATGTTAATGATCTAGTTTAATTTTTCCATTTCTAAAGTGTAGTTGGATAAAAAAGATGCACATAGGGAACAAATCAAAAGTCTATGAAAGACAATACATGTGGGGTCAAAATACAGTGACTAATCCTTCGTCGTTCTTCCTAAGTTCCACTCCCATCTCGATTAGGTACGATCCGACAAGGCAACTGTCGTAAGCCTTCAATTTTAATAAGGTAACTCGAGGACTCAAAAAGCGAGTCGAGGTCTCGGCGACACTTTATTAAAGTGCAGACCCATCATCGATGATTGATCGACGACACGTGTCCGCTCCGAACCACGTCACCGACCCCGATCCTAGTCAGCCGCACTTCGTCGACATCGTCCGGGCCGAGAGCGACGATCGCTCTCCGCCCCCCGCACACAGAGTCAGCAACAGCCCAGCCCCCCTCCCTCGTGGCCCACAGTTAAAACCGGATAAGCACTTCATTATTCTTTGACCAAGCACGTCCGCGGCCGTCGGATCCCCCCACGTGTCCCGCCGCGCCAACTCCCGCACGGCATCGACGGCCGAGCGGCCTCCCACGCTCTCCCCCCCGTGCGAGCGCGACGCACGATATCCTGCCTCGTTTCGGTCGTTATCTTCTTCCTTTGAGGCCACGATATATATATGTCGCTGTCAATCATTGCATTCGTTCGTAGCAGTGAAGTTCTAGTGAGAGAAAGAAGAGAGAGAGAGGTTGAGTTGGTTGACAATGGCGACGATGCAGGAGATTCGGACGGTGCAGGAGAGCCCGCGGAGCCCGGAGGCGCGGCTCGGGATGAAGGTGGAGGACCTGTGGGACGTGCAGGGGGCGCAGCTCACCCCGACGGAGAAGCTCAACGCCTGCTTCGAGAGCGTCCCCGTCTCCGCTTTCCCTCCCGCTCCGTCTTCTCAAGGTACGCCCGATCGCCTCGTCTTCTCCGGTCGATCGGTCGCGCGGCGACGATCGGGACTCGATTCCGCCGAGGAGTTGGCGGCGGCGGGCGGATTGTTTCGAATGCGCGTGGCTTGATCTAGCGTGTCTTCGTTCGGGAGCCTAGCTTCTGGATGATTCCTGAATTTTGGTTGTGCTTGCGGTCTTGTTTGCTGATGCTGTAGACGAGGGAGTGAGGATTGTTAGTGGCTAATCTAGGAGACGCTTGCTTAAGAGATTAGGACGATGCCGGTGCTGCTCAGGTGTTGGATCATTAGCGTTGTTCCGTGTATCTAATTTCCTAGAAATGAATTGAAAGGGAACGGAGAGGAACTTTGAGCGTTGTATCTCGACCGGACTGTAGATGGAAGAGGTCAGGTTCCTATGATTGAATTTAGAAAATGTTTTTGATCACTGCTGGCAAGAAAGCGGTGCCTATCGATAAATGCATGCGATTTTCACATAAAGTAATTCGACGTTTCGACAGTGATCTGCCACGTATATACTCATGTACTGTCGCTCGTGTATTTCGTTTCTTTCATATATGGCCTATTCAGAGCAAGATGTCTTTCTATCCTGGTTCATTGGCTGAAGCCGTGAACTCTAAAGGATGTTTGTGCCCTTGTGTGCAGTAATTGAGATAAGATCAGATGCCAGTCTTGCTGAAGCAGTTCAAATATTGTCCCGGCACAAAATCCTTAGCGCTGCCGTGGTGAATGTTGATGCACCTGAAGATGCCAGCTGGATTGATAGATATCTTGGCATTGTTGAATTTGCAGGAATTGTCGTTTGGATTCTACATCAGGTGAACCGGCCTAAAACAATTAACTGCTCAAATAGGAAATGGGCTGAATTTCTTACCTAGGTCTATTAGCTAACAGTTGCCTCACAGAGAGACTTGTTGAAACCTGTGCTCGCTTCTTTACTTCAAACTATTGGAATTGCTGTCTTTTAACAAAACGAAATTTAGCTGATGTTTTAATCTCGCAGAGGATTTATGCTATTAGTTGCGATTTATCTAGATTCAAGAGAGTGAGGAGAGAATGATAGAAAGTTCTAAAATTTGAGAAAATGAGGAGAGATTAAGTTTGACGTGCTTTCTTAGTGGTTTTAGGCATGTGCTCCTTTCAACTTATTACTATGATGGCTGCAAGCACCGTCTCGCTCTTCTTCTGCTGTGGATTGACTCCTTTTATGAAATCAAATAGCTGAACTAGGAATGGCTAAAAATTAGGAGAAACCTATCAGTGTAAATTGGGAAATCGACAAGAGTACTCTCAATTTACCTCACTCTGTAATTGCAGATGTAGATGTAACCGACCTAGTTAAGCGCATTCTGCTTTCTGAATGGTGGGACCTCTAACTGAGTTATCTAATTCTTCATATTGCAGTCAGAACCTCCATCTCCCAGGAGTCCCAGATCAGGAGCTGCTTTTGCTTTAGCAGCTAATGGAGTAACTTCTGCTTCAGGGCTTGGAAACTTAGGTCCTGAACCTGCTGCTGAAACTTCTGGAAGCTTTTTTGAGGATCTCACAACCTCTGAAATCTATAACAATACCAAGGTTGTATGTCTACATCAATAGCTAAATCTTATGTTTGATATTTAGTTTCTTTCTTTTTTTCCTCTTTTTCTTTGTAATGTTGCATACCTGAATAAGTTCTCATTCCAGTAAATTCTGTCTATACAGGTGCACGATATTTCAGGGTCATTTCGCTGGGCCCCTTTTCTTGCTCTGCAGAAGTCGGATACCTTTTTGACTATGCTCTTGTTGCTATCGAAGTACAAAATGAAGAGTATTCCTGTGGTTGACTTGGGTGAGGGAAAGATTGATAATGTCATTACTCAGGCTGCAGTAATTCACATGTTAGCTGAATGCACTGGCCTTCATTGGTTCGAAAGCTGGGGAACTAAAAGCCTATCTGAACTTGGGCTCCCCCTCGTAACTCGTGATCAATTAGTCAAGGTGCGGCCCATTATAGAAGCTTCCTCCTCTTAAATATTATTCTCATGTCTTGTTACCATCGAATGTCTCATTCATCCCAGAAAGAGTCAAAGGCACCACAAGCAGAATCTGATGGACAAAGTGCTCTTTTCAGAATTTGAGAATTTTTAAATGTTTGAATACACTCGTTTGTGAGAGAAATCGTCCTCCATGGTGAAATGATACTAGATCATGTTACTATTGGTCTTTTTATGCGCATTCCATCCTTTTAAGCTTTGTAAGAGAGCACTTTGCCACAGTTTGTTTGCGATCATTATGTCTGTCTAGGTGCTCTCTGGGTATATGAATCTTGTGTGCATTTCTCAGCATTACAATCAATATCTTTTTGAAGCACGTTGGACACTAGAATAAGCAACCATAGCGGAGAATAATGTGGAATTTTGTTGAAGATTTGGTACCCCAGGCCCAGTCTTTTGGCTTTCTCCATCAGTTTCTAGTCCAAGGCTTCAAAGCAAAATTGCAATAGCCAAGCAGTCTTTCATCTGATAAGTACTGATTCCTCTCACTGCTCCAGGTGTATGAGCATGAACCAGTGATGCAGGCATTTAAGCTAATGAGGAAAAGAAGAGTTGGCGGTATTCCTGTTGTTGACGACAGTGGTAAAAAGGCAGTGGGCAATATAAGCATCCGAGATATCCAATTCCTTCTGACTTCACCAAAGATCTACCATGACTACAGGTTGGTAACAGTTTTGTTCATCTTTAACATGTTTCCTAATGGCGGAGCCTTCTCGTTTTATATACAAGCCAAGTTTATCCGTTACATTTGGCTTGTTTATTATTATCCATTCGCTTATCACTTGTTACGATCTATTCAGATCAGTTACAGCAAAACACTTCCTAGCTGCTGCTAGAAACTATTTGGAGAAGCATCAAGAGGCCTCACCAATGTTGGGCAGCATGATAACGTGCAAAAGCAATCAGACTATCAAGGAGCTAATTTTGATGCTCGACTCCCACCAAATACAGAGGATATACGTCGTAGATGATGCTGGGAACCTACAAGGTGTTTTCACTCTGAGAGATATCATTTCGAAACTAGTCCACGAGCCGCGTGGCTATTTCGGTGACTTCTTCGATGGAGTTCTACCTCTTCCTCAGAACAGCAGGGTCTGATGAGGCTTTCTCATTAACTTTAGTGACCGCCTCCTGGTTGACTGACGTCTTTTCTGTTTCTGTTGGATGTCACTTCACTTTGTTTTCCGTGGTGGTTTTTTGGCTAATGAATAATCATTTTTGTAAATAGTCAGGCATAATCAGTTTTTCCTACTCGGGAAATGTGACTCTGTTCGTGGTTTGCCGTGCGTGAGAACTGTGGGCGAACTTGCTCATATTGTCAAATAAATGGCTTTTCCATCTCTTCCCAAGACATGCTGGTTCTTTTCCATTACTGTTTGGCTTCAGCAATTAAGGGCCTGTTTGTTAAAATTTGTTTCTGATCCCGGAACAACTATTTTTGTTCTTTTGTTCGGGGAATGAAAAAAGAATAGAAACTTGTTTGGTAAATTTTTTATTTTCGGAAACAAAAAATCTTTTTTTTTTGTTTCCGGGAATATATTTGAAATATAAATAAGAAATAGAAAAAAGTAGTTTCTAGAATCTATTTTTCTCTCTTCTTTTTTCTTCTTCTCTTTCTTTTCTTCTTTCTTCTTCTTATTCCTTTTGGCCAGTCGCTGGAGCGTCGTCGGCCCCCGGAGATGCCGAACCTTGTCGCGGCCGGACGAGGCTCACTGTGCCCAGGCTAGCCTCCGGCGAGCTCACCAGACCTTGCCCGGTAGTGGCCGGCGATCGGCCAAAGAGAAAAAGAAAAAGGAAAAGAAAAAAGGAAAAGAAAAAAGGAAAAAATAAGAAAAAATGATAAAAGAATTACAAGAAATAAAAAAATTTAAGAATCTTACCAAATGTATTCTATCATGGGAATAGAAATTTAGAGAAGTTACCAAACGTGTTCTTTTGCTCAGAAATTGTTTCCAAAAAATATAATCAGAAAAAATCATTTCTCATTAAAAATGGTTTTTCGGAACAAAATAGTTACTAAACGCGTCCTAAATAGATAGTGTGCACAAGAGTGCAAGAGCCAAGGGACTTGTCTCATTGCCCTTGACGGCAGGCCTTGCAAACCATGTCCTAGTCTTATTGATCAAGGGGACGTATCTCTTGGATCCTTAAAACCAAGTGTGACCATAAAAGCTTGTTAGGTAGCTCGAGATTATTGCCTCGGACTAAAGCACCAGTTTCTGCAGCGGTATAGCACTTCGTTTGGTGTGGTTTTGTTGCTCCAATGTGTTATGTATCTCACATATGCATTGAAAATCGAGGCCAACATCTCTTTTGATCAAGTTAAGGATTCTCTCTTGATGTGATCAACCTAAAAATCTGCGCCATCACAGTAATATAATGCAAGGAACCACCTAGCGTAGGGGACCCCGCCTATAGTACGCATGCCGAGCACAATTTTAATAAACTACCCTTACTACCTTGAGATTCAGATGGTGGTCCAGCGGATCCCGTGCTTTTTTTTTTTTGGAGCAAAGAATCCCGTGCTTTGATTGCTTAAATCTTTGTGATTTGATTGCATCAAGAAAGATGTCGATTTATTTAGCCCATTCCAACGTCCACGGTACTTAAACCCGTGCTGACATCAAGAAATATCTCAATTGATCGCTCGCCCTCTCACGTGCACTGAGAGAGAGGGAGAGGGAGTCGGAGGTCAATTCGCTCACAAGCTAATAAGACCAAGGATAATCTACATTCATTGGATTTGCATCGCCCAGAATAAAAATAACTACCTGCTCGACACAACATGAACCTTTTCAAGTAAATCCAACAAATAATAAGCAAATCAAGGCCTGTCAAATAGAAATTCACCAACCACGTTATAAAATGACTAAATCCACCGGCTATCTCTTCATTTAACTGAGAACAAGATACCGCCGAGAGATTTTAACCAATCATATTGTTTACCTTCCCCAACAAAAAGCAACAACTCAGGCGCCGGTGACATAATCGAGAGGCAGGAAATTGCAGAAGAGTGTATCTTTAATGGATAATCGCCCATGTCCGGTGAGCAACCCCCAAAACAAGATCAGAATCAGATGGCAACTTAATTGCAACACTGATGGATCTTTTTATAAATTAGCAACACAGTAAAACAGTTGACTTTTGCAGAATTTCTTCACCAACCAATAATGAAGAAAAGAAAGACAATCCTCAAGACAAGGAATATGATCTTCATGTAATCAAATCTAGAAAAGATCTTTAGCAAGGATTAATGTATTATCTCATACAAGAAAAACCAAACATTAACCATTATCTGGGAGTCTGGGACTCTTGTGGTAATGCCACTGCCATCGCAAGCAGCAGAGTTTAAGCTAAAGAAACTCCCACTATTGCTTAATCAGTTCAATTATGATATTCTCAAATGAAGAAGTACATTTCGTAACATTGATAAATTCCTGATTCCAAAGATCTCCAAGGGCAGAGTAAAACTAGCAACATGCAAATCAGAGAGTTTCAACTTGACAAAACATCCTTAACCATTAACAGCAGCATTATCAGTGACTATGCCTCAATTAAAGATACATGATACTTGCGTGTGAAAATGTACAAGGACTCCTCTTAAACATGAAATTCCAAGTTACCGGCAGCATTAGACAACACGGTAATGCTGATTTCATATTCATCAAGACACCAAACAGACACCAAAAGAAACCTCTTCACACATCAGCCTTGCCTTTTTTTCCTTTGCTCTAACAGAATATGAAGTTCGACAAAGTTTGTGAAATATGTAAGAATCCAATCTAGGATTTGTTGAATATAGTACGAATACCACCTACTTCTGATGACATCGGAAAAATCAGACATTATCCCATAATTTCCACTTAACCTAAATCAAATGCTTATTTTGGAATTAAAAAGAAAAAATTGAACAATATGAAGGCATTTAGTTTTCTATTTACAAACTTCCTAAATAATTTTACCGGGCAAAAGACTAATGGAGAAATTCTTCTTCTCTAGGTTAGAGACGAGGAAATAGGTACAAGAAATAGGACATGCACCCTCCTTTCCAAATTAGTGGTTTTCAAGAGTAGATGCATGCACTGATCACTGAAACAAGTCAGCAAGCTCTTCACTTCCTCTTTACAACCAGCTATTTGACATGAAAACCAAACGATTATTTACATAGACAAAGATTGATCTCCAAACAGATCAAAGGTAAGTCGGAACAAGACATACAAAAAGGAAAATTGACGATAAAAAATGATATAAGTGGCCACTATTTCAACTTGGATGGAAAAGCATTTGACCATTATGCACCATTACTAAGGACCATGACAACAATATGACATCACTCACAGGGAAAAAGCAACTCCGTAACCAATTTGTGAAAGTCCAACTTCAGCTAGCAGTGTCATACTCTTATTATCGTTCAGTTTCTCAAAATCTGAACTTGATGGCCTCGGCATACCCAATATGTCCAGCAATACGTTCAGCTCCAAGCTGATCTTTTCCTTACTGAATCAAGCCCAGTCTTTTACTCCTATTAGCTAAAGGGACTTTCTAAGTTCCAACTACCAAATTTTATCCGGTCTATAGATGAAGTAACATGAACATGTCGATGCTAATGCAGAGTAATAGAATCTCAAGTGATCTTGATGAGCTTGTCATAAGGATTGCAGGATCTTCAGATGCAACTGCTCCTATCAGAATAAGGACATAGATCAATGATCTTTGCTATTAATATTGTCCATTAAATTCTGAGATCAAATTATCCTTGATCCTTCAGCCCCCAAGTAGGGTCCACTCTTAACACCTTTGTGCAAAATTTATTTCCAATAGCTCTGCAAAAGTTACAAATTCAACAACACCGCCCCCGCCCCTCAAACAGAAATGCAATATCGACTCCCTGGATCTCGAGTACTCTACAACACATTTTGGCTCTTAACTATAATATGGGGTCACAAACGCAGATGAAAGATGAGGAGGAAAGAAAATCCCATTTACCAGTAGAGATCACGAAAATGATGAGAATTGATCACAGTACATGGATAGAGGATTCTATGGCAAAGCCAGTACCAAGGGAAAAGGAGCTTCCACATAGAGGTACTTAGCACACCATCTCGCACAAAATAATTTTAACTTTCAATTGAATATACCATAAACAAGATATAGCAGAGAAACTTTAACATGAAATTATCAAGACCTCAACTCCTGCGAAATTAATATTATTGGAAACAGGGAAGGAGAAGCCAGCAGAACTGGAGCATCAGAAAAACCAAAAGGGCTAAACTGTCATCTAGCAAGAATTCCATGATATCTTGACTAGTTGAATGCTAAGTACGAATTTATATAACAATGTACACAAAAGGTGTCGAGCTATGTTCTATTATACATGTACATCAAGTAAAAGGGAAACATCTCAACCAAAAGCTGTTGTTTATAATGTTAAAACCAAAATTAAACATCCAATGCATCATGTTACAACAGACGGGTACCTTTCCACTTTAATCTTCTTTATAAGAGCAGCATTCTCACCTGTTACATGACTCCTGTATACTCCTAAGAGGAACTTTTTCTTCTCAAATGATGCAGCACACCCGGCGATCCTTCAAACAAGTCCAGCAAGTAGTTCTCCAAATCTTCTGGTGTATACTTGATATACTTCCCAGCATTCCTCCCGCTCTCGAGCTGACTCCCAAACCGTCCCACAAAGGATCGATACGCCGGAATTACCTTCTCAGATATAGATATGCGGAGCTCTTCCCGGAGCTGAGGATCTGGGACCTTCCAAGCCGTCTGAATCCTGTAAATGTCCTCAAAGCATGCATTGAAGTTCTTAAACCTATCCTTCAATGCCACCTTAGAAGCATTATTTGAGCTGCCACCAATGCCCTCATCCTTCAAGAAAGATAGCGACTTGCTCCAAGAGGCCCTTAGATAACTTGTGGCATATTGGCGGATCAGCCCACGGCGCTTCCGAACCCAATGGTCACCCAAAAGGTTCCCAAGCTCAGAATCCTTCACTTTCTGCACTACATACCAGATATTATTCATCAAGAATATGTACGGGATGGCAGCGTCCTCATAGAGTCTTGATTTCTCCTCAAGGTTCGACTCTAGAGTGGAAATCAGTGACTGGAAATGCCGCGTAACTGGAGACACGCTCTCAGTTTGCAGCTTGTCCCCATCAACTTTTTCCAAACCACGAAGATCGTCCTCATCACCCTCCAAAAGAGAATCCAGAGTTTCAATATAAACCACGAGTAACTTAAGATAATTCATCACATATCGAGTTATGGGGTGAATCTCCCCATTTTGCATTGGTTTCCTCGAGGTTTCACCCTGCACTGCCTTCTCAAACTCCGAAAATGTGGCCCTTGCAGCCTCTCCTAGTCCAGATAATACACCTTTGGCCTCCGAACACACAAACTCATCAGTAACCATTGCCTGCAAATTCGGCAACGCATCCGCAAGAGCATCATACATATCAAGAATCCTAAAGAGCTTCTCTGATGACCTGTTGCTGATCGAAACTGCCTCTCCAAAATTCAACAGTTGCATCATGGACCACTTTGCAGTCTCATTAAAGCAAATCTCTTTAATGGAATCAGAGCCATTAAAAATCTGATCACAAAGCCTCTTTTCGCCAGTTAACAAGACTCTTACGGCAATCTTCACAGCCTGTATCCACTTCTTCATCTTCTCATCCAAATCCTTCCACTCAACCTTCTGCACGTCCTCAATACTTAACTTCTCAACTCCTAAGATCACCAAACACTCATCCAAGACCTCTCGCCTCACGCTAGTATAAGCCTGACAGCACTCCTTCTCATACGTGGCCCTAATCATCCTATCAGCGATCTCCCTCAAATCCACCACGGCATCCGGATTGATCAAGTCCACAAACAAATCATCACCTATGCTCGCCCCCCGGTCGTGAAAACAACCGCTGCTGTCATTATCAACCTCGCCGAAACTCTCAAATTCATCATCGATCACACCATCGTTCGAAACGAAGGAAAGCGAAACCCTACGGATGGATCCGTAGAGACGATCAGCATCCAGAGGCACCGTGTTGCGGATCAGCATGTGCCGGAACTCGTCCTCCAATCGCGACATGGCGATCTGGATCGCGGTATCGGCGCGGTCCACAAAGTCCTTGTCGTCCTCGACGGTCAAGTTCTCGCACAGCTGGAGAATCTCGTCGAGCGCGGACAGGTACTCGCCGGCCTCCTCGGGCGAGTCCTCCCAGGGGAGGGAGTTGGAATTGAAGTCGTAGCGCAGGATCACCTTCTCGGCCGTGTCGAAGCGGTCCTCCAGGGCCGACGAGGAGTGGATCAAGTCCGTGATCTTGGAGAGTCGATTGTCGAAGCTGGAGAAGATGAGCAGCATGTCCTCCCGGACTTCCTTGGGAGTGTTGAGGCTCTTCAGAATCTGCTGCGCGGTGGCCATCACGCGGTCCTCCGCTCCGCCTCCCCCTCCTCCCGCCCCGGCCCCACCGCCTCCCTCGCCGCCGCCGCCTCCTCCCCCTCCCGCACCTCCGCCGCCGCCGCCGCCGCCGATGCTGGACGTGGTCGTGGTCGTGGCCATGGCGTCGGTTTCAGCACGACTCCGGCGATCTCCGAGGCCGATCAACTGGTTTCTAGAGAGAGAGAGAGAAAGAGAGAGAGAGTTGAAATTTCAATAGCGATGACGCTGAGATGATAGTGTTACAGTGAATCTAGAGAGAGAGAGAGAGAGAGAGGGTCGTGGGGAGTGGCGGAGGGCGTGAAATTACCAAACTGTGCCGGGCCGGCCTTCTGCTAAAACCGCAGGACGCGAGAGAATAATATCCACGACGCGAACTGGAGTAACGTGTATGGTAAGCGGTCTTGTTTTCCATGTCAGTGCACCCCACGGATAATTATTATTATAATTGACTTTTCGGATTATTTTAGCATTTACTCCGCCTCGAATTAGTATATTAATTAATTAATTAATTAAGTATTTATAAATTTCTTCAAATCAATATGTATTATCTTCGACATTCAATAGCACCATGATTTTCCCGTCCCGGGTTACAACGTACAAGTTGCAGCAGCTCTGACAATTTTGCATCGGGAGTGAATTTTTTCTCAATTTGAACTGTCTCGCATTAACATGTGATCTTTTCCTTTTTATTTTCTAATAATCGAAATGGATAAATACGTACTAAAGTTTCTAAGACTTACAAAAAAATATCAATCGACTTCTAAAATTTGCCACTAGCCTGGCCCCCCCCCCGACACCAATTATTCCCCCTCTGGCCGCTTGGTTTCTCACCCCCAAAATCATATTTAGAACAGAATTATGTCATTTTAGTTATGTTATCGCCATATAAGATAAAAAAAAATCATGCATGTATTTGCTATCAGTCAACTTTGATGAACTTAATGGAAAGATTTAATTATATCAATTTAACACATTTTATAATTTGATAGCACTTTTTGCTAATTTTGCGATTTAATTGTGTTATCATAATAAGTTTTCGAACTTCCGTTACATTTAATCCCTAACTAAAATGGTAAACATATATTTTTCTTCGATAGCACAAAGGATATTTGGCACCGATTGACTTTCCATAAAGTGCGATAATCTTGTCAGTCTCGCGAGCGCTAAACCACACATGCGTCCATGCTAGTGAAATGATCCCTAGAAAATGTACAAAAGGAATAAGTGAAAAGAAAAATCACTAAAGTGCATAAATGTTCGGAGGAAAATAATTAAAATCGAGTTATTTCTTTCTCACATGAACAAAATCAATAGCAGCCATTCTTCCTCGGAAATTCCATTGGAGATTTAAATCCCAAATTAGCAATCGACTTTTGCCCACTTGTGCAGTAGGCTAGTAGCCTTTAATAAGGGCTATAGCTAAGACGCTGACATGTTGGAAGCTTTTGCACAGCATGTGACCCAAAAACCAAAGCCAGGAGAAAGCCCGATCGAAGCTTCCCCTACACTAATTATAACCCCGATGAACTTAGTACCATTCGCATTTTATTTTATTTCATTTCAAAAAATGTACGTAGTATAAGGACTTGCGAAATGACGAAATTGACCCTACTCGTACCTCCCGGTAACGCTTGAGAATAAAGCGAGAAAAGAGGGGTGTGCGAGTAGAGAATCGACAATAAAGGCACGACACTGTCAGAGGTTTTTTTGGTCACAAGATGTTTTTCTGCAAAGTTTCTTGGAATACAATAGAACAGAAAACATGCTGCCACCGAATAAACAATAATCCGAGGAAAAAGAAGACGAAGAAGAGAGACCCCAAAAATTGCGGCGATGATTATGGGCCGATTGCATCTCGTTCCCACCGTGGGGAAGGCGGAGAGCGCGTTCGGGCATCGCGTTTTCTTAAGATGATTTTAAGCCCACGCGGCTTGAATAAAATCGAGGAAAATCGACACTAATGATCTTTAAATCATAACACAATGTATAATAGTGAAAGTGAAATTAAGGAGGCTCGCAAATTGGTTTTGAACGATTGATTTGATTTCGTTGGAAAGTCAAGGAATTATATTAAATGAATTAAAATTTTGATATCTAAATAGAAAAGAATATCAAAATAAGAATGAAAATATTGAAATATTTAAAAATTGAAGGATGATAATGTATATTAGACCTAGGTGTGTCAAAATGAATTATTCAAAAATATTTTGTTTCTAAAAATGATCGTTTGTGTCATTTATAAAAATAAATGAACGAAAAATATTTATCATCCACAAAAATATTTAAATATAAATTGTTGCCAATAGCAAAAATATTTTTTATTGATTAATTATTTTAAACCATACAAGTGGAGTGAGTAATATTTTTTTTACTAGCTTTCTTGATATAAGTTGAATTGTCATAAACTTTCATAGGGATGAATTTTGTATTCCTCATTTAATTAATATATATATATATATATATATATATATACAAATATGAAGTTCCCCCGATCACGATTTAATTAATATATATATATATATATATACAAATATGAAGTTCCCCCGATCACGCCAGTGCCTAGGTGTGAAATAGGTGTGAAATAGGTGCGAACTAGGTGTGAACTGGTGTGAACCAGGCATAAAAATTTACGTAATTAACGATGTTTGGGAGGCGCACATGTAGGACCTCCTCCTTTGACTGAGAAATGCTATCATCTCCTTTCGTTTGACCTGCTGATTTTTCCCCATTTCCCAACAAAGACGGGGAATTTCTTTTCTTCTTTACTTCTATTTTGTCGTTTCTCAATGCGAAATGGCATGCCAATTCACAAAATAATTTCTCAAATACTCGACCCTCGTCTTCAAATTTCGTATTTGATCTTGACCCGTTCCTCCTCGCCCATAGTTTTTTTCTTTTTTCTTTTTTCCTGGTCTAACCCATAAATAGTTTTATCTTGCCAAAATTGCCCAGATCCGTTGACCCTGTTCGGGGTCGAACGTGTCTATGCCTCGACTCGGTCGTCTCACGAATTTTCAGCAAATAGTACCGCGAGAAATAGTCAGATTTAATGTAAAATTCTCGTTGCCACGTCTTGGTAAGATGAGAAATCAAAATCAATATCGGGTCATCCATCTCACCTAACTCTGCGGACTCTAGATTCGTTGTTTCCGTTCAGTCTCTTCGGACGGAGGACGCCACAGTTTCTGATGCAACAACAGAGGACAACGCCAGACGGGTCGTTTTCCTTTCGTGGATCGACTCGTTCCACCGTCGTCCTCTCGTTAAAAAGAACGGAAAAATCTATCGGGAGGAATCTGGACGGCTTGAATCCCGGTAACAATTCCAATCCCAGCGAGTCGTTTGGCGACCGAGAAAGCGATGGAAAACTAAAAACTACCGATTTGACCCGCCACGTTCCAGTCCTCCCCAGTTTTAACTTGCACTATCAGCGCAAGCAAGGCGAAATCAGAACGAGCGCACATTTGACTCTTTGGTAGCAGGCAGCAGCGACATATCTCAAGGTCATGACAGAAGCTATTGCTTTTCTTCTGTATGAATCAAACTGAAGCTGCTTTGCATAAACAAATGGCATCTCATGTTCTCTAACAAACAACCAACGAAACTGCAACCCTGTTTTGCGGCTTATAACAATGCATGTTTCCAAGCTTAAGTGACCCGAAAGGAACAGGAGACAACATGACAATCGTCAGTCCTGAATATTATATACTCATCTAGCATCAAGCAACCTAAATGCTCCCTTTGAAGATAGAGAGCATGACCTTTCTTCATCAGATTAAAGTCGCCGAAAAGGCATTTCTTTCACCACCAATAGCCATGATCTGCAATTATCCAGCTCCTTACCTTGGACAAAATAAACCTGAAGCATGCTTCCACGCAATATCGATCGATCATCACGACACTTGCCAAGTTACGGGACACCGAAAAGAGGAATTTTAAAAAGATGGTATCCCATCAGGCGTTTGAAAAGATGTCATCGCAAGGCTTGCATTTCATTGATTGTAAATAATAGTTCCCTGACCGAAACCGTATTCTCTTCCCAAGGACAATTGGCTGAAGCCAAAAGAGCTTGTCTTCGATTTAAGCTTAAGAAACCACCCAAAAAAGTAGTTCCTTTTTATTTTTTTATTTTAATTTTTTGGGCAAGAGTTCCTTGTTTAAACCACCCAAGAAAGCATCGAAACCTGCAAGAGAGTGAGGATGAAGCAATACCCCACCAAAGTCTAAATGCCTATACAATAACCACTTGGACGATCCCTGAAGAAAGCACTGTCACTGGCCAACTTGCAACAAGAATTTTGACCGTTAGGAGAACTTATAATCTAGTTTCATTAACAAAGGATGCAGCATAGATCACAAGACTACGCAATGGCCATCCCAACTCCCAGTCTTTGCATTTCTAATGTTCATCATCCACGAATCCAGCACAAAATCCTGCAGTTTGGTCCAGCAAGCACTAAGCAGCGGCAAAATCGCACAGAGAAGCGGGGATGCAATTGCTCTCCTCTGCAATCCTGATCTTGGACATTTCCGATGATCACCATTAAAAAGTGCAGCACATTCTCCTGTGGTGGGGTCCAGCAGATATCAAGCAACCGAACCAATTAAATCTTTAATAGTATCCCCCAACAACTTATACATTCTCTTGTCACGCTCTCAATAAGAACAGCTGCAAAAATTCAAAGATATTCAATGTAAGAAAAGACAGGGATGTTGCTGAAACATCATATGAACAAACCAAACAATGTCCTGCTATTCTTTGCTTGTTCAGATCCCTTCCACAGTGAGCTGGAAAAGGAAGTTCGCTGTTGATCTCAACAAATTCTGTATTCTTTACATGCTAATATCCGTCTAAAATAAGCTCCAAATGATAATTTACTTATATTCATCAGGGAAATGTCTCTAAGATCATCAGAAAGTGACTCATGAAAAGGTGCTTCATCTGAGGCTCTGTTTGTTAAACGGTGTGTTAGGCCTCAGGGAAACTCAGAAATGCATATTCATGTTGGTTTTAGAATAGCAATTGCATTAATTTAAAAACAGGATAGAGCAGAATCATGAAGGGCCTAAAAAAGAACCTCCGCAACAAAACCCTCTGATTGAATTGAGACATCATTTTTGTCCTAGCTCTTAAGGCACTTCAACCAAAGTTGTTGAAGCATATATTAAAATTCAAGTAAGTAAGAATATGTGGAGAGGTGTGTCGGCACAGATTCGGAAAGGATAAATGTCGCCTTTGGATTGCCTCTCTAAGCCTCTATGACTAAACGATGAGGGATTCTCCACCCAAGGGTCTCTGAAGTCCTTTCTATAGAATGCCTACATGCAAACATGGAGTTCTTCTCCAAAGCAGATTGCATATCCAAACTGTTCAATGCAAATGATGCATCAATGGTATTGGAGGGACAGCAATTCACGACAAAGCTAGCCTCCATAAAAGATGCTCCACGGAATACCATGATAACAAGCGAGATCAAAATTTCTAGCTAAAGAGACAGAAATGGGAAGCGACCTACGTCGAACACGCTCATACCTTCCTCAGGGAGACATTTGCTGAACTACACAGGATTTTCCAGGGGTATTTGCCCATTCGATGGATCGTCCTGATGAAGTATAAAGAGACATTAATTAACCACAAAACACTGGTCAAAACAAAAATCAGAACCGTGGCTAAGAACTTTACCACTCACCGTTTCAGACAATTGCTCTGCTACAGAATGCATAGACCTCAGCATACTATCTAAAGTATCTCTATCCAGCTGGAACTTCACTTCCGAATCGTCGTAGCGAAACTTCACATCATTTTGAAGCTGATGACGAAAACAACGAAGCAGATATGATCAATGCCGATACCGTCGGATGCATAAGTTCAATGGCAAGACAAGCGCGTTCCCAGAAATATCACGTAATTTTGCGTATACCCGCAAATTAATAACAGCAACCGGCTCTGGAGTCTCAATAGCGGATGTGGACATATTCCATGTCATCGCTTTCAACAGAGGCAACGTCGCCTGAACAAACGAAACAAATTAGGCAATGCGTTAGTCAAACAATGGCGGTTCCGATCAGCGTTCCCGCGGTTCGAATCCCGCACCTGATCCTTGAGCACGTCCTCTCGCCACTCTCTCTGAAACTTCTGCAGCAAAAGCGTCAGCAGTCTCTGCAGTTCGGGCAGGACCTCGCTGGGGAAGAGCCTATGAATATCCTCCTTGCTGGTATTCTCGTAGACACATTTCCGGATCAACATGCGCAGACACACCAGAAGCTGACAACCAGAAATGGGCTCAATGTCATAAAAACTCTGCTCGACAATAATCACCACACCAAGACACGAAAACACTCTTTGTCCCGATCAAACTCTGCTCGATAATAATAATAATAATAATAATCGCGCTACTTGTGTACTTCGGAGTAAGAGAAGGTTAGAGAGAGAGAGAAGGGGGGGAGCAAATACGGGGTCGAGCTCGGAGTCGTTCTGGAGCTGGAGCATGTCGCGGATGATGCCGCGACCGGCCGCGTCGAGACCGGTCGTGCGAGTCCGCCAGAGGGCTTGAAGGATGGATTCGACCGAATCCTTCGAGTTCGCCCTCACCAGTAATGGCAAGTGGTCCCAGAAGGCATGGTTCTCCATGAAGCCCGACCTCGGTTTCAGGTACGAGAAAGCTCCCGTCGGGTGCCCTAGTCTCAACGAACAAGAAGGATCGGCTTGCCCGGTCCAGCTTCAAGCCTTTGGGCCGGTTCCGGAGACCGGTTCAACTGGCCATCGGTTTTGGTTCCAAACCAACGGTTCACCTCAGATCACAAGAAAGGATTTGATTTTGGAATTGAACTGGGAGTTGATTTTTGAATGGCTTTCAGCTTCTCCGGGTGTTGATTCTGAGCGGTCCACTCGGCCCATAAATCGCCTCGGCATTTACTCAAAACCGGGTTCCTTATTTACGAATTGGAGACAGGCTCTAATAGCTTGAGCGTTTGTTTAAGCCGAGCTCAAATACGAAGGATATTTGATTTGATTATCATCGGAATTTATATCAAATGATTGAACTGTAGATTTATTAGATTTTTAGGAGAATTGCAGGCCGCAATTCACCTGCATGATGTCGGAATAGCTAGCAAAAGCCGTAAATAAAATAAATTGTTAGTTATATCATACTTTGTGTTTCAAGTGAATTTAAGCTTTTAATCATCGAGCTAAGCTAGAGCTTATAAAACAAATTATCGAGCAAGCGCAAAAGCTTGCGAAAATTGAGCTGAATTGAACTCGAATCAATCAACCCGTCTCTTGTTGAATTCAGTTTGAGTAGAAAACCAACTTGACCTCGCCTCTTCTTAGAACACAGAGCAATATTTGAAGGTTGATTCAACATGAAAGTCCAGATTTTTTTCATAGAGAACTTAGTTCAACTCTAATCAATACTTAAAAGAATCATTTGACTTTGATGACTAAAATTATCTCAAGGTTAGTCAACAATTACCTTTTTTTTTAACAGCCATATTTGCTCTGAAGTTGAAAAAATATGAGACTCTTCCTCAAGACTCTGAAAAGATGCACGCTAGAGAGATCGCTTGAGATATGCACTTCCTTTCATGTTCGGATCAAGTTATAAGTTGCGACCTTTCGCGAGAACAGAGCTACCTGGTCATATGCTTATGTATATTGGTTACAATTCGCAGATGAACCTATACGTAAATTCAGCGATTTATTATCAAGGAAGAAAGAATTGGAAAAGTCAGGAAACAATTAGCCAGCTCGATTCTCCTTCAATCCACAAACACGTGCAATCCCCTCTCCAAGTGAGATCACTCGACCGAGCTCATTCGCTTGAAAATTCAGGTAGAAGTTGATGACGATGGTCTTGCTTCATCCCCAAAATTGGTGAATTCCGCCGCGGGCTTTGAAATGTTTACCATCACCAGTAGTCCCCACAAGAGCAACTGCCATCTTTAAAATGGTGAAATCTACTGGCATCCCTGAAAACAATCTCGCGCCGCGTGGCGAAGGTTATGAGCTTAATGGCATTATGGCAGTCGTTGCAAATTCGATGAGACTGCACCATTTGCAGAGGCATCCACTCTGGAGTATTGATCAGACCGAATGCGATTGCCAGTTTCTCGCTGTGATAGAATGGTAACTGCGCTTCTCGTTCATCGACATCGGGAAGCATGTGTTTGTCCTCAGGTATGTAACCACACTTCGAGATCTCTAGCATCAAGGTTTCGAGTTTTTGGTAAATCTCCTCAGTTTGGGCATGAGATTTATCTCCAGAAAGAAAAGCATGTGACTGCTTATTAATCTCAATCCAAGTGCACGCCAGAAGCATTTTCAAGCCCTTCCTTTTCAAAGTATGTACAACTTCGGCTGCTTCTTTCGTCTTGCCAGAGCTGTTGTATATATTCAGAAGCACGATGTAATTACTCAGCTTCTCGGGCTCCATCCCATAGAGCTTTTCAGCTGCAAATCTCCCAAGCTCGAAATTTTGGTGAACTCTACAAGCTGTGAGCAAAGCAGCCCACATGTTCACCGTTGGCTTGAAAGGAGCGCTTCTTATCAATGCAAAGGCTTCGTCTAGACTCCCCTCCCGACCTAGTAACTCAATCATGCATGTGTAGTGCATAGGACGGGGTTTTGTTTTATACTCCCTTGTCATTGACTGAAAAATCTCCCAACCTAGTTCTGATAGTCCTGAATAACTACAAGCAGACAGAACAGCGAGAAAAGTGACATGGTTAGGCTTCATTCCTTCACGAGTCATCAGCTCAAACACCTCAACTGCCTCCTCTCCACGACCGTGATTGCCATACCCAGCAATTAAAGCATTCCAAGATATCACATTCTTTTCAGGCATCCTGTCAAAGACCCGCCTAGCATCTTCCACTCTTCCCCATTTGCTATAGAAGTCCACAAGTGTCGTGCTTGCAACTATATCCAGCCCAAATCCGTGACGAATTAAGCCCGCATGAGCTTCCTTAGCATGCGCTATGGAGGCCAACCTAGTACAGATCCTTAAAATGATGGAAAAGGTAAAATGGTCCATTTTAACACCAGCATCACGCATCTGGTAGTACATACACAAGGCTTCTTCACTGTAACCATGCAGTGCATAACCCGCAATAATTGAATTCCATCCTACTGTTGTCTTCTCGGGCATCTCATCAAAAACAAATTGAGCATCTTCGATGCTCCCACATTTGCTGTACATATCTATTAATGTGCAAGAAACAAAAATATCCTCACCGAGACCCATCTTCAGAGCACAAGAATGCAACTGCCTTCCCACAGAAACAAGCCCCAGGCCAGCAGATGCACGAATGATCGTAGCAAACAATCGTGACTCCCCGTCAGAATACTCCTCCCACATCGCTAAGAACAGCTGCAAAGCCTCCACGTAGTCCCCCGAATCAACCAGTCCCGCGATCATCGTGGTCCAGGACGCGAAGTCCCTGTCAGGCATTTCATCAAACATCTTACGCGCATCGATCATCATCCCGCATTTCACGTGCATGAGCAGCACCCTGTTCCTCAAATACGAACCCGGCTCAAACCCAGTGCCGACCATGTAATTGAACACCCTTTTAACCGCTCTAACAGATCTCAACCCAATGCACGCGCTCACCAGCGCATCATACGTGCTACTACCTACCTCAAATCGACCTTCGTACTCCAAAATCTCGAACAACTCCAGCGCCTCTGGGTATCTCCGGTGCAAGACCAGCTTCTCTATCTGACTACAAATCCCGGGATTACGCTTTCTGGTCCCCGTCCCTGCCTCCAAAACCGTTGGGTCGGGCCAACCGACATCGAATCTCGACGGCTTCGGCTTCGGCTTCGGGCGTGGACGTAACTCCTGCTCTGGCGAAGAACACTTGACCCGAGAAAACGGGTGCCTCCACTTTCTCCGACTGAACGAGAAACAATACCCAGATAGCTTAGGATCTGGGAATGAGAAGGGGAAGCGGCATGTGCACTGAATTTGATCGAGCGGTACGTTCTGGTACCGCGAGAGGGGGACTTCCATGTCTTCAGACAACGAAATTCAACGAGAATGATGGTACAAATGCGATGGGAGGAGAGAAAATGCACCGTCGGGATCGAGAGACGCGAGCTTCAGATCCAGTTCTCATGCTCAGATCCTAGAAGAAGCCGGTGACCTTTTGGATTTCTGCAGACGAATCCGCATCGGAGAATCCGCCCAAGCAGTTGGGGCAGTTGAACGAAGCGATCAGTCCTAGGGAACTGCCTGGACCATCTCTAAACGGTGCGTTTTTCCAGTTAATTATGTTCAGAACAGCGAACGGGTGCACATATTTCGAATAGAATTAGGTCAAAGTCATCTTGTATTGTTATGAATTTCTTAGAAAATGAAATGGTCAATATCATTGGAAAAAAAAGGAAAGTAAGATGTATTTTCAGTTTGTTAGTAACAAGTGACATTACCATATTATAAAGTTACTAGTTAATCGGCCGAAACAATTTAGTTTATATAAGCTTTTAAAGCTGAAAGATAATCGATACAAACGGTTTTTGTTTGAACTACTGTGAAGCATGGTGTAAACTTTTTCTTCTTAACTAAAAAACGGCACATGCGTTATGCATCAAAAAAATAAATTTATAATATTTATTGTGTATTACTTATGCGTCGATTTAAGTTATTATATTTTACACATGCACTATTGATAAAAGAATCTAACGAAAGCTAAAGCGTGAATTTGATTCTCTCTCTTTCTTTTGGGGACAAGAACGCGGCGTACCACAATTTATTTGCAATACATCATCCAATTGCAATGTGAAATCGAAAGAGAAGAGGAAGGGTAAGTTGCGAAAGAGAGGGATGGATGTGGCGGTTGAGTTTATGGATGAGACATGATAATCGATCCGTCGGTAAGTCACGTGAGTGTGTAAAGTTGATTTTCTAATTGAAATCTTGCACATGCCAATCGTCCGACAATGAATATGTAAGCTATCTTTTATACCGACGGTGAGCTTCATGAAAGTTATTTGTTGAAAGATTATTATTGGGTCCACCACTATTTTATAAATGAGCGAGTGTCTTCTCACTAAGTTTAATCCCATCTTTGAGTTTGATGTCTAGGTTTGGCATCTCTGCGATCAAGCTAGACACTAAGCCAAATCCTAATTTCGAGTTGAAGCCTAATGTAGAAATACACATATTTCCTCGGTCAAGTCGAATTATCGCGAAAAAGTAAGATGAACCTATAATTGAGTAAAGACACTCAAGGTAGACATGAATCATAGATTTAAGTTTCTATATTTTATACATGTACTATTGATAAAAGAATATAACGAAAGCTAAAGCGTGAATTTGATTCTCTCTTTCTTTTGGGGGCAAGAACGCGGCGTACCACAATTTATTTGCAATACATCATCCAATTGCAATGTGAAATTGAAAGAGAAGAGGAAGGGTAAGTTGCGAAAGGGAGGGATGGATGTGGCAGTTGAGTTTATGGATGAGACATGATCCGTCGGTAAGTCACGTGAGAGTGTAGAGTTGATTTTCTAACTGAAATCTTGCACATGCCAATTATCCGACAATGAATATGTAAACTATCTTTTATATCGACGGTGAGGTTCATGAAAGTTATTTGTTGAAAGATTATTATTAGGTCCATCACTACTTTATAAATGAGTGAGTGTCTTCTCAAAATCTAAGTTTAATCCCATCTTTGAGTTTGATGTCTAGGCTAGGCATCTCTGCGATCAAGCTAGACACTAAGCCAAATCCTAATTTCGAGTTGAAGCCTAATGTAGAAACTAGAAATACACATATTTCCTCGATCAAGTCAAATTACCGCAAAAAAGTAAGATGAACCTATAATTGAGTAAAGACACTCGAGGTAGACGTGAATCATAGATTGAAATCTAAGTTGAATCCTATCTTCAAGTTGAAATCTCAATCACACATAAAACATATCTTCTTGATCAAGTCGATTTACTAGGAAAATTAAAGATGAACATATCTTCAAGTGGAATAAAAAGTACTATTATGGTCAAAGTCATATATAAAACCACATATTAAAATCTACGTTGAACTCTACTTTTCGATCGAAAGTTAACTAGATAAAATGTATCTCCCTTTATCTAAGTTGATTCATTGAGAAGATTCAATTTTTCGAATCATTTCTCTTCTTCTCTTTCCTAAGTAGTTAAATTCTTTTTTTTTAATCAATCCATCTAAATTGAATGTTAGCCTCCCTAGAGCCAATCCCACTCGTTTGATTAATCTATATTAGGATTGTGCATCAATTTGGTTCATGAACGCCCTATAAATTTTTAAAGGAATTTCCAGTTCATGAGCATGATTTTAATGCATCAGGACAGATAATGGCATAGAGTGACTTTAGTTTGAATAATATGACAGTCACATCTAATTTCAAATAAGTATCAATTCAACGGACAACTTACCCTGTGATAGAACATGTAAAGATGTGGAGCAGAATCGGTAATGTGATCTGGGATCTTGTGTTTATGTAATTTACCATCAAGAACGTAAACAACCTTGTATCATTCAATAGGCCCAGTAAGGCCCACTAGTTATACATTGGCCCACCACTCATTTTCTTCCTAATTTCGTCACAAAAGAAGTCATAGATCAAAAATAAGAGTTTAGTGATCAAGCTGTTAAGAGTAACCTCTCTTGGTGATAGCTGACAAACATAAACGGCTCATCCCACTATCCATCGCCAGCTTCGACGTGATGTTCATCCTGACGAACCCAGTGTTGGACGATAATCATGGCTAAGAAGGGGAGGAAATCTACACTTGCCATTTTCTTTGTTTTCTTTTTGGTGTTCTCTTCTCTTCTTTGGACAAATTTCACAGAGAGAGAGCAAGGTGGGGTTGCAGAGAAGAGAGAGCGCCTCAAATGTAAAGCGGACGGAGAGACGGAGAGAGAAAGAAAAGATGCTAACGCACCAACTTTTCTTGGTTCTCTTACTGCCCAGTAGAATGAAAAATTGCTTGGTTTTCTTGCTTGTAAGCGCCTAATGCCTTTCAAGGCAGCCCACACTTCTTGTTTTTTCTCTTCTCGGCCTAAGGAAAAATTGACAACAATCTTAGTGGAGCTATCAGCCTAAGAGCTCACGTAAACAAAGAAATTTCCTCCCAAGGGCCGATTTGCGAATTGAATTGATTGAGAAAGGTGTGCAATTTGGAACAACCATTGTCAGATAGATTGCTTTTATTGGAAGAGAGGGATCGGGAACATGAAAAGCCCTAATTGAGATTAGATAGGCTATTGATTGAACCTCCTGGATAGCCATATGGGGAAAACCTGACACCTCTATAGCAGAAAGGTGAAGGGGAAGACTTTTCTAAATCATTTAGTCCTAGTCGTTCTCTCTTCCTTACCTAAGTCAGATGATTGATTGAAATCAAAGCCTCATCATTGATCATATTGCACTCCCAAAATTAGTACACTAAGTCATGTGATTGATTCTCTCGGGCTTCCAACAAAGAATCGTCGATTGGTTATATCGCACGTATATGACACATATGTGGCATTATATTACACGTATTTCTCAAGATTGTACGTATATCTTGCAAAGCACTACCAATTTCTAGGGCTGAGCATGGTCCGGGTTGGGCCAATCCACCCCCTAACCCTAGGACCAACCCGCACGGTGCTGGTCCTCAATTTTTGGGACCGAGGACCGACTCTATTGAGCTTGGGACCGAGGACCGGACCGACCCAATGGGTTTGGTCCAGTTCCAGGGTCAACCTAGGACTAACCGATAATTTTTTATTTCATTTTTTGTACTCCTTAAAAAAACGATTGAAGACCGGACTAACCCAATGGGTTTGGTGCGGTTTCAAGGTCAACCTAAGACCAACCAATAATTTTTTATTTTATTTTTTGTACTCCTTGAAAAGGCAATCGAAGACCGTACCAACCTAATGGGTTCAACGATGAGCGAGGTCAGCTATAAAAGACAAGCGGTGAGGGTCAAGTGAGGTGAGCGTCGAACACAATGAGCATAAAAAACATAAGGAGCTGTTTATGCCTTTTTGGACGTCGTAAGGACTCCTTACAAAAATATTTTCCTTTTTCGTAAATTATGACTATTGACGCCTTAAAAAACATTAAAATCTAAGTTTATAAAGAACAATGTAAAATCACTTGAACTCCTCACTAAAGAGTTGTTTAATGTTATTGACGCTGCTTATTTTAAGGTTTTCTCTATATAAAAAAAATTATAAATAATATATTAGATATATATAGTCGGGGTTGGACTGACACAAAACTTTCAAGACCGATGATTGACCCGCACGGTACTAGTCCAGGAATTCTAGGACCAAGGACCGACCCAGTCTTCCTGGGAACTGGACCAGGACCGGTAGGGTTGGGCCGGTCCAGGGTCTGTCCCGGGGTTGACCCTTGACCGATGCTCACCCCTACCAATTTCTACTTTTGAGGAGTTTTAGAAAAATGAGCTTCAGCGAGCTCGGTCAAGACCCCTATCTTTGGTTTTGCTTATGTCTTGATTTTTTTTTTTTTTTTTTTGCTTATGTCTTGATTTACATCGTATACCTTCTTCCCTTTATACATGAATTAAAGCTCACAAATGCCAACGACAATTAATAAAGAAGACATAACAACCCACGCATCATTATATTAAAGAAAATAAATTGCTTAATCCGAAGGAAAAAACGAAGCCATCTTGAAGCCTTTATAAGGCTTCTTTAATGTTCACAGCCATTTCATTCAATAACCGACATGCTCAACTTCACCAATAATAAATTTTATATTATTCTAACAGAATTAGTATACATTTGTTTTTAATTACAAGAGTAATGTAAGTTGGGCTTTCATCAAGACCGGCATATTAAGATCTCATTTATATTTAACCCAAAACAAAAGCCCAAACCTGTATCATGATTTGTGGATGACTCGAGCCAGACTTTGTATGGCACTCGTCCAAAACCCGATCCTCGAGCTCCCTCATCAACTTAATGAGCCGGTCCATGGGCCGCACTTTCTTCAGAGACAACAACATAAGGAGAAAAATTGCTTTAAATAAATGGTGAGTTGGATATAGATTAATAAATTTGTCTTTCCATGACAAAAGAAGCCATACAATAAAAAACAAGAGTTTTCTTCATGAAGTTGTTGGAGTTACTCTTGCGGAGAAGGGCAAGAGGGGTGATGGTAAGGGTGGCCAAGACTTGGCGATAGGTCACTAGCACGAATGGGTTCATCCCACTATTCATCGCCAACTTTGACGTAAGCGGAGGAAGAGAGAAGATACTAATGTGACAGAAAGCTATAGCTCTTCTTTGTTCAATATTTTCTTTGTTTCTTTTGGATTTCTCTATTCTTCTTTGGACAGATTTAAAGAGAGTAGGGGTGGGGTTGCGGAGAGATGCAAGAGAGAGCTTCAATAAGAAGCGGAGGGAGAGAGAAGATACTAATGTGACAGAAAGCTATAGCTCTTCTTTGTTCTATTATGGACAAGAAGGGGATGAATAACATTTGCCATTTTCTTTGTTTCTTTTGCTTTCTCTCACTCTTCTTTTCCTAGTTTTTATATCAGATTCCACATAGAGAGTGGGGTGCGGAGAAGAGAGAGCTTCGACGTAAAGGGGAGGAAGGAAAAATTTACCAAAAAATTTTTTTGTCATAAATATTTTACAATTGTATCGATTCGATCTATCTAACCAATTTTAGCCCGTCGACATTGACATGTAAAATTTTTAATAATATTTTTTTTGAATTTTTTTATTTATATTTGTGTTTTTCCTTTCCTTTTTCTTTTCTTCCTTCTTCGCTGGAGCCTCACCGGCCACTACAGGGAAAAAGGGGAAAAGAAGGAAGAAAAAAAAATAAAAAAGTCATAGTTCTTTTTGTTATATTAATACTTATTATCACCTTAATGATGATATATTAAGTTGTGTGATTGATTGTAATCAGGCTTCCAACAAGTTGACCATAATAATACATTGTGGAATCATCGATGGATTATATTGTATGTATATGGCACATATGTGACACATATATGGCATGTATGTGGCACGTATATTACATGTATAAGCGGCATTACTCATTACTATTTCTAATTCTTGCCACATATTTCACTTGCTGTTTCCCTCCAATTCTCAACCTTTAGTGTATCGTTAGGTCCTTTCGGAAGCGAAGAGAAAGACAAGTCTCGGCAAGATGTTGCGGTTGACGGTGAAGTGTTGGGTCATTGTTTTTATAGCATACATCCAATTAATCCCCGAGTGACCGATTCTAATATTGGGTTCGTGGTAAAAAGAAAGCACCATTGCTCTGCCCACGCAAACGAGTGTCCCAATCACTTTTGCCTTCCCCGCATTGGACTATATTACGAGCGATTCTTGCCTGCAGACAAATCAAGGAAAATGTGAGTGAACGGACTATTTAAAACCAATTGCCTATTGACCATTACTTCTAAATACAACATTTGAATGATAAGAGAAACGTCATGGTCGGGAGTAGATTGCTCAGTGCACATGCAAGGGCATGGAATTTTTCAAATCGACGAAATAGAAGACCTACTTCATGAACGCTTTATAATTTTCGAAGGAACTTTCAATTCATGAGCATGATTTTGATGTATCGGGATAGATATTGGCATATAGTGACTTCTAATTTGAATGATATGTAGCCATATTTAATTCCAAACAAGTATCGATTTAAGAGACAACTTACACTGACGGAACATGCAAAGATGTGGAGTAGAATCGATAATGTGATCTGAGGTCTTGTGTTCATGTCATTGACCATTAGGAATGTAAACAGCCTTGGCAATGGTTACAACATCGGCCCACAACCTTGAAAAATTGTCTTCAAACATCACTTACGCCTTTCAAGAACACCAATTTATCCTCGTGAACACCTTGATTGTTCATTTCCCGCCAAATTGACAACAAACACTTAGTTATACTTTGGATGAACATTTGAATTTTAACACTTATGATCCACTACGATTATATACCGATAAAGAATTATCTTCAAACTTTGCATAACTTAACATGATTACTTGTGGCATATCAACTAAATAAATTATTTCATTGAAAGTAATTGAGTGCTGCTTAAGCGGGAGTATCATTCCTTTTTTCTTATTGGTGGCAATGGCTGTCTTGGGCTAAGTAGGTGTGTACTCGGATAACCGCCCTAATAAAAAGATAGACACAGAAGTGACATGAGTCCTTAATGGACAAGCCTTTTGTTCAGCTCTTTGATGTCTTAACTACTGCTAAATGATAAAAAATGAAAAGAAACCAACTACTGGGGCTTTATACCCGATCCATTTTTTAGACTCGAGCCTTGAAATTGCATCTAAAGCGATACTCCCATGCTATTAATGTCGTTAGTGCCCTAATTTTATTGTTTGGAATTTGTCAAATGCTACATTATCAGAGGAAGCTTGAGTAGGCAAGCTCTTGTTGACAAAAACTTCAATAAGAAGAAAGCAAAAGGCACTTACGATTTGACAAGAGCAAGAGCCACCGAAAACCATAGTTGAAGAGGATGACGAACCCAAACAATGCCCAAACTCCTATTTCATATGGCACATATATTGCACATATGTGGGACGTATAATGCAGATTTAGGCCGGGTCACTTGGTCACTATTTCGCAGATTTAAAAAATATGATGGGTTTGAGTAATTTATCCAAGACTAATTTTTCTTCATTTGTGATGCAACTAAGATTTTTGGTCTGAAAGAAAAGATCACTTGCTTCATATTCGCTTGTTAAAGCTGTGGGGGTTACCTCTCTTGGAGAAGAGCAAGAGGGGGTGGTGGCAACGGCGGGCAAACACCTGACAATAGGTGACGAGCACAAACGAGCTCATCCCGCTAGCCATCGCCAGCTTCGAGGTAATGTTCATCCCGGCGAACCCCAGCTAGATGATGATCATGGTTAAGAAGGGGAGGAAATCTACGCTCGCCATTTTGTTCGTTTCGCTTTGTTTTTCTCTTCTCGTCTGTGGACCGATTTGAGAGAGAGAAGAGGGTGGGGTTGCAGAGAGAGAGCGCTTCAAATGTAAAGTGGAGGGAGGGAGAAAAGATGCCAATGCACAGACTCCTCAAATGTAAAACGATTGATTGTAATCGAGCCTCATCGTCCAATCATTGTCAATCATATCACACTCCCAAAAATAATATATTGCATTACATTAAAATATAGGATTACTACCATAAAAACCCAAGATTAGTACATCGGTGATAATTATATCTCAAACGAATATATTGGTCACAAAAAAATAAACTAGTACATTTGTGATCAATTTACCATCCGTTGACTTCCGTCAAATTTTATCGTTAAATTTGATGACCTAAATGATACATGATGACGTGGTAAATCTACATGAAAATTCATAGAGCAAATATCACAAAAAATCTCAAACCGATATATTTGTGACAAATTTAATAGTACTATCGTGATAAATTTAACGGTACATCTATGACAAATTTGGGATTTTTCGTGACATTAACCCTCTAAATTTCTATGTGGACTTGTCACGTCACCATAACACGTTACCATGTATCATCCACATTAGTAGATTTAATGGTAAAACTTGACAGAAGTTAATATAAGATCAATTTGTCATGTGTGTACAAATTTAGAATTTTTTGTGGTAAAAAAAAGAGTTTAGGATCAAATTGTCACATGTGTACCGGTTTGAAATTTTTGGTGGTCAAAAAATTAGTTTGGAATAAATTTATTACAAATATATTTATTTGGGATTTTCCATGATACTAAACCTAAAATGCATGCGCCGACACACTCCACTTTTTTCACACTTTCCATCCTCCCTCCCTCTTATTGAGACTGGCTTCGTAATACGATGGTAATTTCGAAATTGCAAATGAAATTATGTTTTCTTTCCCGTTCCATCAACGGGTACCACATCGTTGACCTATGTTTTGGAAATTTCCACCCGAATCCTATTTGTTCACATCGTTTAGTCCATTATAGGGGTATTGAGGGATTGGGTCGGGCCGAATTTGATACCTGACCCAAAACCCTACAGGAGGCATGATTGACTAGACCAGACCCGCCCGAGACCCAAATATCATATAGCACAAGGAAACGGATTGGGTCTGATCTAAATGTCAGAAAATGGTTCAATTAAAGGGGCAAAATCGGAGATTTAGTCAAAGCTACTCTATATAAAGGGGTGTCAAAAAAGCTTGCACCAGTTAAATCTGGACTCGAAGAAGACTAATGCGTGGCCCAAGATACCCTAAATTTTAGGGCCAGGTTGGGTTAATGTGGGTTTTTTTTACCCCCTAGTCTATTAGTGCCATAGACACATAACAAGATATTTCTTTCATTTATGCTATAGCGAACTGAATAGCTCGAAGATGCTTTTTTGGGTCATGGGATTTTTTGGATATCATTGACCCTGCACTTGACGGCATTAAGAGATTGTCAAAATTTGGACCACAAGTCATTCAAGGCAATTGATCCCTCGAAAAGTTTATTAGGGGCTGATGGAACTAGTCCTGATGAGAAGTCAGCGGGCACTTTTGATGGTCTTGATGGTAAGGAGATGGAAAAGCAGGAATGGATTTGATTTGGATGCTTTTGCGAGGGAGAAGCCATCTTTTGGCCAAGTTGGACATTTAGAAGACGGATCATCTAAAAGTTCTCAACTAGAGGGAAGGAGATTCCAAATTAGACATATGAAATCACCGATTGAAATCTAAGCTCATTTCTATCTTTGAGTTGAAACCTAAGGTATAGATATACACACCTTTTCACAATCAAATTGAATTATCGAGAAAAGTAAGATGAACCTATGAATAATTAAGTAATAACACTCAAGGTAGACATGAATCATAGTTTGAAATTTAAGCGAACCCTATTTTCAGGTTGAAATCTCGACCATACATGAAACGTATTTTCTCGATCAAGTCAACTTATTGGGAAAACTAAAAATAAACCTATCTTCAAGTAGAAAAAAAAAAATATTTCAACAATTGAATTGGATATTAGATCACACATTAATATTAACGCTAAACTCTATTTTAACTTCATAAAACGTATCTCCTCGATTTAAGTCAATTCATTGAGAAGTAATTAAATTATTTTTTTAATGAATCCATCTAAATTCAATGTTAAAATTCCTATAATCAGTCATACTCATTTCATTTTGGGTGTGCATTGACTTTGATCCAACTCGGCAATTGAACTAAACTGGATTGAATTAGCCAATTCTTGGTGGCTCTAGGAATGTTGATTTGGTTCTTGGTTTCAAAAATATGGAGGAGGGAATAACCGGTCCCGATTCTTAATTTTAAATAAGGAATTGGATCGGATCGATGGATTGATCAATATTTTTTCATTCTTTTATTATTGATGACCTTGATAGTAATTTTTTTTTTAATATTAGGAATCTCCCATTTGTAGGGAATAGAAGGAAAAGAAAAAGAAAAAGAAATCACCTATTTGGGGTTTCTCAAGAGGTTTTGAGGGAAAATCAGTCCGGTTCCAGATTATAATACTTTGGACCACGCGGAGGATTTTCAAATCCACGACCTTCTCGTAAGCGCGGAGGTGAAGCAAAAAATGGCACCGCCCGATCACCGCCGTCCGTTCAAGCGACCGACGATCTCCGATCAGCAGAGGCGGCGGGAACTCTCCCTCCTCCGTCAAGCTCAGCACCGCCTCGACGCCCAGCACCGCGCCCGCTGCTTAGCCTCCTCCGTGCTCTCCCTCGAAGCCCCCGGACCCGGTCCCGGACCCGAACCCGAATCCGAGCCCGTGCCCGAGCTCGAGCTCGCGTCCGAGTCGGAGCACCATGTCGAAGAAGGAGGAGGAGGAGGAGGAGATTCGAGGTCGCCGTCGAAGGAATTCGACGTCCGTCAGGCGTCGAAGCTCCGAGGGGCGGAGGCTCGCAAGTGGTTCGCGAGGCAGCTGATGCTCCCCGAGTGGATGATCGACGTCCCGGATCGTCTTCCTCAAGACTGGTTTTGACTCTCTCTCTCTCTCTCTCTGTATCTCTCTCGCCTGTCTGTGAAATTATGCAGCATAGATTTCTAGGGAAATAGGATTGGAAGTCGTTTTTGAAGAGCATTGAGTAAAGAGTTGGTTGTGGATGGTAATCACGTTGTGATTGAACCAGTAATTGAATTCTAAACCATGCGTTCATTTGGACGATAGTTGTGGATGGTGATCACTTGGTGTCCTTCCGAGGTATTATCCGAGAGTATACTTGTCAAGTTCAGAAGATGTTCTTATGCTCTTATTCATATTCAAAAAACTTCCCTTATGCCAGCCATGCATTGCCTAACCAATTGGCAATGTTAGATGTCTTATCAGTTTCTCACGCAATAGCATATTCCATCAGTGGACCGTGTTTTGCACTTTGCACATTCATTCTCATTTCGTCAGGGAATCGATCAAGTGATATGCACATTGTTAACTGTCTATGACATTGCCAATTTCACAGGTATGTGTTTGCGAGACCTGCTGGCAAGCGGTGCTTTGTCGTTTCTGCTGATGGGATCACGGTTAGTCGGTTGCGCAACGGCTCTGTCTTGCACCGTTTCCCATCTGCTCTACCTGGTGGGTCACGATCAAGAGATGTCTCTGGGTCAGCTCAGTCGTACTCCATACTGGATTGCATATTTCATGAGGTAACTCTGCCCACTAATGAAAGGCGTGTTATTGACTAGTAGTTGTATTTGACATAAGCATTCCCATTTTTGCAGCTAGACCAAACGTACTATGTAATTGACATGCTTTGCTGGCGAGGATACTCTCTCTATGACTGCACCGCGGAGTTCAGGTTCTTTTGGTTGAACTCCAAGCTTGTTGAGAGTGGAGCTTGTGATCCACCCTCACAGAACCACAGATACAGATTTAGCGCGGTGCCTGTATACAACTGTGACGAAAATGGCCTACATGCGGCATATACAGGAGCTGTAACTTACATAAAAGATGGGCTTCTGTTCTATAACAAGTAAGCTCTTTTATCCTGGAATTTAAAATGGCCTTTAAGGGCATATTCAACAGATGTGAGGTCTTTCGTCACAACTTTTTTTTGCTATGTCTGGTTGGGGGTGTTATGTTTCATCGCTGTGTATATTCTCTGTAAACAGTAATCCAGATTCGGTAAAGCATTACATCTTCTAGATTGCAGGTTCAAAGGATTTGGATTATGGCATACCTGATATGTCATGATCATGCTATAGGATGCATATAGTATATTTGATGGAGAGCATCCATGCAGTTTCAGTCTGGATTTCGGATCCACACAAAGTATGATATGATTGCCCTCAAATTGAAGTTTCAGGAGACTTCTTTCTAAAATATCGAGGAAATAGACTATCAATTTCGAGATTGAAAGAAGCATTCAAATAACATTTTGATATAAAATTTGACAGAGGGACATGTTGAAGTTGTTCAGTTGGCCATATCCTTGCAAGTGAGGAACGGTTGTGTCCATCCAATCCCTCCTGGTTAAGTAGGAATGCATCGAGAAAAAAAGTTTTTGATTTTCACGAATTGGAAACATCTCTTTTGGTTTCTACTTACTGAGCTTATCCTTGTTTTTATTGGGTGATCATTAGATCTCTTCAATCTATCAATCTAGTAGTGTAAGGTTATGCTTCTGGGTGCAGCATATGTTTGTTTTGTGACCACACCTTGTAGCTGCTCTCTGATCATTTTTCTTGTTATTTGATACAGTTCAAGTAGTGACCTGTTCGGAGTTTCTCATGTAGCATGAGTGTTCACTTTATGCCAAAGGTGTTCTCAATATTATTTATATTCCTTTTTGAACGTTGTCTGTAGGCAAGCACACTATCAAACTGGTAACACACCCCTGGCATTAGTCTGGAAGGATGAGAAGTGTAGTCAGTACGTCATTGATACAGACAGTAATGGAAATGTACCAAGATTGCAACAGGTACTTGACAAACACCGCTCTCTCATGCTGTCACAAGCGCTCACAACCACAGAGAGCAACATAACAGTTCTTTAGAATGAAAACGAGCTTATGCTTTCAGCTTTCTGATCACCTGAAAGTTTCTTGCTTCTCTTGCCTTTATAATCAGGTAGTTTTGGAGCTACAGGATGATTTGAAATTGATTACATCAGATGATCCTCCTGTGGTATTCGGAAGCTTGGATAACGACCTTGTCCAAAAGGTTCAGTTTGCTTACAGTTTAACAAATATATCTTTCCTAGTGTCTGTCACATGCATGTCTGTGTGCATTCAGACATACATGCGTGCGTGTGTACTACGTACGTACGTACGTAAATACATGCATGCGTGCACATATGTCTAGCTATTCTATAATTGAATAGTTGAATTCAATGGATCATACCTATGGTTTTATATTAAATTTGAAATTGAACTTCTGTTTTCATCCACTTCCAGTCAGGCCTACGCTCAGGATATCTCTTGAAGTTTGCTATTAGCGATGGAGGATTAAGTTTTGCAGATGGGAGGCTTGATAGAGCTGATCTTCAGTACCTTGGCAAGTCAAATAGAGCACGTGCTTTTGCAGATAGTTACTCCAAGGTTGGTAATTGAGTTGGCTGTCTTTTGTAATCTATTGCACTCTTAATCAATAATGGATACTGATAATGTGTAGCTTATATATTTACGCCACTTATTCACAGTCATTGTTGTTATAAATGCCTTTCCATTGAGTTATAGCAAATTCTGCTAATTATAGAGAGTTACTCTGGTAGTTCTCCTGCCAAGCATATGAATGGTTTGCTCATGGCTAAAGCAAAAAAGAATGGCATCGACCGTATATTACGAGATTTTAAGTTGTTAACTCTGTGATATAATTTCTCACTACTGCTGATGCTTGAGTACAAGTTGGAGTTTTGGAGCACAAATTAGGTGTGGCGTAATTGTGCTTTTCTGCTGCTTTTGCAGTGGTATTTTGGTTGCCGACCCGAAAAAAAAAAAAAAAAAAAAAAAAAAAAAAAAAGTGGTTTTCTTGGATTATAAGGTTGTGGATCTGGATTGAGTCTTGTGCAGTATTATTGGCGTTTCTTTTTTCCTTCTCTCAAGCATTATGCTGTCTTCTTTTTCAGTAAGAGGCACTGTTGGTGTCACTTTGGCTTTTTATTGCTTCACAAGGTATTATGTGCTCAGTGGATGCTGATCATTTTCTCTCTTCTTTTGAAGGTCATATTTCAATATTCTGTCCGGCATTCACCTCTAAGGATAGACGACTTGCTATCTGCAATCAGCTCAAGGGATGATCGAGAGAATGAGCATCCTGACGTTGAAATGGTAGATTAAGGATGTGTTGGTTTTGCAGAAAATCTACTATTTAGATAACATTTTTTATAAATGATTATTTGTATCGCATATAACAATGAATTAATGAAAATGTTTAGACGTGAATTATTATCGGTATTGATATTATTTTCCATCATTTAATATTTTAAAATGTTACAAACAATTATTTTTAGGAAGACGAGATCCAAGTCGTGGAGTTTCCATGAAATTAACCCTCTCTTGGTATAAACTAGGATGATGGGAAATTGTTGTCCTAGATGTGTCCTTCGTATGGCGGGCTACATTGAGCTTCATTGTGTAGATTTAAGTGCTGTTTGAGGTTCTCCACGGTAAAGTGAATGACAATTGGCAGTTTTTGACACGATGGACCAAAAAGCCAGGACACCTCTGGGTTGGAATCCAGCGGGCATATATATGAATTTGAGCATTTTGGGTTTCAAGGAGATGATGACGATCTTCTCTGTTTTTCAAGTATGGGGTCATGTCGGCACTACAAATTGGCCCAAAGGGGAAATCCATTTGTTGCCATCGGGCACCATCCGCTTTGAATGAAAGAACATGCATGCTTGCATCAGATCAGACCAAATAAAATGGCGACATATTCTGTCGGTTAACGAGTAATTTTCTTGAGTCTAGTAACACTTTCTGTAACAATATGCAGGAAACAATTATTACCCAAGTGCTGTAACTTTTCTATTGAACTAAACTATATGCTATGACCAACTGTCTAGGTCATATGTTTCGTCCTTTTTCTGGCCCGTGATTTGTAAAATTGCCCTCGGACGAGCATGTAATGTTAGGCTTAGTACCACGTACTATGCTTTGTGCCTTTCTGTGTAGCTAATTGTTCTTTCTGGCCGTGCCATACACAGTGCTTTCTTGTTGCTGATATTCTTCCACTTTTCTTGTAAATTAGGATGTTGAACGCTTGCATACAGTTGCCATTCGACATTACTTTACCAGTTATAGCTGGGCGTCACCTTTCTTGATGTTGGGTATAGAGAGGCGACCTTTTTCTGATTGTTGAGGATAGGATCCTAACCGAGTGCGACCCTTTTCAGGTTTTTGGAAGTTGCAGTGGATCGATAAACGGGACATTGAACATGGTGAAACAAAACCAAGTTTTAAAATGAAAACATTCGTCTATGTAGAAATGAAAAGTAGATGCAACAGGGCATGATATAGCTCAGCTATAATGAGCTGCTTCCCCGTGCACACAGCGAATTGTCACCTCAAAATAATATGCAGCATGGTCATCAAGGTTCTTATTTACTATCATTCGCCTGTCCTCGTCTATCGCATCTTGACTTATATCCACGAGAGAATAAAATACTATTGCATCTACGAATTCGTCAACTGGACCCAAAAGTTGCGAGGACTCCCATTGGAAAATTTTGATTTGTCAACGCAAATTCCGTCAGTTGATGATGCCACGAACCAACAGCTAGACATGCTGTCGCCACAATAATATACTTTTGGACGATTAATACACATCCAAAAGTGTGTTTGTGTATGCATGCTTTGACCTTGAAACTACCCTACCCCGAACCTGTAAATATATCGCATCAAGTATCAAATTTAACGGCTAAATCACTAGAAATGAATTTCCTTAAGAAAAAGAAAAGGGAAGAGAGTGTACTGGCTGAGAAAGCAGCAAAAGTACAGTTCCTAAGATTGACCAGTGGCACCTTTACTACGTTGAGATTATTTATGTACTCCAGTGACAATCGAATAAGATAAAACATTGCTAACAGTCTTCTGAAAAAAACCGCAAGTTGTAATAATCAGGATGCCAAGGTGGTTGCAGGGCAACTGTCGTGTACACAGGCTAATACATCTTTGTACTCTCTCGATATCGTGAAGGAATCGTACACCCGGCCGTCGCGGCTTTTCTTGTACTCAAAGAGAAGAGACGAGCGATTGAAGGCTGTCATCTTTACAAATCCCCAGTCATAATCTCGGTACAGGCTCCAGCTCGGCGTGAGGTTGCTGAATGTCGACAAATGGCTTCCTCCTCCACCAGCGACTACATGGATGGTTCCATTGACGATGCCCGAATAATGATTCAATTCTGAATTAACACACTGGTTCTGTTCCACAAAGGGGAGAAAATGAATCAAAAATGTTGTCACGTAGATTATTCTCCAGAAACTCAATCGACAAATTCACATTGTCAACTTGAAGAGATCGAGTTGAAAAGCTGATATGACAGACAGTCATGTGAGAGTGCAGGTATGATCACACTGGTATACAACTAAATGGAACCTATCTTTGGATGCTGGATAAACCTCAAGAACGGACTGGAACTTTGCCCTAAACTTAAGACAAAGATTGCTAGAAAATCATGATTCGGCCCATTAATTCATAACATCTTCACCATGGAAGCTTCAACACTATTACTACAAGGAAAGAACCTAAGTTCTCGATTTTCAAGGAAAGGAATGATGTTGCTCAAGTCGTAAATGGCGGCTACAGGAGCAGTGCAGAAGCAGATGAGTAAGAGAAACCATGTTCAATAATTAACCAAAAAAGGGCCTTTAAATCTGGTGGTAAGTTGTGAATGTGCATAAAAAGGAGAGACCTTTGTACTTGCTATGAGCAGTAGCATAAAGCATGCAACCATTTTGCAGCACCATATAACAATCAATCCATGCGTACCTGATAGATAGGGCAAGTTCTTTCATAGTTATGCACATGGCCATAGAAGGCAATGTCCACTCTATATTTCTGCCACAGCCTTTGTAGATTTTGCCTTCCCATGGGTTCTTCAAAAGAGCCCTCTGAGCCATAATAACTGTCGGAGGAATAACCAAGGACCCGATGGGCCGCAAAAATCAACCAGGGCTGCTTATGCCTGTCCACAGTTGCAAGACAGTTCTCAATGAACCTGTGCTGTTCGGATCCCTCTCTCCAGTCGTGCTCACTATCGGCTATACAAAAGCGAAACATGCCATAGTCTGTTTTGTACCTGCAAAATTCATATGTCAACAATTCTAATACCTAGCGAGGATGTGCGTTAGCTCATATCTTATTTAGGTTCAAAGATGGCGGATCCCTAAAATACATGTGAATCCACCTCAACCACCGTCTTTAGAGATCACTCCATGCTACCTTGTGGCTCTCTTAGTTTCTATGCAAAAGATAACAGTGTAAAATCTATTGAGGAACAGCCCTATTTTGTTTTTCTCTAGTTCGAAAGCATTCAAGCAAGGAAAGGCAAATGATAAAGAAGAGCGAGCATCAAACACAGCTTCCCGTCTATGTGATTATTGAATCCCAATGTTTTAAACAAAAAAGGAGGAACCCCCTTTAGGAAATCCGCTACTAAGTTATCTCTCAACTCTTCATGCATAAAAGTTAGTGTCTTGTCTATTTTTCAACAAGGATTTGAGCTATTTACCAGAACTTAGCTCTGTTCTCAGCAGGAACATAGAACATGGTCTCAGCAAGCACACCGCATTCCCCTCCTGAATCCGTGGTGTCATAGAAGGATCCCGAGTTTGGCCAATCACGTTCATGATTACCACTGCAGATGAAATAAACAAGAGGATATTTTAACTGAGGAAATGAAGTTACTCAAGGTGAGTGATGGTATCGACAAGAGGGACCAACAGAATGAGCAATAACACACAACCTTCCAATCATATATGGGACAGTTGATGCAATAGGTTCCACCTGCGCTGTGAATTGATCCCACTGTGAGATGTACCCATTTGCATAACAAATGTCTCCAATGTGGAAAACTATGTCTATGTTCTTCAAATCTTTAATTAGCTGGTCTGTGGTATTGAGTGAACCAGGCTGGTAGTCACTATATTCATTTGAACCATCTCTCTCAGCCTGAAAAAATATAGGAACAAATGCAGTCAATCACTTATTCAACAAAGAACAATTCATGTACCATTACCAATTAGAGTTAAGGAAATAATAGGCTCTGCAGTGAATACTATCATATTACCCAGGACACGTGCCATGCACTTCTATGGCATTGTGCTAACATAATCTGATGCATATCATACGACCATAAAGAGAAATCCATATCCCCAGCTCTCACTCAACCCAGAAAAGCAACAGTGGGGAAAACAAAAGGATCATATATGCACCTTTCCCATGTCACCGAATACTATAATGCGTTGCAACGAATCTTGTCCGGGATATGGAGATGATTTAAATGAATAGCTCTTGCTCATGATAGAGGTACCATTTGACAACAGATGACCCATCTTGTAGGTATACCTGGAAACCCAGCGAAACATATCAGAATATGTGATGCTGACACCTCATCCCAATACTCTTGCTAGAAACAAATCATAAGATACATACACAGTGTTCGGCCACAAATCCTTCAAAAAACTTGTGTGAATAAAACCTGCATCACGCCATCCAACTGTTCGTGCAGGTGAACCTGAAAATACAAGCTGTGAGAGTTAAAGCATCATCATAGCCTATTGAGCGGCCTTCATGATGGTGAAAAAATGACCATATAAGGTCATTAGCTATGCGTTCAGCTAATTATAATGACATTGAACAGTTTATTAACTGATAAGCGGATGTAAAATCCAACATTCAGGGAGTTGCTGTGTTATTGTAAATTGAGAAAGGCCAAGAAAGTCGAGGAATAGATTAAGACATGCAACTTGAAAAGCACATCTCATCAAATATGCAAGGCCAACATACCACACATGCTATTCCTATCAATAGTCAGGGTTCCTGCTGGAGATCGCACTTGATTTTCTCCTTTGATGCCCCACTTGACAAAAGGGGCGGCTTCCTTTATATCATAACCACTAGTCCAGGTCACCGTCATCTGAAAAAATCAAAGGAGAATATCAAACAAAGTCCTCCAAAATGCTAATTGGGAAATGAAAGTCAAGCTAACTTATTACCTCATTCCAGGACTTGCCTTGAGCAAGGCGTGGATAAAGTGGTGCTTTAGGATAGGCAAATATTATGGAGTTCGAAACTGCCACCATCTTTGGCTGCATAAACAATCAATTTGATGGGGTAATCAAAGTACCGGAAAGTTTGATAAAAGGACAATGGAGAGAAGCAGCTGTATGGAAAAAGAGAGGCAGGATGCAATTTTTATAAAGACAGTCTAAGAAGGAGATGCTAAGAAAACTGCGCACATTTGAGATTCCCCCAGAAAATAGAGCAAATGAGAAATCTGCCCGCTGATTGATCAACTGGAACTTCAAGGAAGCCTTGCCTGTCTTTGTATACCGTGGATTCGAATAGTTCGCAAATTTGTACTGGTAAAGTAATATATATGGGTCAGTGAAGCGTGATTGACATATTCTTGGCAAGAACTTAACATGACAATCTCAAAATCCACATGAAACAAACCTTGATTGGTGCCGAGCATATGTATGGAGTCTCCTCTTTTGGGTCGTTAACTGGAGGACATGTTGATCCGCTGCCACAACGAATAGTGTACCTTTAGCGCTAGAGACCAGAAACATAGAAATTCCAGCTCATCGGAAAAATAGACTAATTTCAACTGAAGAACCGCCGGATGATTGAGTTACTGATGAAATTTCGAGTTAGGAAGCACATAACACAAGCATACACACATATGAACAAGAGCTACATTACTCGAATTTTCCAGGGGAGAAAACGCCAACCCAGTCATCCTCAGACGCATTAGCGTACTGGAGATCCACAGTCACCCACTCCGTATCCTCACCCTGCATAATCGTAGATCACATTACCGGTACCCGTCAAGGTTCCTTCAGACCAAAACGCTCAACGAACATCCCAATTGAAGAATCTCAGAAAACAAAAATAGTCTACATTGTACCCACCAAAAAAAAAAAAAAAAAAAGGACTATCAAATCAGTGAAGTTAACCCAAAGAATGAGTTGCTCTAAAGCATTCGACTTTATCCCAGATGGTCATCCACACTGAACTTTATATGTTAATATTAAATTGGATTGAAGATGCCACTTAACTTCGTTTTCAAAAGGAACATAATCAATCACCCGCGCCCACGACTCGTCGTCACGCAACACCCAAGAACGATTAAAAATCTCACCTTTACGCCGAGAACGAGAGGATACGCCTTAACGGAAGCCGAATCATGGAGGGCTACCGTCGCTTTATGGATGGCGATGCTAGCGAGCGGCTGGTCTCCGATACCACCGACGTCTCCCCGAGCGGAGCTCAAGCTCGCGAAACACAGTGCGGCGAGAAAAATCGAAACTTTGGCGCAGAGGAAGCGTGGCCCCATGTTTCCCGGTGGTGGGCAGGCTCGAATTCAATCCGACTGGTGATGGCGAATCCGAGGCGACGCAGAGGCGTGGAATTTAACGGCAGCTCGGGACCGTCAAAGATGCGAGTTTGATACCGGGAATAATGCTACGTTTGACTTTTGCGAAACTGGTTCGTTCATTCTGCTTCCGATTCCTTGTGGGACACGCGAGGAACGAGAAGATGAAGGAGGGAAAAGGAATCGGTCGGCATCTGTTCCGAGGAACCTCCGATCTCTCGCTCTCGCGACGAACAAGTGAAGTGGAAGTGAAAGACCTTTAACTTTAACTTGATCGTTTTGTGCTGCTGTACCTGGCGACAACACACGCCAAATTATTTGCAGAGACACGTGTCGATAAGGGTGTGGAGCCAGAATGTTTGAAACGCCATTTTGAACATGAGGAAAATGGATAATGACACAAATTGAACCCGAACTTTGATATGATCGCTTTTAAATTTAGGGTTTATACCTAAAAAATCTCAAACTAATATATTTATGATAAATTTATCTCAAACTATTTTTTTAATCATCAAAAACCCCAAACTGGTATACCTTTAACAAATTTATCCCAAATTGGTATATTTGTGACAAATTTACCCTTTGTTAGTTTTCGTTAAATTTTTTTGTCAAATTATTAGTTAAATGATACGTGACAATTGACTAGTATATCAATTTGAGATTTTACGCTTTGTTTGTCACAATTTACAATTTTTATGATTTTTTTGTGATATTAATTCAATTTAGCAGAATGTATATTTGTCACAAATTTACTGGTTTGTGGTTTTTTGCTGTCGAATAAATTAGTTTGGGGTAAATTTGTCATAAATGTACCAATTTATGGTTTTTTATGGTTAGTCAGGGTAAATTTGTCGCAGTGTACCGGTTTGGGGTTTTTCATGGTCAAAAAAATAGTTTGGAGTAAATTTGTCACAGGTGTACCAGTTTAAGGTTTTTTAGGGTATTAACCCAATTTATTTAATATGGCCACTGAATTTTAACGAATACCATTCCTAAAAATTTAATTTATTTAATATGATTTTTGGACTTTTGATTACATATTCAATTTAGCCTATAAATTATATGAAAATATTTAATATCATATAATCTAGGGATTAATTTAAACAAATTAAAAGTTTAAAAATAATATTATATATTGAGTTAAAATTCAGAAACTATATTGAAAGATAGATTGCAATTTAGAGATCGCTTGTGTTATTTACACCCGAGAAAATCGTGAGACTTTTTTTTTCTTGACGTCATGTAATTATGCAACAACCACTTGGCAATTATTCTCAGAAAAAGCACGCGACATTTTTTTTTTCTTGACGTATTATGATTATTAGTAGACTATTTGTATCATTTAACCTCGGAAAAATCATGGGACACTTTTTTACTTCTTGACATGCCGTGATTATGCCGCAACCACTATGGCATTTCGTGATGATTGCAAATCTGGTTCCCCGTACGTCTTGCAATGCCCGTGATGATGAGAAAAACACAGGAATAGTCCGGAGAGCCCCGCCGGCAATCTCTTCCAATGGATTGGTCCTGCTAATGAATTAATAATTAACAAAATCAGTAACTTTAAGAATGGGAGATCAAGTCAAAGAAAACTCACTTGGCTTCATTGCAGATTCTGTTTACCTGCCGCCGCCCCACGAAAACCGTGTGCCGTATCATGCCACCGGTGAGGGAAGCGAGTTTCTGGGTCCTCCAGCGCTTTCTCACGAGGGCAGATATGAAATCTAGGAATAAAGGGTCAAGGAAAGACTGGCAGATAGAGATTGGAATAGGAGAAAAATGGCCTAAAATCCTGTTTGGTAACGTTTGTTTTCTTCTATTTTTTTTTTTATTTCCAAAAACAGAAAAAGAATAGATTTTCATTTGGTAATATTAGCTAATTTTTCTATTTCCTAAAAAATGGAATTGAAACAGAAATAAGAAATAGAAAAAAATTACTTCTTTATTCTCGACAACAAAAAAAATAATAAGATTATTTTAGAAAACAAGCTCAATGTAACATAATTCTCTGTCTTTGCACAATCGACACAAAGTCAAGTCTCATAACCCTATTCAAGTCCCCATTTTTTGAAATAAAAAATTCAGAAATTTAGGAAAAAATTTAGAAATTATATTGAGTAGTTAATTCTAATTTAGAATTAATTTAGTTTTAATTATAATTTAGAATTATTTTAGCATAAAAATGTGAAAATCTTTTGATGAAAATTGTATTCAAAATTGAATAAATTTTTAGTGCTTTGCTACATGGATTTTTGAATGCCGTTTATTTTTAGTCATCCATCTTTGACTAAATATTATGTTGGATTTTCTTAGGACATCTTAGAATATATTGATAAATTAAATCATTACAAAAGTCTAGTTTTATTCAAACATGAAATGTTAAGTCTTCATCGACATTTTTATAATTAAATGAAAAAAATTGGGAATATAAATTTTAAGGTATGTTCATTTTTTATTCCAAATATAGGAATTTTGTATAATCACCAAACATATTCTTCTATTTAGAAATTTGTCCAGGAAATAGAATTAAAAAAATATATATTTTTTAACAGAAATTGTTTCCGGAAATAAAAATGTTACCAAACGCATCTTAAATTTAGAAATGTCCTCCGGTCCTTTCTTGCGATGGCAGATACAAAACCAAGAAATAAAGGGTCAAGGAAAGAAAGAGCAGACAGAGATTGGAATGGGAGGAAATTGGCCCAAAGCTGCCAGGCCACGGCAACGTTCTGTTCTGTGTTATGCCCTTCTGCAGGCAAAATGCAGCATATATCTCCTTTTAACGTAACTCATGAAGAACCCCGAGATGTTCCTCATCCAAGGATCATCTCCTTCTTAGAATCAGTGCTCCGGAAGCAAGCTAAAAGTTTCACTTGGATTGGATTACTACGAGGCCAAAGTGGTTGGTTAACAACCTTCATGTACACATGCCAGTACATCCCTGTACTCCCTAGAGATGGTAAACGAATCGTAGACCTTCCCGTCTCCGCTCTTCTTGTACTCGAACAGAAGGGATGAGTGGTTGAACGCGGTGAGCTTCCCAAATCCGAAGCCGAAGTCTCTATACAGGCTCCAAATCGGCTGCAAATCGCTTAAGTATGATAATTCGTTTCCTCCACTGCCAACAACAACATGGATCGTCCCATTCACGTTGCCCGAGTAATGAGACTTTTCTGAGTTCATGCACTGATTCTGCATCATCCGATCAACAAATTGACTGTCATCATAAGTATCAATGGCGGTGCATAAGGACTCGAGAAGGATGAGACTGGCATCGTTGCTTCTAGTTTTGAATAATTAAGTTAACCTCGGTTACAAATGCTTTGGCTTTTAACAAGAGAAAACAATGCCCATAGGATGCTCAAAGAACAATTAATTAGCCTCTAAAAACTCAGCATCTTTGTTTTACCTGGATAATATTGCATATTATATTAAAGTTCAATGACTATATTAAAAGATGGGTTAAGATTTAGAGATGATTTGTGTCATTTATGCTCGAGAAAATCACGAGACAATTTTTTTTCTTGACGTACTGTAATTATGCAGCGACCATATGGCATTTATCCTCAGAAAAATCATGTGACATGCTTTTTTCTAGACGTACTGTAATTATTCATAGACTATTTGTATCATTTATCCTCAGAAAAATCATGACACTTTTTTTCTTCTTGACATGCCGTAATTATGCAGCAACCAGGCATTTCGTGATGATTGCAAATCTGGTTCCCCGTGCGTCTTGCAATGCCCATGATGCGAAAAATCACGGGAATAGTCCAGAGAGCCCCGTCGGCATTCTCTTCCGATGGTCGTGCTAATGAATAAATTATTAACAAAAATTAGTAACTTTAATAATGGGAGATCAAGTCAAATTCTGTTTACATGCTGGCTCGCCGCCTCCCCATGAAAACCATGTGCCGTTTCGCACCAACCGCGAGGGAGGCGAGTTTCTGGGTCCTCCAGCCCTTTCTCACAAGGGCAGATACAAAACCAAGAAATAAAGGGTCAAGGAAAGACAGCAGACAGAGATTTGAATGGGAGGAAAATGGCCTGAAGCTGCCAGGCCACGGCAACGTTCTGTGTTATGCCCTTTTCCAGGCAAAATGCAGTATAGATCGCCTTTTAATGTAACTCATAAAGATCCCCGAGACGTTCCTCATCCAAGGATCATCTCAATCTTAGAATCAGCTGCTCCTGAAGGGAGCTAAAATTTCTGCTTGGATTGGATTACTATGAGGCCAGAGTGGTTGGTTCACAACCATCATGTACACATGCCAGTACATCCCTGTACTCCCTAGAGATGGTAAATGAATCGTACACCTTCCCGTCTCTGCTCTTCTTGTACTCGAACAGAAGGGACGAGTGGTTGAACGCAGTGAGCTTCACAAATCCGAAGTCGAAGTCTCTATACAGGCTCCAAATCGGCTGCAAATCACTGAAGTATGATAATTCGTATCCTCCACTGCCAACAACAATGTGGATTGTCCCATTCACAGTGCCCGAGTAATGAGACTTTTCTAAGTTCACGCATTGATTCTGCATCATCCAATCAACAAATTGACTGTCATCATAAGTATCAATGGCGGTGCATAAGGAGTTGAGAAGGATAGACTGGCATTGTCACTTCTAGTTTTGAATAGTCAAGTTAGCCTCGGTTACAAATGCTTTGGCTTTTAACAAATGAAAACATTGCCTATATTATGCTCAAAGAACAATTAATTAGCCTCCAAAATCTCAGTGTCTTCGTTTTACCTGGTAAATCGGGCATGTTCTTTCATAGTTATGGACATGACCGTAGAATGCCATGTCGACTTTGTACTTCTGCCACAGCTTCTGCAAGCTATCCCTTCCCATAGGCTCCTCGAAAGAGCCCATCAGACCGTAGTAAGCCAAAGAAGAATAGCCAAGAACACGATGCACGGCAAATATCAGCCAAGGTTGCTTTTGTCTGTCCACTGTTGCAAAACAGTTCTCAATGAACTTATATTGTTCAGAACCCTCCCTCCAGTCGTGTTCACTGTCGGCTATACAGAAGCGGAACATGCCATAATCTGTTGAATACCTGCACATATGCGGGGACAGGGGTAAGTTTTGTATTATGCCATTACTTGTACTTCTGCTCCATGAAATGATGCAAACTGCAAATGCTAGAAATTGATTATGAAGAGTCAGAGTATGGGGAAATTAAGAGAAGAAACATGCCGTGCGAACGCACATAGTGCATGGTCCATTACTCGTCAACTCATCCAAGATTAGTAATGACCTCATTTTCCATGAGAGTCAAAGACTTCTCCAAGCTATCATTCAGATTCATCCCTTTCAACCATTGCATGAATAGATTTGAAAAAGGAATGTCGCTGATTCTTTCATATGGATTTGTTCTGAGAATATGAATTCTCCAGGTATTCCTGCAAATTTCATTGATTCCTGGACACTTATTGACTCTTTTAATTAGTTGACTGTCCTGTTAAAGACAACACCGCATGCGTTTCCACCTAAATTACAATAGCACCAACCACTCACCAAAATTTTGCTCTATTTTCTGCAGGGACATAGAACATGGTCTCTGCTAGGACGCCACATTCACCACCTGAATCATTGGTATCGTAAAATGACCCCGTGCCTGGAGCATCACGCTCATGATTTCCACTGCATCCAATTCCAGCATTATATATAGGTTAGGAAGTAGCTTGCTAATCCACACATGAAATGTGTACCTTGCAATCATGTAAGGGACATTTGATGCAATGGGCTCGATCATAGATGTGAACTGATCCCACTGTGAAATATATCCATTAGCATATGTTATATCACCTATATGAAACACTATGTCTATATTGTCTAAATCCTTGATGAGCTGATCTGTCGTGTTTAACGAGCCTGGCTGATAGTTATTGTACTCGTTTGAACCATCACGCTCTGCCTGCAATCCATCCACGTGAAGTTCCATAATAGAAAACAAAAAACATTCAACCATGTTCAGATAAGTAGATGATGTGAAAGCACGGAAATTGAACCAGATTGGGCAGATTGTATAAAGTGCTGGAGCTTGCAAATGAACAGGAAGCAAAACCTAAAAGTTTGTGAAAACCATAATGCATCTCTGAAACTTGCTTATGCTGGACTAGATATGGCATGTGATTTTCTTGTCAAATCTTATTCAATCAAACTATGAGATTTCATGCTATATGAAGAAAGAGAGACGCTCTGTCTTATATGATGACCAAATCGAAAACTTTGTCCAACACTCTTTCCCAAAAAAGAAGTCGAATACCAGCATTAAGTGAATCTTGAAGCTATTTAATAATCAGGAAAAGACTAATGTGTGGCATTGTCCTTCCTGAGTTGTGCTGCTTTTACCTTTCCCATGTCACCAAATATTACAACCCGCTGCAATGAGTCTTGTCCCGGATATGGAGATGATTTGAAGGAGTATGCCTTGCTCCAAACATATGAATTGTTAGCTAATCTGTGGCCAAGCCTATATGTGTGCCTGGAACATCAAATCAAGAAAAATGTCAATGGTAACCTCCTTATGTGGTAAAACTCGTGACATGTATGTATTAGTCCAGAGCAATACTCTGCATTGGGCAACAGATCCTTTAGGAAGCTTGTATGTATGAAACCTGGATCTCGCCACCCTACCGTTCGTGCAGGTGGACCTGCAAACAAGAAGATTTCCTCAGAACCATGATGTTAGTTTAAGATCGGAGATGATGGTCCTATTGTTTGGGATTTATATTCAGCCATTGCCATACACCATTTGCCTTGGAACCTGCAGGTCTAGACCTAAAGATTGTAGACTCACAGCAAGGGCATATACTTGGCAACTACAGTTTTAGCGCTTCACAGCAAAATGATCATTGAATGTCTTGCTGACAATGATGACAAGGATTTTGAAAGAAGTAAACCTGAACCACAACTAGCTGTCAAAGAGTATACTCCTTCATGTACAAAACAATCATACCACACATGCTATTTTGTTGAAATGTCAATGTTCCAGCTGGCGATCTTGTCTGGATTTCTTCCTTAACACCCCACTCAACAAAAGGAGTCACTTCATCAATGTTATAGCCACTAGTCCAGGTAACTGTCATCTGTGTTTCACATCGAAGCAATTTATATCACCATCATCATATTTTCAGCATATAGAATAGACAGTTGCTTCTGTACTATTGCACTATATTACCATCTAGATAAGCATCTCAGACCAGAGAACATAATTATCATTATAACTGAAAATCTTCAATAACTGGGAATGCTAACATAAAAGTCTGAATCATTCTAAAATCTTCAGAGTGGTGCACTTAAATCTGGACAAGTATATGGAAACATTTTAGTTTGCACCGAATGATTGTGGAGAAAACCTGAAGAGAGAAAGAAAACAATGCACTGAGAGAACTCACTTCATCCCAAGATTTCCCTTGCGAGAGACGTGGATAAAGGGGTGCCTTTGGATTTGCAAAGTTAATGATATTCGAAACTGCCACAAGCTTCGGCTGCAAGAATTATGCATGATTAATCAAAGCCCGAGTTTCCACATGACAAGTGCAAAATAACAACTGAGACTTCAAATACTAAGTGCTCCTAAAATATATTAAATCCTACTTTTGGCCCAATGTGATGCCATTACAATCTGGACCAGATCAAATATCAAAGAAACTGAAGCAGGTAGAAAGTACATTTGACAGCCCGCCCGAGAAGAGCGCAAATGAGAAGTCTGCTCTCTGATTTATCAGTTGAAACTCCAAAGAAGCATTCCCCGTCTTTGTATAGTCAGAGCTGGACTCATTGGCAAACTTATACTGAAATGGGCGTCAAATGCAGCACGAATAAGCATAACCAAGGTCAAATTTGATTGACAATATTTCAGTTATGAAAAATTCAGAACTTGCATGGGTGGATCAATCTTTACCTTAATGGGAGCCGAGCATATAAAAGGTGCATGCTGCCTTGGATCAATAGGTGGACAGGTAGAGGAGCTGAAACATTAGAGCATATTCTTATTGGTGAAGCTATGAATAGTGGAGGAAAGCGACCAGTGACAACTTGCAATACTTACTCATCTATGTACAGTTTCCCAATTTTCTCATCAAGCTAAACTGATATTTGATCGAATAAATTAGATTTCTGGAGACTTCCGTGATGCATATGGCTACAGATAATGTAGATATACAGAATAAGAACGGAGTAGGAGGCTGGAGGTTACTTGAAGTTGGCAGGAGAAAAAACCGCAAGCCAGTCATCTTCGGCAGGTGCGGGGCTTTCAAAGTCCACGACAACCCACTCAGTATCTTCCCCCTACACAGACGCGCGCACAGATATAAACATTACGATGTAAGGTTTTGCTCACTAGTTTCACCAGAAATTAAACATGACCAAGTAAGTGAACAAGGTCTGTGATTGGTGACAAAGTCATATTAGAGGAATCTTCTTTATCTGATCTAGCGCCACCATACACAGGTTGTTGCAAATCAGACTAATCTGACAAGTCGGACTTTACCTGGATCAGTCATCAGCCTATTGAAAAGGAGGTTTCTGGATGTGGGTTGATATGCATTATCAGCACCAGTCAATTTAAGATAAAATAACACGATTTTGAATTGATGATCTCAAGTTAATCAAACGAGTATTCACTCATCCTTTCTTTCTGCTGATCGTAATTCTGCACCTTCTGTACACGGGTTTTTGTTCTAAGAACCAGTGATTTTAGTTATTGATAAAATAGCTTTCTCTTTTACAATCAAAACACCTATTCTCCATGTTGACCTCCGGAATTCCCATCGAAATGGACTTAAAACACCTTCTGTGAAGCAAGTCTCAAAAGTTCCCTGCAAGACTGGATACAATTTGCAAATCTACCATTCTCTACTCAAGTATTTAAGAGAAGCGCAAGCACCCAATTCTTTCTTGTTCGGCCGTGAGCTGACCAGAACACGACCCACTTGCACGAGGATATTATTAGCTACAAACGAAGAACTCGAAACCCAGAAAGAAGACGAAACTAGGAACGATGGAACATGGAGTGGAAGAGAGAGAGAGAGAGAAGAAAAAGGAAGAAAACCGAGTACCTGGAGCCCAAGAACAAGCGGGTGGGCTCTGACGGAAGCGTTCTCGTGAAGCGCAAAAACGACGTCGTGGATGGCTATCTTGGAGAGCGGCTGCTCTCCGCCCACGGCGCTCGCGATCCGAACGCCGAGCGCCACCAGTAGGACCGCCGCCAGCGACAGCGACAGCAACGAGGAGCCGCCGAGGAGCGGTGGTGAATTGGCCATCTCTGTATCGCATGAAGCGGCAGGAGGACGAGGATCGTCTGTGATGGAAGTTTGTCCAACGTTAGTCGTCGGGAGGATTCCTTGGGAGGAACATACCGGCCATGGATTGGCCCTGCTCTGTTTTTCCCGCGCCGAGCCGGCGGTAACTCTGAGGGGACTAGAACGACAGAGATTACCGTTGACCCTTCACCCTTCGGCCGTACTAGAACTCATCGCTCGTGGAAATGAAAATTCTCGATTGGAATGGGGGTAAAGTCGAAATTCGATCATGACGTTTTCCGCAATCGTTCAATAAGCAGATCCAATAAAAAACTCCTGCCATATGGATAAGGCGTACCAAATCTTATAAATAAATCATTTTTTAATGACTTTAATTTTAAAATAATCACTTGTGATCTCACAAAATTTTTCATGCAGTTTACTTAAATCTTCCAATGATTTACTCGAACTTCTAATTAACAGGAAGATACATCCATTTTGTTGCACTGACGAGTAAACCCATTAATCATGCCGTGTGGATCATGAAATAAAATCTGATGTAAGCCAAAGGAGTTAAAGAATCATCCGTCCCCAGAAATCATTTTTTAGCCAAAGGAGAAAAGGTAGAAGCAACATCAATCCCTTTTTGTATTTTAAACATGGACGGTGTGCATTTCATTTCGCATTCAAAAGTTGCAGGATCGTACGCCGCTCTTCGGGTGACATAATATCATAATGCAAATTTTTCTTGTCCTTACCGTAATTATTAACTCCCGATTGCCAAATTATCACGACTAGAGAAGACTCCTATTATCGCCACCGTGAAATAAATTACCGTTTTACTATATCAACCCATTGTATTAGATAGGACTGAAGTTGCTTGATGATGACCAAAGCCATTACAAGGACAATGGCACAACGCACGCATTCTTCCCAACAAATGGAACGAGGAAACAAAAACCAAAACCTCTCAAGCTTCGACAGGGACTTGTCTGTCTTGATCAATTGACTTAGCAAGGCATAATCTTAAACATCGAACTAGTACATCATTTTCTGAAATTTTTATATAAAATCAGCAACGAAATGCTGCATGCCACTTTTTCTGGAAGTTGTAATTAGCCATTCTTTCTCTATTCCATGGCCATCATCAAAATCTCTTTTCAATTCTTACACCGGATAAATATCAGCAGCTGGTATTCTTCTGTACAGGTAGCAAAGCTTTGAGAAAACAAAATTAGTCGTCATGCAACAAACTAAAAGGAGAAAGATTATTCACACAGACACCATGTCCAAAGAGAAAACTCCTGTTGTTCTACTTCTGTGAATGCACCTAAAACCAGCAGAAAACACAACAATTCACCCTTGCTAAGTGCATATACAAAGTGACTTGAGCTCTGCGCGCTTCACTTGTTTACGACTTGAGGCTTCGGAAAGAGAGTGGACAATTGCTTTTCCAGTGCGACCAAACTGAAGCATTATTCAGAATATAGATCACCAAACCACAGTAAAACAGTCAAACTGAAATATGGTAGAACAAACTTGAGTCACTCACATTTCGTACTTCTGAAATGCTTCATTTCGTTTGGCCACGTAAAGTTCACTATCTCTTGGTATGTTGTTCAAAGGATTGGCTGTCAATCAATGAAAACAGGGGAAAAGAAGTGAGAGATCATTAATTGGAAAGTAAAACAAGTGAAGCAGTAAAATAATCATGAGGGGAAAAAAAGAACTGCAGACAGAAAAAAGCCTTCAACCATTGATTAATAAAAAAAAAAAAAAAAAAATTCATTGGTTGCTCACTGGCATTATAAAGAGAAGTGAGCATGATCTAAATGCACTTTGCTGGGTTGATTAGCAACTGCATCATGGGAAAAGCAATAAATATGCAAGGACAAATGGTAATTTTGCATTTTTGACAATTCTTCACAAATAAAGTCAGACCCAATCATCCAGAACTTAGAAGATCCTTTCAATTTTAAAGAAAAATCTAACTGCCCACTGTCTTCCCTCGTGTTAATGCATTCTCTAAAATAGGATTCTGTGTCAAAGAGCAAAGTGATACGGCAGACGGAGAATTTCATGCTTGGGGGGCAGGGTTCACCACCAGCCCATGGTACTGAAAGTTTTCTATTACTGGAAATTATGCCATCGTGCTCTAAAAGCTGGAGATGAGAACAGAAAATCATACATGGAAGTTGCATCACTTGCTTCTGAACCACGTCTTTGCTAGCATTAACAGAAGGAGCTTGAGGAAGCAGCTGTAAAAGCAAAGCCATTATGAAATAGTCAATAACGAACACAATTATCAGGTCTATGAATGCCGAAAGATAAAATTTTGGTAGAATTTTTGGAATCATGTGAAACAGATGGGGAAAAAAAAAAGAAACTAAAAAGGAATATGGAGAGAGGATGCCCCAGGTCTCTAAGCACAGTGACATGATCGGCGAATTGGAAAGTAATTAGAAGCAATACCTTCTGTTTTTCCCGTCTCTTTAGTATCTTCATATGGCATTTTTTGATGTAGTGCGTTAAATGATATCGAGAATGTCTCGAGCAAAGCTGTTCTCTGATCTCTGGGTTGTCAGTTAGCCAGTCAGATATATCCTTGGATTTAACTACCTCGTCCTGTTCCAGTGATTCCAACCAGGAATAAACCGGTAGCCATTGATCGGTGCGTTGAAACCGAGCTGGTGGATAATTCATATGACCTGTTGTTTCCTTTTCCTGCCATAAGAAAAAATACCGTGCATTTGCATGAATTGCCACTTGCCTAGTAAATAGACATGGCAATATCTTCAGAAGTTAAAAAATAATAATAAAAAATAAAGCATGCAATAGAAAGTCAATCAAAAGAGTTTAGGTTTCATGGACTTCCTGCAAAGAAATTGATCATAAAAAGATTGCAAGACCTGCACCTGCTTTGCAATGGTTCTTTTACTTCCTTTCAGTACTAGTTGATAGGAGAATATTCCTGACTCCATGCATTTGTGTGGCTATATAAGTTCATGATCAGACGTGATATGCTATTGAATCCCAAGGGGATCCTTCATTAATAGAGAATCCAGAACATTTAATAACAACTCCTCTGCAATCAAAGAGAATCCAGAACATTTAATAATAAAATCTCCTCCACAATCAATCACTTACTAAAAGGACAACTCCACAACATTGCCAAAAAGAAATCCAACTCTTGATATCTGACGAGAACCCAGCATTTAGCCTCGTGATTTTGAAATGAGCTAGCATCACAAGTGATTTTGTCATGCTACTAATTTCATTAAAGTTTAGCAAACAGAATTTGTGCAGAAATATAATGTCAATCCATCTTTTCTTTTTGAACCTCAATCACATTTTTAAAACCTGATATCTTTTAGCAGATCCAATGTGATTATTGTATTGAAAGCATTTTAAGCTGGAGCACACATAATATTCATTATACAGAAAGCACACAGTGCATCATCCGAATGAGTATACTGGATGATTAAAGTCAATCAAGTAATCATAGCATGAATTAAAACATTTCAGCAGCTTGTTTCCATGCTCTTAATCAATTGATTACAATTCAAATCTATGCTTTTCAACTGCATAAACTGAGTGAGCACACTCCTCTGGATAATTAAGGACACTCTTTCCAGTCATTTCAAGGCTCCTGGCAACAAATTTTGGAAAGTATAGCAGAACTGAACCATCTATTGACAACATTCCAAGCCTTTTTTTTTTTTTTCTGAAAGAAACATGCAATCCTTTAACCCATTGAAACTCTCTATCTTTAAAAAAAATTGTATCCCGAAACTGTGAATAAGTTTGGGCACTAATTCCCTCAACAAGTCCTCTACACTCCAATCATATTAATACACTGTACACAATTCAACCTGAACAACAAATCCAACTGAACAACAATAACTCTAACCTCTAGCTCAACTCAGATAACCTTATTTCTAAAAATGGCCTAATAATTCATGACTCCAATAACATTCAAACTGCTCTCTTTCATTATGCACTTCCAGCTGACTGGCATTTTTTTTCCCTTGTTTTCTTTTTCTTCTTTTTCTTATTTTCGTGGGTGATCATGCATTCATTTCAGAGTTCTCCACAAACTACACTTCCTCCTAAAAATGGTCTGATAATTTATGACTCCAATAACATTCTAACTGCTCTTCACTTCAGTCTGCACTTCCATCTTACCGGCCATGCTGGCGACACTTTGGCACACGCCTTTAGTTTCACCGAGCGGTTCATACACAACGTAGAGGCACTTAATCAGTACGTAACCGAACATCCCCTTTTTTTTTCCAATCCTCTCATTTACTTCTCCTCCTATAAGTAACAGTCGATATGCATTTGAAATCAAATCCCTCAAATCACGCACTCAATCCAACCGCCAGCCAGCAAGCATCCATCAATCCGATTCGATTCTCCAACATACAAAAGGAAAAGATACGACCTTTCCCATCGCGAAACAAGTTTACCAACAAGGAGCACACAGCATCGGGCGAAACGACTCGAAATCAAACCTCTCCAGGGATTTGAGCCGGCAACCGGAGGATGTTCTGAATGGAGAGGAGGCGCTCGATGAGCTCGGCCCTCTCCATGGACCTGAGCTCCGACGGCAGGGAGTCGTGGTTCACGTCGATCCAGGCCTCGACGTCGGTGTTGGTCACTTCCTTCGCCTCCGGGAAGGCTCGGAGCCAGGCTCGCGCCATGACCTCCCATTCCTGGGTCTGGTCGGTCTGGCTGGGGACCGGATCGCGCTCGTCCTCGTCTGGGGCTCCCGCCGCCGGCGGTGCCGAGCTCGACATTCTCGACCTGGTTGGAGCTCAGCTCGAGGTCCGGGACGAGGCGAGACGGGACGACAGGGGTCGCATTTGAATTGGAATACGAGGTATCATACGGACATGTACGTCGTATCATACGGGCCCAGATACGCTAGTTGGGCTGGGACATTCTCCACGACACGTAGCAAAGACAGTGGGCCCATGGGGCGAGATCACGGGCCCGGATGCACGAAATTGTCCGAATAGATTTGACCCGTTACCGAATCCGATGGACCGTATATATCTTCTTACTTTACCATTTTAAGAACTAGAAGAGCAAGCATGTTATTATCGCTGCCGCGGCTGGCAAGAATGCAAGATTCCAAACTCTTCACCATCAAATGGAACGCGACATGCGCGCTCGAGAGCCGGTCATGTGTCTTAAATTGTCGCAGATAGCTCATCCAACGATAAATCAAAAATCTTGTATAGCATGCGATGTGCAGTATATTTTTACGTTGTTCGACTATCGCATAAGTTAAATTTGGTTGGAATGTTTGAAAGTATTGATTAGAGAATTCGTAAAAGTATAAGAATTTGATTAGACAAATTAAAAGTACAAGAACTTAATTAGAAAATGTACCAAGGAATAGTGATCAAAAGTATAATTTTTCCTATTTTATAAATTTCAACCTTCCATATATTCTAACTTTAACACGCGAACACTAACCATATGAAAAAAATAAATTAATTTGGAGCAAAATATGGTGGTCGCTCCGGATTCAGTCATGTTTTATCCTTAGATAGAACAAAGAAGAAAAATTACAACCAAAGATGAGCCAATATCTCAGCTTCTATCCACTACTGCATTATCAGAAAGCCAAACTCCTCTTGAATTAGCAAATACGACAGTCCATAATTACAAGAGGAACGTCGTCACGGGTCCGCATTACTTCCTGTTGGCATTGGTCCGGCTTTGCCAAAGCACCCACACACCTATTGGCTTCCCGAGACACATGCTTCATCTAAACTTATGTAACCGTTGCAGCAACGCCTTGCATTCAAAAAATGTAGGAACCGGCATTGAGTTTCAGTTCGATCTTGCACGACAATATTCGACATCAATTGATCATCACACTCTATTTCAAATGTTGCTCTCAAGAGCCTATTCAATTGTGCCCACGCAACGCTTTGGCCTTGATTGGCTTTCCAGTAACAAAAGTGCCACCAATCTTTTAACCCACTTTTTTTTTTTTTTTGGGTCTCTAATGAGACCACCATCCTCACTGTGCCACTGACTTCTAAAAATCGAACCATCCACATTCGGCTTGAATTATTGGGTTCCATCAGACTCTTCGAGTTCTGTGCTCATGATAGCATAAAAAAAAAAAAAACTCAGCAACTTCAATCTGGCTTGCATGATCACGTTAGAATTAGCTTTACCATTATCAAAAAAACTTTCCCATTTTGTTTAGCCAAAAGAGTCCAAATCATCATGAGGAATAATATTTTCCCAAAATACAAGGATTTTTATACTAGCACTTAGCACTAACATTACCGCTTTAAAAAATCTTTCAAAGATTATCCACAAAAATAGCTTCACATAAACTCCTGGAGAGCATATGGCATCAATGTTCATTCCTCTATTTACGAGCTTTGTTTAAGAAGCAATTGTCATAAGTCCATAGTTTCTTTGGCCTCGGATTAACCCATGCAACATCTGGCGAACAAAATTCACCAAGCTTAGCCTTCCTTCTATAGTTGTTCTAATGAACAATACAACGAATAATTCTTTTCATACGAGATCGTACCATGCCTAGCTTGGCTCAAGCGTCTATTCTATCGAGCGACACAACAGACCCTCTTTAGGCTCAATAACCTGGTTTCGGCTTGTCATGCTACGACCATCATCGGAGAATGATATTAGCTCCCGACCAATTTGTGCATGGAAGACCAACTCTGCTTTCACAGCTTTTAAGTAACATTATCATTTTATCCTAGAACTCCTAGCACCAACCATCTGACGCCACTCCCACGGACCAATTGTGTTCATCCTCTTTGCACCCTCGCTCTTGACTCGATAATCCCAAACTTCATTCCCAAGGGTTCACGGGTACAAGAGAATCACCGTGTCAATGTGATTCTTTAGAGCCAGCCAGCCCAATGAAATGCCTGAACAGCTTTCTGGCGTTCTTCCTTGTGAATTTCACCAAGCGAGGCCTTGGATTACCGATGCCATGGCCAAGATGCATTTCGGCCCAATTTTTGGGTTTCTACACCTTGGAAGGCCGACAGATCACAGGCCCAGATGCGAGAACTGTCCAACCGAAACCGAAGACCGCATTCATCCTCGTCGCTTTCGCCAATCACACTGTAAGAAGATCTGCTGTTTTTCGTGTTTGTTTCTTCCTTTCGGCGAGCTCTGCACCCGCGAAAACCAAAAAGGGGTTGCATGCTGGTGCTGGCCCTGCTGGGAAGGAATCGTTTTCAGCGCTAAGACAGTCCGCTCTCGATCAGTGCATCGTCGATTCAGTTCCCGATTTCGCAGCGAGGGAGGGAGGCGGGGAAATGGAGGCCGAATTGAAAGAGATGCTCGACGATCTCGAGTCGCTCGGGCGGTCCTTACCCGATCCGTCCCACAATGCCTCCATCGACACGGTACTTACTTTCGGCCTCGCTTCGTCCGCGTGCGTCCGCGATCTCCGCTTTTCCCACTCGCGCGCGCGCAACCGCGCTCGTTTTTTCTGTTGCTGGTGTGCTGTCGTCGGATGTTGATTGTGATTTTCATCGCGATCTGCGGCATCGGGTTTCGCAGAGATATGGCAGGATGAGATGTCTGATAAGCATCCGTCGCCGTTGTTCTCTCGAAAGCGTTCTCCGGCGTTAGAAACGCACGGGAGGTGTTGGATCCCGATAGCGTAGATTTGAGCGTTGGAGGGTTTATTTATTTGTTTGTTTTTGGATTGGATTTGGAGGGTTTATATGAATTGCCTGAAAAACTATGCGTGGACATGGAAGAGAGTTCTTGATTGTTTCGGCTTTCTATTGCCCCATGACTTTTAATAATTCTGAAAACTGGGGAGGATCAAAGAGGAAAACTTTATCTCAAGGAAGCTTGCGTCCTTGAAATGAAGCTGTTTTTTCCTGTAATAAATGAGCGAGGCGCTGACTATGTTTGCCTTCGTCTGGTGTGGTTTGTAGCTGAGGACGCGGGTGAAGCATCTATCCGAGCTTGCAAAGTCTGCCCCAGTTCATCGCTCGAAAGTCAAGGTGTTATTCTGTTGGTTCTCTATTCCTGTTGTCTCTATGTTGCCAGGTTGTTAAACTTTACGATTATGATATGGAGTATGTGTTTTTGTTCCATTGGCAGGATATGAGTGCTGAGGTTGTAGACAGTAACCCTTACAGTAGGCTCATGGCACTACAAAGGATGGGAATTGTGGAGAATTATGAAAGGATACGCGAGTACTCAGTTGCTATAGTTGTCTGTACTTATTTCTTCCTTCAATCTGTACCGCTATGAAAATATAGTTTTATACACGATTAATAAGTTGTTCATAGTGCATTTGCACAATTCACTCAGCTAAAAAAAGAAAAAAGGTTTTGAATTGACTGGCATAGACGTTTCTATTAATGTCATATCAAACTGCAGGGAATTGGTGGCGTGGGAAGTGTTGCTGCTGAGATGCTTACGCGGTGTGGTGTAGGTCGCCTCTTGCTGTATGATTATGACAAAGTCGAGTTAGCTAACATGAACAGGCTATTTTTCCGTCCAGAGCAGGTAACTGACAGCGCTTAAGCTTTTTGTCCTTCACAATCCATGTAATGAAATCAGGAATCCCTCACCTTCAGCAATTAACTATAAGAATGAGATCAAAACATAACTGTTAGAAGAGTAATGCTGGCCAGAGTTGCTTGTACAATATATTGCATGCATGTTGGTATCTGATTTGGTATTTGCTTGGTCAATGGTCAGTCAAATGTCTTTCTTTTACCTTCTTAGGTTGGGATGACAAAGACCGATGCTGCTGTACAGACTCTGTCAGACATAAATCCAGACGTTGTCCTTGAGGTATGTACTTTGTCCTGTCCTCGTTGGAGGTCAACCCACATCTTTTGGCAGATACACATTTCTGAATCCTGAGCCAAGTTTTCTCAAAATGGCAAAATTGATCCAGCGTCATGAAAGTCTTCATCGCAGCTTGTGATGATGGTGTAGAGTTGCCACGTCTATGGACATTGATGTGTTCATATGGATTTTCGATCGTTCACAAACATCACTGACCTAAAGAGATAGTTAGGTTAGTTTGACATCGATTTCCTATTACTGGCCTATGCTAATTTATAGTTCTACTTCTAGCTTAGGCATAGGTGACTAGATGTTTCAAAACTATACGCTAGGAATATCATTGTCACTCAAAACCGGTTGAATTTGTGGGGTCTGATGTGAGTATGGATTCTTTCTGTTCCAGTTAATCATTCATTGTCAACTTTTTTGATTTTTTCAGAGCTATACATTGAATATAACGACAGTGCAAGGCTTTGATACCTTCATATCAAGTTTGAGGAATAAGTCCTTTCGTCCAGACAAAGAAGGTAGCGGCGTGGATCTTGTGTTAAGCTGTGTTGATAACTATGAAGCAAGAATGGTTGTTAACCAGGTAGAGTTGTCACCTTAGGTGGGCTAGAACTAATTAGTGATTTCGTTTCATTTATATAAGAACGAATTATACATATCTTGGTATGGTTTTATGGAATGTTTTCAATGGCTACGTGACATCAAAATTGTTGTGGTCATACAGGCTTGCAATGAGTTGAATCAGACATGGATGGAATCTGGTTGGTTACATACTCTCTCTCTCTCTCTCTCTCTCTCTCTCTCTCTCTCTCTACTACATACATAAGTACAATTTGGTCAGCTGGTTTAGTTGTTCAGAGTGCTACTGGTCCGGAGCAAAGTCCTTGAGAAACTGAGAAAACCCTAAAATAGTGCTTCCAATTCTCTTTTCTGTAGTTCTAAGGCAGTTTCACGCGGGCCTTTGTTGTTGATTTTCAAGTAAATGGCTTTGCTACAATGAATGAGATGGTTTTAGAATGCTATGATCACCATTGATTTTAATTGTAGAATTGACCAATGAATCAACCTAAAGGAAGACATGCCTAATTGTTCTAAGTCATTGCTGAAGTGTGAAGAATCTGGTTGTAGTTGTAGTGCTTTATGTAAACTGTGCTGATGCAGTGAAATGTTACTGGGATCTTTATGTTCCTCATTTGCTAGAAAATTAATTCATGAGGAAATGTATGCAGGTGTCTCTGAAGATGCTGTGTCTGGTCATATCCAATTGCTGATTCCTGGGGAAACGGCTTGTTTTGCCTGTGCTCCTCCTCTTGTAAGTTAGCATTTGAAGTTTAACGTGGAAAACTCGAGGATGAATATTAATGTAGATCTATATGTACTTTTATATGTATCCCTTTTCCCTCTTTGACACATTGGAAATATGGATTTGTCCCTTCATTTATGGGAAAAATTAGTTTTCATACTGACTTGTAAGAAAACGAACCGCTACTCAATCAACTTTTGCATGAGAATCTGGTTCTCTTTGTTAAGTGCTTTTCTAATGGGATTTAGTTGGAGTCAAATCGTATCTGTGTGTAAATATCTGAAGAGGAATGAAAATCTAGACTGCGAGCCCACATTTACGAAGAATACATAGTACAGGAATCTTGTGCATTCTTTTATTGGTCTGAAGGATGTTAGCACTTTTGTCCGACTTGTTTGATGCGATGGACTTTTGATTTATTTATAACATGGAAGTTGAATTTGGTTTGCATCCTTTTATTACTTTCATTTTTTTTACACTTTTGTTTGGGGGAGAGCTTTAAAGAAACTCTATTTTCTGGTGGTGATATACTAATATCTCATGGACTATTTTAGGTTGTAGCATCTGGAGTAGATGAACGTACACTTAAACGTGAAGGGGTCTGTGCTGCATCATTACCAACCACAATGGTAAACAGGTTCTTCCTCCTTTTTATGTGTTTGTGGTGTCCACTGAATCATAACATCTGCAAATTTCCAGGGAGTTGTTGCAGGTCTTCTTGTTCAAAATACACTAAAGTTCTTGCTTAAATTTGGACATGTCTCACCATACCTGGTACTCTCTCTCTCTCTCTCTCTCTCTCTCTCTCTCTGTGTCTCTCTATATATATATATACACACACACACACACATGCATGCGTGCATAGAAGCTGGGGTTATGCTCTTTTTCCTCTGAAATTTTGAAAGTTTTTATTGCTTGATTGCAGGGATACAATTCCCTTAAAGACTATTTCCCAACCATGGAAATGAGGCCAAATCCTCAATGTGCAAATGCAGCATGTCTAGAACGACAGGCAACTAATTTGACTGGGCTTTGTCTATGACAGCTTAATCTGTCCACTGATACATGATTTATTTATTTGATTCTCTTTTTATTTACCATGCAGAAAGAATACATGCTTGCGAAGCCAGCTAGGGATGCTGCTGCTAAAGCCAAGATGGAGGCTGAGGCACCGTCTGCTGCTGAATGTCCTGTTCATGATGATAATGAGTGGAACATAAGGTAATCATTGTGTTCGACCAAATCATTTATAAAGATAGCTCTGTGTTACTGACACCTCATCGAACCTTTTCAGTTTGAGAAAATAATGAAGAGGACAGAAAGGACAGAGACGATCTTTTCCCCTTTCTTGTCTTTTTTTTTTTTTTTTTTTTGGGGGGGGGGGGGGTACCATATAAGATGGAAGACCTTCTCTTGCAAAATCCAACTACTTTGGTGGAACTCCTAGTGGTTCCTCACGAAGTAACAGAATAACTTTTTTCTCATCTTCTACTTATTGATGTTGCCTCAAACAATGGAATGCATTGGAATTGGAAACGTTACCCTCCTCTGACCTAAACATCATGTGTGAAAAATGGTAGTCACGTCATGTCAGAATGACTTGTCCTTCCATAGTTTTCGTGACCAATTTAATGTGTTTGGCTATTCTCTTTCTAGGACTTAGTTATGGTGTCTTGAGGTTCTTTTATTATGACATTTTCTTCTGTAATCTTTTCTTCTCTTCGTTGTTGTTGATGATCTGATGATTTTTCTCTGATTTTTTCTCCTCTTCAGTGTTGTTGATGATAGTGATACGAAGAGGACGGATGCTGCAAGTTCAGGTGACCTTCGTCTCTCTTATTTAAAGGAAGTGTTTCACTGTAGGAAACTTGTTATTAAATATATACTTGTGCAAGTTCTCGTTGCTGGTAATGATGCAGTTCTCTTTTCATGGGATGGTTCTCATAATTTTGGTTGAGTTCTCATGGCTGATTCACTGAACATTTCAAGTTTCATCCACGACTAGTTCCTTTTGGAAAATCTGGCCTTATACTGTTGCATGTGAGAAGTTTTATATTTCAATGGTGACAGATACAAATAAAGAAATACCACTTTGCACAATTACCCTACTTCCCTGAATACACATGTAATTGAGCTGAGCATCTGACCTGTCGGTTTATCATTTTAGTGTTTACTCCCTCTTGTTTCTTCAATTTGTTTGAGGTTCCATGTTTGTGATGTAGTTTTGTCATTCGCTGAGGATTATACTCTTTAAAAGTTGGCATCTTCTGGAATTCTCTCTTTAGTGTATAATCAGTTGTCCTATAGGGCTTCATAAAAGTCTGCATCTTCTGGAATTCTCCCTCTTAGTGCATAATCAGTTTTTGGCTGTATTGTATAATTCTGAATAGCTGTTACAATTCCAGATTTCATGTTCTTCCCCTGCCTTTTCTTTCAGTTCTCAATGTGCTCGCTTGCAACTTTATTTCAGCCATCATCATCTGACTTTATGTTCCATGCAGATGCTCTTCCCGAAGGACTCACTCGAGAACTTCCTAGTGCTGATGAGTTTAAGAATGCTTCCGCTTCTGGATCAGCAGATGCGAATATTGATGACCTCGAAGATCTACGGAAGCAACTTGAAGCCCTTAATTCTATTTAAGGTGCAAATTATGTATTTCACCTAAAGTGACTTCCTCAGAAAATTTTTGACCAATTTCGAGGTGACCAATTTCAAGTGGCCTTCAACTTGTGACACAACCTTTACACACAAGTAGAAGAAGAAAATCAGAATTGCAGTCTTACCTTACGTAGTGTCATTTTTTTTATCCTTTTTTCTTTGCCTTTTTCTTTTGCATTGACTCTCGAAGGCTTCACATGTAGCATGATTTGTAGGTTTAGAAATTACAAGTTTACATGGGTTCAGCAAGATTAACGAAAGGTTAAGGGAACTAAGCTATCCTGTTTTGCTGGTTCTTTTTTTTTTTTTTTTATAAATTTTTTCCCTTTTCTTCTTTCCGACCGTTTTGGATATTAGCTTAAGCTCAAACCGTAGAGAGGATAGCAATGGCAGCAATTCCATTGATGCGAGGGTTGTGATTCCGCTGAAACCTGTGGTTGAGCCAGTTCGACCACGGAAAATGATGGTAAACAGGCACCCGGCCTTGTGCTGATTCCACTCTCAAGGTCTGACAGGTCTTAGGATCCATTCCCGTCTTCCCTTGCGATGAGAGTAGCTAAGAGATCAATTTACCTATGGCTTAACGAAATTCCACGTGACGACGACGGTCAGAAAGTTGGGTAATTCGGATGTTTCTTCAGCCAACTCAAACGGGAAACTGCCATTAAGTGCTCATTTTGCAGACATGATTTCGTAATGGGATCGCTTGCATCATGCATGGGGTTCAGGGGAATTCGTCTGATGTCAACCTCTGGGACTCCGTTGGCATCTCTTGGATCTAGGGAAGGTCTGGGACCAGAGACGAAAGAAAGGGAGCGATCTTCAAAGGCTGAAAGATACGGTAAAGGAAGTGCCTGACGCGCATGGTACCACTACGGATTTTGGGGCTGGCTTCAGGGGGCTGCTGTTCACTAGGGCTTTTCTTTATGGGGTGGCCTGGCGGGCTCTTTCCCCTTTCGCTCTCCCTTAGTTTTTCCACTTTTTTCCTCTTATATTCGACAGATCATGCTTAGCCAGAAAAGGGATTTGGGCACGTGGTCGTGATGATTAAGATTCAGTATTCTATCGTGATTAGGCTGATACGTGCAAAAAGCAGCCTTTTAGCTCATGCTAATACGCCAAGAATTGTAATTTACCAAGCATTCAACCGGCTGCTGCCGATTAAGATCGAGAGCGCGCCGAGATTGTAAAACCGGATCTCGCCGTTGGGATCGCGATTCTCGAACCGTCAATGTTCGAGGAAGCACAGGAGAGATCGACCTCCTCATGTGGTGGGAACTAGGAAGTTGCATATTTTCCTTTTCAGGTCGAATCTACCCCAGTTCGTTTCGTCGTATAGTATAGTTTAATGCGCTGTACGAACTCAATTATTTTAATGAAAGGAAGTTTAATATGTAGAGCTCCCAACCAATTGGGAGCAAGTAATGTGAAAAATGAACCAAGTTGCAGAGCATGTTCCAAGGGATTAAAGTGAGACCGATCAATTGGATTATCAGGACAGTGACTCGAGTGGGGGCCAAGAAGCCGCAAAGACACATCTTTTGCAACCCTTTAAAGAACGCAATGGAGAAATTTGCCCATCTTCGAATGTTTGAGGTGGGTCGCGTTCGATTAAAGTTAGAAAGAGTGTACCTCATAAAATTTAAAAATAAGTAAAAATTCAAAGAAATGATGGACTAAACTATGTATTCCCAAGGGTTAATATCATGAAAAAACTCAAAATCGATTAAATTTTATCTTAAATTAATTTATGGGTTACAAAACATCCTAAAACATCCTAAATTGGCACACCTATGATAAATTTATTTTAAACTAATTTTTAAGTTGTCAAAAACTTTAAATTGGTACAGTTGTGACATATTTACCTTCTACTAGCTCCCTTCAAATTTATTTATGAAATTGCTAAGCTAAATGATACATGATGAGTATGGCAAGTTCACGTAAAAATTCATATTAATTTGGGATAAATTTATTACAATGTTCTCATTTGGAAATACCCTAATTTGAGTTTTTAAAGATATTAACCATATTTCCAATGAATAAGGCATTTTTACTTATGCGACTAGCTATTGTAGACTCGAAAAAAAAAAAAAAAAAAAACAAAAAATAGATTCCGCATTTATAGATATCGGACCTCGATTGCATCCTTGAACTTTGGACTTGTGTTGCCAAACCAAGTGCTTGGACTTTCAATAAGCTAGTCACTCATTAAGACTGATGCCGATTCAATTTTGTCAATGTACTTTTAAAATATCTACATGAAATTTCCATGTAGTCTTTCTCATCATCGCTTAAAAATCGTTGAAATGGCATTCAGTCATGGCTAATCATTTTATGTGACGCATCAACAATTTTCGCCGATAATTAATAGAAATGACTATATTAGAACCACGATATCCGTACGATAGGTGCGTGACCGATTGGGTAACTGTCCCACCAAAGAATGAGTAGAACTCCAGATAAAACCAAGCAAAAATGGCTGTTTACGAGAGGGGGGCCCACGGGAAATGAACGGTCCAAGTGAGGAGAACCAGCGACCCACAATCATAGCCAGCCACACCTCCGCACTGTGCCCCTCCCACGTGCCAATCTGCCCCGGGGGGCGTGGCCTGCTCTCCCTTACAAAAGTCGGGGAGCTCTTTTTCTGGTACTGAGGGCCGACAACATCAGCCCTACCATAAAGTCATCTTCATTTCCCCCCACAAACAAAAAAATAAAATTAAATCTCTTTCGAAAAAAGCCCCCGGAATTACCAGAAATTGGAAAAAAGTATATGAATCCCTCAATTTATATAAACTCGCCCCCACCCCCTTCCCCCTGCCTTGCCTACGCACGTGCGAGCGTAATTATTACACGCCTACGAAGGCTCTCGGTCTTTCAGTCGTCCTCATCTCCTCCCGCAGAAAAAGCAAAACTCAATAATTAATAAATTATCGCGAAGAAAAGGAGGCAAAAAAGTGCGAAGATACAAACGCTTTGCGAGGATCCAAAAGCTACTCGATAGCCTAATAACGCAATCCGTTACGTGCGCCATCCCCTTGTCCCTTCACACGTAACGGAATTCTCTTCCCCCCCCCTCGGTATCCCACTTTTCTTTGACCCAAAACGCCCTCACGCATTCCGCCATAATCGCCAAATTCTAATTACCATATGTGTGTAGTAAGCTCAAGTACTTCATTTTTCGATAGAGGTGTTAAAATGCATTATAAACCCATTTGTTAATCTATATTTAATGAGCTTAATTGTTTATGAATTAATTATGTTCGATAAATGGGTATTTAGATCTAACTTTATGAGTTATAAATGCATTAAATATGAATATTAAATGGGTTCACATCTTACTTAGAGCCCAACCTATCACCTCGACTCTAGACTTGTCAAAAAAAAAATCATGGGTTCATTTCTTAATTCATATTTAATGAGTTGAGTTGTCATATAAGTTAATTATATTTTAATGTAGGTGTTAAATGGATTTTTAATTTATTTAAACATTACTCAACCTACTCTTCATTCTTTTTTGATCTCACATGTACTCATTCGCTCTATGCTTTCATCTTAGTTTAGGTATGAATTTTCTTAAGTTGAGTTAAATACACAAGTGTTATCAGGTCGGGTATGAGTTTGGTAAGATGTTCGATGACTAGATTTGTATAGATCAAACTAGGTTAAAGATGTCAATTCGGGTCAAACTATTTTCGACCTAACCCATTTATCCAATAAGTATAATTTTCGATGTTTACTGTTATAGGGAAAAGTGTTAAAAAAATTCTAAACCTTTTGCATTTATTCTTATTTAGTCTTAAACTTTTTATTGATGCCAATTTAATCTTAAATCTTCTTATTTGGTGCCAATTTAGTCATTTTCCAGTTAATTTTGGCCGGATTATGTTGATTGGGCGTCGGTCAACTAACGTGGCACCATAAGCGATAAATAGCTTTTAATAATATTTTTATATTTTTGAATTTTTTTTATTTTTCCTTTCCTTTTTCTTTTTTTCATTTTCCTCCTCCTTCCTCCAAATTTGGGGCCTCTAGCGAGGGTTAAGCCTTGCCAACCATGGGCAAGGCTCGACTTCGCCATATTCGGCGAGGTCAAGCCTTGCCTAGCCTCTAGTGAGGCCAACTTGAGGTCGTTGCAAGGGCAGTCTCGCCAGCCATGGGTGAGGCTCGATCTTGTTAGATCCGGTGAGGTCAACCCTCATTCAGCCTCTAGTGGGGCCAACTTGAGGCTGCCGTCGCGGCTACTGGTGAGGGCTCGAGCGTCGTCGATCATCGTCTCTAGCCGGTCGTTGAGGTCCGTTGAACGAGAAAGAGGAGGAGAAGGAAAAAAGAAAAGGAAAAAGAAAATAAAAAATTCAAAAATATTAAAATATTATTAAAAGTTGTCCACGTCAGCACCGATTGTGCCATGTCAACCAACAAGCGCCCAGTCAGTAAAATCCGATCAAAATTAACTCGAAAGGATTGAACTGGCACCAAATGAAAAGATTTAGGAATAAATTAGCACCAATAAAAGATTTAAGACTAAATTGGTGTAAATGCAAAAAGTTTAAGATTTTTAAGATATTTTTAACACTTTTCCGTGCTGTTATATGTCCCTTCCATCGCAAAAGTCAGATGGTGACATAATAATTAGGGACCCTTGTTTGGATCGTCGGTATCCTCGGATCACAAGTCCATTGTGCTTGGATTAGTGACGACTTAGATTAGCTAGCTTTTAATTTCACTGTTACAACTCTTCGCTAGCGACGTGGGACTTGTAAAGTTCCTCTTTTTTTTTTTTTTTTTTGTTTTGGGCAAATGACATACTAAAGTTGATTAAGCCATTTTGCATGGTGGCCATGGACAAAACAGTAAAAATGGCATGTGCGAGCTGCTTATATATAGACGCCGAGTTCCGCCACACCCACAGTCTCTTCTTTCGTGACAGCCACCTTGGCCGGTCTCTCTTTGTAGTCTCTGTACTTCGTCTCTTCCTTCCTCTTCTTCTCCAATGGAAGACGACGATGACCAGAAGGAACTCCAGCTCCTGCCTGCTCCGCATTCCACCGCTTCCTCATCGAACGTGCTCTCCGCGCTGTCGGGTTCCTCGTCGAGGCGCCGGTCAGCCGCCTCCGATCCGTACGAACTAGCCCCCTCCCTCGACCTGCAGCTCTCCATCAGCCTCCGCCCGATCCGCCCGCCTACCAACGGCTGCGCCGTCTCGGGGGGCCCCGCGCGTGAATACGGCGGCCACGCCAAGCCGGAGACGAATAACGTCAGGGCCTTGAAGTGGGAGGCGGCGGAGCAAATCCGGCTCGCCGCCATAGAGAAGGCGTACGCGGAGCGGGTGAGGGAGCTCACGAGGCGCGAGATGGAGCTAGCGCAGTCGGAGTTCGCGCGGGCGAGGCACATGTGGGAGAGGGCGAGGGAGGAGGTGGATAGGGCGGAGCGGATGAAGGAGCGGGCGACGAGGCAGATCGACTCGGCCTGCATGGAGATCACCTGCCAGTCTTGTAGGCAAAGGTTCCGGCAGGCTTGACGGCGCCGCGGACCGGAGGCACGCTTCCTCGCCATGAAACGATATCCGTGTTGGCGGCGATGAGCGATGACCTTGATGATGCCGCCTGAACTTTTTCCGATTCAGTGAAGTTGCTGTGTTTTTTCGCACTTCTTTTGCAGGTCTTTTGGTATTGGATTCTTGCAATTCCCTCGTGAAAGTGGAAGCAAAAAAGACTGTCGAGGACATATAAATAATAGGTGGCATGTTGAAAGCATTACTGTCTGCACACCTTGGTCTGGGTAAAAAGGCACTGAACCACTGATCGCCTCAATTGTAAGACATGAATATAAAAAAGGAGAGTGATTTCTAAATTCGCCTGCAAACTCGGAATGCTGCGCCTGTTGTCCTGCCAAACTATGCGGTATGTTTGCGATAACTGGCGGTTTCGACGATTCTCGACTTTACGGTTGTCTTTGTGAACCAATTTTCTAGGTGGGTTCGGAGTAGCAATCACCGTAAGAGTGAGAATGCTCAACGGCCATGGCATCTAGATAGAAGTAGCCTGGAGATATACTACCGAAGCATCTGTTGTTCTATGGCATCATCTAAGTTTTAGATGGTTTTTCTGATCCCTCCGCTTTTATTTTGCATCGTTCGATGGCGACTACCTCGGATGTTTGTCCCGACTTCTGATGCAACGGTTTACATACCGGTGCCTGTGACTGCTAAGAAGCAGCTTTTTCGGAACGTCTGCATCAACCTGAATTTGTAACTCCCAAGGTTTTTTTCTCTAATCCCCCTGAGACCTTAAGCATAGATGAGAGCATAGCTGTTGATGTTCACTGGAAATGATTAGAACTGAAAGCTTTTTGAGAACTGGGGAATTTATACGGTACAGCCACTCTAAAGGATTACGAAAACTGCTGCGTAAGAAAGCTGATCTTTGTAGTTGACTTAAAGTTAATCCATATCCAAACTGAATTTTATTATCCTAATTATGAAAACCATTAGTGGCTAAACTCTGTAGACAAGAGGCATCTCCAGTTGAAATGACCATGACAGAAATTGCTACTGGTCTCGTGGGCTTCTTATGATCTAAGCCAAACTCGATCGGGCTTTTGATTTTAAATTCAAGTTTTGACGACTTTCTAGTTTCCATTACAATTGTGTTTTCTCTCTTAGTTGCAAGTTTTGATGACTCTAATGTCGTCAGATAATATTGGGGAACCAAGGCTCATGAATAATTGCAGATTAAAGTAGTCAAACTGATAAAATTCAGAGTCAACTTCAGAACCTTGATGTCCATAGGAAAAGGCAAACGAATCAGAACAAAAAGCAGCCATTTCATCTACGCAATGTGACAGGATAGCTGTATCCACTTTGTATTCAACTCCTTAACTTTTGCTCATCAGGAGACCAAACACCCACTATCCATGTCTGGGATCTTGCACCGGGGGAAAAGGGGATCCAGATAAGATCATTTGGTATGGGTTTTACCAAAAGCACCAGTCACATAGCAATGCACTGTGCCCTCGCAGTGCCCTCGCAAAGATGTCGTCACAATCGAACTAGCTTGATTTGTCAGCAACCTCGCGACGTATTACTCAAATACAGTTAATCTGTCTGCAATAATACACTCCGCCCGGTTCTTTCGCGAGGTCACGACATAATCGAGTGGGGCAAGGAATTTGGAAAGTTTTCAAAACTAGGTCCTATTTTGAAAAGCATGTTTGTGAGAACTGAGAATCAAGGGAGGGAAAAAAAAAAGCGCAATCCTAATGACAATAACTATCATTGAGAGCCCTTTTCTTTTTCCTCTCTTTTTTGCCAGAAACTTCTTGACTGCCAAACCAAATGAGGAATCTTGAGGAGAAATCTTTTCACAATTCATAAGCACTAGCGTGTTCTCTCTGGTCCACCTGCTGTTGCTTGCTAGCATACCATCAATAGTACAATCTGAAGCCCTTTTAATCAAAAGATAATGTACTAGAACGAGCCAATTCATCGGAAGCAGTAGCTGATTATAAAGCAGATACCGGACCACGTTAAGATTTCTGTTCTTTTTCGTTGGAACTGATCTGGTCGAAGTAGATAAGTTTGGCTAATGTGTGGTATCACAACGATGCCCTCTGCAGCCCGCAATAAAACTTTTGGGACCCAGCAGTGCAAGTTCAGGCTCCATGGCTTCGAACCAATATGCGCGACCAAGAATTCTCACTGATTGCATACCAGTTAATCAGCACTAGCACTCGGCCTGAAAAGCCGTACTCCACTCCAATATGGTCGATGAGTGCTTCCAAAATGGATTCCTTGTCTTTCATGTTTTCATTTTGGATACTGTCTTAGATATGCAAGGAACGATCAACTGCAGAAAGGTGGGGGAGCGGGATAAAGATGTAGGACATGCCATGAACAATATAATCAAGCTAGTCATTATGACAATACCTTAAATTTGTCTTTTCACATCGTCTTCACGTTGTTGTCAGAGCGAAACTGTGCGTGGATGCAAGATCTTATTATTAGATTTGCTGAAACACAAGGCGAAACGCCAAGTGGAATCTGCACTTCCGCACTCGTATCACCATACACATGAACGTCCGTGAAGGTGTCAATACACATGTCGGGCTCCCTCAAAATTTCTTCTTGGCACGACCCGCCGAACCGATTCGAATCGCAGCTAATGGTAGTACTCGATGCTACGCCGTTTGGATACCGTTCGCTTCGGGATGATTCCGGGTATGACTTGCAAGCGAGATTTTTAGGGGGTACGGGACGACGCTTCCTTCGGGAGAAACGGTGTTCCTCTCTACCTGTATTTCACAGTTCAAAGTCCGAATGAATATTTGGCCAGGGACCAGTTAGGCACAAGAGGACTTTGAGAGAGAGAGAGAGAGAGAGAGAGAGAGAGAGAGGAAGGGGACAAAAGATTGTGGAGCTGATAAAAAGTCATGTGAGGACTACTTCACTGTCTTGACTTTGATAATTGGGGGCATGAGCAGATGAGAGAGGAAGGAAGATGAAATATGCCATACATGCCCACCTAAAGCACCTCTCATCGCTTTCTAGGATTGGAAGAACAAGCAGGATACAAGATGCCATACCTTTCGGGCATATTCAGTCCGAAACCAACCCAAAACAGAGGCAAAAGAGAACCGTGGTGGGATTTGAAATCCTTGCGCAACTATCATTAGTCGGAACCAATCACGACAAAGCACAAAAGCCGAATCAAGTTGGCCAAGTTACTGATTAAATCACGGTGTCGCCGAAAAGAAGTAGGGGCAACATTCACCGTGCTCTAATTGTCAAGTACAAATCCAACATGTCTCTGGCAATCATAGTGCTTGGTGTGAATGGGGTGAATGGCTTCGCACTTGAGAGGGATGAGTTAGAAGCAATGCTTGGTGTTTGGGGCAATCATTCGCGCGATAAATTAGAATAGTTACAGGTACGTGTATCATGTGGTTATAGGCAGCAAGCAACATGCATTCTCAAGAGAAGCATGATGATGTTTGTGTCTCAGAAAAGGAACCTTAAAAAAGGACCAGAGAGCCACATGTCCTTTCGGCAACTCGACTACTTTTCCATGATGGAAGGCGGTAAGTCCGAGCTCCCATCGTTTCAGAACATCGTCGGGTTTATCACAAATGCTGCTGCTTCGAGTTAAAAGAATAATACAGGAAACGAGAATTCGTTTATTTTACGAAAAATGCATAATTAAAAAAATTAAAAAAATTGATTCGTTGTATCATTAAAAATATTTAGTTAATAAATAATATTTTTATTATCGACAATAATATATTGAAAAATTTTCATGGACAATGGAAATTTTTTTCGTTTGTTTATTTTTATAAAAGATAAAAATGATTATTTTTTGGAAATATTTTCTAAATCATTCATTTTTCAAAAACAAAAGTAGTATAAAATCGAGAAATTTATGCATTTTTCAATGTGTTGGAGAAGAATACATAAGTCTATTTATAGGTTTTATTATATGACTATTTAAGATTAAATGTCAATTAAGATATACGCTTAATTCTAAGAGATATAGAGAGAATTATCAAACATCTCTAACATAAGAAATTATCCTAGATAAATCTCTAATTATTTATAACACTTCAAAATTTTTAACTTTGGCATCAACGGTGAATGATACACTTTCTAATCAATATCAGCCAATATTTGCAAAAAAGAAAAAGAAAATGAAGAATTAAAAAGAAAAAGAAAAAAGGCAAGCGTCAAAATATGCTCAGGAGAAACATTCCATCACCGCAAGAGAGAGTTGGTAATTATGCAATTGTTGAATGCCGGCGTATTGCCGAACGCTAAAATATAGGATTCTGTCGACGCAATGTTTGTTGCAATTTATTGCGAACTTGAAAAGCGACCTGATCACGCTTCTATCCTACTTGTCTTCCTGGGCGACCAATCGATTCGGGGTCTTTTTCATTTGGTCGATGTTGTTGTTGGTCAGTTTAGTTAGTTGATCAACGGATTCGGATTAACACGAAGCAAACCGGGGGGGGGGGGGGTTGGCGGGAACGGGGGATGTACAGTCAGGCGCGTCTTCCAAAAGAGTCCGGGCCTCGTGAAGAAGATCCATGCGAATGGTGGGCTTCGGGGTCGGGCCACGTTCAGAGTCAAAAGGATATCGTCCACATGAGCGGTCAACCATCTGCGGGTGCTTCCGATTTTGGACCACCGCTCGATTGTTCTTCTCGCGATGTGACGTCAATTCTCAATGATTGGACTGGACTTGAGCCGCTCCGTCCTTCCTTCGCCTGTGGAATTGGGGAGATTGTGGGGATGGATGGTGAATCACACAACGCTCCTTGAGTTTTTGGGGGATGAGACACCGACTCATCGAGGAAGCTCTCATATTCGGTTGGTTAATTTGATTGAGAGAGTAATTCTGTGTATGGAATTCTAATTTCTTGTTGGTTATGATCACTATGAATTTATAATTAATTATGCGTTTTTTTCGTGGAAGATAGTACTTTCCTACATTTTTTTTCAGGAAAATATTGTCTCATTTTTAGTCAAATATGCGTATTTTCTTTAACCATAAATTTTTTTGTTGATCTCTAACCATCATTGATTTTCTATTGGCTAATTATTTTTAATAAGACCTATCAAACAGGTGAGTTTGGTCAAGTTAAAGATTATTCATCTCAAATTGATCTATTTAACCCGTTTTCACCGATTTCCCTATAATATAAATCCAATGAGCCATCCTTCGTCCAACTTATATTGTTCATATACTTTCATATTTAGTCAAATTTAGAAAAATTATACTCAACTGAGTTAAGAGCTAAGCGAATGCAAGTGAGAGAGAGCGAAGAGAAAGTCATAGAATCGGAATGAGTTTAAATAAGTTGAGATTCCATTCAACATTCATATTATTCTTGGTTTTACCCTTATAAATCTATTTATAACCTATTTATTGAATATAATTAATCAATATGACAATTCAGTCAATCAAATATGAGTCAATAAATAGATTCATTACCTATTTTGACATGTCGATTTTAAGCTAATTAAACACACAAAGGTTCAAAAAACTAATTTGCAAAATTTGTTTCCCTTCAAACAAACACAAAAAAGAGGGATGCGCAATTTATAATCGTCTTTTTTCATTTGATTGTAATTTTCCATGAAAATCTCAGCAGCCTCCTATGAGAAAGCAAATAGCATGACATGTTAGCAAAAAAAAAAAAAAAAAAAAAATCACATCATTAAATAAAATTAGGGCAAGTCGAGACATAAAAAGTTTGATAAAAAAAGAAGGAAAATTCCAAATAAAAGCTAAAAATACTATCATTTTCTCAAATAAGGGTCTGAGTGGATCTTATTTTAAATAAGGGTTATTTAAAATAAGGGTCTGAAGTGAAATCTGTTTCAAATAAAGATTTGAAGTGACTATATCACTTTCAAATAAATGTATAAAATTGCTATATCGCTTTTAAATAGAGGTCTGACTTTCGAGTTGGGTAAAAGTATTTTTATCATTTACTTTTTTTTTTTCAATTTTTTTTTTGTCTTCTTTTTTCTTTTCCTGGGTTGCCCTTGTCGATCACAGTGAGGCAACCCTTACCTTGGGTGAGTTTGCCCTTGCTAGTAGTCGACGAGGCAATCCTCGACTCGAACGAGGCCAAACCTCACCATATGAGGGTCCCCTCCTCTATGGCCCTTGCCAATGGCTAGCAAGGTCTCGAGGCTCTCACCTCGTGGCTAGTAAGATCGCTGGAGGGAAAAAAAAAAGAAGAGGAAGGAGAAAAAAAAAAGAAAAGAAAGGAGAAAAAAAGAAAAGAAGAAAGAAAAAAGAAAAAAAGAATTTAAAATAAAAATTATCTTTTGACGAAAGTACCATTTTATTGGCTAGAATATTTATCCAATACCAGCGAGATTGATTCTTGATTTGATACTATCATAACCATTTTAGGTTTTAATAATTGAAGTCTTATATGAGAAAATAATGATACCGTATGTCATTTTTTTGGAATTTTCCTAGAGAAGGCAGTGTGGCTAAAAGAGTGAATATTTAATCAATTGGACCGCATTCAAGCATTGCAATCCCTTCACATCAAATTACAAATTAAAAATTGAATATTTACGAATTCGAGTTTTTACGTAACCTTTTTTCGCGAAATGAAGCGATGGTTTATTTCTACCGGGGCTTGTTCCCGCCGCGCACAACCTAAAACGACGAACCACGACTGAAACGGCGCGTTTTCTTTAAGCATCCATTGCTCCCGCTGCGGAAGTTGCAGCGACCGAGAAGGTTCCCGAGTCGAGTCGAGTCGAGCCGAGCCGAGTCGAGCCGCATCGCAGGACTCTCCGCCGTCCCGCGTCGCCGGCGCCGATCGGGTTCACTCCGGCGACACGCGTTCTCCGATGAGTATCCCGTAAATATGGCGGGGGACTCTTCGCCGCGCCGGAAGCCGAACCCTAACTCTGGCCCCGCCGTCCCGATCGACCACTCTAAGAAGAGGACGGCGGCGACGAAGAGGAAGAGCGAGTTTGAGTTCTGCAAAGTCTGCAAGCTCAATCACGATCAAGGACAGCGTCACAAGTACTTTCCGAACCACAAGAGATCGCTCTCCGGGTACCTGGATCGGTTCCGCTCCAAATTGGGCGACGTCCGGTTCTTCCTCGACAACCCTAGCCTGCTCCGCCCCGAGCACGTTTCTCGAAACCGGTTCTGGTGCGTCTTCTGCGATGTCGACGTCGAGGAGCTCGATAGTTCGTTTGCCTGGTGAGGACATTTCGGCTAATTCTCGCCTGCGTTTTTCGACAATTGGAGAGATCGCCACTGAGAGATTAGTCGAATTTAAGACTGTTTGTATCTTCAACTTGCTTCGCATGTTGTATATAGTTAGAGTCTTCCGCGATATGGACATCGAGGAGCTCGATAGTTCGTTTGCCTGGTGAGGACATCTTTGGCTAATTCTCGCCTGCGTTTTTTTGACAATTGGTGAGAGAGAGAGAGAGAGAGAGAGAGAGAGAGAGAGGAGCTCGATAGTTCGTTTGCCTGGTGAGGACATTTTCGGCTAATTCTCGCCTGCGTTTTTTGACAATTGGTGATATAAGCCACTGAAAGATTAGTCGAATTTAGGACTGGTTGTATCTTCAACTTGCTTCGCATGTCGTATAGTTATTTATCTATTTCCAGCTTATGTCTGTCTGAGGGATGTTGTACTGAATTCTTATCAGCTGCGGTTCGTTCTTAAATTTTTCATTTGTTCTTTCTATATCCCTATTCATTGAGTTGGGTTTAATTATTGGTGTCGTGGCGACAGTGGGAATGCAATCAATCACCTAGCAGGTGCAGATCACCTAAAGAATATGAAGCATTTTATTTGGAAATATGGTGGTGCAATGGACTGCCTCGACGATTTCAGGATTTTGGATGACGATGTAGCTAAGGTATGGTCTGACAAGTGCTCTTAGAGTGATTTTGTTGTCCTCGAGTTTAAGTCTTTAGGTACTAATTTATCCTCTTTTTTGTTTGAATATTGTTGTTCTGGTTGGCATCTTCTTGGTGCTTTGTTAATTTTTATTGATCTACATGGATAACAAGAAAAGAAATGCTGCTTGTGCAGTGGGAGAAGAAATGCGAAACATTGAAGAAAGAAGCTGCATATACTGGAGAAGGATCACATGGACCAACATGTGGACTGTCAAATGATATCCAAAATGAACAGAACTGTGGGATTGTCGAGAATTTTAGAAATAATTCTGTATATCATCCTCATGAAAACTTTTTGAATGCTGTTATGCCTTTACAATATTATACGAATGAGTATCAGATATCCCATGCTGGACCTAACGGGGTTCCAAACACTTGTGGTGCATCTCACACTTCCACCTTTTCATTGCCTGCGGAGAAATATCCTGAAGTGTTACCCCAGAGATCTAGTGGTTCAACAGGTACAGAAGTAATGTCCGGTGCGACTCTTTTCCTTTAAATACATTGGTAACGGTAGTAACTATTTTTATGCAAATGATTCAGGGAATGGAAGTATGTGGTGCTCCAGTCTCTATCGAGATCGCGACAAGAACTTTGTTTCCAATGGTTTCATTGGTGATAGTGTGAGTTCTGGATCTCCTCCAGCATCTTTTCGAATTTGTTGCTTCAGTTTCTTTATAACTTAACAGTTTTTTTTGTGGTTGCTCTGCGTTTACACATTAGTATGCATTGTAGGTTCTCAGGGAGCTAAGTTAGCACCACTCATTTCCTGTTTTAATGTTTAGACTATGAAGCTCAGAAATTGAGTGTCATTCCTTTCTCCTGGTTGCTTTTGGGATACAGGAGGGAATCCTTTTCTGTGCTGCTTTTTTTGGCTTTTACTCTTTTGTAACAGTTTTAAGTCCTGGAAGAGGTACTTTTCTACAGTAGCAATGCTGATTTTTGTGGGATGTAGCGTCCCTGTTCTCGAGTCTTCGTTGTTTGTCACTAGACAATGTTTCATAATCAACATATGATGTGCTTTACATATTGGATAAGTTGTTCTTTTTCCTACCTAATAGGTACAAAATGTTAAACCCAAAGCCTGCCAGAATTTCCACATCATGCAAGATGGCTTTGTCGGTTTCTTTATAGCATGACCCTCTCAAGTTAGTTTCCCGCTTCTTTTTGGCCCCGTTGCTGAAGAAGAAATGGCTTTATTTAAATGACTGCATTTGTTTCTGAAATGCGTGTCCTCATTGAGTTTCATGCACGCAGTTTTTGCATTGCATCCATTGGTATTTTTATTGTGCATGCCTCGCTGGTCTATGGTTTTGGCATTTTTTTTTTTTTTTTACAATATGGACATGCACAAAACGGTGTATGAGTCTCTGTATATCTTTCATCCTTAGCATACTTTTGATCACTTTCATGTTGTAAAATCACATGAATCAGGTTGGAGGGATGAAGAAAGGAGACAGCAGCTATCAAGGTATTTGTCGTTGCCTTTTACAAAAACCTTATGTTCATCAAAGTGGGGCCTCTGGATCAGTGTTATTGTGAGGGCACCCATCTCTCTGTGTGCATGCGTGTGTCTGTCTGTGTCTGGTACTGAAGGAAGTAATTTGAAGTTTGAGTTGATACCGGCATTCTTGTGACCCTCGCTTTAGGTCTGCAGCTGCTCACTGAGGTTTCTTCCTCATCCCAAGGGGATGTTCAAGGAAATGTGCATTCTGGAGCACCACCTCCTTGGTTGGATGTTTCTGAACGAAGTCAGACAGACAACCACAGACAGCAGCCATCAGTGAGCCTAATTTCTCGTTCTAATAAACCAGGAAAGTCCAAGTTAAACCCTAAAAGGGTGGGCGCTGCTTGGGCTGAAAGGAGAAAGATGGAGATGGAGATGGAGAGAAGAGGAGAAATCATTAAGAGCTGCAATGATGCTGAATGGCTTCCAAATTTTGGCCGTGTTTGGCAGGCAGGCAGTCGAAAGGAATCAAGAAAAGAATTTGAGATGGAGAAAAGAAAATTGCCTAGTGTTGAAACTCAACCTGAGATGCCAATAGATGTACAGCCGTACATCAGCAAGCGAATGGTAAGTTTGGATTATTGATTATTGGGATATGATGAATACTGACTGCATGATTATTCTGGTTTTTTGTGGAGATACCTCAACTGTCTCATTGTATTTCTGGTTTGATTTGTTATCTAAACACCTTATTCACTTTTTTCAGCTTAGCAAGGGC